>OX359190.1:7480998-8884996 GCA_947172415.1 Chondrosia reniformis | reverse complement strand
TGGTGTGTGTGTTTAATGGGTGGAAATCTCATTACTAATAATTTGAACCCAACAGCATTTCCCAAAGAGTTGCTTCTGAAGGTTATGTTAATTCCACCTAATAAACATAATATGATTCATATTCCAAATTTTAACTCATGTACATGTACTTAATTCATTCATATGGTATACATGTATAATAAACTATAAGTTTTAAAGTAGTTATTTTCAGGTATATACATATCTTCAATGAAACTTTCAGAAACAAAAATTAAAAAGGAGATGGCTTACCAACATGAGAAGGGAGACAAGTAGAAACTCCACCTTTGCAGAACTTGTTTATATCCTTTGGATCATAATAGGTCTCTGGTCCACAAATATAGTGTGTGGATACATATCCACTCCCTTGCCTAGCTATAGGTGTGGTGTAGTCTACCTGTAAATGATCATTGCAGCTACAGCTACTAGAATCGTTATGATACATGAAGAAATCCTTCTTTATCAACATCAAGTAATGATAATGGTTATCATCAAAATGCCACTGACACAAGAAGTTATTAAAATAGGGGTGAAAACCAAATCCTGGCTGACTAATTACTGCAACATCATAGTTAAATGTGATAGAATTTGGACCAGAAATTGATTCAACTGAACAGCACCCATTTTTTTCAGTCATTTCAAAGAAACCATAGTTACTGCATAAAAATTGGGTTCATAGGGTTATACAAATTTATATAATATATGTAGCTATATATGTACATTTTTAGTACATATATATATATTGTAATTCTGAATAGCTGTATGTAGAATATTATAACATTCAATAGACCTACTTTGGAGGCATCTTGAAAGATGGATAACAGTGTTTTATGAAGCAACTGGGTCCTGAAAAGGTATCCACTGACAAGGAACTGGTTGGTCCTCGTGGACCTGATACCCCTCTAGAATCTCTTGTTCTTGTGATCATCTCTCTCCTCGCCAGTTCTTCCGAACTGTATTCCCTTTCATATCGAGCTCCTAATTCTGTTCCCATGAATACAGAACAAAGGAGTAACAGTAAACCTGTCCCTTTCATTTCAAAACTCCTTCTTCTGAGCTGTCCTTTAATAAAGTGATGTTGACCAATTATAAAACTGCTTGCTTGTATGAATATTGTCGGTTTTTATAGTAAATCACTGGTACATATCCACCTGCACATGATTAATTTTTACTGGCTAATACAGTCATTTGTATTGTATATACAGTGCAAGTTACAATATACTAAGGTAATCTAATATAATATAATATAATATAATATAAATAAATAATTAAATAATTCATATGGCTCCAAGAAAGGACCTAGAAACAAAATGGGCATATCATCATAAAGTTTAGGGTATAAAACTCATTTTAAATTAAGGGATTTTTGATTTAGGCCTCCGTTTCTTAGAAAACGGAGGACAAAGTTTGCATATAAAAGGCCATAGGACTATAGAAAACCTATTGGAAATTTATATGCAAACCATGTGTTATATTGAATATATATATAGATAAAAGCCTACGTTATCATGAATGATAATAGTTCTTGTACCATGAAGTTTATGTATTAACATTAGCTCATCACCAGTGTCAGCTGTCTGATAGTGTGGTCAGTTGCAATTGTAGTTGAAGTCAGTAATTATTCATACCTATTTATAGAAAATGTGCAGTAAAATAATCTAGATATGGTGATGAGACCAAAAAAGTGCTATAAATAGATAACAGTGTTGCTGGAGGTTTGTTAGGATATCTATGATGATAAGTGGCAATCATTCGGGAAGTCACCACATGTGATAAAAATGAATTAGAATAGAGTTGTATATTATTGATAAGGAATTCTTTAATTTAATTGTCTGTACGTATTACATAAGTTATTAATTAAATGCTCCTAAAATGTATAATGTGGGCTTAAATGAGTTGTATAATTATATATAGTACATTCAAAATGAATTAATAATAAGTGGCAGTTATAAAATTAAATTGCTGGCTATCTATCAAAAACAACCAAATAGCTAACTCTTGTATTTAATTGAAGCAACTTTTCAGAGCAATTATAAAGGGTTTATTCAACAGTATTAATAGTATAATATAATAAAATACTCATGATACAAACAATAAACTTAAGATAGAAACATAGTTTGCATCATACAGTGTTTAAAGTCATACCCAGCCTAGAAATCTGTGTATGGTGCAAAACTGACTAGTTTCAGATCGTAATGTCAGCATTTGGATGCATTCCAATTATCTGTGGAGTGTATCAATGCAGTCCAGGTACTCTTTGACAATCTTCAGCAATGGAATGCTGTATGTATATACCCATTGTAGAACACGAGAACATGTGATCTCCAAACCACACCTACAGTAGGGAGGGGCAGGGATGACACAATGAACAAAAAAGTAGTAAAACACAAATTGTGTAAGACTACTTTATGTATATTTTATAATGGAAAATCCTTCTTAGTGACTAGTAAGTGAGTGTATTTATAATATGGTCTGTAACCATGTAATGATACTTATGTACTTTCACTTACAAGACATGAAATATAGCAGATAATTAACAAGGCTGCTATTTGATATAATAAAATTAAAATAAGAATGTTTATACTCAAAATTAATGTCACAGTGTCTATAAAACTTGGAAACACAATCTGACATCTTCAAATTAACCCGAAACCAAAATCAGTGCATCCAACCATTTTCAGCCACTTTGAAACCAATCCTGCACAGAATAGAATAATCAAATTTACATACATACATACAAAGCATACATAAATACATACAAAAAACTAAATGTCATATACAAAGATGTGCATCACAAAATTCCAGTTCTAACAACTAAGCTTCAAAATTATTGCGGACATTGAATAAAATGACTGTCAAAATATACATATGTACCAGGAGAATGCCAGCTCAAAAGACAAGTCTGCAAAATATTAGGCCATGTACGTAGATTTGGATACACCTAATAATACACAGACACAATTAAATTCAAATTAAATTCAAATTTGACAACTGAAAATAAAATTGGAACTTAAAAGTGAAAGGGAAATCTAGGTATAGGCCAAGGCACAGCTAGTATGTAGTGAATTAACCAGAACAGCCATCTCTCAGAAGAACAAATCTAGACTAGGTACAACTAACCTAAACAGACAGTTAAAGGCTATTAAAAATGGCCTCATAAACAAGATTAGTAATATAGAAGCTAGAGTGACAAATATTAGACCTATTTCCAGTATGTAGAGTACGTGGAGACTACCACAAAGTTAAAGGATTCCTGTTTTGCAAATGATTGGCAACTTACTACAAAAAGAGACTAGCATCTCTTCACTTGGTGTAATGCTATGTGCTATGCAAGTTTCAATTAGCCTTGAGATATGAGTGGATAAATTGCAGCATTTAGAGACTTTTTGATCAACTGCAGTAAGAGAGAAATTAACATGCTTAAAATTCAACAAATCTGACACAAATCTGAATCTGAACTCACTTTAGAATAATTCGTCTTTTCTTTTTAGTTTGTACTCCTCTTTGTATCAACTTCCAACCATGAAAAAGTTGAATCCGGGGCACACCACGCGGAGGTGGGAGTACATCGTGCCCCCCACTCCGCCCAGTAGTGCTCCACGTTCTCAGCTAGGAGGGGAGGAAGATGCGCGGGAACGGCTCGGCGTACCTAGCCGCCCTGTGACCAGTTACTAGATCAAGGTACAAATGCTACGTGTACAATGACCCGACCCTGGCGGACCTCAAACCTTCTTCATTGAGAATCATGACACGCCGGCGTAGCACCGGAGAACAGCGCGTCACTTTACCTCAAATCAGACCTGCCTTCGTGTGAGATAGGGACCACTATATAAAGGAATGAAAGGGATATATATCATACTAAACAATGTTAGAAGCATGTGCATTGCAAGTATATATAACAATGTGAATATACAAACACTTGACAACAGAAGAACAACAGCAACAATGTGAATACAAACACTTGACAACAGAAGAACAACAGCTAGGTAGCATGCACATAAGTTATATTTAGGTTTAAAATGCTACAATTTGGCTAGGGACAAGTTATACCAGACCAGGAACAGCTAGCTCAAGATGACAAGTACACAATAATTAGGCCTTGAACAGCTGATATCGATAACTTGCTCAAACTAACGTAGAAATTATCAAACTAATGTAGAAATTAACATATATCAGACAGTCAGATCAAAACAGACCATGCAATGATGGCTCTATTGACAGTCACAAATAGAGTATGCAGGGACAATCAAACTCTAAAGTATGGATTAAAAGATGATAGGTAGTTCAAAATGGCAAGTCTAATTAGGCCATGGATGTAATGCTATTTATATAAAGAGCCCTAAATTATAATAAACCAGAGACACCTAAGTCAGTAAAAATGGGACAGTAATTAAAAGACAGACTAGCCAACTCAAAATGGCAAGTGAAAATATATAGGACATGTAGGACAGCCAGCTCAAATGATAAATGACAAATACAAATTAGATCAGAGACAACCAGACAAAGTAACCATTCAGCTAGGAACTGCCAAGTTCATAGACCAGGGACATCCAGAATACAAATTAGACCAGAGACAACCAGTACAAAGTAACCATTCAGGGACTGCCAAGCTCATAGGCCAGGGACATCCAGAATACAAATTAGACCAGAGACAACCAGAGACAAAGTAACTATTCAGGAACTGCCAAGCACAAAATGACGAGTTAAAGTAGATGAAAGTCTGAGAGAGTCCAGAACTGCAAATGTAAACAGTGCCTGTAGAAGGTATAGGAAAATACTGTAATACAACTGAATAATGTACATGTAAACATGTTAAACCTTGAAGATTTGGTTGCTTGTGAAGTATCTTTCTGTTCTAAAGATTGCAATATAAATGTAAAGTTTGCAGAACCTGTAAAATGTGTAAAAAATAATAAAATACAACTGAATATTGTACGTACATATAAACATGTCAAACCTTCAAAAGACAAAGATCTGGTTGCTTGTGTTTCTGAAGTTACTGTTTCTGAAGTTCTGAAGTTCTGAAGTTATCTGTTTCTGAAGTTCTGAAGTTCTGAAATTATGTTTCTGAAGTTCTGAATCTGAAGTTCTGAAGTTATCTGTTTCTGAAGTTCTGAAGTTCTGAATCTGAAGTTCTGAAGTTATCTGTTTCTGAAGTTCTGAAGTTCTGAAATTATGATTCTGAAGTTCTGAAGTTATTCTGTTCTGAAGTATTCCTGTTCTGAAGTATTCCTGTTCTGAAGTTACTCGTTCTGAATTTACTATCTTTACAGTTAAGATTTAATTTTTGGTTAAGTTTTGCAATTTTTACTCTTGCTACTGGGATTAAGTTGAAGTTACTGTGTCTAAAGTTACTGTTACATATATACTCTGTTCCAAAGTATTCCTAGTTCTGAAGTTACAATTAAGATTTAATTTTTCGGTTAAGTTGCAATTTTTACTACAATTTTTACTCTTGCTACTGGGATTAAGTTGAAGTTACTGTTTCTGAAGTTACTGTTACTCTGTTCCAAAGTATTCCTGTATTCCTGGTTCTGAATTTACTAGTAACAGTTCGGTTACGTTTTGCAATTTTTACTCGTAGTCGAAATAAGTTACATAGAATGTAAATTAATAAGATGAAATTAGTCAACATTTTCTTCCGAAATCAAACATGCCATGCAATCTTGAGAATATGCTGATCCTTAAATGCAAATAATGCAAACATGCCAATCTTGCTAACATAATGCCAAATGCGAATCTTGCATGCTGAGTACGTATATGCCAAATGCAAATCTTGCTGAGCGTAATGCAAAATGCCAATCTTGCTAATGCAAAATGCAAATCTTGAGTGTCTCGAGTTTACTATAATAATTAACAACCTCCTCAAAAGGGTAATTCAATAATACAGCGCAAGACAGCCAGCTTAAAGTGGCAAATCAAAATACAAAACAAAAGGCCATCTCAAGTGGCATGCAAATCAAATTGTACTTCAAAATGACAAATCAAAAAACAGACCAGAGACTGCCAGCTCAGTGGCAAGTCTAAAAATGGAATAGGGGCAGCCAGTTGAAAGTTGCAAATCCACAGAAGATTGACATCCAGCTCAAATAAGTCAAGAGTCCAAAACGTTGCCATGGAAAATGTAAAACTTGCAGAACCTGTAGAATGTATAGAAATATATTAATACAACTGAATAATTTTCATATAAACATGACAAACCTTCAAATTTAAAGATCGGTTGTTTGATGTATCTTTCTGTTTGAAATTCTGAAGTTGAAATTCTGAAGTTGAAATTCTGTTTGAAATTTCTGAAGTTGAAATTCTGTTTGAAATTTCTGAAGTTGAAATTCTGAAGTTGAAATTCTGAAGTTGAAATTCTGAAGTTGAAATTCTGAAGTTGAAATTCTGAAGTTGAAATTCTGAAGTTGAAATTCTGAAGTTGAAATTCTGTTCTGAAGTTGAAATTCTGTTCTGAAGTTGAAATTCTGTTCTGAAGTTGAAATTCTGTTCTGAAGTTGAAATTCTGTTCTGAAGTTGAAATTCTGTTCTGAAGTTGAAATTCTGTTCTGAAGTTGAAATTCTGTTCTGAAGTTGAAATTCTGTTCTGAAGTTAATCAATTGAATTGATTTTTTGGTTCTGAATTTGTATTTTTAACAGTGGGTTTCTTTCAGTTAAGTTTTTCAATTTTTACTCTGCTATACATCAATTTGATTTGTTCAAAGAATGTTATTTAAATTCAGAATATAAAATATTCCATTCAAAGTCAGTAATATTTTCTTACAACACAAAAAGCCAATTAATCTTGCTGAATGCTACAAGAAGTCTAATATACTAAAATGCTAAATGCAACAAAAATGCCAATCTTGCTGAATGCTACAAAAAGTCTAATATACTAAAATGCTAAATGCAACAAAAATACCATCTTGCTAAATGCCCAAAAAATGCCTTTGCAAAAATTCTATACATACCCTTAAAATATACATATTTTTTAACAGCTAACACATAATATCCCGAATTCCAACAATTGCTGAGAACCAATGCAAGTAAAATGCCTGAACAACCAAATTCAAGTGTATGCAATGCAATTACCTTAAAACGGGCTGCCTAAAACAGGGACTCCGGTCAGAGCTTCTCTTCGCCGAGTCGGTGGGTACTGGTCCCACGCACTGCTTCCAGACCATCAGCCTCGATCTTTGGGAGAACAAACGCACAAAGGCGAGTTTGTAGGGAGGAACAACCCCGGATCCTAGGCCATATTGGAGAAGACCATCCCCCTCAGAGAAACCTCAGATCCTTCAGCAGCACATGGTCCCATGACCGTACTCCAAGCCATGGTTGTCGCACCAAATTCCCGGAGGCTGGCGAACCGTATACTCCGGCGCTGGAACGGAGTGGGGCCCGAAGGCCAAAGAATGAAATTTGCTAGGGTCTATTTATATTAAACGTATTTTTTCGAACGATTTTCTGGTGGCAAGTTCGAGAACAATGAGTACATGTAGTACATCCATTCAGTTATTCAGCAAAGAAAAGTCAAAACAGCTCAGCAAAACCTTCCTCAATAGAAAGAACATATTCAGGCGAAAGTCACAACAACTCAGTCACGACCTTCTCTATAGACTCATTCTTCCGTGACATACAGCTATTGTGCACATTACTCCATGCACAACATAGAGCAAGTTACAGAATACTCACTCTTTGGCATAACTACACATCATAATAGTTCAAATACATTAAGACATTTTCGTGTAGGCTTTATTTTAGTATAGCTAGTATAGCTACGCACTCCTGTTGTACCAGCAATCGTGCATTAGGCAGCGAGCCAGTACGCAAGTTACAAAATATGCAGGTCCTATTTTGTAACTTGCGTAGTCTCAAGTGTAGTTGTTTACATCTTATAAATGTACAAACGGATTATTTGACATTGAATCCGTTTTGATTTTACATTTAATTGCTACAATATTTAGTGTTCATTGCATAAAAGTCTCGTGTACATTGCTATACCGCAATCTATATGTGGGAAGAGAAGACGAATGAATCTACATTTGCATATGTATGGTTTGGGTGTGAGATACGAAGTCGGAAGCTGACAGCCGTAGAGCTTTTGGTGTTATAAGTGAAGGCAAAGCTTTATCAGAATGTTTACTTTTCGACTGATGATATATAGTCGGTAGAAAGTTTTTGGAACAGATACGTATTCGTGGACGATCTCGAGATGATCGAGAATCGCTAAATGCACATCGCTCTGTCAGACTGCAGCTTTGTGAGTTTGATATCTAGGCACTACATTAGATTGAAGTTAATTTGTACTTTATATAACTACCTAAACTTCAAGGGTAGACATTTTACTAAAAATTAATAGACATGTACACGGAGTATATATCTGTTATGTTGTATATGTATGAAGTGTCCAGACAAGTGGAAACACTTTATTACTTATGTACACTTTCGGGCTCATTAGACAGTTTATGTTTTATTCTAGTTGTTCTACAAATGACAAAAATGTTGTCTGTAAAACAGTTCCAGTCATGCATACAGTTGTTCTCTACTCATTCTTGATGTATGTAATGAACTTCTCTAGAATGAAATAAAAAAAGTTTCTGACTGTACATGTACTGATTCTATTGTATAATGTCAGTCTTTTTATCATATCAATGTTTTAAGATATTCCAATTGCTATTATTTTAAAATTTTACATGTCTTTTGTGCGAATTATTATATATATTGTTTGTGGTTTCCTACATTGATAAAATTAAAGTGAAGTATTAATTGCCACAATACAAGTACATCTAGATGAAAATGTCTCACTTTTTTCTAAACAATGTATAGTGATTAGAGAGAACTCGTTAGAATGTTCTAGATCTAGTTCTGATTGTTAATATTGTTATGGGCCAATAACAAGGAGAACTGTATAGCAGTGACAAGCATAGGCAAGCTCAAAAACAACTCGTGCAATAGCAATGCTAGTATATTGCCATATATGGAAACAGTTCATAACCACCATTCATGTAGAATAAGAATAACAGTTTCACAAGCAATTGAAATTGCCTTAAAAACATATCAAGAGGAACTCATTTTAGCCATTTTTACAGAGTTACAGATCTAGATCTAGAACTAAAATTGTACATTAAAATATTTACTGTGAGAGAGCAAGCCGATTGATTTGTGCCATAGTGCATTGACACAAGCCATGTGTGTTTGGTTTGTGTGTTTTGGTGTGAAGGAATTGGAGAGACTACGAGAGATGAGTTCCATGTGTGTGCATGGGCATGTGTGAGTGTGAAGGAGCTGGAGATTGGAGAGACTACGAGAGATGAGTTCCATGTGTGTGCGTGGGTGTGTGTGAGTGTGAAGGAGCTAGAGATTGGAGAGACTACGAGAGATGAGTTCCATGTGTGTGTGAGTGTGAAGGAGCTGGAGATGGCACGAGATGAGTGTTAACAGATTTGTAGGAGAGAGGGGAGAAGCTGCAAGACTATAGTGTAGTGCACATGGGAGATAGTGTTACAGGAGTTTGGAGTTCCTTGGGAGCAATACATGGTCGTGTGGGGCTCATTATATGTGTACACTATACAATGTAACTTTAGCCAATTAATGGCCAAATTCAAGATAATATATAAGTGTATATACGTATGTTTGGTATTTACAATTCACTATTATCATGTTGATTAAGAGTTTATTGCTTGTTGTTATTGTTTACAGGTGTATTAATTTTTCCTTAAAGTAACAAGCATTTCTGCAGCATCATCAAGTTGAATCTTTCTGAAGATATCAATTAGAATAATCCAGTTGACATTGATACCCATTTCAATCCATCTTTGAAGTACAATCTTCACCTAAAAAATCAATTGTAGTGCATAGTTTATATTATATTATCTACTGTTGATAAAATATACAGGGTAATTTGGGGTAATTTGGGGTAATTTGGAGTATGGGGTAATTCAAAACAACAGACATTCAGGAAATCACAGTTGCAATACAACTATTCCAAATTACCCCAGGTGGACGAAACATTAAACTTCCAGTTAGGGTAACAGAAGGACCCTTTGGGGAACACCTTGAACCTCGTTTATGCACAAAAGGTTGCATATCCCAACATATCCAAGTACATCTGAGGGGAAAATTTTCACAATATTACAAAATTTATTGTAGGAGTTAGAAATGGATAAAGTTGGCGATCTAAAGTATATTCAAAATTACCCTGATTTGTCCTATACTACGATACCTTTGCCATGTCAGAAAGATCCTTGAAAATAGACACATAGTCACACAGGTCCAAGGCCTTGGCTATTCCAGCCCATTTGCTTGCAATCAGAGGAATGACAGGTGCCAGTAACTCAAGAGTTACGCCACGATCAGTTGCTTTACTACTTTCCAAAATATCCGATCCTGACTTACCTACAAATAACAATGTTTGCTGAACAGAGGTGTAATTATAATAATATGAAACTACAGCACATATCAAAGATACATGTGTAGGTAGGAATCAACCAATTGCAACTGTAAAAAATGTCAGTAACCAATTATTACTCAGCTAAACATTTTTAGAAACTCTCAGTCAGGTAGGCACAAATAAATTTGGATGAATAGTACAAAATGTAAGAACTACTTTCTGGGAATTTTATTATATAACCTAAGACAGTTGGTTTAAGCCATCTGTGTTCTGCCACTGATCATGAACTACATATATACCAGTATCCCTATTCACAGTATATACGTATGTTGAGGTACTGTGTACATATGTGTAGGATCATGCATTGTAAATTTCATTTTTGCTTTTTCGTATAAAGGGTACTTAATATATAATTACCTCTCGCCTGAGGTGAGTAAGCTAAATCTTGATCAGGGTTTTCAATCACCCTTATGACCTCCTCAGGGACCTTCCACTGTCGTAGCAATGTCATGGCTGTAGCAACCTTTCCTTCCAACATGCCAATACATTCTCTCATCTTTCTCGCAGAACTAGCCTTCTACAATTGAGGACTGGCATTACTTACAGTATATACATATATTACAAATATGATGTACGTATATATATCAGTTTGTTCAAAGAGAGGAATCACCAACAAGTACATAATTTGGTAGTTATGATTTATAATATTTTGTGGCTTATATTACAATTAGTCTAATAAGTCTGCCATCTTCAAATTGATTGTGAAGATGGCTTCCAATGACAAATTCTTTTTTAATAGTATTCATAATATTCATACTATAGTATGAATATAGTTTGTCTGTGCATGTGTATTATGTTGTGTGAGTGATGGATGCTTGTGTATGAATGTATGTACGTATGTGTTTATGTGTGTGTAGAAGAGTGGAGATGTATACATCATAAATCAACCTAGGCTTGCTGTATGATGACGAAGATCACTAACCCTTATATGATAATTGGCATGCCTACATATTAGGGCTACATAGAGGGGGACAGGGTGGCATTCCCCTAGACGTTGGGAGACCCCTAAATTGCTTCAACACCCTCATACCATTGTCCCCTAAATTTTAAAATTTTTCATTTTGCCCCCTCTGGCCCCAAGTTCTGCATGCAGCCCTGATAGTGTATATATGAACAAGGTGACCGGAATTGAAGGAGGCACATATATAAACTATGAAAATTATAAATACTAAATATATGATTATGTAATATCAATGCATTTGGTGGTACACTCTCAGTAAGAAGAGATAGTCGGCATTAAACATGACCATTATCACCTCAATGATCTATTTTTGGTTACAAATTAGAAATACGTATATTCACCTATGCATGTGTCTATACGTATGCTAATGAAGGATGTTTTATTGACAGTGGAGTTATGCAATAAACAAAATGTAGAAAAGTAAGTGATGTTATAATGTATATATATTTGTGGCACACCTCCTTTTCTTTGTTGATGGGGTTTGTCAGGTAAAATAGATGGTTTCCATCAAAGTTTCTCTTCATAAAGTGATCAACTAAATCAATAACACTTAAAAATTTCATTGACTTGATGTCTGAGTGCTTCAAAATGTAGCCATCATTTTTTGGAATAATTAGTAATTCATGGTAACTTTCTTGATCAATTCTAATAATGGAAGGAGGGACAACATTAAGTGGGATGGGCAACACTAAGTGGGAGGGGCAACACTAAGTGGGAGGGGCAACACTAAGTGGGAGGGGCAACACTAAGTGGGAGGGGCAACACTAAGTGGGAGGGACAACACTAAGTGGGAGGGACAACACTAAGTGGGAGGGGCAACACTAAGTGGGAGGGACAACACTAAGTGGGAGGGGCAACACTAAGTGGGAGGGGCAACACTAAGTGGGAGGGACAACACTAAGTGGGAGGGACAACATTAAATGGGAAGGACACATTAAGTGTTAAAATTTTCTTTTTTTTTTGAATAAAGTGTCTAGTTGCATTAAGTAGTAAACTGTATCTTACTTGACAGCTAGTACAAAACATCCTTGGTGCTGAGAGCTATCACGGACAAGAAAGCTTCCAATTGAGTTCTTTTCCATTACATTATTTACTTCTGTTCTGTAGAATGGAATTAATCAGTCAACCAATAAATGAGCAAGCAGTACAGAATATTTGAAGGTATGTATGTACATTTAATAACTCTTACTCTTAACATACATATACTGATTAATAAGTATCCTAATTTATTGAGACTCAGCAACAATTGTATTTAAAACAAATTGAACGTTTCAACACGGAGGTCTTCATCAGCATAATGATATATAATCATGATAAATTATTAATTTCTTCAAATATTTACAACTGAATAGTTTTAATAAGTGAACTTAAGAGTTACATTTATGCATATATAAAAATGGCTAAAGCTTCATCTGAATATAACCTATATATATAGGAGCTAATTATATCTGATTACATTAGAAAGGGAACAGGATTGTTGTATATACTTGTGACTCAGTCTACTGCTACTGCTATATATGGAGAACCTTCTTATACCTACTTGGACAACATCCCCCAGTACCACTCCACATTTTCTAGTTTCAACTTGTGCACCACTTCAGGTTTAGCCAATGGAAGTCCTTCTGTTATAGAGAGAGATTGTAAACAGTAAGGAATTAGTTGTATTGGATATTCCTTATGCAAATGATAGAATTAACTAAAGGCAAGAAATATTACTTAATGTACAATACATATAGCACTTGCATTACAGGATTCCCTGGCAGACCAGCTGAGTAGCTGAAGGGACATTCCTGATTAAATTAAAAATGATGACGATGATGATGATAATTCAAAATAATATTATTACAAATAATCAATAAACATATATACATGCACACACATGTGCACACATACAATCAGATACAGTCACACACACACATACACACCATTCCCATTCCATCCTTCCCCCATCCTCGTGAGGATGTAGAGCAAGACAAAAACACACACATACGTACATGCACACACACACACATATATATACCTTTATAGGGGCCTGGGCTCTTGGGGGCTAAGGTTGTTTCAGTCTGATAGGAATGAAGTATGAGAATTAATATAGGTGTCATTAAGACTCTCACATTATTACTATCAGGTACGTACGTATGTCATTAAGATCCTTGCTTTATATGTAAACAAACAGGCTGAGGTTCCAGACCTAACTATTAACTATCATCACTTACCAACAAGCATACATATGGCAAGTCAGACATCATTTAATATAGCACATGTTCATTCTAATAAACATACCATAACTGGATCAACAATAGCTAGGGTTCTTTTCAACAAGTTGCACTGCTCCTCAAGAGATGCACAATCCATTTTAAGTGCTTCCTGCTTCTCCATGAGTTCCTCTTGATCAAGCTAATGAAGTTAAAGTATTATTTTGTCAAAAGATGTATAAAAATGGTTTTTATTCTCTCCTTATGTTTAACTGACTACTCTTACTATGCCTATCAACCATCCTAGTACATGCGTGGTATATATGCAAGTACGTAAATACTTACTTGAATGTATCTATGTATATACGTATATAGTATACTCATATAACATATGTGGTATATGGTATTATATAGTGTTTTATATATACAGTAATTTGTTTGTGGTATATATTGGGCTTACTTGAATGCGTCTGAGTTCTCTAGTTGCTTGCTGAAACATTTGTACATCATTTGAATAATTAGCTCCAGGCTCAAATGTACTATCGATACTCTCTTTGAGCTTTGCAATCATGCTTTCTCCTTTTAAGTAGTCGCTATGGTTATGTTGTAGTTCAGTGGACTTTTGAATATGAAGGGCCTGCAGGTTTATGTAAATTGTAAAAAATAACATGCAAATAATATAGAGGTCATGTTACCAAACGTGGTACATAAAATGTCTCTGAATGAAAAAAAAGGATTGAATTCCCTTGCAAAAGCCAGGTTTAACAGTTTTTAGTGTCGTACTTAGAATTGAATTATACATGTACATTTTCAATCAAGTACATTCATAGCTAGGATGTATATAAATTAAACCTCACTAATCTGAACACCCCCTAAACTGAACATTTTACTTGATCCTCATACAGGGGCATGTTCAGTTTAGAAGGTTTTCCTGTATTTACATAAATTATTTTGTTCCAATTACCTTTTTATCGCAGAGTATTCCTACTAGACCGATTGATAAAGTATTTAATGTACTCTTCCTTCTATGTCCTCTGTAGTAATGCATACTTGAGTACGAGGGTTCTCTAGAGCTCACAGAGTTTTCAATTGAACTGAGATATGTTGTTCCTACATTTTGAGGTAGGTTGGACTTTGGGGGTAATGAACCATATTTTTTGGGAAGAACAGCTACTACATCATCGTACTGATGATCATCTTCTTCATCCTCCTCCTGTATATCTTCTTCATTGTCTTCTCCCCATTTCTCCTTATTAAGTTTGACAGATTGTTAAAAAATATGAACAACCACAGTAAAAATCAAACTACATTTTATATAAATACAATTGTGGGAAATTGAACCCAGAAAATCTAGTTAAATTATATACTGATTCATATCGTTATCATTTATTACATGTATATCACACAGTACTCATTTAACACTTTCTCTCTTAGCTCACATTTTACTTTATCATAGTGTATTTAAGAATATCACATAGACCTCTGATTTGAATTGTGCTACACTGAGGTGCATTTAGCTAGGGGGGATGGGCCTTGCTTTAATCTTGCCATCTACTTGGAATTTTGGAACTAACTTTCATATTACCTCTGGCCACATGGAATCACTATTTCCCTCCCTCATTCCTTGAAGAATCTTCTAAATATGGCACTACTACTGATATGGTGATAGCTTAAAAATTAATATCTATTGAATCCAGTTCATGGGTAGTAAAGTTCCTTCAGCGAGTTGATATATATACCACATTTTGTACCTCAAGAAGTCTGTTTTGCTGTTTTAAGATTTTCATGTCACTGTAAAGTGCCTCATATTTTTCCTACAAAAATTATAAAATCATGATTTTGATCATTTTATTGCCCTTATCATAAGCATGCTGCGCGCTTGACATGTTCCATTCAAATCTCTAATTCCTATATACGTACCTTATACTTCTCTGTTGCGTTAGTTTCATGTAGTAGCCTCAATTCTACTTCTTTCTGCAGTTCATCAATTCTTTCCTGCTTTTTAACCTTTAAAATAAGTGTATAAATACATTGGTGTGGTGACGTTTTCAGATCAATACTGCATTTACCGTAAACTGTAAATACTGAAGCAGTTGACAAACAGCATTGCTATATGGTCTTCTGTCCTTTCTCTCACTCAGACACCAAAGGATTAGAGGCTTCAGTGGATGGCTATCTGGCAGTAAGCTCAAATCATTCTTTCTTCTCTCGAGTTGATCCAAATTTTGCTTGTCAGCTTTAGTAGATAAGTCAGGATCAGGTGCTTTCAGTGTACTTATCTCAAGCATCAATACCCCCAAGGAGAAGATGTCAATGCTGAGGTCATATCCCTCAGTGGTAGCCTCTGTTGGCATGAATGCAAGTGTACCAGGTGCCTGGGTCATCTGTCCAGGGTTACAGAACCGAGACTGTCCAAAATCACAAATCTTGACAATCTTCCCATCCTCACTTAGCAAGATGTTGTTGTCACTGAGATCTCGATGAGCAAGTGGTTCTTTTCTAAATGTGTGAAGGTACTGCAGCCCACGGGCAATTTGGTAAGAGATGAAGACCTGGTCATGCAAGCTTGGAAATTGACCTTTACTCTTTCTTCTGTGAATAAAATCTCTCAATGATTCATCCATCTTCTCCATAACCAATAGTGGAATTTCAAGAGCATTTTCACTTCTTTCTGTTAAAACCTCTAATATAGATGAAACACTAAGTTTATTAAATACAGCATTTACATGACTGTATTAATAACTGTATCAAATAAAATTTTATGATGACTCCTCTTTAAAATCTATGATAAAATGTCACAAACGTATGCATTGTTATGTACAGTATATGTATATGATGACAATATTCACTGGAATGTATATATTACACCAAACCAGCCAATTAAGGATCACAGCCTAATCTTGGTTGTTGGTTCACTTGTGGTGGATTAATAAGTGAAGACAGTCATCCAGCTCACCATTGTTGAAGTGTACCACACTGACGAGCCCAAATGAGGGTGAAACAGCTGTCTGTGGTCTTTTTCTATCTTGGATGACTGGAAGGCGATCACTGGTTGTCAATTTAATAGGATTTTGGTCCCCAGCCAAGATTAGACTGCGATCACTTGACTGGTTTGGCATTACATTCCACTGAATATTACTTATCATGGCCTTTACACAGGCTCTGCACAATTATATAACTCCCTTAATTCATTGTATATATAACTATGAGTGATTATATATACATAATGTCCATACACAGTGAAAACATATGGACAATTTAGCCATTATCAACTGAATATTCATGACTTACCGTAGCATTTGATTATATTCTCATGGTTAAACGTTTTCAATAGCTCTGCCTCCTGGTGAAATCTATCCAAAACAATACCTATAGACCAATACATGCATGTGATCACAGAATGCAAGGCCGGCTAGCCCATCATTTAATACATTATAAGATAACCTATAGCGACTACTTCCTGTAAGATGGGAGGTAAGATGATACGTACGGATTCGTTGGTAATTTGCTCGTAGCACCTCGTATAGTAGATCGGTCCACGTTACTTGATTTCCGGCTATGATATCGTTTCAATCAAAGGCCGTATCATTTTGAAACACTTAGTTTGACAATGTGATGCTGAATACAATTACCTTTTAATATACAACGCAACATTAACGCATGTAGTTAACAATCACCTTCGCATAAAACTGGATGTAACTTCTTCACAACTACCGGTCCGGGGTTGCCATCCAACGTTGCATTATACACAGCTCCATATGACCCAGTTCTGATCAAGTCTTGTATATGCAAGTCTTTGAGTCTCTGCTTAACGTTAACTACAACGGGATTCTTCAGAAGGATTTGACCACTAAGTTTCTTCGCCATATTGTGTGTGTATTCTAATACGGAGGAGGTAACTCATAACCTCCAAATATATACATAGACAGGAAATTATGTAAATAGGAATATACGTATAAGTGATTGTATTCATTGCATCATCATATATAAAAAGACTGTGGTTCCAATTCAGAAAATACATGTGAAATCAAAATTTGCACTGCCTCATCAAATTTTATATCCAGAAGTGTCTTCCTTTTTGTATAGCATAAGTATTGCTATCATATATATTCCTGCATGCATCTCAATTAATATACATATATACGCCTTGAACACTCACAATCAAATGGGAAACTTATAAAACAATAGAGACTGAGTTTTATTGTAATGGCATTATACATTGCTAACTGTTATGTATATATATACCCATGCAATTACGTACATATTATAGTTAATAGTTAATAGTTGATCAATTGTTTCTTTATCTTTAGAAACACATCTCTCATTTCCAGTGACTGCAGCACAGTGAGCAATTTCTCCCAAGTGACATCTTCTCCCTTGTCAATCCACTTCTCAATCATCATCAGACACTTCTGCTGAGGTACAGCTTGATATCCTCTTAAAGATTTGATGCAGTCCCCAACACCAAACTTATAACCAATCCTCTCATACTCTGAAGTCATGGCAGGAATATGTTCCACCAGGTTCTCTACTGTGACGTCAGCAAGATTCTTTGGCACTATGGGCATAATATGTGTACACCATTATGGTAGAAAACATATATATAAGCAGAGTGCATGTTGAAGTAATATATATGCTTCTATGTATGCACATGCAGGATTTCACAAGATACTTGTTTACTTGTGGGTTGATTAATATACAATGACATACGAATGTATGGTTTAGAAGTACGTAGATATTTAATTATTGAGTTGTTTTGCATGACTGCTCAAAAAATGTACTTTAAAAAAACTCTTACATGAAACATCCAGACCATCTAATAACAGGGGGCCATCTCTCACATATGCACAGTGTTCCCCATCTCCCTCTACAACTTGCTCCTTGTCATCAGCTCCAGGTTGTTCACTTGCTTGCAATAAAGCTTTGCCATATCTACTGGTTAAATCTTTAAAATTTGAGTTCTCCTTCTGAAGTTGGTCCAGCTGAGCTTGCAAATTCTTGCACCTATTTTCAAACTCCTATTTATAGGAAATCATGCACGTAGAACAGAAGGCAATGACATCATATCACTTAATATTCTAAAAAGCGTTGAATCAGATATCATTGTTGACTTCTTTTTGCTACTATAACATAGCTACATCAACCTTATATATTACAGGTCATATCGTACTTCTCGTTGTTCATGTTCAAAAGCCAGCTTTTCTTGATTTTCCTTTATCAAGTCACTTTGTTCTTTCACATCCTCCATAACAATAACAGAAACAGCTGACATTATATACGTATTATGATATTTTGTATTCATTATATTTCTGGTACCTTCTTGAGTGATAAAATCTCCTCCTTAAGCATAAATGATTGTTCTTGCATATCTCTGTAAACATAAAATATAATATGATTATTTTAATTTATCAAGCTTGATCCTTACAGCATGGTAAGAAAATTGAAATGATACCACATATGGACTAGAGTTATCCCCCCAGTGAACTTATGTATGTACGACTACTATATTGGCTATGCATTATATGTACTATTGGATGCTTCACCTCTTTATTACATAAATTATGTACATATGTACGTATGTATATTCACATACTATATACTGTACTGTGACCCCTCTAAAGAAAAGTAGTACTTATATAGTTACTCTTAATAGACCCATAGGTCCGTACGTAGTATTTATTAATGATTATTATTAGAAGCTTTGTTCCTTTGTAAAACTGCGTGTATCTTGGTTATTGAGGTGGTACACTGTGATTTGGCACTACAGTAACTATATATAAAGATATTACACATACCTACCTATATATATCCATTGAATTATTAGAATGTAAAACTAATTAATATAAAGGTATAAAAGGTATCTAATCATAAGGTTCAACAGAATATCAACATGATTGAAGTGTGTACTGCATGTTACACCACTTTATCAAGTGTAACTTCAAGTACGACTAAAACACTATTTATTTACTGTAATTGTAGAGTTAAACTATAACAGGTATTCTCATGAAACACCAGATGGATATCAAAACATAAATTAATGCCTAATTTACCTGTTTCTCCTCTTTACATCCCTACACAAGTAGAATAAGAGGAAAAGGAGAAATACAATATAAACCTTCTGTCTACATGTAATACTCTTCAGTATATATTCATTCACACAGAGCAGGAACATGCCAATGTTCACAGAAGCACAGTTAACATGTTACTATATATACAGTACTTCATAGGGATCAATAGAATAGTAGTGTGGTGATAGAAAATAAAGTGTGAACCAGAATGAAGTTGTCCAGTACTTCATTGGACGACTCCACTCTCTACATACGTAATACTGTATGCTTAATCTCTTTATAATAAACGAACTCTAATTGACACTTCAAGTGACTAACAGCAAGGTGAAAAAGAAGAAATGAATATGATAACACATACACTGGATATTCATTAACTTAGCTCAGTATGTTGTACAACTAAGTATACACAACATATGTATATTATCAATATTAGGAGTACATGAAGGTTTGCATCCATTGATTAATAATTACTGTAAATAGGAAGGTACGTATGTATATATGAAAAGGAATATACATATAGTACATATGAACCATTAAATACAAAGCATTACAAAAACAATACCAATCAGTGTACTAGCTACATTGTATGTGTATTGAGTGTAGGGCATATTATAATACTTATATAGGTATCTACATTAAAGTCTCTTCTACGTATGTATGTAATATATACGTACATAGGTGCATCAATAGAATAGATATCATGGTGATAGAAAAATAACGTGTGAGTTGGGATTGAGGTGTCCAGCACTTCATTGGACGACTCCACTACCTACATATGTAATACTGCATGCTTCACCATTTTATCAAGTGAAACTTCAAGTACAACTTAAACACTATGTATTTACTGTAATTGTAGAGTTAAACTAACTGGCAATCTCATGAAAACCCAGATGTATATCAAAATTAAGTTAATGGCTAACTCACTGGTTTCTAATCTTTACATCCCTACACAAGTAAGAATAAGAGGAAAAGGAGAAATACAATATAAACCTTGTGTCTACAAGTAATACTCTTCAGTATTCATTCACACAGAGCATGCAAGAACATGCCAATGTTCACTCAAGTATAGTTAACATATTACTGTATATACTTCATAGGGATTAATAGAATAGATATCATGGTGATGGAAAATAAAGTGTGAGCCGGAATGAAGTTGTCCAGTACTTCATTGGACGACTCTACTACCTACTGTACATAATACTGTATGCTTCATCTCTTTATAATAAACTCACTCTAACTGACGCTTCAAGCGACTAACAGCATGATAAAAAAGAAGAAATGAATATGATAACACATATATTGGATATCTACTTATGCATTAACTTATACTGTAGCTCAGTATGTTGTACAACTAAGTATACACAACATATGTATATTATCAATATTAGGAATACATGAAGGCTTGCATCCATTGATTAATAATTACTGTAAATAGGAAGGTACGTATGTATATATGAAAAGGAATATACATATAGTACATATGAACCATTAAATACAAAGCATTACAAAAACAATACCAATCAGTGTACTAGCTACATTGTATGTGTATTGAGTGTAGGGCATATTATAATACTTATATAGGTATCTACATTAAAGTCTCTTCTACGTATGTATGTAATATATACGTACATAGGTGCATCAATAGAATAGATATCATGGTGATAGAAAAATAACGTGTGAGTTGGGATTGAGGTGTCCAGCACTTCATTGGACGACTCCACTACCTACATATGTAATACTGCATGCTTCACCATTTTATCAAGTGAAACTTCAAGTACGACTTAAACACTATGTATTTACTGTAATTGTAGAGTTAAACTAACTGGCAATCTCATGAAAACCCAGATGTATATCAAAACTAAGTTAATGGCTAACTTACTGGTCTGCAACCCTACACAAGTAAGAATAAGAGGAAAAGGAGAAATACAATATAAACCTTGTGTCTACAAGTAATACTCTTCAGTATTCATTCACACAGAGCATGCAAGAACATGCCAATGTTCACTCAAGTACAGTTAACATATTACTGTATATACTTCATAGGGATCAATAGAATAGATATCATGGTGATGGAAAATAAAGTGTGAGCCGGAATGAAGGTGTCCAGTACTTCATTGGACGACTCTACTACCTACTGTACATAATACTGTATGCTTCATCTCTTTATAATAAACTCACTCTAACTGACGCTTCAAGCAACTAACAGCATGATAAAAAAGAAGAAATGAATATGATAACACATATATTGGATATCTACTTATGCATTAACTTATACTGTAGCTCAGTATGTTGTACAACTAAGTATACACAACATATGTATATTATCAATATTAGGAGTACATGAAGGCTTGCATCCATTGATTAATAATTACTGTAAATAGGAAGGTACGTATGTATATATGAAAAGGAATATACATATAGTACATATGAACCATTAAATACAAAGCATTACAAAAACAATACCAATCAGTGTACTAGCTACATTGTATGTGTATTGAGTGTAGGGCATATTATAATACTTATATAGGTATCTACATTAAAGTCTCTTCTACGTATGTATGTAATATATACGTACTGTACATAGGTGCATCAATAGAATAGATATCATGGTGATAGAAAAATAACGTGTGAGTTGGGATTGAGGTGTCCAGCACTTCATTGGACGACTCCACTACCTACATATGTAATACTGCATGCTTCACCATTTTATCAAGTGAAACTTCAAGTACGACTTAAACACTATGTATTTACTGTAATTGTAGAGTTAAACTAACTGGCAATCTCATGAAAACCCAGATGTATATCAAAACTAAGTTAATGGCTAACTTACTGGTTTCTAATCTCTACATCCCTACACAAGTAAGAATAAGAGGAAAAGGAGAAATACAATATAAACCTTGTGTCTACAAGTAATACTCTTCAGTATTCATTCACACAGAGCATGCAAGAACATGCCAATGTTCACTCAAGTATAGTTAACATATTACTGTATATACTTCATAGGGATCAATAGAATAGATATCATGGTGATGGAAAATAAAGTGTGAACCGGAATGAAGTTGTCCAGTACTTCATTGGACGACTCCACTACCTACTGTACATAATGCTGCATGCTTCATCATTTTATCAAGTGTAACTTCAAGTACAACTTAAACACTATGTATTTACTGTAATAGTTAAACTAACAGGTAATCTCATGAAAAACCAAAATGGATATCAAAACATAATTTAATGCCAAACTAACTGGTTTCTCCTCTGTGCATTGCTACATGTAATACACTATAGTATATTCATTCACACAGAGCAGAAACATGCCAATGTTCACTCAAGTACAGTTAACATATTACTGTATATATGTATACTTCATAGGAATCAATAGAATAGATATCATGGTGATAGAAAAATATAGTGTGAGCCGGAATGAAGGTGTCCAGCACTTCATTGGAAGACTCCACTACCTACGTACATACATAATACTACATGCTTCATCTCTTTATAATAAACTCACACTATTTGATGCTCCAAGCTCCTAACAGCATGGTAAAAAAAGAAGAAATGAATATGATAACATATACACTGAATATCTACTTATGTATTAACTTAGCGCTCAGTATGTTGTACAACTATATAAGTATACACAACATATGTATATTATCAATATTAGGAGTACATGAAGGTTTGCATCCATTGATTAATAATCACTGTAAATATGAAGGTATGTATATATGAAAAGGAATATATAGTACATGTATGTACCTATATGAACCATTAAATACAAAGCATTACAAAAACAATACCAATCAGTGTACTAGCTACATTGTATGTGTATTGAGTGTAGGGCATATTATACTAGAGAACAATAAAAAATTTCTACAAAAATAGTGAAGATGTAGGGATGGCACAAAAAGCACAGAAACAAGAAAGGGATGTTACACAGTGAAGCATTAGCTTTATATGCATTGAATCATACAACACCCTTGCTTGTAGGATTCATGGAATGACTGTGAGAAGGAGGAGTCATTTTGGTATATATTACAACCTCAAGTATAAGACCTACGTATATAAATGAATATGTATATTTATAGAAAATGACTTTAATAGAACTATTAGAGTTAAACTAACAATTATTCTCATGGAATTAAAACAAGAGGTTCATTCTGAAAGGTATCCAATTATAAAGTTAAATAGAATATCAATGTGATCACTATAAAAAATGAAGTATGGACTAGAGTTACCCCCTTACGTACAACTACTTTATTGGCTATACATTCTACATATTATTGGATGCTTCACCTCTTTATTAAATTCTATACTATATACTGTACTGTGACCCCTCTAAAGAAAAGTAGTACTTATATAGTTACTCTTAATAGATCCATAGGTCCGTACGTAGTGTCTATTGTATAACCACGTGTATCTTGGTTATTGAGGTGGTACACTGTGATTGGGTACTACAGTAACTATCTCCAAAGATATTACACATACCTTTATATCCATTGAATTACTAGAATGTAAAACTAATGAATATAAATGTATAAAAGGTATCCAATCATAAGGTTCAACAGAATATCGACATGATTAATATAATGGAGTGTGGACTAGAATTACAGTACTCCAATGGACTTATGGCTAAGTATGTATATATACAGTATATACCTATTGTAGACCTCATCTCTATACGTACGTATGGAATATGACATTATATATATATATGTGAATACTAATATACTATGTAGTAACTACTATACTACATAATACTGCATGTTACACCACTTTATCAAGTGTAATTTCAAGTACAACTTAAACACTATGCATTTACTATAATAGTAGAGTTAAACTATAACAGGTAATCTCATGAAAATGGATATCAAAACATACTTTAATAACTTACCTGTTTCTCTTCTCTGTCTCACTACACAAGTAAGAATAAGAGGAAAAGGAGAAATACAATATAAACCTTCCGTCTACATGTAATACTCTTTAGTATTCATTCACACAGAGCAAGAACATGCCAATGTTCACTCAAGTACGGTTAACATATTACTGTATATACGTACTTCATAGGGATCAATAGAATAGATATCATGGTGATGGAAAATAAAGTGTGAGCCGGAATGAAGGTGTCCAGCACTTCATTGGACGACTCCACTACCTACTGTACATAATACTGCATGCTTCACTATTTTATCAAGTGTAACTTCAAGTACGACTAAAACACTATGCATTTACTATAATAGTAGAGTTAAACTATAACAGGTAATTTCATGAAAAACCAAATGGATATCAAAACATAACAGGTAATCTCATGAAAATGGATATCAAAACATACTTTAATAACTTACCTGTTTCTATTCTCTGCATCCCTACACAAGTAAGAATATGAGGAAAAGGAGAAATACAATATAAACCTTCCGTCTACATGTAATACTCTTTAGTATTCATTCACACAGAGCAAGAACATGCCAATGTTCACAGAAGTACGGTTAACATATTACTGTATATACGTACTTCATAGGGATCAATAGAATAGATATCATGGTGATGGAAAATAAAGTGTGAGCTGGAATGAAGGTGTCCAGCACTTCATTGGAAGACTCTACTACCTACTGTACATAATACTGTATGTTTCATCTCTTTATAATAAACTCACTCTAATTGACAAATCAAGCTCCTAACAGCATGATAAAAAAGAAGAAATAAATATGATAACACATACACTGGATATCTACTTATGCATTAACTTAGCTCAGTATGTTGTACAACTAAGTATACACAACGTATGTATATTATTAGTATTAGGAGTACATGAAGGTTTGCATCCATTGATTAATAATCACTGTAAATAGGAAGATACGTATATATGAAAAGGAATATATAGTACATGTATGTACCTATATGAACCATTAAATACAAAGCATTACAAAAACAATACCAATCAGTGTACTAGCTATATTGTATGTGTATTGAGTGTAGGGCATATTATACTAGAGAACAATAAAAAATTTCTACAAAAATAGTGAAGATGTAGGGATGGCACAAAAAGCACAGAAACAAGAAAGGGATGTTACACAGTGAAGCATTAGCTATATATGCATTGAATCATACAACACCCTTGCTTGTAGGATTCATGGAATGACTGTGAGAAGGAGGAGTCATTTTGGTATATATTACAACCTCAAGTATAAGACCTACGTATATAAATGAATATGTACATATATTTATAGAAAATGACTTTAATAGAACTATTAGAGTTAAACTAACAATTATTCTCATGGAATTAAAAATTCTGAAAGGTATCCAATCATAAGGTTCAACAGAATATCAACATGATTAATATAATGGAGTGTGGACTAGAATTACAGTACTCCAATGGACTTATGGCTAAGTATGTACATATACATACTATTGTAGACCTCATCTCTATACGTAAGTATGGAATATGACATTATATATATATATATATATATGTGAATACTAATATACTAGTACGTAATACGTAACTACTATATACTATCTTACTGCATGTTACACCAGTTCATCAAGTGTAACTTCAAGTACGACTTACGTAAATACTACGTATTTACTGTAATAGTTAACAAGTGACATGACAAACCAAATGGATAATTTAATGCCAAACTTACAGGTTTCTCCTCTCTACATCCCTACACAAGTAAGAATAAGAGGAAAAGGAGAAATACAATATAAACCTTCTGTCTACATGTAATACACTATAGTATTCATTCACACAGAGCAAGAACATGCCAATGTTCACTCAAGTACGGTTAACATATTACTGTATATACGTACTTCATAGGGATCAATAGAATAGATATCATGGTGATGGAAAATAAAGTGTGAGCCGGAATGAAGGTGTCCAGCACTTCATTGGACGACTCCACTACCTACTGTACATAATACTGCATGCTTCACTATTTTATCAAGTGTAACTTCAAGTACGACTAAAACACTATGCATTTACTATAATAGTAGAGTTAAACTATAACAGGTAATTTCATGAAAAACCAAATGGATATCAAAACATAACTTAATAACTTACCTGTTTCTATTCTCTACATCCCTACACAAGTAAGAATAAGAGGAAAAGGAGGAATACAATATAAACCTTCTGTCTACATGTAATACACTATAGTATTCATTCACACAGAGCAAGAACATGCCAATGTTCACTCAAGTACGGTTAACATATTACTGTATATACGTACTTCATAGGGATCAATAGAATAGATATCATGGTGATGGAAAATAAAGTGTGAGCCGGAATGAAGGTGTCCAGCACTTCATTGGAAGACTCCACTACATACTGTACATAATACTGCATGCTTCATCTCTTTATAATAAACTCACTCTAATAGACAATTCAACCTCCTAACAGCATGATAAAAAAGAAGAAATGAATATGATAACACATACACTGGTTATCTACTTATGCATTAACTTAGCTCAGTATGTTGTACAACTAAGTATACACAACATACGTATATTATCAATATTAGGAGTATGTGAAGGTTTGCATCCATTGATTAATAATTACTGTAAATAGGAAGGTACGTATATATGAAAAGAAATATATAGTACATGTATGTACCCATATGAACCATTAAATACAAAGCATTACAAAAACAATACCAATCAGTGTACTAGTTATATTGTATGTGTATTGAGTGTAGGGCATATTATAATACTTATATAGGTATCTACATTAAAGTCTCTTGTATATGAGTTAAACTACTGAAAGTTTAAGGTTACTGAAATATGCATACACAATGTATATACATGTTATCATCATAAGGAACTTCATAATGTGAATATGATTATAAATGGCACACTAGTCATTCTGAAATGTATCCAATCATTCCTTACCTATTAACATTATTCTGTATCTTCCTATCATTCTTCAGTTCGGCATTTTCTGCTGAAAGCTCTTCTATCTTCTTTTTCTGCTCCACTTCCCCAGCCTTCATTTCACTAGCAAAAGGAGCACATGTATACAAGACATATCCATTGATGTATTAAACTAAAAATCTAATGACTATGTATATACGAGTTTGAAGGTGTACATGTAATATATACGTATGTACATAGGTGCATAGATTTCTTAAACCATAACTTCAAATGTCTGTAAATACAGAGCTAATTTAGATTAGATTATTTCATGATATACTGTATCCATGAAGACATTATAGAAGAAGGCTGGGGGTTGAAGCAGTACTGGAAGTGGCAGATAGGAAGAAGAATGACTGGAGGAAGAAGATTGAGGAAATGCTACAGGAGAGGTTGGTGAGAAGAGTGATTGAGGAAGACCAAGAGGACGGCCAAGGAAAAGAATACTTAATGATTTTTGCCTATATATTATTATACAGAACAGTCTATATTCCTATAGTAACTGATATAATTTAAGTATTTTTATTATTGTACATAACATCGACCTCCTACTGCATGAGGAGAAGAGCGGATCTACAAAACTGCATGATTAATTGATTGATTGATTGATATATCCATGGTAGTCATTTGAAAGCTCCTAATATATAAAACTAAAATGATATGTAGATGGAGTTATATAATAGTAACAGTACACAAAACTTAAAATCTTGTAAATCCATTATCTCCCTTATTTATCAAACTGAGTAACTACCTACCTAATCACATTATCCTGTCTTGTCAGTTTACCCTCCATTTCACTAGTAAACTGATGCAATAAATTTAGAGCTTCACTGTCTTTAGATTGTCCTCCAACTTGTACAGCTGTTTCTGAAGTACTGGACTGCATCACTTCCTACAAAAATGTATCAAATTAAAATATACAGTGAGATTATTATAATATGACCAAGTCCCCTTCAAAAAAGAGGATTTTATTTTATAGTCTATTGGTATGTCTATATAATTAACATTACAGTAGAATACTTAGGTCAAATATAATGATGGAAGTGAAACTATAGCCAATTTGCATTTATTTCTATATAAACTATGCTAGTTACCTGTCCCCTTATAGTCTGATTGGAAAATAATCGACTCAACATTGACATTCACTATCTACTGTCGCAAAAGCTGTCTTTGAATCTCTAAATCAGTCCTACTAAAAGTAGACCTAGAATAACAAAGTAGAAGTCTTCTTGAAGATCTGTGTGGTAATCAGGGGATGTCCCTTCATTTGTCCCTTTCAGGCTACTATATTTAGCTATAACAACAATTACCATAATCGTATACATTACCAAATCAGAGAAAGGAAAACATTACAACAAATGAAAGTGTAAAGACTGTGTTCTATCAGGAACGCTGAACAAGTGGCTTATATCTTCTCAAAGGAATATTCTGCATCAAGTGTTCTTCTCCATTCCAATTTCTAATACATGCACACCAACAGAGAATGGAATACCTTCAAAGGTTGCAATGCATATCAGCACTTGAATACTAACTTGAAAGTCTCATACTTCTTTGGTTCCAACAGATCTGGAGCTTCTAAAAGTATGTGCATGTAAAAATACATAGTTAACTACCTTCTACAGGTTTGAAGATAAAGAGTACAATTCAGCTGTTTATGTGAAAGTATTTTATCATCATTTGTATCAGCTATCAATTAATCACTTATAACCAATGCTAACTAGGTACAACGGTTCTATATCAGTTAACACTATACAAATGAAGTTACCAAATCCAGAGGTTTCAAACATTTCTCTCTCCTTCTCAATGGCTGCTATAATGACATCCTTTCTGCTACTTTGCTGGTTACCATGGCGATGGGGTAGGTTGTTTACAATATCAATGGTCTTCAGCTCATCATCAAATCTATGAAGATGTCTGAACAAAATGGAGAAGTGAAGAAATAGGGGCCAGTAAAGGAAATAATCAATATTCATAGGTAGCCACCTATTAGAGTTTGAAGGGTGCATGAATAATCGATGTGATAATCAAACCACAAGTAATAATCAATGAAACATCATAAAGAGGGAAAAACACGAAAGAAGCAATTGCTGGGAATCGAACCCAGGACAGCTGGTTATGACCACCAGTTGCTCTGCCACTGAGCTACAACTGCCACAGCAATGCCTCTCCCATGTTCTCCCTCTTAAACTAACTACAACAAATAATCAGTGTACATTCTTAATTAGTGGTGATTCTCTTCATCAGTACAAGCTGATAATCAAGACCCAGCCCATTTCCAGTGTACATGTACTAGTAAGTTAGGATGCAAAATATGAGAAGTGTTGTTAATACTATTGAAATGAACTATATACAGTGGACTCCTTTTAAATGCATAACTACAGACCTGAGGGAAATTGTGCAATTAACAGGTTTAAGTATGTAATAACCAGATATCTCTTCTGTTTATGAAATGAATCAGTTACTGAGACCTTTCTGCAAGTATATGTACTGTATACTGTAAGTGTGCATAATATTCATAAGGGTGTAGTAATTATATTCATAATGGTGAAGTAATTATATTCATAAGGGTGTAGTATATTCATAATGGTGTATGAATGTCAATATGTATATCTAGTATATTTATCTCACAGGGTCTTACTCTTCAATTAGTTCTGTCACTTCTGATAAAGTAAGACATGTTTTACTTTCATCTAACCTCTCTCTAAACCACAGTAACTTAGCAACTGTAAAGAATAAAGAGTCAAACTTGGACATTCACTATTTTATATAGACTATAGGCATGCTTACAGTATAAATTACCCAACAATTACATGAATGGCAGATGTATGTTTACAGTATAATTCTCTATGTAATCACAGTAATAACAAACAGCAAGGAATCACAGTCAAGGTAGATGAAGCAAAGAAGCAGTTATTGGGAATCAAACCCAGGACAGATGGCTTTGACCACCAGTGCTCTCTACCACTGAGCTACAATCTCAACAGCAATGCTCCATTCACATCTCCTCTTATAGCATGTATGTAAAATGTATATGTTTGCAGTGAATCCGGGATACAGGACACTATCAGATCTGGAGAGTATATAAGCTAGAATTTACTCATTATTTTAAAGTCCAATATAATGTTATATATCTGTCTTGATATAGTTACTCATGCCTCCATTACAATTGATGACTTATATAATGATGACTATTAATTACACTGCTACAAAAAGGTGGAGTGATGCCACACATTAGTAGTCTCGTGAGCCAGACCGCTATCCTGCCTCCATATTCACTTAAGTATGGAGGCAGGATAGTGGTCTGGCTCACAAGACTATCCCATTAGCCACTGGGGTAGGCTTCTGAGCTCTATAATCTCCTGTACATCCTACCACACTCAAATGTGCACTAATGACTATACAACACTCACTGCACTCAAATGTGCACTAATGACTATACAACACTCACCGCACTCAAATGTGCTCTATTGACTATACAACACTCACTGCACTCAAATGTGCACTAATGATTGTACAACACTCACTGCACTCAAATGTGCACTAATGACTATACAACACTCACTGCACTCAAATGTGCACTAATGACTATACAACACTCACTGCACTCAAATGTGCACTAATGATTGTACAACACTCACTGCACTCAAATGTGCACTAATGACTATACAACACTCACCGCACTCAAATGTGCACTAATGACTATACAACACTCACCGCACTCAAATGTGCACTAATGACTATACAACACTCACTGCACTCAAATGTGCACTAATGACTATACAACACTCACTGCACTCAAATGTGCATTAATGACTACAACACTCACTGCACTCAAATGTGCACTAATGACTACAACACTCACTGCACTCAAATGTGCACTAATGACTACAACACTCACTGCACTCAAATGTGCACTAATGACTGTACAACACTCACCGCACTCAAATGTGCACTAATGACTATACAACACTCACTGCACTCAAATGTGCACTAATGACTATACAACACTCACTGCACCTTTCTGCGAAACTAGTTTCTTGTGTTCAGTTTTTTGTCTAAAAGGAATTATGATGCAGTAAGTGGTAATGAATATAATTATGATCTTCAAAAGAATTAGCAAATAAAGATAATTTTTAATTAAACTGGACACTGCTAGTACTATATATATACACATATTCAATGTATTAAGAACTGGCTTCTATAGGGAGAAGTATCGACTATAATAACGCACGTTACAAGCTCTTACATGTCAATTCGTTCCTTTCTTTGCACCTTCCTTGTCATCTGAGCCGCTCTTCTCGATTGCGGGTGGACCACTTTGACAACGTGTTTCTGCTTCGCCTTTTTAACTTTAGGCTATAATGGGGAGTGGAAGGGCTTCATTCGATTAGTAGAGAATATCAGTAGTATATATGTACAAATGCAAATCACCATTTTACTGACATCAGATATAAGAACCACAAGTGTTTATAATTATTCTAATTTCTCCTTTTTTTCCTTTCTAGATACGTGTAACACAAATTCTGCATTTTTTTCTATTATTATCTAATGAATATATATGCGAAATAAATAACCAAAAAGTATGATCACATAATTTTCTGTGTCAAATGATTTAAAAGTGGAAATAATTGGCAAAATTTCAATTAAATGGGTATGTAATGAAAAGGGCTCCTTAGGAACAAAAAGTGTATAATATCATTCTACGTGTTCTATAATTAAACACTGGTTTCAGTGCCAGTAGACTTTGCATCGTCGTCCTTGTTTGAGGTAATACTAGCCTCATCGTCTGCTGGATTCATTTCATCACTGCCTTGGGTACGAAAGTTTGTAAAGTTTTCACCAAATGCCCAATCCAGGTTAGTAAGTCTTGGGAGGGATCCAGTTTTGGATGTGTTTGGTCTTTTGAGAGAATTGTTACCAGAAACGGACACTGCTTGTAACTCAATGTTCTACAGGAGAATATAGGTCAAATGGTAAGAAGAGATCACACCATTCCTCCCTGGGGCCTACAGGATCATACCATTCCTCCCTGGGGCCTACAGGATCATACCATTCCTCCCTGGGGCCTACAGGATCACACCATTCCTCCCTGGGGCCTATAGGACCACACCATTCCTCCCTGGGGCCTATTGGATCATACCATTCCTCCCTGGGGCCTATTGGATCACACCATTCCTCCCTGGGGCCTATAGGACCACACCATTCCTCCCTGGGGCCTATTGGATCATACCATTCCTCCCTGGGGCCTATTGGATCACACCATTCCTCCCTGGGGCCTACAGGATCACACCATTCCTCCCTGAGGCCTATAGGATCACACCATTCCTCCCTGGGGCCTACAGGATCACACCATTCCTCCCTGGAGCCTACAAGATCACACCATTCCTCCCTGGGGCCTACAGGATCACACCATTCCTCCCTGGGGCCTACAGGATCACACCATTCCTCCCTGGAGCCTACAAGATCACACCATTCCTCCCTGGGGCCTACAGTCCTAAAATGTTAAGAGTAGCTTTGCAATTAACAACTCAACATACATCTCCGCCCGAGTCAGCTATCTCCTGAATACTGGACTCTGCTAGAATGTTATCTCGTGATGATGTAATGTAGATTGGTCTCTTTGTGGAGGTCACACTAGCACTGCCAACCGATACACGTCTCTTATCCTCTTCTGATGAGCCTGTGTAAGTAGTACAAAGAAGAAAAAGCATTGAAAAATCCAAATGTGTTTAAATAATTATAATAAAATGAGGATTCATTCTAACCGTGTCAAACTTATCTTTTAGATGAAACATCTTCCGACTCCTTCAACATTAAAAACAGAAATTGGGTTTAAATCTTTGGTTGGGTTGTTAATGAATACCCTTGGGGTCAAAAAGTTTGACCAAAGATACATACGTATATAACCAAACTGCATTTTAGATGCTCAAGGAATCAAAGGATGGGCTCTCTTCTAGGGTGTAATTATGTATATGTATACACAAGCAGCTAGGGCCTGGTGTTTATTATATATGTACGTACGTAGATCTCACCATTAGCTGCAGCCTCTGCCTTGGCTGTGCTATCCTTTCTCATAATAACTTCAGAGGTCTCTGTTGTCTCCCACAGCGTGTTCTGAGTAGTGCTCTGACGTCTCTTTGGCTCCTTAGCTGTCTCCACACAGAGAGATCTGCCACAGAACTGGAACAAGCGAGGAGAAATAGACAGTATAAGGAGAGGTTTGTTGAGATTCTTTATAACATATTTTGAAAAATAGAAGATTCTAAGGTGTAAATCTGATCTTAAAGCTTTGACTACCATCATTTGACATCTGATTTTACCCGTCTGCCATACTGAAAGAATGAAATAGCCGTTTATGGCTCAATAATCCTTTGAGTGGCTAAGGGGAGACTCTGGTTGGACTTTGGTTCCACCCATTAACTCATGGTGCTCCTCAGGAGACATGAGTGGGTGGAATAAAATCCAAATTCAAAATTATAATTCAAGGTATAACAGTATATCACTAGAAGTTTCCATGGTAATTAAATGTCTAACTAATCTCTGTCTCACCTCATTTCGACAGACAAACATTACAATCAACACAAAAGCCTGTAAAAGAGAAGAATAGACAATTACATATAATTAAATAAGTGGAACTGTAGACTTAAACATTCTTTTACTATTCACATACCAATTGACCACAACTGATTACATTAAAACCTGATGTTATTAAATACATATAAACTTTCAGCTAGTGGTACCACATAATTAGTTATCTAATGACTCTTAGAGACTGACCTGTATTGGAGTAATTACTAAAAAGAGAGCAGACAAGATTATATGGTTGACCCTGATCATCAGCTCCAGCAGTATCCAGGTAACAATCATGCTTGGAGCCAGCACAAACAGCCCTCCTACCACAACTCTGTAGGAGCAGATAAGGACAGAGTAGGTTGGCATGACAACGGTGACATAAGAATACACCATACATCACCAACAGAGGTATGCCAACACTAACAGGGAATTCTCTGTTGTTTTACAATCAACATGACCAGTCACAATGTATGTAATCAGATGCCAGTCATATGCATATACCCATATATACATACATACATGGAGGACACTATACTATACTATATATTTACGTAGATATGAAATGATAGGGAGTATTTGTTGCAATTATAATGAGATTCTGATAATATTGAGCAACAGCAACATGAATTCTTAGATAGAAAGTTTCAACACAAAGGTCTTCATCAACAATAATATGCTGTTGCTCAATAATCTCAGTATCTCATATACAGATTATTACCTACATACGTACCTAAAGTTGTGATATTTCTTCTTGAGTGTGTCATCTCCTTCTGAAGTGTACCTCCTCTGCTGCATGCAGAGCCCAGAGCAGGAGGCAAGGGCTAGAAGCAGACTCATCTGATAGCAAAACAGAACAGGGCAAGGAGAAGAAGTAGAACAAAAGGAGAAGTAGTGAAAGAGGAGAGGAGAGAAGAGAAGATGTAGTGAAAGAGGAGTGAAAGAGGAGAGGAGGAGAGAAGAATTATAAGACTAATTTGTAGTAGGTATAAAGTACGTTAATATCTTGTATAAGCAAACTTTTAACTAACCACTGAAAATACACCAATGGGAATCCACTGAATCAATTCTGACTTCCAGTCCAAACTTAAGTAACATACTCTAAAATAATATAGTCAATAATTAACACAAAGACGACATTAATTCAGTAAAATCCTTTCACTGCACTATACATACGTATATAGGTACAAGCAAGTGTATAATAATTTTTACATATCATAAATACAAACAAAATTATACAGTATGTATACGTATTTCTTTTACTTCAATGCCTATTTAAAACATTTGCATATAGAACATTTTATGCATGCATGGTTAATACATATGTACGTAAATTGTTAGATCCCTATGATATTATTGTAACTTGCACTGTCATACATAGAATATATAGATACATATTAATAATAATTGTTCAATATTGTGGCATGCCATATACAAAGAACTGAAATCAGAAAAAAGATGGCCCAACCAGGTTTGGTTTACAAGTCACATAGAGTAAGATCGTCATATACTGCTGCATCTTGAGTGGGGTGAGTGGGGGTGTTTGTGCGTGCTTTATAAAAATGGATGTTCTTACATACATTATACAAAACTTACGTAGTTTGATACATATATACACGTATGTATGTACCATAGTATATTGATAGCACACACGGGACTTACAAGTTGTTATCTGTGTCTAAAGTAACATAGGGATCAGTAAAAAAGTATCCACACACTACTGGAGCAGCTGGTAACACTATATAGTATAGACATTAGCATAGGAATAGTACAATACAACACATAGGAATAGTATTGTATAACATAGTAACTATTATATACAATCTAATGTGTATAGTATAGCTATATAGTCCATGGCTAGATTATAATAATACAGTTAAGCATTATAATAAGTAATTAAGAAGGATTATTTCAAATTACTATATCATTATGAGTACAGCTGTACAAACAACTATATAGGAATTGGGTTGATATTACTGAATACATATTAAAATTTTCTATTGTATCACAAGGAAGTGTTTAAATAGCATATTCTTCCTTGTCGGCACAGGTTATGAAATCACATAAGCAGTTCAATCTCTTAATTAGCAAACTCACACCACCCTGCAAAGAAGAGGAAACAGCCACATCCTAGACACTTTGACTTAACCTTTGTTATCATTGCAACAAGAAGGAGACCTTCACAGAACAACCACCCAAATGTTGCAATGATAAAGTACTGAAGGATGGTATTTGATATCTTGCATACAGTAGTGAGTGACATATCATTCCGCAGGTAGACCTCAAGAAGGGGGCTGATAGGATGCACACCAAATATGGTAGCAAGGCCAGCTCCGAGCATGGAGAGAGTGAGGGCCAGGTGAAGTGGATTGTAACTACTCTTACAAAGGGCACACCTGAAATGAGCAAGAATAGTTTCAATTACTAAGACAGGACCGATAGAACAGTGTTGCATTCATGTTTTAAGATCAAGGATATGAGAGGAATTGACAGGAGCTGTGGATCAAGCATTTATATTAATACTATAGCAACGGGACTGTTACCATAGCAAGCTCCTATTATAATTAGCATACCTGGAGCAGAAGAGCAAGATGGCTGCCATTATTGCCACAAACACAAGTACTCCACATCCCACATATATAAACATGGTGAAGGTGTTCAACTTCTAAAAAGTTTGAAAAATAGGGGAATATAAGCTCAAAAGCTGATCTTAAACCTTTGAACATCATCATTTGACTCTGGATTTAATCCAGAGTTGAATAATGATGATGATTATCATTGAGAGGTTTAGCGGTAGAGAGGTGTAGCGGTAGAGAGGTGTAGCGGTAGAGAGGTGTAGCGGTAGAGAGGTGTAGCGGTAGAGAGGTGTAGCGGTAGAGAGGTGTAGCGGTAGAGAGGTGTAGCGGTAGAGAGGTGTAGCGGTAGAGAGGTGTAGCGGTAGAGAGGTGTAGTGGTAGAGAGGTGTAGTGGTAGAGAGTTTCTAATATAGATTGAGGTACTTATAGCACTTTATACCTGATATTCCGTTTGCTGGATTTCCACTGCAAACAGACTCAAGTGATGAGCCTTACATTCTACTGTCTTGCTGCCTCTAGTATGCACCGTCCTCACTCCGTAGGAGGACCAGTTAGAAGTGTTGTAATCCAGGAAGACACATCTCACTTCATCCAGTAACCCAACAGACGCCTGCGAGGATATGAACAATCTAACACATCATTTTTTAATATACTACATCTACTTTGGAATAAAAGGGCTATAGGGAACTAAACCTAGAGAGAGAGTTGGATGAGGATACAGAGTTTTCTCCTCCTAATTCTCTTCTTCTCCACTGGGCCATAGTAATCTCCTATATCTGCCATGTTGATACATGAATTGTTGGTTTTGAGAGTATAAATATACTATATATACTATACTATACTATATACAATGTAATATAATATATATATGAAATGGGGAATGAATTTAAGCAATGTCTAACACCTAAAACAGTAATAACTCTATATGAATACATAGAGAAAAAATAGGGGAACTTTAAGATAAGAAGCCAATCTTAAAACATTGATATATCATCATCATTAAATTCTGGATATTATACATATTAATATCCAGAGTTTAATGATGTTATACAGTATGAATGACAAGATGGAATAGCGAACTTTCCGTAGCAGAGCGAAACAATCAAATATTTCAGAACGTTTCGGTCAATAGACCTTCTTCAGCTGATACTAATTGGTTACATCTTAAACGTACAAACTGATTGGTGAGGTTAAAAAATGTGATGTAAAATGATGTCATGAATTCAACGTAGCAATGAATCTATATTCTATGAATATATAGCTAATCTGGAATTGCCTACATTATCATAATATACATATGCATCATATAACTCACACCACTCAAACAGAACTCTATATCAACTGTTGGACCATTATAAGGACAGTCTGTATCAATGTCAAGTTTGAACATCACCAGAGGAGGTCCATTACCGTCATGGCCACGGATCAAGTACTTTAAAACATTGCTCCTGAGTACTATGTAGACATAAGGGATTTCCCTGCGACTGATGTTACGCACATGTAGAAATTCAGGCGGGAGCTCAACTAATGGAATGTCTGCAATGTTATCACCAAAAGATGGCCTTGACGGAATCCTGACAGGTTCATTTTGCGCCAAGTCAAACCTGCCAAAACTAATTCCTAATTCAGAAAAGGAAAAAAAGAATTATAGAAAGCAAAAAATGTACATACATACTAGTTATATACATACGTATGTACTTTGACTTGAGAAGCAAGCACTAATTAATATAAGTTATCATACATATATAACAATATACTCAGTCCATATATTAAATACATTATAATTGCTCCAATATATATAACACATATATAACACATATAATGGCATTTGCACCTGTTATGTATACGAATATTATGTGTATTTACCAATCCTATAGTCACTTGCATTAATTGCTTATTTGGGTGTAGTATGTATCCAAAAACTGTAACATAATTTTTACAACTTGTCATAGAACATAGAATCATTAGACGTATACTGAGACATTTTTAATTTGTTGTTAGTCTCAGTTCATCATCTCAAATGATTGAGTCTAAACTCTAATATAAAAATTAGATAAATATTATATACGTAGTTTACATTAATAGCAGTCACACTTACTTAGCTGTGTAAAAGCCATATTCCCACTTCCATTTTGTATTTTGGAAAGCTGAAGTGCAATACTTTCCAAGTGTTGCATCATCATGCTGAAAGTGTTGGCATTGAGCATGCTGTCGCCAGGAAGCAGAGAAAGTAGTCTTGTAAAAACATCCTTTCTGGTCAAATTCAACACTCCATCAATGGATATAAGGGAATTCTATGTAGCAATTATAATATGTAAACTGAAATACAGTCAATTATAATGTGAAACCAAATGTAGTTATTAAATTTTATTTTAAGAAGAAACAAACTTGTGAGAAATCATATGATAATATATATTACATAATGACACATCACATGTGTAAATGGATGAATGGACCTTTTAAGGTTTAAATGCTCACATTTAGAATAGTAGCAACTTCTTCACGTTCATTTATTGTTCCTTTACTACTCCATCTAAATATGCATGTATATACATAATAGAAGGCTATATATATACATATAAATAAAATCCTGTATTACATTTACAAAGCTTTTTATAGTAGTAATGCATATGTATATTATACCATTCTATCATAATAATTATATTATGGTCAATGTAATATATATAGACACATTATATGTAGTACTAGCAGTGCTTATCAATACAGTGGTAAACAGAAAACACAGAAAGTGACACATATTTATACATAGTGACAAAATACCACACGTATCCCTAGTTTTCATGTCTCTCTCTTAAGTGTTACACTGTAAATTGATTACCATACTTATTATATATATACAAGAGTTCTATACGTACGCACATGTAGAATATTTGTAACTTTATATACTTATATACGTACGTACATGTAGAATCGAAGGTTTATTTTAAAGAATTCACTGTTGCTGCATGATTCTTACTAATCTTCACTTCATTATGGCCACAGCACATACGTATATATTCATTACATGTACGTACAATATATTATGATGGACCAATCCTACTATATGCATCCGACTCACTTTGATATAGCATCCAATGCCTTCACAAACACTGTAATTCCAGCGCCAGTCAAAATGGCTGGATTTTTTGAGTTTCCCAACAGCAAATCTGAAAGCTGTCTAGCTGTAGAGACGTTCTTGTCCCCTCCCAGACGGCTAGCCAGACTTTGGACTTCTGAAAAATTCTATTAAACATTTAAAATCAAAACAGCCGAGATCAGAAACAGCAAATGTGGTTGATCACTCCAAATATGGAGGTAAACATTTTTGAGGTAACACCACTAAATACTTAAGTCATGGTTCATATTACTCTTAATCTGATCACAGTTAAACTTGTAAATATGATACCATTAAGCAATTACAGGAGCAATACATTCTCAACGTTTAAATTTCACAGTGATTGCAGTAAGATTGAAAAATTAATCCTGTACACTTTTTGGAGCCTAGAGTTTGTATAGTCAACAAGAGTGAGCTCACTATCCAATAGAAATACAAATTGAGATATTTCTATATTTACATATATTTATCTACACTGAGTACGCAGTTATTGTATGATAGAAAAGTTTATTGGAGCTATATATCTGCAACAAAAATTTAGCTAGATTGACGTTGTTATTGTATACATGTACCTACAAAACACAAGTCATATACACAGATGTTCAGAACATATATACAAGTACCAATATATAAGATTGACAGATGGAGCCACATACGTATATGTGTATATAATTTAATTAGCATATTAGTACCGGAATGTTACACCTATATATATTTTTATATATTCATCAATAAAACTTTATAATGTAAACTTTACTTATTTGCATGCGTATGTGTGATCAGGCACTTCAGATGTATACGTATACAATATATTTCACACATATATAGAGAGAGATTATACAATATGGTCAGACCCTATATACGTATGTATATAGTTAAGGCTCCACTAAATACCCTATATGTGTGTGTCAAACTGGCTGTTCCTGCCCCAGGGGTAGGGGGTGGTGCTGTAAACTCACTGCAAAGAGACAATTAAAAGTGTCTGGTGTACTCCATTTTCCTTCTTCAAGACACATTCTCTCTGCTTCTCCCTCACTGCAGTTAACCACTGCTATCTCACCTATGTCTGTAGGCTTCCATGACAACCCATCAGACTCCTCCCCCTGGCAGAACACTACATAATGGAATATACAAAGCAATGCAACAGTTAATAATATATGTACATATATGGTTTTTATATATATAATATCATAATTGTAACATTTTAGTACATTTTAGAAGTATAAGGTACAATTATGAATCTTCATATAATAGATCTATTTTAAGTTACCAAAAAATGGCAACTGGATTTGGTCACTAAATAGTATTATTAATGCTGGAATTCATTTAAAAACACTTGAGGTTCCTGTTAAACAGCGAATGATTGCCAAATGTGTCAAAACTACATTTCTGTCTTTATATGGTCATGTAAATTTGACAGTACATACAGACTGACGTCACCCTAATCAGATTATGTACCTCTAAATTATTAGATTTCACGGCATATCCACATAGCATATATACATTGGTGCGTACACACATATCATACAGTACATATATACACACAATAACTTAATACATTGTATTGGCCATTGTAGTCACAATAATTGTTAAAGCGCTAACATATACGTAGAGAAACATACAGTATGTGTGAATATAAAAGGCAAAAAGGATATAGAGAAATACTGTGTAACTGTTATAGCATCCATATGCACATACGTACAGAATCATCAAATGAATTATGCCTACGTGCATACATATACATGTATTCGTAGTGTAACTATTATCAATAGTTTATATATATAGATAATGAAATTAGCATATAAACGTGAAAATGCTTCATGCATTCAATATCTATTGGATTGGCTATCACTTTAAATATACCTAATATAATGCATGCATATAATTGCATAGAAAGTGACATACTGTTTATCTGTACTAACCTTTAGGTGGTTCAGTGTAGGGAGAGGGAGAGGGAGAGGGAGAGGGAGAGGGAGAGGGAGGGTAGACAGAATATGAAGGAGTATGTCCTCTTGACACTGCACTCGTGACAGAGCCAAACACTGAAGGAGTGCCCAGTAGTTCAACCTGTGTTGAGCCCTCAGTAGAAGTTGGATGCAGTGAAGATATCATTCTGTAGGATTCATTTGAGCTTGAAATAAACTCAACTGAGGCTTGAGTGGAATGTGGTGGGCGGTAGGAAGAGGATAACCCTGTGATTAAACTTGAAGATGTTATAGGAGGGGTTTCTGCAGCATACAATGAAGAAGTAGCTTGTGAAAGTGAAGTGGATGCTGTAGTTTCAAATAAGGCAGTCAAAACCCGACTTTCCATTTCTGTGATGAATGCAGAACTTGAAGTGCCAGCACTACTATCACCTATATGTACATAAAAACGTACCATTCATATTATACACCGGATCCATGCATGAAAAATCTAAGATACCATTTTCCTACATGCTATATGCCTATTCTGTAAAAGAGCCTATAGGGGAACTAAAGGGGAACTAAACCTGAAGAGAGCTTTGGATGATGGATACAGGTCCTGGAGTCTTTTCTTCCTTCTTTCATCTTCTTCTCCACTGGGTCAGACAGCCGTTTCTTTATATATAATATCACTATTATAACTTCTATCTATCTACAATATTCTATATAATACAATCAGTACTACACTACATACATAGAATACAAGTAAATGTAATAAAGACAGTGGTCAAACTATATTACATAGAGATAGGTTATTATATAATATAAAATTTGTATAATGTAATATTTCTTCTTGTGGTTTTCTTATAATAACACTGTATCGAACAGTACAAACAAACATTCGCTCAATCGAAAGCGTACGAGGATCGACTACATACACCATCATTTTCGACTAAAGATAGAAAAGATTTCACTTAAGGTATAATTCAAATCACTTGAGCGATTGATTCTTGAGGAAGTCGAAAGTCCAACGACAAAGAATAGAAGAGATAAAACCATGGCCATCGCCACAAGTACTCCTTTCCAATTCTCCAGCTGAAATATCAAGATTGATTCCCTCCTTTCTCAACTTCCTACAGTCACTGACTAGAAGACGCGCTTCTCTATCTCTAGATCTGTACGGAGAATTTGTACAGTAAAGTATACGCAAGAAGTCCGTATAAAATAGCAAGGCGTTATGGTTAAGTTTCCCCCAACTCACTTGAAGGATTTCGCCTGAATTTGAAGCCCATACAATGTATCAATCTTAACACTATATATAGTCGAACAATACTGGTTTAATGGATTAATTGGAAGGAACCATATTTATCCCACATCAATAACAGAATCATTATGATGTATCGTTGTGGTCTGATTGGCAAATCCTTATAACTGCAATTTAACTTCCTATAGATCCTCTAATGCAGGTTGCATACATAGGACTGATGATGGCATATATGCATGCAAGTAGACATCTTTAGCAAACTACATTTTCACACTCTTTGTCAGTCAGAGTATGTAGAGTCTTCACATGTTAATTTTGCAAGGAGGATGCTTGGGTGTTGAAGTGCCTCCCTCTGAGTTTGAGTCTACCATATTTCTATCTTTTGGTAAAATACTAGCCGAACCATATCATACCTCTCTATGTTACACTTTTATGTAATTCAGTACTCCCCATCTAGATAACATGACACCTCATGCTCTGGTAAATTCAGTAATATAGTGTAGTGCAACTTTTAGATTTTAGATTTATCCATAAATATATTTGAAGTGATAGCCAATTGCAAGTTTCCCAAAACAGATAAATGATATTTTACATTAGAGGTAAATAAAAATAGCAATCACTAGGAGTCCATATATCAGCTGATTTGGCCTAAATGTTATTATATAAATAGCATTGTCTCTCTTTACACAGTGAATGGAACATTATGTCATATATACATTATGATGCATATGACCAATGCTAATAATAATACACAATATATTCAATTCAATATATAATTTTTTAAGTGCACCATGTGCATTGCACACTAGGGCGAGAGTATGCCCCATGCAGCACTATACAAGAAAGCAAAAAGTTAAAAAATGAACACTGTGTTGCAAAACAGACAAACACATTAATAAATCAATTCAGTACAAAATGACAGTACTTATGTCTGACACTGGAACCTCTTGATCCACATCTTCTCTATCATTCTTGCTACTCCTTCCTCTTTCGCTGCCACTTGCAGTATGGATGCAGTCTTCTGAATGTCTTCCTGCTGCTCCACCTCCACCCCTAATCTCTGTAACAACAAGAAGAGATCCTTTCGTTCCTCTTTACACAGCTGACACTTTAGAATTAAGTGTTCTACATCTTCAATCCCTGGAACCAAACATACAGGGCATGTTCTTTCTTCTCTGGGTAGACCACTCCATCTTCCTGTCTCCTCCTTCAGCTCAGCTGTACCTCCCCTAAGCTTGGTCAGCCTCCATCTCAGCCTCTTGTTATATGTAATCGCTTGCTATTGATCTCATACATGCAACCATGCTACATTTATATATAAATTATCAAGATTAGAATAAAGCTTTACAGGATCACGATGAAGGATCATACAGTTTTCTGGTCCAATGGAGCAAAATAACAAAGTAAAGACTAGTACCTACGTACCCACCCAAACCTCTCTTAAGTCAGGTATGGTATAGGAAATGGTTTAACTCATGCAAAGACTTATAAAAATTAAAATTGTGTATCATCTGCAAAATATTTATCTTAATGGATTATATACATAATTTTGGCAACAAACATAGTCTCTCCACTAACTACATTATTGTACATGTCCTTTGCTAGCTTACATAATCTTTTGAGCATATGGTCTTAGATATAGTGTGATAAGCAACAGTCAGGTTAGATGGCTAGAATGAATTAATAAAGTGTATATACCATATTACTTATATATCCTATATACATCGATTAAATATGGCGCAATTCGCTAACCACAAATGCGATCGAAGCCATTTCAGTGCAGAGCAGCTAGAGAAACCCGAACTTAATAGCCAGAGAAGTAGTAAAGCTATAAGACCACTGATTTGAGTCTTTTTACTCTTTCAAAAATGACTGGATGTTTGAGGTCTCTGCAGAAAGTACTTTTTCTGAGTATACTTCATTTTCTTAGCCCAATTAGTATCGCAGAAGGTTAGTGTCAAGTGATTATAATCTTAACGTAGTGCGTCGAGTACAGCCTTCCGATATTAACCTCTCTCCGTGAAACAACACACTGAATTATACTTTAATTTTGCTAGTAGATTATAATCAATAAAGTCTATATTACCTCGAATTTAGGAAACTTTAAATATAGTCAATGTACTTTATATAATTAGTTAACGAAAATAAAAACACTGTATTTCTACTATAGTACGTATATGCCTATATAAAGTACAATATATAGGAAACTTCAAGTATATTAAATATAAATATATATGGGCTATCTAATTAGAGAGATCCGCACTATAATCATTTTACATTTGTCTTTGTTCTTTTACACCTCCGCTGGTGTGTTTCTCAACAATAATAGTGACCCTGTCTGATTCACTGATGTTTCAAAGATATTCTTTAAAAATTTTAGTATTGTAATACCACTCACATGAATGTCAAATTAAGGATAACATGGAGGAATATTGTGCTAACCGTACTACAACTCGTGTTTGTAATATATGACCCCTGCCTTCAGTTTCTGTGTTACTGAACAGTGTTTCCTAAATAGTCCCAGTACAATGTAATTACCCATAGATGAATATAGACTATAAACTAGGAAAAGGTTTACTATAATAATTCTCATCGAAAAGGTATAGAGTGTCAGGCCAATAGTTCACAGGCATAGACTAAATAGAAAAGATAAAATCAGTATTGTTAGTCTAAACCTCACCATTACATGAGTGGAAAGTCTACATGCTCATATATATTTCTTAGCCATAAATACAACCATCCATCCATCCATCCATATGTACCATAATATATACTCATATTCAATGTTTGATTTAGATATATTATGCTGATATGCGTGTAATTGGCTGACAAAACATGATAACATTATATAGAATTAAGCCATTAATTTGGTCTATAAAGTTTAACTCATGGGGAATGAACCATTACTATATTAACGTGTCTTATGGTACGTATGTATCCCAAAATACCTTATGAGGTTTACAATCTACCAAAGACCAAGGAAAGATTCAATTGTGATATACTTACGTACACATATCAAATGTCCATTAATTGAATTAGCATTATACTCATGTCCAATAGTGATTGATATAAACTGAAGCATATACTAATGAAATCAATTGTATTTGCTTAATGTCAAAAGTAGCTGTAATAGAAATGGCAATAGAATCTGACATATACCTTTACAAGAACACTTTTTTTAATTTGTAATGAAGTGCTTACCCAGAGCAGTTTTATGCTCTAAGAGTTAACTCTAATTTGAATAATACTGCATGTGTGAAACAGCAGTTTCTAGTTTGATTAATATCAAGATGTATTTCACTTACCCTTGCACTCTGTGATTTACAATGTATAATATGCACATATGCACAGTCGATGATTGATTGTATATATACGTACGTACGTATATTGTATATTAATTATATCTTTTCTGTTGCAACTGTTTTCTGGGGATTATTTGCACTTACTGACCTGCTGAGGCATGGGAGAGACAGAGGTTATTACTGGAGGATCTTTATTGGGTGGCATTAGGTACTGCTTTGATTTTCTTTTGCAGTGTCCTTCAGCGATGATTGATTGTATTATAATTTTACTGTATTTTTCTTTTCTGTTGCAACTGTTTTGTGGGGTTTATTTGCACTTACTGACCTGCATGAGAGGAGCGCGAGGCCTGGGAGAGACAGAGGTTATTACTGGAGGATCTTTGTTATAAATATATGGGTGGTATTAGGTACTGCTTTGATTTTTCTTTTGCAGTGTCCTTCAGCCAGGAAGCAAGTCCGCCATATATAGCCAACAGAACTACTAGCAACCTACAACAGACACCACTGCATAATAGTACCACCTCCTCTGAAACTGTATATATAACTGGTACTTCCAGAGATGCAATATCCTCAAAAATGCACTCTCTTGAAATTAAGTTGAATTCTGAAACTAGAACACAGGAAGTGATATCTTCTAGTTCCCTGGCCACTGTACATCTAACCTCCTCTCCATGGCAACCATTGGAAGCTTCACCAACTACATCATTTTCATCAAATGAGTTGAATTCAGAAACTAGTACAAAGGATACGATATCCTCCAGTTCCCTGGCTACTGTAAATCTCATCTCCTCTTCATGGGAAGTTTCACCAACTACATCATTTTCAACATCTAGCCATCATGAACAAGATAGCATTTCATCATTACTGTCAACACCAAAACTGGATTCTGATGTAATATCATCCCTTTCCATCTTTGTGACCATTATTTCTTCTACCAAGCAAAGCAGTCAACAAGGAACTATAGTAACCAGCCACACCCAAGAAGAGTCATTTATTAAAACAGATGCTTCTAGTAGCAACCAAGTCTCGTCAATTAAAGAAACCTTACAACTTCATAGCAGCTCTAATTTTCAAATTTCTAACAACTTTGTCATATCATCTAGTAATGCTATACCTAGTGAACCATCTTTAATGCAACTTCAAAGCAGCGCTAGCTCTAAAGTGCAAAGTTTTTACAGTTTCCCTGTACCATTGAGTGAGACTATTTCTATTAAACCATCATCAAGGCACCTTCAAAACAGTTCTGAAGTTAAATCTTCTAACGGTTTTCAAGTTTCAATGAGTAAAGTTCTTTCTATTAAGCCATCATCAATACAATTTCAAAGCAGCTCTGTATATCAGACACCTAGCTATAGCGTGATGAGCTCTTCTGCAAAACCTAGTTCACAAGCCTACTTTATTTCTTCATTCTCATCCCTGGCATCTTCTATGGCCCACTCACACATAAGCAAGGAGAGTACTACATATATAAATTCCATCCTTTCACCCAGTCAAGTTAGCCTCTCCATGACAGACACACTTGAGATCCACCAATCAGTTTTAACCACAAGTACCAGTAAACTAGAAGGTAGTACCCCAAGGCAAAGTTTAACAACTAGCTTAGAAGAAACATCAACTGCTGTTACTGTTAATAGCACACCTAGCGTAGTTTCAACTGTCCTTCCTACTCCAACATCAGATCAGACTGAAGTAAGACTTCATGATACATTTAGAGGAAATATGTTACTGATTCAGTTATTATCTGTTTTATTAATAGGAAAGTATTGGTTCTGAGGTAGTTATAGCCGTCAATGTACTGGTGTGCCTTGGTTGCACAATAGCCTGCCTCCTCATCCTACTGACTATATTAATGAATCTGTGCTTGTGGTGAGTGTCAGTGTATGACCCCCAGATTGATCTCTGTTACTATATATAGAGATGACATACATATTATGTGCTCTCTTCCATCTTGTAGCCAAAGTCTTCTAAGAGAAGTTCTCCTCCTGTTTCGTTTCTGTTTTATGGTGTGTATTTTCTTTGTATTCTTATTTACGGCCATTATGACACCAAGTAGAAGTGCAGTAAGTGAATAATCTAAAAGTGGCGTCAAAAGTAGCATGTATGTTAGTAGTCTATGAATTGTCTAAGGCCCTTCTCTGATAAACTATGACTTTAGGTAAATATTCCAGTACACTGTAAATACAACTGTGTAGTGGAGGAGTGGAGTTCAGTCTTTCCTCTCCCTACATAGGGGGCAGAAACTGTTTCTTGAAATCGCATCCTATATCAGTGTACCTCTACTCAAGCATCCTTTGATCTCTAGCTACATAGTCCTAAGACTTTAATTTACATAGCATGCTTTGCATTACCTTAGACACTTGAGTTTTACTTAAAGTGTAAATTTTTAATGGAGTAGAATATTTACATTTGTCTGTATCCACATAAATATATACACAAGTATTTATATGTTCTTTTTGAGTGAAAGCAATGATACAATAGAGCAATACAATAGTTATGTGTGAAGTACTTGAGCACTTATGAAGCATTTTGTAAAATGAACAAAGATATGATTCATCTTACATTATCATTTCCTTTTAGGCTACAAGGATAACGATGAGTGCATTCATCCATTTTCTGCTCCTTTCTGCCTGCTTTCTGCTAGTTGGCATGGTAGCAGTGTTGTTTTGGGTTGTGGCAAAAAACACAAACTTCACCAAGTTACCACAGAGATATCTGATACTTGTTGGACTGCTTGTTAGCTTTGGTATGACCTAATGATATAAAGTCTATATAGCTCTGATTATCTGGGATCTAACGAAAGTGACTGCTTGTTATTTGAAACTTATTTTAGAGGTTTAAAAATGTGTAGAGCCTGTTTTAGTTGTGAGTGAATGCTCTCAATAATGAATAATATTTCTATTCATGTAATGTGTTTCATATGATAATGTACATTTAGTGAAAATCTATTATGTTCCATTGGCTTATTTATACAGGTATTCCAGCTTTTGTTACCGTGGTGACAGGAAGTATATTTGGCGGAGAATATGTTCAGGATACCTCTGACAAGTAAGTGTGAATGTTCACAAAACGTTTATATATTGTGAGCAAAATTGCTTTCACTGTACATATCATACATATGTAATGTCCCATAACAAGGGATACTTCTATAGCAACATTATTTAGAGGCTTCTATGCATAATGCTATATAATTAAGCCTCAGTTATCTGAAACTTGCTTATTTGAACAAACTTGTATTATGCTTAGAAAGTATAAATACACCATTTTCAACATGCTACAGCTATTCTACAGTAAAAGGCCTATATGGAACTAGTAAAAGCTTTGGATGAGGATATAAGAGTCTTCTCCTCCTTCTTCTTCTCCACTGGACCAGACAGCTGTTTCTTAGAATTTCAACCTTCATTGGTGACCCAGGGAATCTTCCTGGTCTTTTAAAGCCCTGTGTATAATTAGTTTTGTTCAAAATAATTATCAACCACATTGATTGCAACAAGTACTCGCTATCTTTTTTCATATGTTTGTACGTGCATACATATAGAGAACCATTAATGTAAATATTACAATATTGTACATGTATTCCTTTTCAGCCATCTATTGTCACACCTCCGTGGTATGTATTGGAGCTTGTGTGTCCCCGTAATCATCATCACAATTAGTACAACATTCCTGATAGCTCCCACTGTTTACCTGATTTACATCATCAACAAGTCAGTTTCAGAAAGAACTCTAAAGGCAAAATGTAGAAAATTTAGGAAAAGAAATCGAAGCATCATGTAAGGACAAGAAATATATGAATTACTGAAATCTTTATGTAATTATGTAATTGACCACGTAAATTAAATATTGTCCTATTACATATGCATATGTATGATTTTCAAAACATTTTGTTACAGTTCATACTTATACGTATGTATGAAGAAGTGAACAGTTACTGAAAGATAAATATGCCAACCATGGCCAGTACTATTTCATCATAGTCTTTTCACAGTCTAACTGTAATTAATTCCCTCACTGTATACATTTGTATGTATGTGCTAAAGTGGGGACTACTGTTTCTCTCCTATCTAGTTAGGACACATAGATGTATATATAGTATGTACCTGTTCTGTGTATCTTCTACATATACGTATCTACGTACATATATGTAAATCTACGTATATACTGTTTAAGTGTATGTACATATGTATGTATTTACATACATATGTGTGTATGTGTACATACACACATATTATAATATGGATAATCACAGGAAGATTTATGCTTGGTCAGCAAAGTGTATACTGTATATATACATACCAGTATACCTTTATGTACCAACTTGTATATGTTCTCCTGCTGCGAAAGATGTAATCTTTAGAATGCCATCTGCCTATCTATGTACATACGTATGAATAATCGATGTGATAATCAAACCACAAGTAATAATCAATGAAACATCATAAAGAGGGAAAAACACGAAAGAAGCAATTGCTGGGAATCAAACCCAGGACAGCTGGTTATGACCACCAGTTGCTCTGCCACTGAGCTACAACTGCCACAGCAATGCCCCTCCCATGTTCTCCCTCTTAAACTAACTACAACAAATAATCAGTGTACATTCTTAATTAGTGGTGATTCACTTCATCAGACAAGTATGTATGACGATATATACCAGAAGTAAGTATATACTACGTATATACAGATATACTTGTAGGATATTCTAATTAGGGTATGGAATATGATTGTGCAATCTCTGTGCTAAGGTTATGATGCAATATTATGGAAGTCCCTGTAAATATTGCACCATATCCAACCAAGTAACCCAAGTCCAATATTCTATTAAAAAAGAATTATTTCCAATTTCCCTATTCTGCATATCATTCCCTGTATACAGGCATTGTGCAATCAAATATCATACTGTTATAATGATTGCTTAGATTTACAGATTTACTATACAATATTGTAAGCTGATTTTGATTAACAGATATTGCCAAAGACTGGTTTCTCATTTTGTCATTTCTTTGTTCTTTCTGCAGACAAATGTTGGTACTACTAGGATCTCTGGTTGTCCTGGTTGATTTTATAATCATATTCATGATTGTGGTATTAAATGATGATACATCAGTGGGAGTTGCCTGTCTATACGCAATGCTGGCAGTTGTTATTGTAAGCTCGGCGACAGTCATGGTGTGTGTATGTATACTGTACATACCAGAGAACTACATATATATATATGGCAATGTCCTAAATGTGCTGAGGTTGTATGGTCCAGTGCCTTTGACCAAAACTGCAGCATCTTGTAATTTCCTTTAGCTAATACCATGGATAATTTATTAATAATAATATTGACCTTTGAGATAGTTCTTCTTTAGTGTTTTGTGCGTCTAGAGACACAGATAAGTTTGGTACAGTTAGAAGAAATCCCTATAGCATCTTATAATATTGATATTTAACTGTTTGGTATTCTATGCATATATATAGGACTCTTTTGCCCCATGTTCACTGTACATAATGATATGCTATAGCTCTATGAATATTTAGCTACTCTTTCGAGATGAACCGTATCATTCTAAAATAAAATCTATGTCAACATTAGTTTAAGGTGTAACTATATATATTATTTATATTCATATACAGGTACAATGTAACTAATCATATACAATTCCCTTAAACCGCCATGTGTACCTTTAAACTTAATAGAGATACTATTATGTTTCAAATGGGATAAAAATCTGTTTGCCTATATATGGGCTAATGAACATGCTGATGTAAGAATGGAGTTGGAGGAGGTTTATTATGGGAATAGACAAGTTTCACGTATTTTAAGTGGAAAATGGGTTTGTAATTAAGAATAATTTTTAAAGGTATCATACATATTATATTGGTACATATATTAATTGTTATTTGAGTACTTCAAGTGTACAATACACTAGGACAGTTTGTACTTTGCCTCACTCTACGTACATACTACACAGATAAAGATTTTGAAAGGAAAAAAAGATAGTTTTTGAAAGTTCTTGATCCTTTTAGAACTAAAAGTAACCATTGATGTATATAGCAGGTATAAGGCTTCTTACAGCTTTGGGATGAAGGAATACATGTAACAATAAGTAATTAGAGGTTGTTGTACTTTCAATGACTATCACAACAATATTTTGTTTATTTGTAGGGAGTTTTACTATTTCTTTTCTATGGAATACTCAATGAACAGGTATGTACAAGCTACGTCCGTAAAATATGATTTATAATAACCAAAAATATGCAGTTGGAAACACCTATATTCATTATCTATATATATTGAAACATATTCAAAGCACCTGTGTAAATGTACCACTAATATCAGGGTTGGTTTAGATGAGGGTAGGGGGTATTTGCTTTGTCTTAATTTCCCTTAAGAGAAAGTTAAATTGCCAAATATTCATACGTAGCAAACAAACATTGGACTTGGTTGAGACCTTATTTTAGTTTGTCCCTGTAATTATATTTGTAATAATATATTTGTAATAATATCTAAAGGAAATCCTTTATAAAGGTATATTGGTAGTGCATGTTCAACTTTATGACCTACATATAGTTAATTGATTTATATTGCATAAGTGATATGTGTAACTAATCTGGAGATAATTTTTGATATCTCGCCTGTCAGTTGTACATAAGTCAGGCCTGATAAGAGAGGGGAGAGGCTGTTTATTTTTATCTGTCAGACTGATATCTCACTACATAGGTACATCTGTTAACTGTAGGTGGTGTAGGAGTGTAGTGTAAACTAATATATATCTTATAGAAGGACATTTCCACAATTTGTTAGAACCTGTGTATGAAGAGTCACATCTCTAGGATAATCACATATTTTAAAGGATCATTTTGCTCAATTCCCAAAATTTCAAGCTTTACAATATTATTTGTGTACATTGAATGTGTACATAGGTACATATATAATTACACCAAGAATGAGCTATACTGCTGCCTTACAGCATTTAGTTTGAAAGTATTTTTGGTACGGGAACTAACTTTTGATGTTATTCTCTGTGTTAGGTTCGTAATAATCTTCTTGGCATTCACCAGTTTGAATACATTAAAGAAGACACAGAAACATCCAAGCCAATCAGTAGAAGTAGCAGAGCTTCAAATTCTTTTGGTAAGCGCTGTTTAGATGCCTACTTGAGATATAATGATATGTTAATTTACAGTAAGTGTGAATGTGTCACATTATTAATATATAATTAAAATATTCTTTGTCAAATTTTCCATCAGCCAGTCTCCATTCAACCTCATTAGCTGCTAATAGATCAACCTATTGTGGAGGTTCAGCATTTGATCTACAAGATGTGTCCATTCGGCAGGATCCGATTGGTAGAAGTGAGGAATCTATCAGAGAGGGAAATTCTGTTGTCCCAGATTTTAAGGCCATTGAACCAAAACGAGAGGATATTCCAATGGAGACAATAAGTACAAATTTATCAGATAAACAAATCAATGACGAGAGGAACTTCTATGTTGAATTTCCCAATATAGGTAGTACTACTATTTAACACATTACAAGTATATATACAGGGCCTATCAGAACATTGACTTTTAGTTACTTTCTTATAACACCAGGCCTTTTATGTGTACAATTTTATTCAACAATACTCACATTTTATGTTAATCATGATTGACATGTTTTATTTCTTTGATGAAAGATGAAATTTATTTGGATTCTCATATGTTGCACTTGTACAGTAAGTAAACCTTTTGAGTTGACACCTACATATATACGTATATATAGACTAATTTTTTCCTACATACGTATGTAGATAGTATATATATACATACATTCACAGCATGTGTATATATTAGTGAAAGCCTATTAGTGCAGAATTGAGGATATATGAACAGTTTTTCCTATCAACTGGGCATCTGGGCTATATTGGTTTTGGGAATTTGAACCTTCATGATCAGTAGTCCATGACCCAGAGGATCTTTGTCTCCTGGTCATTTGAATGATATGCGCTCCTAATATAAGTATATGATTAGGAGCACCGTGCACAATAGATATAGTGTCATGCATATAGTAAAATTTATTTAGGTTATTAAGAACTGTATATACCTTTGTATATGTGTGTGTGTTTGATCTTTTGAATTATATATATACATGGGGCTTATTTAGTGGTAGCACTTTGGTTATATCTCTGAAACCACAAGTTTTATTGACAGATATAGAATTAACCATTAAACAATCATTCTAAACCAGTGGCTCCTGTATTGAATGTATATATATGTACCTACAACACTTGTACTGTATATAGCTATAAGTGTGTATATATATATGCTTACTACCATTAAATTAAACACATTAGAGAATATATCTTATTAAAAGATATTTCTATTTTTGGTAATATATAACTGCCCATGAATAATATTTTCCTCTTAGAACATACCTTACTGTATTTAACTTCCTCTCTGTAAAATTAAGTGATCATATAAATATATATGCATGTGATCATTGTACATATGTAGCAACTCCTCAAGTGATTATGTGATCATGTGATCATGTGATCATGTGAGGAGCCATGCATCTATTGATCTTCATTTCATCATGTATATATTATCATTTCATCATGTATATATTATCATTTCATCATGCATATATATTATCATTTCATCATGTATATATTATCATTTCGAATATGCATAGGACTATGTAACTGCCAGTGCTACATGTGTATAGCATACATAACATGTACTTCCAGTGCTACATGTGTATAGCATACATAACATGTACTTCCAGTGCTACATGTGTATAGCATACATGACATGTACTTCCAGTGCTACATGCAGCAAAATGTGACTTGACATATCATATAAGATATCAATCACTGTCAAGTCAATAATTCATTAGCTACAGAATGTATTTCAAAATTGAAAACTATAGAATAACTTACAACACGTATATACGTCGTATACAACCGGAAGTCGGGCGGGACGTTACTATGGCGATTGATGGGGGTAATTTTTTGAATACAATGGGAAAGTACCGGAAAGCACCGCTTAAATGAATATAAAGAAAGATCGTTCATAAACAGCTTTATAGAAATTCTCCACCACTCCAGGCTGAACAAAATGGAAGTACGTGTGACGAATGGCGTACAAGAGGAGAAGGAAAGGCTATTACCCTCAGTTGAATCAGTTAAAAGCGCAATTCGCGAAGGATCACGTTTAGCTTTTGATTCAATTGACGAAAACCTCATTCAGCTGGTTAGAGAGTCACTATCACTAAAGACGGAAGTGTCCAATCAACTCCATAGTATCATGGAAGAACAACAGGTCAGTTTAAAACTTTAATTTGAGCCAACTCTTGGGGCGGCGTAATCGCAGATACACCACATTTTACCCGGAAATCTATGGGATGGGAAAGGTCAATTGATTGAACAGGAAATATAGGATTATTTATAGAGATGCACATCACCACAGGTAATCGTGCGCCTACTTGAAAGGTTATAGACCTTAATATCTTTTAAGTTCTCTCTTCCTGTTTTTAGACATGAAAAATAATTTGACACACCATTTGTCATGTTTTTAAGTGTGTGACCTTTTCAAGAGCTAAGGTCACATGATTACTTGATTAGCTGCCATATAAGCATATGTATATATATATCATGAGTAATCTTGAATATTGCTGTATCATCAAAAATATCTGAGTACCTCCTGACAGAAAGTTACATCACACATTTATTTGATCACATGACACTGCTACATTTGTATGCTTTATCATTATAGCAGCTAATCAAGTGTCATGTCATCCAAATATATGTGTGATGTAACTTTCTGTCAGGAGGTACTCTGAGATTTTTGATGATACAGCAATATTCAAGATTACACTTCCACATTAATTAAGTGCTGGTCTTTATGGTAGCATAGTTAATTGATTATGGGATAGAGAAGGGTATGTCCCTAGAGTTATCACATCGTGTAGAGTGGTTTCATGAAAGATGACACTACAGTTAAAAGAAGTCGATTGCCTAATGAATTTGAGAAGCTATTGCATTCTATGTAATACATTTCCATATATATGTAGTTATAACTTAGTATACTACATGTATGTACATATAGGATAGCATAATAATTCTTTGGGTGATAATAGAATTATAAGTATCCTTCTCCGTTGAGCCAGTAGTTGCAGATGAGGAATTTACCCATCATTAGTGACCTTGGGAGTATTTATGTAGTTCTCTGCATGAAAATCCTTTTGGATCGTCTCTTTCTCTACCAAGCTAGAGGAAGGTTGTTGAGATAATGAAGAAATATTGGGGTTTCTTCTAACTGCACCAAACTATCTTTGAGATGGTTCATCTTTAATCTTTTGAGTATCTAGAGATGTACATGTATTTTTGAAGCATGGTGCATGTCCAAAATTTAGTATTTTCTCTTCTGTTTAGCTGACACAGGAGCAGATATCAAGCATTCTGTTTATGCACCTCTTTGTTGAAAGAGAAAAGTGTTGCCAGTTACAAAAGACGCTGGAGAGCTGCCAACTTGAGTTGAACCTTCGAAAACACAAACAACATGGATCTGCTGTGGGATTGAGAGAGACACAACCTGTGAGTGTTGCTTTGTGCAAGAGATCTATTAGTTTATTCATTGTCTATTACGTATGAATAATCAAGTGATAATCAAATTACAGGTAATATTTTCAAGCATTATGAAAGTACAAAAGGAGTGATTACACATTAGGAATGTATGAAAGGCTAACAGCTTTAGATTTATTCTTAAGTAATCTTATTATAAATACACTATTTTAGGTATGCCATGTCACTGTAATAATTGTATTATTACTAATGTAATAATCCTTTTGTACTAATGTACATGTGGCAATAATCAGTATTATTGTCACATGTGGACAGTGTGACAGAAATTTAAGGTATTTACTGTATAGTATGTTGTCAGAATTGGACACATGTTCAACTTGTATTTGGAAGATATGGCACTTACCATCTAGCACCTACACAGTGTTATGTAAGCTATGGGTATGGGTAAGTTCTCTGGTATGATATACTGCACCCTTAACCAAATATCAGTGTAGTATACAGAACCACTATTCTTATACATGCCACTTGTAGTCTAAAATAACCATTTCATTTTCTTGGAGATAAAATGGTTGACAGGAGTACACAAGAAGTATTATATGTTTCCAATTATTAATACCACACATGTACCTCATATCCTAGTTTATGTCATACTTAGATTACAGAACTGTTAATTAACTTATACATTACCTTTCCTTGTATACATGACCATGACATTGTTGGTCAATTGGAGATGCCCTATAATTGAACTTTGACCTTAAAGTGGGAATACCCCAGATATAATTAGTTTGGAAAGGAATTTTCAACATTATGAACTCATACATAAATTAAGAGAATAGATATCGTTTAGCCTGATTGTGTGTTTCCATGGATACGTCATCTGTTTGGCTTGATGTCCTACAAATGTAATACCTTGATATTTTAAGCTTATTAATATAATATATATAAATGTGTCTTCATACCTCACTATATCATTAATATGGAATATATACTGTATTATCTATATAAATGTGTCTTCATACCTCAGTATATCATTAATATGGAATATATACTGTATTATCTATATAAATGTGTCCTCTGCTGTACAAACTGTACATTGGCATTCTATTGTGTAATAGCACTGATTGAAATCAAATTTCCTCTACAGTGTATTTAATTTATAAGGTATATATCCATGTTTATTTTCCTTTTTAAAGGTAAGTTTGTTCACAAGTGAACGGATGCATAATTGAAGAATAACTTCAAACCATAACAAAATGGAACTTTGAATGAGATAGTTAGTATACAGTCTTCTTGGAGCCTCGGTTCTGTAGCTTGACACTTTCAGTAGTATATCCTTTAGACCGGATGTGTGCTCCATTAAACTACGTAGTTCCTATGAACTCGGTGAACTTGAAATTACAGAAATTCCTTTTTTGAAGGATCTGTATGCACCGTCAGACTTCCAGGTATTTAACACTCGCATGTACGTAAGTGTTACTGCAGCCTCCCTTACTAGAGGAAGACCACTTTTATTGCACAAGAATAAAAACCACCTTTTCTAACCTTTTAAAGTTCCATTTTAAACGTTTTAGTTCAGAAAGGACCCTCAACTTGTTGACTAGTTTCATTCCTTTTTGAAAACTCTGGACATACATACCACACACTGATTCATCTACAACAATATATGTTACTCGTATGATGTCAGAAATGTGATTTGAATGTAGAAAACTCACTAATACAGGTTTCAGAGGTCGCAATAGTACACTATAAGTTTGCATGTACATACGTAAGGCCTTTAAAAGGTCACAGAATGTAAATATTTTGGTGTTTATTATTGTGGGGAATCTGTTTCAGTTATCAGACAAAGGTATGTAATAAGCGTTTTTGACTATTTGTGCTTAAGATTGCTCTATCTTATTCATTATTTTGCAACCCCTTTTTTATCTGACACCTTATTTATCCGACATTTTTGATTGAAACAAACGCTGTCGGTTAAACCAGGGCCCACTGTATGTGTATATGGTTTATTGCATATAATATGTACGAGTTTTTTGAGCTGTTACATATTAGGGGAAGAAGGTCATTGCAGTATTATATTGGTATCAGATTAATTGGGTCGTGGGATAAAGGTTGCTAGGTGTGGTATGCTGTGAAAGTTATTGGTCAAGTTTTCCGAGATATGAAAGGAATTTCCTGTTATGGAGAACAAGTATTCATGCAGTCAGCATCCTACACGTATAGAGGATCTTGGCTACTATGTACGTACAATTCCACATACTCAGATGTGGGATCATGGGAGTGGGAATATCCTGGGAGTATCCTGGGAATATCCTGGGAGTGACTGGTGTTGATTATTCTATGGTAGGAATTTGTAACTTTAACCCACTTCTTCCTAAAGAATGAACAGAATTCTTTTGAACTACCTGATCAGGGCATTGCTCAATGTAGCAAATTATGGAAGTTATAATCCCACATGGATCAAGCTTATAAACATGCCTCTATCAGTCAAATTCTTCTCCTGTCAAATAGGTCTGTTCTATATTTATGTCTAGTTTTTCTTACTTCTCCATTTACCTACATATATATATACACTGTGTGCATATATAAGGACTGGAATGGTGTATTCCCACTATTGCCATGGTTTCCATCTTGTTTAACTGTACCCAACCAAAGTATGGCTTCCAGTGATGTCACATCACCATGGTTACCATTAGTTATGGGAGTCAGGCATGATATGTATTCTTGTTGTCAGCAGCTGCTGTGAAAATCCAAAACACTTTTTAGATGTTCTTCCTAGTAAAAAATATACCCTGAATACTTTCCCAGCCATGTTTATTCACCCTCGATTAGGTAATATTAGCTTGAGGTAATGCTATTACCATCTTGTCTGGGAGTGGTAAGGATGGCAGATAACCATTATACTTATATTAAGCACAAGAAATTGAGGACCTAAACACAGTAGATACAAGAAAAATCTAATACACCATTTTCCTACATGCATGCCTACTCTTTAAAAAGCCTATAGGGAACTAAACCTGGAGAGAGCTTTGGATGAAGATACAGGTCCTGGAGTCTTTTCTTCTCTTTCTTAGACACACAAATGATAAATAATCCATAGAGTAAAATTATGAATCACATGTCATTGCAAAAATATATAAATATTATAATAATGGTGACAGCGTGCTAGTTTGTGAATATATAAATATATATGTATGTCGTATTTATAATAATGGTGACAGTGTGCTAGTTTGTGAATATATAAATATATATGTATGTCGTATTTATAATAATGGTGACAGCGTGCTAGTTTGTGAATATATAAGTATATATGTATGTCGTATTGAGTGTATAAATATTCAAATTGTGTGATGTGTTGCTGTCACAGGAAAAGGAAGTACTAGAGAAGAGAAATCAAGAGTTAACTGCAAAGGCTACTAGATTGACTACTGAAGTGAGTGAATTGAGGAGTGAAAATGAGAAAAACAAAACAGAATTACAAGAAACTTCAGACAGAGCCTCACAGCTTCTTATAGAGGTACATACGTGTGTATTGTATGTACTGTATGTACTGTGCCAACATATTAATACCTCATGGTTATGTATAGATACATATATAAATACATGTATACATTGCTAGTATATATAAGCTCTTGTGTATATGAACAATACCTCATTGAGGTATATTATATATACGTATGTGTGTATGTACGTACGTACGTATGTATGTATGTATGTATGTATGTATGTATGTATGTATGTATGTATGTATATTCAGTGTAAATGAGTTTCATTGAGTATGTGATTCAACCATATTATACTAACCTGCAGATACTTATATAAATATTGCTATTGCATCACTTTGCATATACTGTTTGTTATGTGAAGGCATTTTAATTGCTATTTTAAAGATTATGGTTTGCACATCAATTTTGTAATTATTTTGCTGTTGTAGAAACAGAAGTTGGAAGATGAAGGAAGAAAAGCTCAAAGGAGAATCAACAAAAGAAATGACACAGTAAGATTTAAGAAAGCCCTCTGTGATGTAGATTTTGTGTTAGAGCTTTAATACATGTCTTATTTGTTATCCAGCAAGATATCCAATTTACTATGTACTGTACCTATATATGTACAAGTTGACTGTCACTAATATGCTCCATTAAAACAGTCGCATATGGATACATTCCGTAGTTTACTAAACAGTGCTTGTCAACACCTATTCATTTGGGGAATTTTATACGCATCCTGGCTGGCATGGCGTGATGCCAGTTTGTTTAGCCTGTATTTCCCCTCATAGGATAACTCCCGTTTTGTAAATAAATAAATAATATCTCCTTCTGATGTATAGGATTGTAAGACATTCCTGTGTACAAATATGATGTGATAATGGGTAATGATTAACCAGGTAGTCTTTGTCTTTAAAATTCCCCAGTGAATACCTGATGGATAACTTCATATGTGTTATCATTAGCAACAAATTGATATACTGCATTGAATGTGTGTGTCACTTAAATTGAAATAGTTGTAGACATTCTGGAGCAGCTGGAATTGACAGTTGCCAATTGGTGCCTTTAGTTTAAATTGTAGTTGCAAAATTGGACCTTTTCAACTGACTTAATGATGTGGCTGTCAACTACCTATTTAATTTATTAATTGCAACATTTATCATTTAATTTGAAGAGTTTAAAAGTTACCTACTCCAAACCAGGGAATTTTTTGTAATTATGGATTCATATAAAAGTGAAAGTGAAACTTGTTGTAGAAATTATTGAATGGAAAAATGGAAAATGGAAAGATCCCCACTGTTCTGTATATTCTTCAATATATTGCCAATATGTATTGTATTCTCAAAGAGTACACTCATGGGAACTTAACTACGTATATGACACCTAACAGGTACTCATGTCCATACTGCTTCGTGTTTATATTGTACGCAGGCCAATCTTTCTCTATAAACAAACACTAATACACATGTAATATGCACATATACGTACATATGAATATTTTCCTACATGCTATGCCTATTCTGTAAAAGAGCCTATAGGGGAACTAAACCTGAAGAGAGCTTTGGATGAAGATACAGGAGTCTTTTCTATCTTCTTTTCCTTTCTTTCATCTGAGTCAGAAGGCTGTTTCTGGGAATTCCACCCTTCATCAGTGATCCTGGGAGTCTTTGTCTTTTTCTTTATCTTGATCTTCTGTGAATCCTTGTATATGCACATATACATACATACATACATACATATACGTATACTACAGGATCTGTACTCTAGAAACTTTAATACATAATATACATGTAGCCAGCTGTCCTGGGTTCAATTCCCAGCAATTGCTTATTTCATGTTTTACTCTTAGTAATGTTTGTAATTACTTGTGGTTAGCTTTCTTATCATTTGATTGTTCCTATAATGCTAGGTGTTATAGTACTTGGAATTTTAACAGTAATCTATGTACATGCATTCATGTCCTTTCTACACTCCATTGATCATCAAATATGTAGCTTAAGCATGGAGTATGTATATATGTATATGCGTACATATACTGTATATACACAGATACATATTAACGGTATACTATTCATTAATTGCTTAGCTTAGAGTCAGTATTCATTAGGTAGACAGTAAACTTTATGGTCAAAAGTGTACAACTGATTTATAGAACCTTTAACCTATATCAACTTTATTCATTAGGGGATTACCCTAAGTGTGTGTGGGCAGGTCACTAATGAATTTTTGTGTGATTTCCCCAATTTTCCCTTAGCTCTATCTCATAGGGATAGTTGAAGGGCATTCATATACACTTATCTGATAACATGGAAAAAAACACCTTTACCCTGAATACCATAATAGTTTGAAGTGTGTAATGTTTTCAATATTTGAGATGCTAAACATTATTTATAAATTTGTAGGTATAGCCCATATATGATTAGTAGGTACGGATACGTACAGTATATAGCCCATATATGATTAGTAGGTACGTATACGTGCGTGACCTTTGACCCCTTAAGTTTTATGATAGGTTAGTGAGGTCATGGCCAAAGGGTTTGTTTCTTAGCCAATCCCTAGCAGTCTTTCAAACTTTTTCTTCTTAATGTCCATTTAAACCAAAAGTTGTTTTGATAGCTTCTGTTCTCTATTCACATTTCAATCTCTATTTAGCTTCTTCCGTATTTACCTTTAATTTCAATTTCACTCCTGCTTGTTGTGTTAATCGAGCTGTAATGCTTCTTCTTCATCATCTTGTTCTGAATAACACCTTTTTACTTGGGGAGAAGAAAGACCAAAGTGTTTGTAATATTACAAAGGTCCATTGCTAATAGTTGCAATGGTAGAACCTTGAGATTAGTGTAAGTACACAAAACAATCAACTTAAGTGTACGAGGTCCACCAGATTCACCATATATTGATTGTGTTACTAAATTTAGTTAATATCCAAACTCGAGTGACCATCTGCCTGCTAGACACCCATAGCTCAGACAATATGAAGGAGACGCGCACATGTTTAGTATTGCTGTGATGATCGTACGCAGCTCAGTGGCAGAATACTGGTAGTTTAAACCAGCTGTCCTGGGTTAAGCAATTCCTTTTTTGTTTACCCTCTTACTGTTGTTGCTTAATTATGAGTACTTGTGATTATTGTACTAGAGAGGTGATTGTTCATATTATTTGTATGTATATGGCTTTTATTTTCTAAACCATACAAATGTGCCAATAATAATAAAGATTACTGCAAGTGTTCTGTAATATTGCAGTAATTTTGGTTGGTATAATAAAATCATTTGTTGTTTTGTTTTTCTGCAGATCAATAGCTATCAGCAGACATTGAATGCAATCTTCCAGCAGCTAGCCCCATATCGCTACGAGCTTACCCATCCTCCAAGAAATCAGAAGAAATTGGAAAACTTTGGTCGTCCCTCGAGTGACCCAGCAATTCAGGTGCACAATGTCCATCACAGCCCTCTCTATCATACTAGCAGCCGAGCGCCTAATAAACCTCCTCATGATGTGGTAAGGACCAACATATACGTATGTACGTATGTACATAGTACATACTAGGTACCGTATATTGGAGATTGAATGTGAGATGTGTATCGATTAGTATACGAAATTTCTAAAGAATCAAATCATTTTCACCCAATCACACACTCACTCACCTCATTGTAATGTTTTATACATATATGAAAGATATGAAGGAGTCATAAAAGATCAAGAAAAAGACAGATTCCCAGTTCACTGATAAGGGATGGTGACAAGAAAAGAAGTAGAAGGAGAAAACTCTCTTGTATCCTCATCCAAAGCTCTCTCTTAGTTTAGTTCCCTATAGGTCATTATTCTAAAGTAGGTATAGCATGTAAGAAAAATGATGAGTTAGATTATTCGTGTTTCCATAGAAATTGGAAGTGACAGCTAGAGGTGACTTGGCTGTTCCAAAACGACGCACTACTCCAGGAAAAATCCACCTGGAGAAGAAAGAGGAACAGGTGATTGGGAGCTATAGTAGTAGAAGGTTACCCAACTTTGAGCCTGACAAGATAGCCCTTGAAAAGAGACATTCAGCTGACAGTGAGACAGTGAGGATGGCACATCTTGGGAGTGGTTACGAAAAGAGAGACTACCTGAAAGTTGAGGCTACAGGTCCAAGCAGACGACGACATCCTTCTTCAGAAGCAGCTGGGGAAGTGCCTGATTCTGCAAATGTCCAAACACCCAGAGTGAAAAATTCAGTTTTATGTTGTCAGATCTGTGGAGAGGCTAAATTTTACAATATTTTTGATCTTTTAGAGCATGCAGCTTCTTGTGATGCATTTGATCCCGAGAAGTAGATAGTGTACATCTGTATGCACACGTTGATTTGGATTACAGTGTATTTCATGCTAAAAAGGACAGAAGGATCAAGTTGCAATAGTATTCTTGTTTGGTCTGGCTATAGAGACCTTCAGCTGCTCGCATATATAGGATTCCCAGGATTTTATCTGAACTTTCTTATTTCTGTTTTGTTCTACACTATGCTATATGTGTGTTATTGCAACTTACATTTATGTTTGACTACTTAAATCTTATTATCAACTACATTTCTGATATACACTTATAATTCTTGTTTATTTTATATAATATATTACAACTAATAAATATTTAGAGTTGTCACAGTCTTAGTGATTTTGAGTGCATAATGTATGTGATAACAGACTACATGTTTGTCTTGCGTGCTGTTTTGCCTCCATATTTTCTTGATGATGTCACAGTCTGGTATTAACATATGCACCAAATCCTTGAATTTTGCAGCAGATGGCTTAATAAATCAAATATATGTATATAAATAATACATTTCATTTTTGCATGTACACTTATAAAATACAAGTTACATATAATCCAATCTAGATCAGCACATATATAAATTTTGAATTCCTCCTTGTATAGGTTCATTAGTAATTATATAAACATGCAAGCATCAACAGTTTGAAACTCAATTAAAAATTATGGAGTTGGAGTGGGTACTGGTACATAGTAACTCGAGCTAAAGTCAGCAGTCCGTTCCATTGTATGGGTAGTACTGTTACTACTAGTCACAGACGTGGGGCTGACAGTGATGTGGGAAGTTTGAGGAGGTGCGACAGTCTGTATAACTGTTGGGGCAATAGTTGCAAACACATCCGTTGTGACGCACTGAAAGAAGAGGAAGACGCACTGCAACACAATGTACCATATCAAGCCTTGTGCCATGGTCCCCTTGTAGTACCAAAATAACAGAACAAACGTCACTACAGAACTCACTAGACAAGAGAAAAATTATGCCAAAGAATGTGAATATGGTATAGAATTGCATGCTCATACATAGCTGTATGAAAGATATCACTCTGCCCACTCATATAAAATGCACTACATTAAAATATAGATTATAATGATACATTTTTCCTAACAATAAGAAAGACATTCCTAGACATTTCACCACCCAGATTACATAACTGATTGTAACAATTGGCGGTGTTATAATAAACACATTCACAGTCAAGTGGAAACTACACAGCTCAGCAGTAAGTGTAAAATATTATCTTTATTACATTAAAATGTCCACTTGAGACACAATTTTAACTAATGCTGTGTCCTTACTCAATATGTTGGCTAGAAGAAAGAAATATTGAGGAGATTTGTACTTCACTCCAAATCCAATGCACAGTCCAAGCGATATCTAAAATCACAAGACACTAATTACGCATCACAAAGGTAAGGAGCTGCGACTTACAAGAATCATTATTACTACGATTACATTCACAATGACTGCAACAATTTTCTGCAAAAAAAGCGATTATTTATGGATAACAAGCTATTTTCATGATTATACACAAAGGAACATTACAATTATACACTATATAAGTCCCTATTCTTACCCCCCATCCAAATCTACTGCTATAAATAGGTTTGGGCGCTACCTCGGGGGAAGTTGCATTTGGATCCCCCGATACTTCAGACATTTTCTTTATCACGTGATTCTAGATAATAAATTATGCAATGCGTCGGAAGTTTATAATTATGATGCATGTTTGCATTAACTGCTTTGTTAGCATTATTAAATGAAATCTTCATTTCAAACTCACAAATAAATGTATGCTGATACATATTTATAAAGTTTTGTGCAAATCGTTTCTAACATAAAAAATACATCCATTCAACTGTTTCACTATACAATCAGGAATGACTCAAAACTTGGGTTTGGCTTTGCAATGCCTACAAGAGGTAATGGAAAGTGAAACAAGTTATATGTGTGTCAAGTAAGAAGTATCTGCTAAACCAATAGGAATAGATTGTATAAGATACAAGTTACATTTAATCTTTTAATATAGAGCATCTAAAGCTACCAAAGCTTAAAGGGTAAAGTTTGGTGGTAGTAGATAAATTAGCTAAATATTGGAAGGTAAACTTTAAAGTATTCCTATCATCAGGTCTGAGAATACAGAGAGACATTGCCTAGTCCAAACATTATACTCTTTCATGAGAATAGGGAAGACCCACAAATCCATAAAGGGAGCTTGAGATGAGAAATAACATAACTAATACAAGATCAAACTCAGTGGGTTCTCCAGCTTCCAGAGCTACCCTTAAATCTGCCATGCCATGCACTGGTTAATATACAGTGTAACCCGGATAATCCGCCACAATTTGTTCAAGCACTTTTTTGGCGGAATATTGAGTTTGGTAGATTAACCAAATATCCTCATTATGCAATACTATACCCTTAAATCAGCCATGCCACTGGTTAATATATTAGGGAAATAATTACCTTATTTGGGAATGCTTTGAATACTTGTTACTACCAGTGTTGTTCTTTGGTTGAAAGTGGTCCACAACTGTGAGCTGATCTGATTGGGCAGAGATTACTCTTGAGGGTGCTAGTGAATCTGATCTGGTGCTTGGACTAGCCTGACCAACCACAACTGAAGGGGACTGTCTGGAGAAACCATTTTCTGTGGCCTCCTGTGAGTGCATTTTGTTGTCATTTGGAAGTTGGGTGGTAGGAGGCAAAAATAGATTAGATTGAGGACTTGAAGCAAGACTTGATAAAGTAACCGGATTTTTCTGCTTTCCTTTAGACTTTATTCCATTCTGGGACTTGCGATTCCTCTCTGGTTCACCTGTTTTGCTAACATATAATGATTCTACATTCTCTGAGTGCGAGTTAAACTGATTCTGTGGCTCGACTAAATATCTTTTGCTAGCCACACTGGAATTAGGGACTTCATATTTAAGAGCCTGGGTGCTACTATTTTTACGAGACCTGCAGCACCTCACTATGCAGTAAACCAACAGAGCAATGGTTAGTACAGTAACAACAATTGTTGGGACTAAAATGGAAGGTATGAGGAGGACTCCAAGCTGGTTTTGGTTGGTATCTGCTACCTCACTAGGCTGTGAGATAAATCTGTCACGTGAGTTTTGGGATTCCAAAGGAGCAGCCTCTGCTGAGCTCTTCCTTGAGGAGATAGAGTTGACACAAGCTTTTGTCTCATTCACAACAAAGAGAACTGGTCGATTGTCATTTACTGTTGTAATGTTAATTGTAATAGTGTTGGTTGAGGAGGCAGATCCAGTATCTGTTACAGTTATGAGAATCTGTAAAAGAAAGTGAAAACATTAATTGCATTAATGTGATAATCTGCGTATTTATGTATGTGAAAAATACTAAAACCACTGCATTTAAAATAAAAAATGAATAAGATTCAAAATTTACTGTACACAGAAAGTAGTTTGAAAGAGAAAAATGAAAAAGAACTGTACCTTTCTGTCAAGTTGTTCTCCATCATTGTCCAGTACAGTGGGTTCCTCATTGAAATTTATATAGTAAATACTCTTCAGGAGCTCACTGTAGGAGTCATATCTGTTTTCAAACAGTGACATTTCTTCATAGAAAATAAGAGTTTTATTTGACGAAGTGGCCTATACAGCAGAAGAAATTATAGTATGCACCACAAAGCATTTCATCACAACTACATAATAATTACTTAGAGCAGCTACTGATCTGTATAAAACTAATGTTAGGGATTATGGATGTAAGATTGTAATGTCTAATCAGTTAGTGTGCTAACAATTAGCAACTGGTTCATTTAAAGAGCAATCTTTCTGATACTTATTGCATAATGCACTAACATATGTATTAACAATAGTACCATAATAATACTAGTGTATAATGTCTATCAGTGTGATAATACTGAGCTAAGAAACTCAATTTTTTGCAAATTGCATTTGGTCAATTGCAATTTTTCTGCTAAACAATATTTATTGACATTATATAATTAAACACAGACAAATATTACCTGTAAATCCCTGGACATGAGGAATATACTTTCATTTGCATCAATGAAACTTGAGACAAGTACTATTTCAATACTTCTCAAATCATTCATCTCTTCATCATTAAATTCTAATAAATGTGGTTCTGTTATAATTGGTTGTCCACGAGTAATGAACATTTCTCCCTCAGTCAGTTTAAGCACCATCCCTCTGTCAATGCCACTCCCAAAATTTAATGTGGGTGGGTCATTTTTTGCAATGAATTGAATGGCGAGAGCACTAATTAGAGTGTCGTTCCCAAGTATCCAGTTGATAAGAATTGAGCGATTGGAAATATCGCCAATGCTATCATTTGAGATGAAGTTCTCGTAAGAAAGTGACAGTAGTGCCTGCAGGGACCAAATACATTAATTTGATAGAAATGTATTCTTAGCTTAAACTGTGTGTACAATTATGACTGCATGTTAACATCCGTATTTGACAATTAGCTGGCAAACCTTGCTACAAAAACTCATATAGCCAGTTACAGAAGTGAATTTACATACACTACAACTAACCCTTGTAATATTGGTCGGGTCGTCAGATAGGACGGACCACACTTTCGTATCATTCGCATTTCCCTGCAACTCTATGAGTAGGTTCTGATCGAAGGATATCATTTCGATTTTATCATCAAAGGGAGATAATGTTACAGTCACATTAGCTAGCGGTTGGTCAGGTACCACACATAACGAAGCATCCACGAATGGATATAATGAAGGCGAATCCTCTACAAATTTGACACTTGTCATCATTTCAATGACGGCCGTCTGATTGCATTCTTCTCCGATCGGCAGAAACGTAATTTGCCCATGCACCTGTTCTATCAGTAGTGCTAGTAGAAATAGTATCCTCATTAGACTAGCCATTAACAGCCGCCCTCTGCAAAGGTCGTCTTCAAACTAGAGCTCTTTGAAGGAAAGATCGATCAATGAACAAATAGATACACCATATATCACTACAGTCCTTCTAAAAGCTTGACCTTCTAGATCATAGATTAACAAACCTCTTCTCTAGTTAATCTATGGCTAGATGGGCGTTTCCGCATATATATAGATGGCCACCCATATCCATAGTTGCCATAGCAACAAAACATACCGCCGCTGTCCATATTCCAAAGGGAAATTGCGCGACAAATTTTTGCTTTATTATAATTATACACAAAAATAACAGTTATATAGACTTTAGAGGATAAGCTGTTAAAAAGTTTATATTTTCCTAGCCACCTAACTATTTTGGGAGACTTTTCTTTACAACTGCTGCTGGTGAGGTTGGTCTAGTACTTTCAGTTTTGTAAGTTCCCCCAGATGGTGCACCTGTTGTAGTTAAAAAGACAGGTCTGGATCCAGTGGTGTTGCTGCATGTTGTGGGGGGTATTCTGGGATCTCTATGAGGCTGGGTAGTAAGTCGGTTGATTCCAGTGGGGATTGGTCCTCCAGAGTGAGTAACCAGCATTTGACTGGAGTGAGAAGCTTGCGGCTGAGGAGAATTGATTTGCCCTCTAACTTCATAGCTCTTGCCAGCACTCTGAGAATGGCTCGGGATGCCACCCTGGGCTCGTGATACACCACTACCCTGGGGTTGAGAAGAACTTGGGTTCTGAAGACGGTCTTCCCCTCGAACATTCACCAAATTTTGTTCAAATCTGTTAATTGGTATTCCTGGGCCTCCCAGTTCACCACATGATTTAGGAGAACTTTTCTGGATATAAGAGAAATTGTAAAGTTAACCATCGGTCACTTTTATAAAACATGTTTCTTTAGCTTCATAGACATGATAACCATAATTTTTGAAATATGGTGTACTAGATTGTTCATGAACTTACATTACTATCTGCCACACACACAATTGGCTGTTGACCCGGCGGAGGCATAACTAGACCACCTTCTCTTGGAAGATGAAATCCAGTGCCGATCTGTAACACTTTACAAAAATGTTCATACTAAAATGAAAAACATTACACACAGTATCCATAGTATGTTAATTTGTGATAGAATGAGTATCATATACGTACCTGTGTCTTGTAATAAATTAGTTCTTTCCTTGCTTGATTCAAGGTAGCTTGTGCATCATTTAGTCTACTCCTTAGTGAGCTATTTTCACTTGCCACTGATCGATAGAGACTGTCTTTATGATGAAGGTTTTGTTTAATCTAAGTTTATATACAAACATTGTAATTGTCATTTCTACATGCAATTGTAATAACTAACCTCCTCAAGATCTTGAATTTTGCTGTGGTTCAATGCATACTTTGTTTGAATATCTTCCAGGTCTTTCTTCAACTTCTCATTCTCTGCTTCCAGCTCACTTACTGTCATCATCAGCCGCATGACCTGATCTTCAGTCTGTAAAGCAAACACAACAGATGACAATAAATACAACAAATCGAGCAATCTGATTGGTTGGTTACTTCTTAGCTACAATAAATCTTGCAATTTGATTGGCTGATTGCATTATGGTTGACTCACTGGTGATTGCTGTTTTTTCTTTTTAAGCTCTGTATATTTTTCTTTCCAAGAGTTGATTTCGAGGTTCAGTCTGTTTGCAAATTCCTTGTAGTTACAAAGCTCTGATTTTACATTTTCATTAGTTGAACAAAGCTTGTCATAACCATCCCTTAAGTTGAGCACTTCACGTTCAGCATCAATTCTTTTATTCTTTTCAGCCTCAGCAGTACTTGTTGCTTTACTAAACCTAGCTTCCAAATCTGTTATAGTCTCTTTAAGTTTCTAAATTGAGTCATAACGAGTAGGACAGTAATGTAATATGTATATGAACATAGAATTTCAGCATAGTATATTTACAGTAAACAAGCTCAGCAATCAGACACTATGAGACTTATTTAAAGAGAATAAAATACAGTTTCAAGGTGTACTTAAATAGGTAGAACTATGTTTAATTGTAGTGGCAAATTGAAAGTAGTATTCTATTCAGTATATACATATATACTAAAGGGAATTTTCTACATATTCACTTTCAGAAACTACTTGGTAACTCCCCAAGGAATCCATACATTGCTCTGAAAGGAATTAGAAGGTCAACAATTCATCATTTGCACCCAAAATTGCTATTATTATAATACAGTGAAACCTTTAAGTATAATATGTGCATATTTTTCTTTTCTTAACAATGAAAGATTATCTATTTTCAGGCAACAGCAAATGATGTAAGGGAAATTTTAAGCCCAGCCACTACAAAGGAATCACCAACTACATTTGACATCAGGAACGTGACATCACACAAATAGAGGGCAAAGGGCAAGTAAGGATCAGCCAAGATGATTTAATCACTGTTGTTCCCCTTCAGCTATCTTTGATCAACACATGAAATCATGTCTAAAGATTCCCCCATTAGTGGTTAGGGGGTGATTCCCTTTAATTAAATCACTTTCCAAAAGAAGCCACAAACAATCAGTGGGCGGAATTTCAATGAATGTCATTAGTGATTCTTAGGGAAATTTTCAGTTATCCATTCTCTAGTGAAGGTTTTCCCTATCACTACACTTAGCAGGCCTCCTGGGGGGAATTTTGTACATATTTACAAGCATATAGGGTTAGCACCACCCACGTACACATTGGGGAAATTTCAAACACACTGAGAACTCTCAAATCATCAGTCAGACAGTCTACATACATGTATTATACAACTAGCATTCTCTTTAACTCCAAACTTACATCTATAGCAGTGTCTGAGTCAGAGGGGGCGGGGTCTGGGGGAGGAACTTCTCCTTTTTGATATTCAGCCAACTTTTCAGACAGAATTTCTATAAAGGATTCACGCTTATCCAATCTCTCCTTTAACTTTGAGATCTACAACAAGAAAGTCACCTTCAAGTAAATAAATGAAAACACATTCATAAGCCATGTAAATTTAAATACCAGAACTACCAAATTCTACATCTTTGATAGAAAGTAAACAATTGTGTAAAATGTTGATTGTCTAATTAGGATAGTACCTCTTCTCTACATCTGATAATTTCCATGTAGTCTCCACTGGACAGTGATTCAGATTCAATGGAAGATCCCAGACCAGATTCTGGTTGACTACCTTTACTAATTGAAGCGGTAGCAGATGCATGCAGTTGTACATCATTCTGAATCCGCTGCAAACGTTGCGCCATATTCTGAATTATAGAAGCCTGTTCCTGAACGACTTTTCTTAAGTCGGATATCTCCTAAATCGGTGAGAATGATAATGATAAAACCTTATACGTAAAATATAATCAAAAATACGATGCCTGTACAATGTATTTCAACTCACCAGGGCTTCAAGGTAACCCTTATTTCCTTTCTGATGAAATGAGTTTAAGGCCAGTTTCAAACGGGCATTCTCTTGCATCAGCGTATTCAATATCTTCTTGCTAGTAGGCAAAACTGGAGGAACGCGTCTTCCCGAGTCTTCACTCAAACTGCCTCCCTTCTCTCTTAACTCCTTCTCCAGTCTCATACATTTGTACTCTTGCTTCCTTAATGCCACTTCTAGACGTTCGCTCTTGTCGCGAAACATGCCAGCTTCGTGTTTCTTTTCAGTCAGTAGTTTTCCAAGCGTAGAGACTCCGGCGACTCGAAGCTGGTATGTTTCGACTTCGCCCTTGAGACGATTTATTTCCGCTCGCTGCTCTAGTACCAAGTCCGATTCGTGTCGCTGTCCATTGCTGGGATCTACGTATTCTCGCTCTTCCCCTGTCTCCAATTCGCCCGCCAACCTACTTGCGCCTACATCATTCAGACAAGGCGAATAGAAACCCGTCATTGTACTCGAAACATGAGCTTCAGGAGATGGCGAGTTACTTCCCTGTATGGCCAGCGGTGAATGGCTGCCGCGACTAGCGTCAGAATCCGACTTGGTGTCTTCAGCCAATAGCCTGTTGTCGGTGGGTAGTTTCAGGGTTTTGTAATTATCGCCGCTACTCATGATATACTTTCCTAAAATGTTCACTTTAGATCTCCTCACACGAAAACAGAATGTTTATTATAAGTAACTTAAACTAAATGACAGTCGTTCTCCCTCTCTTATATATATGGCAACACATTTCCGGCCTAATATATAGGTTTTCCCCTAATTAATTGCAAGATGGGGGCGCTAACACGTGGGATCTATAGATATACGTCTCTATATATGGTGGGATCATTATCTATGATGGGATAGATATCTCTGGCCATGGTGGATGTATGTCTCTGGTGGAAGTCTATTTAAATTCTTCAGCAACTCTTTGCTACTTATTCAATACGTAAAGTTAAAAAATACGGCGTTTATATTTAAAACGTTAACCTACGAAAAGTCAAAAAAAGATCATCACTGTCATTCTTTGGCACCAGTGATCATAGTTGCTTGATCTTGAGCCTTCTTCAGCTGCATTTTCTTGACTTCCTCTTCATATTGTTCCTTGGCTTTCTTGTATGCCTTCTTGCCTTCTGCCAAGATTTCCTGTATTTTAGAACAAGAATCAATTGGTAGCATCATTACACAAGTCGCATAACTCCATTCCTGGTGGAAGATCACATACAACACCTTAGTAGGGTAGCCATTTTCATACACCATTTGTCCATTAAGAGATTGGGTCTTGTTTAGAAGTCTATTGCACCCTGAGGAATTTTAAAATATGACCAGGGGCTTAGTTCACTTTGAGTATCCTTAGCTGCTGAGTAGTCACTTTAGATCTTTTACCAAGTCAAATTCTATCTATGACAGCATAATCCCTTACCTGGAACCAATTACATTTTAGAACAATGACACCCCTTTTTATATATTCTACACACTAAGCTCTTACATATATTAGTCTGTGTATAATGAGTGAGTTAATGGTTAATACAGACCAGGCCAAACTAGCATACTACTTTAGAAGAACTGTCAATGTCTGTAAGATAGGTGGTAGCCAATCAATATTCACACAGATCAACTATACATGAGTAGTTTCTAACTTTTCTCCTTTTCTCTGGCAGTGCATGCCAAGCGGTAGCTGCTTTCTTCATATATTCTGTAACTGGTTCATCTTTCGGGCGACTCTTCATAAATTCTCCAACAAACTTTGAATATCCTGTGATTCGTTTTGGCGGCTGAAAACAAATAAATATAATACTTCATCAATCATTAAGCATTTGCCCTCTACAAACAGCAGCACTTTCTGTATTAGAAACCCTCTATTTATGTTCTTAACAAACTATATTGAGGGGATGAGTGGTTGTAATTGTGATCTCAAATGTCCAAGTTCCATACTAAAGTACACAAACAGTGTCTTTACTTAAGATGTTCTAAAACTATACCTTCTCACTGTATGGTACAACTACATAACGATACCTTGATCACTATTAGTATATTCATTTAAGTCTTACACATAAATTATATTCTGTAATACAGTGAAGCATCTATGCACAAACTTTGGGTGCATGAAATAATCATTTAACAAAAAGATATTTTTAAAGTTAAACTTTCTTACTGTGTCACTATACCAATCTAAGAGGTTCAACTACACTTAACATTGAGTCATGGGTACACAAAGGCACCTACCTATATGGTAGTCATATTGATCTGTAGTCTATAACAGGTCTAATGAAATCATTTGTGAATATCATAGGTTACAACAATAGGGTAAAAAACAACTTTAAAGTGAAAAATAATAAATTTGTAACTTTAAAAAACTTTAAAAAGAAAAAAAACAATTTCATGATCAAAGGTGTTTCTGAGAATGAATATAATCACAAAGGATATGCAACATTCAATGACTCACATATCCTGAAGACAAATACATTTTAAAGGTTCTCAAATATATGTACATATACGTATGTAGGGTAAACATACAAAGATGTTCAATTCCCAGGTCACTGATAAATGGTGAAATTCCCAGAAACAAATGTCTGGTCCAGTGGAGAAGAAGAGAAGTAGAAGGAGAAACTATTGTATCCTCATCCAAAGCTCTCTCTAGGTTTAGTTCCCTATAGACCTTTACTCTAAAGTAGCATGTAGTATGTAAAAAATAAGGTGTATAGATTATTCATAAATATTGAGTCTAGACAGTGACATTCTAAGAGGTGGTGATCCAGTAGTAGCAGGAGATAAAGCAATCAGTTTCTGGGTCTTAGCTTCATCCTGATTATATATTTTGAAGAATAAAGGCTTGTGGTTTGATTATCACTTAGTTTACAAACACATGTTCATGTCCCTAATGGAAGCAAACCTCTACATAATGTCCGGTCTTGATGTCTCTCTTTGCTTGCTGGTACTTCTTCAATCTTTCTTTGTATTTCTCGTATGTTTTCTTATCTTTATCTGTCAAATTGTCCAAAAATGTTTTTATTGCTTTTTTGTATTCTGTACTGCCTATAAGGACACAATCAATCACAAAGTAGCTTCAAAGGGCATCTTATTCACTGGTGTACAGTGCTTCATTGATACAACACAGTAGAGTCTACCTGCATATAAGCAACTTAGAGTTGACTTTACTGTTCCAGTCAGTGAACATTTTGTAACTGAAAATTTAATAATGTGAATCTTAGCACGTTTGAAAATGATAAGATTATCACTTCAATTATCCATAATATAAAGGGCCTTTGACTTAGTCACTAAACAGTATAGCAAGTGAATACCATGATTTGTTAGATTACGTATGCGTGAATATGTGAATATGTATGTACGTTTGTATGCATGGGATGGTGCTAGTGACCTTGCCCCTACGTGCGTACATCCTCATGAGGATAACCCTGCCCCTACGTGCGTACATCCTCATGAGGATAACCCTGCCCCTACGTGCGTACATCCTCATGAGGATAAGGAGAACAACGGAATGCAATGGGTGTGCATGTTACATGTGTGAATTTAAGTTACTCTTCTCAAATGCAGTCTTAAAGGGCTCTTTATCGTCATCTGATGTGTGTTTCCACAAAGTAGCAGCTTTCTTCATTCTATCTGCAGTAATCAGCCTGTTATCTGAAAATTAAAAAAATCCTTGATTTTATATAATTATATGTTCTGATATATCTACTAACACAACACAACAGAAATACCAATAGTACATCTTCATCCAAAGCTCTCTTCAGGTTTAGTTCCCTATAGGCTTTTTTACAGAATAGGCATAACATGTAGGAAAATGTTATATTAGATTTTTCATGTATAGAAAGCTCTTCTAATCTGTTTATAAGAACATTTTCTCAATTGACCTATCAGTACACCTGGTACTAAATAATATAAACTACATACACTATGCTTGTACTTAAGGATTAAATGATTGCTATTTGTATACCATCCCAAGCTACCATATCGTCTCAGTAGTGCATTGCACAATAGTTTGAAATCTAAGTAAATTATATTTCACATATTTCATATTTATAGACATCTTTCAAATGAATCAAATCTACATTAATATATATGTACTAAACTTTATAGTACATATGGACACGTGTCAATTCATATTTAAAGTCAAATGTTTACAACATAGTATTGCAATTTTATAGACATTCAAAAAGGAAATTGTACACAGGTTGTTGACAAAAGTAATCCAACTGGTTACACAACTTATTTCATCATAGCAAAGCAGCATGGCTATATGACACAATATAGAAACAGGAAATGCAGCACAGCTATATATGACTATATTATTTATATTAGATTACCTTAGTATATTGTAACTTGCACTGTATATATGACACAATATAAAACAGGAAATGCAGTACAGCTATATATGACTATATTATTTATATTAGATTACCTTAGTATATTGTAACTTGCACTGTATATATGACACAATATAAAACAGGAAATGCAGTACAGCTATATATGACTATATTATTTATATTAGATTACCTTAGTATATTGTAACTTGCACTGTATATATGACACAATATAAAACAGGAAATGGAGTACAGCTACATGTACGTATATGATAAAGTTTTGATCATTATGATAATTGAGCATCAGCAACATGGATTTACTACTTTTAGTCATTTCAACCCAGAGGTCATATATTGATGACAAAGACCTCCCAGTTCATAGAACACTTTTGAGAAATAACAGTTAGACTATATTTCAATGTATATAGAACTGGAACTATACAGATGAGTGGATTTGGGAATTTTAAAGATATATTTAGACTCTTTGTATTTTAGAACCATCACACACTCATATTTGTGGTTTGGTTTACGAATAAGAACTAAGATTAGTTGTCACAAAATACAATTTACAACACCACCACATCAACCACAAACTGAAGGAAAACTGTAAAATGGTTGCATTAATAAGCGCAATTGGAACTGATTGGCAGCCGAACATTTGGGTTATTAAACACTTGAACATTTGGGTTATTTAACACTTCAACAAGAAAATAAATCAACTCAAATTCAGTTTCAGGAAGCTCAAATAAAAGAAGAAAACTATTCCTGTCTGTTTAGCCTCAATGAACACCTTTGAATTAGTAACTTGACAAAGGAAGTGGATAATAATTTCCTTTCAAACATCCTTCCTCCAAAAAAAACAAAATCCAAAATCATGCCTAAGGTATGAGTCCATGCATGTCTGACATAGTGCTAATTCTAATAACAGGGATCTCCCCAAATCACCAATTTGGTGAGATGTCTCCCAAATTGAAGCCATAGCTTTGACACAATACTTGAATATCACTTGTCCCATATACACTACTGATATTCTGTAGCAAAAAGCTATCAAAACTTAATGAGAGCTGTGGATGAGGATACGACAGTCTTCTCTTTATTCTTCTGCTCCACTGGACCAGATAGCTGTTTCTGGGAGTAGCACCCTTCATGTAGGAGTCACTATATCAGTATGTATGCATTAAAATGCAAAGATTAGGAATGTCTAGAGCTGGCCAGAATATTGGATGTACAAGTCCTGATAAGTACATGATAATGTGTAATGTTTACCTAACGTTTACCTAACTGTAATAATTAGCTTTCATTGGACCTGCCCATGGGAACACAAAAACACAGTAAAAATATCCCGATATCTGCTGGGGACTAACCAGTAGTGGAGTTAACTTGTGTCACTTGTAAGGTACCGCATTCCTGGGGAGGTGCAGTGTGTGTAGCTATATAGATTAGTTTTGTGATAAAAAATGGGGAAATTGTGACAATTATCAAAATTCCAAAGCTTAAAATGAGGAAATAAACAGGCTGAGAGATTATTGGGAATTAGATTATTGAGAATTAGATTATTGAGTAGTAGTAAACCAGTTGCTGAAGAAAACCTTTGGGGGAAAATGTCTGATGAAGGATTTACTAAATTACATCTTTAGATGCTCAAAGAGTCAAATAATGAACCATCCAAAATGTTATGCAGGATACAATTTGAAACAAAAAACATTTACATGCAAGAATGCTAAGATTGTAATCAATAAATATTTACATAACTTTTTACTTTGACACTGGAACATCTTAACAACGCTACATGACTTAATATTGAGAATCAAAGTGAAAAGGATTGTTTGGCTGGGAGAGTAATTTGTAAAGGTCTGAATAGTATATTACCTATACATTGATTCTACCAGATTTGAATTTGAAGTTATAAATTGAAACTGAAAATCCTATACTTGTAAGATTAACATCTTTATCTGGAAAATAGATATTGTTTTTTAACTCCAACAAACCTCCAATAACAAACCTCATAGAATTAAGGGAGCACATAGGATTAAGGGACCACAATAGAATTAAGGGACCACAATAGAATTAAGGGAGCACAATAGAATTAAGGGACCACAATAGAAAGTTCAAAGAATGAGTTTGTTCTACTTTTCCAAGGCTGCCCAGTTGACCTCCGGAGTGTCTGCATGTCTGTGACTGTGAGTGTAGGGTGATCTTATGCAATGGAGGTGTGAAGCTGCATCACCCCACCTGTCAGTTGTTTACCTTAGCATGCCAAATATGGAAAGGTCAAGTATGTTGATATACGTATGTAGGTATGCTGGCTACAATAGGGACCTTTTCAACCTAAACAAACCAGCTTTGGGAAAAAAAATCAGGACTTTTATTTGTTTATTTCCACCTCCAAAATAATAGAGCAAATGTAAGGGGAAGATGCATTATTATACATAACAGCAAATAAAGGTGAAAGGTCAACATGTAAGTGCATGCAAACTAGGGAATAACTATTAATAACCTTTCCAATGATTGCAAATAGAGACTATTAAGAAGCAAGCAACTGAATATTCACACGGTAATCACACTTTAGTACCATAGAGTAGGCTTGCCACATTCCACTTTCTCATCTTTGAAATGGTTCATCTCTAGTGTTTGGAGCATCTAGAGACGCAATTTGGTTCTTGAGAAGTGGACATATCAACACTGGGGTCTTCTTCGGCAACTGATGGTGATGTTCAAAAGACTAAAGATGAACCATCTCAAAGATAAGTTTGGCACAGTTAGAAGAATCCCTATCACATTATTTCATCACACATCTGAACAAGGTAATTCTGTTCCATCTACAAGAACAGATTGGATTGGCACGCAACTTGGATTTTATTTTTGAATTTAGTTGAAGCTTTAGTCCTTCAAATGGTGACTCAATAACTCCTTGTCAATGTTGACATACATTTGGAGCAGTGATTGCATAATGCAAGGACCCTATTGCATCAGAATAACACAAACCTGTAATATCTGCATCAGGTTCAATTGAAGCAAATTTCTCTTTCACAAACAGGTTGTATGCACTGAGAGGTTTTTCAGGGAAGGGTGGTCCATCCCATAGTGGTCGCTTTAGTTTTTCCAGAACAAGTGACACACAAATGGTCCTTGAAATCTGTGGGAAGGTTGCCCTTGACAGCCAGTGAGTATATGCAGTAACTTTGGGGAATACCCTGATCATTAGCATCACAACCTACACATATATACATAGACATAATAATAATAATAATAATAATAATAATAATAATAATAATAATCATGTCAACAATGAACTAATTAAATTTATATTATATAATAATAATATTATTATTATTATTTATCCATTGTAAATTTAAATTTTATGTTAAGGTTGTATTTTGATTTCTGATGTTAGTATATATCCCCGTTTTACTGATTTATTGTACTTATAATAATAATAATAATAATAATAATAATAATAAATAATAATAATAATTATTATTATTGTGACATGCCATACAAAGAACTGAAATCAGAAAAAAAGATGGCCCAACCAGGTTTGGTTTACAAGTCACATAGAGTAAGATCATCATACGTAGTACTGCTGCATCTTGAGTGGGGGGTGTTTGTGTGTGCTTTGTAAAAATGGACGTTTTTACATACATTATACAAAACTTAGTGACTCCTTTTACATATGTACCTGAAATGGATCCTAAAGGTGCATGCATACATATGTACAACAAAGACTCCCAGGATCACTGATGAAGGGTGGAATTCCCAGAAACGGCTGTCTGACCCAGTGGAGAAGAAGATGAAAGAAGGGAAAAGAAGGAAGAAAAGACTCCTGTATCTTCATCCAAAGCTCTCTTCAGGTTTAGTTCCCCTATAGGCTCTTTTACAGAATAGGCATATAGCATGTAGGAAAATGGTATCTTAGATTTTTCATACATAGGTTTCTATACAGTAATAAGAAATTTTATCAGATTATAAATGTACTTCATTACAGTAATTATCCATATTATGTACATCATAGCCTTAGCACAGACACAAATAACTCCTTTTTTACATGTGTGATAATAATTGTGCATTTCTGCCTCACAAAAGTAGAATAAAAAGGTTCGGGAAATATTCTAGTCGTTCTCTTTTGAATCAGAACATCATTTTATAAATACCTACCAGTGTTGCCCCGCCCACCTACTAGTGTGGCCCCGCCCACCTACTAGTTTTGCCCCCGCCCACCTACTAGTGTGGCCCCGCCCACCTACTAGTTTTGCCCCCACCCACCTACTAGTGTGGCCCCGCCCACTACAGGCCTCGCCAAGCTGACAGGATATACATTTCAAAAGGATGTAGAGTCTTAATAGATACTGAAAATAGTGGTGTGTTGGCTACAGTCCAACAACTACTTAATGTCAAAAAGGAAGCTATCTCTGCAAATATATCATGTTTGTGTATCATGCAATTTGGTAGCAGACATCAAGTTTTATACAGGATACGCCCACTGACATCCATATTTAGAGGTTACAGCATACCCCAGATAAATGTGTTTTATTGAAGAGATTAAAATGCTTATTAATGATATGGATGACATCTTTTGCAGAATATGCCTTCTTTAATTCAACATTTACTTCTTATACTGGCAATAGATACTGCACGTATGTATGTGGACATCAGTAGTTATCACAGAAAATGGTCCCAGATCTTTATCAAAAAAGATTGCTGTCATATATTCATGGGAAAATGTAATTGGTATAAGTACGTACCTCCTTCATAAAGAACTTTCACTCAAACACGGTACACACATTTTCTTAGAGTCTTAGAGGCATTTAATCGGAAAAATCAATTTGGTAGCACTCTCTTATTTAAAACAAACTACCAAGTGACAAAGCAGTGTCGCTAAACAAGTCTGTAGAATAGAAATGGTATGAAACGCTATAACTTTGCGGAATAATTGCAATATGGAGGCCATTTTTGTGTAACAATATCAGGCCATTGAAATGTGGCTGATTCAAACCATCTCGTGCATGCAGCTGAATAAGCGTATGTAGTTACCACATTGCACTATGAAAAATTAATATATTTTTGCTTAAAATTCTTTTAAAAAATCCATTCCACTTCTTCCTATTGTGAATATATGCTGACATCCTGAATTTCAGAAAATAACAGGAAAGGACAGTTCCTGGGAATTTTTAATTCCAACACTTGCACTTTAAACAGCCGTCCATAACCTTATTGACTCAAGTCAATGATGCATACAAAATTCCCATTCCATTTCAATCAAAGGGAAACAGAATATATCCAAATTGAGGGAAAGTTTACTTTCATAAGGAGCAAACACTGTAGGGGTATTTTGAAAATTTATACAACAGAGGAAGTAAGTACAACTCATCAATTATTAACATCAACATACATTTTCAGATATAAAAATTCAAATTGAACTTTTAACCTATGCTAACACCAAGTCATGGCCATAGCCGGGTACTTTTCATAACTGTTTCGTACGACATACATTTAAGTTCTCAATGACTGATTAATTACATACATAAACCTGTACATTGCATAATGTCCCACAGTCTGAGGTTATGCAATTAATAGGAGTCAACTCTATAGAGAACGGTCGCTAAAGTCTAAACCTAGTGTATCATTTAGTTACTATTATTAGAACTAAACCACGGGACAAGGGAGTGTGGCTGTGTTAATCATACAGTGTTCTTGATTTTAACTTTCAATGAAGATTTACATACACCAAATGATACTATTATTAATTGTACGACGTATTGGTGTATATACGTACATACATACATACATGGATACTTTGAAGAATTTAGTATTGTCAGACCACAGTGGATCAACACTGAGATTTATGGTCATGGTTGCCATGGCAACTCTCATCATGGTTGCTATAGGTATCTGTAGTAGATAAATTACTTTGAAACCTTTGACAGACTAAATGTCGTAGGATATCCATGGTTGCCATGGTTACTGATGCACTAGCTATATCAAGTTACAGAGGCAATGCTTGCTTGGAGGCGACTGGTGATGATGATGGTGGGCAGACAAAAACGTGAGCCTGTTTTCACTCTCAGAGATTCGTGTACGTACTTGCGATTATACGTAGATATACAGAAGTCTATCCCATGATAACTCTGCCAAAGGAAGCCAAGGTCTACATGACATACCAATATACAGCTCTTATGAACTGTACCTGCAAATCTATACAACAACTCCATTGCGGTACGTTATCAAGTAAATGGCGTCTACATAATCTAGAAAATAAAATGTACTCGAGTGTTCAAAGTATTGCTTACTGCTATTATTATGTAAAAGTTTTATTTAAAAAGACAAAAACATTCCTTGAGACTTACTGTTTAATGTCTGCAATGTTTGTTGCAAAGGTATATCAGTGCACCTTCAAACCTTGCCAAAACGTGGATTGAGATTGCGCAATGTCACTTCACGTGATGTCTATCATGTGATAGGGAAATGCCGAGAATCAGCGCCCTAATCGCTTTCTTCTTCTGTCTCCTTGCACAAGGCGGTAAGCAAAGATTTACTTTAATAATCTTCAGCTAAGAAATAATTACATTTGCAAAATTAGTAATGTTAATCTTTTTGTTGTTGGAGAATTTTCTGACCACATGTGTAGTGTTGCAATAGGTTATACAGTATAGTGTGCATGTAAATTTAATTTGTCTTCTTCTTAACAGTATGGAGTGACAGCACCAAGCAGGTGAATGTGCGAGTGGGTAACTTTATCCACTCGTTAGGTAACGACGACGTACTAGCGGTAGAATTGAAGACTATCAACAAACAGCTCATACATTCATTCGAAAACATAAGTCGTGGACATTTTACTAAGTTTGTCAATATAACTAATCTGTATTTTGATGTTCAAGTCTTAAAACCAAAGAACAAAACACTTGGCCGTAAGTCTATAACACGTACAGTGACCCTTACACGTTATACTTCTGTCTCCATCAGACACACCCCTTCTCCATCAGACACACCCCTTCTCCATTAGACACACCCCTTCTCCATTAGACACACCCCTTCTCCATCAGACACACCCCTTCTCCATTAGACTCCATCAGACACACCCCTTCTCCATTAGACACACCCCTTCTCCATCAGACACACCCCTTCTCCATCAGACACACCCCTTCTCCATTAGACACACCCCTTCTCCATTAGACACACCCCTTCTCCATCAGACACACCCCTTCTCCATCAGACACACCCCTTCTCCAGTACATTTTTTCAAATGCACACAAAGTCGTATGGCCCGTATCACAATACTGTCTCTCTTCCCACAGCTGTCTCCCTTAGCGTGGTTCACATGAACAATCCAAACTCAACAGATCTGGTTTCCATTAATATTTACGGTCAAGTAGAAGACCTCAAACTTGATGTAGACAGAAGTGACACTGTTAACAATTCAAATTGGCCCTCCTGTGAAATAGACCAGGCTGCCCTTAAGTTAATTCACATGGGGTCTTACCCTCTAGAATACTATGAGATATCTGGAGAGTGCTACCAGGTCAGTTGTTGCACAGTAGACCTGCCACTGCACAAGTAACATTTTCCTACATACTACAACCAAGTTACAGTAAAAGGCTTATGGGAACTACACCTAGTGAAAGTTTTGGATGAGAATACAGGAGTCTTATCTTAAATTTATTCTTCTGCTCCACTGGGCTAGACTGATGTTTCTGGGAAAGCCACCCTTCATCAGTGACCCTGGGAATCTTTCTGTTGAATCCATAGCTCTCTCTTAAGTGTGGGCTGTTTCATACAAAATCAATGGACACCAGAATGTAGGGTGTTACAGACGTACGTACGTATGTAGGTAGGTAGGTAGACCTCCCCCGTACATTAGCCATGGGACCAAGCAGCCTTAAATATACAACCTGACATAGGGACAGGCATACACGTATTAATACAGTGAACAGGTTCTATCTTGATAAAGCATAGCAACGTTTGTGATGTAGTGTGCCACCAACCTGCTGGGAACTGTCAATCCGGGTGTGACCATATTTCTGTGTGTGGACACAAGATTTGAATATCAAATGCTCTTGAGTGAGAATGAGAATCTGTCCTTCTGGTATGTGGTCACTTTGAATATTCTACTTACGGAGGTCCCTGTGGTTACGTGCATTGTGTACATATGTTTGAATGTAGGAAAAATGAATTTTATGAAGAACGTGGTCAATATTTCTTAAATATCACGGGAGAAGACAAAGACCACCCTAATACAATAATGTATGACTTTCAGAAAGTGAAGGAAGGTCAAAACTCCTTTCTTCGTAAGTGGTGGTAGAGTTATCTTCCTTGTCACCGTGTCACTTTGCTTGTCATCCATGTCACTTGTCATCTGTGTCACTTTGCTTGTCATTATTGTCACTTTATAGTCATCATTGTCAACCTCTTTGTCATCATTGTCACCCTTTGTCATCACTGTCACCCTTTGTCATCACTGTCACCCTTTGTCATCATTGTCACCCTTTGTCATCACTGTCACCCTTTGTCATCATTGTCACCCTTTGTCATCATTGTCACCCTTTGTCATCACTGTCAACCTCTTTGTCATCATTGTCACCCTTTGTCATCACTGTCAACCTCTTTGTCATCATTGTCACCCTTTGTCATCACTGTCAACCTCTTTGTCATCATTGTCACCCTTTGTCTGATTATCTATGATGTTAGTACACATGTCTATCTGTCTTTGTAGCGTTGCTCTATGTTTCAATTGTTCTGGTGTTGGTGGCATTAATTTATTCGGTGGCCACGTTTGTTGAGTGGAAATATCGCTGCTGCATTAGGATGAAGGCTAGACTGTGGACAGAAATGAAATTTGAACGAGTAAGCAAAAGATTAAATCCATTGTTTATAGTATGAATGTTTATGTCATTGAGGAGGACATTAAAATGTGTGTTCCTGTTAATGTACAATTGACAATTCTTTTAGTTTTGTGTCAATTACAAGTACGATTTCTGGGAATTGTTCGTCTATTTCATAAATTACAAGTATTATACTCATTGGAACAGTTGTGGTTGGTTGTTATCTTAAATATGCCTGTTTATAGGACTTTGGTAATCCTTCCCGATATGGATTAAAGGGATCTTACAGTTCCACTTCCATTTCCAAACATGCTCAGTTTGGAAATAAGGATGGAGAGACCTCTCCTCTAGTAAGTGCAGAACAAGGAATAGAACAATGAAGTCATGGATATCTTAAATGTGGCCCTTAGTTGAAGGAGAAGGAGAAAACCTTGTCTAACCCAAAGCTCTCACTAGGTTTAGTTCCCCATAGGCCTTTTACTCTAAAGTCTAAAGTAGATCTAATGTATCTTTGGGATGGTACATCCTTCGACTTTTGAGCATTTACCGATGTACCATCCCAAAGATAAGTTCGACGCAGTTATAAGGAATCCTTATTCTATTATAGATATAATGTGTTTAAATTGGTGTATTAGATTATTCATGTACCTACATACGTAAATAATCCTCTTATTTAATATGCGTACCTGTGCATGATTATACATACAAACTATGGAACTGTGGATCATACAGACCTGATATATATATGTAGTCTTCTCCACTGGACCAGACAGCATTTTCTGGGAATTCCACTGCACATCAATGACCCTAATGTGCAGTGGAATTCCTTTTCCTGGTCCTTTGAAGTGAAAGTGTGAATCAATTTCCTCTTACATTAAAAACAGATTTTATGGAATTTTTAAGAATTTTAACTCACCTTTTTAATGGAATTAATGACCTGTGGATTGAATAAATAGTTATTTATGATATTTGTGGTAGGTGATGAGAGTTGCTTTTCCAATTAGATGATGTCATCATTTTTTTACAAAAAATGTTATTTTTGTTTATATGTATTTTATGATTAATATCTTACCCAAACATGTATGTACATACGTAAGAACTTCGCTATAAACAATAAATTTCTATGAAAAATGTATGTAATACATCATTTTCCTATATGCTATGTCTACTCTGTAATAAATAAAGCCTATAGGGAACTAAACCTGGAGAGAGCTCAGGATGAAGATACTTGAGGCTTTTCTTTTCTTTTCTTTCTTCTGCTCCACCAGGCCAGACAGCTGTTTTTGGGAATTCTACCCTTCATCAGTAACCCTGGGAATCTTTATCTTTTTCTTGATCTTTTGTGAATCCTTCTGTATGTGTATGACTTCCCATTTTAGATTGGAAGTGAGACTGAGACCTTGGCAAGTGGAAAAAGAAGTAAAAAGCACAAAGAGCGTCTTCAATCTTTGGATGGTTTTAGGGGACTTTCCCTAGTCATAATGATATTTGTTAACTATGGTGGGGGAGGATATTGGTTCCTTGATCACAGCAGCTGGAATGGGCTGACTGTGGCAGACCTTGTGTTTCCATGGTGAGCTACATATACTGCACATGCATTAAAATGCTCTTACCAGTACAAACTGAAAAATGTATTTTTTAGAAATATATTTGGTAGTTACCATAGTATGTGTGTACACTGTGGTTGAATGTTGTTGGGAATTTCCTTTAAATTAAACTTAATGTTTTATTCAGAAGTCACATGATTATGTTCTTAAAGAAGTCTTAATCCTTGTGAATTGGTTGGAAAAAGTGAAATACGTATGATTCAATTCAGCAACTTATTCTGAGTTGTTTATTTTCAGTTGGAGTTGTCTAATTTACAAATATTTAATATTTCGTACATCAGGTTTGTATGGATAATGGGCGTGTCAATGGTGTACTCATTCAAAGGAAGGCAAAAGGATTCATGGTTTTCCAAATTGTACCAAATTCTTCGAAGAACTGTTATCCTTTTTGCTTTGGGGATTTTCCTTGATCATCGTTAGTTGGAACCTTTAACAATCACTCCTGTGCAGTACTTTATAACTTGATTGTTTCTTCTTCACTCTAGACTTCACTCCATTTGAATATTCTCTTCTTTTCTTTTTTCTTGTTTTGTGATTAGAGACCAACTTTAGCAAAATGAGAATACCCGGTGTTTTGCAAAGATTTGCAATCTCTTACTTCGTAGTAGCAATCACAGAATACTTGACAATATTTTTATACAGCAGATTTGAGGTAAATCCAATCATTATTAAAAGATAGCATGGTCTGCTCTATTTGTGGTTTACCTTCTCAGTCTTAAGTACGTATATGCATGCGGCCATGTTGATAGGAAAATATTACCTGTATCTATGATTTAACTGAAGATGCTATATTTGAATACTTTTCCTTAACAGTTGCAGCATAAGGTTTTCAAACATTTTAAGGACCTAACTAACAACTGGATACAGTGGATAGTAACTGCGGCACTCATTCTCACTCACACGTGCATCACTTTTCTGCTCCCCTTGGATTGGAACTGCCCCAGGTGAGAAAAATGGTTTTCTTTGAATGGTACCATTGTACTCTGTTTGTGTGGTCTTTCTATTCAGGGGTTATCTGGGCCCTGGGGGATTGGCTGAATTTGGGAAATACCCAAACTGCACAGGGGGAGCTGCCAGGAAACTGGATCTTATGTTGTTTCACGAGTCCCACATTTATCAGCACCCAACCTGTAAAACTCCTTATAAGTGCCTTGCTCACGACCCTGAAGGTGCACTGGGAGCTTTGAATTCTATTGTCATATGCTTTCTTGGTCTTCAATGTGGAAAGATACTGATTTACCATAAAGGTCATGTTCATCGTATTGTGAGAATGATAATATGGGGACTGATATTGGGTCTGATTGGAGCAGCTCTGGCTGAGTTTAAACAAAATGGAGGAGCCATTCCTTTGAATAAGAACTTGTGGTATGTCCATATGTATGTATGTATGTTTTACTTGTAAGTACTCCCAGCTCTTGTCTCTAAGAGCACCCAGCTCTTGTCTCTAAGAGCACCCAGCTCTTGTCTCTAAGAGCACCCAGCTCTTGTCTCTAAGAGCTCCCAGCTCTTGCCTTGTTCATGCTTGTTGTTGGAGATTTTTGGATGTTTCTTCATATGAAGACTGTTTACTTTTGCTAGGTCTCTCTCCTTCATACTGGTGATGGCAGGGACAGGATATCTGCTTTTGGCCGCTTTCTATTTTATTATTGATGTCTTGAAGATTTGGACAGGAGCTCCCTTCATATTCCCAGGTTAGCATCTACTTAGAACAATGTGAACATTATTAATGCAGAGAACACTCTAAAATTAAAGATATACAATCTGCATAATCCTTTCATTGTCCAAATGTTTTTGAAGGTAATATCTGCATGTTTCTGGAAAGCATTTCAGTGTTCATATCCTTTGACAATGACGTGAATATTAATCATGATTTCTGTTTCATATATAGGTATGAATTCAATATTTATCTATGTTGGCAGTGAGCTGCTAGATGGGTATTTCCCCTTTTTCTGGGATGGCCCCAATTGTCATCTGAAGAGGTTATTTGAAAACTTGTTGGCAGTCTCCATTTGGATCATTGTTGCCTACTATTGTTACATAATCAAGTTCTTTGTTAAAATTTGACATTTTGAACCTTTTTTCCATTGTACCAATATTGTAGTTCTCTAGTACTGCATGTAACATGTAAGTCGCTTAATGTAGCTGGTTATACATAGATTTAGTTTAATTATTGATTCTTTTTTATTTTAAAGCAATTGTGAGTCCATACTGTCACATGGTGAAGTCTGTGGTTTGTACAGATGATTCGTTGATATGATTTTTAAACGTAATTCAGACACCGAATGGATGTGTAGCCAATCAATCTTACAATACCATGCATTGAATTTTGTATATAAGTGCTCCCTCACCTGCTCATCGTCCATGTTTGCATATGCTATTACTATCTCACCCCTGCTCAAACTTCTCTTCAGAGGACAGATTTTGTATAATTTTCAGTTTCATTAGGAAGGTGTATAGCTACTTACAAAGTATTAATGTAGAATCACACTTGTCTTGTCTCTCACAATACACTAACTACTTTAGCTAGAAACTGATGAGGAAAATTTTAAAGTCTCTAGCGTTATGGAAAAAAAATAGAAAAGCGGCCCAAGTGTGTCTGGAACTCTATCAATAATCGCGATATGCTGACGATAAGGAAAAAAGAGAAAAACAGCCGCTAGAGTGGGTTTTGAACCCTCTTACGATTATCGAACGACAATTAGCAAAAGAAAGAAGAAAAAAGACCAGTCACGTTAGCCAGCAGAGACTGCTGTTACCGTCGAGCACCACGAGGAGGTGTGACTTGGATTTTGCTCGACGCAGGGAGTTCACGTTACCATCCACAATGCGAGCCGTCCTTCCATCGCTGGTCGTCTGGGGCCAGGATCGTTGGTAACGCCTAACTCGTGCAGTTTCGGCTTTGGTAGTCACAGAGTGACAGAACCGGCCTTATCCCTCCCCGGGTTCCGTTGTATCGATAAATCGATAATTGGTGAGCACATCCCCATGGCACCAACCGATACAGGGCAGCTACGGAACCTAGACACTACCAAGCCAACGAGTAAGGACTTACTCCCTTACCCGAGGCTCCACGCTGGCAGGCCTGAATGGTCATGTTAAAACGGACTATTTATACTCAACTCTGTGTGATGAGAGTGAAAAAAAGAGAAAAAAACGATTGCCCTCGTAGTCGATCCAACTTTTGGCGTATTTGGTGGTATATTAGGCTTGCTTCTCGCTTCACTGTACTACCGGTGCTCTTACGAATGACCAGATATTAACTTGTATATATACAAAAGTGATATGTTAAGCACCAGCTCCGTATAGTACTCCTTAGTAACGGTCGTCGGGGTTTCCAAGTTTGTTTTTCGATGGCTTCGAGATATTCAAAAAGAAAGAAGAACAAACGGTTTTGGAAGGCGCTTTGCCTGAAGGTGCAGTTAACTTGGACTTGATCGTTTATGGCGAACTATAGGTCATGTGCTGTTTCTTCTCTGCATTAGGGAATAAATTATTAAATAACGAGGTTAGACTTTTCGTTTTAATTCGGTTAGGAAAGAAAAGCGTGGAATACGTTGAAGCTTTGGTTAATCAAATCGACTCACAGCCAGGTTTAGCAGCATGTAGGCTGCCTATATATATAAGCTAAACAATAACGACACAACTCCAATACGCACTCACATGTATATAAACAGTATATAGTCCGAATTTTTTGCTTACAATTTTCCATAAATCCTATTTATAGGAGTGAGACAGCATATGCATGTTGCTCCCATTCATCATTCACATAAACGCTTAACATTAAGTGTACTTAAGCATTTAAGCGATTATACATCCTGCTACTATCCCATCCCTGCACAAACTTGGACAGCATGCAGGAAGCAGGGGCCCGCACACCACACAACACCAGCTAAGGAGGGTGAAACAGCTGTACGTGTCTGTGATTCTTTTCCCCTCTTTTGTATGACTAGAAGGCAATCCACTGGTTGCCATTTAAATACTATCCCAACCAATTGCATTTTTGGACTTTGGTCGCTGGCCGGCATAATAATAATAATATCTTGAAGTGATTCACTTATTTATATGTACATATACGTAAACACATACTATATATATATATTCTGTACATGTACTGTAGGCATACAGTTCCTGTGCATATGAATTATATAGGCTGATGTACATGTGTGTTTATAGTTTAAGTGGCTTTCTCTAAAAGTGGTTCCCTGACAAAATTCATCAACTTCTCCAATTTGGCAACTTCATTTTCTTTTGAATAAGTTTTCTCCTGAGAGGCAGAATAAGAAGATTGTGTAGTACATACACTCACACATGCATGTAAAAGACCGATGAAATGTAAAAGTGAAAGCTTGCATACCTTTACACCAATGAGCATATGAACATATACTTACGTACAATTTTAAGGCATAAATATGCAATACAAAGATCTATGGGGGTTTTCCCTAAGTAGTAAGTCTGGTAATACAGTCTATTCTAAGTATTTTCCTATTGTTGATCACCATACTCTACAAGAAAATGGTGTTTTAGATCATTCATAGGCAGCCATTTTTGTTGCCTCTCTACTTGAAGGGTACTACCCTATATAGGTACTCTGAAAATGTATTTTGACATGGAGTCTAAGACGTATCGGTTAGCACATTAGAAGAGGCAGTCATAATACAACTGAACTAATGCAGAAAATGTCTAATAATCTAGCATACAAATAATATTAATAATATAGGCTAGTAGTGTGAAAGTTAAATTACACTTGTATGTACGTACCTATATACATATGTAACAATCACATACAATACTATAATTAACAAGATTCATAACATTAGTGGAAATACAATTCTAAGATCTATAGCCAGTCTTAAAGCTTTGTCCTCCATGTCCTTAACTCTGGGGGTATACGTAAATGAGCAGGGTAAAACCAGAGTCTAATAACATGAGTGTTACTGATACAAGCAATGTACATACGTATATAACATTCCCCTAAATATGCTCAAAAGATATTTGGTCCATTTACGAATGTCTTACTAAAGAAAAATTCCCTAACATATATAAAACATATTAACATACGTAAGTACGTATTTTAGTTGAACCCTTTTATAACAAAACTATCTATATTGATAAAGCCAATATGTTAAGAACCTAATTAGGGACAGCATATAAGGAAGCACTGCATTTACACATACGTATGTAAGTATAAGTAACTGCATTTGAAAATGCAAATGATATGAAAAACCATTGGAGAACTTACTTTCAAAGCTTTTCTCAAATTTGGTGACAATTTCAAGGTAGTAACAAATCCCCTATAGTACACAAATATGTATCAACATGCTGCTATCACACACACATACGTACATGCTTAGTATAGCAACTAACACTGTTCAAATATACAACATATACTTTTAGGAATAGGATGTTTCAGATATTCATATCTACTAGAAAATGGTGCTACATTATACATGCATATTGTATAGACGTACCTATCATCGCCAACAATGATGACTGGATAGGTCGGGTTGAATGCTATATGTGTCAGTTTAGTTTTCTTCTTCTGTATGACTAAGACAAGAACACACACGCACACAACAACAGATTTATCCTGATCCTTTACTATCTTGACAAATAAGGCTTTAATACGCAGATCGTTAATTTCACAGCAAACAAAAGTAGTAAAGAGAGTTAATTGCATTTGGCTTGTGCAAAGGATAGGTGATAAGTGAATAATCACTGGACTGTATTACATCAGACCAGTAGAGTGACCAGGGTCTTATCCTGGCTGGAATCTTAGATACGTACTAGCTGGGAGGGTAATCACTGGATGCTATTTTAATAGGATCTCAGTCTTAATCCCAGTCAAAAGAAGGCTTCACTCACTGGGCTGATCTGGAGTAATACATTCCAATGATTATTTACTTATCGGAAAAATTCATGAAATGTTAAAAATTCTATCTATACATGTATGTATGTATAATACTATAATGGGATACATTGCTAGTCAGATGATGCCATGTGACTTACTTGGTTGTACACAAAGTGGTTCATATTTGTTGATGTTGAGATCAAACACAAACACCTTCCCATCAGCAGTGCAGGCAGCAAACACAGTTGAGGCAAAGGGGGACCAAGCAATGTCACACACAACACTGTTCAAATCATATGTGAACATGGGATCTCTAAAGGAGAAAACACGTCAATTTCTGTACACAAGTATACACATAATACATCATTACTTAATTAAGCTGCCAATATGTACATAGTACTTAATAAGGTTGGCTATATGTACATATGTACACAATACATAGGTTTGTTTGCATATATATAGCACATCTGATTATGAGGCAGTTCATAAAAGGTATGTATTTAGTGGAGTTCTACCTAGCAACACCTGAAATGTGGTTACATCAGTTATGCAGACACTTCATAATTACGTAGATATACGAGAAATCCATCATATAGGTACGTACGTATATTCTTTAGCAAAAGGACATTCATTGTTTTAAGAATTATTTCCAAAGATAAGTTCGAGGCAGTTACAAGAAATCCTTATTCTATTTTAAGAATTACTTATACGTATACATAAGCTACACCTTTACATATGCACACTCACTTTACTGCATTGTAGCTGGTTAGAAATGCAATTAGAAGAACCAAATCACTTACTTGAGATTACTGTCCCAAATCTTTACAGCCCAGTCAGCTCCACACGTGACAAACACATTGGAATGGAATGGGTTCCATTTCATTGAATAAATTGTCAGGTGGTGTCCCTAGTGTGTGGGAGTAGAGGAGGAATAGATTGCCAGGGTCTTATCCCTTATTTTGTTCATAATGGCAGGAGGCAACTGTGATTATACTAACCTGTATGATGTCCACAAAATGCTTTTTATAGGCTTTAGAGCATTTGTATATATGGCCTTCTTCACTACCTATAGGAAGGAAGACCGATAAAACAAGGTCAAAAAATGTGAAGTGTTCTATTGTGGTAGAGGTCAGAAGAATGGATGGACAGACGGATGGTTGGATGGACAGACGGATGGTTGGATGGACAGACGGATGGTTGGATGGACAGACGGATGGTTGGATGGACAGACGGATGGTTGGATGGACAGACGGATGGTTGGATGGACAGATGAGCACATACGTACGTACGTACGTACACCTGTATACCAAACATACCCACAATATAAAGGTGCTTGTTGGTAGCGTTGAAATCAAAACATGTTCCAGCTGCCACTGCAGTCACTTCACTTCCGTCAGGACCATCCACGAACACTCCAGGAACATTCAGCTCTACAACATCTTCAAATCTCAGCTCGTTCTGTAAATCAGGTGGAGAAATATGACACCAAGCACCTACCATCACATATAGTACCTTAACTATTGTCCATACTACAACTCTACCATCACATATAGTACCTTAACTATTGTCCATACTACAACTCTACCATCACATATAGTACCTTAACTATTGTCCATACTACAACTCTACCATCAGAGGACACTGAGTAGAAGTTGAGGTTGTTATCCATGTCGTTCTCCTGCCAAGCAACCTGCCACACCGGATCAGCGTGCTTGCCACTCTTAGCTGTGGACTGATAGAGGGGCACACTTCCCTTCTTCTCCAAGTCATACACAGAAACAGAACCTAAAGCAACAAAACATTTTTACCTTTTGGACCGCATAATCAATACTGCATCTTCCTAACTATTGACATTGAAGAAAGGACAATCCTTTGAACTTGAGAATCAAAACTTTTTAGTTTCTTTGAGATGATTCTGCAACTGAAGACGACTCCCAGGATCAAAATGTTTGATGCCAAAAGAATAAACTGTACATCTATATGCTCAAAGATGAGCCTCCCAAAGAAGAGTTTGGTGCAGCTAGAAGAAATCCCTGATGCTGCATGCGAACTTACCATCATACAGACCGATCACAATCAGAAATGGGTGCTCCTTGTGAATGTCTAAGCACATCACTCCAGATTCCATGGGATACACCAACCTACATACGTAAATAAGTTTATGTACGTATATAATATGGCAAGGATTCACAAAAGATCAAGAAAAAGACAAAGATGCCTAGGGTCACTGATGAAGGGTGGAATTCCCAGAAACAGTTGTCTGGCCCAGTAGAGCAAAAGAAGAGCGAAAAAATGCCTGTGTCTTCATCCAACGCTCTCTTAAGGTTTAGTTCCCTAAAGGCCTTTAATTTATTACAGAGTAGGCATAGCATGTACGTAGGAAAATACATATTATTCATGTGAAACACTACAGGTACATAATTACATACATATATGGCATCTTTGTGATTATGAATAAATTCAAAATTGTCAAAAGATGAAACAACATGTTAAAACATTTGGGAAAGTAGGATATTTAAATTTTGATAGTGAGTGAGGTACTTCAGTGCTTACTCGGGATAAGTTGGGTTCTTAAAGGAATAGAAACAGATCATCCCTTTGGCTTGCTCACCAAAGTCATCTAAATTGGGAGATTGAGACACAGATTTTCCTTCAGAGCCGTCCAGATCAACAAATATTTACTAGCTTCTCTGAAGACACGCTAAGGAGACTTTCTACTAGAGACGCTTCATTACATAAGAATGTTTATATCATTACCATGACTGTGTGGCTTGTCAATGCTGTTAAAATGTAGCTACATACATACTCTTATCCCTCATGTACCCTTGGTATAGTAGACAATGGGAGCGCTGCTTGAAGGCCGGTTTATTTTCTGGTCAACTTACATGATCCTTGTCCAATTGCAAACAAATCATGAAACTTTGGATTCCTAAGTACACAGAAACATAACTACTTTAAAGTCTATTCATCAAAGGAACTACGTACGTCAATTATAAATATTGTACATATACGGACATTAGGTGCACGTCACATGTCACTAGATGTACAAGTGTATGGTGAAACGTACCACTGAATGCAGGTGACAGCCATTCGCTTGGTTTTCTCATAAGCAAACTTCCATAGTGGCAATAACGACCCTTTATTGTCAGCAAACTCATCACTGGGGTTTTCGTAGTACTTAAAATCTACAGTAAATGTAACACTTGCATCTAAATACAACATTAAGCCTCTGAATAATGTGTGTACAAATGAATGAGTATGGTGTTTTTGGTTGGCTCATCTAAACACTATTTGAGCTTCTAAAGAGGCAGTTTAGTAGTCACTGAAGAAGAGCCTTGGGGTTGAAATGTCTGACAAAAGATTTTCTGTACTGCATCTTTAGATGGAACAATTCAAAAAGATAACTTCAACACAGCCAGCAGAAACATTTATTCTATTATTATGGGCTCTTTGCTGCAAGCTCTAATAAGTGTTATTCTATTTTCTTATTTACATATATACACATATGCATTACTTACGTACGTACGTATTTATGTACACACATACGTACGTACGTACCTTGTGCTATGTCCTCAAAGGTATTCTGATTGACCATCCTCTCCATGATCTTAGATGCTCTGGACACCTTAGTTATATCATCACTCTATGTCATGTAAAACAAGAATACATAAGTACGCACATGTACAAACATACGTACGTATGTAGGTGTAATTACAAGTCAAGAAAACTGACATGTGAAGATCATACGTATGATTGTAACAAAGTGATAAAATGGCTGCCAAAGGCTTACTCCTGGATGATCACTGAGACTCTTCTTTAGTGACTTGTCTTCATCCTTTGCTGACTGCTTTGAGCTTTTCTTCTTCTCCCTGGCCTGAGGAGGGATGAATGACAAGAGGTCAAGGTCAAAGTACACTAACCCACACATACGTATTTCATTACCTTAATACGTATGTACACAGTATATTCAACTACTTATGCAAAGATACGTAAATCCATGGCATGCACAAAATAGGGCAAAGTTTCTGAAAGATTTAATAAATTTACACCTTTACTTAAGTAAGGTGGTTTGAATGAAATATTAATATAGTTGTACCAGTATATATACATTTATGTATATAATATGGACAGTATATCCTCAGCATTTATTTAAACATTGAGTACTGCTGTAGGTATATGTACAACTGTACCTGTCTAGCAAGATCTTCTACGTAAGTGTCGTATATCTCCATTTGGTTGACACATCCAGAGAAGTTGGATCGAGGGGGCGGTTCAGTCATTGTACCACATTCCTATACGCATACATACATATACGTACATGTATACGCATACATGCTCAGAACAAGGAATGAAGTGGTAAGGATTATTATTTACATTCACAATGGTAATTGCAACAGTTGAGCGCTTCAAGCCTACAAGCAAAATGTTTAATTTACAAATATGTACTTCATACTCATATTGCCAATGGTCAATCATTTCAATTACGTACCACAATACATAACTAGACTGTATCTCACCCTCAGTGGATAGTTGTATGTTTGCGAGGCCCTCTCTGAAAAATTGAACTGATTTTTCAACTTTTTGTCCTTTGCCTTCCCTTTCTGAGTCTCCTTACTTTCCTGCAATTAATTGTTCCATAAATAACACAATAAGTGACACTGCATATGCATTCAAAGTGATAAGTGAACCACAAGTATTTACATACATGTACAGTAGTAGTAACTACACATTACGTACATATGAATGGAGTATTGCTGTGGCAATTGTAGTTCAGTGACAGAGCACTGGTGGTCATAACCAACTATCCTGGAGCCAATTCTCAGCAATTCTTTCATGTTTTCCCCTTTTTGAGGTGTTTGTCAATAATTAGGTACACAGTTATATATCTCCTTTGGGTATAAACTCTTAACATCTATTCCTATTACACACAATAATTTATACATACGTATATAAGTATGTACGTACGTGTGTGTGTGTGTGTGTGTGTGTGTGTGTGTGTGTGTGTGTGTGTGTGTGTGTGTGTGTGTGTGTGTGTGTGTGTGTGTGTGTGTCTAACTTGCACAAAAATGTTAACAAATCAACCAACCTCTTCTGCTTTCTTTTCCCCTTCCTGATCTTCTTCTCCCTTCTCTCCCTCTCCATCTTCCTTATCCTCTTCTTCTCCTCCTGATTCATTCTCCTCCACTTCATCTTCTACTTGCATACAGATAAAAAACCTTGCAATTTTAAACCTTTCTATACACAATGGAACCCACACAATAACAACTGGTGATTACCTACTTAATATCCCCTGCAACAAAAGACTTGAAAAATACATTGTTACCAAATAGCCGGAAATTTTGGCAAAAAGAATATATTTGGCGGTTTGCTCAAATTATGGCAGTTGGTGAATTTTATTTTGGCAATTTTACTGACAAGACAGTTGTCAATCTCACATAATCACTTGCACTTACAGAGATTAGAAAGGCCATTACCATTTCACCGACACACACACACACACACACACACATACATACATACCTTCACCCTTCTCTCTATCCATCTGTCTCTGAGCTTCATCAGATTCCTTATGTAAGAGGTTGCTACAAACAAGGACATTGATATGCGTACGTAGGTAAGGGAGCTAATTGCAATGGGGGATTAAAGTCCTATACAAGTATTTCTTATGTGAAAATATTGGAAAAGAATCTTACATAATTGGTCCCACTCGATACACCAAGGGTAATCTGGGTCGTATTGACATGTAGTGGAGTCTCATACTACTCCATCACAGATCTCAAAATTAGTTCAAATCTTAGCTGAGAAGACTTACCCATCCAATCCAAGGTGCATAGCGAACTGATCGATGTGAGTGAGGTGTTTAAAAGTGTTTTCTTTGAAGTTAAAGCGGATAATGTTGTGTGGAGCGTGTGGATTGTCTGCCGTGAGAATACGTGTAATCTCCTCCTTCAACTCCTTCTCTGTCAACTGTAGCTGGTCATCCGGCTTCAACAACATCTTGGGCTGCACATATGAGAACAATTAAGAGGTATTAAGAATTAAGTGCTTAATCTACGTAGATAATTGAAATCGTTTAGCATCAGCAACAAGAGTACGTATCAGTAACAAGAGTACGTATTAACAAAAATTCATCCCAAGACCTCCAGGTAGAAATGTTCATTTTCTGCTATACTTGTGTCGAACATGCTTAGCCATTTCAATTATCAGGAACAATTACGTTTGTAATGCATGTGTGTGTATGGGTTTATAGCTAAGTAAGTATATTGAGGAATAAATGTGTAGAGCAGAAGAAAAAAGAATGATTTCTTCTGTGTACATATACGTACGTACCAAGTGCTTTTAAATATATATACTGTACGTAAAACCTAAGTTAGTGGCTAGCTCAATTAAAATAAACAAAAGATCCTTCTGTCTAGCTATTGAGTAGCTATTGAGTAGGACAAGTTTTAAAACATCACACTCCATACAATCAATTTAAACTCTCCATACACATCAAGAAAGAGGATTAACACAGAAACAGGTCAATCTCATGTTTGCAGAATTCCCAGTTGATTGCACACACTACAGCTCTGGTAAGGGCTGTAAGGGGTAACTTCAAAAAGACATGTGTTCACGTGTTATGCTGTGGACACTGAAAGAGAAAACTCACAGCTAACCACGCTTCGTCCATCTCCTCTTCCCCACCTTCGCCGTCCTACACACAACCGAGAAGAGAAAGTAGATTACACCTTAACAAGAGACTTGCTATAGCTATGTGTCGGCCTACCTTCCATCTTCTTGAAGGAGCTTGAAGCCTCACTCTGGATTCTACCATAGATTTGTTAATTAGCTGCGATTTCATCAATCCAGACTACACGAAATGAAGAATAGAGTTATTTTTGCCAATGACGAAATATAAAACTATTAAAGTAAAGCGATACTATGGCTTGCTCGCTCGTTCCTAGTCTCCATAAGCAGATAGCAGCTGTTACAGCGCTCTGATCAGGTCAATCAAGCAAACATGAGGTATCTTATCATTGCAAAGGCTACTATCAGAATAATACCTTCGAAGTGGGTACAGTTTGAGCCTTCTTTTCGCCTTTGCCGCCTCCTTTCACTTTGACCGGCATTCTTCACTCTTAGCTCAGAAAGGAGAGCAAACAAAAAATGGTGGACGGTTGCCTTGGAGACCAAACCTTGGGGTTTGCCTCCGAACAACTTATCCCGAACTCGGGGAAAACCTACTGTATTTTCCAGCTCGATACACACCACCTGACAACTTTCTATATGGCTGAACGCATCATTAACGTTATTAAATTTTGGTTTCAAAAGTTATTGAATACAAAGTGGGTGTGGTCTCATAGCTAACACAATAAGCAGTGCCTATATAATAATAATAATAATAATAATGATTATTAGAGTGACATTCAGTAATCTGACCAGGCTTACTAGTCACCAAAATTGGTGGGGGTGATTATATTAAGTTGTGAATAAAAGGGAATGCCTAAGTTTCTACATCTTAAACAAAAAGTGGATAACAACAAACACTGCCCACTGAGCAGATAACAAACTGATTACTGACTAATTTAATGACTGATTTACTATATGTGTGTATATGTGTTCATATGTTGTATGTAAGGACCCCCAGGTAGACCAGCCTTATTGAGCTGAAGGGGCTTTCCTGGTTAAATAAAATGAAGTATATAGTATATGAAGTAAATGAAGTATGAAATGAAGTATATTACCTCGTATATACCAGTTTATGTTTTTATTCTAATGCTTAATGGGGACCCTTAATGGACATTAATGGATATACCTTCATAAACAAATCTATTATACGTAGTATATAGTTAGCTAGGTAGCTATACAATATGACCATTTTTAGGTAAATTTGGTGCATAAAATGATTTCTGAATATAAAAGTAAAACAAGCCAATCAGATTGTCAAATAGATTTCAATAAATAATAGCCCTACATTCACTTTCCAGCATTGTTCAGATTGAGTCGCCATATAGTGTATAAAGAGGGCTTATAGTAATTAAGAAATTATTAGAGCTATAAATGGCCAGTGCTTACCAAGATCCTTCAGCCAGCAGGAAGATCCCTGTACGCGTTTATGTGCCCATCTTGAGAAGAACGGTATGCTTATCGCGACATCGACTGTATATACGTAACGTAATGATGCCCTTCGGCGCGAGACTCGTACCTCCTATATTGACCATATACACTCATTCTCTGTTTAGGAACCCCTTCTAGTCTTTGAACAGCAGCGAATTGCCGAAAGCAGGGAAATGTTTGCTTCTAGGTTAAATAAGAAATACAAAACAGTACGTAATATATTAGATCAACAAAATTTACATACAATTATGTATATCCAAAAATTTAGATAGATCAACGTTCATCCCACTCGGCGTGATCGATCATGCAGGAGATGGAATATTCGTTTAATTTTTAGTATAATATGTATACGGTGGTATGTAGAATCATTTATTGCATGATGACATGAGTTGTGAATCATTCATTAATTATATAACAGAAAGTATATTGTCATGGAATCAAAGGGTTTCCAGAAGATAAAACATGTATGTACATGCATGTACAACATTTCCTATATGTTTACATGCATGGGGACCATAATGCTATGTAAAGTGCTATGACATTGCAGGTCAAGCATGTTTGCAATACAAATTAAATTAAAACTGAAAGTACTATAATATAATGTTATTGTATATGTACAATCTTTATGTAAACATACATACCAGTATGCTATAATGTAATTTTTAATTTACATTGCATGTGCATCACAATTATATATGTGTACTTATTATAGTTCTTACTAAGCAATCAAAATTATACATTCTTCAAAGCTAACTCTGAAAAGGGATTTAACGGAATGTATTTGGATGAGGAAAAAACCTGGAAAAGTTATCTTGAGGGATTGAAAATTAGCTTTGAGGTATATATAGGGCTGTGCCATATCGTAACAACTATATACATTTATAGCATTCATCCAATATTAACCTGCTATTGTATATATGTATAACTACGTATATACTTGCATGCAGTTCCGTCTAATTGAAAGAGTAAAGTGCACAAATCATTTGACAAAACTGCAGCTGATAGAAGCAAATGATAAATCATATAAGGAGAAGTTGATAAAAGCAGTTGAACAAAGTAGCAGAAAGAAGGTTGTCAAGCTGCTTAAAAAAGGGACAGATCCAAACTTTATCACCAAAGAAGGAAGTAGGTTTGAAGAAATGTTTATATATTAATTGCATATAACACATCTATAGGGTTCATGGCCATTTTTTTCTTCTTATTGTATACTGTCATATGTGTAGATGAATATGAACTTTAATTGGCCATATTGTATAGATACTCCACTTGGAATTGCTTGTGAGAAAAGGGGAACAAAAGGAATAATCTTTGAATTGATAAAGAATGGGGCCAATGTTTATTTCAGAGGAAAAGATGGTCTAACTCCACTGCACAGAGCTGCAATATGCAGTAATCATGAAGCTATCTTGACTCTTGTCCAAGCAGGAGCTTCTCCTATCTGCAGAGATACTAAGGTTACACATAGTCTCATGCATGCAGCATGGGATAATGTAAAGGGAGTTCCCCTTTGATCCTTAAATATATGGCTAAATGTAGAGATAGGGAAAGGGAGTATATTTTAATACATATATAATGCATGCACAACAAGCAGCAAATTGATCATGCAAGACAAACAATCAAGCTTGCATGCATGCACTACATATAATATCTTTTCTTAGACTACCTATATAAATACTGTACAAAATACATGCATGGCCCAGTTGAGAATTTGAAGCAGAGAAGGAGTATGAGAAAACTCTTGTATCCTCATCCATGCAAGGCTCTCACCATAGCCCTGTACTCTTATACTTCTATAGATGTAAAATGGTGTGTTTAGATTATTCATTCTTATATATATACACATGTAACATTTCCAATGTGTCTGCTCAATTACTACAGGGACTTACTCCTTTGCACTACTCTGTGATCACAACAGAGCCCTTTCCATGCTGGTACCTTTTGAATTGCACTCCTTATTCCTTTGAGGTGGATGCTGCAATATCATCTGACAGTGAAACTGCCCTGCATTTGGCTGCCAAGAGAGGCCACTTCCTCCAGGTGGAAATGTTGATGGGAAATGGAGCAGAAGTCAATGCTGTAACTCATACAGGACACACACCATTGCACTTTGCAGTAATTGCAGGAAACAGGGAGATTGCAAAGGTACAGTAAGTGCCTATATATTAAGTGCATGTATTGAATTATCCCCATTGCATATAGTATAATACATGTCTGAAAGTAGCCATATAATATAAGTGTATGCATGAATTCATTACTAATAATGTCAAAAAACTGATTTCTTAATCAGTACGTAGTATGTAGTTAGTATAAGTGTGAAGCATGAATGTGGCAATCAGTGGAGCTCAGTGTAGCTCAGAGGCAGAGTAATAGTGATCAAAACCTACAGCTATCCTGTGGTCAATCCCAGTAACTGCCTCTTTCATGCTTTTCCCTCTAAGATGTTGCTAGAGAATGGAGCACATACAGATTGCCAGACTGCTGCTGGTAATACAGCAAAACATTTGGCCATGCAGCTCAGGGAGGTGGAAATATTCAATCTCATTGGAGAGTTTGATAGGAGGGAGCCTACACTTCCCCTTTAATAAGGGTAACCCTACATTTGCTAGTAAGCAACACGAATAACAGGTTAGTATATATATGGCTATATATGGCTATATATGTGTGTATTTAAATAACGAGGAACAGAGGAACAGCTTTCATTCATTGTAGAAAATTCGTGTCGTGTTCGGGAATTTTTCTGTGGGGTAACAAATTTATAAATGGCAGATAGGAGATAGTATGTCTCAGCAAAATGTTTCCAAAGATATAGCCAATATAGACAGCTTCCTGCAACAGCTAAGGCAAAAGTCTACAGGAGGTTCATCACCATCAGTGGTAACGGGTAAGAATGATCCAAAAAGTCAAACATCGCCTCCTGTTTCGACAAATTCCTCAATCGTCCCCGAAGAGCCCCAGAAGGTTACAATACGTGAAGAAGTGCCTCTCATCGATTTAGACCCCGTTTCGTTCGGAAATCCGTTAACTCTCAGTCCTCCGCCTCAAGGCGTTGGTAGTAAGGTAGGCACTACTGAGTCCCACAGTCTAGCTGAGGAAGATTTCATTGCGACAACCTCAAGCTCTACCGCCACTCGCACTCAGGATGTGGTAGAAGGCGAGAAACCCACATTGTCGAATTTGGTTAAACCGTCCGTGGATCCCGTTGTTCTTCAGTCTGCTGGATACAGAAGCACTCCGCTGGTATGTTATTCCACTTCTGATTCGTCGAGCTCGTCGGAAGGAAGCGACGCGAGTGCCTCGCGAAGTGGAAGCTCCGATAGTTCTGATGATGAGGCCAGTGAAAGGTATGGCTTTGATCTTATTCCTGCATCGCCTACTCACCCATCCATCCATCCTACCATCCATCCATCCATCCATCCATCCATCCATTTGTCCAACCATCTATCTATTCAGTCACCCGCCCTCTTGTTCAGTCACCCGCCCTCTTGTTCAGTCACCCGCCCTCTTGTTCAGTCACCCGCCCTCTTGTTCAGTCACCCGCCCTCTTGTTCAGTCACCCGCCCTCTTGTTCAGTCACCCGCCCTCTTGTTCAGTCACCCGCCCTCTTGTTCAGTCACCCACCCTCTTGTTCAGTCACCCGCCCTCTTGTTCAGTCACCCAAACAACTATGGGCTCTATTGGTGTGTGCATGGCTATCCTTACAATTGCAGAGGTGGAGAGACACCAGATCAAAGTGGTCGAAAAGGTTTTAAAAAGCATCATGGACCACAATTAAAGGGAGAAATTCTCCCAACAGACCTTCCAGATATCGGAAAGCTATCCATAAATCTTTCAAATGAGTATGAGCTAGAGCTCTGCGGCAAAGTGACCAGCAAAGTGGACGAGCTAGGTTTGTATGAAACTGTTGTTGAGATTTCACTCACTTTTAGGAGTATTTTGATGCTCTTTGTCTCTTACTTGCAGTGGTTGTAGAAGGACTAAGGGAATCAAGAGCTCTCAATTCTGAGACTGTGTTATGGAATGCTGATAGGAAAGCAGTTGGAATTGTAAATTGAATGAAACACATGCACATTGTGTTCTGTATAACCCAGTCCCAAACCTTGGATAATCTAGCACACCATTTTTATTACATGTTACATCTGCTTTAGAATTAAGGCCTATAGGGACCATATGATTGATCAAAGGAGTTCCTCATTAACTCCTCTAGTCACTTATTTCCATATTAGACAGAAGACAATTCCCATTTTTGATTAACTGATACCTTATTATAGACTATATCCTACCTGTCATAGTGTATTTATCCGATGGTCATGCCTTATTGCTCGCATGTAGATATATGAAGTCTTTGGTCCAGTTAAACTCCCATATTACTCTGTCAGAGTATCAACTGACCCAGAAGCTCAGGATTTATCAGTTGGCACTCAAGTGTTCTATGCCTCCAACCACAAAGATTATACGCAATTTGTGTTCATAGACCAAATCCAGAAGTAAGTTACAGTGTATAGAATTTAATATGAAAATAGGGTACTATAGCTAATCTTAAAACCAAAGTCCCATCAACATGGGTTCTATCTTTTGCTCATAACACTCCTCATAAGGTATGTAGCTTTTTCATTTTCAGTCATTCTCGACTGTTTAATAATTAAACAATTGCACTTCTCCCTACGTTTCTTATATGAAAAATTAAAGTTGATATGTTTACATGAAAAAATAAACCATTGTTATTTCCTGGAGGCCTATATTTATAAAATGTAGATGTCCCTTTTTAATCATTTTCATTCAACCTTGTAACTTTAACCTCTGCAACAGTATTTTGAATAACTTCCATCTCTGCACCTGCAATGGCCTTGTGAGGTAGGGTAGGTGGGTGGACGTGTGGTGGCTGGGTAGTAGTGCCCTGGTGGTCCCTTTGGGCCGGGTGGACCAGGTGGGCCTTTTGGACCAGGTGGACCATATGGACCTTCTGGACCTTCTGGACCGGGTGGACCTATAGAGTATTAATAGTTAGAATATAAGGTACTTTATTAGGAGAATTATTAAAATGGTATGTATTAAGACGGATATTCTGCAGTTGAATTACATCCTTTCCTTACCTGGTTTTCCTTTGGGACCTGGCCATCCCTTATCCCCCTTCTCTCCCTGTGGACCGGGTGGTCCGTCTTGGCCAGGTGGACCTGGTTTACCAGGATATCCATAATCTCCCTTTGGCCCTGGGCCTCCGTCTTGACCAGGTGGACCTGGTTTTCCTTTGGGACCTGGCCATCCCTTATCCCCCTTCTCTCCCTGTGGACCGGGTGGTCCGTATGGGCCAGGTGGACCTGGTGGACCAGGTTTACCAGGTGGGCCCTTTATGCTTTTTCCTGGTTGACCTGGAGGACCAGGATCTCCATCATCTCCAGGAATTCCTGGCTTGCCAGGCTCACCTGGTTCTCCATCATCTCCAGGTGGACCAGGTGGACCCGGTGGACCTGGTTTACCATAACCATATGGACCTCTGTCCCCCTTTTCACCAGGAGGACCAGCTACATATCTACCAGCAGGACCTGATGCAATAGGAAGAATTAGCTATGTGAAATTTTAATTACATTCAATTCATCATTCTGCAGACGAAATATATTTCTGAATATATTGGGAGCATTTTAGTAAGTGCAATTGGTGTAGACAGCAGAGTAAGTCCATATCTTACAGCTATAGCAGTATGACCAGTTTGCGCTACCTTACCTGGTGGTCCTGCAGGACCAGGTCGACCCGGAGGGCATTTACATTTCGGTGTAGGCGGATAAGTGGGTCGATATGGATAAGATCTCTTTTCCACTGAACCACTCTTTCCGTCAGAGTTGTCGACAGCTACATTTATGAACTGATCATGAAGAGTATCAATCCTGCCTCCCAGTCCCTGTGAGTAGTTCCATACTAAGATGAGGCCAGCTCCTTCCATTAGGGCTATGGTCAATGTGACTGCACAGAAGGCAAAGAGAAAGGTTGTCGTGAGACAGAGCCTTTGTCCCTGGTCTCTCCTTTCTACTAGTATTTCTTTATCCATCCTTGGACGGTTGGTATTGCTGCAGTAACTGTTCGCTGTTGCCTTTTTATACCTTCTGTAGCTGCCTAGTTCTGTTGGAGCAGACTGTTTTATATGGATTTTAGTACCCCCAGATTACCATTATCATCTGTACAATATTACAATATAATACTATAATCTTGCATTAATCAGTTTGCTTTTATATTATGTACGTTTATGTATAAATTATATTATAAGACACAGAATACATATAATAAGCATATTTGAGGGCTGTATTGTATTTAGGTATAATTTTAAAGGTTATACAGTATTTAAATATATCACCATATATATTTGTTCTTTATATATATGTATGTATGTATAAATTACTTTATGACACAGAAAACATATAATAAGCTTGTATATTAAAGGTACACTTTTAAAAGGTACATACACAATAGTATATGAATATGTTACCATAATACAATATGGAGTCTTGTATTTTGTATTTATAATGTTTGTAGATATGTACAATTAATATGTATTATTATGTAATTCCTCTCTATATAAATAATACCTGTATTAAATATCTGGGTGGTGGTGGGTGTTTCAGAAAGATGGATTCTATTTATAGTTATTGCTTCCTTTTACACACAACCACACGGTCTTCCTTTGTTTACATAAAGTCTGTCACTGTACAATGACAACTCCTAACTTGTTGATGTTGTAGAGAGGTTTCAGTAGTTGTGAAAGTATCCTCCTTAATTCTTTATACTTGAAGGTTGGACCGGTTGATGTAGTTTGATATCACCTGCCAGATGCCATAGTGTAATCTGAATTTGCAGTTTTAGAGGGATTCTGTGTTCTTGAACAAGTTTTGTGTTAGATCCCTGCCTGCTTTGAAATAGAACTATATATGAATGTATGCATGAGAATTGTATAATATTTATTACTGTGTAAAGTCAGTGGTTTCACTTTATTAGAATGGAGACACCAAGTCTTACATATATTCAGTGACACAGACACTAAGGAAGTAGGAATCGATTGAGAGAACTAAATTTCATAAGTATGACTTGTATTCAAAGCTCAGTATAACTGTTGACTCTAATTATCAGGGCTCTAAATTCTTTATTAAAGAGGGGGGCATTTGTCCCCTTGACCTAATCTCTCCCCTTGGGATCTGGGTTAGCTGAATAGATATATACAAATAGTAACTATTCATAATATAAATACATAACTTATCAGCATCTAATTAACCTTGGAATGCACTAGAAATGAGTTTAAAATTTAAAAATGAACCCCTGTACCCATACGACAATGAAGCAGCATCAAGACCTTTAGCTATTAAGGGTGATTGAAGCCTTAATTATCCATATGGTCAGCTAGATAATTCTAACATGAATTTTAACAATGATGAAATAACTTATTCCATAACTTACGTATGTACGTACATGCATGTTTATGAAATTATATAATCACTGTACAGTACTTTTAAGATGAAATTAATTTGATAAATCCTTAGCCACGCATGTTAAGACCTTTTCACCAACTGTCAAAAATGTGTACAGTGTGAGTTGAAAAGCTTATTTTTATTTTTATTGTATTTGTGTTAATACACCTCTTAAAACAACTGTAGTGGATGAATGGTCAATCTAGCATACTTTAATTAAGATTTACGTCATAAATCTTCTTTGGTAATTTGCTCTAGTATGATTTTCTCTGCTATCAATGTGATTATTACTTTATTAATTAATTACACTGGTCTTTAATTGGTAGATTTTTATCATAACAGTTTGTGTCACAATTTAGTCTCCAAAGTATGCAAATATTTTACAGTCCCATGTTGAAAAACTCTGCTGTTAGAAAAAAATCATCAGTCAATGATTGAAATGTATCTTGGTGACGGTGTACTGTGTATGTCTGCTGTTGCTGTAGTATTGTGAAACATGGCTACCATACTTGAGCATGTGTATAAATAGACTGTTGTGAGGTAGTGATGGCAGCTGCTCTTGACATGGCTCTCTGCTATATTGAAATGTGATCACAATAGACCTTTTTTCAGTCAATGTTTTAATTGTACATTATAAGTTACGCAAAACCAAAAGTACGTAGATTTTCAGTCAATTTATGATTGGGCAGTACCTTACAATGTTGCTTGCTCAATCTGGATATCGGGAATAATCGGGAATGGCTAACTCCAGTTATGCTAAGTCTGTATCGGAATCAATGGAAACTGCTTAATTCCTGTGAATTGGCAAAGACCACTTGTCATAATTCATAGCACAATGAGCTAATGGGTGGAACAGCAGTTCTCTTATCAGAACCAGACAGTAGGAGAGACCAATGATGACGACATCCTAGTTTTAAGAATTGGCTCTTTATCTTGAAGTTCCCTTTTTCCGTACAAGAGTCAGTTGTAATTATCCTAAGTGTGGCTTTCTAAATCTTTTATGGACTGCAACTTATTTCCTATTGCATAATCAGGGGTGTGTGGCAGATCCCATTAATTTTCAAAAATTGCCTTTAATGTCCAACTGTCATATCACATACTTTGATGAATGACTACATACCTCAAACATTATGGCTAATTTTACATTTTTTTTGAAGTGATGATATCCATTTTAAATAAAATGGTTACCATGGCAGCACATGATATGAATGGTAAGCCAAGTAAGTGATACAAATACTAGTGTGTATACACTAGAGTATTACCAATTGGAGATGTTGGGTGTGTGAAGATCTCTCTTGGGCTTCAGGTGGTAATACTATGCATTTGACTTGCTGATGAGGAGTTCAAAGTTTTAAGGAATATCCTTTCCAAGCCTTTTCAATTAGCCACTTGTGAATATATAATCTAAAGTGTACCATTTCCTGAGGACATGGTTAGCACAGTTTCAACCAACTTGCCAGATAGTCTGTGTTCTTCTTCACTAAAACCCTTATACACATACATAGGCCAAAATCACTGACATTAAAATTAAATGCATAGATATGAATATCAATAAACCAGTTTTGGAATGAAGTTGTATATTATTGTTTACTTGCAGAATGTATTTTTCTCTGGCTAGTCCTAAATTGTGTGTACTTGTGTGTATAATACTTGCAATTTACAGTATCTGTATTCCCTGATATTATTTTTCAGAATATTGGTTTACTTTGGTGGCTTAGCTGTTTGGAGACTTTATGACTAATTTAGGAACCATCAAATTGCGAGGATATATGTATATACTATCTAATGTTGTCACTATTATACATATTAGTAGCCAAAAATGTAACCTTCCGAATCACACAATCAAGTATACTGCCAAATATCATTTCCATCAAAATATTAAGATTATATGATGCTTGAATTCAGTGTAATAATTGATTAGGTTTAGCCAGAATGTTCCAGATATAATTGAATCTCAGTAAAACCTTATTTACATAAGTCGGACAGAAATTGTGATTGAGTAATGCGTTATCAGCGCCTTGAAGTCTGGAGTATCTCAATCAGTACTGTAGATTACGTCTAATCATATACTCTTGAGTCTTTAAGTGTTACACATATACCAATATGCCTTTGGTTGTGGTTTGGTTATCTCTCACTCATTAAGAATGTGACCAGTCTGTCTCATCTCTTTGATTGAGATGGAATTGCACCTTTGTAGGTGTAAGATTCCATTCCCAATTTTGTTTACATTGTACCACACAGTGCCTGTTGTTCTTATTATTGTGTACTAGTGAAATCTAAGATTACATACCTTCCTTGTAATCACATTTTGCTTCTTTACGTATATTACGTACATAGAGAGTTTCTTCTTGCTGCATCAAGATCATCTTTTAGATGGTTGTCTCTTAAGATCTAGAGATACCGTTTGATATTTTTTGTATTTCAGTCTTGGATGTTTTAACCTACCGTATGGATCTTCTTCAGGAATGCTCCAAAAGTTGAAAGATGATCAATATCAATATCAATCTGTATATCTATGAACAATCTAAATCACCATATTCTAACAATATGCCTATGAAGCTAAGGAAGCATAAAAAGGATGGACTTAGAAATTTCTTAGACTAGTTCCTTGGAGCTAACCTAAAGAGCCTTGGATGAGGATATTGTTGGGTTTCTTCTCTTTCTTCCTCCACTGGGCCAGACAGCTATTTCTAGGAATTCCACCCTTCATCAGTGACCCAGGGAATCTTTGTCTTCTTGTTGGTCTTTTGTGAGTCCTTGGCTTCTTGTTGGGTCCTTGTGTGTTAGATGTATTACACACTCTACTAATGTCAATTGTATACCAAACAAATCCACTATTAATAGTAGTTTTGTTTAATTTCATAGCCCTTTCTACTCATTTGTAGCGTGAAGGGTTCAGATGCCTCCTGGGAGCATGACCTCGAGCCCCCGCCCCAGTGTCTAGACTACAGTGATGATGAGGTGGAGAGGGCAGCCAACAGGAAACAGCAAGCCAAAAGAAGAGGAATACCAGGAGATGTAGAACCAGAAGGCCTACCAGATCAGAGCAGCAAATCAAGCAGAAAAAGTATGTTTAAATTATGACATTCTCAATATATTCAGATGATATCCTTAAAAAGTCTTAAGTTGAAATTGAATAGTATGTTTTTGATTGTAAGACTGTACATCCTTGCCATTGCATTGTACTGTTGTATGGAAAGGATTTGATTCTTTATACATAAATTGTGCATACGTACGTATATGGATGGATGGAGAGGAGTCTGTATGATATTAACTGACATTAGTAGTACTTTAATGATTTTATTAGGACAGTTTGACAATCACATGAAGAGATAACAAGTTAAATAAAAACATTCAAAAATGAAGTTAAAAGTAGGGATGGCACTATAACAGTGATTGGCACATCTAGAAAAAGTAACGAAACAAGAAAGTGATCATATGGTAAGGCTAACATTGCAGAAGTGGCATACTGAAACTTAACTATACACATCACTTCTATGTTTGGGCGCATCATGGATATACTAGAAGTAGGGATCGATGCGCCCAAACATAGAAGTGATGTGTATAGTTAAGTTTCAGTATGCCACTTCTGCAATGTTAGCCTTACCATATGATCACTTTCTTGTTTCGTTACTTTTTCTAGATGTGCCAATCACTGTTATAGTGCCATCCCTACTTTTAACTTCATTTTTGAATGTTTTTATTTAACTTGTATTGCTCCTTTTTTCTTGTTAATATTTGTTTTAAAAGTTTTCTTGGCGAAAACTCGAAATAAAGTAGCAGAATAGACGATATAATAGAGAGCTCTAAATTAAAAAATGGCGTCCGAAAAGATCCCAAATTTGATAAGATGTTTTCTACCGTTCTTTAACATTCAGTTTAGGATATTAAAGGGTCCATAATCGTTAAGAATACGACTGTATATAGGCCCTGCAAAGCGACTAAGAAATTCGATCGCGGGTAACGGCAGTACCACAAATATTACTCATTCGGGTTACTTATTTTATATACAGAGAATTTGAAACTTAATTAAAAAATGGCGTTCAAAGAGGCCCTAAATTGGGCACTTTCAAAAGTAACACGCTTCGGTTGGAGCGCGTTGAAATCTAGGGTAGCCTATTCCCTAGTTCGGAAACATTCATGACGATTTAGTATTTGTATGTACCTGCGTAAGTTCGCATGTTAGCGCTAGTTCATTTGAAAAAAGAAGAAGAAGAAGAAGAAGAAGAAAAAATGAGGAATTGCAGAATTTGGCCTATTTCGGTTTAACCACCTTGCGAAGGTTGTAGAGCATCGTAACATGTTTTGGCGTTTAGAAAAGCATGCAAACACACAAATGCAACCGAAAATCTGAACGTTGTTGATTTATGAGGTGTTAATTGATAATACATTGAATAGGGCGGCCATGTTTTTTTTCGGCCATCCCTACTTATAGAGTACTACCGTACTCTATGATATAACCTCACTCAGTTCTATTTCTGAGCAATTTATAGAATACTACAGTCATAAGTGGTGTACCCTGGAGTAATCTAACACACTATTTTTCAACATGCTACATACCATTCTAGAGTAAAAGGCCTATAGGGAACTAAGAGCCTAGTAGAGCTTTGGACAAGGATACAAGAGTCTTCTCCTTCTACTTCTTCTCTACTGGGCTGACAGCTGTTTCTGGGAATCCTACCCTCTTGGTCTTTTGTGTTATCCTTAACCAACTACGCCTGATTTCACAATGATAAGGAGTTGTGATTAAGAATCTATAATAGGAGTTGCAATTTTGAGTTGTCTGTTCTCTTTCAAATGATATGTTTTAGAAGCTCATAAACATAAGAAGCAGAACAAACATCGTCACCAACATCAGAACTTGGGTCACCCATATCAAGCTATGATGGGGCAACCTCCTCCTCCAAATATGGGCATGCCACACCCACAAGTGAGTGCCTCCCCCTAAGCCACTCACTGACTTTTGAGTAATCTTTATTTCCCCAATCATTCTAGACTGCTAATCTTGGAATGGAAATGGGAATGCCACCTAATATGAATCCTGGAATGCAGCCAAGATATGGGATGGGATATCCGCCAGGTCCCCCACCACACCTTGCTGGGCCCCTCCCACCCTCACAGTACACTAGAGACCCAAGCATGCAGGTAAATTATATATATAGATGGTACTCTCTATTTCCGCAGCGGCAAACGACGGAGTATAGCGGTAACAAACAAACAAACACACAAACTCTACTAAATTATATATATAGATGGTACTCTCTATTTCCACTATTATTATCTAAATGTGGTACTCTATTTCATCTAAATTCTGTGTTTCCACTTTGTAGGCCTATTTTGGAGGTGTGTCCAGTAGACCACCCCCACCTTTGATGGGAGGAATCTACCCATTTCAAGAAGCCCATCAGAAGCCTAATCAATAAGTTATGCACATGGACTCCTTTAGTGATTACAATGATAGCTTTTGATGATTTTTATAATATAGTTCTTTCTTTCTATTAGTTGTGCCCGACTCTAGTACACTAATTTACAATTTACAAACCTCTGCTTCTAGACTTTAATCATTTTACAGATACATATTAACATTTAACTGCTGGTTAGCATGTGATTAAGAAAAACTATCATTTTAATATCAATACAGAATAGTAAATAAAATATAAAAATTCCTTAAATTCAGTAAACTTGAACTAAGTCATGAATAAATTTAGTAAATTATCTAAGTCTTTATGTTACTACTTTAAGTTACAATTTTAAAATTTATAAAAGTGAAATATATATACGTATATGTATATTAAAGAATCCTTACTTAATAGGTATATGAACTATAAATTTAGTTTAGAGATGTATACTTTTTGGGTGTAATCTGCATTCGTAGTAAAAATCGTCATAAAACTCAAGTTTACCACTGTGCTATAAGGCCTTTTCAGAGAATACCACTCCTCATCAGTAGCACTGGGTAGCAATTCTTTAGAGTAACCAAGCTACCAATTCTTTATCTCTCGACAAAGGATTGGCTGAAACACATTTAAAAACGTCAAACCTAAAACTCAGAAAACTATAACCAACATCAATATTATTATGTAGGCAAAATAGTAGCATAAGCCGGGGCCGCAACCCTTTCTTCAACGCCGCGATGGCGAGACTAAGTGAGTCCAATGTAGGTGTTAAAACGGTTAATAATTTCCTTGTTCATTCCACAGGATCAAATTACAGGTTTCATATGGAATGAAACCTATTTGAAACTCTTGGGAACTGCCAGGTTTCAAAAGACATGAAAGCATGATAAACTTGGAAAAGGATCTGGGAAAAACTTGAAACTTGTGAAATTAATCTCCTAGTGCATACTTGTCCACCCTTTGAAACCTGGCCGTTCAAGAAGTTTCAAATAGGTTTCATTCCATCTGAAACCTGTAATTTGATCCTGTGTTCCTTATTTCCTTGTTCATAATCTGCATTCCTTATAGTGTGGAATTACAATATAGTGTGAGGGGTGTTGTATCATAATAGTATACAGTTTAAGGTTATTTTCAGTTAGCCTCACTGATTTCAGCATGAAAGGAAGATTCCTGATCCTGCTCATTTTCTTTTGCACTACTTTTGCAGGTAAATATTGCAGCAATATTTATATTATCAGGGAGTACGGTAGTACTCCCTATGTAGGGATGACACGGTTTTTTTCGTTTTCCCCATACGGTATATTCAGTAAAAAAGTTAACGTTCTACGCCCGCACGCACGCCCGTAGCCCTAGCTGTAGTACACCCGTAGCCGTAGCCGTAGTACGCCCGTAGCCGTAGCCGTAGTACGCCCGTAGCCGTAGCCGTAGTACGCCCGTAACTGTAGCCGTAACCATATAGTACGTACGTACACTCGTTACCGCACCCGCAGCCGTTCTATACGCCCATACTCGTTGCCGTTCTACGCCCGTACTCATTGCCGTTCTACGCCCGTACTCATTGCCGTTCTACGCCCGTACTCATTGCCGTTCTACGCCCGTACTCATTGCCGTTCTACGCCCGTACTCGTTGCCGTTCTACGCCCGTACTCATTGCCGTTCTACGCCCGTACTCATTGCCGTTCTACGCCCGTACTCATTGCCGTTCTACTCCCGTACTCGTTGCCGTTCTACGCCCGTACTCGTAGCCGTTGAACGGGCGTAGAACGTTAACTTTTTTACTGAATATACCGTACATCGGTATAGGAGCGAAATCCCGAAATAGGCCGAAAATCGACAAAACAAGGCTATGTATAGCTAAATATACAATATACATACTCTAAATAGACCTTAAAAGCAAGCAAATATGTCCCGCTGGCGAAATAATAAACCTTAAAAATTCCCATTTTCGTCTTCTTCATATTCTTCTTCTTCTTCTTCTTCGTCAGCCATAACTAAAAAACTATATAAGCTTTTGGACTAATTGTTAAACGAAACTACTGCAAATTTTCCGAGCTGTATTCTTTTGTAGAAGCGAGAGCGATAACGCTATTATTGAGCACGACGGTTTTTCATGACCCTAGAGTCAAGGCCTCAATAAAGTCGCCATTTTAATGACGTCATATTCAGTCGAAGATTGCGAACTAAATGGTTTTAATTGTACGAATCTAATTCCTAGCCCATGCTCCATAAAAAGTACAAAAACTAGAAATATTAAAAATTTTCTACAAAAATAGTGAAAATGTAGGGATGGCATAAAAAGTAGAGAAACAAGAAAGGGATGTTACACAGTGAAGCATTAGCTATACATGAATCCTACAAGCAAGGGTGTTGTATGATTCATGTATAGCTAATGCTTCACTGTGTAACATCCCTTTCTTGTTTCTCTACTTTTTATGCCATCCCTACATCTTCACTATTTTTGTAGAAAATTTTTAATATTTCTTATATATGGCTTAGCTGAAATGAGTTAAATTGATACAATATGACTACATGTTTCTAACAGTTTTGCAGTCATTAAATCAGTTGTGGCTGATAAGTTAGACAGGATCTTTGTATAGAATACATATAGAACTTATTGAGAGGCTACTGTAAATGAAATCGAGCATGTAACAAATTGCAATACAAGTATAATGAGTTGTTCAATTTGATCCCGTTGATTAAGAAGCAGCTTAAGACTTATATATACGTATAATATTAGAGTAGAGTATATGTATTACAGCTGTACGTATACTCTGTACTATAATAAACATTAGTGGCAATGGGAATGGTATATATACGTATATATATATATATATATATATATACGTATGTAGAGTTAACTTTGCTTTGTATACGTAGCTTCATCTCCTCTTCAACCTATATAGCTACTGTATATATATATATATATATATATATATATATATATATTTGTATATATCATGCATATGGCTTAGCTAAAATGAGTTAAATTGATACAAAATGACTACATGTTTCTAATTAACAGTTTTGCAGTCATCAAATCAGTTGTGGTTGCTAAGTTAGACAGGATCTTTGTATAGAATTAATGCAACACATATAGGACTTATAGAGTGGCTGTGTAAATGAAATCGATATGCTTGAGCATGTAACAAATGCAATACAAGTATAATGAGTTGTTCAATTTGATCCCGTTGATTAATAAGTCTTCTTTAGCATCAAAGAAATTTATAAGTACTCTAGCTTTTAGAAGCTGAATAAGTACTCTGATCACTTACATCCAAGTCTTTTATTTACAGCTTCAGTGGAGCCCACTTTGCTTGCTTCAACTCAAATGTTGTCAACATCTCTATGTCCTATAATGTTTTGCTCACTGGTACTAATGATAATTAGTCTAGACTAGAATTAATAAGAATGGAGTATGTACAGAAGTACATACTCTCTGATTCTCATGATCAGTTCAAGTATTAGTTACTCCACTATATTAATAATAGGTATACTTTAAAGTGTATATACACCTGCTATATACCAGCAAGCTTGATAGTAATAGAGCTTATAGAGTATAAGCTGCATGGACAACACAAATTATGGTATATTAATTACTGTATACATTTCCACACCCAGTAGACTTAGTTCTGATGAAATCAGAGCCTAAAATTACGCAATACTTGCTCCAGTAAGGGTCTGATAAATTACGGCCGGTTTGCTGTTGCACGGTTGCATACAAATTAAAAACCATTTGCTTTATAAATAGAAGTTATACAAGTATTGTCACATGCCATGCATTGCAATTGCTTTTATAAAGAGACTCTAAGATAACTATAAATAAAGTAAAAGAGAATACCTTTTAGTTATATATGCACATTCATGTTCTATTCTTTCATGCCATGTACTGTATATATAGTACTATGAATTGGCTGACATTAAACATTTTGTTTTTATTTCTGGTTTTAATTTGATTTTGAAGGTTCATTTAAGAAGCTAAAAAATGCGTGCATTATATTAGAAATGAATATATTTATTTTAAATGTACATACTAGGTCATGATATAGGGTAATATTATTGTTTAATCCCATGTAACATAGTAAGATCGAAGCTTTTGTATACTTATTCACATAATATTATTATTTTACTGTAGCTTCACTACCTCTACTTTCTCCTACTTCATCATGTCAGAATGATCTCTGTCAGTCAAAGAGTGACATAAAGGCTGCTATTTCCAGTGCTAATAGTGAAAACTTTGTAGCCGTTTGTCCAGGTCTTTTTGACGATTGTGCAATCCTAGGATGTCTTATAAATCAAATTGGTGATTCTGTAATCAGCGGATCAATGAGTTTACATCAGAAATATTGTGAAAATTCCTTCGAGTTTACAATTGCTATTCCAAATGTAACAGCTGTATTTGTTAATCACAAACTGTCTACAGCAACTGTAACACAGTTTACATTATATGGTACAACTACCACAGTTTTTATTAACTTAAAGACAGAAGTACAGTTTAATGGAATTATTCTGAATGTAAGTACGTATATACAAATTTAAACATATCAATATATAAGCCAATGAACACACAGAAATAAATAAAATCTAAAATCAACTTGGTCAAAATATACGTAGTAACTACATTATTTGAAATTTTGCCATATTGGTTTTGAAAGGTAATAGAAGTAATAAGTTATATATAACTACATAAATCATTCAAACACACAGTGACTGCAGACATTAATTTCCTACCGCCTAACATGAATAAATTACAAAATACATACTTATTAGGTTACTGATTATATATCCAAAGTATTCTTTTAATATATATATATGTATGCCATATATATGTATACAAAAGCACATGTACGTATACTGCATACAAACTTTAATTTAACACACAAATGCACCAGTTACATGCTGATCTGAGTAATATTTATTATTAGTATGTTATTTATTATACATGAAGTTGAGGTTGGAGTTGAGATCGCTTTCAATAGCTGTATTTGATAACTTGTTTCTTCCTGTAAAACTTCCTCTATGCTGTGATGAAACAACATGTGAGTTTATACACGAGAATGTAAAGTCTACAAAATATGTCTAAATTTATGAAGTGATAGGGTTTATTTGTCGCGATCATGATGATATATGAAGTTTATTGAGCAACAGCAACATTAAATCTCTTGTATAATATAATGTACTCATTTTACCATGTTAGTATAATATATATCTTCTGATGTAGCAACAATGCCAATATCTCCAACAGTTTCTATTGATGGTAGTATGTTTAGTGAAATTACATCTCTAGGTAGGTATGTCCTTTCTACACCAATGTATGTACAAAATGTGAAATAATTATTTGTATATCCATATGTATGAAGTGATAGGGCTTGTTTGTCGCGATCATGATGATATATGAAGTTTATTGAGCAACAGCAACATTAAATCTCTTGTATAATATAATGTACTCATTTTACCATGTTAGTATAATATATATCTTCTGATGTAGCAACAATGCCAATATCTCCAACAGTTTCTATTAATAGTAGTATGTTTAGTGAAAATACATCTCTAGGTAGGTATGTCCTTTCTATACCAATGTATGTACAAAATGTGAAATAATTATTTGTATATCCATATGTATGAAGTGATAGGGCTTGTTTGTCGCGATCATGATGATATATGAAGTTTATTGAGCAACAGCAACATTAAATCTCTTGTATAATATAATGTACTCATTTTACCATGTTAGTATAATATATATCTTCTGATGTAGCAACAATGCCAATATCTCCAACAGTTAACGTTTCTATTAATAGTAGTAAGTTTAGTGAAATTACATCTCTAGGTAGGTATGTCCTTTCTATACCAATTTATGTACAAAATGTGAAATAATTATTTGTATATCCATATGTATGAAGTGATAGGGTTTATTTGTCGCGATCATGATGATATATGAAGTTTATTGAGCAACAGCAACATTAAATCTCTTGTATAATATAATGTACTCATTTTACCATGTTAGTATAATATATATCTTCTGATGTAGCAACAATGCCAATATCTCCAACAGTTTCTATTGATGGTAGTATGTTTAGTGAAATTACATCTCTAGGTAGGTATGTCCTTTCTATACCAATTTATGTACAAAATGTGAAATAATTATTTGTATATCCATATGTATGAAGTGATAGGGCTTGTTTGTCGCGATCATGATGATATATGAAGTTTATTGAACAACAGCAACATTAAATCTTTGGAATAGAACATTTCAACCCGTAGGTTCCTCATTTAGCAATATGAAAACAGTGAGGAAAGGTTGGTATTTAAACAGAACCTTTCCTCACTTTTTTCATATTGCTGATGAAGACCTACGGGTTGAAACGTTCTATTCCAAAGATTTGTTGCTCAATAAACTTCATATCTCATCCATGCGTATGTACGTACGTTATACATGTGACAGATCAAAATTTCATGATAGTCATCTTTGGAGTAATGGAAAGCAATCATTGGTAGCCATATATTTTATACACTAAGACTACAATCCTATAATACAATTGAAATCATAAAAGAGACACAGGCAGTTGTTTCATCCTTTTTGGGCTCATAGGTGTGATAAACTTGGTATATACTACTTATATAATCCATTACATGCAAGTGAAGCACTTGTGGTTTCAAAAAAAATTGCACAATACCTGTTAATTTAAATATGCATAAACTTGCATGTGTTAATTACAATCAGGATTCCCTTATTTGAACTTTGGAAATACCATGCATCTTTTCTGGTACGTAGAAACAGTGTCAATATTATAAGGCAGTTTCTAATAATAGATCCTTTCTATACTTATCTAAGTATATACGTATATATGTGCAGTACGTATGTATATGCATTAAGTAGCAAAATGTGATTATTCACAATAGTGTAGGTTACAGTAAGTAAGCATATAATATTTATATATAGCAATTTATTAGGACTTCATAAAGTATATAGACTTATATACGTATCATGATCAAAAATTGCTTGGAATAATTATAATTATAAACTTTTCAATTTACACCTGCAGCATCAACAGGTTTCACTCAACCTTCTTACATCTTCACCTCTTCACCTTTCCCTACCTTTTATCCTCCACCTCCACGGACATGCATGGAGACGTTGTGTCAGTCTTTGGATAGTGTTGAAAGTGCCTTATTGTCAGTCACAGGTGATGGACTATCAGTAGATGGACACTGCAATAAATCTGACTGTCGGGAACTTGACTGTGATCTAATATTATCAATCACAGGAGTGTCCCAACTATTACACACAGTATATGTATATCTTCTCCTTTCTCTTCCTCTCCGCTGGGCCTGGCAGCTGTTTCTGTCAATTCCACCCTTCATCAGTGACCCTGGGAATCTTTATCTTCTTCTTGATCTTTTGTGAGTCTTATAGACTTATATGTGTAATATATGTATATGTACATACAATTACGTACATTGTATGAATGTATAATATAGTTATTATGTGTACAGGGACAGATATGAGAGATTCATCTCATGAAACTGGCCATGGATCATTGCATGAGTCAGACATGCTATTTACTGAGTCTGTTTCTTATAGCAGTGGCTCAGGTTTGAATCCAGGTGACCTGCAGTTGGCCAATGGAAATGAAAGATCAGACGAAGAAAACATGGAAGACATTTGTAAAACTATTTGCCTCCCATGCAAACGTGTATCAGATAATACGAGAAGTATTTATTGTATTATTTGTTTGGAGATAGATTGTTCTCAATACTTTTAAAATCTATTGGTAAATTAAGTGATACAGTTATAAAACTCTTTGGAAATGTCTTATACATGTCTGTGAATGATGACACACAGGTCAAGATTCATATACTGTATTTGCCCATAAATTAGACAGAGTTACAGCACTAAATATACTGCTACATATGATGTACGTATACATACGTATGTATGTATATGCATGTACGTACAATATGTATGTATAGGGCAAATATATAAGTAGAATTATACATTTAATACATGTCTGTGAATGCACGATGACTGCAACTTTAAGCTACATATTTGCCCATATGTTACAGCACTTTAAATGTAAATATGTATGTTACAGCACTTTAAATGTAAATTGAAATACTGATATGTACGTACATATATGAATTTAATGTATGGTCAGATATACAGTACGTACATTCACATACGTAAATACGTACATAGCCCAAGCACCAAAATCAGCATTTTGATGTATTGATTTACAGAACTGTTATCGAACAGGGTTAGATATCTTAACAAAAGGTTTTTGAATGTCTGTAATAATTACAGTTCCACCTATGTCACTTGGTCTGCCAATATCCTGAGCTTCTCTTATCACAACCTGGCTAGGAGAAGACTCCACAGAGAAGCTTATAGCAGATTCATTCTTATGTGAAGAGTCATTGAAGACAGGAACCATACCTCGAGCCCAATTATCAACTGGAGGAGGTGAAGGCTCTGCAGTAGGACATGTACACAACATCAATGTATAGTAATATTAGCAAAATAAAACATCACATATATGTATGTATTTACAGTAAACCTATTTAATGTGGTCAGCTTGGGGCAGCTATATATGTAATTAAAGTTGCCTCATTAGAGAGGTGGCTACACTATTGAAAGCCTTATGTTTGGACCACTATATTATACGTACAATATTTTTGTTGGGACTATTAGAGTTGACTAGAATTTGGAGGTTAATGTTCTATATAGTTAGGTGACTATATAGACAGGTTTTACTGTATATCTATGTAAGTACATATATGTATGTACATGTATAAATGGCAGGTTCACATATTATCAGATTATAGATATATACAATATGTGTTTTATATATGTACATACGTATATGTGAGATCTACCAGTATAAATTGCAAAAAGCTAGCTATTAATATTTATGGAGAAAATGGTATTAATCATAATCTTCTCCACTAATTATACTCAATCTTTATAGCCCAGACTGCTCCATATTTACTTGATGATGTTGTGTGAACTCACCTTCATCAGGTAACCAGGAAGAATCATTCTCAATATCTCCTTCCCCTTCATCTCTGGCTAGAAAGTTCCACTAAATGGAGAAGAACAGGATGGTATAAATAAACCTAAGTGGATTTGGCTTAAACTTAAAGCAATGCCACACTAATCATTTAAAGCTTCAACCTCTATACACCACATAATGAACAACCACCAGATATATCAGGGAATACGTATAAGAAATCACTGAAGAAGATCTCCCCAGGGTCAAAATGTCTGAATCCTAAAGAACCTTTAATATATATACGTACAGTACGTATATACGTAATATCACCATTTTATATACTCTCTATCTAACACAACCATTACCATTTATTAATGAACATTTCAATGTTTGTACATAGTACAGTACAAAGGTTCCCTTGACTCACGGATACTGCCTGTAATAACTTCTTTTTTGCATCCTCAACGGCATAGGGAAAAATTTCCCGTTGCACCCACTTGTGGTAGATGGTCTCCCAGGAGACATCAACTACATCCCAGACCACTTCACTGACTATCTCTAAAGTCTTTTCATTTTCTAAATGTTCTTTCCTAAAGATACGGCTGAGATAATGACTTGCAACACACAAAGGAGTGATAGAATATACGTATACAGGTTCGTAGCTATTATTATGATAGGGATTAATTACTGAGCTTGCAGAAACACTGCTAAACTTTGTGAATTGTTTCATGTTGCTACAGAAAGCTAATTAATCCCAACAACTAGGAGTGTTTCAAAAAAACTATTTCACCTTTTATTTTATAATCCTGTTTGTGGACATCCCAATCGATCAGTTCCAATATTTATTTAACGTAATGTACGTACGTACGTACATATGAATAAAATCACTATATACATGCAACAAGTACCAGCTTATAGGGAACTAAAACTAGTGAGAGCTTTGGATGAGGATACAGGAGTCTTCTCTTATGTACGTATATGTATATTATACAGATGTGATAGGAAACGCCTCTTCTGTTAAACTGTCTCACCCACTGATGCAGCCATGTCAGCCAGTGTACACTTGATATACGTACGTACACATGATCCAAATCTGTCATGGTATGTAGTGAGCTTAAGAGGTTAGCCTACTCCAGTCATGCTTATTGGGGCAGTTATGTATTTAGTATGAGTTCACATAAATAATCAGGCTTCATATGGACATGTGTACAGAGTGGTATATATGTATATACATACGTAGGTGGGGAGACCAAAATAATGCAATCAACCACTCAAATCCATCATACCATATTAGTTTCACTACAGTGGTAAGGTATAGTTCTGGTAGTGGTCATGAATCTCGTTAATTCTTCTAATATAGCAATCAACATAAAAATTAAATCATCGACAAACATTACCTACATTTAAATTGTATGTTTTGACCAGTAGGTAATATTTCATCATTTCAACATTACCTACAGGTCAAAACATGCAATTTGAATATCTTATGCTGATTGCTATATTCGAAGAATTCATCGACAAATATTACCTATAGGTCTGGTAGCTAAATACTAAATATACGTACATAGGTTTTCTGTTAATAATTAAAATATTGTTTTTTTTAAATGTTGCCATTCTTCATTCATTTTCCAACAACCATTCCATTATCTACTTCGAAGTCGAAGGATGAACCCTCCAAGAGATAAATTATTTTATCAACGACAACCAGAGGCACCAATTCTCATTTTGCTCACCATTCTTCTTCCGTTAGTCTCCCTTTAATAACGTCTTGTGTTTCCGGCTGTACTAGGGTAGATTCAACCTCCGTAGGAACCGGTTTCTTGTCTTTTGTCTTTTTCGACATCTACATCAGACGGCAGCCATTTAACCGTTGCTATAGAAACCAATCATGTGATGTGATGGAGAACATAGATTAAGGTTTTCGTATCAGCATTCACAGACATCTATAAAGCATGTCCAATGAGTTTTGATGCGTACCTATATATTCTATATATTTGCCCTATCTCTTAATGATACATTTCTTAGTATTTATATATGTTCATTTATGGCTATATACATATCCATTCCCCCTCCTTTATGACCAAGGATATAAACGTGCATCAGCATGCACCACTCAATAGGCATCAGTGTGAAACACATCACTAACCAGTATCTAAGGTCACCCATTGAATTTTTCTAATATTAACGGCAGTCACTAGCTAAAAAAGGTATTACTAAGTCATCCAACCTGATGTGCAGAGAACACATAAAATAACTAAAACTCACTGGACATGCTTTACAGATGTCTGTGAAATCTAAAAGTTGATCCACCAGATTATTTAGAGGTATATTCTATATGCAACATGGTGTACGTATATACAATATCAGTAGATTGACTGGAACATAATGTTGAGGGGACTTTAAGATCAAGTAAAGTTGATTTTAAGCTCAGATGTCATGGAGTCCACTCATGAGACAATATTGTTGCAATCATTACTTTGAATCAGCACCCTAGCTACTCAATTATAGCAACAAACCTTAACCTTCAAACCTTGCCATCACCCATGGCCACATATAACGAAACAGTTGCATATATAATCCAAGAAGTTAATATTTACATGTGTACTCATAATCTAGGAAAGTAAGTTGCTTAGTGATACAAAAGAGGTCACACTGTGGTGAAGATCGCTAACAAAAAGCAGTGAAAACTTTGCCACATGCAGGGCTCACTACAATTGGTAGTGATGTTCACGTGCCACAGTGTTTTTACAGTGGTTTATATATGTGGAAGCTATACATTTGCCAGCCATACCGCTCATAATTAAGGGGCTTCATGTGTATAGATCATGTGTATACATGTATATATATAGAGGGGAACAGTGTGTTTATATATACATAGTTAAATATTATGAGTGATTCCAGACTATAAAAGAATAAAAAGAGGCAGTCAGACCAGCTCACACAATCACCACATAAATCGACAGCTGACTATTTTCAGTTAGCCTCACTGAGTTCAGCATGAAAGGAAGATCCCTGATCCTGCTCATTTTCTTTTGCACTGCTTTTGCAGGTAAATATTGTAGCAATATTTGTATTATGATCTTATTATACAAACAAGACTTATATATACGTATAATATTAGAGTAGTATATGTATTTACAGCTGTACGTATACTCTGTACTATATATAATAAACATTAGTGGCAACGGGAATGGTATATATATGTATGTATAGTTAACTTTGTTTTGTATAGCTTCATCCCCTCTTCAACTTACGTATATAGCTATTGTATGTATATTTTTTGTATATGTCATGCATATGGCTTAGCTGAAATGAGTTAAATTGATACAAAATGACTACATGTTTCTAATTAACAGTTGTGGTTGATAAGTTAGACAGGATCTTTGTATAGAATTAATGCAACACATATAGGACTTATTGAGAGGCTACTGTAAATGAAATCAATATGCTTGAGCATGTAACAAATGCAATACAAGTATAATGAGTTGGTCAATTTGATCCTGTTGATTAATAAGTCTTCTTGAACATCAAAGAAATTTATAAGTATTCTAGCTTTTAGAAGCTGAATAAGTACTCTGATCACTTACATCCAAGTCTTTTATTTATAGCTTCAGTGGAGCCCACTTTGCTTGCTTCAACTCAAATGTTGTCAACATCTCTATGTCCTATAATGTTTTGCTCACTGGTACTAATGATAATTAGTCTAGACTAGAATTAATAAGAATGGAATATATACAGAAGATTCTCATGATCAGGTCAAGTATTAGTTACTCCACTATACTATATTATAGATAATAGGTATACCTTAGAGTGTATATACACCTGCTATATATTCCAGTAAGTTTGATATACTGTTACATTAATATAGTAATATATAGTAATATAGAATATAAGCTGGACCACGCAAATGGTATATTAATTACTGTATACATTTCCACACCTAGTACTTACGTAGTTCTGATGAAATTAGACCTTAAACTTACGCAATACTTGCTCCAGTAAGGGTCTGACAACTTACGGCCGGTTTGCTGTTGCACGGTTGCATACAAATTAAAAACCATTTGCTTTATAAATAGAAGTTATATGTATATGTATTGTCACATGACAGTATACCATCATTGCAATTACTTTTAAAAAGAGACTCTAAGATAATTATATAAAGTAAAAGAGAACACCTTTTAGTTATATATGCACATGCATGTTCTATTCTTTCATGCCATGTATTATAATACTATGAATTGGCTGACATTAACCTTTTTGGTTTTTTATTTCTGGTCTTCATTTGATTTGTTCAATTCTACATATATATAGACTATGTTTTTATGTGTATAATATTTTACATGTTATACCTTTACCCTTTATTCTTTTATTCATAGAAATATCTGATGCCCAATTAATATTCATACAACGACCTACAGATATTTTGAATGCAAGGATAGGGTGTGACTATGCAGTTAGTTGTACAGTTTCTGGGGCTGATCAATTAGAATGGAGACTGACGAATGGCGATGCAATTATGAACTCTGACACAAGAAGTACTAGTGTAGGTCTATATTGTACCCAATACAATACATTTTGTCTTGTTAAAGCTAAGGTATTGGCATATATATATATATATATATATATATGCACCTTAAATTTGTAGTGAATCTTGACATACGTATATGTTTGGTCTAATTTGTAGATGGAGAACTTCAACAATAGTACCATGCAAGCTACTCTAACATTTACACCTCTTGGAACAGAGCACCTAGGAACATATATATGCTTTGCTTTCAAAGCCCCTTCATCTATAATAACTGTTACATTCATAATTGAAGCTTCCCCAGGTACGTGCACAGGTTGTGCTATACTGTATATATACAATAAGTACTATACTGTATACAGTACATTGTAAGTATGTACGTAGGTATATACCCCATATACGTACATCAGTATTATGCATTTTATCTCAACAGTAATTATAAACAGTATAAATCTCAAATCTAAAAACTTTGATTAGGTATACATTCAAAAAAGTTGAATTACAAAATGCCCTATAGTGCACGAGTATATATATAAGAAAACATTATAAACTGGATAGGTATATATATGGATAGATAATTATATAAATACGTAGATTGATTTAGATATTAAATAACACACAAGTTTTGTTGCTTTTTTTAAGTAGTTACAGAGTCAGATTGCAAAAGTATTCACTGTACCTCCTTAAAAGCAGTAGAAGACATTATTATTGCTACTGAAGGTGTTGATGGAGGATGCATCACGAGTTCAGACTGTTTGGACCTATCTTGTTCTCTGACTAGAACGACAAGTAGCACTCCACAGCCAATACCTACAACTCTGAGCTTTAGACTGCTTCCTGGTAGCCAAGGCCCTCATGCTATAGGTATAGATATAGCTGTGGTTGGGATGAATTTGGTAAATGGTGTATTCTCAGAAAATACTACTGTTCCAGTTGCCATATTTGGACTTAATGGTACAGCTAGAATTTGGATTAGTCAATTATGTGATGGTGTGATTGCTACTGTGAGTTAATACTGGTCTATCTTTATTTTATCATACATAAGAAAGTGGCATGGACAAATATATACATATATTAATACAATACATGCATTATATATATGTATACGTATATAGAGACATTTATATTATCTGCATAATACATCAGTTGCATATATGGAAGAACTAGAGCCTTTTATTTTGGTCTATAGGTGATTCTACAATTTTCAAATTTACCACCAGATATGGTTTTGCAAAATACAAAGATCCAAATGTGTCGCAGTCAATTGCAACCAATTGCAAGTAATTGATTTTATACGTATATGGTTCCTGTACGTACGTACGTATATGTTGCAGCTTATTTTTAATATATGTACATATATATAGAAATGAACACACCATACTGTAATTAAGTTACAAATTATATTAAAATAGTTTGTTTTGAGCCATTTGCTATGCATGCAAAATAATTAATAGCCTAAGTTGCTATAGCATAATTAATTTTAACTAACTTATTACATTATTATATTATATATATTAACTGCACTTATTATAGTATTCTTGAGCTTATTAATAGCAAATAATTGCACTAGTTACACTTAATATCTATCTATCTATCTATCTATCTATATATCCTATCTATCTATCTATCTAATAATAATAATGCATGTCCTTTTTTAGCATCTGTAGATTCTAAATTGCCTAGTACCTCAGCTGGTATCCAGACACCTTCTCCATCGCCCACTGCCTCACCAGTTTGTACTAAGGGTATCCTTTGCCGTACAATGGAAAAGTTGGCAACAAGTTCACTAAAACATTCTGGCGAATGCTCTTATTCTTTACAAGACTGTCAGTCCATCAAATGTTCAAACAGGTTTTCTATATTTCTTCCTGAGTTAGGCAATATCACTCAGCTGGATACTAACATTAAAGTTATAACTGATACAAGACCTTATGGAGTTCATATAGAAATTAGTTATTTTCCTTTTTCTGATCCAATTGTAAATGGAACATTCTTTGAAAGTGCAGTAATTAATTCAGATTTTTTTAGTAGTTTTGTCCCTATTCGTAGCACTATTAACATTACTCAACTCCCTGATGGATTGGAACTAAGTGTAAGTTATTATATAACCATTACACCAATATAAAGCAGTTATTTGTTATTATTGTTAGAGTAATGTTTACTTTTTATGTGGGCTCCATCTTTACATTCCTAATGTACTTCAATGTTTATATATTCATATGTTTAATAAACACACATATGTACATATATACATATTGGTAAGTCAGATTAAATTGTATCATGCATAACTTTTTGTATATACAGGCTAATGTCTTTGCTGGTTTTATGAGAAGATTTAGTGCCGATGTTAATATTGTCTTGTTTGATAGAGTTAAATTGGATCTATGTCCTTACAAGCCAATCACAGCTACAAGTTGTAAGAGCACACAATCACAAACTTTCTATTGCATACATTCATGATCATGATTACAAAAAGGTTCATTTATATAAGAAGCTAAACAATGTGTGCATTATATTAGAAATGAATATATTTATTTTAAATGTACATACTAGGTGATGATATAGGGTAATATTATTGTTTAATCCCATGTAACATAACTATAATATAGTAAGATTGAAGCTTATGTATACTTGTTCTGTTGCAATCACATAATATTATTATTTTACTGTAGCTTCACTACCTCTACCTTCTCCTACTTCATCATGTCAGAATGATCTCTGTCAGTCACAGAATGTAATGAAGGCTGCTATTTCCCGTGCTAATAGTGAAAACTTTGTAGCCGTTTGTTCAGGAAGTCCTTTTGACGATTGCGCTATCCTAGGGTGTCTTGTAAATCATCTAGTTGGTGATTCTGTAATCAGCGGATCAATGAGTTTACATCAGAAATATTGTGAAAATTCCTTCGAGTTTACAATTGCTATTCGAAATGTAACATCTATATTTGTTAATCACAAACTGTCTACAGCAACTGTAACACAGTTTACATTATATGGTACAACTACCACAGTTTTCATTAAGACAGAAGTACAGTCTAATGGAATTATTCTGAATGTAAGTTACGTATATACAAATTTAAACATATCAATATATAAGCCAATGAACACACAGAAATAAATAAAATCTAAAATCAACTTGGTCAAAATATAGTAACTACATTATTCGAAATTTTGCCATATAGGTTTTGAAAGGTAATAGAAGTAACAAGTTATATATAACTACATAAATCATTCAAATGCACAGTGACTGCAGACATTAATTTCCTACCGCCTAACATGAATAAATTGCAAAATACATACTTATTAGGTTACTGATTATATACGTATATCATTTAATATAATATGCCATATATATGTATACAAAAGCACATGTGTGTATACTGCATACAAAACTTTAACACACAAATGCACATAATATTCAGTTACATGCTGATCTGAGTAATATTTATTATTAGTATGTTATTTATTATACATGAAGTTGAAGTTGGAGTTGGGATCGCTTTCAATAGCTGTATTTGATAACTTGTTTCTTCCTGTAAAATTTCCTCTGTGCTGTGATGAAACAACATGTGAGTTTATACACGAGAATGCAAGTCTACAAATATAATGGAAAAATGTGTCTAAATATATGAAGTGATAGGGCTTATTTGTCGCGATCATGATGATATATGAAGTTTATTGAGCAATAGCAACATTAATTATAAATCTCTTGTATAATATAATGTACTCATTTTACCATGTTAGTATAATATATATCTTCTGATGTAGCAACAATGCCAATATTTCCAACAGTTTCTATTGATGGTAGTATGTTTAGTGAAATTACATCTCTAGGTATGTCCTTTCTATACCAATGTATGTACAAAATGTGAAATAATTATTTGTATATCCATATGTATGAAGTGATAGGGCTTATTTGTCGCGATCATGATGATATATGAAGTTTATTGAACAACAGCAACTTTAAATCTTTGGAATAGAACATTTCAACCCGTAGGTCTTCATTTAGCAATATGAAAACAGTGAGGAAAGGTTGGTATTTAAACAGAACCTTTCCTCACTTTTTTCATATTGCTGATGAAGACCTACGGGTTGAAACGTTCTATTCCAAAGATTTGTTGCTCAATAAACTTCATATCTCATCCATGCGTATGTACGTACGTTATACATGTGACAGATCAAAATTTCATGATAGTCATCTTTGGAGTAATGGAAAGCAATCATTGGTAGCTATATATTTTATACATTAAGACTTGCTATTTTATACATTAAGACTTGCTATATATATATATATATAATATATATATAGCAATTTATTAGGACTTCATAAAATACATAGACTTAAATACATATCATGATCAAAAATTGCTTGGAATAATTATAATTATAAGCTTTTCAATTTACACCTGCAGCATCAACAGATTTCACTCAACCTTCACCTTTCCCTACCTCTTCTCCTCCTCCTCCTCCATTGACATGCATGGAGATGTTGTGTCAGTCTTTGGATAGTATTGAAAGTGCCTTATTGTCAGTTAGAGGTTTTGGACTATCTGTAGAAGATGGACACTGCAATCAGACTAACTGCCGGGAGCTTCATTGTAATATTAACTTAGTTTCCGTAACACTTCCAATTGAAGTAAATGCTGAATACAAAATTATCCCATGTGGTGAGAAACATGCATTTTATATGAAAATGGAGGTCTTGGGAGGTATCCTAATGGAAGGAACGTTTTCTGAGACTACTTCCATAGCAACCAGCATATTTGATTCTCCTGGAAACATTGATGTAATCATTGTACCAGCTTTAAATGGTATAAGGTCGACTGTAAGTTTAGGACATATAATATGTGTATATAGTATTATATAATACAACACATCATTTTTTTATTCTTATATGCTACTACTATAATACATCTATATACACTTTAGAGTAAAGGCCTATAGAGAACTAAAGTTGGTGAGAGCTTTGATGATACAGGAGTCTTCCCCTTCTATCTTATTCTCCACTGGGCAAGACAGCTGTTTCTGGGATTTCCACCCTAGTGACATATGCATATGTACTATACAAAAATAAAATTAATGCCATACAACCGGCCAGTTTTTAAGAGACATATATGTACGTATAGGATTATACCTGGGTACATATATGTATATATACCATCCACCAGTTGCAGCTACCAGTTTCTCCACCCATATATGAATAGCTTATAGGCATAGCTGACTGGCCTGTGTATGGAATCAGGTTTTCACCAGTGCAATATATATGTATTAATTATACGTAAATAAACAGCCTTACCTGCAGAATCAACAAAATAAGTACAAAAAATAAAATATAGTAAAAGCTTGAAAAGACATTTGATCACCAAAATCATGACAGATACATCAAATATGGATACATATTACCAAAAACGACAACAATTTTTTACACACAACAATTTGTAAATACGTAATACACCGTATATAATCATTATAAAGGGTAAAGAAGTGTCATTGGGAATGTCTATATATATGTTCATAAGCTTTTCCACATCTTTAAATTGCCAATGCTAACATTTTGGATTACTAAGAGTCCCCTATAGGAGATATAATCTATTAAGACTTCAGTCATATAGGTAACTTTTCTTTTAAAGTTTTTTCTGTTTTTCTCATATATAGATTGAGTTACATTTTTTAGCAATTCCGAGAATAACAGTATTTGATAATTTATTTATTCCATTTTGCTGTCCAATGGAAGTTGGTAAGTATTTTAGATATTTCATTATTTAATTTTATACCTAATTATAGTTTTGTAAACATTTTAATATATAATTATACCTTCAAATATTAGCACTATATATACGTATGTACGTATATAGTTAATTGGAACCATACTATATAGTAATTTTATGGATTTACATGTGTACATGTAGCACCAGTGACTGATGTGACCATTTCTGAGAAATTCTATAAAGGAAGGCCAGCTCTTCTTGTGTCCTGGGAGGAACCAGCTAGTAATCCACCAGTTACTGGGTACTATGTGGAATACAAGGAACAGAACATAACCTATTGGAATACAATGCCATATCCAACTACAGTCTTTTCAAGCCTTATAACTGATCTCCATTTTGGAACAGAATATGAAGTTAGAGTGAAGTCAACAGTCGACAACTATGGTAACTCAACCTACAGTAATATCTCGTCACTGAAGACCTCAAGTAAGTGTATACAAATTTGTCCTACTGCATCTTTGAACATGAGATGTTTACTCGAACAACCATTTCCTCCTCTTTATTCTTCTTTCAATTGTTAGGCTCTCTTCTTGATTTTCAATCACTTTGTAAGGAATGCCCCAAGTAATTGGTTACAATTACAGTATAGATGAGACACATTACAGAATAGGCATATAGCATGTAGGAAAATGGTATCTTAGATTTTTCATGCACTTGTATTGGTTCATGTTTAAAGAAATATAACTACCAAGTGACCATGGATTAAATCATATGCCTCTAACTGCTGTATTATGTAAATGTACTGTAGTTTCAACTAGAACTTGTAGCTAAAATCTTAGCATATCAAACCAACAGAGCATTATATACATAGAACAACCCCATGTTTGGGGATATGCTCATGAAGCTTGATTAATTGATTGATTGATATAGACTTAGTGGCATATATATTGTAGAACTAAACTTCATATGTACGTACATGTACGTATATATATAAGCGCTAATTTTTACTCTCTATACCTCTGATTTGTTATACTGCAGATCCTCACTGTCCAACCATCCCATCTCCTAATGTGTACTATGATAGAACATCTGGTAACATGACCTTTGACCGACGTCCACCAATGGGATTTATTAATTTTATGTCACCTGATAGTGTTACCTGCAAGTGCATTGTCAGGAAGACTGAAAAAGACAATTGTGAGTTGAATTGTAATAACCTAGTATTTTCCAAAGATAAATATATAGTATGTATATTGTAACTTGCACTATATATACATATGTGGTTGATATGAGGTTAGTATACGTACATATATACGTATGTTCATTAGCTATGCCCATAGTAGAGCCACATGAAAGATTTGGAACCCTCTTAATATATGCTCTGACTTTATGCAATCCCACTGAATATTCATATATATGTATATAACATATATTAATAATATGTATTTTTATTATATAATTAGGTCTTCCAATTGACACCATTCACATTGATTTGAGTGGAAAGAAAAAGGTTGGTGTTCAAGTTGTTTGCCGCTGGACTCAAAACAATATCCTCCACAGGAATGCTTGGATTTTCAAAGTGCCCCTGTAATACACTCTTCATGCAGCCTGCAAAAGCTATAGCAAAAGCATATATACTAGTTCTTTTTGGTTGCTTATCTCTTATTCGAAGCAGAATCATACTTTAGAATACATGTACTGTGCCATGTATTCAATAATGACTATTATCAGCTGTTGAATGTAAAATTTGCATGTTAACAATTCGTTAAAAGGTGTATATGCGTATATATAGATATACTTGGTTGGTTGGATATGATGTAATAAAAGTGTAGATATACATATGTTGGAACAACATTATTCTGTATAGATATTATAATGATCTCCACTGGATATAAAATCTATGTATTTATATGCATGCAACTCATCATGTAGATTTCCGATGTATATAAGTGAATCATGATCATGCACGATTATATTTGCAGTATAAGTTACATCTGTTCAACACTATCAGTACAATACAGCCGATGAATGGGTAAATTTTGAAAAGTGACAAAAATGGGCTTTTTTCATAAAACTATGTATAATGTATATATGTATAAATATTCAGTAATTAAATTTAAGTGGAAAGGGATCATGCAGTGAATGGCTATATATATACATATAGCCACAAAGTAATACTACACTATAACTTAATTGGCACTGTCAAATGAAAGCTTCATGAAAACAATCGCAATATCTACATATACCATATACGTATTTTCATTTTACTTTCCTCCATTTTCCCCTTTTTCGTTCCTCTTTACATACAACACGAATGACATTTTATGATACATGTCTGTGACCTGTTATGCAATAATTTACAAGAGTATACTGAATGCTTACATAGATGTAGTAGCTCTGCATTCTGTATTTGCGGAGCTGGGTTATATTTTACTGTATAACTTATGATACCAATTTCATTATGAATTCGTCATTATCGACGATTGTATCTATAACCACTTCACAATTATCATTTTTGTTAGACAATTCTGAAATATACATGTATACATGGTATTAAATTAAGGAAATGTTCAAACAATGTAGTTCTTAAACAAGTTCTTCATGGTTGCTGTTTCTTCTCCTTTTGAATGTCACTGGAACGGTGCTGCAGTACTTCTTTTTGCATCACTTTACTGAGTGTAAAGGTGATCCCAGGGCACACCACGAGGAGGTAGAAGTACATCGTGCCCCAAATGGCCTCCGGTTTCTCAACTCTGTTTGACACTTCCACTACTTGCGTCGTAAGAGAAGTTGCACGGGAGCGATCCGGCGTACCTGACCGACCTCTGACCAGTTACTAGTCTTGCCCTGCTACGCTACGAACAGAACAAGCCCGACCCTGGCGGACCACAAACTCCCACCAATGAGAATCATCATGTGCACACAACGTAGCTTGGGAACACTGCACACAGACTTTAGCTCATTGGGATCGGCCAGGCGCTTTAGAGTAGGGACCCATCAGTTCAATGAACTATAAGAAAAGAAATAAAAATACATGATATACGATGAAATACTACATTGATGCAAATTCCTTCCAAACCAACCTGAAGCTGCAGCCTACAACAGGGGTTCCTGACCGACTACGTAGTGGCACTGGACCCACGCTCCTCCAGGTACGGGCCGTATAGTGAGAATCCGCAAGTGCCAATTTAACACACAAGCAGGATTAATAGTGAGATACATCTCCAGGCACTAACCCATGATAGAGAGACCACCCCACTATACGAACACCGATGACCCTTTGTCGCATGGTACCATGGTCGTGCTCCTACCACGGTTGGCGCATCGATCCACACCAAAGTAGACCTCCAGAGTTGATAGCCCGGAGGCCAAAGACTGAAAATTTCCTCGACTATTTATTAGAAATGGTCGGCGGGAAACATCGTGAACTTGGCGGTAAATCATGGAATTGAAATTTTGTTTATTGTTTTCGAGGTCATGTTCAAGAACAATAGACAACATGCAGAACATAACCCGGCCTATTCAGCAAATTGTTATTGTGTTATTGAGTCTCGGTTAGAAATCATTCATGGCTGTCTAGCGAAGCAAATCATAACATGTACAGTGACCGCATGAATAGAAGTGCTTAACCAATAAACAAGCTAATTGTAATTGTATCTTAATGAATCTCTGATTATTTCAGCAGTGTTCTTTTATTTCACAAGCTCTTGCAAGCGCATGAATCGACATATCAATCGGCATGTTTCATGCACAAGAAACGTCACAAGGATATTTAACAAGAATCTCACTTATCATCTTTTATGCTATTTGCGCTATTGTGTTCTCTCTGCTTTGTGAATCTAAAATGGCCGTTGCTGAAATACCAATTGTCTAGTTTGAGGAACTTTGTCGTTGTCTATGCCGAAACTACACTCATTGTTAGGTCATCTTGTTTAGAGAATCATGATCAGATAAACTATAATAGAGCTATATAGCTACTTTAAATGAAGTCTATAATATTTCTTTTTCTTTAAGTTTAAAATGTAAATATTTTTTACTTGTGAAACTGTTCAAAATGTAATTTCTACTTAACGTTTATGCACTAACATTAAATTTTGACTAGACAAATAATTATGTCTTATTATGCACATTGATTTGCTGTATATTCATCTATTTATATAGAATTGTCATGGAAGAATATCAGTTACCTAGCAACATGTCCAATTAAGAAACAAGGAGGGCTAAGTGCAATTATTATCAAAGTTACTGACTAAACCCATTCAGGTGGGAAAGATAGTGAAAGGAAGTGTTGGATCAAGGGAAAATTTGCATGGAATTTACAGTGAGCATAACAACTGTAAAGGTCCTGGTTACATCTGTTCAATGAGACCACCAGATTTAGCATGTCTACCAGTCCCTAGTAACTCCCAGCTACTGTAATTCAGTTAGGGGAGGTGTGTTGTACGTACATGCTTAACAGGTTCTCTGTATTCTATAGATTAGTTTGCCTTGCTATATATTTTTGGCTATAAAACTGTACAATCTCTTTGAGCAAGATTATTATTGCTTGAGCTTTTAATAGAAAAATTTGGCTGGTTAGTTAGACCTCAGTATGATATTTACATTTGGCAAGATATTTGTTTTTGGTTTCACTCTTGTCTTAGTCTCCTGAGGTCTCAAGCTCAGAACACTTGTCAACTCAGTATACATGTATAAAGTGTATACGTATAGCTGTACAATTATATGTAAGCATGATCTTATATACGTACGTATCTGCCGACCATATGCTTAAAGAATACTTGCATGGCAGAGGCATAGGTACATGTACATCTTAGCAAAGTCTACATGTACAAACTATTAAATCTAATCTACGTAGTTCGAATTCGATATTAATCATAAAGCAGACTTGCTGTTTCAATTCTTATGCACCATTATTATTATTACTAGGGTATAATGCAAGCTCGTATAAATTGACACAACAATCTAAGTGGAAGAGAAATGTGCAATGAATGGACTACAGGATCGGATGTGAATACACAATTTGATTTTTAAAATGGCAGTCGAGGGAAGTTGTTTGCTATCAAAGACGAATTCGAAACTTTATTAAACAAGTGCATACTAGAATGTGGTACATACCTTAAAGTGAACAAGAAAGGAACCAAATAACCCTAATTTTAAAAGAAAACATTTTGTCTTGTCTAATTATTTACAACTTTGTTGTTACTCCTTTATGAACTCATAAGACTTATCAGAATGCACTGGACATTATCTTGGAAGACAAGTTTGACTAAGAAAGTGACAAATAAATGGACAAGATGATGGGAGATGCTATATACACAGCTCTGTGAGGTTAGGAATCATCCATGTTCTTAATATGTACTTTAGACAACTTCATAGTTACATGGGAATCATTCATGCTCTAAAAAAGTTCATTTTACTTTATATATAAAGTTTAAATGAAGACATTGTACTACCAGCTAAGTTAATAATCTCATTGTTCAGTTGCAGCATGAATTGATTGCATGGATTAATTGCAGTTGTTGCTATGGCAATCTTGTTATTTAACCATGCATGATTTGTACTTGGTTGGAACTTTTTGTTCTTAAATGTCAGGCATGTTTTTCTCAAGTCTGACTAAAATGATAAGAATTGTTCTTATAGTTGTTTATATCAGTCCAGGTCTACAGTCCAGGTCAAAGGATCCCAAACTTGTTTTTCATACAGCTTGGCTTTAGTCCATACGTAGCTCTCAGCTAATGTTCTCCAGCCAAACCAGAAATGTGGCAGTGCTCAGCTGGAGAGCTACTTGGCCATGTACAAATAAGCCATTTAATAAGTCAGCAAGTATAGTTTAAAGTGTCTTTATGCCCTGGAGCCAGGTATCTGGCTGTTCCTGTTGAAGTGTAGCTAGCTGCTTGGGTTTCATAGGGATCCTTGTTCCAATTTAGTTTAAAGTATGGCATGTCAGTTTGTCTTTATCATTACAGATTATTTGTGATTAACTATTACTTAGAGAACTTTGTTAGAATGGATTATTGTTATAAACAGTTATGGGGAATAACAAAGAACAATGGCAGGTCTATATAGTGCAAAGCAACTCAGTAACTGTCCAATAGAACCAAACCAATTATTGGCCAATTGGCCATCAGACCTCTACAGATGCAGTATACTGGTTTCCACTTGAGACCTTCAGCTGGAAACCATAATTTGGAATTGGAATAAATTAAATTAGCAACTCATTATATGAGTCATAAGGAGGGCTTCCTGTAAACACATTTTATGCATTATGAAGGATTCTATTAAACCTTTCATCATAACCTTAACAGCTACGTACCTTTAATCCTTGTGTTTGCTCATATTCACACATATAATATATACCTTTATGACCTGTACAGTATGTATATATAGTACAAGGAAGTGGTATAATGTTTTAAGTATACAGTACGTATATCTTAACATTATCATCCTCATATACTTCAGCTATATCGATGGTGTGCCCAAACACAGAAGGGATAAGTATATTTAAATTTCAGTATGCAACTTCTGTATGGTTAGCTGTATCTCTCATGATCACTGTCTTGTTTTGACACTTTTCCAGATGTACTATACTTTGTTGCAACACTGGCCATCCCTACTCTAACTCCATTTTTAAATTTTATCAGTAAGTGAAAAGCTTTGATATCTTCATCATTTGACTCTGGATTGTAAGGGAAGACTCTGGTTCCCATCACGTGAACTTTGTTTTGATACACTGCTCATTGTGCTCCTCAAGGGACATGAGTGGTTGAAGTCAAATGATATATAAGTGAATCATATTTCAAAATGTGGCCTGATTATGAAGCCATTCACATTATCACACTATCTACCTATATCTGTATATACCTATAGAAACCTGTATAATCTGCATGTGGAACAGTATACATTAGTTGACCTGTGAAATATTGAGTGACACCTAAGGTTTCCTGAGATGGGATATATTGAGGTGCAGCTAGACCATTTGCCATATAGTTATCAACCACCTGCTGCTACTACTGTCAGTGCTTTAGTGCAGCATGCAAAGAAGCGTCCAATTTCTTGTTCTCTTCTGCACTGCTACTTTTGCAGGTAAATCTTTTTATATATTTTATATTATTTGTATACTCATATCTATGATTATGTAATTCATAAAGGCTCACAGGAGGGATATTTAAAAAATGAATTAAGGGAGTCTTTTTGATTCAGCTGTCAAGTCACCATTTCCTGGTACACAGAAGATAAATCTCGCCCCCCCCTCCCAAAATAGCACGTAGACATAAATACATGAATGATTGACACAACAACACAAATATAAGTGCTACTGTAATATACGTATAGTTTAATATATTTAGTGATCAAAAATAGTACGTATATACGTAGGTTCATCTAATGTAGTTTTCTGCATGAGATAAATATCCTAACATGCTAACTTGATCAGACACTAGAAGGCTGTTTTCATTTTTGAACTTTGAAATCTATATATACGTACACTAAGAAGGTACGTAGTTATACAGTATGTGTTATAATAACGTTGGAATAATGTATACATCAATACATTTAAGGTTTGTTATTACTTTTATAGTTTCACAGACTGAGTCAACTGTAGAAACATGTGAAAGCATTCACTGTGCCACTCTGAAAGCACTAGAGAAAGTTATTCTCTCTGTGGAAGGTGTAGCTGGAAAATGTGATTCAGATCCAAAATGCTTGACCCTATCTTGTTCACTGACTCGAAATGGATTTCCTACAAGTCTGATATATAGATTGCTCCCTGGTAGTCGTGGTCCTTATGCTATAGGTATAGAATTGTTTGTATCTGGAAATCCTGTGATCAATGGTACATTCTCAGAAAATACTACTGTTCCAGTTAGCCTGTTTGGATTTAGTGGTACAACTGAAATTTATATCACTCAACTAAGTGATGGTGTAATTGCAACAGTGAGTCAAAGTTTCCGCTTGTGGTTGATCTTATCAGATAATAATATTAAGAGTATATAATAGCTTAACTGTATTATTTGCTCAGAAACTACGTACGTATATAAGTACATACATATAGTATTATTGCAGTGCTGGTCCTCCATTTAATTATTATTTAGGTGATATTGCAACTTGCAGCTTTACCACAAGAGATAGTGTTGAACAGACAAACTATCAGAATGTGTCGCACAAGTAAGTAACTTTAATCAAGAGGAGACTATAAGATCTCCAACCAATTTTAAAATCCTAACTTCCATCATTGATCATTCTTACCCCACCTGTTAAGCCTCCTGAGTGTAACCAGTCTCCCCTTAGCCGTTCCTAAAGGTGGTCCAAGCCATAGACAGTTGTATAGTCCTTAGTAGGACTCATCAGTATTGTATATGCAGTGGAAATTTGAATGGCTGCTCTGTACTCCCAAATTTAGCTTCATATTTGACCGAGCTACAGCACTAAATGTACATTTTATTACTGGTTTACATACAAGTTAAGCCTAATGTATGGAGCTAGAGAGATAGGGCAAACTTAAGTAGATGTCAAAATTTCCAAAAACTCTGGAAATGTTCATACATACATATCTATGAATACATGTACGTACGTGGATGCTAACACCACGTTCAAGCTTCTTATTTAAAAAGTGAGTGCTTCCTTATATTATTAGATAAAGGACAGCCTGTATTAATATAATATAGCTGACCAATCTAATTATTGATATATAAATCTCAAAGCTTTGATTATCATCACATTTGACTCATTGCATGTACTCCTCAGTAGACATTAAATAGGTGTGGTAAATCAGTTAGATAAGGATGACATACAACTTTGAAGGACTCAATAACATTAATTTATCTTAGTACTATGTATATGCACTTGTAATGAGGCAAGATTTTAGGTTCTCCCCACACTTATCATAGAGTACGGTAGTACTCTATAAGTAGGGATGGCCGAAAAAAAACATCCACTGGGTCAGACAGCCATTTTTGGGAATTCCACCCTTCATCAGTGATCCTGGGAGTCTCTGTCTTTTTCTTTGTCTTGATCTTCTGTGAATCCTTGGCATGCATGCTCTATTCTTTCATGCCATGTGTATATACTACGTAGGAATTTCTGAATTGGCCGACATTACAGCTTTTTGTTTTTATTTCTAGGATCATGTCAACAAGACTGCCAGATACCGACTAGCAGTAGTACGGCTGTCATGGTTGGATCATCCGTGTGCTACAAGTGTAGCTTGATACTGATAGATCCTTCGTATGTGATAGAGTGGACCAGAGAAAAAAATCCGCTGACTCCTGGAGTCACTACAAACGGCGTAACTGCTTTCAGCAATGGAACTATATGCATTGACGTGGCACAGGAGCATTTTGGGCAGACTTTTGTCTGCTCTACCCCTGGAGGTCCTTTTACACCAGATTTTGTACTTTCTGAAGCTAGTAAGTTTGAAATGTAGAGAAGAATGTCCATTCTAGACTGATACAGGAACTTAATTATTGCCTAATAATACCTTCTTCACATGCTTTTGATGTTAATTTGAGCATCTGTTTGCTAGTATTCACATGAATGTTCCAAATATTTCTGTCTCATTCTCCTCCACAGACCTCAATCCACCAACAGTGTCAGGTGAACTTACTCTTAACGAGACTGAGGAGCTCATGTTGACATGTCAGTCAACATCCCAACCAGCTGTCACCTACCAGTGGATGTATGGTGGAGAAGTGTTGAGTGATACTAGTACACTGAGTGTACCAGACATTACAAGGAGCAGTGCTGGAGTGTACACTTGTATAGTAACCAATGTTATTGGGTCACTGTCCATCAACTCTACAGTGATAGTTCAATGTGAGCCTAAAACCTGCATGCCTGTGTTATATTGATGTACATAATTTTAAAAATATCTAATAAGTTGATGTTTTATCTGAGTATGTATACGTAGGCTATCCAAGTCAGAATCACTGTAGCTGGACTAATGAACACCTTGTTGTATACCATTCTCTTTTCTTTACATAACACCAGTCATCCAGTCATAAAAGCTATAATTCTTTTGTGTATATATACACACATGACATGATGTAAGGTTTAATTAACTTTGTTTTCTCTTCAACTAACTGTCCAAAATCTTTGTATTTTAAAGATCATTTATAAATAAGGTTTAGATATTCCTGTGACCACTGACTGACTAGTGGGTTAATTAGTAAAATGATTTGTCTATATACAAATTTGAGTTCATGGTTATTTCATTAGGTTAATAAAGACTTATAAATGTGTATTGTCCAACTAGTATATATGTACATATATAGTAATATATAACAATGAAAATTATAAATTATAAATGTATTATGTACTATTATTATATAGTTGATTGAAAACTTTACTATAATGACTGCATGTATAACTGTAATATATAGATGGATGTTAATTCTTTTCTGTTTTTCTCACTTTTTTATACTCTTTCGCCAACTTCATCTGATCCTGCTGATACCACCCTTTCGTTCTCCCACTGCAACCCTAGTTTGTACCAAAGATACCCTTAGCAGGACAATGAATAAGATTGCAGCAACTCTACTATCTAGCCTTAGGTCAAATGAAATATCAGCTGAGTGCTTTTATTCCCTGAAGAAATCTCCTCTCATCAAATGTTACAACGGAATTTTTCTAAATCTACATCTGCCTCCAGAGCTAGATCTACCTGGTTCCAATCCGTCAACAGTACGGATAGACACTAGTATAGCCTTGGTAACTAGTGAAAGTGGTCATGGAATTAAAATAGAAGTTGCAGTTTTTCCCTTTGATCCAATTCTAAATGGAACATTCTTTGAAAATAAAGTAGTTAATTCAGCTTTAATAGGTGTGATTCCTATTCGTAGCACCATCAATATTACCCAACTCCCTGATGGACTGGAACTTAGCGTAAGTTGATAATTCTACGTACAGTAAAATAAAATTCTAGTATATATGCCTTAAAAATAGAGCTTATATATACGTACATGTGTTCTTGTAAAGGCCTGCGTAGCTAGGTGTATTATCCATTCCAAAATTACATATTATACGTACTTACAGACTCAAGCCAGCACCTCCTAACCAGATTAAATGAATAATTTCTGACTTTTGGGTACCTAAACAGGTATCATCTTCAGGGAATGAATAAGGGAAACATCTGGTGTATATACATGTATATAGTGGGATAGGGATTTCTTCTTACTGCATCCAAATTATGATAAGGGTAGGACCCTAGGCTTGAAGAGCATTTGGAGATGTAGTTGGTTCTTTTCTTGAGTTCATGGTCAAACATTTCAATCCTGTGGATCTTATACAGAAAAAGAACCAATTACATCTCCAAATGCTCTTCAAGCCTGGGGTCCAACCCTTATCATACATGTATATAAGTCTGTGTCAATGATTGAGGTGTATTGCCATTTGCAAGGCTATACCAGGCCGTCCACCAAGGTGCGCAGCCCAGCTGACTGGTGTAGGCCTTCACTGTACGTAGTTTCTGGTCAAGGAGTAAGAGTTATAAAGGTTTGATGTTAAAATGAGAGGTGGAGATACTGTATATGAGAGCGAATAATAATACTATATATAAAGAGGCATGTACCGTACGTACGTATCTGCATACTTACATACATATACACTACTCTTCTCTTATTCACTGAAGATATGATGTAGGCCTGTATGGGTGTAGAAAAGTTGAAAATTATTCATTTGGTGCGGACCTTATGAGTATAATTATTCTCTTAATGACATAATTGGACTATGATAAATTATGTCCCTCACATAATATACATACATATATACATACATTAATTTCCTCTTGTAGATTTCCTTCAACATTTTCAATCTTAATGAGATTTTGTTGTTTGATAGAGTAACATTAGATGTCTGTCCAAACACTCCAATCCCAACAAAGAGTAGTGAGAAAACATGCATATAAGTATAACACTCTAAACATTATCAATTCTTTTAGGGGCTTGTTTTTCATACCACTATTACAAACATACCCACCTAATAAGTAATTATGGGCTATAGTGGTTAAATTAGGTGAAAAATAGATGTCCTGGGTTCAATTTCCAATTATGTTTCTTTTGATGTTTATCAATTATTTTATACTTTGAACTAGTAGCATTTTGACTTCTTGTGGTATTAATATTATGGTATGTACGCACATATGTACTTGATATACAGTACATGTACATTCAAACTCAAATTTTATACAAATAACAATATACCTACTTTGATTATTTAATGTAGCTTCACTACCTCTACCTTCCCCTACTCCATCGTGTCAGAAGGATTTCTGTCAATCACAGAAAGTACTGGCTGCTGCTCTAGCAGATGCTACCAATGAAGTCTTTCAAGCGGTGTGTTCCGGAATTCCAACTGATGGATGCACCCTTCTAGCATGTCCGGTAACTTTTAGTGTTGGTGATTCAGCACATGGCGGATCAATGACTTTGGCTCAGAGTTATTGTGAAAATACCTTTCAGTTTTCATTGGCTATTCCAAAGGTCACAGCTGTATTTGTGAATAGCACTCTCTTTGGAACAACTATACTACGTTCTAATGCTACCACAGTTTTCATTCAGACAGAAATGCAATCTGATGGAATTCTTCTGAGTGTGAGTTATACGTACATGTACGTAGGAATACATATACGTAAATCACTAATAAAATTAAATGACTATATATATACATGTGTGTGTGTAATTGTGAAAATTTATTTGAATTAGGATAAATGAAAAATTGTACAATCAGTAATTACGTAGATGAGAAGATATTACATGCAAACTAAATACAAAAACAAAAGTAATGTAAATAAAGTAAAAATTAAGTACATTCAAGAAAATACATTTTAATATAATATTTCATATATATACTAATTATATAAGTATTATAAATTATTTTAATTGAAGTTGCGGCTGGATTTTGGGTCAGAGCCAATAGTGCTTTTTGATGAATTGCTTCTTCCAGTGGTGTTTCCTCTTTGCTGTGATGCAATAGGTAAGTATGGACTTCAATAATTAACAATAGCTAAACTCATAATCCTAGCATTTGTTGCATGTTCAGTTGTTAACTGCATAAACAGATAAATTTTTTACAATAATATAGGCTTTATATTGATTCCTATAAGAAGAGATAACTTCATATACACCACAAAGCAATGGAATTATTATACTATACCAACCAATTGCAAGTGACCTAAGTATATTATTAGTTGAGGACCAAATTAAAATGGCTACCAGTAATCGCCTCCCAGTCATCCAAGATTTTAATATTCATGAAAGAACCATGGCCACAGACTTCTTTAAGTTCATCAGTGTCGTGTTATACATTGTGTGAATGAATTTGGATGACTGGGAGGCGATTACTGGTAGCCATTTTAATTTGGTCCTTTCATGATTATTAAATGAATTTGGACGACTGTCCTCAACTTATTAATTCATCACAAGAGATGAATTAATAAGTTGAAGACAGTCATTAAGGTTTAATAATAAGGGAAGATGGAGACTTCAGTGTATTTGGGACTACATATTGAAAAGAGATCATCATAAGTTAATTCGTGTACCTATTTGAACAAGTATAAATTACCCATACATGAAAAATCTAATATACCATTTTCCTATATGCTATGCCTATTCTGTAAAAAGCCTATAGGGGAACTAAATCTGAAGAGAGCTTTGGATGAAGATACAGGAGTATTTTCTTTCTTCTTTTCCTTTCTTTCATCTTCTTCTCCACTGGGCTAGACAGCTGTTTCTGGGACTTCCACCCTTCATCAGTGATCCTGGGAGTCTTTGTCTTTTTCTTTATCTTTATCTTGATCTTCTGTGAATCCTTGGCATGTACATGTACACTATATTATATGCATGCATATATCACTACTACAGGTCCAACATCCATACCATACCTCTCCACTGAGCCTCTGTCCAGCTCTGATTTTGTAGGTAAGTCTCTATGATAATGTACTTAACTGCATGAAAACACACATCTATATACGTATGTAGATCCAGGTACATACACATTTGCATCCACTAGGCCAGACAGCTGTGACTGGGAATTTCACCCTTCATCAGTGACCCTGGGAATCTTTTTTCTTGATCTTTTGCGAATCCTTTTTTATGCTAAATCTAGTAGTCTTATATAAATATACACAGTATTGGCATCATTAGGTATTTTAGCATTGTTAATATAGTACTACTACATTAATGACTAGATTTTCCTTTTTGTATCATAAACAGAATCAACTCTACCTCCTTATCCTTCGCCTACCTCTTCTCCTCCTCCTACACTAACATGCATGGAGACGTTGTGTCAGTCTTTGGATAGTGTTGAAAGTGCCTTATTGTCAGTCACAGGTGATGGACTATCAGTAGATGGACACTGCAATAAATCTGACTGTCGGGAACTTGACTGTGATCTAATATTATCAGTCACAGGAGTGTCCCAAATTCCTGTAGATCTTGAATGTATACTTATCCCATGTGGCGAGAAGCATGCATTTTATATGAAAATGGAGGCCTTTGGAGTTATTCTAATGGAAGGAACGTATTCTGAGACTACTTCCATAGCAACCAGCATATTTGATTCTCCAGGGAACATTGATGTAATCATTGTTCCTGATCTAAGTAGTGTACAGTTGACTGTAAGTTGCAGGACATGCATTACTGTACATATTAATTGTTACACTGGTGAAATATTGAATAATCAAAGCCACAAATATATATTGATTGAAAGTCTTTAATCATGCTACATATGCATTTTAATAATTTCCGTTTATGTACGTACACATCTTTAAACGTAGATTAAGGTGAACTTTGAAGGAATTCCAGAAATAGTTTTCCTTGAAGATTTCTTTGTCCCATTTTGTTGTCCAATGGAAGTTGGTATGTTTTAACAGTAACATGTACATGTTATTTACATAGACAATTTTTTCTTCCAATTTTCCTATATTTCAAATATGTAATGAGTCAAAGATAATCAAGAACAACTTGTCCTTGTTGATAATCTCATGGGTTTCTATACCCATGTAGCACCAGTAACTAATATCAACATTAGAGAGGGTATCTTTTATATGAAGCCATTTCTTTCCGTAACCTGGGAGGAGCCAATCAGTGATCGACCAATTACTGAGGTCTATGTGGAATATAAAGAAGCAAGAGAAAGATTTTCACCTTGTTGGATTACAACATTTCCAACACTCAGATCAGCCTATATATATGATCTACAATTTGGAACTCCATATGAAATTAGAGTAAAATCAGCAATCAGAAACTATGGGAACTCTACCTATAGTAACATCACATATCATACAACTCAAAGTGAGATATGTAAATGTGATAAATACACAGTACATTCTATTCTTTAAACCTTTTTGATCCTTTGGATGAACTGTTATTGGTTTTAAATATGTGCCTGGGATACATAAATTGATTACCATGTTTGCTACATACGTATATATAGAAGTATACAATTTCTTCACTATAGACCAACAGTGTCCATCTTTTCCGATCCCAAATGTCCGTTATGACAGAGTATCTCAAAACATGACAATTGATCGCCGTCCACCAAATGATTCCCTTGATTTCCTACCACTGGACTTAGTGACTTGTACTTGCAAAGTCAAGAATATTGTGAAGGAAAATTGTGAGAATTTATGTATAACAGTTTAATATACGTATATAGACATACATACATATATACATAGGAATACTTTAATTCTGTATATAATATACATATTATGTATGTCATTTTGCAAGTCAAGATACATACATATATATATACGTACCTATTGCAATCTTAAAAATATAGTTTAGGAAGTTTAAAACGTTTCCTATATACTGTACAGACCAAATATATGTTTTTAATTAATGATGAGACTCTTACAATGCTATTCTGATTCTTAGACTTTTGAAATATAATCCTGATATATGGTATACCATATATATTATAATATTGGAGAAATAGATAATCATTGAACTAGCCAAGTGATTGACGTCTTATTGTGGCTGGGTATCCATGATCATGAGAAGAAATTAATCGTGGAAAATTTGTTAATAGATGATTATGAATTAAATAGGACTTTGGTCAATCAGCCACAAAGAGATTTCATTCACTTGACTGGTTCAGTGTACGTAATAATTTCCAGTGATTTTTTGCAATTCACAGTACATGTATGTGCATTATGTACTGTATGTAGGTCTTCCACTTGACACCATCAACATTGATTTGAATCGAATTAGTTCTGTCAATGTTCGCATTACATGTGAGTGGACTCAATTCCACGGGAACAACAATGTAGTTAGAAATTCCTGGATCTACAGAGTTCCCATCTTCTAAGATGAAGCCTGAACCTCCTTAAAAAGCAAATTATATGGCAAACTTCTACTCTACTTACACTATAGGCTACTCAACCCTTAAAGACCAGAAACTAAGCATTTAGAAGTACACATGCATACGGACCATTTATAGGACACAATAGTGCATAGCTGTTTATTGAAGGATTGATTACATGGATATACTGAGCTATTATAATGTAACTCCTGCACAGTGTACAAATGTGCACAGTTTGTATTGTATGACCAGATGGTTAGACACTATTTCTAGGAACATGTAATCTACCTACATCATACATGTAATCATAGATAAAGGACTCTTATACTATTACATTCTTGCACATGACTACAAAGGAAGTGAACAGACGTAATTACAAGATGGCGGAATGAAAAAGATGTCCGACAAGTTTCGAAGTGATTAAATCAGTGTAATCTCGGTTTGCGAAATTGAAGTAACGCTCTATCTTTTCAAGGAAGGACAAGTTCGTATCTTATTGTGTTTATATCTCTCTGGATTGATCCGAAAAACTTTGGCAATAGAGATGGCCGCTGAATTGACAAAGCCGGTAGCTGAGAGAGTTTGTCAAGGTGGGAGACTTGTGTTTATTAATATTCGTTTAGTGATCGCTAACTATTGAACTAGTTTTGTGTAGTACAATTGTTGTTTAGCTACACAAGCGTATTGCTGCAGCTGATGAAGTGATTTTCCTTGGTTACGTCGGTCCTGTCAGTCTACTTGGCAGGTGAACACGCAACTTGCTTCAGAGCAGTCTAGTTGGGTTCCTATTGTTTACAATCTGATACAGACGTGCATTATTTCCACCACAAAAGATTACTCGTCGAGAGACACTCAGTATAAGTTCTGCCTGTTACGTTGAAGCTACAGTATCATAGATCCAATTACAATACAATAGGTTCTTTTGTCTGAAAGCAGGGACGCGTCTAGGTTGACAACCGCTGACGAAGCAATTTATCACATCCGTCTAGCCATGTAATAGTCTTAACATTTATTCACTGGTGTCTCCATCCCGAATCGATCGCTTTACTGCGACCAAAGTAAATGAAATACGTTAGTTTAAGCTTAGATACACCGAAGTCTTGGCATTTGCACTATATCTATACAATTTCGCCTTCATCCCCGAACAGTGCGCTGTTATAATTTGCTTACTCGACATAAGTGTGTGTGCAAAGACGAGTACATATTACCCAGCCCTCTGAAAGGCGGTACAACGAGCAGACCAGTTTTGTAATAAGTGATATTACAAATAGGCGACTATTTTAGAAGCCCCTGTTCCACCGCCTAACCTGATCCACCACCACTTCCTCCTCCTCTTCTCAGATGTGCCTTCTCCAGCAGCTAGAAGGCTCACAATGGACGAGGTCTACGACCCTGCAACCAACCTTCCCAGGCCGGCAGTTCTGAAGGAACACTTTGTGAAAGAAGGACGTTTAGAGGAAGACGTGGCTAAGAGGATAGTCAGAGAAGGTTTGGCATCCTTATTGTCTTAGACAGTCCCTGTATTGACATTTCAGTTGTCCTATGTGATTCTCTATTTGTTCTCTATTTGTTTTTATTCTGTTTTTACATTTTGCAACTAACAAAATGTGTGCACTTTTAAAGTACAAGTGATTGACCTCATCCAAATCTAAGTTCAGCACAGTCAAAATGTCTTCCTTTGATATGTTGCTGCTGTATGTTGACTGGAGAGACAGTAGAATAGCCTTATTATACTGTTCCCATGCAAGTGTTTTTGCAGTAATTACAACTAACGGCTCCTCCTATACAGCAAATGTTTATTCACTTACAGTACAGTGGCACCTCTATAAATGGTCATCCCTCTACTTCAATTGAGTTCCAGAATTCATATTATTTTTATATAATTTTATACCTTACTAATGCAGCCAGATGAATAAGTCCCATAGGGACTAGGGAGGTTCAGCTTTATCATATTTAGTCAGTTTAGTCAAACTGGACACATGTACTTTAAGTGTACTTTGTATGTTTTTTTAAAAAGTGTTATGCTAATATTTATGTAAATTTGTCTGCTTTGAATGTATAGCTGGAATATTCTAGGATGTATCTGGTTGTCATGGATATGTTGTGATTTTCAATTTTCTATGATTGAATTACTTTATATAACTGTTAGTTGCATAACATGTAAAACCAGTATCCAGCTAACATATATAAATGGATCTTAAAGCCTGGATGTCATCATCATTCAACTAATGTAGTTATTATTTCATTGTGAATGATCTGAAACATAATATCCTCATTGTGGTCACCATGAAATAAGTATCAAACCTAAACCTTAGTATATACTTATATTATATGTGATATTTAATATATATGGTATATATAGTACTGTAAATCCCTTATTATTAGCGTGCTATTAAATTAAGCTATATTAGCGATTTGACATTTACCGCTAAAATTAGAGTTCGCTAAATAATATAGTACTAGTACTATACTGTATTACTGTAATTAACTAACAAAACTTCCATGATCTTGTAAGTTGCTAATATTAAATTCTGTTATGTAGGGGTAAAATCCAGTTTCGCTAACTTTTTGGTTCCGCTTGAATAAAAGGATTTACAGTATTTAGTATACTACACTGTAATGCTTTATTGTATACGTAGCACAGTTAAATTTATCCTTGTTCTGTGACTTCTAACGACATTATATGAATTGTGGTTTAGGAAAGTTTCTCTTTTACGTATTTCCCAATGATATGCTCTACTAATATCTTAGTAGTTGCTAATTCAGACCTTGTGAATAGTTGTGGTTTGATTATCAGATATAAAGTGTGATTAACCATTTTCTTACATGCTATACCTATTCTGTATTAAATTAAAAAGTCTATAGGGAGCTAAACCTGGTGAGAGCTTGTGATGAGGATACAGGAGTCTTCTCTTTCTTCTTTTGCCGCTGGACCAGACAGCTGTTTCAGGGAATTTCACTCCTCAGTGACTCTGGGAGTCTTTGTCTCTTTCTTGATCTTTTATGAATTCTTGGCTCTTTATGCTACATCTAGGGATGTTATATGTACGTATGTATACACAATTTTGGCACCAAAAAGTTGAATGAGGTGTTAACGAAGACACACGATATTAGGAAATGTAAAATAAATTTCTATTTGTAATTACGAGGTTTAGTTCCCTATAGGTCTTTACTCTAAAGTAGATGTTACATGTTAGAAAAATGGTGTGTTAGATTATTCATGTTCATATTTTTTATTGCACCTTTGAAAATTAATGTAACCTATATATTTATATGTAGGTACTGAGTTGCTTCGCAATGAATCCAACTTGCTAGAATTGGACGCTCCACTCACAGTGTGTGGAGACATACATGGCCAGTTCTTTGATCTCATCAAGCTCTTTGATGTAGGGGGTTCCCCAGAGAAAACCCGATATCTCTTTCTAGGTGATTATGTGGATAGAGGTTACTTCTCAATTGAAGTGAGCTAATAAGCATACTCTGACGTCTAGTTTTTATTAATTTTATAGTAAGTTGTTTGGGATTTCTTCTAACTGCGCCCAACTTATCTTTGAGATGGTTCATCTTTAGTCTTCTCAGTGTCTAAAGACGCAGTTTGTTCTTTTGGAATTGGACATTTCAACTCTGGGGATCTTCTTCAGCCACTGAATAACAAAAGGCTAAAGATGAACCATCTCAGAGATAAATTTTTTTATTTTATTTTATTTATAGAAATGAGCCTTTCCTGTTACTTATTTACACATTTGTGTATAATTAATTGATAAATGGCTTGTTCCATCTCAAATCTTAATTTCCATCATTTCCTCAACCTTTTTCCATCCAATCCGACACACCATTTTTCATCTCAGACTAAATTCAATCAAAAATCAGCATTTTATTTGTTTAGTCTTATTTTGTCTGTCTCTCTTCTTCAGTGTGTGCTATACCTTTGGACTCTCAAGTTGCACTACAGGAATAGCCTCTTCCTGCTGAGGGGCAACCACGAGTGTAGACATTTAACAGAGTACTTTACCTTCAAACTAGAATGTGAGCAAAGGATACCACCCCCTATCCCTAAGGCTATCCCACCCCCTATCCCTAAGGCTATCCCACCCCCTATCCCTAAGGCTATCCCACCCCCTATCCCTAAGGCTATCTCACCCCCTATCCCTAAGGCTATCCCACCCCCTATCCCTAAGGCTATCCCACCCCCTATCCCTAAGGCTATCCCACCCCCTATCCCTAAGGCTATCCCACCCCCTATCCCTAAGGCTATCCCACCCCCTATCCCTAAGGCTATCCCACCCCCTATCCCTAAGGCTATCCCACCCCCTATCCCTAAGGCTATCCCACCCCCTATCCCTAAGGTTGTATTCCACATCTGTCCTTTTTACATTTTTGTATAATTATTTTGAAAATAGTGCATTTTCAAGCATTATTTCATTGAAATTTCAATTTCACAATATTCATATTACCACCGCACTCTTATATTCCGACCAATATTATTATGGCAGTATATGTTATGTGATATTCTCCTGAGCAACCATACAGGGTTTTAAATGTAATGGTTGTGGTTCTTGTGTCTTAGGTAAGATAAAGTACTCTGTGGAAGTGTATGACTGCTGCATGGAGGCCTTTGATTGCCTCCCGTTGGCTGCACTCATGAGTGGGCAGTTCCTCTGCGTACATGGAGGGTTATCCCCGGAGATCATTACACTAGAAGATTTGAAGAAGGTATACACATATATATATATACCCACATGCATATATGTGTATAAAATAGTCAGAGATAAGCTATTATTCATGTTTCTATGCATCCAACAATGTTCAGGTTGAAGTCGCTGTTGTGTCTCACTCTAAACTACTCACTAATTAACCATTTTCTCAATGGGATGATTCACTTGACCAAATCTACCTAGTCACCCGGGCCATTTTCTGTAGGAGAGGCCATCTTATTAATGGGTTGTTGATCACCATCGGCCCGATGATAGTATCTAAATGCACCTTTATGATAATTAAGAACCACAGCTATTATATATGTACGTATTGGGGGGCCTTTGAAATTATCAACAGGGGGGAAATACGTACAATTTTAAAGGGATAATCTAGTCCAGTATGGTATGGCATAATATATTTCAGTAGTTATCCATTGTATATCATATACGTATAATGTGTCATAGCCTTTGAACAATTAACGCCATTTATTTGCTATTGTAAATTGGCAGTTTGACTTTTTTTTCAAGGAAGGCCAAATATTGAAACGTTCAATTTGTTTTTAAATACAATTGTTGCTGAGTCTCAATAAATTAGGATACTCGTAGCATATACTGTAGGAATATGGTATTTACTCGCATATCTGACTATATGTACAGTACTATAAAAATAAGATAGTTTCATAACTCAACTTAGAACTAATTGTGTTATCCACCAGTTGTTCTGCTAATGCATTTCTCACCATATTCTTGGTCTAAATTGGGTTATAATTATTCTCACTAGTGACTTCATGCAACTGTACTGCTGTATACTCATTTCCTTTTATGTGTATGGACAGTAGGACCCAACTGATTCCCTTCGTTGGCTTGACCACTGACTATACACTGACTATACACTGACTTGCACTGACTTCCTCTTTGAAATCATCTATTCAGTGGAGCTCTCAGTGTTATAACTGGAGATTATTAATGAGATTGAATTTGTAATTAAACCCGCTCCCTTTGTCTGAATTATTTTCCTAATGTCGTATGATTTCATTAAGTAAGGTACGCACCAATAAACATGTTTAGCATAGTCAGTTTAATTCAAGTATCTAGGTGTATTAAAGACCATTAGAAATAGAGAAAATCTAAATATCAGAATTCCATTAAATTGGATATGTTGGTTGAGAATCAGAAGTCACAACAACAATACATTCCCCTAGTTTGGAAGCTAAGGAAGGAACCACATTCCCTCCAATCCAACAGCCTTTATTTGGTCGTAGTATTTCCTGTTTATTGCTTGTTTTCTAAACTCTGGTCAGTTTATTATTTCACAGTAATATAGTTATGTATTATACCTATTATATGAAATACCAATTTGTTTCATTTGTGGTTAGGAAAGGTACAAATTTAATAGATTATTTCCTATACCTCTGTACATGGGGTACAATGTTTTAATTCAGAGGATTATTGAGCAACAGCAACATAAATTATTGATAATAGGACGTTTCAATCCATAGGTCTTCATCAGCAAACACACATCAGCATTGTTTGCTGATGAAGACCTACGGGTTGAAATGTCCTATTGTCAATAATTTATGTTGCTGTTGCTCAATAATACCTCTGGATTAAATCATGATCGCAACAAACAACCCTTATCGCTTCAGGGTAAATGTATAAGGCCCCTAGATTTAGCATAGTGAGCCAAGGATTCACAGAAGATCAAGATAAAGAAAAAGACAAAGACTCCCAGGATCACTGATGAAGGGTGGAATTCCCAGAAACGGCTGTCTGACCCAGTGGAGAAGAAGATGAAAGAAGGGAAAAGAAGGAAGAAAAGACTCCTGTATCTTCATCTAAAGCTCTCTTTAGGTTTAGTTCCCCTATAGGCTCTTTTTACAGAATAGGCATATAGCATGTAGGAAAATGGTATCTTAGATTTTTCATGAGTTTTTTGAATCACTGGCAGGATTTCATTTGGGGGGACAGGGCATTTGAAATTCTCACATATCAAGCACACATTATTCTTGCAAGAAGGATGTGCCTTAATCAGAAACAACAATGCACCACCTAAACAATTGCAAACAATTGCACACCTTATATCAGCATACCCAGTTGAGATTTCTATAGTCTGTATATCCTTGTATACTACGTATTTGTAAGTTCTGTATACTGTTTGTAAAATCCCTACTAGTTGGTCTCTTTTGTATTACTACTACTACTAATGTACATACTGTACATTATTATGTATTATGCTTCTTCTACATTTCTATGTACCATTTTTTCTTTTTTTTCCATTGGGCCAGACAGCTTTTTGGTAATTCCACCCTTCATCAGTGACCCTGAGAGTTTTTGTCTTCTTTCTTGAAAAAATAGGGGACTTTAAGGTCTGAAGCTTGTATAAAAAATGTTAAATTTGGTATAAATTTGAGTAAAAGTTAATTCAAAAATGGGGCAACCTCATCTGATCGTAAGGTTTAGCTCTAACAGTGACATTTACTAAGTTGGGGAGAGATACTATGAGCCAGTACAAGTGCATGTATGTGGTGTGTTTTTGTAAATGTACGTACCTTGTAGACTTTTTGTATATTGCTTGTATACTTTCTGTATATTGCTTGTATACATACTGTGTGTCCTCTAAACCTTTTGTATACTTCTTGCTCACAGTATGTATATACTTCTTGTATATTTCTTGTATACTTCTTGTATACTTCTTGTATACTTCTTGTATATTTCTTGTATACTTCTTGTATATTTCTGTGTACTACAGCTGGATAGGTTTAAAGAACCGCCTCCTTTTGGTCCGATGTGCGATCTCCTCTGGTCCGACCCGCTTGAAGACTTTGGCTCTGAGAAGCCTCCCACTGAAAACTTCTCCCATAACCAAGTGCGGGGATGTTCCTATTATTACAGGTGGGAGGAGCTGTATTCAAATTTTGTAATGCATGTATTTAAAATGATTAACTTGAACAACGCAAAGTGATTTATTTCCTCAAATACTTTTACAAATCCAAGTGTAGCTAAAATGTTACCAATTTCTACAATATGTGGAAGCCCCTTAAGTATGGAATGTGTTGTTCTTATTGGTAACTGGCTAAGTATGTAATTCTTTGGTATAGTTCTCTTTACGTTGACTTTTAGAAGTAGGGATTGCTCATTAATTATTAAATTATTAATTCCAACTATATACGTTTGACTCTTATTATTATTATTGTTGTTATTGTTATTATTACAGACTTACACTCTTAAGTTTAAAAGCTTCTTCTTTCTCTCTGTATTCTTCAGCTACAATGCTTGCTGTGAGTTTCTTCAGAGAAACAATCTTCTCTCCATTATCAGAGCACACGAGGCCCAGGATGCAGGGTAGGTGTATGCTGCACTGGTTATAGCCTGTACTATAGTTCTCACCTCTATTGCATAGTCATTTACTCAAGGGGGGTTCTGATAGTGTACTGTATTTATCCAAATAGAGACCGGGGCCTCTATTTTGTTCCAGTCAGACCCCGCCTCAATTTGAGCCTGACCTCAATTTGAGCCTGACCTCAATTTGAGCCTGACCTCTATTTGAGCCTGACCTCTATTTGAGCCTGACCTCTATTTGAGCCTGACCTCTATTTGAGCCTGACCTCAATTTGAGCCTGACCTCAATTTGAGCACCTGACCTCTATTTGAGCCTGACCTCTATTTGAGCTAGACCTCTATTTGAGCCTGACCTCAATTTGAGCCTGACCTCTATTTGAGCCTGACCTCTATTTGAGCCTGACCTCTATTTGAGCCTGACCTCAATTTGAGCCTGACCTCTATTTGAGCCTGACCTCTATTTGAGCCTGACCTCTATTTGAGCCTGACCTCTATTTGAGCCTGACCTCTATTTGAGCCTGACCTCTATTTGAGCCTGACCTCTATTTGAGCCTGACCTCTATTTGAGCCTGACCTCTATTTGAGCCTGACCTCTATTTGAGCCTGACCTCTATGAAGTAAGGCATCCATGTACGTAGTTCAGTGTACCCCTTAAAGTGCCACTAAATCATTCTGACCTGATCACTATTAGGAATAGTCAAACTACAATTTGCCCACCCTCAAAATTTAAACATTTCATAAAAAATTCCTGCCAATATTTTTAAGTATTATTGTATTTGTAAGGAGTTCAGTTAACTTCCTTCCAGTTGAGATCTTAAAGATCCTCTTTCGGATACTCACTGATTTTAAGTGCTAAAATTGAAGAAGGTGGAAGTGGATGGTGGTTGAAGGGCCAGGAAGTAGGAATCAGAAATGGGATGTCAGCACAAGGAATGTGTTGTTGATAACAGAGAGATAGTTATAACCATGTGGAATGGGAAGTTTGAATGGGAGGTATTTATTGGTCTCTGGAATGTGAAGTTAGAGATGGATATTTTTATAAGGATGGGAAGTTGATACGAGCTGTGTGATAGGGATAGCATTAACTATTGCACCAAGAGCAATAATAACAAGAATGGGCTGTCACAAACATTGCATAATGAGCATATATGGTATGACTTTAAGAGCAATAATAACAAGAATGGGCTATCACAAACATTGCATAATGAGCATATATGGTATGACTTTAAGAGCAATAATAACAAGAATGGGCTATCACAAACATTGTTTAATAGGATGATCCAAGAAGAGCTGGTAGCTGATTTGCGGAATCACATATACAGTGTTATATGGACAAATGCAATTTAACTTCTTAAACTACCATTTACACTATACAAATATCATGACCAACATTTTAATCTTAACAATTACTGATTATTGCATGTGCCATGAGGATAATTTAAGATCCAAGTCTTTAACAGGATTTCCTTTAAAAAGAATCACAAGGTTTAGAAGGCAAATAAAATTTAGTAAAATTGCTTCAGTATATTTGTGTACTACTAAAAGGTGGCAATTTGACTTTCTTTGAGGGGTGAGGCTCCGAGAGAAAATTTAATTAAAATAGTCCACTTTTTACCACTTATCATCCACTTAAAGAGACCCTGCTACGTATGGGTCACTCTATATTTATAATGGTAGTTTTTAAGCTTGATTTCTGTCTTGTTTTCAGGTACAAAATGTATCGCAAGAATCGTGTGACAAACTTTCCAACATTAATTACTATATTCTCTGCTCCCAACTACCTAGATGTTTATGGAAACAAAGGTAAGTAACCTCCAACTGCCATAGGATACAAAATAGGTTTCCATATGTTGTTGTTCTCTATTAATGGAACATTTTACAAATTCCAGTTTCTATGTTCATATGCATACACAGACAATTGATCAATCAATAGATACTCTTATGTGTGTAAGTGCAATAATTTCGATGGATGCTGTTTGCTTTGTGCCATTGATTAATGTACTTCTGTTAAACACAGGAGTAGAAGAAGCTCTTGTATCCTCATCCCAAGCTCTCACTAGTTTAGTTCCCTATAGGCTATTTACTCTAAAGTAGATGTAGCCTGTAAATGTTGTGTTAGATTATTTATTTGTACAGGGGATGAATGAAATTCCAGTGTAACTAACTATTATGTTACGTGCTGTTCAGTACATACTGCCATATGAAATACAGAGTATGTTTCACATTTTACTACATGTAGGCCTGTCAATGTTTGTAAAGCAAATGCAAATATTTATGTGGGATTCTCTGTATAGACTTACATTCTGTAATGTTCTACTTACTTGTGTAGCACTTGGAACTTCTAAATAGTAAACATTACACCATTTTTCTTACATGCAATATTAGAGTAAAGGCCTATAGGGAACTATATCTATAAGAGCTTAGAATGAAGATACAAGAGTTTCTCCTTTTACTCTTCTTCTTCTCCACTGGGACAGACAGCTGTTTCTGGGAATTCCACCCCTTAATCAGTGACCCTGGGAATCTTTTTGTTTTCTTCTTGATCTCTGTGAATCTTTCTCTTCCTCTGTGAGTCCTTGGCCTGGCATTCATTTTAGTGTGAAAGATATTTGGACAATATATAATCAACGTCTGAGCTAATTACTAAACAAATGATTTAGTCTATATGCATTTGCCTACTAATTTGTTTCATTAGTGTGGTTGCCATAGTGATGCTAAGTATGATGCATTAATACTATTAAGTGGCACGTAAGTGATACCTCAGAGGGAGACCTTTTCAGTGATGAGACCACATGTACATATATGATAAAGTTAGGTTTCTTTTCTTCCTTCTCCATTTGGCCGGAAAGCTGTTTCAGGGAGTTTCACCATTCATCAGTGACCCTGGGGGTCTGTCTTCTTTGAGTTATGTCAGCTATCTGTGTGTATATGTACACATGTGAACAACTTTCTATGTACATATGAAAAATATACTTAGTTCATATGCTCAATTGAACAGTGATTAGATTAGAGTAGATAATCTGTTGATTGATCAATTGTCTGTGTATGCATATGAACATAGAAACTGGAATTTGTAAAATGTTCCGTTAATTTGTGGGTACATCATGATAGAGGTAGTAGTCCATAGAAGTCGCATACTAAATGTGATCCCTGTTGGCTGGGTTGTGTAATTATATCTCTGTATTGCATAATAAGGGATCACACTGTGCAAGGTTTTAATTAGTGCATAAGGAGGAATTATGCATGTGGTGAATCTTATGAAGTGAACCTTCTAAAAATGGAACTTATTCCATGAAGTGAAAGGCTTCTAGAGTCCTGATCTCTTTCATGCACACTAAATTATAATGAAACACACCCTCATCAAACTGCAAATGCCCTGGTTATATAAACTGCTAAATCTGCTTTCAATCTCTCTTTAGAGATTAAAAGAATGTTGTATCTCCGTTTTAAGAGCAGTTAATTGGCCTCAGTGATCATTCCATTCTATGTGGGCCTTTTTTTCTGTAGCTGCTATTCTGAAGTATGAGAACAATGTAATGAATATTAGGCAGTTCAATGCCGTGGACCATCCCTACTGGCTTCCAAACTTTATGGATGTTTTTACCTGGTCACTCCCATTTGTAGGAGAAAAGGGTGAGACCCTCAATAATAGTTGAATACACTTTAAATTTGGGTCATTTTCTTACATAGTAGAAACTGCTTAATACAAGTTGAAACCAATTACTGCTGCATGCAAAATATACATATTACTGCTTTATGCGAATTACACGGAAGATGTTCATTACATTTGTATTAAATACTGTGTGAATGGTATCAAGAAACAGCACTCATACTTGATCAATTTTAAGACTAAATGTTTGAAAAGACTGGTGCTAAGGAACTTTCTAAACCGCAATTTGTAGGAAGCATGAGATTCCTAACTTGACACCATTGACTGTCCAATAGGAATCTAGAAAAATTTGAGAAGCACCTGCTGAGTTCAGCAAACACTTCTAGTAGAACAAGGAAATGTCTTTTGCATGTCTTTTATGTATGTGTCCTTGCGAACTTTATATCCTTGTTATTATGCTGAACTGTTCATACTGATAACAAGAAAGGCACCCTCCAGCATGGATTTCTTGTACAAATTTGTATTATTATATTGTTAAAATGTATACATTTGTACAAGAAACAACTGCAAATGGCCAAGAGTAGATGATTTTATCATGTTGGAGTAGATGCTGTGTGAAGTACTGTTTTTGTTAAACATAACATAATATAGTTACATTTTGTGGTCTTCATATCTGTTGCCATAGTTACTGAAATGTTAGTGAATATGTTAAATATCCATGGAGACACTGAAGAGGATGATGAAGAACAACGTAAGACCATCTACTTAGCCATCCGTCCATCCATCCACCCACCCGTCCGTCCATCTGTCCATCCATCCACCCATCCGTCCATCCGTCCATCCATCCATCCATCCATCCATCCACCCATCCGTCCATCCGTCCATCCATCCATCCACCCACCTGTCCGTCCATCCATCCACCCACCCGTCTGTCCATCCGTCCATCCATCCACCCACCCGTCCGTCCGTCCGTCCGTCCGTCCATTCAACAAGTATTTAACTCTCAATTGATTCCCCTGTAGAAGAGCTTGACCCAACTCAGGTTGCTGCCAGAAGAGAGATCATCAAGAACAAGATTAGGGCTATAGGCAAAATGGCAAGAGTGTTTAAGGTGCTGAGGTAGGTATGACTTTTTGTATAATATTGAACAACACTGTATTAATGACTTTTGTATAGTAACCATGCATTCTCTAAACATCCATTACCTTTCAAGTCATAATATGGACTCTACTATTAATGAAGCATTACAGAATACTATATAGGGAGTTCCTCACTAATATGCTAATATACATATGTACCGTGACTGTGTTGCTATACAATGGCAATATAGTTTTTGTAATAAACCTACTTACTAAACTATACCCACCAGGTACCAATAAGAGATCACTGTATGCATGTATTACTGTAATATGTCTTATTTCTGTAGACAGGAGAATGAGAGTGTGGTCACATTAAAAGGTCTTACTCCCAGTGGAAAGTTGCCCTTGAATATGTTACAAGGAGGAGGTCAAGGACTCAAAGAGGGTCAGTATTTACAGAGTAATGAGCTGTAGGCTGTCTCAGATTAGTAGGAAACACTTTATAAAGCATTTCCTCAGAAAAGTAGTTTTAAATTGGTGCAAGACCTTTCATAACTGGCAATTGAAAGTTCCTATAGTGGTTAGCTCTGTATGAAGGTTAAAACTATTTTCAGTAGTACTTTGAAAATTTGAAGTTGTTTATAAGTGAATAATCTAATACATGTGATTAACCACTTTCCTACATACTATGTCTATACTGTATTAAATTAAAAAGTCTATAGGGAACTAAGCCTGTTGAGGGCTCGGGATGAAGATACAGGAGTCTTCTCTTTCTTCTTTGCTCCACTGGGCCAGACATTCAATCCTTCATCAGTGACCCTGCTATTAATGTATACAAACTTTATGGATTCGAAGCTAGCAGTTCATGTAGAACAAATGTATTACTTTAGCAGTCATATATAGGGTTGGGCCCTATTGGGTACTGTAATCGTTTAATGATAAAGTGTACAAAACTGTATTGTCTAATTTTTGTCCATCTCTTTGAATGGCTAAGGGGAGACTCTGGTTCCCATTAAGTGAATTCTGGTTCCATCCATTACGCTCCTAGTGAGACCAAAATGGTGTAAAAATCCATGTTCAAATGATGATGATAATTAAAGCTTTAATATTGGCTTTAGTTCTAAAAATCCCTTATATTTCAAACTTGTATTAGCAGGTATATCATTATAATTAAACTGAAAAGAGAGTATGGGTAGTACAGAGTAGATTTTCCTAGTACATATTATTATATTAAATGATGAAATTTTCCTGTTACCTTTGAATTTTGATTAATGAGGAGCTAAAGTGTGAGTCACTGAAGGGGTTGTCATGGTAACACTCTCAGAGTAACATACAGTTTAGCTGCTTCTCTATGTATTCAATTGCTGAAATGAAATACCTGCCCAATAGCTCAGTTACCATTGTAGTGAAACATGGCCACATACTCCATTCCAGGAGTATGGTTGTTATATGTAGAAATGCCTGTATACCCAGTTACCAAGGTAATGGTTGCTATATGATATAAAACTCTGTTACCAAGGTAATGGTTGCTATATGATATAAAACTCTGTTACCAAGGTAATGGTTGCTATATGATATAAAACTCTGTTACCAAGGTAATGGTTGCTATATGATATAAAACTCTGTTACCAAGGTAATGGTTGCTATATGATATAAAACTCTGTTACCAAGGTAATGGTATATAACTCTGTTACCAAGGTAATGGTTGCTATATACAGTAGTATGAAATGTCTGACATATACTGGTAGTAGAGGTTCCAGCCTGTAATTTTCTTTCATGTAAATTTTGAATAAGTTTCAGAATTCCTAAACCCACCTATAGTTTATTTTAGCCAAGCTGTTTATAGGATATGTTGTTAAAAGCATTTATAATTGCTGAACATATTTGTATCATCTTTCTTTAGCCATAGCTCAGCTTTCAGCTGATGAATTCCCTAGAAAGAGGATCAACAGCTTTGAGGAGGCCCGACAGTTGGACAGGAAGAATGAACGGATGCCTCCCCGAAAGGATTCCAGTCAATCCCTCCCTGTTTCACCATCCCCCATTTCTCCTTCAAAAGATCAAACATTTGAGGCAATGCAGTGATCTTATCTAATTACCTAAATAGCACTGTTTTGTACTATATTACCATATACTCTAATACTAATAACAAGTTAAGGTCTTATCAATGACTACTTTCAATCATTGTAGTGTGAAATATTAAATTTAAAATGTAAAGAGGAGAGATGTTCATTGCATGTTATTTTGTAATGATGTATTTCAGCTAAATATAACTCATTGATAAGGAACATTTTCATTGGCATGCATGGGCTTCAGGACCAATTAAGGGTGACAAATATAAACACAAACATGATGAATATTTAAATATGTCATGCAGCCAAGTTATTTAATTGTCCTGGGGATATATATCGTGGCATCATATAAGCAGATTAATGTACATGCATGCCCATTATATATATATAAATAGGGCCCCTAATATACGTAGGTGCATTGTATGATTGTAATTGTACATATATATATACGTGTATATACATGTACAGTATTTATAATTCGTAATAAGCGTTATACACTTTCAAAAATGTTTTTTTTTTAAATCATGATCATTCATGCATTTGGCAGACAAACTACATTCAAATCTATTACTTGCTAACTATTTTTAATTGGTCAATAGTGTTGCTACTAAATTTCACGCAAGTAAATTGAATCAACTACGTTGACTGAATCATTTGGACTGCATAATCTTGAAAAATTCAGCTCGATTTACTTTTCCATCTCCGTCTTTATCGGCTTCTTTTATTATTTGTTCGATGTCGAATTCTCCAGTCTTGCCACCCAAACCTTTGACAGCAGCCCTCAATTCGTCAGCAGTAATGACACCATTTCCATCTTTGTCGATCTTTTTAAATAAATCCGAGATTTCTGCTTCTGTGCGCTTCCTTCGATTTGCCATCGTAGCCAGAAATTCCTGGAGCTCTATCGTCCCACTGTTGTTTCTATCCATCTTTTTCATCATATCCTTTAATTCACTCTCCGTTGGATTCTTTCCCCAGAGCTCCTTCACCGTAGCACCTAATTCGGCAGTGGTGATTGATCCATTTCCATCCCTATCGTATACACTGAAGGCTTGACGATACTTTGCAACCTGGGCTTCTGTGAGTCCGAGCGATTCCATTGCAGTAATAGTTTAAATCTGGCTATGCAGGCAAAGACTTATTACACTTATATCAGCTAGCTCAGTTAAATAACGAGGCTACGTGCGCGTTTTATATAGAACCTGCAAATATTATCAACGTCACGTGCAGATATGGCGATTTCCGGAAGCGTGGCAAAAACTGTCTAATCATAATTCAAGTAACGCCTATTACTCAGTTATTTATGTATATCTTCTTCCAAAGAGAAAATCGATCAAGGTCTCTCTTTTTAAGCCTCGCGATCGGTCGCAAATTTCAGTATGCAATCACATGTATGGACATGCTTCATAGTTACGGAAGAATTTGAAAAATGTGTTGTTCACGTAGAAGGGGCTTAGAATGTTATTATATACCAATCGAATTTTCAAAATCTAAACAATAGTAGGGTTAAACTCATATATAAATGAATAAAAATTATAGTACATGTATACACATGTATACATATATAAAGTAAGCTTTGTTAGGTAGTAGGTATAAGCCTCATACATATTTACCAGGCAAGGTAGATGCTTTAGTAGAATGAGCTCCTAGATTCCCGTTCCCTGGATAAGTTTCAGAGAATGATCTGCTCCTATCTCCAGCGTCACACTCTGTTCTGTGCTTCCACATCAAGTGCCTCTCTTTCCATGAGAATCTTTTCCCACATTTATCGCAGAAAGGAAATTTTTCTTCATCCTGTTCAGAATTATCCGCACTCTTACCATCCAACCTTTTTTCATCAGCTAATGCAGCCGGCATAACTGATTGTGGTGTTGGTGAAACATTTCTTTTCTTTGGCTTTGTACGAACAGGGGGAGGGTGCTTGATAGGTGTTTGAATCACTGAAGAACCTTCCTTTTGTAACGTAGGACTTTCATCTTCAGTTGAGTCTAATATTTGGGTTTCATGATGGCTTAACTTGCTTATATATCTTTTCTTCGGCTTTGTACGAACAGGGGGAGGGTGTTTGATGGGTCTAGGTGTTTGATTCACTGAAGGACCTTCCTTTTGTAAGGTAGGACTTTTATCTTCTTGAATATTAGTTAAGTCAAAAGTTTGGTTTTCTTGGTGGCAACATTTGTTTTGATCCTCTTCTGCAGCGTCTGTAGATCCTTCATCCAGACTTACTTTTTGCTGATCACGACTCTCTGGAGTATTTACTACGGAATCACTTGTGTTAGAATCTGATTTGGCTATGTGTGCCTCAGAGAGATTGGCTTGGGAACTAAGAGTCTCCTGGTCCAGGTCAGCTAGTTGAACTGGAGCTGTCTCTTTAGACTCAGCATTTGCATGATATTTTGTTTCACAAATAGTCTCATCTTTTGCTAATTTAATGTTTGAAGGAGCATTGCTGGTTCCCTGTTTTGGGTCTAATTCCATGGCAAACATTAAGTCTTGCTCAACAGTGTTAGGAGCAGATGATTTTAGATTGGATTGCACAGAAATTACTGGCTGTTTATCAACGGCTGCTGCTTGCAGATTTATGTCATCTTGAATGGCTACAGTTTCTGAAATGCCTTCATCTTTAGAGTATTTCTTGGATGCATTCTCACTGTATTCATTGCTGCCTACTATCTGCTCATCATGTTCTTGATCTTCATCAATTGCATCTTTAGGCTGATCAGTACTGATGTCCAATAACTACATACAAAAGGCAAAATACAGTCAAATTATACAGTAATTTGGGAAATTTTAATTGTTAAAATTTATTCATGGTTGACTCATGGATCAAACAAACAAAAATTAAAGTTCTTCAACAATAAATATTAACGCAATACAGGTTGGGCCAGATCGTGAAATACTTCAAATCAAAAATCTATAACAAGAAAATTAATAATTATAAAGTATCCATACAAGCAATAATTGTAAAATTATTAGTTTTGGAATTTTATATACTTGAATAGTGACCACCTAGGTATAGAGTACAACTTACAGTGTGCTAAAGAAGTGTCCAATTATATATTCATCTGTAATGATATTCATTGTAATTAAAATGGCTGCTGGATAAACTGTGGGTTGATGTATAGCTTATTATAAGAAGATTAGCTTTGACTTTCTGAAGAAGGCTCAGTTTGAACCAAAAATATATATATCTATATACATATATCTGACACTTTCAGAAAAGATGTGATTTTACGTATTTCCTCAGGGTTTCAGTTGGGGGGGGGGGGGGGCAAGGTGGGGGCAAGGGGGGGCAAGGGGGGGCATTTGCCTCCTTGGATTTAGGTTATCAAAGTATGACACTGCCCCTGCAAAAATTTTAAAAGTCAATTTTTGCCCTCCATTACAAAAATTTCTGGATGAAACCCTGGTCCTTTTCAAAATCTGCTGAAAACAATGTACTCAACATTACATTATCTCACCTCTTTGCTTGCTTTCACACTTCTAAATCTATCTATCATAATTGGCCAGATATTATTGAATGCATCTTTTTGTAGTTGCAATTGTGCTTCCCTATAGAGCTTGGCGTATTCTGTTTCTAATGTTTTAATATCCGTTAGGAGCTGAAGATTGTCTTTTTGAAGACTGGCATTGGCTTCTTTTTGACTCTCAATAGCTTCTTGATATTTAAATATTTCTGATTTGTGCTGCAATCTTTCCTCTGCTAGCTTTAGTTTAAGTCGATCTATTTCTTTTGACTTGTGTTCAACTTGGCTGGAAAGTAGTTCATTGAGATTTGAAGCAAAAACTTGCAGTTGATTAATTTCTGCTTGTTTCCCTTCCAGTTTAATAAGCTTTTCATCTAAAAGCTCTTGGAGGTGAGTATTCTGTTGACGTTCAGCGGTACATTGGGATGCAGCTTGTTTGAGCTGAGTGATTGCTGATTCTTCAGTTTGAAGGAGAACAGACTGAATTCGCTTCATTGCAGACACCAGGTTAGCACTAGTTGGACGAATGGACGGATCATCCTCTAAACAACTCTTGATTAGAGATAGAAAGAGTTCCTTTTCTTTAGTATTGAGCAGATCTATTTGATTTTGTCTGCGTTGGAATTCTGTAAATGCCATGAGCTTGCCATTTATGAAGCTTGTCGCATAGGTTGGGTTTGGCCATTCATGTGTCAGTATAGTGGCAATACAGTTGCCAAAGGAGAACACGTCCAACTTCTCAGTGTAGCGAGGAGGAACTTGCAAAGCCTCTGGAGACATGAATGCCGTTGTTCCCTTTACAGACGACCGACGAGTCAATTTCGACTGGTTAATGGCCCGGGTCATGCCAAAATCGGTAAGCTTTGCCAAGAATGTCCATTTATTTAGCAGAATATTGTTCGGACTCAAGTCATGATGAACCAGCGGTGGATCGTGGTCATGCAGGTAGCACAGTCCCTGAGCTACCTGACGAAGGATGGACATCTTGTCTAAAACTAGAAACTCCTCTTTAGTATGGTCCTCCAGGTAGAAACGAAGAGATGTGTCCATCTTCTCCAGGATGAATACCGGTACGAGTCTGTCCGGTGGATAGTGAACTCCCAAAAGCTGAACGATGTTTGGATGTCTCAAGTTCGACCATACATGATACTCTTTCGTGAAATCTCTAACCATTTTGTCGACTTCGGCTCGAGAGAGCGTAAGAAAGATCTCGTGCATTTTCTTGGCTGCACACAAGGTGCTACACCACTCCACTTCCAGCACCTCTCCATATGAACCTTTGCCGAGTGAAATTCCAGTCGGATGCACAGCATCGATTTCCCGGATGGAACCTGCCATTGTTCACTCCTTCACTGAAAACACAATGACTCACTCTACATATATTTTGATCACGTGTAGCTAATCAAATTAAATGGATGACTGATTTTGTTCTGTCTTGGATGACTTGATAATAGTTAACAATTACATTCTGCAAGACTCTTTTTAATGTGATATATATAGGCATTGAATTTCCTTTAATAATCTTTATTATATACAACTAGTACGTGGTTCAAATTGTACCATGTATATATACCCAATCAACAACAACCCTCCATAGTAATTCTAGAGACAGAATTTTCTAACTAGGATAAAATACCATAGTATACCATACCATAAATACTATACATTTCAACACACCACTGTATATCATGCAGCTAAGATATATGTATATATATGTATGGAGTCTAATTAGGATCCAGAGAAACATGAATGGAATGTTGCTGTGGTAATTATAGCTCAGCCACCTGCCATGGCCAGCAGTCCTGGATGGGTCAAATTACCATGTCAAACAATTTTTCCTGATGTTTTATAATGATTACTTGTGGTTTGATTATCAGTTTAATTTTTTCATACAAAAAATAGAATCTGATACAAAAGCTTAACATGTCAAATAACACAGCGAACTGAATGATCGTTAAGGTCCTTTTTAGTCGTGAATCTTCTATAACACCGTGAACATTTGTGACTTCCTGTTCCTTTATAAGGCGGAGGCAGACTGTCTGATTGGACATCCATTCTTGCATCATTAAGCTGAAAAGATAATAAATGGTACACAATTCTTAAAGCAGTACAGTCATTGTTCAATAAAACTTATATTAAATCAAAAACACTTAGTACTGTATATCTGGACTCGAATGTGAGTGTAATGGATGGCAAATTACAGGTATTAAGTAAAACATTGTGGATGAAGCTTATGGCATACGGACTAGTATACGGAATTACTGAGGTGTCAAATCAATGTGTATGACAAGGTTGCAGATGTGGACAAAACTCGCAATCTTGCATTCTTTAGACACACATAATCCCAATAAACATGTTTTAAAACTGTTCCCAAGAATAACATCAGGTGTACGTACTTGAATTAGTCGAGGAGATCCTGGTGCACTGATTGTCTTCTTGCCACCTAACCCCCTAGGAGTGACTACATTCCCATTCTACATTGAAAGGATTACACAACACAATGAAGCATGGGAAATAATACAATCATACGTATATACAATATACAAACTATATCCCTTTTATTCTCAAAACATTGAAATTAAGAAACAGTGAATCATATTTCTTTTTTAGGAAAAGCATATTCATCTGTTTCTAGCACTTACCTGTGAGAGGTAGCTTCCCATCATTTCCTTTTCTCGTGCTGTTTTAAGATTGAGTTGTGCCCTTAAGGACTCACCTTCCTTTTTCAGTCTTACTACTTCCCTTTTCAAGTCATCATTCTACAGAACAGTAGTAGTTATACAACAATCATTGCATAAGCTACACACATGTGGGGTGCAATAGTAAGTCATTTTTAATCTGTTCACTGTAAGAGTACCATCAATTGACATTCACAGCTGCACACATGTTTTAAGAAAAAAATGAACTTTTGAATTAAATTTTGTTGAAGGAACAATTTCTTCCCTTGAGATTAATGAAAGTTTTCCAGGTTCAATTTTAACACATTCTCATAATACTCTGTATTCACACCTCAGATGATCTGTAATTAGAACTTTTAGCTTGTGAATGTGTATAGCAACTCTGTTTTAAAGATGTACGTAATTATGCAAGGTAATAGTAGCATTTTAAAAACTTCAGTGCATAGCTTTTCCACTAATAACAAGTATTTAGAGTTAAAAAAACTTGCGGCATCTTCACTCGGCCACCTTATAGGTTTACCTGTGGAGGTGTTCAGTGGCTTTCAGTGAAAAGGCAGTCAGGTTCCTAGGATTCGTCCTTACACTTGAACAACAACAACAACTCTGATACCTTACTGTAATTGCCAAAACACTCTCTCTACTCAAAATATTCATGTCTAAAATTACAATACAGTAGGCAGTACAGGTCCTACGTGATAAAATGGCTGTACCATTCACTAAGCATACATACAATGTACATACATACGTACCTCTACAGATAGTCTTGTTCTTTCTGTTTCTAATTCAAGTTGTACTTCTGCTAGCTTTCTTCTGGCTTCTTCTTTATCTTTCCTTTCTGCCCTCAGATCATCCTTATAATTTTCAAGCTGAATAGACACACGAGAACAGCATACAGTAACTCAATGAATATATGTACTTGCATAGGACACCTATGAAATACTGTCGCGATGAATCTGAAACATTTCAAAGAAGGGTTCTAAACTTCAATAACTTGGTCATCCAGAACATCAATCTTTAATTAAAAAGATTCTCTGATTACACATCTTTATACACCTCATATAACATCAAAAGTTAAACAGACTTTGAAGAAAGGAATACGTATATATTATATTATATTTACTATAAATAACCACCTAAAGAGGTGGAAGAAACGATCCAACGGCACTTTAGATTAAAGTACTTCTTTCAACTAATCAGATACACATTTATCTGAAATATATTCACTCTGCCACATATTAATGCAAATGTACTATTTAGTCTATAAAGCTGCTAGACTCTCATTCCACTTCCTCCCTCTGGGTGGTTATTAGGGACAGTGTAGCAAGGTAGTCCGCTCACTCATCATCTTACCATGTTTGTATATAAAACATCTCCCTAATCACTCCATTTCTGGGGTAGTCTGACTTTTGGAAAATATTACTGATAAACTGACAAATAGTGACAAAAAATGTACGTACAAATTAGGCAACTACATACGTAGGTACCAAGTAGGGTTATCAATAAGGCATGATATAAAAAGTTATTTACTCAATATTGTGACTACCACTGAGTATCTCCTCCATATACTGAATACTGAAATTGTTCCTCCCCATGCACAGCCCCCAAAGCAGGATGGCCACAGTATTACCTTATAAGGTAGGATATGAGGTGTATATAGCCCACAGACTATGAATATAGTTATTACATGTAGCCACCCCTCTAGTTTATACCGAATATAAGTTTATTATGTAATCACACAAGAAAGGTGAAATTCTTCATTCCAAAGTATATCACATGACAATATGGCTACCTCACCAGATCATGAGGCAAGTCATAAGACTAAATCATACAACAGTCATGTTCTCTGGGCATTATACAGCCATTATACTAGGAATAGGAGTCATACAGACTAGATGTCTTTCCCTTTAGGAAAACAATGAGGTAGAAATTAATAGTATGTAATTTTCCCCTCCATACACATTGTAAAAAGTGAAAATGATATAAATTATTAATCACATAATAAGCATGTACATACGTATGTGGTAGATTCAATTTCCAGTTTTCTTTATTTGCACAATTTGCATATTAATTTTCATAATAGTCACTGCCCATTTAATTACTACAAATATGCTGAAACACTGCATCCTCTAACTATGCTTTATGAGCAGGGCTCATGTCATAAAGTTTCTTTAAAACTTCCTCATCATTTTGCTAATGAAGACCTTTGGGGTCAAAATGTTCAGTAATTTGTATAAAAATACTGTTGCTGATGCTAAGAATCCACTGATCTTAGCAACCAAATTTTCACATAGCAACCAAATCTACCAAACAGTTCCCAAGGCATACCATTTGGTTGACGAGTAATACTAAAGGATATAGGTCAGCTTTGAAGGGTAATACTAAAGGATATAGGTCAGCTCTGAAGGGTACTTCCAAAATCTTTCATATTGTGAATAGTTTACATGCTAAGATACTCAAAAGTCCCTTTAAAAGCAAAATTATAAACATTTAGCATTCTGCAAATTCTGTTTACTTACTCTCCAGGTTTATAACAATCAGCAAACACAAACAACATTCCTGAATAACATATACGTATGTATGGCTCTTCTTATAGTGCAAATGTACATAGTATTAGCAAGAAAATTTGGAACATAAAAATATACATGCACACATACGTACATACTACATAACATACATATGTACATGTGTTAATCAGTGATTTATTATCCTTATTGAGCACCAGCAACATATACGTACGTACATACATTTTTAGGATTGAGGATACAAATGGGTTTGCATGTTTCAGTTCAGCAGAGGTCTTCTTCAGCAATCTTTGCTGTTGCTGATAAAGACCTCTGGGTCAAGTGTCCAAATCTGTTAAAAACATACATACCTACATACGTATATGTTGTTGGTGCTCAATAAATCACTGTTTACCACAATGCATGGTCATAACAAACTACATATACATACATAGATATGTGCATATATATCATGTTACCAGGGCAACCGGGTGATATCACTCAAGTGTGGTATAACTACTACATATACAACCTCCAATCTTATATGAACTATGTAGTCGTACATATGTGTATCATGAAATACATGTGGCTCAATGGAAAAAGAAAATATAAATACTAACTGTAATCTCATCCAATGTACTAAGGTTTGCTCTAAGTTAAAATAGGACTAGTTGTATAGGTACATACTTATATTATACGTTTTCTTAGGCTTATATAAGTACTAGTTGTATATTGTCTATATTAAGGAATGTGCTCACTGTCGATACTGTTTTAGCTGGAAATACTTACGCATTGATTTAGATAGAGGTTCTTTCCCTCCAATTCCTTTAAAGCTTCCTCACTGCCTGGTGCAGCTTTCCTAGCTTGAATTTTCCAGTGTCTACATTCCTCTTTGAGCTTCATTTCACTATCTCGCAATATCTTATTTTCAGATTGCATTTCTCTCAAAAAATCTCTCAGATCTTCCATTTTTCTCCCAATCTTATCACTGTCAGCATATTTACTACAATGACCATTATCATTCTTTCCTTTAGAACTTAATTGACTTTTCATTCTTTCATTGTCTCCCTTCAGCTTTTCAACCTTTTCTTTGAGTATAAAGATATGATCTGTTGCATCTTTCTGTGCCTCCAAAGCACTTGCTCGGTAGACGGCAAACTCCTGTTCCAATTCTTTGTATCTTAACGCCCATTGCTTGTTAGCCTTATGAAACTGGAAATACATATAATGAAATGCATATATAAATATCAAAATAAATATATTCACATGTACTTAGGATTACATATAGCCACACCCCTCATAAGGACCACACCTTCATAAGGACCACACCCCTCATAAGGACCACACCCCTCATAAGGACCACACCCCTCATAAGGACCACACCCCTCATAAGGACCACACCCTCATAAGGACCACACCCCTCATAAGGACCACACCCCTCATAAGGACCACACCCTCATAAGGACCACACACCTCAATAGGAGTGATACTATAGTATCTTTATACATACATACATACATACATACATACATACGTACATCTAGCATAAAGAAAGGACGTTACCTTTTATGAGAAGGTATAGCCATGCAACTATACAGCTATAGAGTGTTACAGCATACATATGTAACAATGAGAACAATAAGGCTGTTATGGTACAAAACAGCAGTTAACAATCTCTGTTTCCCAGTATTCATGCATTCATGCACACAATACAAGAAAAGATACAAGCATCATAGAGGAAATACTGTCAGTCACTGTAACAGAACAGATTCCATTTTTCTGCCTTGTACAGCTTCCGTTTGTGTACATTCCACTCTCTTATAAGTGTATAAATAGCACATTTACAACTCTATTATTTAGACAAACTGCTAACAACAACAATATAACACTTCCATACACAGCATCATGATTGCATACTCAGTGTTATTAGTTAAGACAGTACAGCTAAGCTAAGCTAAGCGATTAGATACAGCTGGGCATTGCACCTGGGTGGCCTATATTGGTTGGCATCCTTTTATTTAGGCATAGTGATTGGCTCTTGTGTTGTACTCTGAACGCACGTAATGCAGTTATTATACAATCAATTGACCTCTACATTGAATCACTCAAATCTACATTCTCTCTCTCCCAGCAACGCTAGACCAATTAAGGTCTTATACAGGAGCTCATGAACTGGTTGTTACCGCAAGAGGCTAAAGAAGGGAAATCTAGACAAAGCGCTTTTCCTTATAAAATGTCCGGTATCTTTATTTATACAATATGTACATTCCTCTAAAGATAAGCGAATGTCTATGATTCGTGGCGTTACTACCAAATACATGAACAAAACATATCGTGTAGTAAGAGAAAATTGACCGAAGATTTGAAAATGGTCCTTTAATGGACATAGTATCAGGTACCTCGTCAAATAACTCACTTCTTCGAGCTTTTTATCTTTGTCCATATCGTTTAGCTTGAATATGCCTGGAAAAGATTGAAAAGGAATGATATAAACCTTTTCTGTGTCTGAAACCTTTGAGGGAGTAAAAACCAGTTGTAGGATGTGACTAGTAAATCTATTTACCGTAGCTAAGTAACAAATGCAAAACACACTACTTCAGGTAGCAAGACAAAAAACTTTTAAAAGTTCACTGAATTTGTGGGTTTCTATAAAGGTAGGGTGGGTTTTAAGGCCAAGATCGGTGAAATCACTGGTACAACAATTAAGTGACCTCATTACATTTGTGATAATAGTAAGTTACTTTACAATAAGGTAACGATGTCTGTGATTAGTAGCTCACCTTTTGGCCTTGCTAAGTCGGTCCACTAAAAAACTATACAGTGGCCATTGTGCCCCTGTGGAGGGACTGATATAGCTCCCGGTCCGGAAGAGCTTGAGCAATACCCAATGTGAAACATATAAATTTGATATCGAAACATCTATAGATCGTAGAGCTAATTATGTTTACAGTCATTACGAATTCTAGCGATTATGAGGGAATGGAGAGACTTGCCAGTACTTATGTATTATCAACTGTATAGTTTATCCACGACGACACATTCCCAATAACATCGATCAATACGTGAATAAAGCCGTAATAGCCTATAAAACGTTTAAATAAGACATATCACTCCAACTAGCTAGTAACAGATTGTGTTCCCCATCCTTTCAAAGAGTTTTGCCGGAATTACAAAAATTGATTGAGATCCTTGTTCGCAATAATTATAATCTTACCAAATAAATCGTTTGTGATGCTACACATGCAGTGAAAATCAAGGAATGCATGCAAGCTTGTAAGTCCTATTTTACCCCCTTATTTGTATAATACTAACATACCATATGTCTTTGCAGATTGATAATTATATTATGCTCCAAACTATGTAACATTGATTGATTGATACGGAATACCACATGTACAAGCATATATATGGACATATACAGTTTAATTTCCTGAATAAAAGCTAAGAAAAATCCAGTTAGTTAATATATAGGCCTATGTAAGATATTTTCCTATACACGGTTTTCCAGCAAGCTAAATAGACCAAACGCATACTTAGAGCAAGCATATAAGATGCATGAGTTATCATATACCAAACAGCATAGTTATCATAGCTATATGAAAAGATTCCCTGTGTCACCGATGAAGGGTGGAATTCCCAGAAACAGTTGTCTGGCCCAGTGGAGCAGAAGAAGAAAGAGAAGAAAAGAAGAGAGAAAAGAAAAAAACTCCTGTATCTTTATCCAAAGCTCTCTCCAGGTTTAGTTCCATATAGGCTTTTTTACAGAATAGGCATGCATGTAGGAAAATGGTGGAGCTATTAGATTTTTCTTGCATACATAAATTTTATTCATTTTTTTGGAAGCACTACTGGTAGACATATTTGAATTGTAATGAACATGCACGAAACACGCATGGGCATGAACATGCATGAAACACGCATGGGCTTGCACGGCAAGGGAGCATTCTGTCATAGGAAAAGAGAACAATTATTCCGTATTCCAGATCAATAAATACAATTCCTGATAAATAACTTTCTCCCTCCCCCCAGGAAAATGAGGGGTTTTTCACCAAGGTAACCCCCGGAACGCACTGTACCTACACTTTGCGGTTGTATTTATACAGTTAGTATTTAGTTTAAATGCCGTTAAAATATGTATAATATGTATCGGGGATGTCCATCTAATTTATAACATAGAACGGAGAGAAGTATGTCTGAAGATACAAGAGATAGTAATCCAAATCTCGGAAAAAGTATACGTTCAAAGGGCGAAGAAAGAGATTATGTGAGTCGTAAAATACAGTAATATAAATTACCTACTTTTATAAGGCATTTAACTATTTTCTTCTTCTTTAGGATTTTTCAGCGTTTTCCCTGGTATTTGTTGTTGCTATTCTAATTAATGGCGAGCAAACTTGTGGACGCTTCGAAAGGATTATCAAGGAATGTCCCATTAGCGTGGTTCTTCGTCGGATTAAGGAGGACTTTGAGGAGTTTAGATTCATTGAATCGTCCGACTCATTACCCGCCTGGGACAAGGAAGCTACCATTACAACACTAGTAGACATTTACCGTAAAAATGTAAAACTGGAAAACGAAGTTTCGGGACTCGCTATTCGTAAGGAAGCATTTGCTGCTCTGCATAGCGAGGCCTTGATGAAAAACTGCTGTCTTGTAGAAGAACTTGATTCATTAAAGAGCACTCTAAAACCAATGGAAGAAAAGCTATCTAAAAGAGAGCAACATTTACAGTTAATGGGGCAGCATGAAATAGAGTTGCAACGACTAGTTGAAAAACTCCAGAAAGAGTATAGTGAAGTACTAGATAAAATCTGTTCTATTGAAAGGGAGAATGAAAGATTGAAACAGAAGGTCGTGATGTTATCTGACGTAGCAGAGAAAGACCATGCGACTTGGATAAAGGAGCAGGCAGCTGTAAACCATAGACTGGCCAATATGCATCTTCAACCTACAGCTCCTTCTGCCTCCTCAAATGGTAGGTGCAGCAAGAAGTAAATTACTGAAAGGAAGTAAACATTCCATTTGAGTGGGAGCTATATAAATAGATATGATATATCGGTATTGTTCCCTTCCTACCAAGCAGGATCATTTACATTGAAATATTACTTGGGTAGTTTTCAAGGGAATGTTTAGTAGTCTGAAAGCAAGTTACACAATATACTATACTGTGACCATAAAATACACATTGAAGGTGATCGGTTTCAATATGCTATACCTAATTGATCGTGATCAGGTTTCTTTTAGAGAATAATCATAACTGGGGGCAAAAAACAGTATAGAAATATTTTGAGGGGGCAACCTTTGATATGTTGTGAAATTGCATCCCCCTTCAAAAAAACCCTAATAATTTATACTGTAGTATATCTTATCTAAAAGGAGATATCTCAAGTAGGCTATTGTATACATTGAATGATATAACTACTGCGTATGTATATAAATGTCTACTCCATCTCATCTGCAAATTATTTGTATAAAAATGTGTGTCTAGCTATCTTCATGTGATTTCATAATAATAAAAAACCCTAGTGGTCACCATTTCCTATAAAAATCCCTTTTTAGCCCGTTTGTGTAATGTATAGACAAACACCAATTGCAAAACTGCACTTTGGATGTGGAAGTGTATAATACAAAGTGGATATATTTTAAATTGAGATCAGCAGTACATGGTCCTCAAAGGATATAGTGTAATTGATGTGTATATTCATATTCTTCCTATAGATAGTATATATGTATATTTTTAGCATTGTATGACTTGCATGTGTTGCACTTGAATAATACGTCCATGAGATCAACTTGGGAATTTTAAATGTTAATGATATAATTTTATTGCTATAAATAGAATATGCACGATTACAAAGCAAAAGTAGATGGTCAAGCCTCCTGGCATGATTAATATGAAACTCTGAGTCATTGATTGTGTAATTAGATGTGGTGATTGCATCAGTATGCATAAGACCACCCAAAAATAGTGATTGGAATGTGTTAATTTATAGGAAACACCTAACACTTCCGGAAGTAATTATTCACGTTTCTTCCTATTCAAACACAGCTAAGGAGCTGACAAGACTTCAGTCTCAATTAGTTTCAGCTCAAAAGGAATTGCAAACATACAAGAGACAGGCAGCAGCATTGGAGAAGATTAACAAAGATGGTCGGAGAGAAATTAATGAATTGAAAATGACCGTAGTTGATCTGCAATCAGAAAAGTAAGACCCACAGCTATGTAGTTTTATTGGCTAACCTAATGAACCCTAGATGAGGATATCGTTGGGTTTCTTCTCTTTCTTCCTCCACTGAGCCAGAAAGCTGTTTCTGGGAATTTCACCCTTCATCAGTGACCCTGTAATGTTTATGGACAGACAGAGAAATAGTTACTAATGAAGTTACATTTCCTGTTACTATTCCATTAGGCGTAGGCAGCTTGCAAAACAGGAAGTTGTCAGAACTCGGGGAACTGGTGAGATAACTGCGAATGTTATACAAGAAGACCAGGAGGTTATTTATGCACTAAAGAGGCACATTTACTGTAACAACCATCATGTCTTTCAAATGTGTCAAGACTCTTACATATCAAGCCTTTTATCACTTAAATCTGTTAATGTGTGTATAGCATTATGCAAATCAAATATAGATTTTATCCTTGTGCATTTCTTTGTCTGAATATTAATGTGCCAACTGAACTACAATTTTATATTGGATTGATGCTCATATGTTGCATATTATCTATGGTGTTAGGTTGTTCAGTTAAGGAAAGAGAATAGCAACCTAAGAAAGGCACTAGAAATTTTGGAAAAAGCTAAAATGGAAGTCAGTGATGAAAAAATGGCTATTTATTCACAGGTAGGTCCTTAAGATATAGTCAGTTTTTATATATATAGAAAATATTCTTTACTTATATAAGGTATTTCATGTATATATTAATAAACAATTTATACTATATAATTATTAGCATCTTTTTGGTATACTCCTCCCACTGTATATAGTTAATAGAATACCAAAAGAAACTGGGAATATATCGCCATAAAGGAAAACCCACTGCAGTGAAGCTTTCATAAGATATCAATCACATGCAATAAATTTAAAGATGCATGTTTGTGCGTGATTACATACATTGCATAAATATATATTTAAAAAAATGTATAAATATACGTACATATGTATACCTTAAAACTTATATATATTTTAACATAATACTTTAAATCTATAATATATATAGTCATAATATAATTATATACGTATCTATATACAAAATATTAATGATTATGAAAATAGACTGTATATATAATAACGTTCCAAAAGTGACCATCTAAGGAAAACAGTTTATGTACAATTGACATACATATAAAACGTGTGTGTATATATAATATAATTTTGAGGTTAAGCAACATAAAACAATAAAGTAGGTCTATATACCTATATAATGACTAAGTGGCAGTTTGTAAAAGTTCTGTCTGTTGTGTGATTCTCTGTCTTCTGTCCCTCTCCTGTTTATAAGGAACAATATGTCTTTATGTAAGTACATTTATAACAATAATATGCAATAAAGAATAATGAAAATGGGATTCGATTGCACAATGTTTATGTAAAGGCTATGTGTGATAATCACTTAAATATAAATAAATAACAATAAAATTATATTATTCTTCAAGTTTTATATATGATGTATAATAGAAAATGAAGATGAGTTTGAACTCCTTATTTTTGGTTTATTATCCCTTGTTATTAAACAAGCTATTTAAAATAAAAAGCTTCATGCATGTCTAACCTTTTTCTCTTCTGTCAACATATTTCTGTCTTCTTTGGCTCGATTTCTTAAAACAGTCAATTCCTTAAGATTTTCCTCTTTTTGATTGATGCTCTTTTGCAGTTCAGCTGTTGCCTTCAACAGTTGACCTTCAAGATCCGTTTCTGTCCTCTGAGCCTTCACTGCAGCATCCTGTACACACACACACACACACACATTATATCAAACAATTGTGAAACTCTGACATATACAATTGCAAATACACAAAGTATTCGTGAATAATTTGTTTTACCTTTAGTTTTTTAGCATTTGCTCTCTTCAGGGCATCCAAATCTTCCCTTAACTTGCTCACAATAACTTCTTGCTTTCTTCTCTGTGCCTCCGAGTCCTTCACATTAGCATACAGTTTGTACTCCTGCTGCTCGATACGACCACACACCCTCTTTGGAATAGAGAGAATATAATGATATAATTATACATTACTATACACTCTTGATTGTACTACACAGTATATACCACACATAACTCCTTGTAGACACAAATTATGTACGTACATGCATACATATACTCTGAGGAATACATGAAAAATCTAATACACCATTTTCCTACATGCTATGCCTACTCTGTAAAAAAGCCTATATATATAGGGAAACTAAATCTGGAGAGAGCTATATATATAAAGATACATACATGTACGGATATTTATATTCATACTTGTAGTTGCTTTAGTCTTTCTTCATGTTTGATTCTCTTTTCCTCATTCAGGTGCATTGCAGCATTAGTTTCCCAAGACTTCAAGGCATTGCTGTTTCTCTCCTGGAGTGACTTCTGGAGTGTTTGCATTTTTGACTGGCGAACCGAATCCACAAACTAGAAGATATTAACCATTTCACATTCCAATTTTTATATGTACGTACATACATAAATATGAGATTGGGGTAATCCCAAGATAAAGCTATCTACAGTAAACATATTAGCAGTAAACACTATAGTCAGCAAAGTGTAATAACTAAAGGGCTCCAATACATACTACATAATATATATATGTGTTCTTCAGTTCTGGTTGCTATACAAGTATGTAGTTTATAGTGCATGCCTATTTAGAACTGATATTAGTTAGGAATAGTATAAAACATATTATTTTTTAATTAAACTGCATTTTATAGACAAGGAACAGTACAGATAATGCGATCTGAAGGAATTTATAATAAAGTAGCAGAGGGTGTTAATAAGCAGCTATTACGTTGCTACCAATTATCTTTTACACAAAATGGTTATTCTAAAAAATAGCACTAAGAGATATATATACTGCTAACATAAGTCCCCAAATGAAGCAATTAAAAAATACATAAGAATCTCTCCCTTGTGGTATGTTACTATGTCAACTAAACATTACAAGTGTACATTGTAATACCAAAATATTTATTCCCTAGGAGACCCATGGGCTGTCCCAATTAAAAACATATAACATGCAGAATTAACTATAAAATAATTAAGTCATTACCAGGGTAACTCAGTTTCTCAGAATTCACTTCCTGTACACAGCTGTAATACAGTACAAAACAAACATTGCTAGGATATTGAAACTACAGCAATAAGAATCAGTACTGGAACTACACATTACAGTTCCATTTCACTTACAAGGGCATACCCTCTCTACTTGCTTAAAACATATGTATTTTAACTGTCTGACTGAACTTTTAATTTCAAAGATACAAGTCTAAGAAACAAAATGCTAAATTGTTATTAGTTACTAGACACAATGGCTAACTAGTAGTGTCATATATCATCTGTACATAGACTTTCCCTTAGTGAAGCAAATAGTCTATTCTATTCACAAATTTACTTTAGTCTCATATGCTAACATGTATGAATGCCAATTATATCTATGGGAAATAGTGATGATTTAGATTGGATAGATTCATTATATTTGTCCTGTATGCACGTATACTAAAACTTGATATACTGTATGTACTATACCTCCATTTTGCTACTGTGTTCATGTCCTTTCCTTTCAAGTTCAAGGCTTTCCTCTGCCATTTTTACCAATTTTTGGTTGGTTCTGGTGGCATCCATTTGATTTCTCACCTCTGCCATCTGTCGACCATGTTTCCTCAGCTGATCACTGGATTGGTCCTTTTGGGTCTTGACTTCGTTGGACATTTTTTTGGAGTGCTTAGAGAACTGGGACTCGGCCATCTTTTGCTGCCTAGCATCTCTTTCAGCTTTCTCCTCTCTGCCACAGTCCTCCTATAGAGATAGAACAGGAAATACAAAGATGTGGTAAGTGAGACAAAATGTATGCTTGGGAAGTCACAAATATGCATGAACATAGATAGCATATGTATACATGCAGGTTGCTCTACACATATGTATGAACATAGATAGCATATGTATACATGCAGGTTGCTCTACACATTTGTATGTACACATAATTATATGTATGGTTGATAATTATTTTGAGCAGCAGCAACACTTTTTGTACAGGTTTGAATGTTTCAACCCTAAAGTCTTAATAATGTTCATTAAGTGTTGCTGACGCTCAAAATAAATAACAACCATAATAATCACAACAAGTATACTCAAGAAAGGAGGACGACCAAGGAACTATACTGTACTATACTTGAGCATACATACGTATATATACACAGTAGAAGCTACCTAATCCATGCAGTCACCACTTATGGGACCAAAATAGTCCGGCTGCTTTAGAGGGTGACTCAGGTCCAAAATGCATTTAAATATATAATAGCATGAATTTTTAGGATGCATTCTAAGCAATCAATTAAGTTGGTGAGCAGACCCTACGTATATACAATACAGGAGCTCTGTTAGTCCTATATGGTGTAAAAATTGACTACATAGTGTGTTGAATATGGTTTTGTAGACAAGTATGAGTTTTGCTGTTATCAAGTACATTTTGTACATATTTCACTATTTTTAGTACTTTCAGTAACACATACCTTAAAGTGTCTCATGAGAAATGAGGTTGCAGAATTATATTGATACAAGTATAAGGAACACGAACATGGTATACATACCTACGTATATATGCACATACATAAATACGTACGTACCTTGATCTCTTTGGCAGCTGTCTTAGATGCATCCTTCTTTAGCTCAACTTCAACTTTTTTCTTCTTCTGTGTTTCCATGTTTAAAGAGATGGCAAGATCTGCCAGCTGTTTCTTTATTTCATGTTGTTCCGCCTGTTAAGGAGACAGTGTGAGAAAGTATGTAACTGTATTTCATACTCCCTTACTTGTTGTAGCAACACATACTCATACACTGTTTACCTACATATCATATCGTTGCAAAAGGAATTCACAGATTACCATATGCATGATAATGATCTTGAGACAGACATCTTACAAATTTCACAAATGACATCACATTTGCGAAACCCTTATTTTGCAAATATTTCCCATTTCTACATATTATATGTACATGTCTATAAATAATTTTGCAAATATAAACCACGAATTCTTTGTTCAGCTAGCAATTCACAAAACACGATTCCACTGTGTAATGGTTTTTCAGTAGAAAGGACTTAATGATATTCATACATACGTAGTAAAATAGCCAATATGGTGAAAGAGGACAACTTTGCACGTCTATTCAATGTTCAATTTCCAAGAAGTGCTAATGGGACAATTAAATACATAAGTGTGATCTAAAAACATTCCTATTACGTTTTGGTGAACCTGCATTAACATAATAGAAATTTTTGCATCAAAGCAATACATTAGACTTTATAACATTAAATTAAAATAAGTTTCATTTACACATACGTAAGACTTAATGCTTCAAGATATTATAAGTGAAAAGTATTATTTGCATCTCCACTCAACAGTAAATTCAAAGCAGAGAAACTGAAAAAAGGGTTAGTCCTTCTCCCACTAAATTGTATATATAGTAAGACAGTGAAAATTATCAGATTCAATAGAACCCACTAACATTGTCATCTTTATCTATCAATTACTCATAGGTAATTATCGTAGCAATCATGCATAAAGCTGTGGATAAGTATACTAGCTTTCTTGTGCCTTAGCAACTATTGAATTCACAAATTGAACGTTTAGACCCAGAGATCTTCATTAGCATAAGCACCCTCCAGGTACCATTTGTGAATACAATTGATGCATGATAATACTCAATAAAGCTAGGGCACTAATTGTGAACGTAAAAAGTATCCCATAATAGTTCAATACTGTGGATGTACGTATACAGAAGCTTGTACATATATTGTATCACTAAAAATGGATTTATTGTATATGAAAGTAATCTGTAATAGGTACGTACGAGTGTGTACGTATGTATGTATGTATGCATACCTCTTTAGATCTTAGTTTAAATTCAAAATCTCTGCTCAGTTGATTTACTTCATTCTTTTTCTGTTCCAAGTTCTCAAGTAGTTTTTGATATTGAAATGTGAGGATACCTCTATAAACATATGTACAATAATGCACAGTATATGTACATACATATACACTCTGATAAGTAAAGATCTCTGGGCTGAAATGTACAATTTCTTTTAATACTTGTGTTCCTGATGCTCAACCATTTCATGAATGTAACAAGTAATCTTTATCACTTCAAATACACATATGTACATACATACGTATGTACAAATACTGTTTGCCTTATTAATGGGACTTCAATCACTTGGCTGGCTATAAAAATATTGCAAGATCAGCTGATTGAAGCCATAATCTTTAATCATATGATAGGGAAATACACTCTAGACACTTGTAGCAAAGGGGAAAATCATGTGATACATAAGTACACAGATAGAGCACTGGTGGTCATAACCAGCTGTCCTGGGTTTGATTCCCAGTGATTGCTTCTTTTGTGTTTTTTTCCCTTTTTATGATGTCTATTTGCGATTTGATTATCATTTTGATTTATTCATATACGCATGCCTGTACATAAGTACATATTTAAGTATGTCATACTATACTGTGTATCTAGCCATAAAAAGAGGAAAAGGAAAACTTTTATTACCCAAAATGGAAAGTGGTGGGAACATGGAAGTTGAAACTTGTACATATGTATACATAGGTTTATATTGTAAATATAATATTATCTTTTTGATAATCAAACTACAGCTGCAAAGTCTCTTAATTGCATCACATTTAGTTAATTATAAAAGGAGGAATTCCATCTTGTGAAAAGAGCAGTCTCTATGAACTGACTTAACTCAAGATGGCCACTCTTCAGTAACGTCTACTTAGTCTACTTAGGAATCATAAGACTTTCTTACGTAAGTTCCACCTAGTTACTAAGTATTCTCAGAATACTCTTTCAAGATGGTCACATTTCATTGCATGGGATATATTTAAATTGATTAAAAAGGTGGTCTTAAGAAGGACTTAACATTTCTAAGGTAACTTAAGACTTCCTAAGTACAGGCAGGAAGGTCTGTGGCATGGAACTGCCCCAGAGCAATATGCTGAACCTTCACTATTTATACACAAACACACAGTATATGTAATGTATAATCTGTCACAACATTTTTCAACTTCTACTTTCTATATACTTTAGAGTAAAAGGTCTATAGGGAACTAAACCTATAGTGGGAGTTTTGGATGAAGATACAAGAGTTTCCCATCTTCTTCGCCACTGGGTCAGACAGTTATCCTGGGAATTCCACTCTTCATCAGTGACCCTGGGAATCTTTGGTATGTACAGATATATTAAACATATATACTTAATTGTATGTTTTAAGTTAATGCCTCTCAGATATCACACTTAGCAACAGAGTGTAACAGGAGAAAAAAGGAAAAAAGAAATACAGCAGTGGGCGGACACATCTTATACGTAATACATAGGTGTGAATACAGTAAGATACCATTTTCCTACATGCTATATGCCTATTCTGTAAAAGAGCCTATAGGGGAACTAAACCTGAAGAGAGCTTTGGATGAAGATACAGGAGTCTTTTCTTCCTTCTTTTCCCTTCTTTCATCTTCTTCTCCACTGGGTCAGACAGCCGTTTCTGGGAATTCCACCCTTCATCAGTGATCCTGGGAGTCTTAATCTTTTTCTTTATCTTGATCTTCTGTGAATCCTTGGCGTGAATAGGTGTAAATACAGGCATGTTATCCTGTATATCATATACTGCCTTTTCAGATCCTCTTTGAAAGTGAAAATTCCACAACTTGTTACACATTTCTTCTAATAGCAACCTCTCAATTAATATACGTAAGCTCAATTATCTAATATACACTATACCTATCATGTTGAAATGATAGGGAGTATTTGTTGCATTCATACTAGTAATAGGTAAGTTGAGCATCAGCAACACAAATTATTGTCAAATTGAACGTTTCAACGTTTCAACCAGAGGTCTTCTTCAGCAATGAATATATATAGACCTGAGTGGCTAGGACTATCCATCTTTACTTTGTATATATGAGTGCGACACTTGACTTGACAAAAACTTGCTGCTGTATGATACCACTGATGAAGACAACTGAAAATGTTTGATTATATAATTTCAAACTTTGGTTAGTGTCGCGTTCATATATATGAAGTAAAGATATCAGGTTATATGTATGTACATATATGTATATACAGTATCTGCAACAATTGGTTTTGGTAAGATTGTTGGTGGATTTGCAGGCTTGAAAGATCATCGAAACTTGGATTATAAGGTATATTGTTTACATAAGCAATTCTGCTTCTATTTGCAAAGTGTTTTGTATCGGGTAAACATTTGTGTTTTCATCACATTTGTCCATTTACATATGTGTATATAGCAGCCGCTAACTAAACAAGAGATAGTAGCTATAAGAGTAGGAGAACTCATGCATATGCCAAGGATTCACAGAAGATCAAGATAAAGAAAAAGACAAAGACTCCCAGGATCACTGATTAAGGGTGGAATTCCCAGAAATGGCTGTCTGACCCAGTGGAGAAGAAGACGAAAGAAGGGAAAAGAAGGAAGATCCAAAGCTCTCTTCAGGTTTTGTTCACCTATAGGCTCTTTTACAGAATAGACATAGCATGTAGGAAAATGGTATCTTAGATTTTTCATACGTATGTATAGAGAGTAGGAGAACTCATGCATATGTGTGTACTCAATGAAATAGGTAGGTGCGCTACAACTAGCATCATAACGCAAACATGCATGTGAAAAATCTAAGATACCATTTTCCTACATGCTATAGGCCTATTCTGTAAAAGAGTCTATAGGGGAACTAAACCTGAAGAGAGCTTTGGATGAAGATACAGGAGTCTTTTCTTCCTTCTTTCATCTTCTTCTCCACTGGGTCAGACAGCCGTTTCTGGGAATTCCACCCTTCATCAGTGATCCTGGGAGTCTTTGTCTTTTTCTTTATCTTGATCTTCTGTGAATCCTTGGCCTGTGTAATGGATTATTGCAACATTCTGTCAGACCAACGTACCCCTTCTTGATGTATTGCTTGGAATGCTGGTTGAGTGTGGCGGATCTCATCTGTTTAGCTTGTGAGCGCTCTCTGACTGCTTGTTCCCGCTCGTGTTGTTCCCTTTGCTGCTCTTGGATCATCTCATTTTGTTTACCAAGAAGCCAGTTTGTCTCTTTACGCTGTCTTCTCTCTACATCTTAACATGCAAGCAAATAAACATAATGAATTATGAGTTTATTACACTGAGCTTGTACAAAGGCTATGATGATAAGTAAATGGCGTAATAATTTCCACTGATTAAAACAAAAATACATTTCATTCTTGTATGCTTAAATTCTTGTAGAAAAGTTGTGAATATTTGAAATTGAGTATACACTTAATAGAATAAGGATTCCTTATAACTGCGTCGAACTTATCTTTGGGATGGTACATCCTTCGACTTTTTGAGCGTTTAAAAAGTCGAAGGATGTATCATCCCAAAGATGAGTATACACTTAATTAGGCATAAAAAGTTTACCATTTTCAAATTGTTTCAATGTCTTTTTAACCACTTTCTGCTGTCTTTGAATATCAGTTTCCATCCGCTGTAATTCTCTTTCTTCCTGTCTGTGTTGAAACATGTGGGCCTGAGATTGAATAGAGAGAATACATACATATATGTATATACATTTAGCAGAGGGGAATAGAAAAAATTACATTTAGAGAATTTACTACATACGTATATTGAGTGATTGTAATTTCAATCTCTATATTGGTAACATACACAATTCATTTTCAAGTGGAGTCCAAGAATAACAAGATTTTACTGTCGACATGGAAATTGTTTAAGTACTTGTATATGCAATAACATCTTTATAATCAGCTAGTGGAAAAGTCTACATTACAAGAATGTACATCAAATATTCTGAAACTTGATAAAGTCAATTTTAAAACTTTAATATAAAAAGTAGTCACTATAACTTTACATCCACATACGTACATAACTACGTATGTACATACACTTTATAATAAACCTCTTATAATGATATGACATAATATACATTGAGCCAAGGATTCACAGAAGATCAAGATAAAGAAAAAGACAAAGACTCCCAGGATCACTGATGAAGGGTGGAATTCCCAGAAACGGCTGTCTGACCCAGTGGAGAAGAAGATGAAAGAAGGGAAAAGAAGGAAGAAAAGACTCCTGTATCTTCATCTAAAGCTCTCTTTAGGTTTAGTTCCCCTATAGGCTCTTTTTACAGAATAGGCATATAGCATGTAGGAAAATGGTATCTTAGATTTTTCATTGTATACATTACTACTCTTTAAGCATTATATTAACATGAAATTTGTAAGCATTCCCTTGTATGTCATGTTACCAAGATTCTACAATCATATCAAAATACAATTCCATTGCCTATGTATATGTACGTAGCTAATACGTAGATCAACTTTCCCCTAAATCCATGCAATGGAAACAGATATCACATGTCACATACATATATCACCAAGTAAGGGAGGAAAGAGATGAGGTAGGAATGGTATTTTAGATATACACCACACAAATGTAATTACACAATCATACAATACAATGTATGCACACAATACCTATTCCATTAGCTGGCTTCAGAAACCTTTCATGCAAAACAGTGAAGGATATCATGTCTAGTAATGGATCTTTAACTACATTAATAACAGCATACAACTAAATAAACATTTAGGTACGTATTGATGGGGCAAGGGGGCCATTTCCCTTCCCTAGGATTGATTTTGCAGCGGTTTAACTCTCCTTAAGGCTCATCAGTGTGGTATGTACGCACTTCATTATGGTGCACTATAATATACACACTTCCTGTTTACCTCTAATGTACGTACACACTTCCTGTTTACCTCTAATGTACGTACACACTTCCTGTTTACCTCTAATGTACGTACACACTTCCTGTTTACCTCTAATGTATGTGCACACTTCCTGTTTACCTCTAATGTATGTGCACACTTCCTGTTTACCTCTAATGTATGTGCACACTTCCTGTTTACCTCTAATGTATGTGCACACTTCCTGTTTACCTCTATCACTTGAAGTTTCTGGTCAGTCTGTGCTAAACTCTTTTCTGTTCTGGCTCTGACACCAGCTCCAGAGAGAGAGCTCTTGTGTGTGTCTCTTGTGCTGCTCCTCCTCTTCCCTGCATCTCTAGACTGTTGCCTCCTCCCAAGGGGCTCATCCTGAGGCCCTTCCCTTGCTTGTTGACTCTGTTTCTCCTTCTCCCTACAGTCAAGGGACAGTTTTACATCAATAACATTACCCATATTTGATACTACAATACTTAGATACGTACACACATGTACTTGACAACAGAATATAATAAATACATCATGGCAATTTCTGCTCTAAACTTATCTTTGAGATGATTCGTCTGTAGTGTCTAGAGTTTATTGGAAACAAACTGCATCTCTAGACACTCAAAAGACTAAAGATAAACCATCTCAAAGATTAGACATACGTACGTATGTATGATAGCGATAATTTACTATATGTACTCAAATGCAATAAAGGAAGCAGTTGATGAGTAATAATTGCATCATAAAAACATACAGACTGTGGTACATTGATCATCATTCTACTCAAGTGGTTTCAGAAGCCTTTATTAACCAAGCAAAAGTTTCATGCTCAAAGTTACGCATGTTAAATTATCATGACATATGACATCATAGCCGTATCTCCCAATACTTTGCATTATACAAATGTACACCAGAAATATTAGGAAAAGGCATACTGCATTAATTATCTCATATAAAAGAGAAGTGACATACGTAACAAGGTGCAATTAGCCCAATTTACTTGCATATAAGAAAACATCAAGACTACATTACCGACGTGTGCGTACATCAACTAGAACTCATTACATAATACACTATTAGGTAATGGTATTAATAATGATGTTGAATGAAATGATGTTTGTTTTGTTCCTAATAAGTATCCCATAGCTATAGTGAGCACAATTTGAATATTAAATAGTAATGTACATTTGTACATAAATAGCTGGCCACTCATTTAAGATCGTAGATTCTTAACAACTACGTATACATGGGTTTGATGAATCCATATATTATTCCACAGTGAATATGACAATTGGGTTACCAGATCAGGTCTATTTGTAAACTCAAACTGAATGATTTAATCTAACTCATTGGAAAACAATGCTATAGAAGGCTCATGTCATAATAAAGTAGACACACTGTCCTAAGTTAATTCTTATAAAACAGTTCTTATTGATAAAGTGATAATTGGACATTGATTTGATTGTATCAGGTGCAGAATGATGTCATACTAAAAGGACAAATCTGCATCAAGGATCATACATATACACTAACATACAAAAGCCATTACACAGTGGATCTAGGAAATGTTGCAATACAAAAATACTCATAGGTATCCATTTTTCCATGGTTGTACTGTAGATGTCTAGAACATGCACGTCTTACAAACATTCTAGCATACAGTCAGTAGTGCGCGCAATCGCGAAAACTTCCACGCAATCGCACTAAGGAACTAACTGCAGAAACTCGGCATAAGTTGAAGAAAAGGCAGGTCCAGTCATATTGTTCACTGACAGCAGTTGTTTATAGCGTCCCCTTCTCAACGTACCAGTCGGCATTTTGTAGCACACGCCTACTAATAGGTTGACATAGCAACAGTTATAATTTAACCTTTGACCCTATATAATAGTTTACCTTCGTGCGGTTTTGCTTTGTATACGTATATATATACACACCCTCACAAATATTATATTATTCTCAATATCCTCCTCAGAAACGTAACGGAGAATGGAAGATTACAAGTTTTGGCTTGTAAGGGATAGTTATAACACGCTTTCCGAAGACATGTCCGCCAAACTGAGTTCCCTGCGGTTGGGAGAAGAAGAAAAGGAAAGCGACCGTGTTACAACTGGGTTTCTCGACGCCTGGGAAAAGTATGCCAGCACCAAGACCTGGCTCCTGCGTGATACTACGACTGGATGCACCGATGACGAGGAGCCGAGAGACCACGAGATGGCACTAGCTGAAGAGGAGGAGGATTATAGCCAATGGCTCTGTGTCTCTTCGAGTGGCGGACGGCCTAAAAGGACTCCTTCTGTTCCTAAGGGCGCTTCATCCTACCAAGCGTGGCTGTACAAGAGATCTCTAAGCGGCAGTTTTAATACTGTCCCTAGCGTTTTTGGGAACGTCTTAAACAGCCCCTCTTCTCAGTGGCTGAAGGACACTCCTAACGCTCCGCCACCCGACTACATCACGCATGACTTATCCCAGTGGCTTTCGCCGGCTAAGGAACCCAAACCCCTTTGCTCCGAACCCCAGGGAGATCCACTCGGACTGATGGCGTTGCGGGCCTTTCACGACAATGTGACCTGGATTCAATCATCCATCCCGAAGGAACAAGCTTCGAAACTTTCACAGCACCGATTTCCACCTTTTGAGAAGATGGCTACGGAGAGCTACCAGGTCTGGCTTGCCAAGGAAGGGCCTACCACCTCTGGGAGCGACCAGAAGGGATCAGAAGAGGCACCATGGTCTGACTGGCTGATCCCATCCAGCACCTCTCAACTCTCGGCTAAAATGGAGGATGTGAACCAGTGGCTCCTGACCCAGCCTTACAACGATCAAGAGAGCGAGGCCTCGCTAGCCACTGTTGACTCAGAGTATGATATGATGGAGGACTGCATGTAGAACTGATGACTAACTAATAACAATGCTTACTCACCAAATGCTTATAATTTGGGATAGCTGTTTTGTCATATAATAAAAAGTAAAAAGCCACAACATATTATAATTATATTGTGATTGTTTGCAATAAATTATATCTATCTATATACACATAATATATTATTATTATTATTACAGTGCCCATGCATATAACAAATGTATAAAATGCAAACCAAAGGTGGTTAAGGGGCACAGGGCTATACCTGGACACGTAGAAACCATTGCCACTTAAGGCTACCAGGCCGCACTTCCCAGACAGTCACATACACAAGCACCGAGTTCAGAGGTGGCGCATTATATTATAGTTCAAGTGAAATAAAGGATGAAGGGTGATTTACAGAGTGAGATGATATGGGTAATGTAGATAATATACATCATAAAGCAATACACTTCCAACAAGTCTTAAATGGCTGTGTTTAGACAATCCCGCCATGAATATACTTAACACTATTAACATTCTCTCGGGTCAATTACCCCTACTGACCTCAACCCTCCTAAGAGGTTTAATTGCAAAGGTATTATGCACGTAGGCACGTATAACAGACTAATTAGACTGTAGTCGAGTGCACTGTGGTACTAAAGAATGCAGGATATACAGTACACTATTAATGTAAGTGCTAAATATGTAGAACACGGTAGAAGGTATGACTGAGGGTGTAACAGCAGACATATTATGTAACCCCCACCATGCAGAAACCACAGGCCAATATGAAAGTGTGTTACAGTTAATTTTGATTTCTGTATATGCAAAGCCAAATTGGCAACGTGTGTAGCGCTACTGAAAGTTTCCATTTTCTCTGCAATTCGGAACATGTTATTTGATTGCGCAATAGTACCAGCTCCTTTATCTAGATATCTATGCTTTCACTCCAACAAGACACGCTTTGATTTTATCTGCTAGCTTGGTCGATCGGGAGTGATGTGTATCCTATTTTTCCACTTCGATCCAACTCATCCGAAATACGTCTTCATTATAGCTTCCAACAGAGATGAATTTATTAATAGACCGACTGCAAAGGCGCACTTTTGGCAAGAACATCCAAACATTTATGGAGGTAAATGGTTCCATTAGAAATCAGAAAACTTTCCGTGTGTATGCTCCATCATTGGAAGACTTGAGTTTCTTAAGACTGTATCCGAGATGTCTTCTATAACCTCTATGTGTAGGGAGAGACGAAGAATACGGAAAGGCGGGAGGTACGTGGCTGGGTTTCAGTAAGGAAGGTCGTTTCGCTACTTTAACGAATTACAGAATTGACATGAAAGACTTTAAAGAGGACGCAAAGGGAAGAGGTAATGTACAGGCTTGCTCGCATCATTCATGCGTTACTTTGCTGGAGCGCCACTAAATCGCTCTATTTCCGTTGTGCACCACACTTAGTGATGGGTCTAGGTAGAATAATAGTTCCCCTTGGCCTCTTTTGTCTCTTTTTTTGAGTGGCAAGGGGAAGTCCCAAGCTGCCAACATTTCTACTTGATTATTCCAAAAATAGTATTTTCTAAAATATCCAAAAGTTAGAGTGACCACAATAGTACTGGTAGTACAGACATTGATGTACAGTTACTTGGCAAGGAGTGCATAGAAACATAGTTCAATTCAATTATACTCTCAGCCATTGGCTTCTTTACAGTGGTCCCAGTTAGTTACATCATTTTCTATCTCTAAATCGGTTGTGGTTTGTCCTTGATTTCACCTGTTTCTGCTGTTGTAGGCTTTCTTGTTTCCAATTTCCTAACTGGAAGTGACACTCCCAAAGAATATTGTGACAAGATATACAAGGAAGGAGACGACTACAATGGATTCAACCTCATTACTGGATCATTGTGGTGCGTTACCGTGTGTACATGTACTGATCAATCAAGTGTATGCAAGTGTAGATTTAGTATAGAGAGTCAAGTATTCACAAAAGATCATGAAAAAGACAAAGATTTCCATGTTCACTGATGAAGGGTGATATTCCCATAAACAGCTGTCTGGCCCAGTGGAGCAAGAAGAAAGGGAAGACTCCTGTATCCTCATTGCAAGCTCTCACCAGGTTCCCTATGGGCTTTTTATATTTATTTACAGAGTAGGCATAGCATGTTATAATGTTATTCATACATTGTATCCTAAGCTTCTGTTAATGGTGAACATTGTCAATACCTTATGACATCTGGCAGTTTGTTATATTATAATGTTGCTTTGCTTGACTTTCATTAAATGATAAGTAAGGTTACTCTAACTTCATCCATCCACTCTAATATGCAACAAACAGCTCTTGGTTATGAAGGCATATTAAAATCTTCATCTTACTGCTTCATCTTGCATTCTTTTAACCACAATGTTTACTTACACCTGCAATTTGGATAAATTGTAATCTATTATCCTTACATTCAATTCCCAATATAGTACTCTTCTATTACTGCTGCTGGGCCCCTATTTATGGATGTATTTTACCTCCACATACTGTATACCTCTCTTAGCCATACCCCTCTATAAGGCAGTTGTACTGTAGTCACATGCAGTTTGTATAGTTGTATGAAGTTGTTGAGACAAGGAAAATCCCTAGGTTATATGCCATATAGGGGTCCTCCAGATAAGAAACATTATTATATATGTATGTAGGGGTCCTCCAGATAAGAGGAAGATGCATTATGTCTGTAACATGGGCAGTGAGCCATGTAGTACTCCTGTGGAACCAGGTAAAGGAGCCGTGTGGTATATCTTACCTTCGTATACTGAATGTGCTACCAAGTGTACGTATATATGAGATGTTTTAAACAAAGGTATAGTTGAGGATTGACTAATTTGGTTGGTTAGGACATAGAGACTAAATCTACGTATAAATCTACGAAAACTATTATAATACGTATATACGTAAATGTGGTGACACACCAGATATTTTGTTCAAACATGTTTACCCTGTATTACTATCAGAGAGTACAGTAGTACTCTCTAAGTAGGAATGGCCGGGAAAAAATGGCCGCCCTATCCAATGTATTAGCAAGCAACACCTCATAAATCACCAACGAAGCAATTTTCGGTTATATGTGGTTATTTGCAGCCATTAATGTAAATGCCAAAACATGTTTCAACGCTCTACACGCTCTACAGCATTTAAAAAGTGGCTAACCAGGAATAGACCCTGTATTACTATATATATATATATATAATTATTTATATTATATTATTTATTTATTTATTTATTTATATTAGATTACATTAGTATATTGTAACTTGTACTGTATATATATGTATAGTGATTTATTGTTACTATACGTACGTATATTATGTTACAAGAGGTAAAGAGATGGTAGAGGTTGGTTAAGGAAGCTCTGGGATATCTATTGAACAGAATATAAAGGTGGCCATTGTTTAGAGATCACTAATTGTAGGAAAACAAATATGGTTCTTAACTTTGCACTACAAAGTGTATATACCAATTTATTCAATGTATATCAAATGGAGGTTTTATTGTAAATAATGTTGCAATGGTGGACATGCTGTTGTAGTATTTATGATAGATATAAGATGCATAATCAACTCTATACTGTGTTTTAAATTTAGGAATTCACGGCCTCTGCAACTGTGAATTATCAAAACCGTGGAAGAAGGTGAGGGACGGTCAGAGGAGATTTAGCAGCATAGTAAACAGAGTCTTGTCTTCTTCAGAAGATGTCAAGGAAGAAGAGCTTGTGGATGACCTAATAACACTACTGAAAGATAAAACCCCGTAAGTCACACACACAGCAAGTCAGTCTTTTTCACCTTTTTTCTCTTTCATGTATCAGTGGTGAGTGGTAACTGTGTTGTCAAACTACATGTATCTTTCAATAATTAGAACACGTCTAAAGAAGAATTTACTCCATTTATGGCCAAACATTTCAACTCTAAAGGTTTTCATCAGTGAAAATACTGATAGACCATTCATTAGTTGTTGATGAATACCCTAGTGTGACCATGCCTGAAGATATAGAACTTTAGGAGATCTAAAGTATCGGTAGATGTGTATGTACTATTTCAGACTCAAATGATATATCATTTGTGTGTTTATACATTATTATTTATGTAGTTACCTTGACCCAGACATTCCTGACACTGGTCATTCAGAGGAGATCATGAAGCTATGGAGTTCTATATATGTACACTTACACTTCTCTGATGTTCCCTATGGGACCAGGTAAGATATAATAGAATAAGGATTTCTTCTAACTGCGTAGAACTTATCTTTAAGATGGTACATCTTATGATTCTTTGAGCGTCTAAAAACTCACGACTGAAGAAGACCCTCAGGGTCGAAACGTCCAACCAGAAGATTGCCAAGACAAACTGTGTTTTTAGATGCTCAAAGAGTCATAAGATGTACCATCTTAAATACAGGTAAGACATAATTTGGATTATAGATTACATTATATCTCTGTATACTTTGATTTGATCCTCTTAACTATATGGCTTACCTCCCATAAATTTGTGATACTGGTGCAAGCATGTATACCCATACACTCAATCCTCCCTTATCTGAATGCCCCAGATATGGGCATGTCCCTCTACCAGGCAGCATGAAGCAGTTGCTGAGTCAGCAAATTAACAAAATGGCAATGGTAGCAGTTGTGCATATGTCCCGTCCCATTAATGGCCGTTTTTGAAGGCAAACGTGTTTACCGATCTTATTAGTCACCAAGAATGTGGCAAAGTGTGAAGTCAATTTCGAAATTCATTTTCCTTGCATAGCAAGCATTGTAGCTTATTTGTATATAAAGCTATATTTTCTGAGTTACGGGCATTTCTGAGTTACAGACAGCGCCTGGTCCCAAGGTGCCCGGATAAGGGAGGTACAATATAATGGGCAAATACATATTTTGTGTGTCTCTCAATTTTCATTTGTATGATGCATGTAGGACTCATACTGTAATTCTAGTTAGAAGTGATGGAAAGGTTACCTTTGTAGAGTCTAATCTGGAGGATTTTGAAAAGGAAATATGGAAGACAGAGACCACTCAATTTCAAATGGAAGGAATTGGAAATGACAGTAACTGTAATAATTAATAGTCTTAATAGACTGGTAAAGCTCTACTAGCATTTATTATCATTATTTTAGAAAAATAATATGACAGTTAATGTGAATGGTATACATATATATTGCATACTTAATTGTAGTTCTGCTCAGTGAAGGTATGCACAGTCCTTTTAGCTATATAAGCATTGTATGTATTTGTTAATTGTGTATACATTCCCAAGAACATCAAATCCATGCTGCCAATTAATCCACACTTGATAAGCAAAAGTATTCACTGGAAGATATTACGCCAAACCAGCCAAGGGACCGAAGTCTAATCTTGGCTGGGGGACCGAAGTCCTATTAAAAATGGCAACCAGTGATCGCCTCCCAGTCATCCAAGATGGAAAAAATTTCATCAAAGAACCACAGACAGCTGTTTCGCCCTCATTTGGGCTCATCAGTGTGGTACACTTCAATGATGGTGAGTTGGATGACCGTCTTCACTTATTACTGAATACTTTTGCTTATCATCCTAGCCTTTGCACAGCTCAGTGCAATTAACTCCCTTTTTTCATTAATCCACACTTTTATGGAAATTCGTCAAATACGTAACATACCTACCAATAAATAAACAGTATATATGACATGTCCACGTCGACGTTTAAATTTGGAATAAACGTTATAGTGGCAGGCCTGTAGAGGAGTCGATCGCGAGTGATGTGTATTCTATTCTTCCACTTTGATCCAACGCATCCGAAATACGTCTTCATTCTAGCTGCTAATAGAGATGAATATATAGATAGACCATCTTCAAAGGCTCACTTTTGGCAGGCAAACATTTATGGAGGTAATCAGCATTGTATAGCTATATAGGATAGGTAATTTCTATAGATATATATTGTTTAATATGAGCATTTTATATACAGCCTAATTTCTACTCTATATAATAGAGTAGAAATTAGGCTGTATATAAAATGCTCGCGAAATCGCGTATATATTCTTTCCTAAAATATAAGTGTCCTTCGCCAATCCCCTTCATTTGCGGCCTGACACAAATGTCATGTCATACTTATATATATAAATAGAAGTATTATTAATTTCTTATAGGCGAGGACATATAACAATTAAATAATACATGCACGCGCATGTATGCAATATTCCCAAGTTGATTATACATACTGTATATATCATTTCCATTTAATGGATATTATATTAATTCTTGATATATAGGAAGAGATGAAAAGTATGGCAAGGTTGGAGGCACATGGTTGGGTATCAGTAAGGATGGACACTTTGCTGCTTTAACTAATTATCTAGTTCACATCAAAGACTTCAAAGAGAAAACTAAAGGCAGAGGTCTCATGTATATAGACTATATAGAATTAATGTACACGTATAGGGTGTGCATTATGTTTCCTGCATTAATATATTCCTTTTACATAAGAATTGTGATCCATATATATAATGTCATAATGGTTTAATTAATTCTTGTGTATATACATAAGGCTTCCTTGTGTCCAATTTCCTAACCGGAAGTGACACTCCCAAAGAATATTGTGACAAGATATACAAGGAAGGAGATGACTACAACGGATTCAATCTCATTACTGGAACATTATGGTATGTACGTATATCAGAACACCATGCACGAAGGAAATAGGCCTGCAATTGATATAATGGAAACTTGCGTATTTTATTATTTATACCTTGTATACTTCTGTACATGTACTTTGAATTAACCCTACATCACATAAAGTTGCAAATTTACATGGTAAGCTTTTGTGTTGTTGCCATATACGTACATGTGTGTAGGGGTCCTTCAGATAAGAGGAAGATGCATTATGCATGTAACATGGGCAGTGAATCATGTAGTACTCCTGTAGAACCAGGTAAAGCTGGAACCGTGCATGATTCACTCATAATTATCTATTATGTTATTAAAATGGTACTATACATATATAGGATGTAACATTTATTTAGTTAGAAAGCCCAGTTAGCCCCTTGGGGTATACGTACGTATATCTGTTGAACAGAACATTATAAAGGTGACCATTAAGAGGTCACTAACTTGCAAAAATCATAGGAAAGCTATTTAGTACTTCTTCTGTACTTAATTGGCAGTACGTAGCTAGCTATAGGTATAGTGTGGTGGTAGATATAAGATGGAAAATCAACTCTATACTGTGTTTCAAACTTATAGGAATTCATGGTCTCTGCAACTGTGAGTTATCAAAACCATGGAAGAAGGTGAAGGAAGGTCAGCAGAGATTTAACAGCATATTAAACAGAGTCTTGTCTTCTTCAGAAGATGTCAAGGAAGAGGAGCTTGTAGATGACCTGATAACACTACTGAAAGATAAAACCCCGTAAGTCACATACACACTAAGTCACATGAAAAATCTAAGATACCATTTTCCTACATGCTATGCCTATTCTGTTAAAAGAGCCTATAGGGGAACTAAACCTGAAGAGAGCTTTGGATGAAGATACAGGAGTTTTTTCTTCCTTCTTTCATTTCTTCTCCACTAGGTCAGACAGCCGTTTCTGGGAATTCCACCCTTCATCAGTGATCCTGGGAGTCTCTGTCTTTTTCTTTGGGTTGATCTTCTGTGAATCCTTGGCTCTCTATGCTAAATCTAGGGGCCTTATATACACTATTTTGGCGCCAAAAGTTAAATAAGGTGTTAACTAAGACACATGATGAAATTTAATTTTATGAAAGGAATGTAGGTCCAATTAACTTTTATGAATTAATTATAAATCTATTAGTAATCTTGCTTGTATAGGTAAAACAGACTCAGCATAACTATAGACACAAGTAGGACATATTACATAAGTCTACCCTTAGGTCTTCTAGTAGTAACATTTCTTTGGAGGTGGGGTAACACAATATGGGGTAACACAAGACAGTCTTTAAGCATACTAGCTACTTTTTGCTTATACTTGATTCTAACTAGAGGCTGCCGGGATAGGAAGGTTTTAAAGGTTGATTTTAGCTTAAAGTATTTGTAACCCTGCTTAATAAGCCTACTGCATAACTGCAAACTTTTAGCCTGAAAACTGGAGAAGTCACTACATATTTAATTAATTGTGAAATAAAGACACCATAGGCTGGGGTATTAGGAATATTACTATCTAAATGGGGGAAATTTACTATATCAAAGCTAAAGTCCTCTCGCTTATCATATACTTTAGCATATGCATGCCTGTGAGGCACATGTGTCATAATTCAACTCTGCAGCTGGCTCATACTGTATATATAATAATCCTGCATGTAATATATATACACATGCACGATTTTTATCCTATATATATGTACATGTCTGAAAACCAATTGTTATATACCTTAATTTTATTAATTATAACATACCTATACCTTAATTATAACATATATATATACGTATATGATCGACATTCCTGCATGTGTGTATGTATAGTCATATTGACCCAGCCACACCAGACATTGGTCATTCAATGGAGATTATGAAGCTATGGAGTGCTATAAATGTTCGTTTGTACTTTGATTCTGGTGCACCCTTTGGTACAAGGTTAGTTATATACAATTGTCTGGTCTACTTTTGTTGTATAATAAGAATTGGAGCTATTGGGAGCATATAATTTTGTAATTATCCATGTAGGACTCATACTGTAATTCTAGTTAGAAGTGATGGAAAGGTTACCTTTGTAGAGTCTAATCTTGAGGATTTTGAAAAGGAAATATGGAAGACAGAAACCACTCAATTTCAAATGGAAGGAATTGGAAATGACAGTAACTGTTACAGTTCTTATAGTAATATATAATTAAATATATGTGTATATGTATATACGTATGTAATGTATATATTTACGTATACCCGATAATGTTAATGTAAATTTTATATAAGACATACATAGTTGTCAAAATAAAACTAGTTGATCTACGTAGATCTGGTTTCTCCAACATCACTTGTTAAATTTTCAAATCTCCATACATATATATGTATAGACCTATCTAGGTATATGTATTATAGTACAGTCAATAACCATATACATGGCAGTAACCAAAAAAAACAAAAGAGAAAGTGACTGTTATATAATATAGGTGAGCAAACTTAAATAAAAGCACACATATATGTACATATATACATCATATAGGCATACATGCACATAAACTAAATGCACAGAGTTACTAAGCGCTCATAGCTAGAGCAGCTATTTCAGTAATGGATCGTCCCATCTGGTTTGAGCAAAGTCATCAATCATTTTACTAAACTCGATGTAATTGACATCATAAAATCCTCCAACTTCAGTGGCAAACTTGCGAAATATGATGCCAAACTCATATTCATTCACCAAACCTGGCAAACAGGAGAAATGTAATAATCAATTATTCTCTGTGGTTCCGAGATACACACACATTGAAGTGATAATCCCTAATTTCACAAGAGTATACTATTGAAGTGATACTATACACTCTACATGTACAGTGACTATATACTGCCAGTGGTTAAAATTTAAATGATATGGCTTATTTGTTGTGCTCGTTGTTAGAAAAAAGCTGATGAAGACCTTTGTGGTCAAAATGTTCAATAACTTGTACTATTAGTACTTTAAGTTAGCTTTTCGTATATACATTGTTTTGCATAAATGGACAAGAAGGCTAAATTCCCAGGATCATTAATTATTGATGAAGAACAAGATTTTCCAGAAGCAGCTATACTTGGGCCAGTTGAAACAGAAAGAAAAATGGGTAAGAAACTGTATCCTCATCCAAAGCTCCATAGGCCTTCCGTAAGTAGGATATCAGTAGAGGAGAATTGTGTTTTTAGCCTATTCTACTTAGATGTATATGTTTCCTTAGTCTTAAATAGTTTTCGACCACATGTACGTATGTATACAGGAAACTAGTACCTTAGATTATTCATGCATATATATGTACCTCCAAGCTCCAGCTCACTGAGAACACGATGAAACTGACTCTTTGTAACACTTCCGATGTGAACCTTATCATAATCTTCAAACAAAGTCATAATCTGTATTCTTCTGACACGAACCTGTCACAGGAAAGTTGTAAGACAGTAATCTCTAGATGAATTAGTCCTGTGTGTGTAGTATCTTTAGTACGTATATTTGCCAGAAATTGAAAGAATGATTACGTACGTATATCAGATTTTAGTATATACTATACATTATTAATGAAATCAACAAGCCCATACATACATACATATGCACTGTATGCGCCAATATAATGCTACTCTTTATTTTATTATGCTTATATGTATGTGTGTACATGCATATAATAGTTAAATGAAACATATAGTGACACTGGTTACATGTACACAAAGGGGGGAGTGTTTTAACATTTGGTACCACCTTAGACTTCTACATCTCCTCAACTCACCCGTTCAGCCAGTCGATGCATGCATCTCTCAAGTATTTGGTCTTCCTCTGCTTGAAGTGTGTTTTTGGCATCACAGAGAACTGGGGGCACGTAAAACTGTGGTGTTACAGTGGGCATCTTCTCCAAGTCTTGGATGGTGAAAATAGACTCCATCTCATCAGAGAAGGCTTTATACTCAATAAAGTTAGGATCCCTTGGAGAGCGATACCTTATACACAAAATATATAAAAGTGTACATATATACGTACATCTATACTTACCGTATACGTATGTATCAGGAATCAAATGCAAAGATAACAGATTGTGATTTATTACAGGTATAAGTGAAAAATTGTGGTTAAAAGAATGCAAGATGAAGCTTAAGTGAAAATTTGTGGTTAAAAGAATGCAAGATGAAGTTTAAGTGTACAGATTAGTATACTTAGTTGCTGAGGTGTTAAATCAATCGTGTCAAAAGATTGCAGATGTGGGTAAAATATGCAATTTCACATTCTCCAGACATATGCATTCAATTCAATACAAGTTACTCTATATAAATCTGTAGAAGTGTTTTATCTTATATACAAGCATGTATATCAATATACACTATTCAATTTATCCAAAATACTTTCTTCCAGGTTTTCGTATCTTGTAATAACTACAACATTTTGTAAATATACATACATATTCTTTATCATTTCCAGATACCTTCTGACCCGCACACAAAACATATTATAATGAGATATGTATTTACGTATATATGGTCACAACAATACGTGGGCAGATTCCAATCCAGGGTAAGTAAGTATATATAATCTATGCTAAAACTATGTAAACCATGACCCATGCCATTAGGTAAACAATTACCGTTCAAGTGCTACTATAGGATGTATGTACCTGTCTTCAAGAACTTCAATTTCTGACTGTGATAGTTTGAACCCACAGAGATCCAGCGCACGTCTGAAGGAGGTTGCCAACATGCGATGAGACCTCAACTTGTCATAGTCATGCAAAAATTCCAACACTCTGATTCTCTCCTTGTAGACCTGTAATAGAAGTATGGATAATTATGACTTGGATATACGTACGTATGTACGTAACTATAATATACCATTTGGCTGAAAATTTTGGTGGGAAGAATATTTGGAGGATTGCTCAAATTATGGCATTTGCCAGATTTTACTTTGGCAATTTCACAGTTCCTCTCCTACATTTGGTGTAGTTTGGAGGTTGAAATATTGGCAGATTGCTCTCAAAACCGCCAACTCACCAAAATTTCCGACCATATGTGGTACGTATATTATTCTGTTTTCTTTGTATCACCAACTTATTGCTTTAATACCCAACCTCTCACATCACACCTCATGTTGATAAAGACCTTCAGATCAAATTCTTTTAAGCTACTTTGAAAGTTACTATAACCATAGATTATATATACTTATGTACCCCGTATTCCTAACACACCTGGTCACAACAATACGTGGGCGGATTCCAATCCCGGGTAAGTAAGTACACATAATCTATGCTATTACTATGTAAACTGAGGTGACCCATGCCATTAGGTAAACAATTACGGTACAAGACAGAAAATGTAATAAGGGAATAAATAATTAAATACAGAATATATAACACTGCATAAATATTTCATAATATAAAGTCAAGAGATATCTCCAAGTGGAAGAGTCAACACTCCAGTGGGAAGCAATAATAATTAGGTAAACAATGCATTTACGTAACATAAACAGACAAATATTGAAAGAGCTGACCTTGGACTTCATTCTGTCCAGTACCTGTTCCACATTGACTGATGATCTCTCTCTGGTGCTGAGTGTGGCTGTCTTCTGCAGGACCAGCTGGGTCATGCGCTCTTGGTATTTGTCCTCCAATTTCTCTGAGGGCTGGATCTCTGCCAGGAAACTGATGTAATTGAAGCCTTTGCTATCACCAAACCTCTTTTTGATGATGCTGGTCTCATCAGCACTAATATGGAGCTGCAAGTAACTCATACACTGACTGAACTGGGAGAAGGTCACATATCCATGATGATGTCTACAAGAGAAATATAAAATGCCCTTTTACAGTACTGATAGTACAATACAAACAATATGTACATAAGAATCAGGTATCCACATACGTACGTACGTACGTAGTAACAGCAAAGAAGCAGAAATGGAACATATCTAAGCACAATTATAATATTTTCAAAGTTTTTAGTAACATTAGTTAGCTTACAAAGCACTATATACGTACACATGTATAAGTTCAATGCTTATACACAGGTACCAAATTATATGAATAATCAAAAACACCATTTTTCAACATGCCACATCTAGTAAAAGGCTATAAGGAACTAAACCTAGTGTGAGCTTTGGATGAGGATACAAGAGTTTTTTCTACTTCTCTTCTCCTCTGGAATAGATAGTTGTTTCTTGTAATTCTACCCTCCATCAGTAACCCTGGGAATCTTTGTCTCCTTCTTGATCTTTTATGACTCCTTGGTTCTCTGTACTAAATCTAGGAGTTTTATACACATTTTGTAATATATTCTTTTGTAAAAATAAGCTATTTTTGACTGAAGGGGTCTTATTGTAAGAACTGACTTGTCAAAGTCCTGGAAGCATGGCTTGGCTAGAATCCTCCTCTGAGTCACCTGTTCCTTCAGTCGGTACATGACAGCCTCAAATAGATCCTTTTCCTTTTCTTGTATGTCCTTCTCCCAGTCCAGTGCACCCACCTTGGGGGGCGGAGCCAGTTTACCAGTCAGCCTTTTAGTAGGAGTCAGCTCCAGACCCGCCTCCCCATGAGCTGGGCAAAGAGTTATAGGTATATGTCAGTATATAATGACACTTGACCCGCCTCCCCATGAGCTGGGCAAAGAGTTATAGGTATATGTCAGTATATAATGACACTTGACCTGCCTCCCTATGAGCTGGGCAAAGAGTTATAGGTATATGTCAGTATATAATGACACTTGACCTGCCTCCCTATGAGCTGGGCAAAGAGTTATATGTACGTATATAATGACACTTGACCTGCTCCCCCATGAGCTGGGTAAAGAGTTATATGTACGTATATAATGACACTTGACCTGCTCCCCCATTGGCTGACTAGACTATGGACCCTTTGATGTTTAGGACCTCATTAACACTAAATAGAAGCTCCAAATTCTATTAAACAGAGGCGTTTACCTTAAAGTAGATGTAGCATGTTGAAAATTGGTGTGTTAGATTATTTATATGTTACTAAAAATCTTTCACCAGTAAAAGTATACACTGAGTACATGTGCATACTTCCAGCTCACATACCTCTATCAATTTCAGCTAGGAAGCACTTCCACAGCACGTGATGCTTCTTCTTTGGGTCACTGTACCTCTCACACAACACTGCCACTTCTTCATCTCTCAGGTAGGTCTGGCCCATGGCAGTCAGACCCTGCCTGAAGCGAGAGTTACTGATGGAGCCCGACCTCAGAGGATCAAAATCTTGAAAGTGCTCCATCACCTTGAAGAACAGATGAAAGGAAGACATTATTATAAAGCATGAACACTGTTGATATACATATTGTAAAACAGAAGCATTGGATGATTCCAGGTATTAATTCTTTAATGGCTTATTGGCAGTTCATTTTCAAAAGAAAAAATACATCCTAACAATTGAATACATATTCTTATACAGGTAACTACGTAGGTTGTGGTTGAGCATAATTGAATGCATTATGCACATATACGTATGCATGTAGAAGTCCAAACACCCCTCCTATCTACCCTTATTAGTCTACTGAGAAGGGGAGAAGATTTTGTAATTATTCAACTATGTACAACTACTTAACCCATACAATACTTAGATGGTTAGCAGAACATTGTAACTTACTCTGATTCTGTTTGTCTCAACATGTTCTCTAATCCGATCAAGCAGCAGGGAAACATTAACTTTTGTCTTTAATAGCTCCATCCTAGCTGTCTCTTCTTCCTCATTCTTCTTCTCTTTGGTGTTTACAAGATCCTGCAGGTCCACTTTGGCCTCAACAACTTGACCAGTGTATTCCTCATCAATGGCTTGAATAAAGGCACTATAGTTCATATCTCCACCTACATACATAATATTTGCATACCAGATAATGGACATATTACTATAGAATACAGAAGAGAGGAATGAAATTGATACTATATGAAAGTTAGGATAGCTCCTCTGCAGCCATGAGGACAAGACTAGGATGGATGACACTACAAAGCAGAAGGAGGATGCCGAGAGCAAAGTGTACCAGGAAATGTTTAAGAGGTGCATGTCCTGGATACATGGAAAAACTCTTCAGTACATATGAGGATCTTGGACTTAGAAGAACTAGGAGGATGTGTGATATTTATTTAACTACACCTAGGAGTAGCTGGATGGCTCATTCAATTGCTTATAAGGCAGGTCATAATTGGAACCTTTTGCCATTGCAAATTAGAGAAGCGGACAATCAGAGTTACAAATCAAGAATCAAAGACTATGTACGTATATGGACTGACTATTTGTGGTCAGGGCTAAACACTGGGAAAATTCAAATCATACCATAATAGTTAAATAGGGAGATTGTAAGGGGAGATATGAGCCATAGATGTGTGGATGTAGGGAACGAGAGGCTGAGAAGGATGCTGACCAAGCTTAGGGGAGGTACAGTTGAGCTGAAGGAGGAGACAGGAAGATGGGTGGTCTATATACCCAGAGAAGACAGAACATGCCCTGTATGTTCGGTTTCAGGGATTGAAGATGTAGAACACTTTATTCTAAAGTGTGAGCTGTGTAAAGAGGAACGAAAGGATCTCTTCTTGTTGTTACAGAGATTAGGGGTGGAGGTGGAGCAGCAGGAAGACATTCAGAAGACAGCATCCATACTACAAGTGGCAGCGAAAGAGGAAGGAGTAGCAAGAATGATAGAGAAGATGTGGATCTGTAACGATTGTATATGAAGTGTAACATTATTAATTAATTACTTGTGGTTTTATGTGATATATAAAAAAGAGTCTTAGTTAGATTAGACAGTTTTTGATCAGCTCTCTTATTGTGGTTGTATAGTTGCTGTTATAATTTAAAGTTGCACAAGTGTCTGCGCCCGTTTGCGACCGTTCTCGCTCACATTTGTCTTTGTAACGCTACGTTCGGTTTTCACTTACCTTGGATTGCTGAACGACAGGGCTGGTGTTACAGATCAAGAGGTTCCAGTGTCAGACATAAGTACTGTCATTTTGTACTGAATTGATTTATTATTGTGTTTGTCTGTTTTGCAACAGTGTTCATTTTTTTTAACTTTTTGCTTTCTTGTATGCATGGGGCATACTCTCGCCCTAGTGTGCAATGCACACAGTGCACTAATTATTGAATTATTATACAAGTCACGCATAGTCATCACAAAACTAAGTATACAATACTTAATGTTTCCAGTCCCGGTTAATATACGTAGTATAGATAGTCTATGAGATCCGACTCCCTAAGCGAGCCCATTTCACCGCCTCCTGATGACGTTACACGGATGTGAAAGATGTTTGGGAGCTATAGACCCTTTTCATAATTACGTCACGATTTCCCGGTTTGTTGGTGCACTTTAACCTGTTGGCAAAACAAATAGGGCGGAAGGTATTCAGATGAAGTTTTCAACATATACAGATGTTGAGGTACAGACTGACCCTACACCTGAGTCAGTGGAATTCAGAAGGCAGGTACAGTTGAAAGTAACTATTCAACAACTTCAGAGTAAACTGTTATCATTAGAAGGTACACTGTTCACCTTATCGCAAAAACAGAAAATGATGACATTTATTGTTGATAACAACGAAAAAAACAGGTTTCTTACAGGCCTTCCATCCTATGCCTTATTCTGCAGTCTTTTTGATTACATGCAGCCTGTAATAGAAAGTGTACGTAAAACATCAGCTGACCTTGAAGTATCTATGCCTGGAAGGCCAAGGAAATTAACTTGCAAAGAGGAATTTTTAGCAGTATTAATCCGACTGCGTCTGGGATTGCTAGTTGAGGACATTTCTACAAGGTTCGAGGTCTCTCCTGCCACATTTTCAAGATTCTTTTCACTCTGGATCAAGACATTAGCAGCTGAGATGAAAAATATATTCCCATGGCCCACAAAGGAACAGATTAAATCGAAGACACCAGAAGTCTTCAAAAAGTATCCCAATACCCGTGTCATTAGTGATTGCACAGAATTCTTCATACAAAGGCCAACTTCACTTGTGGCACAAGCTTTAACTTTCTCCCACTACAAGCACCACAACACTTTCAAAGTGTTAATAGGGATTAGTCCAGGAGGCGTAATAACATTTGTGTCCCGTCTTTGGGGAGAGAGAATATCTGATATAGCCATCACCGAAAAATCTGGGTTACTAGATTTATTGGAGCCAGGAGATAATGTAATGGCGGACTGAGGCTTTAACATTGGAGAAGTGCTGGAAAACCAAGGTATTACTTTAAATATTCCCCCTTTCCTTGGGCAGAGAAGTCAATTATCTGTTAAACAAGTATTAGAAACAAGAAGGATAGCTTCACTTAGAATCCATGTTGAACGTGCTATTGGAAGACTTAAAAACTATCGCCTGTGCCAATCTACATTTCCACTTAGTTTAGCTGACTTGGCATCAGATATTGTTTTTGTGTGTGCGTATTTGACTAATTTTTTAAAGCCTATTGTACCTCCGGACATATAAAAATTAACTTATTATTAACATGCATATATTTTTGACAATGTAGAATACAGATATATATGTATATATGGCAATAATATAATAATAATGCTATTAATAAGATACTGGTAAAGTTGCATGAAAGTAAAGCCTTCCAGAAATGATATATCCTTGCTCCATGCCTGAATATCTCCAAAGTTCGAGTTAATTCCGACCTTAGAAATGGTAGTAGGTGGCACTCGTTCCTCCTCGTCGTCGCTTTCTGCAGTGAAGAAACGTTTCCAATACGTCAAAAGGCGCCCTATTACCTCCGCCTTGCTCTCTGACGATTTCAGCAAAACTTCCTTGCAAAGCGTCTTCAAAGACGTCATATTTAACTTCCTCAGAAGCTCTAGAAAGTACACATCGCTAGCTGCCGTTTCTAGTAGTAAAACCGAACGAGCACGATCCATAAGTCGGCAATAAAAGAGGATTGTACGTATACACGCCAACGTTTTTTGCCAACACTTCCGTAATTGCAACATACTTGTGACGTTTTGTGACGTAATTATGAAACGGGAATTCCACTGTGTAATGGCTTAATGAATTTTAGCGTAATAGTACTATTACGCAGACTTTAGAGGGATTTCTGCAAATAAAGCTAGGTAAGCGCGTTGGATATCTATAGACATAGTATGGGTTTCATATACGTACGTATACAAATGGTTTTGTAAAGTTTTAATTTATTTATTTATGTTAAGTGGGGAAAAAATCCTTATCCAAAAGAATCTGCCATTTCTAGTAGGCAATTGCAGCACATGGGACTACTATACGTACATATTGTTGTGTGTACTTTTTCTGATCGCGGAGGGGTCCACGATGTCATATAATTATCTATAGTAGCAGGTGCAGGTTATGTCGATGCTCTGGGTTCTAAATATAAGTAGTCGAGTCCAATAATTTTCAAACGTTGAAATTACTGAATAATTACATATGCTACGTGTATCCCTGCAGCATATTGATCGACAAGATATGGCCCAGAGGATTGCACAAAGAGGTAGTCTTCCATCACAAGAGGCTAAACCTAACAACACTTCAGAAATGGTTATAGGGACTACATACAGACCAGTCCAGCCAGTGGAGTACAGAGAAGAGTACATCAATAATAGACTGCACGAGATACCTGATGCTGAACTGGTGTATCGTAGCATGTACAAGATAAGAAGGATAGATGAATTGCTTGGAGAACTTGTCATTGGAAAATGATTCAATTTCTGTTAATATTTGTGTATTGATGCTCAACCAAATACGTACATACATATGTTTGGTAATTGAAATGTTTGTACTGTTTTTATTTATTTATGCATACTACACATGTATACATATTCACATATATATACATATATACATATGTACGTACATATGTAATTTGATGGCTACATAACTAAAATCAGCTGAATATCAGCTAAATACGTATGCATGTGCTAATTCAAAGTCTACATAAATCCTAAACAGATTCTAATCCCGGGTAAGTAAGTATATATAATCTATGCTAAAACTATGTAAACCGAGGTGACCCATGCCATTAGGTAAACAATTACGGTACAAGTGCTACTATAGGATGTACGTACCTGTCTTCAAGAACTTCAATTTCTGACTGTGATAGTTTGAACCCACAGAGATCCAGTGCACGTCTGAAGGAGGTTGCCAACATGCGATGAGACCTCAACTTGTCATAGTCATGCAAAAATTCCAACACTCTGATTCTCTCCTTGTAGACCTGCAGTAGAAGTATGGGTAATTATGACTTGGATATACGTACGTATGTACCTACAATATACCATTTGGCTGAAAATATTGGTGGGAAGAATATTTGGAGGATTGCTCAAATTATGGCATTTGCCAGATTTTACTTTGGCAATTTCACAGTTCCTCTCCTACATTTGGTGTAGTTTGGAGGTTGAAATATTGGCAGATTGCTCTCAAAACCGCCAACTCACCAAAATTTCCGACCATATGTGGTACGTATATTATTCTGTTTTCTTTGTATCACCAACTTATTGCTTTAATACCCAACCTCTCACATCACACCTCATGTTGATAAAGACCTTCAGATCAAATTCTTTTAAGCTACTTTGAAAGTTACTATAACCATAGATTATATATACTTATGTACCCCGTATTCCTAACACACCTGGTCACAACAATACGTGGGCGGATTCCAATCCCGGGTAAGTAAGTACACATAATCTATGCTATTACTATGTAAACTGAGGTGACCCATGCCATTAGGTAAACAATTACGGTACAAGACAGAAAATGTAATAAGGGAATAAATAATTAAATACAGAATATATAACACTGCATAAATATTTCATAATATAAAGTCAAGAGATATCTCCAAGTGGAAGAGTCAACACTCCAGTGGGAAGCAATAATAATTAGCTAAACAATGCATTTACGTAACATAAACAGACAAATATTGAAAGAGCTGACCTTGGACTTCATTCTGTCCAGTACCTGTTCCACATTGACTGATGATCTCTCTCTGGTGCTGAGTATGGCTGTCTTCTGCAGGACCAGCTGGGTCATGCGCTCTTGGTACTTGTCCTCCAATTTCTCTGCGGGCTGGATCTCTGCCAGGAAACTGATGTAATTGAAGCCTTTGCTATCACCAAACCTCTTTTTGATGACGCTGGTCTCATCAGCACTAATATGGAGCTGCAAGTACCTCAAACACTGACTGAACTGGGAGAAGGTCACATATCCATGATGGTGTCTACAGGAGGAATATAAAATGACCTTTTACAGTACTGATAGTACAATACAAACAATATGTACATAAGAATCAGGTATCCACATACGTACATACATATGTATGTAGTAACAGCAAAGAAGCAGAAATGGAACATATCTAAGCACAATTATAATATTCTCAAAGTTTTTTAGTAACATTAGTTAGCTTACAAAGCACTATATACGTACATGTGTATAAGTTCAATGCTTATACACAGGTAGCAAATTATATGAATAATCAAACACACCATTTTTCAACATGACACATCTAGTAAAAGGCTATAAGGAACTAAACCTATAGTGTGAGCTTTGGATGAGGATACAAGAGTTTTTTCTACTTCTCTTCTCCTCTGGGATAGACAGTTGTTTCTGGGAATTCTACCCTCCATCAATAACCCTGGGAATCTTTGTCTCCTTCTTGATCTTTTATGACTCCTTGGTTCTCTGTACTAAATCTAGGAGTTTTATACACATTTTGTAATATATTCTTTTGTAAAAATAAGCTATTTTTGACTGAAGGGGTCTTATTGTAAGAACTGACTTGTCAAAGTCCTGGAAGCATGGCTTGGCTAGAATCCTCCTCTGAGTCACCTGTTCCTTCAGTCGGTACATGACAGCCTCAAATAGATCCTTTTCCTTTTCTTGTATGTCCTTCTCCCAGTCCAGTGCGCCCACCTTGGGGGGCGGAGCCAGTTTACCAGTCAGCCTTTTAGTAGGAGTCAGCTCCAGACCCGCCTCCCCATGAGCTGGGTAAAGAGTTATAGGTATACAGTATGTACGTATATAATGACACTTGACCTGCCTCCCCCATGAGCTGACTATATAGACTATGGACCCTTTGATGTTTAAGACCTCATTAACACTTTGTATGTACTGTATTAAAAGAATAACTAAACAAAAGCTCCAAATTCTATTAAACAGAAGCTTTTACCTTAAAGTAGATGTAGCATGTTGAAAATTGGTGTACTAGATTATTTATATGTTACTAAAATCTTTCACCAGTAAAAGTATACACTGAGTACATGTGCATACTTCCAGCTCATGTACCTCTATCAATTTCAGCTAGGAAGCACTTCCACAGCACATGATGCTTCTTCTTTGGGTCGCTGTACCTCTCACACAACACTGCCACTTCTTCATCTCTCAGGTAGGGCTGGCCCATGGCAGTCAGACCCTGCCTGAAGCGAGAGTTACTGATGGAGCCCGACCTCAGGGGATCAAAATCTTGAAAGTGCTCCATCACCTTGAAGAACAGATGAAAGGAAGACATTATTAATAAACATTGTTGATATACGTATATATCATAAACAGAATCATTTTACAGTTCCAGGCATTAATTCTTTAACGGCATATTTGCAGTCAAAAATATACACTAAAAATTGAATACAACTTTTATACAGGTAACCAGGTTGTAGTTGAGGATATATAACTGAAACTATTCAGATGGATTATGCACACATATGCACGTAGAAGTCCAAACACCCCTCCTATCTACCCTCATCTTATTAATCTAATGACCAAGGGAGAAGATTTTGTAATCATTAAACTAATTAGCCCATACAATATTTAGATGGTTAGCAGAACATTGTACTCACTCTAATTCTGTTTGTCTCAACATGTTCTCTAATCCGATCAAGCAGCAGGGAAACATTAACTTGTGTCTTTAATAGCTCCATCCTAGCTGACTCTTCTTCCTCATTCTTCTTCTCTTTGGTGTTTACAAGATCCTGCAGGTCCTCTTTGGCCTCAACAACTTGACCAGTGTATTCCTCATCAATGGCTTGAATAAAGGCACTATAGTTCATATCACCACCTACATACGTATATATTAGATATTTTTTCATATGACGTCATATAACGTTTTTGGTTTACGGAGAAGTTTGAATGAGTAAGCTACCCTATGAATCTAGTTATTTATTTATTTATACGGGATGCATGGGATTAGTGGCATCATAGACTATATAAACTACGTTTGAAAACTGACTGATTTACACTCGAGTTGAATAAATCGGCGTCATTTACATTACTTCATTCTTTTCGCTCTATATGTAAACCGGAAATATTGCGTAATAATAACGGAATTAACAAACATAGTCACAGCCGTTCGTAGGCGAATTCCAGTCCCGGTTACGTAGTATAGAGGTTATGCGTTTGGTTATGACGTCACGAGAGGGCCATGTTTGAGTGGCACTATGGTCTATGGTGGTACTCCACCTAAGTGGCGACAGTCGTGAAGTGCCCTAACTCTTTGCAACGCTATCGGATGAAAAGCAAGGATTTCTGCAAATAAAGTCAGGTACGTAAGCGCATTGGATATTAGGATTATCTATACGCAAGGAGTTTAATTGCACTGAGCCGTGCAATGATAATTAATCACTGGAACGTATTACGCTAAACCTTAAGCCTTGCATGTAATTCTTTATTCATGCCTTTGCACATCGGTTCGGTGATTTGCAGTTTCTACGTATACTTGTTGGGTGATCCATGATGGTCGCATAATTACCTATAGTAATTCAAGTAAGTTCATTACATTTGTGATAATAAAGTACGTTACTTTATCAAAAAACACAAAACACATGTAAAGACGTCTCGATAATACATAAGTGTCAAAGATCTTTTCCGGAATGTGTCGTCGTATACAGTTGATAATACAAAAGTCCGGACCGGGGATCTAGCTAGGCCTATATCAGTGCCTCCACAGGGCACAATGGCCACTGTGTAGTTTTTAGTGGACCGGCTTAGCAAGGCCAAAAGGTGAGCTACTAATCTACAGCTGTTTCTGGGAATTCCACCCTTCATCGGTGACCCAGGGAATCTTTTCATATAGCTATGATAACTATGCTGTTTGGTATATGATAACTCATGCATCTTATATGCTTGCTCTAAGTATGCGTTTGGTCTATTTAGCTTGCTGGAAAACCGTGTATAGGAAAATATATACATAGGCCTATATATTAACTAACTGGATTTTTCTTAGCTTTTATTCAGGAAATTAAACTGTGTATGTCCATATATATGCTTGTACATGTGGTATTCCGTATCAATCAATCAATGTTACATAGTTTGGAGCATAATATAATTATCAATCTGCAAAGACATATGGTATGTTAGTATTATACAAATAAGGGGGTAAAATAGGACTTACAAGCTTGCATGCATTCCTTGATTTTCACTGCATGTGTAGCATCACAAACGATTTATTTGGTAAGATTATAATTATTGCGAACAAGGATCTCAATCAATTTTTGTAATTCCGGCAAAACTCTTTGAAAGGATGGGGAACACAATCTGTTACTAGCTAGTTGGTGTGATGTCTTATAAACGTTTTATAACCATGCGGCTTTATTCACGTATTGATCGATGTTATTGGGAATGTGTCGTCGTGGATAAACTATACAGTTGATAATACATAAGTACTGGCAAGTCTCTCCATTCCCTCATAATCGCTAGAATTCGTAATGACTGTAAAAATAATTAGCTCTACGATCTATAGATGTTTCGATATCAAATTTATATGTTTCACATTGGGTATTGCTCAAGCTCTTCCGGACCGGGAGCTATATCAGTGCCTCCACAGGGGCACAATGGCCACTGTATAGTTTTTAGTGGACCAGCTTAGCAAGGCCAAAAGGTAAAATGTAATGAGGTCACTTAATTGTTGTACCAGTGATTGCAGATGTTGCCCTTAAAACCCACCCTACCTTTATAGAAACCCACAAATTCAGTGAACTTTTAAAAGTTTTTGTCTTGTTGCCTGACGTAGTGTGTTTTGCATTTGTTACTTAACTACGGTAAATGGATTTAATAGTCATATCCTACAACGGGTTATTTACTCCCTCAAAGGTCCGGAAAAGAGCTTGAGCATTACCCAATGTGAAACATCGATCAATACGTGAATAAAGCCGCATGGTTAGCCTATAAAACGTTTATATAAGGCAAAAATTTGAAAGGATCAAGTGGCCGAAAATAGATTTGCCAAAGAGCAGTGGATATGCTGGTAGGGTTTAGTCAATATTTCGAGTTTCAGACTCTAACTTACACATTTTAAAGGAGACATGTATAGCTATACGTGGAGGAGATTTGGTGGACATTCCTCAATATTCCACTAGATTACAGTGCTTTGACCGAATATCAATCGTCTCTAGCGCAAAAATATGTTGCGCACACTATGTTTTCTCAGAAAGGCCTGTGTAATGATGTTTATTTGAAGTTTATAGCTTTCGTATTTTTTGAGATATGAGTGGCCGAAAATCGATCCGGCCGATTATTGATTGGTTACTCTAGGTACGTATGTCGATGTTCTCTGGGTTCTAAATTTAAGTAGTCGAGTCCAATAATTTTCAAACGTTGAAATTGCTAAACAACGACATACTACATTTATCCCTGCAGCATATTGATCTACAAGATATGGCCCAGATGATTGCACAAAGATGTAGTCTTCCATCACAAGAGGCTAAACCTAACAGCACTTCAGAAATGGTTATAGGAACTACATACAGACCAGTCCAGCCAGTGCAGTACAGAGAAGAGTACATCAATAATAGTCTGCATGAGATACCTGATGCTGAACTTGTGTATCCTAACATGTACAAGATAAGAAGGATAGATGAATTGCTTGGAGAACTTGTCATTGGAAAATGATTCAATTTCTGTTAATATTTGTGTGCTGATGCTCAACCAAATACGTACATACATATGTTTGGTAATTGAAATGTTTGTACTGTTTTTTATATTCCACATGTATATATATTCACATACATATACATATAATACACATATACATATACATGTACGTATGTACATACCAAAGTTGATTGCATTATTCTGTCATTACAGGGAACACAAGTGGAGTTATTATTACTGTAATTTGATAGCTACATGGCTAAAATCAGCATTTGCATGTGCTTATGGAATCAGCTTACATAAACCCCAGATGTTACTGGTATCACTTGGATCATCAGTTATTGAAATATTTAGTTGGAATAATACACTGCACATACGTAAACATTGCAAAACTTAATAATAAAAACATACTACTTGTGGTTGATTATCACTTGGATTATTCATATACGTAAATCAAAAAACATTACAAAACTCACCAATAGGATTTTCAAACTTCTTTTTGATAAACTTCAAATCATTTGGTGGAAGTTTCAAAGACAAGAAATGTAACAGACGCTCAAACTGGGGTTTAGTAACTCCTCTTGTGTAACCTTTGCCCTATAGTGACAGAATTGAAATCAACTTTATAGATGAGGAATACTATTTGCACATATCAATAGAGTATTTATTTTTATATATATACATAGAGTATTTATACATTACTGTATTGTAATGAGTCAAAATTATGTACGTATAAACATAATAGGGTTATGTACGTATATATACATAAGTGATCCTTCTTCTGAAATAATATTACTGTATGGCAGTTAATTCTATCTTCTGTAATTGGCAATCCTTAATACTAATAATTATTATTAGTTAAAACCACAACATAAATATTGTTATTTATTTGCATAGACTACGTATATATGCTTATGGTTTAACATTTGATATAAATATTCCCTAATTACAATGACATATACTTGATCATAATCAGGGGTGTTTCTATTATCATGGTAGGGTGGACAAAATACAATGTAGTACATTCTACTCACTCTGTCAAAGTCTCTATAGTATGGATAGAGGAGTAGTCGTCTCTTCTTTACTTCATTTCTCAGCATTTTCAGAACTTCTTCAACTTTGCTCTCTTCTTCTTCACTAAACACATTCAGTTGCTAGTAGGGGCAATGCATAGCCAATGAACAGGATACTGAACAAGTCATAACAAGTTCTATTACATAATCCACAAGTTTGGTAAATTTGTATTTTAGTCTAATACTCCTACATGCTATGCCTACTCTGTAAAAAAGATGTGCCTATGTAATTATACTTATGTATGTATGTCTCCTTAGCTACGTGCATGCATACATGCATGTTAATTCAAAAGAGGATTATATAATTATATAGTCAACGGATTCAATCTCATTACTGGATCATTGTGGTATTAATATATATATTATATCAGAACACCACAAAGAAGAAATTAAATAGGCCTGCTGCTTGATATAGTGGAAACTTAAACTGCGTATGTTATTATTTATACCTTGTATGACTTCTGTACATGTTCTTTGAATTAACCCTACATCACATGCATTTCAGAATATATACGTATATAGTTGCAAAATTGCATGGTAAGCTTTTATGTTGTTGCCATATACATACATGTGTGTAGGGGTCATGCAGATAAGAGGAAGATGCATTATGCGTGTAACATGGGCAGTGAATCATGTAGTACTCCTGTAGAACCAGGTAAAGCTCATAATTATCTATTATGTTATTAAAATGGTACTATATATAGGATGTAACATTAATATTTTTAGTTAGAAAGCCCAGTTAATCCCCTGGGGTATACATACGTATATCTGTTGAACAGATCATTATAAAGGTAACCATTAAGAGGTCACTAACTTGCAAAAATCATAGGAAAGCTATAGTACTTCTTCTGTACTTAATTGGCAGTATGCAGCTAGTTATAGGTATAGTGTGGTGGTAGATATAAGATGCAAAATCAACTCTATACTGTGTTTTAAATTTAGGAATTCACGGCCTCTGCAACTGTGAGTTATCAAAACCGTGAAAGAAGGTGAAGGAGGGTCAGCGAAGATTTAGCAGCATAGTAAACAGAGTCTTGTCTTCTTCAGAAAATGTCAAGGAAGAAGAGCTTGTAGATGACCTGATAACATTACTGAAAGATAAAACCCCGTAAGTCACATGCACACTAAGTCACATGTGTGTCACATGCATGCCTGTGAGGCACATGTGCCATAATTCAACTCTGCTTGCTCATACTGTATATATAATAATCCTGCATGTAATATATATACACATGCACGATTTTTATCCTATATATATGTACAATTCTGACAACCAATATGTTATACCTATAACATATATACGTATATGATTGACATCCCTGTATGTGTGTATGTATAGTCATATTGACCCAGCCACACCAGACATTGGTCATTCAGTGGAGATTATGAAGCTATGGAGTGCTATAAATGTTCATTTGTACTTTGATTCTGGGGCACCCTTAATTTGGTACAAGGTTAGCTATATACAATTGTCTGGTATATTTTTGTTGTATAATAAGAATTGGAGCTATATTGGGAGCATATACTTTTGTAATTATCCATGTAGGACTCATACTGTAACACTACTCATTCTGTACATGTTCTTTGAATTAACCCTACATCACATGCATTTCTGAATATAAAGTTGCAAATTTGCATGGTAAGCTTTTGTGTTGTTCCCATACATGTACATGTGTGTAGGGGACCTTCAGATAAGATGGGCAGTGAATCATGTAGTACTCCTGTAGAACCAGATAAAGCATAAAACTAGTTGATCTACGTAGATCTGCACCATCACTTGTTAAATTTTCAAATCTCCATACATATACGTATATGTATAGACCTATCTAGGTATATGTATTATAGTACAGTCAATAACCATATACATGGCAGTAACCAAAAAAAACAAAAGAGAAAGTGACTGTTATATAATATAGGTGAGCAAACTTAAATAAAAGCACACATATATGTACATATATACATCATATAGGCATACATGCACATAAACTAAATGCACAGAGTTACTAAGCGCTCATAGCTAGAGCAGCTATTTCAGTAATGGATCGTCCCATCTGGTTTGAGCAAAGTCATCAATCATTTTACTAAACTCGATGTAATTGACATCATAAAATCCTCCAACTTCAGTGGCAAACTTGCGAAATATGATGCCAAACTCATATTCATTCACCAAACCTGGCAAACAGGAGAAATGTAATAATCAATTATTCATTGTGGTTCCAAGATACACACACATTGAAGTGATAATCCCTAATTTCACAAGAGTAGATACTATTGAAGTGATACTATACACTCTACATGTACAGTGACTATATACTGCCAGTGGTTAAAATTTAAATGATATGGCTCATTTGATGCACTCATTGTTAGAAAAAAGCTGATGAAGACCTTTGTGGTCGAAATGTTCAATAACTTGTAATATTAGTAGCTTTTCGCCCTAATCATTGTTTTGCAAAAATGGACAAGAAGACTAAATTCCCAGGATCATTGATGAAGAACAAGATTTCCCAGAAACAGCTATACTTGGGCCAGTTGAAACAGAAAGAAAAATGGGTATGAAACTGTATCCTCATCCAAAGCTCCATAGGCCTTCCGTAAGTAGGATATCAATAGAGGAGAATTGTGTTTTTAGCCTATTCTACTTAGACGTATATGTTTCCTTAGTCTTAAATAGTTATCAACCATAGTGTGTATATATCTACAGGAAAATAGTACTTTAGATTATTCATGCATATATATGTACCTCCAAGCTCCAGCTCACTGAGAACACGATGAAACTGACTCTTTGTAACACTTCCGATGTGTACCTTATCATAATCTTCAAACAAAGTCATAATCTGTATTCTTCTGACACGAACCTGTCACAGGAAAGTTGTAAGACAGTAATCTCTAGATGAATTATTCCTGTGTGTGTAGTATCTTTAGTACGTATATTTGCCAGAAATTGAAAGAATGATTACGTACGTATATCAGATTTTAGTATATACTATACATTATTAATGAAATCAACAAGCCCATACATACATACATATGCACTGTATGCGCCAATATAATGCTACTCTTTATTTTATTATGCTTATATGTATGTGTGTACATGCATATAATAGTTAAATGAAACATATAGTGACACTGGTTGCATGTACACAAAGGGGGGAGTGTTTTAACATTTGGTACCACCTTAGACTTCTACATCTCCTCAACTCACCCGTTCAGCCAGTCGATGCATGCATCTCTCAAGTATTTGGTCTTCCTCTGCTTGAAGTGTGTTTTTGGCATCACAGAGAACTGGGGGCACATAAAACTGTGGTGTTACAGTGGGCATCTTCTCCAAGTCTTGGATGGTGAAAATGGACTCCATCTCATCAGAGAAGGCTTTATACTCAATAAAGTTAGGATCCCTTGGAGAGCGATACCTTATACACAAAATATATAAAAGTGTACATATATACGTACATCTATACATACCGTATACGTATGTATCAGGAATCAAATGCAAAGATAACAGATTGTGATTTATTACAGGTATAAGTGAAAAATTGTGGTTAAAAGAATGCAAGATGAAGCTTAAGTGAAAATTTGTGGTTAAAAGAATGCAAGATGAAGTTTAAGTGTACAGATTAGTATATTTAGTTGCTGAGGTGTTAAATCAATCGTGTCAAAAGATTGCAGATGTGGGTAAAATATGCAATTTCACATTCTCCAGACATATGCATTCAATTCAATACAAGTTACTCTATATAAATCTGTAGAAGAACTGATTTAATATATAAGGTAGAAGCGTTTTATCTTATATACAAGCATGTATATCAATATACACTATTCAATTTATCCAAAATACTTTCTTCCAGGTTTTCGTATCTTGTAATAACTACAACATTTTGTAAATATACATACATATTCTTTATCATTTCCAGATACCTTCTGACCCGCACACAAAACATATTATAATGAGATATGTATTTACGTATATATGGTCACAACAATACGTGGGCAGATTCCAATCCAGGGTAAGTAAGTATATATAATCTATGCTAAAACTATGTAAACCGAGGTGACCCATGCCATTAGGTAAACAATTACCGTTCAAGTGCTACTATAGGATGTATGTACCTGTCTTCAAGAACTTCAATTTCTGACTGTGATAGTTTGAACCCACAGAGATCCAGCGCACGTCTGAAGGAGGTTGCCAACATGCGATGAGACCTCAACTTGTCATAGTCATGCAAAAATTCCAACACTCTGATTCTCTCCTTGTAGACCTGTAATAGAAGTATGGATAATTATGACTTGGATATACGTACGTATGTACGTAACTATAATATACCATTTGGCTGAAAATTTTGGTGGGAAGAATATTTGGAGGATTGCTCAAATTATGGCATTTGCCAGATTTTACTTTGGCAATTTCACAGTTCCTCTCCTACATTTGGTGTAGTTTGGAGGTTGAAATATTGGCAGATTGCTCTCAAAACCGCCAACTCACCAAAATTTCCGACCATATGTGGTACGTATATTATTCTGTTTTCTTTGTATCACCAACTTATTGCTTTAATACCCAACCTCTCACATCACACCTCATGTTGATAAAGACCTTCAGATCAAATTCTTTTAAGCTACTTTGAAAGTTACTATAACCATAGATTATATATACTTATGTACCCCGTATTCCTAACACACCTGGTCACAACAATACGTGGGCGGATTCCAATCCCGGGTAAGTAAGTACACATAATCTATGCTATTACTATGTAAACTAATGGGTGACCCATACCATTAGGTAAACAATTACGGTACAAGACAGAAAATGTAATAAGGGAATAAATAATTAAATACAGAATATATAACACTGCATAAATATTTCATAATATAAAGTCAAGAGATATCTCCAAGTGGAAGAGTCAACACTCCAGTGGGAAGCAATAATAATTAGGTAAACAATGCATTTACGTAACATAAACAGACAAATATTGAAAGAGCTGACCTTGGACTTCATTCTGTCCAGTACCTGTTCCACATTGACTGATGATCTCTCTCTGGTGCTGAGTGTGGCTGTCTTCTGCAGGACCAGCTGGGTCATGCGCTCTTGGTACTTGTCCTCCAATTTCTCTGAGGGCTGGATCTCTGCCAGGAAACTGATGTAATTGAAGCCTTTGCTATCACCAAACCTCTTTTTGATGACGCTGGTCTCATCAGCACTAATATGGAGCTGCAAGTAACTCATACACTGGCTGAACTGGGAGAAGGTCACATATCCATGATGGTGTCTACAGGAGGAATATAAAATGACTTTTACAGTACTGATAGTACAATACAAACAATATGTCCACATACGTAGTAACAGCAAAGGAGCAGAAATGGAACAAAACTTAGCACATGTACAATATTCTCAATAACATTAGTTAGCTTACAAAGCACGTGTATAAGTTCAATGCTTATACAAAGGTACCAAATTATATGAATAATCAAACACACCATTTTTCAACATGCTACATCTAGTAAAAGGCTTGGATGAGGATATATAGTTTTTTTCTACTTCTCTCCTCCACTAGGCCAGACAGCTGTTTCTGGGAATTCTACCCTCCATCAGTAACCCTGGGAATCTTTGTCTTCTCTTGATCTTTGAGTCCTTGGTTCTCTGTGCTAAATCTAGGGGGTCTTATATACACAATTTGAAATATATTCCTTTGTAAAAATAAACTATTTTTGACTGAAAGGGTCTTATTGTAAGAACTGACTTGTCAAAGTCCTGGAAGCATGGCTTGGCTAGAATCCTCCTCTGAGTCACCTGTTCCCTCAGTCGGTACATGACAGCCTCAAATAGATCCTTTTCCTTTTCTTGTATGTCCTTCTCCCAGTCCAGTGCACCCACCTTGGGGGGTGGAGCCAGTTTACCAGTCAGCCTTTTAGTAGGAGTCAGCTCCAGACCCGCCTCCCCATGAGCTGGGCAAAGAGTTATAGGTATACGTATGTACATATATAATGACAGTTGACCTGCCTCTGTACCTACATACATACACACATCCATTCCATGCATACCCAAGGATAATTCCAAGGACTCACAAAAGGTCTAAAAGAAGACAAAGATTTCCGATAAAGGGTGGAATCCCCAAAAACAGCTGTCTAGCCCAGTGGAGAAGAAGAGAAGTAGAAGGAGAAATTTCTGTATCCTCATCCAAAGCTCTCACTCAAATTAATTCCCTATAGGCCTTTTACTTTAAAGTAGGTGTAGCATGTTGAAAATTAATGTGCTAGATTATTTATATGTTACTAAAATCTTTCACCAGTAAAAGTATAAACTGAGTATATGTGCATACTTCCAACTCGCGTACCTCTATCGATTTCAGCTAGGAAGCACTTCCACAGTACATGATACTTCTTCTTTGGGTCGCTGTACCTCTCACACAACACTGCCACTTCTTCATTCCTCAGGTAGGGCTGGCCCATGGCAGTCAGACCCTGCCTGAAGCGAGAGTTACTGATGGAGCCCGACCTCAGGGGATCAAAATCTTGAAAGTGCTCCATCACCTTGAAGAACAGATGAAAGGAGACATTATTAATGAACATTGTTTATATACGTATCATAACAGAAGCATTGGATGGTTCCAGGTATTAATTCTTTAACGGCTTATTTGCAGTCCATTTTCAAAAGAAAAAATACATCCTAGAAATTGAATACATATTCTTATACAGGTAACTAGGTAGGTTGAGCATAATTGAAACCATTCAGATGCATTATGCACATATATGTATGCACAGGGAAGGCCAAACACCCTTCCTATCTACCCTTATTAGTCTACTGAGAAGGGGAGAAGATTTTGTAATTATTCAACTACATACAACTACTTAACCCATACAATACTTAGATGGCTAACAGAACATTGTACTCACTCTGATTCTGTTTGTCTCAACATGTTCTCTAATCCGATCAAGCAGCAGGGAAACATTAACTTGTGTCTTTAATAGCTCCATCCTAGCTGTCTCTTCTTCCTCATTCTTCTTCTCTTTGGTGTTTACAAGATCCTGCAGGTCCACTTTGGCCTCAACAACTTGACCAGTGTATTCCTCATCAATGGCTTGAATAAAGGCACTATAGTTCATATCACCACCTACATACACATTAGATATTTCATATGACGTCATATAACGTTTTTTGTAGATATACATAACTAGAAGGTCACTATGACCTGATAACTGTTTATTTCTTATAATTTGAAATAATAATTATTATAATAATTTTATAATAATAATGAATAATTTTTCCTGCAAACGGATCCCGGCCATTTATCACGCCGATCTTCTCTCTGTACCTAGTCTTAGCTAAGATTCTCGGCGAAGGATGGGCTACCCTATGAATCTAGTTATACTTAATTCTATCTATCTATTAGTTCAGTTAAATCTGGGAGAAATATCTCCAGCAGTCCTTGTCATGTATTGCCTTCCATAGCAACCGAGTGTAGGTGCCATCCAGTGCTCTCTCTAGCCCCTTAGTCAGTGTCCATGCTTCTGCTCCATAGAGCAGAACAGTCTCTACGGTGGCTTGAAAAAGACGTATTCCTTCGAGATCTCTACGGTGGCTTGAAAAAGACGTATTCCTTTGGCACACACCGCCACCACCACCATTACCTGCAATCTGCTTGTTCTGCTTGGAGAAATTCTCTTTCTTGGCTAACCCACCAAGTCGAAGAACAGGGTGGGAACGTTGAGCGGGATCGCCACTTCCTCTCTCCAACCTGCGGAAGAGCGCATGTCGAAGTCTTCGCGTCGCCTGCCAATGGTCCTTGACCCTGGAGGCTCGTCGTCGAGATCTTGATTCGGTTGCTGCGATCTGAACGCTTTCCACGGGGCGCCCCCCGTTTTCTTCTCACCCACTTGGTCACTAGTCTGATGAAATCAGACCCCCTTTCATTGCGCAATCACCGCTTCAGTAAGGGTCTGGCCGGGTACTATATAAACTACTAGAATACAAAAGCGTAGGAAGTCATTAGCACACCTTTCTCTAAATATGGAAGGTGATGACCACTAATTGACCGCAGAATTTCTCCAGGAATGTCGAGAACTGCAACAGAAAATCGGCCCGCTAGTGGAACCTTTTATATATCAAACCACGCCTAGGTATGTCTCACTTTATATTGCAGACCCAATTTCGTTACGTAGTTACGTAGTCTATGGTTGGGTACAATTTCGGCTGAACGTTTTACCAGTGGGTGTGAACAAATCCAGAAAATTGTATGTCGTAAAGTGCCCTAACTCCTTGCAACTTTATCAGACAAATAAAGCCAGGTACGTAAGCGCATTGGATATTGGGTTATCTATACGCAATTGCACTGAGCCGTATGATGATAAGCAAACGATTAATCACTGGAACGTATTACGCTAAACCTTAAGCCTTTTAATTAAATTAATGTTTTCATACTTTTGCACATCGGTTTGGTGATTTGCAGTTTCAGGGAATAGACATATACTATACGTATATTGTTGGGTGATCCATAATTACCTATAGGCACCAAAGTGGCCAACATATTGAGTTGGCCGCAGCTGAGGGTCGTATCCACTCTATCACATCCGACATCATGTTCTGAGACTATTTTAATCATCTTATTACTATTGTACTGTTCCATTTTGAATTATTATTGTTATAGCACTCATAATTACCTACAGTAATTATAGGTATGTACGTACGTAGGTTATTTCGATGCTCTCTGGGTTCTAAGCGTAAGTAGTCGAGTCCAATAATTTTTAAACGTTAAAATTGCTAAACAATTACATATACTACGTATATCCCTGCAGCATATTGATCGACAAGATATGGCCCAGAGGATTGCACAAAGAGGTAGTCTTCCATCACAAGAGGCTAAACCTAACAGCACTTCAGAAATGGTTATAGGGACTATATACAGACCAGTCCAGCCAGTGCAGTACAGAGAAGAGTACATCAATAATAGACTGCACGAGATACCTGATGCTGAACTGGTGTATCGTAGCATGTACAAGATTAGAAGGAAAGATGAAATGTTTGGAGAACTTGTCATTGGAAAATGATTCAATTTCTGTTAATATTTGTGTGCTGATGCTCAACCAAATACGTACATACATATGTTTGGTAATTGAAATGTTTGTACTGTTTTTATATATTTATGCATACTACACATGTACACATATTCACTATCGAGGATATTCGATAAATGCTATAATTATATTCATTGTTACCAACGGTTGAATATAAACCGTTGCTACGATGAATATAATTTATCGCATTTTATTGAATATCCCTTATGTATTATAATACATCAGCTATTATGCATGGGCTAATTCAGGATGGAAAATGTTTATAAACCATACGTATGGTTGCTGTGTTACTGGGGATCATCAATATTAAGCTGGAATAAAACACTACACATATGTAAACATTGCAAAACGTAGTAATAAAACATACGTACTACTTGTGGTTGATTATCACTTTGATTATTCAAATACATGTATGTAAATCTCAAAACATTGTAAAACTCACCAATAGGATTTTCAAACTTCTTTTCAATCAACTTCAATTCATTTGGTGGAAGTTTCAAAGACAAGAAATGTAACAGACGCTCAAACTGGGGCTTAGTAACTCCTCTTGTGTAACCTTTGCCCTATAGTGACAGAATTGAAATCAACATTAGACGAGAATACTACAGTGCACTCCGCTTAATCCGCCTCAATTGGTTCAGGCAATTTTATATAATTTGACCCCATGGCAAATTCTGAGGTGTTACGTAAACGACGAAAGCGTTATGTAAACGGCTGAATTTAGGGAATTAGATTAGGCGTTACATAAATGACTAAAGCAACTGAATTTGTAAGGATTCAAAATGTATAAACATAACAGTACTTAAATGAAGGGTTATGTACGTACGTATATACGTAAGTGATCCTTCTTCTGAAATAATTTTACTGTATGGTAATTAATTCTAATAATCCTTTTTCTGTGATTAACAATCCTTAATACTAATTAGTTGTGCTACAGTTAAAACCACAACATTAATATTGTTATTTATATGCATAAACATACGTATATGCTGAATTTTACTCATGCAGACACACAGTAGGTGGATATACGTAGTACATTCTGCTCACTCTGTCAAAGTCTCTATAGTATGGATAGAGGAGCAGTCGTCTCTTCTTTACTTCATTTCTCAGCATTTTCAGAACTTCTTCAACTTTGCTCTCTTCTTCTTCACTCAACACATTCAGTTGCTAGTAGAGGGCAATACATAGCCAATGAACAGGATACTGAACAAGTCATAACAAGTTCTATTACATAATCCACAAGTTAGGTAAATTTGTATTATACCTACCTACATACGTACATATGTCTCCGTATCAACATACATGTTAATTCTAAAAAGAGGATTACATGTATCCATGTATAAATGCATCCATCATCTCCCTATTTAACTCATGGTTCAACAATAACACCTACTCCATATATACCTACCCTAGAAAGCTGTCCCTGCAGAGGTCTGAACACTTCCACTGTGGGGTTCTTCTCCATATTTGGTACATTATAGCTGTTCTCCATTATATCACAGAAGCCCTTGTACCTTACAGAGCCATCTTTGGTCTTAAAGTGCTCCACGACCATTTGAATCTCCTCCCTGGAGAGATGTGCCAACTGACCACAGCAGAGAGACAGGCCACAGATAAACTGGTTCTCTGTGATGACTCCACTGCGCAGCTTGTCATGGTCCTTGAAGAACTCGGTGGTCCTGATACCATTCTTGTAAACAACGTCTCTAATTCTAGCAAATATGTCATCAACTGAAGTTGGAACCTGTACCTGTATGTATACACATATGTACATATATAGTAGAGGAGTGTGACATTAACATAATTTATTGAGTATGTATTTACAAGACTGTACAGAGTCCAGTAATGCATTTGCAGAATTGGCTACAAAAATGCACATACATGACCTTTTGTGTATGTTTACACAGCAACTACATAATACTAATCGTTAAGGATGGCATTATACATACAAACATACATACATATGTGTACATGGATAAACTACATCATATCTGGATAACCCTAAGCTCCAACAAATGCTGCACACCTTAGCTGAGGGAGGTCTGGGATCTCCAAGAGGGTTCCTGTCACTCTCCTCCTGTCCAAGCAGCTCTATGTCAGCATGGAACCTCAGGTAGTTGTACAGACCCGTCTTGGGGTCCCGGTAGTGCCCGGCAATCTGCCTCATCTCATGTTCTGTCACATCAGCCGGACCAGGAAAACTGCGATGAAACTGACTCTCAGTCACTAGACCACGGTTATGACGGTCAAAGTCTTCATAGCAGGAGCGAATTTTGATACCCTAAAACAAACAAATATGTAAACAAGATGTTATTGATAATAAGTTACACCAGGCGCTAGAACAACACTGTAATTGTATAATAATATAGTCTACCATAACTATCATTTGTGGCTTTTACCATATTGAAATGAGACTTTCTATTCTAAATACTTGCTAATTGTGTTACAATCCAAAAAATAATAACTTAAATTGTACCCCTAACCTGATACTTGTAGTACTGTTGGCATCTCTGCAGCAACACTTTCATATCTGCATCATCATGTATCCACTGAGTTGGCTGTCCGGGTGTGTACTGGAGGGAGGTAGCTAGCTTTGGGATGGGTTGAGTCTGTGGTTTACCATCCAGGATCAAAGGGTTAAATGCTACAGGATATCATTAATATTGGCAATACAATTGCTAATGGATACCATATTTGATTGGCTCTAGTAGTGTAGGCAATAATTACAAGACTTCTCTTTTAAAAATGTTTTTAAAATTTAAGCTTAATTTACAGTACATACTTATCCTTCTAATGAATTAGTTAAAAAGGAATAGTGGGTAGCTAGCCTATATACGTACGTACAACAGGAGGCAAAGCTAAATAATTTTCCTATTATGGGAAAATGGTAGTTCTCAAAATTTATGTGTGTCATACATTAAAGTGAGTTGAAAAATTAAAAAAGGAATTAAATATTAGTGCACATGTGGTATGAGTGCCAGCTAGTACACCTCTAATTATGTACGTATGTATGTATAAAGTATGTACATTCTTTCTTATGTACCTTTTTCTACAGCAGCACAGAACTGTCTATAGTTGACCATTCCATTCTTTTTGAGGTCATACTTTTGAAGGATATCCTTTAACTCATCCTCTGTTAAATTTACACCAAAATGAACATTGAGGCATCTTTGAAATTGGGTATCTGAAAAATGGAAATGATATAGTTGTTATGAAGTAAGACTCGTATATGTCTAGTCAAAGATATAACTGTTGGAACTTCATTGTATCCATGGTCACCATGGATACAATATATGAATGACTCAACTTGACCTTTAAGAGAGCACATAATAGTAGTAGAGATGCATTCAATTCTTTTATAAACGCATAAGTTGCATTATAAGTATTTCTAATAGCAAATTCTGTTTTAAGGTGTTAGTTAAACCATTTATGGTGATTAATCTGTCTTCCATAAATAAAAACATAAAAATCACATAACGCAGCTGCAAACAGCTGCATGGTCACGTTCTCAAACCAAAATGGCCTTTCTAATCACTTGTGTATATTGATATGTGTCTTACTGTCTTACTCGTAATGTATCCAGTTCTTAGCTTATCAAAATCCTTGAAATATTCCGTTGTACGAAGACGCCTAGCTAGCGCAGCAAGACGCACTCGGTCTTCAACGGCAGTAGGTCTCTGAGGAGCAACTGTAGTCTAGAAAATTAAAAATAGTCTATTTCGATTTATTGGATAAAAAAGGTACATGGATTCAACTAACCATTATCGATAGAACACAAAGAGAAACGCAACGTCCACGCCCTCTAAAAAGCGGCCATTGTGATTTTATTAATATCCTAGCAACCAAAAAGGAAGTGTATTAGTGTATTACGCAATCTCAAGATGGCTACGGTTTGGCTAGTCTTCAAGAGAACGTTCCATTGGGGTCCACTTATCACTATAGGATTGATAACTATAATCTTATCATCTGCAACCTACTGCCTCTTTCAACTCTCCGTACTCCCCAGAGTGGTAGTTTTTAAAGGAATCCACAATGTGCTTTGTTACACGTGGGTTTTCTTGATACTCAAGAACTTCTTCCAAGCCATGGCCGGACCCAACTTCCTCCCCTTCAAGTGGGAGCCTAAGAATCCCAAAGATAAATCTTCGCTGCAATTCTGTAAGCTCTGCGAGGGGTACAAGGCGCCGAGATCCCATCATTGTAAACTATGCAGGAGGTAGGGTGCACGAAGAATGGTAAAGAGTACAAAGATACGTGTCCATAGAAGTAGTTTTATAATAAATCTGAGTACGAGTACGCAGATTTTAGGAAAGGAGTCATACCCTACATGTGCGCATACCTTAACAGGTGAACTGTAGTCTTGTGTGTGAGTACTGTAGGAGAGTATCTCATTTTATTACATATGTATGTAGCTTGATAAAGGTAAGAGTCAAAGGCTTTCATTTTTAATAACAATATACCACGTATATACATATATACCTACATCCTCTTGGATGACTGGGAGGTCACTGGTTGCCAATTAATAGGACTTTTGTCTACCAACCAAGATAAGACTTTGATTACTTGGTTGGTTGTTCAGGCATACATAAGAGTAAGAATCAAAGGCTTTCATTTTTGTTAACCGCAACACCAGTACCCAGTATATTAGTCTGAAAACCAAGGCTGCCTGTGTTTGTGTTCTGTAAATCCAAGCTAAGTTCAAGACTACCTAATGTATTCCTGACTCGACAGAATGCCAAGTATTATTTAAGTATTAAACTATTCAGTAGTCAAGGCCTATATGACTTCTTTATCTAGATAACTGCGTATGTGAAATCTTTCCACTTGAAACTGTGTATGTGTATGCTGAAAAATTTATAATGCACAATAAGACATTTCAATAGCAAAGAATTGTATTTTTGTTTGTATATACATATGACTGGATTACTGGGATATGATCAATGGTTGTCATTTTAATAGGATATCAGTCCCCCAGCCAAACTTAGACTGCATTCACTTGGCTGGTTCGGTGTAATATGTTCCAGTGATTATTTATTTATCATCATAGCCTTTTATACTTCCTTTCTGTGTACATAGATGTGTACCAAAGATGGACCATCACTGTCCGTGGGTAAACACTTGTGTTGGACACTCTAATCATGCCGCCTTTACCAGATTTGTGTTCTATGCGCCGCTGGGCTGTCTGCACGCTGCAGTCATTAATGCCAACTTCTTGTATCGCCTCTTTACTTATGTAAGTTTTAATCTACATAAATTCATGCAGCAATGATGTAGGTTGTATTTAGTGCAAGGATGATTGAAGCATCTGTGTGGAAATTGCTGTGGTAGAGCTATAGTGGCTACTCAGGACTGGATTAGAAGGGGGGAAGGAGGGGCATCCCCCCAGGATTGATTTTGCCCCCCCCTAGACTTTTGGAAGTTAATATAAACTGCTTTGACACCTAAAAAATTTAGTTCCCCCCTGGCCCCAAGTTCTGCATGCAGCCCTGCTACCTAACACTTACATTATTTTTAATCGTTATGTGATTTAAAAAGTAGCACGTATCTATTGTATTTTTAAATTTAAACTGAAAGATAAACTTAACAATCTCATGTTGATATGTTGAACTGCTCTCAATACGTAGGTTGTAAATAGTGTCTTTGTACATACCTATTTGTAATTGGGAAATCTACTGTTAACTCTATTCATTGACATCATTAGGTTTGTGTAATCTAATTGGCTAAACAGTTATGCACAAAATGGTGGCTCTTTGTTTTATACATATCTATGTAGGAGTATCGCAATATAACCCCTCGCTTTCCTATCAGTGAAAAGTGGATATTCTTTACGATCATTGGAGGCACTCTAGGAATAGGAGTATCGATTGCAGTCACCATTCTCTTTGCCGTACAAGTGAGTTGAATACTAAATAGATATTTCATCATCTACACCTGACTTGTGAATGTTCACTGGGAGTTATTACCGCCAAGCTGTCCAGTTGGCCAAAGTCTTGTCTTGATTTTTTTACATTTCATTATAGTCTTGCATAGGTTTCTTCAATTATCTCCCTTTCATATTTCACCTGTGTACATGATCCAAATACCCAATTATGTACATTTCATATTTCATTCTACACAGATAAAAGGTATTCTTCAGAACATGACACAAATCGAGGAATGGATCGTTGAAAAGGCGCATCACAGAAGATTGAAACAGATGCGTCAGCGCTTCTCAGAAAATGAGATTGAAGAAGAAGAGGAGGAGGAAGAAGAAGAAGACAATTCAAAGAAAGGTAAAGGTAAAGGTAAAGGTAAAAAGAAGACTAATGGAAAGGCTACAGAGAAAGATGGCCAGAAGATGAAAAGGAAGGCAGAACTGCTAAAGCCTTTTGTATACCCGTATAATCTTGGCTGGAAGAGGAACTTTACACAAGTACGTCTGCTCACGTCCAAGGGTCTATATGCTCACGTCCAAGGGTCTATTTCTTGTAAAATGAGAATTTGTAGGAGTGACATATGACAGTTTCGGATATATAATGATGATAATAATAATTATAGCAGTAATATGTAACAGTTTCAAAACTGTGATGTTGTATCTGATATTTTTGATATTAATTTTAGAATTTCATCGAATACTACATTCATACATATATATACATCATTTGCTATACTAGTACTAATACACTATACTACGTACATTCAGGTAATCAACTGGAGTGGTCGTCCGGTGGGAGATGGGAGGTCGTGGACTTTGAGGGAGGGATGTACTCAGTTTGACCTAACACTTGAGCAACTTGCACAGAAGAAAGAGAAACTGCTGAGAACTGTAAGTCTCCACTGCTGTACATGTGTTATAGTATGTCTCCAATGGGGTACATGAAAATAGGTTGCTATGGGCATGTGTACACACTCATTCAAAAGAAAATCACAACATACGTGCATACGTAGAAAAAATAGGGGAACTTTAAGATCTAAAGCTGATCTTAAAGCATTAATATATCATCATCATTAAACTCTGGATGTTACTCAGGGGACATGACCTTGCTAGGGGGAGACTCTGGTTCCCATCAAGCAAACTTCAGTTCCGCCCATTAGCTCATTGTGTTTCTACTCTACAGTATGAGGCTACTATAGCAAAGGAGTACAAGCCAATGGCTTGTTGTGAACTGAGGTATGGATTGAAGGCGTGGCTCTCCTCTCCTTGCACCCTCATGGAGGGGGAGAAGATACCAGTGTTGCCTGGCAATGTGGTGCACATCACCTCTTGGAAGAGTCACTGGTACTATGGCAACAGATTGCTGAATGAAGGTCTGTAGCCATTGTCTGCATATACGTACGTAGTATGTGTCTGCATATACGTAGTATGTGTACCAGCCAAGGATTCACAAAAGATCTAGAAGAAGAAAAAATCCCCAGAGTCACTGATGAAGGGTGGAATTCCCAGAAACAGCTACGTACATACGTATCTGGCCCAGTGGAGAAGAATAAGGAGAAAACTCTGTATCCTCATCCAAAGCTCTCACTGAGTTTATTTCTTTATTCTAAAGTAGGTGTAGCAGGTTGAAAGATGTTAGATTATTCATATGTGTATGGATGTTAATATAATTGAAACTCAATAAACATTTTCTGCTAATATTATTATCTACATACGTAATCCTAATGCTTCAATAAGCTACGTACGTACATATTTATTAATTTGAATGTTTTATTTTTCTTTCTTAATTTGTAGAAGAAAGTAAGTCATTGAAGAGAGTGAAGGGATGGTTTCCTAAGAAATGTATAGACCCAGAAACATTTCACAAAATTCATTCCAAAACTGACTGATATTCCCTTTCAGTGTCTAGGCTGTTGTTTGGATTAGCATTTGATTTATATAATGTATACAGTGTTTGCAAAGACGTCATTGTCTTTTAGTTTATAGTGTTTAGTGGATTAAGGTACACTTGTAGTTTTGTAGCACTAAATGTACATTTGCAATTGCCTGAACAATTTTCTTTTGCTAGTATAGTACGTATACATATTATGTACCGATTATTCGGTGAAAGTTTTAATGTAGTATATAGCTTCAATGACTGGGGCAGACATTTTTAAGTCATTCATACTTATACGTAATATATGCACCCATTACATTACCCATATTAAAGATTGAAAAGATATACAGTATATACGTATATGAAAAACAAAAAATAACTATATATGTAGTGTTATAATAGAATTCATGAATATAAATGAAACGATTGAACAGATGTCGGTTAATCTCCTTAATTTTTTCATTCATTTAAATGGATGTGCCTCTTCAACTGTCTTGCAACATCTCCCTGCTTCATAGAGAAAGTTATTATTTGGCCTTTGTACCTGTCATATTCCTTTATAGATACACTCTGCCACCCTTCTCCAATTTTCTTCATTCTCCACAAGTTACCAAATGGTATGGACTATATTATAAAGAAAAATTTTGTAACATGGAGAACATCTGCAACGTATGGTAATACATATAGGTATGTATAATATGCAAGTAATCATATGCATTTTCAAACACCATGAAAAGGAAAAACAAAAGAAACAATTGCCAGGAATCAAACCCAGGACAGCTGGTTATATATGATTACCAGTTCTCTGCCACTGATCTACAATATTGCATTGTATAATAACCCAGTTACCAACTTATTGTATTGTATTGTACTATTGTGTATTGAATGAAACTGTATTTGTTTTTACTATATATATACAGCAGTACTTAAGGTCTTTCAGATGGAGCATTTTCGACTTGATGAGCTTTAGGAATTTCTTTTGATTGTTTTAACCTCGAGGATCTTCATCAGTGACTGCATCTTTAGACGCTCAACAAGTTGAATGATGTTCCATTGAAGAGATGTGAGTTCGGCGCAGTTAGAAGGAATTCCTATTTATTATTCCTCATGGTAACACTTACTGTAGTCTGAATCGGAGTTTTGGAGCTTTCACCATGTAAGATGATCTCACAATCCCTCCCGTTTGCACAGTATCTGAATGGCATGTATCTCTCAATGCACGCATACTTAGTGACTCCTCTCTCCAGTAACCATTGTATTACCTATACAAGTATATACATACCTTATAATGTACATAAATATATGTTGCCTTTGATGTAATAGTACAGCACTTAAATCGAAGTACAGAATTTTAGAGGCATATACATATAATACATGTGGGTTTACATAGATGAAAGGGTGTTCAATTTGTATATACATAGAGTAGTTTTCATTGTATACTGTATGTACACCAATAAACTAACTAACCTCTGCTGCATAAGGTAGATCGTTAACAGCTATCACCAGAATCTCAGTTTTCTGAATAATGTCCTTTGGGTTAGAATCTTCATCATGTCCCTCGTCTTCCTGAATGGTAGGTAGAAGTACACTGTAGTCACCTGACCTCCTTTGAAACACGCTGACAAACATACGCTTTGCTGCCTATAAAGATGGGAGTTTTGAAAAAATCTATCAGCAACTGAAGGCTATATATACATACAGTAAAGTGATTTGCCAATAGACAATACATAAGCCTTTTGTGAATATTTTATGCAGTTAATATTTGCAAACATAATATGAGCTATAGCTATTATATAGCCAATGGCTTTATACGTATATATGTGCATTTATTGTGTTAAATGGTTACATGATTAATACATGTTTATATGTGTACCTTGACTGTTCCTCTGAATGCACTTGCACACAATTTGAACCATCCAAGGTGAGAACTCTTTATTGTAAAATTGGTAGGTCTCAGTTGAAATACTATATTGGGTTTATAGTAGCGTGTATCTTTGAAAGACTGTTCACACTTTGGCGGTGTGTGAAAAAATACCCTTTGGCAGACTTTAGCCCAGATGGGCATTTCATAACACTTGGCTTCAAGCCAGTACCTCAAGGAAGATTCCTCAAAGCTGACACAGTGTGGCATGTGAATCTTTAGAGGTTTTAGTAACTCAATATTGGCAGGCCCTACGTAGAGTAGAGGTGACACGACTGAGGATCTCTGCTCTCTTTCCTTGAAGTCTTCATCCAGTAGATTGGTCTCGTCAGAGCTGTTTCTGGCTAGAGTGCCAAGCTTCTGCCAAGAATCACCTGGAAAGGTGGTATCATAACAAGCTACAAACCAAATCTTTTGGACAGTTTTCTTTTTGATGGCATCACTGGGAATTTCAATGTAGATGCCACACTCCTCCTTTGGCTTCAAAACTCCACCCACATGAGTAAACTCTTCACAGGCACTCGCTATGACGCAAAGTCCCCCTGGTGCCTTGGTTACTGGTGAACTGGGTGGATCTAAAGCAGTGTCTGAGAACACTAACTTTGGCTGAGATTGGTTTTGCGTTATCTCCTGTAGTTCTGGAGGAAGATTGCTGATTGGAATATTAGGATGCAAATAATTAAGTTGTCTTCTTCTTGTCAAGCTGGCTTTGCGTGGAGAGGGCATTGGCAGCTTATCCTGACTGGGTCTCTTTTCTGCCATTGATTTGATATTGTCATTCAGAAAGATCAATTCAGCATTATTTATGTTCATGTATCTGTCTCCTTTTGTGCCTGATTCACTCTCATTGATGATAAGGGACTCTGCCCTTTCCCTTGTCTCAGTCTCCTGGGCTTCCTTTTCTTCCTTATCTTCCTCTTCTTCACTGGGAATGGTCTCAATACCCATCCACCCACTTGGCATGACATGTGAATATATACTTGGAGCATTTTTCTTCCCATCAATAACCAGATCCGACTTCACCTCCACACTCGACTCCAAGTCAGAATCTGATCTCGATTCCCTCATCTGTAAGGAGTCTTGGAACTCTGGATAATCAGTCTTTTCTTGGAAGAAATCTTCAGTGATATCGACCCAGTTCATGTATCTTCCATCTTTGCCTACTGTTTCTGGTGCAGTCTCGTCTTTTATCACCAAAGACTCCACCATTTTGGTTAACTCCTCGTCTTTTGGAATCAGGACATACTCCTGATCCTCTGGCGAGATGAAGGAGTTGAAATCAGGATTATCCATGGCCGGCTTGTCAAGCCAATTCGCTGAGCTCATCTTGATGTAGTCAGGAACCTCTTCGGTCATCCCCTTTCTGGATCCTTCCTGGCCCTCGGAGATTGCTGGTAAGGATAGAATATTCATGTATCTGGAGGATGTCAGGGATCTACTCCTTTCCATTCTAATGTAGTCTTCATCAAAGCTACTTCCCTTTGGCAGTGTCCTAGATTCATGCTCCCCTTTCATTGTCATCATCAAATGTAGCACGCCATCCAGGTTCTCATAGCGAGGCTTTGGTGGTACTGCATCCACAGGCATGCTCTGTGCGCGGTTCCTTAAGCTAGAGTTGTCTGGTGTTTGGGATTCGCTGTCAGGGCAAGGCAGTAGGACTTCGACTGAGGTGGATAACATGTGCTGACTGAAGGATGGCCTCTTTAGTAAATTATAGTAAGGATCACAGCCCCTTTTAAGTCCTGAAGAAATCTGCCGGGAAATTTCTACATCATCATAAGGACTTTCGGAGAAGGAGTTTGATCTCTTTGGAGGCAGTGGCGGTGGGTCTACTGGAAACAGGCATTCTTCTTCTTTTTCTTGAGAGGATTCCTTGAGAGACGTATCCTGGCAACTCATGAGCTTCTTCTGAAGTGGGTGTTCAAAGTTCTTAATTCCTGGCTGCTTGTCGTCACTCTCATAAAGGAGATCACTAAGGCTTTTGTTCCAATCTTTAACTCTAGATATATCAAAGCCAGATTTTACAAGAATACTTCTCTTAATCGATCTAGTCTTTGGTACAATGGGGGGTGGATCCGAGGGGGAGGAGGTAGAGGATTGGGGAGGCTGGATGGGATTTTTCTTGACAGCTTCGATTGCAGGATTCAGAGGCTGAGTCTCTCCTGAAAGTGGGCAACTGTTGGTTTGCTTTAGTGCCCTCAAGCCGGCATATTTCACACACACGTGGACATTTCTTCTAAATGGCATTTTAGCATAGGCATATAAATCTCTTTCAACCAATGGAGATAGCTTTCCATGACCGTGCAGATCCATCCTAGTTTTCCAGGCATTTACATAGGGGTCAATTTGAATGGAGGGTGAAGAAGATGAAGGGTTCTGAATATTTTCAACTTTAGTATTCTTTGTGTAAGCTATTCCATCAGGAGTGCTTTTATTGTAATTACTGCTGAGTGCTCTTTGCTGTCTGCTAGTAATTACATTGTTGGGCTTAACGGGAGCGGACTGAGATTTTCTGGTGTCTTTAAGTGACTGATCTTCTTTCTTTCCCCTCACAACACGGGTAAACCTAGCCAAGAGCTTTGAGGACCTGTTACTTTTATTTTGACTCTGGCTTGACAGATCTTCGCATCTAATGTATTCAGCACCATCATCATCAGATCTTGCTTGCTGGCTAGTCTCCTGCAGAAGCTCCCTTTTCATTGGTCTCTTGATGTTTGATCTTTCCCTGGAGTTAATGTCCATGTCATCTGAAGCTCTTTTAGTAGCCATTTCATCCAAGGTTACATTCAAAACCTTTATCATAGGATCAGAGAATTTTCTACCTCCCTTTGGAAACTGCCTCTTGTTGATTCTCATGTTTACCTTTTCGTTCTTTTTGGCAGGCAGTTTCTGACTTTCTGCATGTGTGGTTCTGATTGCTTCCTCGTGAATATCTGCTCTGTAGTCTTTAGGAAGGATCTTCAAGTATCCTAGGGAGGTGACATCATCTGATTTCTGTGATGATTTTGGTCTATCTTTATAATTCAATGTGGGTCTAGTGACTCCAGGATTGTTCGCAAGTACATAGCCAGTTGAGGCTTCACTGTCTAATGTTTGAGATCGAGTCGCGAGCTTCGCATCCTCTTCACTTTTCATCATATCCAGATCCAGTAAGGCTCCATCGCTTACTAAGCCTTTTCTCTCAAACGATCTTTTCTTTTTATCTTCTTCACTCTCCCCAACCTATACATAATCCAGCAGGAATTTAATAATGAACTCAGTGTATGTCGATTAATATGTATTTATATAGTATACATGTCATATGTTTTATGTGTGTATGTACATATACGTAAATGTTCTATTATAGATACTTACATGTCTTATATGTATAGATTCTGCATCATTAGTTGTCTTTTTTCCATTCATCAGCTGAGAATCCTCATAAATTTTATTGTCAAAATTTGGACTTTCTGCTTCAGAGAAGCCCGAGTCACTGCGCTGTTCCATTCTATTTCTTGAGTCGATATGAATGACTTTAGAACCATCTTTCACTTTCACACTTCTACTCCATAACTCACTGCCAACAGCAACATCTGAAGAAGATGAGACTTTGTGTGAAGGGCCTGTAGCACTTGTGTTTCTCTTTTGTATTTCAGACTTTGGAGTCTCCTTGTCACCGTCTCCTTGATTGGTCACAATTTGGTCTTTCGATTTATTGAATTGAGAAATGAGATTCCTCACTCCAGCAGCCTTTGGTGAGGTTTCAGCAGTTTCTTTCTGGAATAGAGAAATGTTATTCTGAGATCCAGAAGGAGGTACCTTGCTCTTGAACTCTTCTGAAGCCTTCCTTTGTATTTCTGTTTCACTATGGCTATATTTAGAAGACCAAAGAGAACCTTAAAGGTCTACTGTATCTGTTATAAATCATAAGGTGCCATATTAAGATTATGTGGTCAGAATAAAAGGCATTAATACATAAAAGTATTACACTTGTTCATGGCTTCAGCCCATATAATATTGTCTCACATCCTTCACCTAGCACTACACATGAAGTCATACGTTCTGTATCATTTTGGTCATGTGATAGCTGATTAGTTGATGTATGATTATACTGCATATGGTACAAATCATGAGTCTAGACAAAACTGTCAACAACATTGTTGTAAGGTAATCATCTAAAAATGCATAGTTCCCTTGTGAACTACATTAAGCCAAATGTACTTTGGTGACTAGACATTTCTGCTTGGTATAATGCAATTTGAGTTTTGAGTTTGAATTATGTTTTTAGACTTACGTAGCTTAGTATATATAGGCTGTATATATACTTATGGTACATATGGTACTTTTGGTAAGACTGATAATATGTATGTAGATTTGGAGACAATTACAATCATACAGACGTGATCTTATGATCCTAATCTAGATTTTAATTCATACGCATAATGAAATTACATTATGTTTTGGGCATGGGGTGTATACATAATACAAATAGTGAGATTTCATTGATTCAGATAGTGAAGGATTCACAATCAAAGATAATCACATTTACACCAATATACATGTACCTAGCTTTTTAGAATCAGTATTCCTCAAGTGTATAACACATTTATTGAATAGGTGTCAAAACTGTAAAGTACCGAAGCATGAATTAATTCATAATTGCCTACCTGGATTTCAATGTTAATTTTGGTAGTTGCGGTTTGGAAATGTTTCCTTCTCCCTGTTTGATTTGTTTAAGGGGTAAAGGTTTCTCATACTCTCTTGGAATCACAACTTTCCTATCCATCCTTGTTGAATCTCCCACCTTTCCTCTGGACAACTGATTCCCCACTTTGTCAGCCAATAGAGGAGGCGACTCTTCTTTTCTTGTTGCCCAATCAGAACTCTTCAAGTTTGCTTCAATAGCAGCCGTTGTCATGGGAACATCACTTGTTTTCTTTCTCTGATATTCTCTATAAGGTGCTGGTTTAGGTGGAGTTGACCTCACACCTTCTGGATTGGCCGATAAGCATTTCTGGAGCTTTTTCTTAGCTGGGAAAGAAGGAGATGTGGAAGAATTGCTTCCACTGCCATCCTTCTGAATTTCAAACTTGTTACGTATTTCACTTATTAGACCCTTCTCCTTTATATGTGCTGACATATTACTAGTTGAACAAGAGAAACCTAAATAATAATAATAATCTGACTAAATTACCATAATACATAATTTTAAATGGGAGGTATGTAGGCAGTAGGGTTAGCTGACATACATACATACTTAGAGATTTGTACTCAATATATTGTTCTTTAAGTTACACACGTACGCGAACATTAAAACCTTTAGCTTGAACCACAATTCTTAGTGAATAGTATATCATACTACTTTATATTACCTGTAACACTGTTATCTTCTTTTGGAGCAGAACTAGCTTTGTGTAAAACAACTTTTCACTAATTCTTTTTACTAAGCTGTACTTCTTCTGGGATAGAGAACACCATTTACACACACAGTTTGAATAAGCCCTCAATAGACTATTTATTGTTGCATATTCTGATATAATATAGATAGTGATGGTCTATTGAATTGTATAGCTTCCATCCTAATATAATATGGTCTTCTATTCAAAATGGCTGCCCTTAGTAACCATTCTGGCTTCATAGTAATCTAATAAAACCACTTTTCTCATGTTAGAAAGCATTCCATTTGTAATTCACAATATAATACTAATATAGTGCAAGCTGGAACCGCTGTAATGCTTCAAGTTTACTCTATTCATGTATCGTGATCAGTTGTGGGACTATATAGGGTGGAGTCTATGCTGCATTCAGAAACTCCATTAGGCCACATTTTGAAGTACCCAGATAAGAATCAACGATTGTTTGTAATTGCCTTTCAACAAGTTTATATAGTATACAACACATACCATGGTTGCCAAGGTAAATATGCCACAAAATTTCCAGACATATATAAACAAGACCATATTATATGTACATGATTTCAAGGATCACAAATTCAGCTTGTATATATATAGGTTTATTATGTATATATGTTATCTATACTATGTAATATGTGAAACTGGAACTATGTATTATATGTGTTAAGCCATATATGTTACCTCATCTAGATTGACCATCCACAGGTTGTATATAGAACAAATTGCCAAAGACAGTTAAAAATCTATTATTATTATTATTATGCACATAAGGAAAGGATAGTCATGCCATGAATAATTGAAGTGATAATGCATGCAGCCACAATCACATATCATGACGAGGAAAAAACATAAAAGAAGCCATTATTGGGCAGGACAGCTGGTTTAGACCATGCATGACTGTGCTCAGCACCACTGAACTAAATATAATTTACACAGCAGTGTGCATACGTTATTCATGCTTCCTCCCTTATACGTCTACATATTAACTACCCACACAGTGAGTGAAGATTGTTTTCTATATATATATATACAGTGCAAGTTACAATATACTAAGGTAAATAAATAAATAAATAATATAATATAATAATTCATATGGCTCCAAGAAAGGACCTACAAACAAAATGGGCATATCATCAATATATACGTACATATGTTTATCATTTTACCAAAGACTTGCTTTGGTGGTTTAGTGGTGATCCTATGTATTTAACAGTGCAAGCTGATAATCACAAATATGGCTATAATACAGTACACACCTCTATGATACAATTCCAATGTACTTACATATTAATGTTAGTCTGTAAAACCATGCATACCTGATAGATGTAATCACTAAATGTCTTGTCTTCTTTTAAATTAGCAATAAGAGCTCTTACTAATAAACCCTTTGCTCTTACATAAGAGGTTACTGGAAGGACTCTATTCAATCAGGGAAGCCCTTTGACAGGGAAGGAAGGAGAATCTTTGTTGATAATCTGCTATCACATTGCTTGCAAATATTTGTGCAAGAATGTCATATATTTTGTAAACATGAAGGTTTGAAATGGTATACCTTACATTCCAATCTACATTGTTTTTAATTAAGACAGACAGTTATGGATTGACTATATAATAATGTATACAGAATATATAGGTATATTATATACGTATGTAATATATAGTATATATATTATAAGTCGTTTGCAATATTTAATATTTACTTAAGTACTAGCTAGAATATATAAATTATCCATATACGTATTTGTCATTATACTTTTATTCTTTATTAAAACATGTGCACTTGCACGGTTTCTGCAGCCATTTAAGTGTATCATTGCACACATTTCCTTTCTGATTGGCTATATTACAATATTATTTTGGTATCTAACTATATTAAGTATGGCTGATACTCTATTTACAGTTTTTTGGAATACCATACATATATATACTGCATCACTCAAATCTAGAGACAGTAAGTGTCAGTTTAGAGCAAGAGAGGAGAAAACAGTATTTCAGTGTTGTGTCACAGATCACAGGAGGCTCTTAAGTGAAGAGCTATATATACTTTAGCAACCAGATCAAAGGAGACCTACCTGGCTTTAAATTTTTGAAGTACTATACATCTGTATAGCTCTATACTAGTGGCATTTGGCAGGTAGCATAGCTCTTGTAGCATTAGGGTTCCTATACAAGACCTGGATAGATGTCGTCCTATATCATCAGCGCATTTGATTCTTCTACAGTCATTTATGGTGGCTATATGGTAAAATCTCCTCCATTGGATGGGATAAGGAGAACTATTAAGGTACAGTATGTATTATATACCCTATATAATTAATATACATTATCAGTGTAATATAATAGTGACTGATTTTTATTAATAAAGTTTCTAACTGTTAGTTGTAATATTTGATCGTGAGACACTATACATAGTATGTTATAGTATAGTATAGTACATTTCTTAACTGATGTATATACTATAGACACTATATTATAGTATAGTATAGTACATTTCTTAACTGATGTATATACTATATACACTATATTATAGTATAGTATAGTATAGTATATACATTTCTTAAATGATGTATATACTATAGAGACTATATTATAGTATAGTATAGTACATTTCTTAACTGATGTATATACTTATAATTACAGAGGTGGAGAAAACGCTATTTTGTTTTAAGGCCAAACAAAGTTCTGGAATACTTTGATTCCCCTTCTAAGAAAGTCTTAAAGGGTGCAGTAGATTTAAGAGAATGTATCAACCTGCAATTTGGCGTCTTTCACAAGAAGAGATCCAATGTTATTGTATTGACAACTGTTAGAAGGAAGTTCTTTTTCCAGGCAAACAGTGAAGTGGAAATGCTCTATTGGACAGAATGTATCAGGCTTGTTAAGAACGCCCATGAAGGTAATGTAATTTCAAACAATTATAAGTTTTATTAATTGAGTTCTCATATAATGAATGTGAATATAAAATCCAATTGAAAGGTCTGTATCAACATTTACCTATAGTGTACCCAACAGTGCCTAATTTGTTGGAACAGAAGCCATTTATTTCACAACACAACAGTAAAACTATCATGCTCTAGTGACAATTGTGTTTTCATTCTAGTGTGGGATGTTGTTCCATATTTAGGATGTTGTTTCAGTCTGTATTTTCATCATAACACTGACAATTGTATATAAGTACAGTGTTGTGTACATGTACGTATATTGTTACAATATAGTGTTGTGTACATGTACGTATATTGTTACAATATAGTGTTGTGTACATGTACGTATATTGTTACAATATAGTGTTGTGTACATGTACGTATATTGTTACAATATAGTGTTGTGTACATGTACGTACGTATATTGTTGCAGTTCTATATATATAATAGTGGCTATAGTGCATGTTAATGTATAATATATAATTACCATGACAGGTTACCTATAGGATGATGAGACATATATGTGTGTGTATTTATTACAAAGCTCTCATCATGCATGGTTAGATCCCTAAAGGCCTTTTAATTTATTACAGAATAGTCATATATAGGAAAGTGGTGTTATTATATGATAGTGTAGTGTTATTATTATGCATTTGAAGGGCTTAACTTATATAGGGGTGTGGCATACTATATGGTCAAATGTTGTGCATCTCATGCCTCAGCCATTCCTAAAAAGAAGTTGTTTAAGTAATTGCTAACACCTTGCAAGTTTATGTGTGTATTATAAAATGATTTGTTTGACAACCAGCCTTAATACATTATACCATAAGGAGCCACCAGTACAATTCCTGTGTAGAAACAAGTTGGAGATTAGTCAAAACTGTCATATAAATATAAATACGTATATACCAATCAATTCACTAACATACATGTTATATAGTCATGTGTTGCTAAAAGTAGTATATGACATCATCACCTAGGTGACACTGTTGCCCTCCCAAAATTGTTTCATTACAAGGATGGTCAGGAGGAAGAACTTACAGAGGAGGGAATTCAACATGACCTAGTCGAGGCCCGTCATGACGACAGTAGTCAAGAAAGCAGTCCCTCTCCCTCCTACTCACCTCCACTGCCAGACCAAAGACAAAAGCATCACAAATTAAAAGCATTTCTACAAGGCACCAAGTAAGTTCTAGAAGAATATATATATATATAGACGCTAAAAGAAAAGACTGTACCATATATTGTATATATGTATAAATAATCTAATACCACATGCTACGTAAGCCTACTTAAAATTTGTAATAAATTAAAAAGCCTATATGAAACTAAACCTGGCGAGAGCTTTGGATGAAGACATAGAGAAGATATAAGAATACCAGAGTCTTTTCTTCTTTTGCTCCACTGGGCCAGACAGCTGTTTCTGGGAATTCCCCACCCTTCATCAGTGACCCATGCAGTGTCTTTTCTTGATCTTTTGTGCTAAATCTAGGGGTCTTATATACACATTTTGTATGTATGTGATAGACATAATCACAGGGAGTTATATATTAAGCCTGATCAACCAAGTCTAAAGACTGAAGTCTGTATGGGCTTGGTGTCATGTAGATTCTTCAGAATAGCTTTCTGAATCACTTTTTCAGTGATTGCCAATTTTCTCAAGAGGAGCATATTTTTAAATGGCAAGAGGTAATTAAATGCCTCCCTTATCTACCCTATAAGTGAAACCCACTGTGGACTCCCTAGTAGTAAGCACTGCTCATCTTTCCTTACAGGAGACAAGTATTCAGAAGGAGGTCAGAACTGCCTCAGACTTCACATCAGGTCCATAAGATAACAGTGTCACCTCCTATACACCATCCTTTGGACCAGGAACTGAACAGCTTCGATTTTCAATTTGAGGACAGACATGAAGAAGTGAAAAAAAGCATTCGAAGAAAATTTCAAGAATCACTTAGGCATCGTAAAAAAGATATCATAAGCAGGAATAGATTACCATCTGACCAGTCCTTACAGTCAGAGTTTGATTTCTTTACGGGTGAAGAAATTGATGATATTCTTGATGGCTATGACAGAGGAACATCCTCACAAGAAAATATCACAGAAACGAATACAGCTGGAGAACTTAAATCAACCAGGGAAAAGATCCATGACGACCAGCCAATAAGGACACATCACTCCATGGAAAATCTCTCTTCAGTATCTGAATCTGAAGACGAACCATCTAGCAATCTTTATCGCTCAAAAAGTTCTGAGAATATACTGGGACAAAGTGACAGTGGTTATGAAGATGGACCCAACCTTAGGTTCCAAATATACCCAGCTACAACTCCTCAACAGCCAACAAGAGAAAAAGATAGTAGCTTTGAGAGACTAAAGTTTTATGGTGATGTACCCTCCACTGTTGACTATACCCATTATGCAGCATATCCCTTCAGCTACTCTGGGGGGACACTGACCCCGGGGAATTCTGAAATATCCCTACATATTCCCCCAGGGGCAATTTCTCCCTATGAGAGCCTGTTTTTCCCAGAGCTGGCATCTTCATCCATGTGGCGTCCACTTGTAGTAGTGAATGCAAAATCTAGTGACAATCCCAATGGTAAGTTACATACACACGTGCAAGAGGATTTTATGATATTGATTATGTCCTTGTCCTAATTCCACCCTTCATCAGTGACCCTGGGAATCTTTCTCTTTTTCTTGATCTTTTGTGAATCCTGCAAAGATTTGACACTATGTATGTATATGTGCTTACATCTGTGCACACATACATGTATATATATATATACTGTTCTTTTACATGCAATGTATAGGTTATAATGAATTGCATTCTTATGTATTGCATACTCATATGTAGAGCTCCCTGTATTCACTCCCACAACACCACTACTGAAACTAACACCGGCTAGAGAGCTTGCATCCAACGTGCAACCAAGTACATTCTACCACCCAGTTATCATACGCCTTCCTCACTCCATACTCTACTATGACCAGTTGCACAATGCTGAAGCCGAGTTTGCAATCCTTGTTGCTAAGGCTAAAGGCGGAATCTTCTCAGAATCGGAGAGCACTTCTCGACAAGAAATTGAGTTTTCTGTGTATCCAGTAGACGTTGCAAATCCTTCCGATATGGGTGAAGTGAGGGATATATTGAGAAAAAAGAAGCTAGCAGTTGCCTTAAGTCAGAGCCATTACCTAATGTTTGCCAAGGAATTAAGCACATCCCTGTTTATCATAGGAGGACTAGTCCATAAGGAAAATTTCAAGTAAGAAGCATTGATCATTTTGGGATCCCCTATAATAATAAACATTAATTTATAAATAATTTGTTCCGTAAATCTGTGTCTAGACCCTCAACAACCAAGCTTAAGGTCTTTCAGTTCTGTGTGGTCTTTGATATTATTAATTATCTTCTAGTTCTTCTATGTTATAGTTTTAATGCACATAATTGGTTAAGGTGGCCCCATCCACTGAAAATTGGATGGGTCTTGACTCACCACTAATGAGTGTAATTGGAGATTAATTTGATATATAGGAGGAGAAGCATGAATATGTATATATATAGAACATTGCTGTGGCAATTGTCTATAGCTCATTGGCAGAGCACTGGTAGTTATAACTGCATGGGCCTTGATTCCCAGCAATTGCTTCTTTCATCTCTTCTTGATGTTTAAAATGAATATTTGTGGTTTGATTATCACTTGCATGGATTATTCAGATGTTACCATACACTTATTCATTTACTATATTTACCTTGAGCAATATAGTTATATGTCATTTTTCTTTTATATAAAGTGTGTCTCAAGATTCCTACTTACACAGCAGAATATACAGAGAATTGCTTCCAATTAAAAGCTTTGTGCTGAAGATATTCACAAAGTACTCCCCTCAATCCAATCAACACTGTGTTGTGGCCTATCTTGTAGAGAATTACAGTGATGCTAAAAAGGTATGTACACTGTATATACAGATAATATTATGGACTTTATATTTTATCTACAGAATATATACGTACAATAGCTTGATACGGTCTATTCAGCTCAAATCAAAGAAATATTATATTAGTTAAAATATACTGTATATTGATGATTAGTCAGTTCTATATAGCTGTATATGGCTGGACCATATACATGCTGTATACCCTATACCTCCTATATGTTCATTTATTTGCCGGTATCAATTTTTTTTACAATTCTTATATTTCATCTCTTGTTTCTCAGACTATTGAAGCCATGTGCTATAAGCAAGAGTTCACATCCTGTTTGAAAACCAAAGAGGAGAGGCTATTGGAGTTGCCTATGGATGCCAACATTCCTATCCTAGCAACCATAGGGAAAACAAAGGAACAGGGCTACAACTTTGGTACTCTGGAACAGGTAAGTATGGCATGCATCAATTAATGAAAACATATGTACTTCCTATGCATATATATTCAATATCCCCAACTCACAATTTATTAGCATGAGGTTTGGTACAAATAAGAATAAAAAGACAACTATAACTAAGTTAATATTTTAATATAAGTTAATATACGTACGTACATAATACATGTACGTACATACATATATACGTATATTATAGATACTGTACAAGTATAACCTTTCAGCTAATCATACATAATATATATATGTGCCACTGTGTCCATATATATACACTCTAAAATGGCCTCTAAGATGTTACTTAGAACTTCCTTTAGCAAATTTGGACAATTATATTGCTAAGTAGGGAGTCTAATAAAACATGTATGGTAGTCTTATATCCAATGTAATTATGGGCTAAGCCTTATATATAAGTGGCATGATGACGCATAATTATGTAAAAGCTATATATATACGTATAGCCATCTAAAGTGTATATAATTCATTTGCTTAGAGCATGATGGAATGTGATGGCTGCTGGAAGGCTGCCGTATTCTACATCCAGATCAGCTACAAGAAGAACACTACTTTGCCTCGTGGAGGGGTGCTTGGGCTGTCACTGTCCATACACTCACCTAAACAAGTCTTTTTGGAAAAGAAATTCAATATTATGCTAAAAAGACTGAAACTGTAATTGCACGAGTTTTCTAGTTACTCCATAAATTTACTAAAATGCATATTTTTCTCATCTTATTTTTTTCTTTAAAGTGACACAATTTGTTACATTTACTATATATACAGAATATTATGGTAGTACTTCAGCAATTATGGTGCATCTAAACACAGAAGTGATGTGTATGGTTAAGTTACTTAAATTTTAGCAGTGCCACTTCTGTATGATTATTACATGACCAATGTCTTCTTTATTGATGTGCTATTAATTGTTGCAACACTGGCCATCCCTACTTCAAACTTCATTTTTTGACTGGTTTTGTTTATTTGTATATAGGTAGTGGTTCGAATTGTTTGAGTGTGACCAACAGATATAGCAATACAAGCACCAGATACATATCATCAATGTGATCATAAAACTATAACAAAGTCAACAAAATAAGTACATTAGCAACGCTTTAGTTTCAGGTCACTTTGATATTTTCCACTTTTTGAACTTTCGGTTTCTCCTCAAAATTTGGTAGTAGACCTAACAATAGAGAGATATTATATTGCACTAATATTAATATGCAGAAACTAGTGAAATCTATTTAACTAAATGGTCAATACATGTATGTGCAATATTATTATTATATCAAAACAAAGTGTACCAGATTGATAAGGAGGGTAAAACAGCTGTTTTGTGACCTTTCAATCATGGATGACTGGGAGACAGTCACTGGTTTGCCGTTTAATAGGACTTTGAACCCCTCACTAATAAGACTTGGATCACTGGCTGGTTTAGTGTAATAATTCCCAATGATCATTCATTCATAACTCCTATACACATAAGTATGTATATACTGCTTAATTTGAATCTTTTGGGATAATGGAAACAGTCAGAGACTTATGTAGCTTGAGTTCAATAAGAATATGTAATAAAAACAAATAGACATGTTTATGGCATTATATTGCTGAAGTTTTACCACAAACGTGTAAAGTCTGTAATTGTTATATCTGAATTAGGTAGTTATTAGGTGCTTTAACTGGTGCCACACCCTCAAGTGAGTCTTTTGGTACAAGTAATAGTATTAGTTGCATACAGGGAAAGATAAATTCAAATCAAATGGTAATCAAGCGAATTTGTATTAAGTGGGCTGCTTTGATGAAATTTTTGTATTTTAGAAATGACAAAAGTTGTCTAGTAAAGCCTTGTGCAAACTGAATAGTCACAATAGTACATACACTAACCTGTGGCTCTTGATCTTCGGATTGCTTTAGCAACTCGTTTCTGCATTTTTGGACAGATTCCAGTCTTTCTGCGTGGTAATAGCATTCCAACTGGATTTAGAAACTGTCTCAGTAATAACACATCCTAAAACAGTAAAGTAATGTTAACATTCATCTCTTTCAGTTAGAGCCTCTAGTGATGACACACTAGTCCCTATTGGGGAGGGGCCACACTGTTCCCATGGTACAGAGGGGAGGGGCCACACTGTTCCCATGGTACAGAGGGGAGGGGCCACACTGCTCCCATGGTACAGAGGGGAGGGGCCACACTGTTCCCATGGTACAGAGGGGAGGGGCCACACTGTTCCCATGGTACAGAGGGGAGGGGCCACACTGTTCCCATGGTACAGAGGGGAGGGGCCACACTGTTCCCATGGTACAGAGGGGAGGGGCCACACTGCTCCCATGGTACAGAAAAATGTCCTTCATCCCCAAAAATTGCTAGTTAATACCACACTACTTTTACATGCTACATCTACTAAAGAGTAAAGGCTTATAGGGAACTAAACCTAGTGTAAGCTTTTGGATGAGGATATGATAATTTTCTCCTTTTACTTCTTTTCTTCTCCACTGATCCAGACAGCTGTTTCTGGAATTCCACCCTTCACCAGTGACCCTGAGAGTCTTTGCATTCTTCTTGATCTTTTGTGAGTCCTTGGTTCATGGCCCATGATGTGGAAGAATGTCCTTCCTCCCCTCCTCCCCAATATTCCTAGTGTATGATGAAACCTAATAGTGTTCCAATGTATATTTAAACTCTACCTTGTAACCAAAATTCTCTAGTTTATTTTCACAAATTGAGCAACTATTCTTCTGGACCTGAAGAAGAAAGGTTGGATTGAAGGATTTTGTATGTGGATAAATTATGTAACCATGCACATGGCTTCAAACACATCTACAAGTCATAATGGCACCTCAGGCTAATGTGATTAAAAGCAGCTGGCCCATACGGGGTGGACTTTGGAGCTGTGAACTTGAGTGGAATAACAAAATTGTGATAATTCCATACCAAATTGAATTACAGATGGTGCAGGTTTAATAGAACTCTTTTGTTAACCAACATAGATTAATATTATACTAGTGTCAAATAATGGCATCCCAAGACTTCAGTCTGGCGAGACAAAAGGGTCAAGAGTCTGTATATGTACTAAGAGGAATGCACTTTGGCCTCATTGGAGCAGAAATAGGCTTAAACGACGTATGACCATAAAAAGCTGACATTGAAGATCACATTTAACAGCAGTAATAGGAAACATGATACCACTTCTATTGTATCGCTTGAGTTAGTACGGAAACAGAAGTTTAGAGATGCTACATGGGCAATTAACAAACAGCAAACATGACTTCAAGCATTCTAAAGTAGGTATCCACCGCTTACTTTTACTTTATTAGATAAGAAACGTGCAGATGGTGATAAACTTCTTAAACAGACACGTAGATTTCTTACTATGAACAGTAGAAAAGAAAACATTAATTTAAGCAGACAATAAATTGGCGCTAACTATAACTCACACATAGCAGCCATTTTATAGGTTTACGGGCTATTTTGTCACATGACAGTCACCTGATGTGAAAAGTGGAAAAGTTGAAGACGAATTGTTTGAAGTTCCTTTGAAGTCCATTGCCGGGCAACCTTTTCATAGAGACAAGAAGACGGTCACTTGGTGATCTAATCAAACGATTAATTAGTGGGTTTTGGTGTATAATCGTCTACCTTAAGAGGTGCTCGCTGTGTGATAATATGCCGAACTGCCCAAAGTGCGGCAAGCCAGTATACTTCGGTAAGTAGTGAGAGTGAATAGTGGTCGTTAAGAGCACTACTTCGCTCAAGTTATTGTGAGTGTCTTTATAAAGTACCTGTCGATTGTAAGCCTAGAATTGACAATACTTGGAGGTGTCAATTGAAGTGTTTTAAATTTCAAACCTCTGCTTTACTTGTAGGACCGCCCATGGAAGGTATGTTTAGGTTTTAATGCGCTGTTGTTTCTTTTATATCTAGGAGAAACTGTTTTTTGGACCATTTTCAGTATATACTGTAGCGGCTATTCTTTATTGTTTAGTCACATTAGTCCTTATATAGGTGTAAATTATAGCTTATGTGAACGACTATATCTTTCGTGGTTGTTTTATATGTGTGTATTGTATCTCCTATACTACTCGTATAAAACTGGTAGTTGTAGATTAGTGTTCGGTGTATGGGTATTACTCTTCTTCAGGGCATTATAATTGAATGTTTATATGAGATGGGTATATTATTAGAGGTGTGTGCTTTGGTTAGTTGAATCTTGTGTCAATATCTGTTTAATATGATATACACTGTTTTGTACATATGATATTATGTACATATGTATGTACATGTAATAAATCTACATCTTTGTGGCTTATACAATGTCTCTGGTAAAGCTGGGAGATACCCAGTTAGATGATAGGGATGATGCCAAACCTTTTTGAGATGGTTCATCTTTAGTCTTTAAGTCTTTAGTTTGTTAGTCACATAAGAAGACCGCCAGGGTGAAAACATCCGATTCTTAAGATGCTTTTAAAAAGAGAAATATTCAAGGAGTATTACTGTTAATGTGCAGATTGTAGGGTCTGTTTATAAGCATTACCCTTCGAAACAAGCTGCGTCTCTAGACATTCACAAGACTAATGATGAGCCATCTCAAAGATGAGACCTCTAAGAATGTAGTGAAATCTCTTATAGAATCTTTACTGTTTTCTTGAACATCTAAAGATACAAAAGAAATAGAAATACCCAACTAGAGATTATGTATAATATACTCAAATAATCTTATATATGTAAGTAGTTTTGTTTTATGAATAGAATTGTCAGTTTTGGGAGTATTTTGTGGTTTTGCACATTTAAGAGGTGCGGTTAATTGAGTTGTATATTAATAGTCATAAAATTAGTTCAATCTTGCATTGTGTGAAACTTGGTAGGTAGTTACGTACATGTATATCCCAATAAGGCACAGCTACTAGCTTCTACTACTATGCATTTCGGGTTTGTAGTAGTGTGCATACTTGCTTTTCTTTTGAATGCATATCCTCTAATGTAGGATATAGTGGAACCCTCCTAACTGGTCACCTCGAGGGACCTACCTAATTTATGTATCTGGCTGCTTTAGAAAGATGAATTGATTAAAAGTACATAAAAATATTTAAATGTTTGGGCCATTCTTGAAGTGGCCAATTTAAGCAAATGATAATCCTATGGAGGTGATGGGTCTACAAGTTTCACTGTAAAGGGAATATGTAGTAATTCAGCTAGTCAACTTGCAATGTGTCTTGCTAGCAGTTCTCTGTGTTAACCACAGATAAGGTACTGTTACTATATCTACATATGTGCTAACTCAATAATATACCTGCCTTTGTCAACACTTGGCTAAAACATCACTTAACACAATCTACTCCCAAAGGTGAAGTTGTAACATTTTTTCTCATCCAATTCCTCCTTCATAACTTTATATAAAGCACTATAACTTTGTAATACAATAGAGTTACAACAAATGAGTTAAAATAGTGAAGTGATTCAAAGCTACAAATCTATAGTATTATCAATGGTTTGTTGAGATGCGTCCCTCAGAGGCAGCAAGAGATATATAAAGCACAACTTGGTCTGTACAAAATAGCTCTGTATTGAACTCATTCACATGTATATATGTACATGGGTATTTTCTGTATCGAGCGTATAAGAGTGTTATTTTAGAGCAACACAAGTTGTAACATTTTTTCTCGTCCAATTCCTCCTTCATAACTTTATATAAAGCACTATAACTTTGTAATACAATAGAGTTACAACAAACTACACAAACGTATTGTTCTATTTCTAATGTCCATGTCCTTTAACAGATTAACAGATATGTAGATTTAGATTGTTGAGGTGTTTGCTGTATGTGTAAAATGTATTATATAGCTGAGTGTGCTGAGGTTAACTTTATATGTACGTATTATGTGTGTATAGTTTGACAGTTTATTCATATAGAAAACAGACCCATATAATCTCTATAGTTGCTCTTTCGTTTTTATGTGTATTGTGGGTTTCATAAAGAGGATATCCCTGTTAATCAGGACTTGAATGTTACGTATGTGTCTTCTAAGTAAGTATGTATGTACATATGTAGTTTAGTCTAAATATTAGTGTGTATAATGTAATATTAGTGTATAGTGTATATTTAGTGTATAGTGTATATTAATGAAATATTAGTATCACAAAATGGTGGTCCAACATTGTTGCAAGTTGCTAGAAATTGAAGGGTATGGTTATGAAGTAAACACTCGTAACAATATGTGCACGCTCCATAGTGGCTCATTTCAGTGCTTTAATGTCACAGATCCTGTTTAGAGTTTGGAGATAGACTGGCAATGGTACAAGCATGTCATACAAGTATACCGTACCCTCATCCAAAGCTCTCACTAGGTTTAGTTCCCTGTAGGACTCTACTGTGTAGTATGTAGGAAAATGGTGCATTGGAATACTCATATGTACATACGTAGGTAATTACTTATTACTTTTAACAGTCAGTCTATTTGTCGTGTACAGGAAACATTTTTGTCCTCAATTCCTACTTACAATGGGATATTTAAAATCTAATAAATATAAGTTACTTATCTGAAATCTGTTCATATTCAAGTTCATATACGTACATTAATTGTCTAATTTACAATCAAATAGGGTAAACATGTTCCTCTCATTATCAGTGATGGAGAAAGGACATGATAAAGTTCTCATCCAAAGCTCTCACTAGGTTTAGGCAGGCCTTTTACTCTAAAGTACGTAGGTAGTAGTAGCATGTAAGAAAAATGTGTTAGATTATTCATGTTGAAGTGTGAGATTAAGAATTTCTTATTCTAAAATACTTTTACTCCTACATTTTGTACATACTTACACATACTTACGTACGTAGATATAGGCCAGTGTAGCACTGTTATTAGATAAGCATACAGTTCATCCGTATCCCCTGTATAAGTGTGTTTTAGTTATAAGTAATGTTCTCACTTTCCATTGTTTGTGTTTGTTGTGTACACACTGATGAAGTCTTCTTTAGAAAAGTGTCATGGAAGATTTAAGCCTAAGTGACCTTCCAAAACTGTATTTTATTGACAATGAGATTTGCTACTCTAAAGGGTTATGAGTAGTAAATTACTGCCTACATATCTCATTTGGTAATATTAAGTATACAATGTTCACATTACACAATTTAGATGAAATGCAAGGGACATTATTATTTGAATTACACTCAAATTTCAACTTTGCCTTTGTATGGCTTCTACTTGTGTTAGTACATACATAACCGCTTTCCTAGTTTTCTGTCGAAATGAGGAATGTTTTTAAACAGTCCAGACTGACTGTATGTTATGATTACCTAGTATACAATAATGATGTGTTTTTGATTGATTTACATATGTACGTACGTACCTTAAATTACTGGAAAGTGTTCCATCAAATTCATACCAGACATATGTATCATTGTTTAAAAGCCAATAACTGAATGCATAATACATATGTACAGACATACGTACATAGCTCTATGGATAAAAAATTTTTTATATCTACGTACATAACATGTACGTATATTATGAATTTAGTCATCTTAAAAATGGCTGTTTGTTGAGTAAACAGCATGTCTTCTGTGATGTTATTTTGGTAGTCATCAGATCTACACAGTAAATTACTAGGAGTTTACTTTATAGATATGAAGCTGATCTATATGTAAATCAATACGCGTATACATTATGTACATACGTACTAGGTTATGTCCACATACGTACGTACGTATGTAATACAGTATGTACATCTAAACCTGTACATACGTATGTACAGTGGCTAGATCAAATACCAGTTAATATAAACATATTAAATACTCATAAATTTCTCACATTCATGGATGAAAGTATATGGCTAATTCAAGTACTTTTTTCTTATCTCAAATTCATTCAAATTGGTTGGATTTCACTGTATAATACGTACATTTATGTGCATATGTACTTATTAATGTACTGGTATATACATGTGTATTATCTCACAAGACCTTTCCTTGTGTCTGCCAGCTGAACGCAAGACCTCCCTCGGATATGACTGGCACCCTCAGTGTTTGAAATGTGAAATGTGTGGAAAGACCCTGAACCCTGGAAGACATGCAGAGGTAAGTATCTTGTGTATTCAGGTTTAATGATCTGCATGTACCTCCTTCATGCCATTCCCATGTAGTACAGATTGACATACATACGTAACATATGTCTGTTCACTTTCAAAATGGCTTTGTAATTTTTTAAATGAAATAATACCTAACTGTCTACACTATTAATCATCACCATTCAGGCCATTGAGCTAAGGAGGCTGTAAAGCACTTCTAGCTTAATTGAATGAATTACCATTAACCATGTTTTAAACAATATAAAGCTTTAAAGTTATGTACTCTTCCTTGTTTGACCGCTATCCTAGACATTATAGCAATATTAATGTTATCAATTGCTGAGGAATATTTTGACACTCAGCGGGTGTATGTATATATACGTTTACGTATGTGTTCACTGTATTGTAGGTACGTACACTTTCCACTGTTTTCAATATACAATATAATGGTGCTTATAGCATTTCCTAATTTGGTATTGATTGGGCTTCTTGTACTTGAGTGGTTTCCAAGGAGACAGAGAAAAGTAGCTCCTCACTGATCTGTTTATTGCCTGCCCTGCAAATTGTGTTGCCTGGTAACCAAAGTGGCTCCTTTGAAAAATGCATTTCTGGTATAATCTATAAATAGTAACCTGCTATGCCCACACGTGTGATAGGGTGTGTTGGGATTGGCCACTCTTTACTTAAGTACTCAAGTACTATCCTTTCATTGCTGAGAATCAAAGGGTTTAATGGAGTCATTTTACGTGTAAACATAGCTAAGTGCATTTATTGGCTTGAAGTCTAGACTCACCTTCCTACAAGGCAATACATACAATGTACATACTAGTACATATTAACAAGCCAGTGTCATGTGTATGTACGTGTAACCATATACGTATATATGTGTGATCAGGTTGCAGGATTGGATAATTACACTACAAGCATCATTTTTCAAACTGGCTGTTCCATACAATCAATAGTAGACACGAGGACAATACATTTGATTTACGTTTGTATGTACTAACAATAAAGTATGTATGTATTGGTAATTGTTATAGTAGTAGTAGTCCAGTAGTTCTGTACTCCATTTTTCCCTCTGACCTAAACCAAATCTTTCTTGTGTACACAGCACAATGGGAAGCCATATTGTGACCTGCCGTGCTATCAGGCACTCTTTGGTCCTGAGGGCTACGGAAGGGGCGGAGTTGAGGCACATAAAGCCTTTGGCAATGGATCAGCTCAGGCAGACACTACCAATGACGTGTCGGAGGTAATGGGGAAACTGAAGGTGTACAATGACTTCCATGCAGGCTCTCGACTGAATCTGAAACACAAGGAGGTACGTACTTATGTGAATAATCAATGCATCATTTTTATGTATCTGTTTATGTACGTACGTATGTAGACTGTAATTGATTAAAATATTTTATCTAGATATATGTATGATTTGGGTAAATTGATAAGGTTACAGTTGTTTTATTCTCCAATTGGGTAGAGAGCTCTTTCTGAGAATTGTATCCTTCATCAGTTATCTTGAAAGTCATTATCATGATCATCAAACAGTTTTAAATACGTACATGTTCCTACTTAGAGAATACTACCGTACTCTGGTTTCCATCAGTATATGTAGTTTTATAAGGCTATGTAGATGTATCAGCTTGTGTATAATTGCAGTCAAAGAGTGGCTATTTGGCAGGGTATTTCACAATTCTTGTTAGACTTGTAAAATACAGTACCATTTTCCCATAGAATATTGAATTTTCTATTGATGTCTGAATGCCCATCTATGTACGTATATACATACATAGAAGTGATTGACTTCCTGTGTAAAATAGTGAAGGCTGATATCATTTTGTACCTAACACTGCATTCAATAAGTAGTAATACACATCTTCTTTACAGTAGGAAAATGATACATGAATGTCAAAATATTTTTTCTATTACTATGGCTACATATGCCCTCCTACCTATGTACACGTACTGTGTAATAGAGTAATGGCTTAGGATACAGTTTTTTCTCTTTCACTTTCTCCACTAAGCCAAACATGTGTACGACTATTCAAAGTGATAATTAAATCACCACTCTTAAATCACCATCATCAGAAAGAGAATACTCCTTATCTTCATCCAAAGCTCTCTCCAGGTTTAGTTCCCTATAGGCCTTTTTACAGAGTAGGCATAACATGTACGTAGGAAAATGGTATATTAGATTTTAATATGTGAAGAGAGCACTAACTGGGAATTGAACCCAGGACAATGACTGGTTTAGTCACCAGTGCTCTACCACCAAGTTAAAAGTGTCATACGTATGTACACTGACTGCCAATCCATTTGCTTACAATTAGGTGATTCAATTGGCCAGAACTATATGTACACCTGGTAACTGATTCAAATGCAGTGCGTACTCCAAAAAATGTGGTGCATGCACAGAATGGTCATTTAAATGTACATACGTATATAGTTCCTAACAGATGTAAATTTCAGAAATGTTCAGGTTGAAATACTTTTGTGGTCTAAACCAACCGCACTTCTTGATTCGCACAAACAAATGAACGAGCAAAAATTTTGTGGTTTGGGCCAGCCACGAAAATATTTTAACAACAAAAATTTCCCGAATTACAGTACGTATGTGTGTGTACAGGTGAATGGAACAACTATAATTGAAGGAGTCATGAAGATCTACTGGGGTCTGAACAATGCCATCACAGTGGCCGGTGGGGACCACATATACGTTGGGAGGAGTACCGGAGGGTTCACCAAACAAGAAGACCTGCCGGACCAATGGAGGAAAGAAGTGTTAGCACTCCAGGACAAAAGAGGATCCAGAATGGTTGACTCTGTAAGTCCAAAGTTAAATATGTATTAGCCATCACAACTACAACAAGAACTCATTATGATTCATATGTACATACATATATCCATACTGATCAATAGTTTACTGCGTGGTGTTTAGTTTACTATTCTGTCCCTGCAGAGTGATAGTGATCCTGAAGAAAGCAGGTCATCAGTGGAGAGAACTGTGAGTAACTTTATCCAAGCTTACTCTCATTCAATTGCTCTTGGAAATTCCTTAATTCCTTCAGTCTCTGGTCCTTCCTCATCAGTCTCTAGTTCCTCCTCAGCAGTCTCTAGTTCCTCCCCATCAGTCTCTGGTCCCTCCTCATCAGTCTCTGGTCCCTCCCCATCAGTCTCTGGTCCCTCCCCATTAGTCTCTAGTCCCTCCCCATCAGTCTCTGGTCCCTCCCCATCAGTCTCTGGTCCCTCCTCATCAGTCTCTGGTCCCTCCTCATCAGTCTCTGGCCCTTGTGCTCAATTGCAATTCTTATTTGTCTATTTTTTTCTTCAATCCTCTCCCACAGTCTTTTATAAAGTGGCCTTTCTCAATTTTTCCTTTTTACTCTTTAGTATATTTCTACATCCTTCCTACACTTGAGCCCTATTAACTATTCACATTTCTCTTCTTCTCTCTCCTATCCTTTTAGGTGACCTTTGATAGTTCTGTTGAAGAGTTAGAGATTAGAAAGCACAATAGAGTGGGGTCTTTGGATATAACACAGTCAATTTTGGAAGGGCAGTCATACTTGGAAGATGGACTAGAGCCTATGACTAGAGAGAGAGCCTTTACCAGTTTGGATAGAGATGGGAGCCGACCCATCTTCAGAAGGACGTCCAGTATGAAAGGAGGACGGCGTGTTTCCATGAAGCGGAAATCTCAAGCCAGGAAATCAACCAGGTTCTCAGTTCTACAAGTTGAAAATGAACCCACCTCCTTCACGCCCCCCAAGAACTCAGCCACAAGTATAAGAGTGAACAGTATGTACAGAACAGATGATGTGGTTAAGCAACTCCTTATGAAATACAAGGTATGTGTTTATATACAATAAAACCTCTTAATATTCCTCGAGGAAGACACTGATGCTTGCAGACCTCATGATTGTTGTCTTCATTAATGAACTCTTGAAAGAATGTGCGTACATACGTATATCTAAATACGTAACTAATGCGTTCTATGTTCATTTTATGTACATAGTTTTATGTATGTTTTATTTTGCTCAATAATACCTCTGGATTAAATAGTTTTACGTACATATATTCACTAGTTTTGCAGACAATAAATAATTACAGTTATAGCACAACATTTTGTATTTTTCCCTGCTAGGTTTTAGATGACCCTGGGAAGTTTACTCTGTCAATTACCTATGATAATGGTAGAAGTGAGAGACTACACGATCATGACTGTCCGCTGCTCAATCGTATAAAGGCTGGACCCGATGAGAATGTAGCCAAGCTTTACATTGTAGAAAAAGATGACACTTACACAGACATCACAGCTGAAGTAAGTTTATGTGGGAGGCCTAGAGTTGAGCACATGTACACATATGTATGTACTTATGTGTATACCCCTGTGCCATTTTACCTTAAAATAATAAGATTTCACTGTTTATCACACCAATGTTATAAAACTAATCATGAACTATCTTCATATACATACATATATACGTACTAGTCCTAGTAAGAATCTTGAGGGATATTATAATAGATTATGTCATACATTGCGTCACTGATAGGTAGCACAATATCTTCACTTTCAAGTTCCTGAATTGGAACATTTTTTGAAAATGTTTCAAGAGGAGGAAGAAAGATTAAGCAAGAAAATCAGAGAAAAGTATGTACATGTCCGTAAAACATTGCCTACGTACGTATATACGTATATATGCATGTACATATATAAGCAATGTAGATATTTACATATGTATATATGAACTAAGCAAGTTAATTGCATTAAAAATGTACAAAGGCTATAATTAAATGATCACTGGCAGTTATTACACTGGTGACCAAAGTCTTATCAGGGAGGCGATAACCACTTACGTATCTTTATAATAGGACTTTAGTCCCCCAGCTAGGATAAGGCTATTGTCACTTATGTAGCTAGTTTGGTATAATAACTTACGTACGTATGTATAGTGATTATTCATAAATTCTGTTTGATCCCTTAAAGTACAATACATGTCCGTATATAATGAAAATGTTTTATTTATCCTATGGATTTTAAGCTTTAAAGAATTTGTAAAAGTTTACTAATATGAATATGGTTCCTTGTTATTTTAAACTCATGTACGTATATGTATGTATATACGCACTTGCTACAAGCTTCTTATGATAAGGAGAATAACCATTAATTAGTAAATGAAGACCAATTATTTTTGTAATTTGTATAAGAGGGGAATGGAGCGTTATTGTGGCAGTTGTACGTAACTCAGTAGGTTATAACCAGCTGTCCTGGCAATTGCTTCCTTCGTGTTATTCCCTCTTCATGATGTTTGAGAATAATCCTAATTACTTGTGGTTTGATTATCTCTTTCACTCTTCTTACACAGGTTTAAAGTATGGAAAGAAGAAATCCAAGATGTAGTTACAGAACTGAATGCACAGAATTCATAATTATGACTACTGTTCGTGTAATGAACTCCTTGTTAAAACTACATCTGATTTATGACAGACCCCTTAATATGTATCCTTTTTATTAGGCACCCTAGTCATTTAATAGTGTATAACACTCTTAAAGGTCCCCTGTACTGTGTTGTGTGTCCAACTTGCATGTAATTTGTGTATCAATTCAAAAGGATATTATTTAGTTTTGTATTTACAAACACTGGTATACATAATGGTTTAATATGTGTATGTCAGAGGATGAGGAAGGTGATACAGTTAATGAATTAAAAAAAAGAAATGAAAATTCTGCATGCATGGGATCATGACTGATATTATTGAATTAAAACTCTCATTTAAAGGGGAAGCATAAATGAAGCACTATACTAAGTCGAATCTCAACATTAATTTTAGCATATATATTTGTATTATGGCATGTGGTATAAGCCTATTAAAGAATATAGATATACATGTGGTAAGGCGCATTATATACATGTGACCACAATTAAATCACTCACCTGTTTTATTAGTATATAATGAAGAGGGCTAAACAGCTAAATACAGGCTCACACTTAAATTTGAAATTGTGTTGCACAAAGTGTTCTCTCTGAATTTAGAGCCATACCGGAGCGCTATGGGAATTGCTAAATTCATCTTCCTAGTTTTTATGGTGAGGAAAACTCATATATATTACACACATGCATCATATTCCAAAAACATCAGCAGTGTATTATATAGGATAAGATAAAATCATCTCCATTAAATATATTATTAGGTTACTTTTGCGTATGGTGACAATGAAGGCTGCTCTCGTGACTGCCCACTGCTGCTGTACAGAAAAGTAATGGATCCTGATTGGTTGTTGGACCACGGCTCTGTCACTGAACTTGTGTCATCCTCAAATACCTTGCTTCATTTCAGAAACCGAGTGACAGGGAATAGATTGATTCGAGTACCACTGTTCCAAAAAAATGAGCTCTGCACAGTGGACATAACTGTCAAAATACAGCTCTTTTTTCAAGATCCTCCAACGACTGATTCAGATCCCACCATTATGCTGTGTGACAAGGAAACTTGTAATGGCAACTGGATTGCAGATGTTAGCAACTATAAGAGTAGTTCCAACTTGGCTTGCTATTTTGCTAGTGTAACACCTGGTAATGTCTTTAGTGGTAGTTTGAGTGGAAATTGTGGAGGGCTTACTCTAGCCAGTGCTTTCTCACCAAAGGCAGTTACTGTCACATACAAGCCAGCAAGGCAATGGGGATCCTTCCATCTTCCAACCAATGGAGGCTTCACAGCTGCAAGCACCTTCACCTCTAAGCTGGATGTTACTCAAGGTCTCTTTGTGGAGCTGTATGGCGAGGGTGCAAACGAAGAATACAAGTTGGAGTACATGGAGGTGGAAGTCACTAGAGATTAACTATGAACTTGAATTGTGACAATTAGCTTTAGGAATATATTGTGATAGTGAACTTCTTTAGGTACTGGTAGTGTTTACATGCTATTGTATTTAAAAATCTAAATAATTTGAGTTTAACAAAAGGCTAATTTAAACAAAATAATATTAGCTGAGCTTATAGTTTAAAGAACTTGGATTGTGACAAATATACGTAGCTTTAGGCCAATGTTAACTTCTGTAGGAATATATAGCTTTGACATGTATTCCACATACGTAATATGATACAATTTCAAGTCTACAAACTTATTGTTGAATTCACAATTGAAAACAGAACGAATGTAAAATACAATATTTGATGGTCATCTAAAGCACATAGTACAGTCATGAATTACTGAGTCTCATGCAAAAATGAAAACTCATATAAAAGGTTAACCCCAGCTTAATTATAGCTCTGAATATACTGTAGCTATTTCATAGAGTGTAGTCTATTTAGATTTTATATATACATATATGGCTGAGCATACTAATTTATTGAGACTAAGCAACAATTGTATGAAACGTTCAATTTGCTCAAAGCTCAAAGGAAAGGAGGAACTGCTGATGTAATTGGAGTCAAAATGGCACCATAGATTTTGGAAAATTGAGAGGCTAATCATGAATAAGCATTTCTCACGGGGAAGATCTCGAGCTCAAGATAGGGTTGTTGGGAGGGGATGAATTAGGAGTTATATATAAGTATTGTACATGTGTTTATCCATATTTAACCCAAATGTTTGTTTCATTTACTCTTTGTGTACAGTGCTACATGGGGCAATGTAGCCCTAGTGTGCATCTAGCACACAAAGCACATACAATAATAATAATATATAGTTCTTGTCTCATAAAAAGGAGGACTATGGTGGAATCTATTTTTATGGATCTTTCAATTAAGCGGCTGGGATATTGAGGTTAGCCAGTGAGGTGACTTAATTAGTGTTGTTTATAATTACTGGCAGTTATTATGCTTATGTGATAAACTAATCAGTGCATAATTAACATTGAATGTCTTCCTGTGTGCAGAGACTGGAACATTCTCATGTCCTCTAGCTTGTTGTTATTGTAACACAAGCCACCAGTTATCCTATTGGTCAAACAGACACCATTAACCCTTGTTTTTGTAAATATCCACTGTACCAAAGTTCGTCCAGCTATAGGTCTCATTGCCACTGATAATTGGGAATTGTTATGCTTACCTTGTATGTTTTACACTTGATTCAACCTCTCGAGGTTCAAATCTGCAGTAATATATATAATATATTTATCACTTTTACCACTTCATCCTAACATACCCAAATCAAAAGATCTCAAATTATATTTACAGTATGTACATTCATCGTAAATCTCTCACTCATTCTCACTAATTTTTGTTCCATAAAGGTTTTGTAATACATACACCCTCCCTGCATGGCCCTGGAAATGTATACCCCCTGCTAGTGACTTGTAAACCCACCATGGGTTGGGCTATTTCTGACTGATCTTTTTTTCAGAATAGCATGTCACATTAATAAAAATCATTATTATTATTATTATTATTTATATATTATACTCAATGACTGATTATATTGAAGAAGAAATGTATGCAAGGGGAGCCAAGGACTTACAAAAGATCAAGAAGGCAAATATTCCCAGGGTCACTAGCTGCATAGAATTCTCAGAAACAGCTATCTGGCCCAGTGGAGAAGGAGAAAACTCTTATATCCTCATCCAAAGCCCTCACTAGGTTTAGTTCCCTATAGGCCTTTATATAAGATAGATGTAGCATGTAAGAAAAATGGTGTATTGATTATGCATGCATCCGGCCGTATACATCACCGCATTGGTCTTTAATTGTGAATTAAGGAGACTGCATTCTATATTCAGTATTGTGTACATTAAATTGACTAAATCCTTTATGAAACTACAGATAATTCATTTTGTGACGACAAGTCCAATAACATCAGTTCATGGTACATACAGTGGAACACCTTTATAACGAACACGGATTTAACGAAATTTCGGTTGTAACGAAACGTTTTGAAAAAACGGTTTTAAACAACATAAAACCTTCGGTTTATAACGAAATTTTAGGTGCGAATCTTGAAAAAATTCGTTTATAACGAAAGAGCTACCAGCTTACCACATCTTGTAGCCATAGAAAAGGAAATCAAGCAAGATGCAAAGGAGCTTGAAAATTGCAAAGTACAAACTACTAAAAACGAACTTCTTTAGTTACAGTCCTGCATGACATTCTATAACTTGAAAATCGTACGTTTACGAAATCACGTGATCGTTTATAATTTATTTTGATGTCAATGTACTACAAAAACGAACAAATGACTTAGAGCTATAGACATTCCATGTATTTACTGCAATTTGAAGTTCGTTATATCCGTGCTCTACTGTATAATAATGTGCATGTAAATGTTTAGAGTTTAGTGGAGTGAGTAATTAGTGAATTTGATTCGAATGTCGTACTTCCCCACAAAATACGTACAAATTGAAAATACATCAGGTATATAATATGATTAAATTATCAATCATAAATGAATGTTCGTGTAGTACAATTCCATGTGAGATATATATATATACACTGGTTTATTATCAGTATTAACACTTATGTATATATACGTACGTATGCTTGTTTTAAGGGGCTACCTTCAGCATTGGAGATACTGTACTAGTTGTCAGAGAAATTCATTCATTCATTCATATTATCAGTACATAGGATGAATTTTGTGGCTTGACTTACAATAACAACAAGTTGGCCAACATGAGAGTCTTCCAGTCTGCAATATGCCGCCATATATAGCCAGTGGGGTGACTTCAGTGCATGGTCAATTATGTGTATACACTGTCATGCTTATAATACACTAATTTTGCAAGTGGTACAAACTGATTAATTTAGTGTTTACATAAATGTTGAATGTCTTCCTGTGTGCAGAGACTGGAACATTCTCATGTCCTCTAGCTTGTTGTTATTATAACTCAAACCAACAAAGTTATCCTATTGGTCAAACAGACACCATTAACCCTTGTTTTCGTAAATATCCACTGTACCAAAGTTCGTCCAGCTAGGTCTGATTGCCACTGATAATTGGGAATTGTTAAGCTTACCTTGTATGTTTATGTATATACACTTGATTCAACCTCTCAAGGCTCGAATCTACAGTATAATATACATAATAACTCAATGACTGATTATATTGAAGAAGAAATGTATGCAAGGGGAGCCAACAAAGTTATATAATAACAGTATATAGGATAAGCTTTTTTTGTATGTACGTATACATCAGAATTTATAAATACATCCATAATAGAATAAGGATTTCTTCTTTTAATAATAATAATGCCAATTGAATAAAAGAAAAACTGCCTAATTGTTCATATATATTATTTTAATGTGTGATAGGATAATACATATATAAAATGATGATAGATAGTTAAGATAATAAAAAGCATAATGGATGCATATGTATATAATTGAAGTTGAGCTAAACAATTTTGTCAATGTTGTGCAGGGTAGTTGGATTGGGGAATCTAAGGAGGGGTACGTGCACGAGGTCTGCCGTTGGATTTGGTCCCAAACCCATCTATATGCAGACGCCCTAGCTTGACCTCAATATCACGCAATGACCATGAGCTGGTCCCTCTTCCTGGCAAGCAGGGAGGCAAAACGTTTGTAGACAACATTCGCTTGTTTGCCCACCACTCCGGAGATGGCAAAAACCAGGGGTGCAAAGCTCTCATGCTCAACTTCATGGACACATTTGCCGTACTGTCTTCTCTTCTCCATCTCATGATCATGTGCTGTAGGAAGGTTAACTACATCCCTGAATGATCTCTTATGCAGAGCAAAGCCCATGTCCTCGATGGGTAATGTGGTCAACCAGATGGAAGAACCTTTCTCTCCAGCAAGAGACAAAGATCTTTGCTGCATGATTTGCAGACAGATCTTCCTTCAGTTTCTGCAGGTCTTCTTTCTGCCTCTGCCATTTCTCCCATTTTTTTCTACATTAGTGTAGGTACTGTATTACATATCTGTCATGGCTGCTTTAATGGTTGACCATTAAAGCAGCCATGACAGATATGTTATTTGCTTGGACATCTCGAAGTCCTGCATGGGGAGCTCTGCATGGTGACAGAGTTGCATATTCCCATACCACCCATGCGACAGGGCAAGTCAATATGACTCTTTGTTCCGCATTGTGAACCTGTCTTCTTATATATCAGTGCTGGGATGAATGACTGCCTAATGGCATCTTCCAGAGGTTACATTAAGTCTGTGTAGTGGGAATAATGTACATGGCCAAGGAGCCAAGGATTGGCAGAAGATCAAGATAAAGAAAGCGACAAGAAAAGATGAAGGAAAAGACTCTGATCCCAAAGAATAGGTTTAGCATTATGTGACCACAATTAAATCACATGTTTTCTATATAAAGAAGACTGAGCAAATAATTTCATACTTTCAAATTGTGTGCAAAACCAGGAGAAAATAAAAAAGTTAGCAATGGAAAATGCTAAATTAATCTTCTTGATTTCAGTGGTGAGATATTACAATTGTTATATATACACTGTAATAAATGACACTATAGTTTACATTAGCTAATCTCTCTATATATCATTTAATTCCTGATTCAACTCCATTGAATTTCAGGTTACTCTCGCATATGGCGGTAATCGCGAAGGCTGCTCTCATGAATGTCCACTGCTGCTGTACAGACAAGTAATGGATCCTGATTGGTTATTGGACCACGGTTCGGTTATTGGACTTGTGTCATCCTCAAATGATTTGCTTCATTTCAGAAATCCAGTGCTATACACAAGATTGATTCGAGTACCACTGTTCCAAAAAGATGAGCTCTGCACAGAGGACATAACTGTCAAAATAAAGCTCTTTTTTCAAGATCCTCCAACAACTGATTCAGACCCTGCCATTATGCTGTGTGATAAGGACTCCTGTAATGGCAACTGGATTGCAGATAGATATAATCAAATAAGTGGCTTGACTTGCCAATTTGGAGGCTTTACACCCGGATATGTAGGCACTGTTTTTGAGGCAAGTAGCACCTGTGGAGGACTTGCTATAACCAGTCCCTATATTTCACCAAAGGCAGTTACTGTCACATACAAGCCAGCAAGGCAATGGGGATCCTTCCATCTTCCAACCAATGGAGGCTTCACAGCTGCAAGCACCTTCACCTCTAAGCTGGATGTTACTCAAGGTCTCTTTGTGGAGCTGTATGGCAACAATGCAAACGAAGAATACAAGTTGGAGTACATGGAAGTGGAAGTCACTAGAGATTAACTATGAACTTGAATTGTGACAATTAGCTTTAGGAATTTATTGTGATAGTGAACTTCTTTAGGTACTGGTAGTGTTTACATGCCATTGTATTCAAAAAATCCAATAATTTGAGTTTGACAAAAAGGCTAATTTAAACAAATATTTTCTGAATTAGCTGAGCTTATAGTTTAAAGAGTAGAGTGTTAATTTTGTAGACATTTAGTACTGCAACTCCTTCAAATGGATAGTTGTGAAACTATAAAATTCTCAGTGTCTGCATTCACAGACATCTTTAGAGCACATGCATGCATCATTGTGATTAGCTACTTAATGGGTTTCTGTGATTGTTGTCACCAAGTTTCAATTTCAATTCCATTTAAATCACTTAGGCTTATTACATGGATTTCCAATTTTGATTTTATAAATTGTATTTCAAATTTTTTCTCCTTGTATATTTTTTTGGTACATCAATAAAAGATCATGTGATAAAGGGGTTACCATACAGAAGTGTGGCACAATGACTTATCCACTTCTCCGAGACTTATCCCCCCCACTTTCACCAGTAATGGTGCGACACATGACGCAAGATGTATGACATCACAAAACGCAAATGTTTATTAGACAATCAGAAACGCAAATTTTCATACACGCTTTTAACCTGCCAGTCTCTGTTATCCAACCTTTAATTGATGTGTAAGGAGGATTATTGATGACTACTGAGAGTTTACAAGTGGCCAAGAGTGCTACTTCATTAGATATACTTCCCCCGGACCGAGTCGCTTCTATACAGACCGGAAATCCTTCGGAAGTCTCTCACCTAACGATACCAGTCCGACAGTCTTCATCTGCCGGGACGACGGACCTTGGGACGCAACTTGGAGAGGTAAGGTGAACCAGCGTTTAGAAAGTAGTTTGTCAATGGTGAGTTTGTTTGTTTTTGCCGTTTAACAAGAAGAGGCATCAGCCATATTTTTGTTTGTGTGTTTGTGTGTTTACTTAGGGTGTGTAGTCACATGGTATCTTTGTTTGCTATTTTAGTGTCATTTGTTTATGTTGTAGGATGTACAGCGTGAGGTGATCCTTCGGAAAGGTGATGAAGGAATTGTTTCAGGGGAAAGCAATGGGACCCCATCTACAGAAGCTACCCTTTCTTCAACAAAAAAGCCATCATCAGCATTCAAGGGTCATATCCGGTCAGTCAACTAGTATATTAGTTGGATCTCTCTTTTTGTATTAATTCCATCCACTTTTGAGGTTAAAGTTTTATTGTTTGTGCTATACAAATATAGTTAAGAAGGTGCCCATTATAGAAAGGTATCCTAATTTTAGATGTAGACATTATAAAATCCATCTGTACATTTCAGTTTGTAAGTATAGTGGGGCTGATACTCACTGAGAGAGTCCATTGAAGCAGGAGCTTCCAGTGTGTTACCTACGTATGGTGCCGACACTTCTGTGTGACATCAGTGCTCTGATAGACCTGTATGTGATGAATGCCTACTGTAGGTGGTGCCAACTACATAGTATTGCTTGTAATAGTATAAATGATCATCACTAGACTACAGCCATTGGTGAGATCATTGGACACTTTATTTGCACACTGTCAACCATTCTGTGTAGTGGAAGGGGGAGGGGAGTGGCAGGAGGGGAGGGGAGTGGCGGGAGGGGGAGGGAGTGGCTGAAGGGGGAAGGAGTGGCTGAAGGGGGAGGGGGAGGGGAGGGGAGAGGAGTGGCAGAAGGGGGAGGGGGAGGGGAGTGGCAGGAGGGGGAGGGGGAGGGGAGGGGGAGGGGAGTGGCAGAAGGGGGAGGGGGAGGGGAGTGGTGGGATGGGGAGGGGAGTGGTGGGAGGGGGAGGGGAGTGGTGGGAGGGGGAGGAGGAGGGGATACATAAATTACGTACATATACTACAATTTCTTTTGAAGTGCTGGGATTGAGGAGGAGCATTTTCCCTTCCCTTTCTAAAATATTTAACCTACCCTCCCCTTACCTACCCTCCCCTTACCTACCCTCCCCTTACCTACCCTCCCCTTACCTACCCTCCCCTTACCTACCCTCCCCTTACCTACCCTCCCCTTACCTACCCTCCCCTTACCTACCCTCCCCTTACCTACCCTCCCCTTACCTACCCTCCCCTTACCTACCCTCCCCTTACCTACCCTCCCCTTTTAATGTTTTCTAATTGAAACCGCATGCTGTATCCAGAACATTGTGTGTGGATGACTACCCATATTCCACTGACCACTCGTACGTATCTCTTGCTTTATAGCCTAGTGTGACCACAATCACAACCTGTCTGTGCTTCCCTGTACAGGTCTTTGAGTGCTGGTAAGGCGGTGGGGAGGGAAGTGAAGCAGTCTGCAGAGAAGGAGAAGAGAAAGAAAGACCAGTCGACATCCTCTGAAGAAGGGAGAAAGGAGAAGGAAGAAAAATCCAGCAAGAAACAGCAAGATGATAAAGTTCCTGAAAGCAAAGAGGTACGTGATTATCTGGTCTGTGGTTTCGTTTTCTAACATTTACCTGTTAAGTGTATGCAATACTTGCTAGCTGAATGACGCTTCAGTGAAATTTATTGTATCTCGGAAGCCCAAAATAGCCTCCTCCCTTTCTCCTCTCTCCCTCCTCTCTCCCTCCTCTCTTCCCCTCCCTCCTCCCTCCTCCATTCCTCCTTTCTCCTTCCTCCCCTCCCCTCCCTCCTCCTTCCCTCCTCCTCTCTCCCTCCTCCTCTCTCCCTCCTCTCTTCCCCTCTCTCCTCCCTTCCTCTCCCTCCTCCCTCCTCTCTCCCTCCCCTCTTCCCCTCCCTCCTCCCTCCTCCCTCTTCCCTTCTTGTTCCCCCTTTCTTGACATGTCTTGATTACCTTCTGGTTGCAGTCTTACGTATATGCATGTCACATTAGACTAATAATAAGAGTTTACAAGGACTTAATGTGATTAAGTAATCTTTTGAATGATTAATTACTTGTCTAACCACAACCTTTTACTTGATAGATAAAACAGATAATGAATGAACTTAAAAAGAAGGTTAGCAGTTTAGAATCAGAAAACAAAGATTTGAAACTCAAAGCACAGAAACGGGAAACCAAACTGAAAAACCAGGAAACAAACATGGCCGCCAAACAGATGAAATCTAGGGACATTGAGAAACTAAAACAGACTCTAGAAGAAAATGAAGTCTTAAAAAAGAAATTGAAAGACTTTGAAAAGAGGCCTACGGACAATGATGAAAAAGATATAGAAATACAGCTTTCGGAACTCTTGGCAGAAAATGAAGACTTAAAGATTAAAATTAACCATCTTCAGCAGCTGCTGGGGAAGCAGAATCACTATGCCCCTCGTTATCTCTATGGAAACAACCCACCGACACCTACAAGGAGTTCAACAGAAGGTACATGTGTATGATTATAAATGGATTTGCTAGTAAACGTTCTGACTACATTCTTGAAAATATAGTTTTTTTTCTAGCCTTCTACATATTAACATACCCATATAATTGTATTTGAGGATAAAGTTGTCATTTTGTAGTAGTACATTCACAATAGCCTGTAATGTGTTATCCTATAGGCTACAAGTTTATCAAGGTAATTATAGTAAATGCTTGTGATAATGGTTAATAGGACAGCCAATTGATTCATTAATATGGTTGTTATATTCAGACTGGTACAATGATAATTGCAGCTAATGAATGAACTTAATGGAGTGTTATAATATTACTGGTCAATACTATTGTACAAGTATACTATGTAAATGAGGTCACTTTAATTCTTAAATATGTATATATATATACTTATATCTACATACATATACATAGTTAGTGTGAGTATATGATAGTTGTCAGTGAGTTTACATTTTGTCACTATTTATTTACAATCTAGCTTTGTGCATTTAACCCTCTTTTAGTTCACATTTGTGTACAACTGTACCGCAAGTTAGATTTGTTGGGTAACTGAGTGGGATGGGGAGGCTCTTGAAGAATTTATCTAATTTGCTGTGTTTTTAATATTTTGTAAAATGATACTCCAGTGCTACTCAATTAGTGTTATTGTAGGGGCTTCCTGTGTATTGATAACTGCTCATGGTATGTGTATTAATTGGATGCACAAATCAATCCTCTTCGGATAGCCTCTTTGAGTCATTGGTACGTACGTAGGGTTGGAAAGATTATGAAAACTTGGCTCCGAGATTGAAAAATGGGGGCAGGACTTTAAGAGATCTGAAGCCGCTTGTATCATCATCATATCTCTCTGGATTCCATCCCGCCCACTCATGTCTAGGCGAACTTTGGTTCCACCCCATTAGCTCATTGTGCTCCTCAGGAGATATGAGTGGGCGTGGCTTAAGCAGAATCATGTAACTCCAAGTTATTAGTCCTTAATAGAATAAGGATTTCTTCTAAATTTGTTCCTGAAGAAGACCCTTGGGTTGAAACGTCTGACTGTTTGGAGTGGGTCATTGATTTTCCAATTCTTTTGATGCAAACTTCATCACCACTGAAGTATTTCAGTAGGAAGTACAGCGGTCAGCATAGTTTCACTAATAAGTTAAAGGGATTATAAAACAATCCTAATAGTTGAAAATATGGAGCACAATTTACTAAGTGATTTAATATTATTGACAGACACTGCCATGAGTACCAATATTAATTCCATGTGTAATATGTATATATTGTTATTGCCTTCAGATGTACAAGAGCAACAGAGTTCCAAAATGGCCGCTCCCGGGGAAGAACAGCTGGCAGATCATAGTACTGTTGTGTTGCGTCCCCGACTGCATGGACCTAGGCAATCTTTTCGGCAGTCCATTCACGAGAAGGAGAATGAGCTGAGAATCAGGAGAGAGCAGAACTCCATTCGGGCCAAAATGCAATCCGGAGAAGGGGCCTCCCCCTCTGGGACCAGTATTTCCAAGGAAACCGAAAATATCAATGATGGGTCCAGTTCTGTGAGAAATAGTTCAAACCTTGCTGATATCATGGCTGCCTTCCCTTCAGACCTAAAGGACAAGGCTGGCCAGTTTCTGGATGATAATCAATCTTTGAAAAGAGAGAGTTCAGTCAATGAGCAGAGATTGTCTTTAACTCAGTTCTTCAATGAGTTGGGTTTGAACATTGACAATTTTGCAGAGGTCCAGGAGAAGATTCTAGCTTTGCAAGAAAGTATTATTGCTAGGGATGAGATTTTAGAAGAAGCATCCGCAGAACTGAGGGAATTGAGAGATAGAGACCTGATGATGTCCAAAGTAGGCTGAGACATTTGATATTTAGCTAGAGTGTTTTCTTTCCAACGTGATACCCTTAACCACAAGTCTCTTGCCTGCATTTGTAGGAATAATTAAAGCCTTAATTCACTAATATGACCTTTATATTCTTGAATCATACCAATCTGACCTTTAATCAACCATACCCTCACCAATCTGACCTTTAATCATACCCTCACCAATCTGACCTTTAATCATACCCTCACCAATCTGACCTTTAATCATACCCTCACCATCTGACTTTTGAGTATCTACCAGTCAGACCCTCATGGCATGCATCAAACGGTTTCCTAGTCAGACTGGGAATGATTTGACTATCCCATAATTTGACCCTGCAGGAGGTTACTGAACTGAAAGCTAAGATTATTGACCTCCAAGGAAGTTTGACCATGAAGGACAGTCTGCTGAGGACCCTGCATGAAGAAATGGATCTGAAAAATGCTGAATTAGCAAAGTAAGTACCCATGATTATCCTTGGCAATAATTTTTAATTTGTTATCTTAGCAACATCCTGTGTACCTTATCGGCATACACCTACATACGTACATACACATGTATAGAAGATCTTAGTGGGTCTATATGGAGATCTTAGAGGGTCTATATGGAGATCTTAGTGGGTCTATATGGAGATCTTATAGGGTCTATATGGAGATCTTATAGGGTCTATATGGAGATCTTAGTGGGTCTATATGGAGATCTTAGAGGGTCTATATGGAGATCTTAGAGGGTCTATATGGAGATCTTAGAGGGTCTATATGGAGATCTTAGAGGGTCTATATGGAGATCTTATAGGGTCTATATAGAGATCTTAGTGGGTCTATATGGAGATCTTAGTGGGTCTATATGGAGATCTTAGAGGGTCTATATGGAGATCTTAGTGGGTCTATATAGAGATCTTAGAGGGTCTATATGGAGATCTTAGTGGGTCTATATAGAGATCTTAGAGGGTCTATATGGAGATCTTAGTGGGTCTATATGGAGATCTTAGTGGGTCTATATGGAGATCTTAGTGGGTCTATATGGAGATCTTAGTGGGTCTATATGGAGATCTTAGTGGGTCTATATAGAGATCTTAGTGGGTCTATATGGAGATCTTAGTGGGTCTATATGGAGATCTTAGTGGGTCTATATAGAGATCTTAGTGGGTCTATATGGAGATCTTAGTGGGTCTATATGGAGATCTTAGTGGGTCTATATGGAGATCTTAGAGGGTCTATATGGAGATCTTAGTGGGTCTATATGGAGATCTTAGTGGGTCTATATGGAGATCTTAGAGGGTCTATATGGAGATCTTAGAGGGTCTATATGGAGATCTTAGAGGGTCTATATGGAGATCTTAGTGGGTCTACGTATATGGAGATTGTACGTATATAGAGATAATTGTAAACAACATTTTTGTTTAAAACACACAATTATGTATGTCTTGTCTTCTTGACAGGCTCAAGGATCACAACTTTCAAGCTCACGTCAGCGTTGGGTCATCAATTAGCTCGACCATGTTGACCTCTGCCAGCTACAGCGAGCAAGATGAAGAGGGTGACGCCTTCTTGACTTCACAGACCACCCTGGTACCAGGTTAGTGGTAACGTACTGTATGTGTAAGGCTTTAAAGAAGTCACATTTTATATACGTATACTAGGGATGCTACGTACTCTATTTATGGTTAATCTTGATTTTTATTTTTACCAATAATGTTTCTAGATATATAAGATATTCTCAGTATGCCAGGCAGCTGTAGTGTGTGTATTTAATAATCAATGATTTCAGCAGTGTAAATGGTAAATACTTCAAGCAGAGATTTCGGGCCATGTTTAGCACTTTTGTAAAGTTTTCTCCCTCCCTAGTATACGTATATACAATGTGAGTTCAAAGGCTCACTTTACATACTCCATACACTGTAGAGTGCATTGAAAAATGCTTGGATGCTACGTACTGTATTTGCAGTTAATCTTGATTTAGGATTATTTTTACCAATGATGTTTCTCTCAGAAATTTGCCAAATATCTATGAAAAATCTAAGATACCATTTTCCTACATGTTATGCCTATTCTGTAAAAGAGCCTATAGGGGAACTAAACCTGAAGAGAGCTTTGGATGAAGATACAGGAGTCTTTTCTTCCTTCTTTTCCCTTCTTTCATCTTCTTCTCCACTGGGTCAGACAGCTGTTTCTGGGAATTCCACCCTTCATCAGTGATCCTGGGAGTCTTTGTCTTTTTCTTTATCTTGATCTTCTGTGAATCCTTGGCTCTCTATGCTAAATCTAGGGGCCTATCTATGTATGTCTCATGAAGAGATTCATGTCTGCCATGTATTTTCTGTTTGTACTTATAATGTAGGATTAGCTGTTGCTAAGACTGGAAGTGGTGGTACTCTATCCAACACTGATGTAAGCAGATTGCGTCAGATCATTGGAGAGCTCTCATTCAAATTGAGCCAGTTGCAGCACTATTCTGACACTGTGCAGAGGGAGAAAAGTGCAATGGAACAGAAAAGTCATGAAAATGAGAGGCTACTGAAGTCAACTATAGATAGGTAAGGTTTTAGCTGTGAGTTGAATGCTCTCTTTTGTAAACTAATAAATGTTTATGTGAGCATGGTTCATCTTTCATCTTGGGAGCATCTAAAGACACAGTTTGGTTTTAGAGAGGTCCTTAGATGTTTCCATCCTGAGGGTCTTGTTCAGTGACCCAGTAAAAGATGAACCATCTGAGAGATAAATGAGATGCAGGTAGAGGAAATCCCTGGAATCAGATTGATGTTTTATTTCTTGTGTGTAACTTATACACAATACAAACAAAGTACTATATGCATATTTGATGCTGATTTCATGGGGCAGCCCACATTCATTTTAAACTGAAATTATTTATACTTTTTTCCCTGTTTACTAGATATCTGAGTAGTATTCGTTTCCTGAGGCAAATGAACTTTCAGTTGGCCGATCAGAGAGCAAAATGTGAGACAGATTTTTGATAGTCAATGTTTTGTTTTCCTATAGTTATGGATCATCTAAATAAATATGGTTGATCTGCATACAAGGCCTCATGATGTTTTTCTGTCATTACATGTGGTTTCACCATCACTTCCATTTCACATGTCTGTATCTACGTACGTATAATGTCCCATTCATCCAAGAATCTACCAAGCTAGAATTTTATGGGACTCACAAAAGACCAAAACAAAGATGCCCAGGGTCACTGAGGGTGGTATTCCCAGAAACGGCTGTCTGGCCCAGTGGAGCAAAAGAAGGAGGAGAAAACTCCTGTATCCTTATTGCAAGCTCTCACCAGACTAGGTGTAGTTTCCTATAAGCCTTTTACTCCAAAATAGCATGTTGAAAGATGGTGTGTTGGAATATTTATGGGACTCATAGACTGTCATTTTCTTTACGTACGTATCCAGTGGAGGAACTTCCTGAACTAATGAGAGAAATTCAAGACATGAGAATGAATCTTTGTGACACTGAAAAGCTTGAGGATGCCCAGCAGGAGGTAAAGCTCCTTAAGCCATAATTATTCTACTTTAACCAGAGTTATGTCCCTCCGCTGATGACTGTGTGTATTTTAATATTTCTTCTAAAGGATTTAGCATGAGCATACATATGGAAATTAACTGAAATGGCATTTTGATACGTATATAATGTTATTGTCCTGTACTGCTATATGTAATACTGTAAAGGTACGTACATGCATGTGAGAAATTTATGCAATTTTGGCCACTAAACAAATTTATGCATTGTTTATTTACTAATCTAGTGCGATAGAAATTTGCATAATTCACATAAATAAAACTCACACATACGTACAATTGTAGCTGAAGTTGTACATGGACATGCTTATGTACGAACCTGTTAATTAGGAAACCACAGGAAGTCAATTAAGCAGTAGTAAACACTTTCTTATCTCTTATCGATACTTTAAACTAAGGGTTCTTACTATTTCCATGGCTCCAATAGTTTAAAAGATTTTTGGATGATAAGACTCCTTCAAAGTACTTTTGAAGATCCCTTTCAGCAAAATCTTGTCACATATTACAAGATCAACATATCACCTACAGAAACTTAGAGGAGACATATTTCTGGTGTTAATATGTCTTAAGAAATGTACGTAATAGGTGAATTCTACTGTGTGTTTAGATTTCAGCTCTGAAACTCAGTATGAAGGAAAAGGACACAATGATTAATGATCTGGAGCGTCAACTTGCTAGCAGAGACACAACAATCAATTTACTGGAGTTTAATCGGGAGCTGCAGGGTGGAAAATCAGCTAACCAGAGGGAGGAACCTCACCACACCCTCCTGTCCCCGCCCAACCTCAATCTGTCCACAAATGAAGAGTACCATCAGAAGGGTCTACGTGTGCATACAAACCGACCACAGAGTGCTGATGGACCTAGACAGCAGCCGTACAACAGATTTCGTAGCAACAGTGCTTGCAGGTATGTTAGTCTGTTCATGTACATGGTAGTCAAATATTCAGCCATCTTGTTTTAACTGGGAAAGCCTTTAGCCGTATTCTAGGTACCTAGCAACAACATATAAGTTGTGGAAAAACTAAGCTGATATGTATTCAAGTTAAAGGATTATTCACAGTAGGGAATCAGGTTCAATAGATATCCTAACAGTATGGGAGTTCATACGTACAGTACATTGGCTGTTTGTTCTCTAAACAGCCAAGTGACTTAATAGATTTTCTGCCTAAAGTTTAGGCTACGTACATATGTGAAATTTTATTATAAGTTGTGTCTTATGCGATTGTTTAATCATCTCTCATTAGAGCTGCGTTCACAATTATGCTTCCTAAGACTGATGGAGATGCTGAATACGTGGATCTAGAAAAATCAGAAGAATGTATGTCTACATCAACCAACAATCAACCATCCACACACTCACCAATAAACCATCCGCACACTCACCAATAAACCATCCGCACACTCACCAATAAACCATCCGCACACTCACCAACCAGCCATCCACACACTCACCAACCAACCATCCACACACTCACCAACCAACCAGCCATCCATGCACCCACCAATCAACCAGCCAGCCAGCCGTATTTCTCTCCATACTTTGACTTTTCTGTTTCAGTGGAAGTTAGTAAGATTCCGCTTGGCCCATCCATCCAAACTGATTTTGGTGCACACCATCGGGGACTCCTCCATCACAAGAGAGAACAAGAAATTCATGAAGATGTGTCGTATGTCCAGCAACTCAAGACTATTGGCCGCCATAGAAGAGTTGCTAGTCACGATAGCTTCCTGGCAAGTAGAGAATTCTTTACACCTATAACACCCTTGAGACCAGATTACAGTGAAACCAACTTTTTGGAGACTGTTGAAAGTGGTGATGGTAGTACAACAGCTGAGCTCACTCAACCGTCAGTTGGTGTTACCATGGATACCTCTGAATCTTCAGACTCGCCACCTCATCTTATCAGTCGACCAAAGAGTGTGGATAGTCTGTCAAATGTAAGAATTAGCTCTTAGTAATTCCATTTCAATCTTGGATAGTCTGTCAAATGTAAGAATTAGCTCTTAGTAATTCCATTTCAATCTTGAATAGTCTGTCAAATGTAAGAATTAGCTCTTAGTAATTCCATTTCAATCTTGGATAGTCTGTCAAATGTAAGAATTAGCTCTTAGTAATTCCATTTCAATCTTGGATAGTCTGTCAAATGTTTTTTGAAAGGTTTACTCTTAAAAAACATTCTCCACTTATTAGCTAGATTTTAGGGACTAGGATTTCGTCATCATTAAAATTCCCCTTTTTCCAGACTAGGATTATTTAGTTGCATTGCACAATAAGCTTATTTCCTGACCATGTCTCTGATACTGGTACAGCCCTGTTACATATATGCACTCATTTGACTGTCGATTGTATACAGCACAGTACATTTGTACGTATACGTTTAATGTTTGATAATGTACTAGAGTATGTATTGGTTTTATATAAAGCGTAGTGTGCATATCCATGCATATAGGATGTACTGTATAATACCTTTCTACATACATGTACGTAGTGATACTTTAATCTCTCAACTACATATAACTTTTTGGCTTAATTTAACTACTGTATCTGCAGTACGTATTTTTATTTCCTTGCATGCATAATGGAGTACAGGATATTTAACTACTGTATCTACAATACGTATTTTTATTTCCTTGCATGCATAATGGAGTACAGGATATTTAACTACTGTATCTACATTACGTATTTTTATATCTTTGCATGCATAATGGAGTACAGGATATGAATGAAAGGTTCTTGGGAGTATATCGTCCTCATTCACCAGTTAGTTCACATGATTCTAGACAGGCAAGTGGAGCACAATCTGCCATCAGTTTTAATAGGCCAGCAACTGCTAAGGGGAGTTCCCTTAAACGTGGAGAGCGTGTTGATGCTAAAAAGTGGCAAACCCTCCCCCACCCCACCCCCTGGAGGGCTAGTGCTGGCTTAAGAGGAAGCAATAAGTTGAATAATTCAAAACGCAAGGATTTGCCGTTCTCTTCTGGTAATCAGAATGGTAAAGTCAAGAGTGGTGTTCAGAAACAAGAGAGCATATCTTCTGTGGAAAGTGGTGTCATGGCCAGCCCCAATGACGACACTCACAATACTCAAGTTGAGAGGAATCAGTCCTTTGCAAGTCATGGAGGAGAAAGCAGTCCAAACTCAATTATTTCTGAACAGCACTTGTCAGACGTTCCTTTTCCTTTTACTGGTGAGAATGAGCTTGTCAATGAGAGATGAATTTTGTAATGCTTGGTGTAACACAAGTCGCTGATGGTTGAGACCATCTTTCTTTGGGTCAATTCCCAGCTAAAATTATTTTTACCTACTTAATGCTTGTCTGTGATTGTTTGTGGTTTGATTTCCCTTGATTGCTCATGTATTGTCAATAGAACCTCATCTTATAGTTAAACAAACAGTTTCAAACATTCTATACTAGAGCACTACCATTTCTGCTTCAGTGCAGTAAAATTATGTTTTCACAAGCTACCAAATCAGTACTGATAACCACTGAGACTATTGCATATTTTAATTTCATTCTGTTCCATATGACATACAGTTAGAATTGTAAAAAAACTATGATGTGATAGCAATAATCACTGGTTGCCAATCAATAGGACTTCAGTCTCCCAACCAAGATCAGACTTTGGTCACTTGGTTGGTCAGGTGTAATATCTCCCTATGATTATTTCTATCACAATTAGAATTATGTACATTCATGCCTCCGTTCACTTTATATGCACTATGTATGCATCAGCTACAGGGAAGTCATTCAAGACTATCTCTCCTGAATTGAGTAGCGATGAAGAGAATACGTACCCCCAGAAACCTCGTCACCACATAAGTCGATCAGTCGAGGACCTTGCAGGGAGCTCTAGAACTCACACTATCAGAAGATCGTTTAAGTGAGAACCAGTGTAAAGTGTACATTTTTGTGTAGTGCTTTATAGGGACCTATCGTTTAGATTACCACAATATATAAGTTCAATAAAGTGGCTAAGTAATTTGAGTGTGGGGACAGCCCCATGAGCGGCAGCGTTCAGGAAGCTTTAGTTACGAAGCTTTTTTGTCATTATTTAGAATGTTCAGGACACCTAAGCGTCCTCAATCATTAAGATTAAGAATATATATATTAAATCCCAAAGAAGCGGCCAAGTAGTTTGAGTGCGGGGTGCGGTAGCCCCACGAGTTTTTAAACTCAGAATACTTAAATTACTTGTTCTTCCTTTTTTTGACTGGATATTTACGTATATGTGTAAATTTCAATATGATGTTGATAAACTAATTTTATGCACTTCATTTTTTATGTTCAATGCACAGACAAAAGTTTCAGGATCAGCTTCCACCTTTTGCAACATACCACAAGCAGACATGGTCCACGGACAGTGAAACTCAGCGGAGTGAAGGAATACCAATTGGTCCATACCTTCGATTTCCCTCTCGTCCCACCCAATCTGAGTTGAATCCTTCAGTAATTGAGAATGACTCTACTTGGTTTGACTCTGAAGAGGAACACGAGAGGATTGACAGATTAGGGAAGAGAAGTGGGAGGGTGAGGTCAGCCAGCACAGGCAGCCTCATGATTATCTACCAATCTGAAAGCAGCATTGAAGATTTAAAATCACTTCAGTAAGATTGTCCAATGATATCTTTCATGCTACCAAATATTCTCACATAGAGTTGGGACTCTTGATATTGATTGGTTATCATGTAAATATATATAATGATTGCATTTGTTGTTGAATGTGATTAATCTCTCTGTATATACCAATGCATATTATGTTTGGCCCAGTGGAGAAGAAGGAGAAGACTCTTGTATCCTATCCAATGCTCTCACCAGGTTTAGTTCCCTATAGGCCTTTATTCTAAAGGAGATGTAGCATGTTGAAAAATGGTGCGTTAGATTATAGGTACGTATGTATATCCCTTTTTATCTTTTTTTTCTTTTAGAGACCAATCAATTTCTATTAATGATCATTTTTGAATCCAGCTGTGTACATCATTTTTTGTACATTGCATAATATTAACTCTATCAAACAAATTATGTTGTAACTTTGCATTGTTTGTAGATGTATAATTTGGTATATTCAAATGATTTCCTATCTTTCTTTGAGACATTAGATGCTGTAACTATATACATGAGGAGTTTTATGTATCTCTCCATGTATACAGCAGTATATAGTCCAGGTTCCAAACTATTGTACTTGCAATAAAATGTCAAGTTAAACTTGAGGATGCATATATCACCAATTATAATATATTGTAATAACTGCAACAGATAACAGGTTTTACAAGTTCACAGTAAAATGTCCCATTAGTGAAATTTACACATAAGCCAGGAGGCTTCATGGCTTTGAAGGCAAGAAATAATAACTTATAGCCCCAGTTAGATAGAGTTATAAGCATTTATTTTCTTGCTTTATAACACATGCATAGATTTTGAACTTTTGTATAAGACTTTAATGAATGTGTGAAACGTGTAACGATGCATATTGTGCGCGATTATTGTAACACCAAAAAATGGCCGAAAGTGAACCCTTGTATAAGAAGGATTCAAGCGATGTAGGCGGTTCAGAACCCATCTATTACGACAAAGCGTCTCATCCGATATTGGTGAGTGTACAGTTTGCAGAAAGGCACGAGCAACCAAAAGTCGCTTATTGTTTCATCACATATTATAAGTATATCAAAGTGATAATCAAACCACAAGTAGACACATGTACCTCATATTATGGGCTTGCCACTTAACATTTCATTCTTCTTAAGTGAACTACAAAGACGCGTGTTTGCAATCGCTACAGCAATATTTAAAATCTACCATGCCTACCAATTTCCACTTCATGAAAAATCTAATACACCATTTTCCTACATTCTATGCCTATTCTGTAAAAAAGCCTTTAGGGGAACTAAACCTGAAGAGAGCTTTGGATGAAGATACATCTTCTTCTCCACTGGGTCAGACAGCTGTTTCTGGGAATTCCACCCTTCATCAGTGATCCTGGGAGTCTTTGTCTTTTTCTTTATCTTGATCTTTTGTGAATCCTTGGCTCTCTATGCTAAATCTAGGGGCCTCATGTATATCATTATCTGTATATCCGTATATCTGGGACTAAATAGACTGAATGCTCAAAATGTGAACGTGAAAAATCTAGCACACCAATTTTCTTACATGCTACATCTACTTTGGAGTAAAGACCTATAGGTAAGGCTTTGGATGAGGATACAAGAGTTTCTCCTTCTGCTTCTCTTCTTCACCACTGGACCAGACATTTGTTTCTGGGAATATCACACAAAAAATAGTGTATATCTTTTTGATGCTAAGTATATATAAAAATTAAACATTAAAAAGATGACACCTCAAGTTAAGATCAAAATATTTTGCCCACCTGAGATGTCTCAATAACCCTCACTTACTACAAATTTTCCTTCCCACAGAAAATTGTTATTATTCTAGTGACAATTCTGGTGTCATTGTGTGTCGTGGTGAGTTTCAATAAGTAACCTGTGTCGTTATTATGTGACCATTCCTGTTTGGAGTGTCAGAGTTATTGCACAACCTCTGTTATAGTAGAGCAATACTGTATTGTTGGAAATTTTGGGCAGAACATTTGGCAGATTGATCCAATAATAGCATTCTCGAATTTTACCTTGGGTAATTTTACTGACAAGACAGTTATTCTACATTTCAGTCTAGTTAGGCGGTTGAAATGTTAACGGATTGCTCTCAAAACCACCAATCAACCAAAATAAGTTCCCTGCCAAAATTTCCAACTATACAGTGATCATTGGAAAATATAATCTGTTTTCCATCAAAACCTTTGTACAGGCTCAGTTTAATTTACTCCTTTATTTCTCTTTTTTATTTTTACTTTATTATTTTTGATATTTGCCATTCAGTTGTACTTAGTGTGAATGTGTGTACTGTGAATGAGGAGGTAATTGCACTTGGCCTGTGCAAAGGCTATGATGATTAGTAAATAAGCACTGGAATGCACTACACCAAACCAGCCAAGTGACCACAATCTCATCTTGGCTGGGGGACTTTTATTAGCAACTAATGATATGTATATCAATACAAATGTAGGTGACTGTCATTTTGGCATCAGTGCAAGCTGGAATTGAGTCAGGGAATAAGAATTATGCTCTTTTGCTAATCAGCTTTCTATGTGAGTGTGAAGCAACTGTGAATTGGCGCATCATAACTGTATCATGGTTCAATTCTCTTTGTGTATAGGTACAGTTCAAGTGTATCCGTTTTTGGTAAGTTGATTAACTGAACAAAGAAGACTGTGGTTCCTCATTTTTGTTGTTTGCTAAAATAGATTCTTTGTAGATTACTAATTTTGTAAAAACTTGAATGTTTTGGGTAGCAAGGGTAACTCTGGTTCTCATCAAGTGTGTATACTGCTTCCTCATATACAATAAGGATTTCTTCTATAGTCCTTCCTCTAATGCCACTTTCCTATTAAGGTGTATAAGATTGGCGTGAGCAATGTTGTTGACTGATAATTGTACATACTATTGTAAAATTAGTTAAATAGTTTTCCTAAAGTGAAATACGTATGTAGAATGTATCAGTTCTCTATTAGAATGTAGAGGTGGTCTTTAGAAAGCATACTGTACTATCTGTTTTGGAGTTTAAGGTATAAAGGATATTTAGATATACATATGTATGGATATTCTAAAATACTACTCCCTACACCTGCTACGGACATTTTTTCTAGAGTAATTAAATGGCCTATAGGAAATTGAATCTATTGAGAGCTTTGTGATATAAGAGCTTTCTTTACCTTCTTTTCTAATAGGCTAGACAGGTGTTTATGGGAATTACACCCTTCATTAATGAATCTCTATCTTTTTCTCGGTCTTTTGCAAGTATTTTAACTTTAAATAATATAATATTTAAAGCATTTCAAATGGATGTATTATATCCATTTGTTCATCATTTGTTAAGTTTTTTTTTTCATTTATAATAGAGATTGTATTTTATAATTATTCTTTGCTCCATTGCTCATAGTTATGTACTATGTAGCTGTTATTTGATGTATTTGTATCAATTGGTTTTCCTAGACTTAATATTATATAAACACATGAACTTTTATTAAATTGGTTCTTTGTATTTCATGAAATAACATCCCAATTCCTAAATCACTTGTCAGAAGGTATACTCAAGTTAACCTTTCAATTATAATGGATTATAATGCCTTTATTCAGGGCATTGTAGGTAAATCATTGTATTGCGAGAAGGGCAACAAAGGATGCCTATTGTGTGGATTTGCTTGTATTGCTAGACTATGATACATGTTAGTTGTAATTGCCTTAGCAAGGAGGAACATAGTTAAGATTGATTGTCAGTATTTTATTGATTCTTCAATACTTTCTATGTATAGTTTATTAACACTGTATGTAGCTTTGAATATTGATATGTAAACATGCCGCAGATACTTAGGATAACACTCTATAATTAGAATAATACAATGGCAAGTGTCTCCGTACTTCTTAAGATGTAGAAATTTGCCATGCATGCACTACTACACATACACTAATCAGTGTAGTGTGAGTGGCAACTAATTACAACACCTACTGTACTTTGTAGTTAGTACATACGTACGCATAAGAGGGAAAACATGAATGAAGCTTTGCTGTGGCAATTGTAGCTCAGTGGCAGAGTACTGGTGGTCATAACCAGCTGTTCTGGGTTTGACTCCTAGTATATTGTGTAATCGCTTCTTTCATATTTTCCCTCTTCCTGATATCTGAGAATGATTACTTGTGGTTTGATTATTGCTTTGATTATTCAATAACATGCAAATGTAGGCCCATTTCTAGTCTTTCTCTTTCTCTATTTTGTAGCTCTTCTTTGTGAAAATGGAGTACCTTACAAAGAATTGTATCTTTGCCATTTTCCCATTTGCGTTTATTATTTTTCTTGAGTCAATCTTTACTGACATTCTGGTATTCAGCTTTAACAAGCCCTAGTTAGACAATCCATCACTTGCTTTTAGAGGTAGTAACTTCTGCCAAAGTGAAACTTTTATTGTTATTTAGATTGTGCATGTGTATTTGTCATAAAGTATTATGCATTTAACTTGGAATTATGAAGTGTTCATGTTCTTGTTCATATATATGTAGTGTAGTACGTATATGTACAGTATAAATATGATGTTAATGTAAATTAGTACCGTCTCCAAATAAGAGTTGAAGAGTGTTAAGTTGAAGTAATTGAAATAGTTGAAGTAAGGGGTTGTTTGTTGCTGACACAGCAATTATGCAAGAAGTCACAAGACTTGAACTATTGATGTATTGGCACATTGGGATGGGATATTTATGTAGCAGTAGCAGTACCTTTACTGCTATGGAGTCATATGATTGTGCTCTGTTGCAAATACAGCACTATTACACATTAAGATGCTATATATATGTATATACTATATAATCACAAGGTATATATATATAGTAGATCTTGTATACAGTGTCTGAGAATTTATGCATGGTAAGCAAGTTTGCAAGAGAAGGTTCTTCAAGTGACCCCCACTGGTTGGCACTGGAGTAGGATATTGAGGTCACCGTACACATTGAAGGAAATTAGTGGTACCAGTACAAGGTTACTGGTTAGTCCTCATTGTGGGCGGGACCAACAAATCTGATTGGTCCACACTGTGAAATCTGATTGGCCAGAGAGCTGTTTATAAAATATGACCATATTCAGTTCATGGCTTTAAATTATAATAAATTGGTAAAACATTAAATGAACAACTGTTACATATATATTACACACAATTCAGAGTATCTACAGTATAGTATATCACATCTTGGTTGTATATACGTACGTAGCTTCCCCCTACTCACTGATTAGCAACCACAAGTATTTACTTTCTGTAATAATTAATGGATATAAAAGTCCTCAACAAGAGGATTACAGGTTGACAGTGTATATATATATATATATATACAGGGGTCAACTCTTTGCGGTATATACCATTGTATGTACGTATATGCAGCATACATAATAGCACTCTTGTAGCTTTTCTTCTTCTTTATACCTTTTTGAATTCCATCATGAATTGGGAGTTGTTTGTTGATGGATTATGGTACATTGTATACGTATAATTATTTATTTCTTACTTCCATAATTTCCTGCCAGTTTGTATATTCCATGGCCAGCTATGTAGATCTTCTGTTAGTGAGGTCCATCCAACACAAAGATGGCTTCTTCTTCTTTCCTTTCAGTCTGCACCATAGGAGCTGCTTCTGTGGATGATTGTCTGGCATCCTCTTCCTCTGTGGATGATTGTCTGGCATCCTCTTCCTCTGTGGATGATTGTCTGGCATCCTCTTCCTCTGTGGATGATTGTCTGGCATCCTCTTCCATCAGGTGTCTGAACCACTGGAGAGCCTCCTTTGCCTTATTGTTATCATCTTTTGGAGGTTACATCTTTCAACTCTTTGAGCATCTAAAATCACATGAATCTCTTGGTCTAAAGTTTTGACCCAAGGATCTTTATCAGTGATTTAACTGTTGTTCTATCAGTATATATCTTCCCAGTCTCCTCCAATATGTCAATATATATTATTACAGTGCATATCCCATAGAGCACAAGGTCCCACCTAAAATGTATGTCAGAAGGCATCTCTTCAGCCTTCTAATGAGATGCTTGATTGCTGCATGCCCAGGTCTCAGCGCCATATAAGGTTTGACAGAACTGTTAATCAAAAGACATGCATACATCACTTGACACAATATACTCTCATATATAGGTTAGGGATGAGTGTATATGTATGCCAGTTTCCCATGGGTATGCAGGTGTCTTCAGCAGGTTAATGGATTAGTGGCCTTGAGACCCCATTAAAAGGAAGCAATTGTCTGACTTTCTGTTTTTATACTGAAAGGTGACACAGTTCAGTGAAACAGTGTACTGTATAGTAATTATATTAATGCATACGTAGAGCATGTTAACATAATACAAATAGAAAACCCACAAATCAATACTAGTTTACATGTATCATAACAGTATATATACGTAATATAATTTGCTGTATTTAGTTAATTGAATGAAATAAGAATAGTCCTAGTAAATATATATAGCATATATATAGCATATATATACTCTACTATAGTAGTATGTATATATATAAGATATATAGTATAACCTATAATATAAAATTAACCACAGTTGGAGGAAGTGTGGTGTTAGTAGGAAAATAGAGGAAATAAAAGGGACAGCCAATTGGCTTTAAGTAAAGAGCTCTCATAAGAAGATAAGAAGGCAAAGAGGTGATTTTTATCAAGAAAAGAACAGCTTTAGAGAATTACCTCAAAGAACTTCCTGACTAAATAATTTACTAAAGATTGAGGTACACTACACTGGATAGATTCTATTATAATTATAGTTGCTAGATAGTAAGAAAGGTTTTCTGACTAACTGTAGTGAATGATCTGGTCTATACCAGGGTCTGAGGTCTCCATAATCTTCAAATATATTTATACAGGTAAACAATACTTTATACCAGTCTCTCACTTTAATATACAGTTTTAATAAGTGTATATAGAGCACAATTGTCATGAAGGTACTCTACAATAATATAGAGATGCTATAAAATCAATATAGCTATCATGCATGTAAATATCTTAATGTACTCTCTATCATAAAAAGCAGAATTTTCTTCCGTCTGTTTTATTTTGTATTATATGTATGCATAGGATTAGTATATAGCTAACAAACCACAAACCAACCTCAAAATGCATAATATTAATTTTGACTCTGAATTTTGGTAACATTTAAAGTTTTGAACTGAAATACTCTAATTTTAAAGCTCATCTAGTAGTGAATACTTTTCTTCTCTGTAAGGAGCCACTGAGATTTAATTTATATATACACGTGTATATAGTGTACAGCCAATTACATAGAGGGGTGTGGTTTGTCATGTATTGTGGAGGGGAGTGGCAGAGGTCTCACATATGCATGGGTCCGCCCCTCTTCTCTATGATGCATGACAAATGAACCTCAAAATCATCAATATCCAATAATTCAGGAGAACTAGTATGGGCAAAGTTATTAACTGGAATCAAAACATGCAGTCACTCTTGCCTGTGCAAGGCTAATACTCTGTACGTAGTAATAAATATATAGTCACAATATTATATTTTACAAATGCATATAATCAAACCATGAGGTACGTACATATATATGCATAAGCAAAAAAATCACTGAAAGATATTACACCAAACCAGCCAAGTGACCGAAGTCTAATATTTTCTTGCTTATCATCCTAGCCTTTGCACGGCTCATTGCAATTAACTCCCTTTTCCATATATATGCATGTACATGGAAAAGAAGGAAGAAAAGACTCCGGTATCCTCATCCAAAGCTCTCTTCAGGTTTAGTTCCCCTATAGGCTCTTTTACAGAATAGGCATATAGCATGTAGGAAAATGGTATCTCAGATTTTCATGTGACAGTATATATAAACTGGAGTGAAATCCATAAATTTAGATATATACATATATCTTTCAACAATCATGTACACCATATTCCAAATTCCAGACCACCTTCACCTCTAACTATGTATATATCCCATGCACATAGACTTTGGTCACTTGGCTGGTAGGCGTAACACTTTCCAGTGAATAATTTTTGCTTATTTTTGCTTATCATCATATATAGCCTTTGTACAGGCCAAGTGCATAACTCCCTTTATTCATCACACACATGAGTAGATTTATGTACATTTATAGACATCTAGGAGAAGACACAAATCCGTATTATATATATATAATCTGAAAATACCATTTTTAACATACCACATCTATTGAAATTCGATCACTCGTAAAATGCTAGCCAACGTTAAATGGTTCTTTTAACATGCATGAGCTTTCTTAAAGGTCTACGTTATTGACATACTTCAAAATTTCAAAAACTCATTGGACATACTTTATAGTTGTCTGTAAATGCTGACACCAAGTATTAGCTTCATATTCCATTTGACAGAGTTACAGCCCTAAATGTACATTAAATTATGGTATACCAACTTAACTTTGTATACCAGAATTTGAGGGCCGTAACTCTATCAAAAGTAAAGATATGAAGCTAAACCTTTTGTCAGCATTCACAGACATCTATAGAGTATGTTTAAGGGGTTTTTGAAATTTTAAATTTTGCCCTATCTCTCACCATACATTAACCTTGTATACCAGATTTTAATGTACATTGATGGCTGTAACTCTATCAAATCGAGAGATATGAAGCTAACACTTTGTGTCAGCATTCACAGACATCTATAGAGCATGTCTAATGGATTTTTGAAATTTTGATGGAACTTAAAATGTGCCCTATCTCACTCACCGTACATTTGTATTTTTTGGAGCTACATTTGCTTTTAAACCATTATTTAGCTATATTTTATCAATACATGATTCTCTCTTGAATTAGGAATTAGACTTAGAATTAATACAGCCGGCCAAGTTGAAATATCGATCATAGACATTAATATCGTACTAGCGATAAATATCGGACCTCGCACTATCTCTAGTTTGCCGTATCGTGAAAAGTCGCTCTCCTTCCTCCACTAAGACACATACAGGCTTTTATCCATTTGCCACAGTTTTGAGATGTGTTGGAAATACTGCGTATGTGTGTAAAATTGCTCGGAACGATTCACTGGTCTAGAATTAGAGTGGAATAAATTGACGATTTCTCGAAAATAATTGGGATCAGAAAAGTCGTTCTCCTCGGCCCATCAAGACACTTACAGGAATTTTTCCGCTTTTCCCAGTTTTCAGATGAACCACTAATACTGACTATGTCTTTAAACTTGCTTGGAACAATTCACTGATCTGGAAATAACGAGAAATATATAAAAAAAGCCCCAACCACAACCGTTTTCTTTGGACAAAACTTCATATAAATAGAAGCGAAAAACCTTATATAGTAGGCCTACCTGGACACATCTCTATGGTGGTTGCGGTTCCCATAGAGGTTGGTAGCGCTTAGACTCTGAAGCTGTCTCCTAATCGGTTGGTGCCATAGAGACGTGCTCACCAATAATCCGGATTTCGGGGGGGTTCCACGTAATGTGGGATTGGCATCTGATATCTTAGGATTCATATGAGTCGGCCATATCGAGAAGAACTGGTTCTTCTCACGCAAGTGACACCCAAAGCTCAACTCGGCAGAGCGTTACCACCGATCCCGGCCTCTGAGCGTCGTGGATGGTAGCGTTCGGTATGGTCCAACTTTTTTTCTTTGGAGTTTCGTTGGCTGTCGATTGACGAAATTTCACTTTAACCGGATCCATATATTAAATATGGATAGATAGTGCTTCAATAACAATCAATTACTACACAGTGCATATCCCAGTGTATAATAAAATTTAGAAAGTATTCTAGATTTTCGGATATAGTATCGAATGTTGTCTTTACATCACCTTCTAACGGTCGGCCATATATGGTATTACGCAATTTTCACTAACAATACAGTACATTAACTAGAGTTCTGTAACTCTATCAAATGGAAAGATATGAAGTTGTGACTTTGTGTCAACATTCACAGGCACCTATAGAGTATGTCCAATGAGTTTTTGAAATTTTGATGAAACTTAAAAAATTTGCCCCATATATCTCTCACAATACATTAACTTTGTATACCAGAATTTAATGTACATTGAGGGCTGTAACTCTATCAAACAGAAAGATATGAAGCAAATACTTTGTATCAGAATTCACAGGCACCTATAGAGTATGTCCAATGAGTTTTTGAAATTTTGATGGAACTTAAAATTTGCCTTATCTCTCACCATACATTAACTTTTGTATACCAGGAATTAATGTACATTGATGGCTGTAACTCTATCAAAGGGGGAGATATATATATGAAGCTAACACTTTGTGTCAGCATTCACAGACATCCATTAAGCATGATCAATGAGTTTTTAAAATTTTGATGGAACTAAAAATTTGCCCTATCTCTAGCCATACATTAACTTTGTATGTATACTAGAATATATTATTGTACATTGAGGGCTGTAACTCTATCAAATGGAGAGATATGAAGCTAACACTTTGTATCAGCATTCACAGACATCTATTAAGCATGATCAATGAGTTTTTAAAATTTTGATGGAACTAAAAATTTGCCCTATCTCTCACCATACATTAACTTTGTATACCAGAATGTAATATACATTGAGGGCTGTCACTCTATCAAACAGAAAGATATGAAGCAAATACTTTGTGTCAGCATTCACAGACACCTATAGAGTATGTCCAATGAGTTTTTGAAATTTTGCTAGAATTTAAAATTTGCCCTATCTCTCACCATACATTAACTTTTGTATACCAGGATTTAATGTACATTGAGGGCTGTAACTCTATCAAACAGAAAGATATGAAGCAAATACTGTGTGTCAGCATTCACAGGCACCTATAGAGTATGTCCAATGAGTTTTTGAAATTTTGATGAAACTTAAAAAATTTGCCTATATCTCTCACAATACATTAACATTGTATACCAGAATGTAATATACATTGAGGGCTGTCACTCTATCAAACAGAAAGATATGAAGCAAATACTTTGTGTCAGCATTCACAGACACCTACAGAGTATGTCCAATGAGTTTTTGAAATTTTGCTAGAATTTAAAATTTGCCCTATCTCTCACCATACATTAACTTTTGTATACCAGGATTTAATGTACATTGAGGGCTGTAACTCTATCAAAAGGGGAGATATATGAAGCTAACACTTTGTGTCAGCATTCACAGACATCTATTAAGCATGATTAATGAGTTTTTGAAATTTTGATGAAACTTAAATTTTGCCCTATCTCTCACCATACATTAACCTTGTATACCAGGATTTAATGTACATTGAGGGCTGTAACTCTATCAAATCGAGAGATATGAAACTAACACTTTGTGTCAACATTCACAGACATCTATAGAGCATGTCTAATGGATTTTTGAAATTTTGATGGAACTTAAAATGTGCCCTATCTCACTCACCGTACATTTGTATTTTTTGGAGCTACATTTGCTTTTAAACCATTATTTAGCTATATTTTATCAATACATGATTCTCTCTTGAATTAGGAATTAGACTTAGAATTAATACAGCCGGCCAAGTTGAAATATCGATCATAGACATTAATATCGTACTAGCGATAAATATCGGACCTCGCACTATCTCTAGTTTGCCGTATCGTGAAAAGTCGCTCTCCTTCCTCCACTAAGACACATACAGGCTTTTATCCATTTGCCACAGTTTTGAGATGTATTGGAAATACTGCGTATGTGTGTAAAATTGCTCGGAACGATTCACTGGTCTAGAATTAGAGTGGAATAAATTGACGATTTCTCGAAAATAATTGGGATCAGAAAAGTCGTTCTCCTCGGCCCATCAAGACACTTACAGGAATTTTTCCGCTTTTCCCAGTTTTCAGATGAACCACTAATACTGACTATGTCTTTAAACTTGCTTGGAACAATTCACTGATCTGGAAATAACGAGAAATATATAAAAAAAGCCCCAACCACAACCGTTTTCTTTGGACAAAACTTCATATAAATAGAAGCGAAAAACCTTATATAGTAGGCCTACCTGGACACATCTCTATGGTGGTTGCGGTTCCCATAGAGGTTGGTAGCGCTTAGACTCTGAAGCTGTCTCCTAATCGGTTGGTGCCATAGAGACGTGCTCACCAATAATCCGGATTTCGGGGGGGTTCCACGTAATGTGGGATTGGCATCTGATATCTTAGGATTCATATGAGTCGGCCATATCGAGAAGAACTGGTTCTTCTCACGCAAGTGACACCCAAAGCTCAACTCGGCAGAGCGTTACCACCGATCCCGGCCTCTGAGCGTCGTGGATGGTAGCGTTCGGTATGGTCCAACTTTTTTTCTTTGGAGTTTCGTTGGCTGTCGATTGACGAAATTTCACTTTAACCGGATCCATATATTAAATATGGATAGATAGTGCTTCAATAACAATCAATTACTACACAGTGCATATCCCAGTGTATAATAAAATTTAGAAAGTATTCTAGATTTTCGGATATAGTATCGAATGTTGTCTTTACATACACCTTCTAACGGTCGGCCATATATGGTATTACGCAATTTTCACTAGCAATACAGTACATTAACTAGAGTTCTGTAACTCTATCAAATGGAAAGATATGAAGTTGTGACTTTGTGTCAACATTCACAGGCACCTATAGAGTATGTCCAATGAGTTTTTGAAATTTTGATGAAACTTAAAAAATTTGCCCCATATATCTCTCACAATACATTAACTTTGTATACCAGAATTTAATGTACATTGAGGGCTGTAACTCTATCAAACAGAAAGATATGAAGCAAATACTTTGTGTCAGCATTCACAGGCACCTATAGAGTATGTCCAACTAGTTTTTGAAATTTTGATGAAACTTAAAATTGCCTTATATCTCACCATACATTAACTTTGTATACCAGAATTTAATGTACATTGATGGCTGTAACTCTATCAAATGGAGAGATATGAAGCTAACACTTTGTGTCAGCATTCACAGACATCTATTAAGCATGATCAATGAGTTTTTAAAATTTTGATGAAACTTAAAAAATTTGCCCTATCTCTCACAATACATTAACTTTGTATGTACTGTATATATACTAGAATATATTATTGTACATTGAGGGCTGTAACTCTATCAAATGGAGAGATATGAAGCTCATACTTTGTATCAGAATTCACAGGCACCTATAGAGTATGTCCAATGAGTTTTTGAAATTTTGATGAAACTTAAAAAATTTGCCCCATATATCTCTCCATACATTAACTTTGTATACCAGAATGTAATATACATTGAGGGCTGTCACTCTATCAAACAGAAAGGTATGAAGCAAATACTTTGTGTCAGCATTCACAGACACCTATAGAGTATGTCCAATGAGTTTTTGAAATTTTGATGAAACTTAAAATTTGCCCTATCTCTCGCCATACATTAACTTTTGTATACCAGGATTTAATGTACATTGATGGCTGTAACTCTATCAAACAGAAAGATATGAAGCAAATACTTTGTGTCAGCATTCACAGGCACATATAGAGTATGTCCAACTAGTTTTTAAAATTTTGATGAAACTTAAAAAATTTGCCTTATCTCTCACCATACATTAACTTTGTATACCAGGATTTAATGTACATTGAGGGCTGTAACTCTATCAAACAGAAAGATATGAAGCAAATACTTTGTGTCAGCATTCACAGGCACATATAGAGTATGTCCAACTAGTTTTTGAAATTTTGATGAAACTTAAAAAAAATTGCCCTATCTCTCACCATACATTAACTTTTATATACCAGAATTTAATGTACATTGAGGGCTGTCACCCTATAAAACAGAAAGATATGAAGCAAATACTTTGTGTCAGCATTCACAGGCACCTATAGAGTATGTCCAACTAGTTTTTGAAATTTTGATGAAACTTAAAAAATTTGCCTTATCTCTCACCATACATTAACTTTGTATACCAGAATTTAATGTACATTGATGGCTGTAACTCTATCAAATGGAGAGATATGAAGCTAACACTTTGTGTCAGCATTCACAGACATCTATTAAGCATGATCAATGAGTTTTTAAAATTTTGATGGAACTAAAAATTTGCCCTATCTCTCACAATACATTAACTTTGTATGTACTGTATACTAGAATATATTATTGTACATTGAGGGCTGTAACTCTATCAAATGGAGAGATATGAAGCAAATACTTTGTGTCAGCATTCACAGACACCTATAGAGTATGTCCAATGAGTTTTTGAAATTTTGCTAGAACTTAAAATTGGCCCTATCTCTCACCATACATTAACTTTTGTATACCAGGATTTAATGTACATTGAGGGCTGTAACTCTATCAAACAGAAAGATATGAAGCAAATACTTTGTGTCAGCATTCACAGGCACCTATAGAGTATATATGTCCAATGAGTTTTTGAAATTTTGATGAAACTTAAAACATTTGCCCCATATATCTCTCCATACATTAACTTTGTATACCAGAATGTAATATACATTGAGGGCTGTCACTCTATCAAACAGAAAGATATGAAGCAAATACTTTGTGTCAGCATTCACAGACACCTATAGAGTATGTCCAATGAGTTTTTGAAATTTTGATGAAACTTAAAATTTGCCCTATCTCTCGCCATACATTAACTTTTGTATACCAGGATTTAATGTACATTGAGGGCTGTAACTCTATCAAACAGAAAGATATGAAGCAAATACTTTGTGTCAGCATTCACAGACACATATAGAGTATGTCCAACTAGTTTTTGAAATTTTGATGAAACTTAAAAAAAATTGCCCTATCTCTCACAATACATTAACTTTTATATACCAGAATTTAATGTACATTGAGGGCTGTCACCCTATAAAACAGAAAGATATGAAGCAAATACTTTGTGTCAGCATTCACAGGCACCTATAGAGTATGTCCAATGAGTTTTTGAAATTTTGATGAAACTTAAAAAATTTGCCTTATCTCTCACCATACATTAACTTTGTATACCAGGATTTAATGTACATTGAGGGCTGTAACTCTATCAAACAGAAAGATATGAAGCAAATACTTTGTGTCAGCATTCACAGGCACATATAGAGTATGTCCAACTAGTTTTTGAAATTTTGATGAAACTTAAAAAAAATTGCCCTATCTCTCACCATACATTAACTTTTATATACCAGAATTTAATGTACATTGAGGGCTGTCACCCTATAAAACAGAAAGATATGAAGCAAATACTTTGTGTCAGCATTCACAGGCACCTATAGAGTATGTCCAACTAGTTTTTGAAATTTTGATGAAACTTAAAAAATTTGCCTTATCTCTCACCATACATTAACTTTGTATACCAGAATTTAATGTACATTGATGGCTGTAACTCTATCAAATGGAGAGATATGAAGCTAACACTTTGTGTCAGCATTCACAGACATCTATTAAGCATGATCAATGAGTTTTTAAAATTTTGATGGAACTAAAAATTTGCCCTATCTCTCACAATACATTAACTTTGTATGTACTGTATACTAGAATATATTATTGTACATTGAGGGCTGTAACTCTATCAAATGGAGAGATATGAAGCAAATACTTTGTGTCAGCATTCACAGACACCTATAGAGTATGTCCAATGAGTTTTTGAAATTTTGCTAGAACTTAAAATTGGCCCTATCTCTCACCATACATTAACTTTTGTATACCAGGATTTAATGTACATTGAGGGCTGTAACTCTATCAAACAGAAAGATATGAAGCAAATACTTTGTGTCAGCATTCACAGGCACCTATAGAGTATATATGTCCAATGAGTTTTTGAAATTTTGATGAAACTTAAAACATTTGCCCCATATATCTCTCCATACATTAACTTTGTATACCAGAATGTAATATACATTGAGGGCTGTCACTCTATCAAACAGAAAGATATGAAGCAAATACTTTGTGTCAGCATTCACAGACACCTATAGAGTATGTCCAATGAGTTTTTGAAATTTTGATGAAACTTAAAATTTGCCCTATCTCTCGCCATACATTAACTTTTGTATACCAGGATTTAATGTACATTGAGGGCTGTAACTCTATCAAATGGAGAGATATGAAGCTAACACTTTGTGTCAGCATTCACAGACATCTATTAAGCATGATCAATGAGTTTTTAAAATTTTGATGGAACTAAAAATTTGCCCTATCTCTCACAATACATTAACTTTGTATGTACTGTATACTAGAATATATTATTGTACATTGAGGGCTGTAACTCTATCAAATGGAGAGATATGAAGCAAATACTTTGTGTCAGCATTCACAGACACCTATAGAGTATGTCCAATGAGTTTTTGAAATTTTGCTAGAACTTAAAATTGGCCCTATCTCTCACCATACATTAACTTTTGTATACCAGGATTTAATGTACATTGAGGGCTGTAACTCTATCAAACAGAAAGATATGAAGCAAATACTTTGTGTCAGCATTCACAGGCACCTATAGAGTATATATGTCCAATGAGTTTTTGAAATTTTGATGAAACTTAAAACATTTGCCCCATATATCTCTCCATACATTAACTTTGTATACCAGAATGTAATATACATTGAGGGCTGTCACTCTATCAAACAGAAAGATATGAAGCAAATACTTTGTGTCAGCATTCACAGACACCTATAGAGTATGTCCAATGAGTTTTTGAAATTTTGATGAAACTTAAAATTTGCCCTATCTCTCGCCATACATTAACTTTTGTATACCAGGATTTAATGTACATTGAGGGCTGTAACTCTATCAAACAGAAAGATATGAAGCAAATACTTTGTGTCAGCATTCACAGACACATATAGAGTATGTCCAACTAGTTTTTGAAATTTTGATGAAACTTAAAAAAAATTGCCCTATCTCTCACAATACATTAACTTTTATATACCAGAATTTAATGTACATTGAGGGCTGTCACCCTATAAAACAGAAAGATATGAAGCAAATACTTTGTGTCAGCATTCACAGGCACCTATAGAGTATGTCCAATGAGTTTTTGAAATTTTGATGAAACTTAAAAAATTTGCCCCATATATCTCTCCATACATTAACTTTGTATACCAGAATGTAATATACATTGAGGGCTGTCACTCTATCAAACAGAAAGATATGAAGCAAATACTTTGTGTCAGCATTCACAGACACCTATAGAGTATGTCCAATGAGTTTTTGAAATTTTGATGAAACTTAAAATTTGCCCTATCTCTCGCCATACATTAACTTTTGTATACCAGGATTTAATGTACATTGATGGCTGTAACTCTATCAAACAGAAAGATATGAAGCAAATACTTTGTGTCAGCATTCACAGACACCTATAGAGTATGTCCAACTAGTTTTTAAAATTTTGATGAAACTTAAAAAATTTGCCTTATCTCTCACCATACATTAACTTTGTATACCAGGATTTAATGTACATTGAGGGCTGTAACTCTATCAAACAGAAAGATATGAAGCAAATACTTTGTGTCAGCATTCACAGGCACATATAGAGTATGTCCAACTAGTTTTTGAAATTTTGATGAAACTTAAAAAAAATTGCCCTATCTCTCACCATACATTAACTTTTATATACCAGAATTTAATGTACATTGAGGGCTGTCACCCTATAAAACAGAAAGATATGAAGCAAATACTTTGTGTCAGCATTCACAGGCACCTATAGAGTATGTCCAACTAGTTTTTGAAATTTTGATGAAACTTAAAAAATTTGCCTTATCTCTCACCATACATTAACTTTGTATACCAGAATTTAATGTACATTGATGGCTGTAACTCTATCAAATGGAGAGATATGAAAGCTAACACTTTGTGTCAGCATTCACAGACATCTATTAAGCATGATCAATGAGTTTTTAAAATTTTGATGGAACTAAAAATTTGCCCTATCTCTCACAATACATTAACTTTGTATGTACTGTATACTAGAATATATTATTGTACATTGAGGGCTGTAACTCTATCAAATGGAGAGATATGAAGCTCATACTTTGTATCAGAATTCACAGACATCTATAGAGTATGTCCAATGAGTTTTTGAAATTTTGATGGAACTTAAAATTTGCCCTATCTCTCACAATACATTAACTTTTGTATACCAGGATTTAATGTACATTGATGGCTGTAACTCTATCAAAAGGGGAGATATATTGCACTTTGTGTCAGCATTCACAGACATCCATTAAGCATGATCAATGAGTTTTTAAAATTTTGATGGAACTAAAAATTTGCCCTATCTCTAGCCATACATTAACTTTGTATGTATACTAGAATATATTATTGTACATTGAGGGCTGTAACTCTATCAAATGGAGAGATATGAAGCTCATACTTTGTATCAGAATTCACAGGCACCTATAGAGTATGTCCAACTAGTTTTTGAAATTATGATGGAACTTAAAATTTGCCCTATCTCTCACCATACTTTGTACCAGGATTTAATGTACATTGATGGCTGTAACTCTATCAAATGGAGAGATATGAAGCTAACACTTTGTGTCAGCATTCACAGCCATTTATAGAGCATGTCCAATGATCATGAGTTTTTGAAATTTTAAAATTTGCCCTATCTCTCACCATACATTAATGTATGGTGAGAGATATATAGGGCAAATATTGACGCACGTATATATATACTTCAAAATTACAAAAACTCATTGGACATACTTTATAGTTGTCTGTAAATGCTGACACCAAGTATTAGCTTCATATTCCATTTGACAGAGTTACAGCCCTAAATGTACATTAAATTATGGTATACCAACTTAACTTTGTATACCAGAATTTGAGGGCCGTAACTCTATCAAAAGTAAAGATATGAAGCTAAACCTTTTGTCAGCATTCACAGACATCTATAGAGTATGTTTAAGGGGTTTTTGAAATTTTAAATTTTGCCTATCTCTCACCATACATTAACCTTGTATACCAGATTTTAATGTACATTGATGGCTGTAACTCTATCAAATCGAGAGATATGAAGCTAACACTTTGTGTCAGCATTCACAGACATCTATAGAGCATGTCTAATGGATTTTTGAAATTTTGATGGAACTTAAAATGTGCCCTATCTCACTCACCGTACATTTGTATTTTTTGGAGCTACATTTGCTTTTAAACCATTATTTAGCTATATTTTATCAATACATGATTCTCTCTTGAATTAGGAATTAGACTTAGAATTAATACAGCCGGCCAAGTTGAAATATCGATCATAGACATTAATATCGTACTAGCGATAAATATCGGACCTCGCACTATCTCTAGTTTGCCGTATCGTGAAAAGTCGCTCTCCTTCCTCCACTAAGACACATACAGGCTTTTATCCATTTGCCACAGTTTTGAGATGTGTTGGAAATACTGCGTATGTGTGTAAAATTGCTCGGAACGATTCACTGGTCTAGAATTAGAGTGGAATAAATTGACGATTTCTCGAAAATAATTGGGATCAGAAAAGTCGTTCTCCTCGGCCCATCAAGACACTTACAGGAATTTTTCCGCTTTTCCCAGTTTTCAGATGAACCACTAATACTGACTATGTCTTTAAACTTGCTTGGAACAATTCACTGATCTGGAAATAACGAGAAATATATAAAAAAAGCCCCAACCACAACCGTTTTCTTTGGACAAAACTTCATATAAATAGAAGCGAAAAACCTTATATAGTAGGCCTACCTGGACACATCTCTATGGTGGTTGCGGTTCCCATAGAGGTTGGTAGCGCTTAGACTCTGAAGCTGTCTCCTAATCGGTTGGTGCCATAGAGACGTGCTCACCAATAATCCGGATTTCGGGGGGGTTCCACGTAATGTGGGATTGGCATCTGATATCTTAGGATTCATATGAGTCGGCCATATCGAGAAGAACTGGTTCTTCTCACGCAAGTGACACCCAAAGCTCAACTCGGCAGAGCGTTACCACCGATCCCGGCCTCTGAGCGTCGTGGATGGTAGCGTTCGGTATGGTCCAACTTTTTTTCTTTGGAGTTTCGTTGGCTGTCGATTGACGAAATTTCACTTTAACCGGATCCATATATTAAATATGGATAGATAGTGCTTCAATAACAATCAATTACTACACAGTGCATATCCCAGTGTATAATAAAATTTAGAAAGTATTCTAGATTTTCGGATATAGTATCGAATGTTGTCTTTACATCACCTTCTAACGGTCGGCCATATATGGTATTACGCAATTTTCACTAACAATACAGTACATTAACTAGAGTTCTGTAACTCTATCAAATGGAAAGATATGAAGTTGTGACTTTGTGTCAACATTCACAGGCACCTATAGAGTATGTCCAATGAGTTTTTGAAATTTTGATGAAACTTAAAAAATTTGCCCCATATATCTCTCACAATACATTAACTTTGTATACCAGAATTTAATGTACATTGAGGGCTGTAACTCTATCAAACAGAAAGATATGAAGCAAATACTTTGTATCAGAATTCACAGGCACCTATAGAGTATGTCCAATGAGTTTTTGAAATTTTGATGGAACTTAAAATTTGCCTTATCTCTCACCATACATTAACTTTTGTATACCAGGAATTAATGTACATTGATGGCTGTAACTCTATCAAATGGAGAGATATGAAGCTAACACTTTGTGTCAGCATTCACAGACATCTATTAAGTATGATCAATGAGTTTTTAAAATTTTGATGGAACTAAAAATTTGCCCTATCTCTCACCATACATTAACTTTGCATGTATTGTATACTAGAATATATTATTGTACATTGATGGCTGTAACTCTATCAAACAGAAAGATATGAAGCAAATATACTTTGTGTCAGCATTCACAGGCACCTATAGAGTATGTCCAACTAGTTTTTGAAATTTTGATGAAACTTAAAAAAAATTTGCCTATATCTCTCCATACTTTGTATACCAGGATTTAATGTACATTGATGGCTGTAACTCTATCAAATGGAGAGATATGAAGCTAACACTTTGTGTCAGCATTCACAGACACCTATAGAGCATGTCCAATGATCATGAGTTTTTGAAATTTTAAAATTTGCCCTATCTCTCACCATACATTAATGTATGGTGAGAGATATATAGGGCAAATATTGACGCATGTATATATATACTTCAAAATTACAAAAACTCATTGGATATGCTTTATAGTTGTCTGTGAATACGGACACCAAGTATTAGCCTCATATCTTTCCATTTGACAGAGTTACAGCCCTAAATGTACATTAAATTCTGGTATTCCAATGGCAAATATATATTAATATACGTGTATAGCTATAGCTGGTGAGAGCTTTGGAAAAAGTTTAGTACTTCTGCATGTACATGTATGTATGTATATATGGATATATACAAAATATTATATATTCTATGTACGTGGCCATTGTGTTTATGGAAGTTCCTACGTATATGTATGTATAATATAACCCTCACTTTAATGAGTTAATTGTATATATTCGAAATCATTACAATTAATGAACAAGCCCATCAATAGAAAAATTATGAGTGTGATCAGGAAAAATACTATGAAAGGCATACGTAGGTATGCATACTAAAAATAGTGGTAATATATTTCATTAACAATCATTTCAACAATTTGAAGGTCCTTCATTCTAAAGAAGTCCAAAGCCTTGAGTAAAATAAATTGCTTGCAGTAATTTCTATAAAAAACAGAAAAGATTAATTGATAATACAACCAGTAACCAGCACACCCTGATAGAGATTAATAATAATTAATCAAAAATCAAAATGTGATTCATTACCTCTTTCATCATGATTCCATTGGGATAAGGAGGTAGATCCAGCACGATAAAACATGTGTGAGCAACAGGCAGGTTCTGACAGCCTTCACCACCATGTGTTCTTTGAATAACAACCTAATATACGTACATAAATTATAGAAGAAGCGTACTGCATTCTAAGAAACTAACTGAGGTAGTCCCCACTTACATTCAAGTACTTCATCCCTCCAATTGATATTCTGTCACTTCCTGTTAGGAAAGCTGTGTCAGTGAAAAATCAAGGAAATGGAGATGTAAAGATGTATACTTGATGTATACCGATATACGAATGATTATATTTATATGTAAATACAATAATATCATACAATTTATGTATATATTAAAACAGTACCAAGAAATTTTCTTTTCGCTTCTTGTGGAAATTCATGCAATGTTTTCCAAAATGCTTCAATAACAGGATGATATTTGCTGTATCCATTGCGATATTCTGTTATCTACGTAAGTCAGGAGGAACTATGTAAAATGTTCAAAGAGCTGTAAATGCCTAGATACATGCAGAAATCATTAAACCACAACAAAGACACACTCTGGTTACCAGATGAAGCTGTCAGTAGCTGTCCTTATGATACAACTGTCACAGCCATACTGTAGAAAGTTGTTTGATTAAGAGAGGATCATTTGTGGCTAGATTTTTTATGGTACATTAATACCTATCACTTCTAAGAGTCTAAAACCAACACCTTGAGTATTATTAATCCTATTTTTCCATTTAGTTTCATGAATTCAGAGATTGCATTATTCAGCCATACATGGCTACATATACTTTGCAGTTATATAAGTGTGGGTCAACTGTGGCTACATACTGTAAATCCCTTTATTTAAGCGGAACCAAAAGTTAGTGAAACTGGATTTTACCCCTACATAGTGGAATTTAATATTAGCGACTTATAAAATGCATGGAAGTTTTGTTAGTTAATTACAGTAATAAATAATTACAGTAGTACTCTATTTTGTAGTAATGTACTATATTTAGTGAAATATAATTTTAGCAGTAAATGTCAAATTGCTAATATAGCTAAATTTAAAAGCACGCTAATAAGGGATTTACAGTATATCATTTATGGTTCGTTGATACCTACCTCTTCTAAGGCTTTAAAATCTATAAATCTCTCTCCGATAACCATTGCCTTGAGTTCCTCGTGGTGGCAGAGTGTCAGAAGGTGACTGTCGTACACCTTAAGAAATCCATCTTTAAAAGACTCAAAAGAGGCCTCCACACAATCGTACAGAGTGTACTTCAGATAAGCGGAAACATAGTCTCCCCTATGCATAACAGGAGAAGAAAGAGTCTCATGATCGATACTCTACATGCACATCTACTGTACACTGCTCTTAGTGTCAGGTGGAATTCACAGGTATTAACATACAGCAATTTACAATCTGATTTGAAGTTGATATAAAGCACTAAAAATACACGTACTACACATAAAATGTATAATTGTTCTGTCTAAATTAAACATTATTAAACAGGGTATATTTTATGGAGTTGTGGGCATCCCCCCCTCCCCCCACCTTGAAAATATTTTGCCTACCCAACTTAAAGAAGATCAAATTGCCAATTTTTAATAGCAAGCAAGCCATTAAACTGGGTTGCCCCCTAAAGTTGTTTCCATACTGTATTCAGTCCTCCTTGCGATATTTTTGTAGAGAGAATCTGTTAAATACGTAATCATTAATTAGAGGAGACAAAAGTGGTAAAAGAGCTGTATTGTAATTACTTCTTTATGATGGCTTTCAGGAAGCAATTATAGTTGTAGTTCAGACAATTCTCACCTGTTTTCCATAGTAACAGGAATTTTGTCTCCATTGGGAACTAAGCAATGCTTGACACTTTGTCCGAAAGCATGTTTGCAAATTTCAAAGGTAAGATCTAAGTCTCTCTGAATATCATCTCCATTATAGTCTAGTACTGCCTGAAAGCCACTAGCAAGCGAAGGCTTCAGCTCTGCCAAGTCTTGATAGACCATGTGCCTGAGGTGAACAGCATTAAAGTCACAGATCATTTGAAGGCTGCATATACATACGTACTTATGGCTGATCGATTATTAATCACACTAGATTTGTTTCTCTTTTAGATGGTTCATCTTTGGTCTTTTGAGCATCTAGAGACATACGTAGCTTGTTTTCTGCAGAATGAGACATTTCGACCCTGGGGGTCTTCTTCAATGACTGCATTTCTAGCTGCTCAAAAGACTAAAGATGAACTACCTCAAAGATAAGTTTGGTGCAGTTAGAAGAAATCCCTACCAACCAAATACGTAATTGTTTCACTAAGAAGCATAGTGCAGTGCAATGCTATATTACGTGGTAGCTGGTATAATGTCCTACATAGTAGAAGATAGGCCCTACATAGAGGAAACCAGATCGGAGATGTCTGGGAATTCCAGACTCATATGAGTTTGATTTCAACAAATATGTTAATTAGCAATCAAAAGAACAAAACTCTACTATAAACAATTAGCATGAAATCACATACTTTACACCAAACAGGTGATTACCTATACCTACGTATGTACCTTCCTATCAACATCTTATAGAGAGCAGAGGGAAAGGGCAGGTCTATAGCAACATAATTATAGATTGCAAGGCCGCAGATGAGGCCTGCCAGGAAGTAGTTCATATTGTCGTCTTTTGAGTTGAGGTGAGCCAGACTGTCACTGAACCAAATCATGTGTGATTCTTCATCTTCAACAAAAAGACCGTACTGAGGATTCATCAGTTCTTGAATCACCAGCATAAAGAATTCCTAGAGACAAAGAAAGTACTCAAATAGATTATGATCACATAAGCATAGACATTCCTGTTAATATTAGTGCCCAATCTAGTAGATACAGTCAGCTAATGCATTTGGTTTACTTTAAGCCAATCTACATAACAACCAACATAAAAAGTTACAATATATCAAAATTACATCAGTTAACCTCTCAAACTCACAAGTGATCAATTGGTCCAAGAGTACTTTACTAAATTATCATGATATACAGTCAGCTAATGCATTTGGTTTACCTTTCTCAACCCTCCCTCGTCATCTCCTTCCTCTCCAATAAAGCTAACTCTCAGTCGTTTTTTGAGCTCAATTCTGTGAAGATCCTTCAAGGCTATCATAGAGTCACGTAGAATGTGCTCCCGACTAACGTGAATGTGGAGATAAGGGCCAGGTGTGATGTTGGGCGGAATTAAACCTGGCCCGATCCGTTCTGTGTGATTGAAAGCCTGTGGACAATAATAATTGTAAGGGAGACATTTTAATTGTAGCAGAGATATACAAATATGTAGTGAAGTGTAGCTATCATAATTAATACACATGTACCGGATGAAAACATGTCTTAAAGAACAAATTGTACAGAAACTCATAAATAGGTGACTGCAGTAGGAAATTTAGATACTCTAACAATGAAACCTACGTATGTACTAAGTGAAGCCTTAAAAATGCCTGTGGGGCTAGGGGTGGGGTTACCTCCATGGTAACAAAATGCCTGTGGGGCTAGGGGTGGGGTTACCTCTATGGTAACAAAATGCATGAGGGGCTAGGGGTGGGGTTACCTCCATGGTAACAAAATGCATGTGGGGCTAGGGGTGGGGTTACCTCCATGGTAACAAAATGCCTGTGGGGCTAGGGGTGGGGTTACCTCCATGGTAACAAAATGCCTGTGGGGCTAGGGGTGGGGTTACCTCCATGGTAATGACAGACTCCACCTCCATCAGAGTAGCCTTGCAGGCAGCGTCAAGTGTGTGAGGGTGATGACAGTAGGTTAGCTTGCCAGCCTAAACAAAATGGAGAAGAGGAGAAGAGACAGTACTTTTAAATATTCAATTACTTCACTAGATGGAAACACCATATGCAGCTATTTGTGCTCTTGCATCTCACTGAATCCTCCACATTCGGATTCGGTAGTGAGAGTAAGAGAACTCTGACAACCAGTTTCATGCATTCATGCATACGCATTTCAATTTTGGCAGATTAAAAAGTGTTAAAAAGTGGATCTGCTTGGCTGCTTATGATAGCATGTTAGAAGACATCAGTTAAGACATATATATATACTAGCAGTTAACTTGTAGAAGTCTGAAAGTTTAAATTTCGATGGATCAATCCAACAAAAGTGATTATTTAAAGCTACTTTGCTGGTAAATCTAATTGGATATGTACGTATGTACAAGTTACCTCTTTGTTCTTCCATATAATATAATCCTCAATGAAGTTGACCCTGTCCTGGATGCTTGACAGATAGAAGGAACGGTAGGAGATTACCCTGTCACTACCCGCTTCATCAGTATTCCACTGTATAGCAACAAGAGGTATGTATGCATACAGATAAACTACAATTGTAAACCACAACCATTTAATTACATCATGTAATTTTAAAAGAAAAAGTATTAATGTTTCCTTACTAGCTAGAGTGACAGTTTTTCTACTATTACTTTAAAACCAGCTCAAAAAATGTTATAAAGTTTATCTACGTACGTATATACGTACATAGCAATGAGGCCCTACGTATATTAGAAATATACGTAGTGTAAATTTGAAGTTAGATCAGAGGTTCCTAAATTTTCTACGATAAGGCTGCCACTACACATATATCTAACTGTTACTAATGTCATACTTCCAGTTACTAAATCCACATCATTCCATATAAATACGTAATCTTATATTTTAATTGTTCAAATATTAACTACGTACGTACGTACGTATATTCTGTCAGCATACTGTACATATAGTATCAAGTATATACAAACATACGTACGAATAGTTGGATGTTACACCTATTTTGAGAACTACTCCAATTTCAGTATAAGTATTCATAAAGTTTTACTAACCTCCTTCAGTTTGTCTGTTAAGAGAAGTATGTTTGTCAAGGCACTGTAGAGGACATCAAATCTAGCTGACTTTGGGTCAATTCTCCATTTCTCAACTTTTACATTTTTCTAGGTTGAGCAGATCAAAGCAAAACAAGAAATGAACAAAAACAGGAAATGTGTGTGTGAGAGAATGCAGTGAAGCCTCATGCTCTTAGTATAGATTAGTATACAATGGAACCTGGCTGACTGCAGCAGTAAGGCTGGAAGGAATGAATCTCGAAAAAAAAATCAACCATAAAATTTTAGTCCCAAACAAAATCATACAGTTACAGTATTTACTATATTTAAATTTTCCAATAAACGAACACATTACACAATACATAGAATTCATATGCTACCTTTTTAAGATTGTACAACTCCTTAATAACACTGTTTAGCGTATGGACACACATGGCAACCAAGGCTTTGAAGTGTTCTTTCTCATTGTTTACCAACCAACGTCCTAATTACAGATTTAAATATGAAATTGTAGATTCAGAATGAAGATTTTCATATTCTTCAAAGATCACAGCTCACCAAACACCTTCAGCATTGCCTTGTCTTGTTGGATAATACTCTTACTGAAAGTTGTAAGAGGCTGTAGAATGAGGCTTAATCTCTCCTGGTACGGGAGGCTGATCATTAAGACACTGCTGGACCAGTAGACCCTCATACACTCAATGTCTACCAACTGGACTGAAACCTTGGACAATAACTGGTTAAACCAGGTACACATCTACACAATGGGAATGAAAGGACCGAAATGAAGTTAGGATGTCTCAAAATGTGTTAAATTTGAAATTGTTAATCTTTCAATGTCTTGTGAGTGGTTAGGATGAAAATGCTTTAAAAGTAGAATTATAAGGTTGAACCATTAATCTGAGCACCTCAATGCCTGAAGATACTGTTCATTATATTAGGTAAGATGTTTCAAGGTTATTCTGTCTTCAACAATAGTCTACTCTTTAAATGTTTGAAATTGTCAAACCACAGCAAAAAGTAGTGATTGTATGGATTAGAAGTGCAGTACTTTCTCTTATACAGTGTTCATTAGCCACTACTTTATGTAGTATTAACATTGTAGTACGAGGTTTTAAGACTCTACGTATATGACAATTAGTAAATCACCTTTTGCTCCAAATCCTTTTCTGAGATCACAGCCAATAAAACTTTTGAGAAACAAGTCACAGCTTCAGAGCTAATTCCAGGGTTTCTCTCGTTGGTTAAGTGATGAGTGCTGCAATAAGACAAATATAAATTCCTCAGCTTCCTATTGATGTCAACCATATCTCTAAGAAGATGGTAAAATGGTGTTTACATATAAACTTACCTGCTCAAGAAAGAGGCATTGAAGCTACTCAAGGATTGAAAGACCAACTCGCAATACCTGTAGTTGGTACACAAATTAAATCTCTAATCAGTTTATACATACCTGTACGTACGAACGTACGTATGTAGAAATCTCCATTACAAAATATACGTAGGTAATACGTAGGTAATATGTACCTTTTAAATTTTTCAATAGTGGTAGCTTTACTAACTGTTTCCCAAATTGATTTCACCTCTTCACTTGTGATGTGAAATGGGAGGGAAACACCCTTAAAGTATCTGTGATCTGAGACCTCATCATTAACCTGACAAAGAAAGACAGGAACCTTTCTATGCGTATGCAAACATGACAGGTTGTACGTATGTATTATATTGTATAGCAAGAAATTTTGGCGTGAACTTATATGTGGCAGATTGCTGGCTTTGAGAGCAATCCACCAATATTTCAACTAATAGATGATCATGATTGAAGAAGACCCCCAGGGTCGAAACGTCCGACAGAACAAAGAACAAAAACTGCATCTTTAGACACTCAAAATTATGAAAAGATGAACCATCCAATATTTCAACTGCCAAACTACACCAAACAACAACTGTCTTGTCAGTAAAATTACCAAAATAAAAGTAGCCAAATGCCTTAATTTTAAGCAATTTCAAGAATAGTAGCATTTATATATTTGTAGTAAACAATATGCAGAAGTTATTTATTGATTATAGAATCTACATTACAAAAGTACGTACAAGGAACAATTCAATGTTAAATTATGGTCATCACTATTCAAAAAACTTACATCAGTGACTTTGATGACAAAAGAGTTATTTCCACTAGCAAGTAGCTTCTGCACAACTACTGTATTGGAGTCCACCGGAGAACCATAGCTGGGACTCCATTGCACACCTTTGATCCTAGTGGGCGTGGCCTGATTCTCCAAAGGTTCGCCTCCCAGTTGTCCCTGAGTAGCACTCCCAAATGAGCAAACTTTACCAGAGGTTTGCTCAAGAATTAGAGTATGTGAGCTGCACCAGCAAACAAGGACAGGACTGATTTGTACGTATGTTCAGATACACTCCTACTGTATGTACATAATGTAATACTCCATATTTCTTACATGTTATATCTACTTTAGAGTAAAAGGCCTTTAGGGAACTAAACCAAGTAAGAGCTTTGGATGAGGATACAAGAGTTTTTCCTTCTTCTCTTCTTCTCCACTAGGCCAGACAGCTGTTTCTGGGAATTCCACCCTTCATCAGTGACCCTGGAAAACTTTGTCTTCTTTTTGATCTGTAGTGAGTCCTTGGCTCATATATACTTACGTACATTCAGGTACGTTCATATGTATATACGTACACTATGACATGGGTTACATTATCTACATATTTATACAATAATTCATCATTAATTTCTGATCACTGTCTTGTTTCATTACTTTTTTCCAATGTGCTAGTCACTGTTGCCATATGCATCCCTACTTCTAATATCATCATTATATAAATAGTTTTGTATAAGTATACCTTCCACAGGCAATCTGTGAGACAACTGTCCCCATCAGCTCTGCAACCTTCCTAGGGGTGGATATACTACCAAGTGAGCCATGGCCTAGTTGACCTTTGGACCCCTCACCACATGTGAAGACACCTCCATCCTGACCAAATAAGGAAAAAACTCTAAAATAGTCAAAATGTAGTGTTACTGCTGTATTTAGCCAGAATATAAAGGCAGAATATGGAATAATTATTATTTCAGCCATAATATGTACTATTTTACGTGCAATTAATTAATTGCCCTATCAACCACAAGTTCTAGTATATCGGCTATGTATACGTATGCCCTAACAGTATAGTCATATAGTATATCAGCTAGATGTCTGTAAACATACTTGAGTTAGTATGGCAGTATGGTCATCTCCACAGCTGATGAATGAAGGTACAAGGCTTCTTAAGGTTTCTAGGAGTTGCGGAACAGGAAGAACAGACACACTAGAACCGACACCAACTTGACCATGACTACAATCAGGAAACAAAAATAAAAAGTATATCAGTAGAATCTCATTACAACGATCACTTATAGTAAATGTCTCAGTATAGTGAAGTATTTTGCTAGCCCCAGTAAAAGTTGTATACTTGTATATACATTCAATATAGTGAATATTCAATATAAGGAACATTTTATATTGAGCTTCACTATAACGGGATTATACTACGTACATATACATATCTACGTATATAATATATATATGGCATATGTATATAACTCGTGGCAGCTTCATGCACGAGTTTTTAACTCAATTTATTTGTTCCCTAGATCCACCCCCTATTAATGATGGTAAAATACTCATTTCAGTATACCTGTTATTTCCCCAACCATAAATTGCTCCTGAATGAGACAATACAAAGCTGTGATTACCTCCTGCAGCTACCATGGCAACAGGGAGCCCTTTAAGGTGTGATACAAGTTTAGGTACTGGTTCCTTGTCAGAGAGGTTTCCTAGTCCGAGCTGACCGCTGGAATTGAGACCCCAAGCATAGAGTGTTCCATCTAGGGAAGGAGGGATCAAGGAATAGATGGCATGGAGGGATGAGGGAGGAGGGAGGGAGGAATGGGGGTAGGAGGGAGGGAGGAATGGGGGGAGGAGGGAGGATGAGGTAATGATGGGAGGAGGGAGGGAGGGATGGGGGGAGGAGGGAGGATGAGGTAATGATGGGAGGAGGGAGGAGGAATGGGGGAGGAGGGAGGGAGGAATGGGGGGGAGGAGGGAGGGAGGAATGGGGGAGGAGGGAGGAGGGAGGAATGGAGTGAGGAGGAGATGGTGGGAGGAGCAATAGAGAAGGGAAAGAACAGATCTTTGATGGGACTTGTGAGAACATTCAATTGATATACAGTACATACCTTGTAGCATTGCCAACACATGATAATGTCCACCTTTCACTTGAATCACTTTATCAGAAACATTTCCAACTTGCTTTATCTGCCTACAAAAACAACTCAACATCTTGAAAAGCATCTTTAGGTGAATCTACTGAGCTTATAGAGGCTCTAAAGACACATTTTTGATTTAATCATCTGTTGGATGTTTCAACCTTTTTCAGTGCATGGCTGCTGGAGGAAATTTTGTTACCTCTTTATAGACAATTCTTCTCTGAAATGTCTACAGAACTAATTCCTAAAAGGCAACAGACTTCCAAACGCCAGTCACTGAAGAAGATTCCTGAGATCAAAGCATTGCAAGAAGATTAAAACAAATCGTGTTTTAGACTCTCAAAAAACTCAAAGAAGAACCTATCTATGTGAATTGATTTTTCTAGTATAATGAACTATTGGGACTACTTCGTATGTCACCACTAAATGACAATCCCATGGTAACCAAACGTGATGCCACCAGGCACCAATGTACCTATTAAGCAGAAAATTTAAGAAATCTATTTCAGTTCAATACATACCCTACAGTAAGAAATCTAAAAATATGTTACCATATCCCCATATGTACGTATGTACGTATATTAACAGGAGGACTGCATGACCCTGGTACTATGCAGTAATTACTTTGGTTTAGTAATGAGAGAATTAGCAGAGCTGTTCACCACTCCAAGTTGACCATGGTCATTCCTCCCCCATCCGTATAGCTGTCCCGCTTGAGTGAGCACTATGGAGTAGTCCTTTCCACAAGCTACAGACTGAACTGACAGTGTGGAGAAGATGTCAACTGACACTGCATGGTAGAACAAGAGATAGGAGACTGCATGACTGTATGGTAGAACAAGAGATAGGAGCATGACTGTATGGTAGAACAAGAGATAGGAGCATGACTGTATGGTAGAACAAGAGATAGGAGCATGACTGTATGGTAGAACAAGAGATAGGAGTATGACTGTATGGTAGAACAAGAGATAGGAGACTGCATGACTGTATGGTAGAACAAGAGATAGGAGACTGCATGACTGTATGGTAGAACAAGAGATAGGAGACTGCATGACTGTATGGTAGAACAAGAGATAGGAGCATGACTGTATGATAGAACAAGAGATAGGAGCATGACTGTATGGTAGAACAAGAGATAGGAGCATGACTGTATGGTAGAACAAGAGATAGGAGCATGACTGTATGGTAGAACAAGAGATAGGAGTATGACTGTATGGTAGAACAAGAGATAGGAGCATGACTGTATGGTAGAACAAGAGATAGGAGCATGACTGTATGGTAGAACAAGAGATAGGAGCATGACTGTATGGTAGAACAAGAGATAGGAGTATGACTGTATGGTAGAACAAGAGATAGGAGACTGCATGACTGTATGGTAGAACAAGAGATAGGAGCATGACTGTATGATAGAACAAGAGATAGGAGCATGACTGTATGGTAGAACAAGAGATAGGAGTATGACTGTATGGTAGAACAAGAGATAGGAGCATGACTGTATGGTAGAAGAAGAGATAGGAGCATGACTGTATGATAGAACAAGAGATAGGAGCATGACTGTATGGTAGAACAAGAGATAGGAGCATGACTGTATGATAGAACAAGAGATAGGAGCATGACTGTATGGTAGAACAAGAGATAGGAGCATGACTGTATGGTAGAACAAGAGATAGGAGCATGACTGTATGGTAGAAGAAGAAATAGGAGCATGACTGTATGGTAGAACAAGAGAGAGGAGACTGCATGACTACATGACATGTAATGCATTTAGACAATACCAGGGTGATTGGAGTCTTGCCCTGTTCCTAGCTCATGCTCTTCCCTTCCTGACTTGTAAACCATTCCATCCTTAGTTACCACAACACAGAGCGAATCGCTCGTGGCCACATTCTCTATCTTATGATTACTAAAAACATAGAATATACACACTTGCTGAAGACAAAGCATATTACATCAGTACATTGGACTACATCAAACTACAAATGAACCCATACATTGCATTATAATTAATACACTACTTGAGCACAGGTACAGTACATGACAGTAGTATAGTATTGCGCATGTAATAATTAGCCTAAAATCTTATTAAATTTCCATTAGGTAGTAGGTAGCTATTTGCTTTTCAATTTCAATTGCCTTTAATATAAATAGTCTAAATCTTGTCATCTCTCACTTGAAGTATGTACACTCCACCGGCCTAGTGATCTGATGAAAATCTACAGGTATCAGCTTGTATGTGTTTGATCCCCAACAAAGCATTCTTGCTAAACGCGCTACACTCTGATGTTCACAAAACTTCCATTTTTACAAATTTATACAAAAATATAGACCTATTAAAATATTTAAATAATATCCATTTTATATGTATTACTATTACTATACTACTTTATCATAATAAATAGTTTCTATTTTTGTACTAGTAAAAGGGAAGAGGAACAGTTTGCAGAAACAGGCTTGTCACAGTCAATCCCGTGGTCTCACTTGTCTCTCAAAGGTTGGACGAAAAGTTAGGAGCCTGAAGCTATCTCGTTGTGTGCTAATCTATCCCGATCGAGCAGCGTCGCCATTTTCTTTTCTGGTCGACGTTTTAGAGGAAGAAGCAAGTAGTTATTAGCGAAGTAGGTACATTTGGAACTTTTAAGATGCGTTACTATGAGTATTATTATTATGTAGTGTTTGGCTAAATAGTTTAGCGGAATGCTGGGAGTGATATTTACTCTACACTAATTGTACGTTAACTGTTACAAAAGTTTATGTTGTACTCCCACGCATTTAATTGCTCTAAGTAGAGATCCTTTGGCATCCTTTGACTTGGCTGAATTCAATTCCACCATTTGTGTCAATTATCAAAATGGGCGATCATATTATTAACAAGATAGGGGAACTTTAAGGCCTGAGATTGTATTATTGTTTAATGAATGTTTACAAATGGGTTTATATGGCTGGTTACAGATTTGTTGTTATAAGTGTTACTATAGGTGACTGTACTTAATTGTGTGGTTGGTTGTGTCTTATATACGTACATAGGCGTGGGGGTGTGCTCCTTTGATTGTTGCTGTGTATTTATTTATTTCATAATTTTATTATTTCAATTTTTCATATTGTACTATTATATTCATCTTTAAGGTGAAATATTATAACTCCATACGGTGGTATATACTTTCATATTTAATGAAAGGTACAATTTATAATGAAGCTACTTTCATTGTAGCACTACTTATTCGCACAAAACCTATCTAATACACTTTATATGTAAATTGCAGATATATGAAAATGGATAATTGCACAATGCCTTTAAAAGGGCTATGATGTGTATGTACGTATGAAAAATCTAAGATACCATTTTCCTACATGCTACGTATACGCCTATTCTGTAAAAGAGCCTATAGGGAACTAAGCCTGAAGAGAGATTTGAATGAGGATACAGGAGTCTTTTCTTCCTTCTTTCCCTTCTTTCATCTTCTTCTCCACTGGGTCAGACAGCCGTTTCTGGGAATTCCACCCTTCATCAGTGATCCTGGGAGTCTTTTTCTTTTTCTTTATCTTGATCTTCTGTGAATCCTTGGTATGCAATATAGATAACCACTGGTTGCCACTTTAATAGAGCTCTTGCCTGGTAAGACTTGGTTGCATGGCAGTTTGGAATATTTTCTATGCTATTATACCATCTATTGGACTCAGGGAGTTAATTGCACTAAGCTTGTACAAAGGCTATGATGGACGTAAATAATCACTGGAAGGTATTACACTGACTGGCCAAACAATCAAAGTATTATCTTTGTCCTGTAGCCTCTTGTAAGCACAGAAAATGACTTTGTCTGCCCTCGTAGACACAGTGTAGATCTTTGCTATGTACGTTTGGAGTTCACTCTTCTAATACGCTAAAGTCAACAGTACTCAGTGGTTCAATTTCCCTGGAGATAGTATTCTGATGCCACAAACTTGGTCATTTCAGTTGCTTACAACCAAATTGTTTAGATGGTTTCTACTTGAAGTTATCACATGGTAATGTGGCACCAAGTATTTGGTGAGGTTAATTTTGTTACTTTACTTTAGCAGTTTATTAGTACAAAGTGAAATAAATAATCTCTTAATTGTGGTTTATGCTTCATTGGTCACCTGACGCAGGCAGCTTTCAGCATGCTCATCCACATGCTTTGTCACAGCCAATGCATAACTGCACGTTTCACTTAGTGAACAGACGTACACATTTTCAACTTCTGTATTGATTTAACCAAATAAAAGAAAAGGCTTTGCTTAAAATCAAGTTTTGTTATATTTCACTAAGCTTAATCTGAAACTTACATTTTGATTGAATGTTCATCATATGTACGTACCTACGTAGATACACAAACGCGGGTAGTACCTGGGTGTTGTGCCACCACACAGCTCCCCTCACCACCTCATCACACAGCTCCCCTCACCACCTCATCACACAGCTCCCCTCACCACCTCATCACACAGCTCCCCTCACCACCTCATCACACAGCTCCCCTCACCACCTCATCACACAGCTCCCCTCACCACCTCATCACACAGCTCCCCTCACCACCTCATCACACAGCTCCCCTCACCACCTCATCGCACAGCTCCCCTCACCACCTCATCACACAGCTCCCCTCACCACCTCATCACACAGCTCCCCTCACCGCCTCATCACACAGCTCCCCTCACCACCTCATCACACAGCTCCCCTCACCACCTCATCACACAGCTCCCCTCACCACCTCATCACACAGCTCCCCTCACCACCTCATCACACAGCTCCCCTCACCACCTCATCGCACAGCTCCCCTCACCACCTCATCACACAGCTCCCCTCACCGCCTCATCACACAGCTCCCCTCACCACTAAAATGTCTTTCAACATGAAAGGACAACTAATTTACATTTAAAATAATTCTTGTTTCTCGTAGTCAGATTCTTAATGCAGTATGCTAAAGTTTATTTTGATAGTATCGTTCTTTTGTTAAGAAATAATTTGTTTCAAATTTAAAAAAGTTGTGTTTTCATCACTACATTTTAACAGTAACCGTTTCTATCTGATATGCAGATTATTTAGTTTCCAGATACCATGGCACTGTCTATCAAGGGGAATCCCCACTCTCCATCCAACTTTCATCAGATCAAACACAAAGATACAGGTTAGCAATGACTAATTATAGAAATCTCTGCATTCACCTAGCTACGTAGGTTGTAGGTGCAACAACAAATAGAACTACTTTATGTTACAAATCCAACAACCTTTAAAGAAGCTTGAGATATTTAGCAAGGCAGCCCCTTGTAATATATGATGCTATCTAATGCCTTTGGACCTAGAATTGTACACTTGTGGTTGCATTATCACTTAGGAATCTATTGGCTAATTCTACTACATAAATGGGTATGAGCAGCATCATTTACATATAACATACGTAAGTATATGGTTGATATATGGGAGGCTACGATAACATATGTACACATACATAGAATATGAGCTATGCATGTGGATGTCCCTAAATGTGACTTGGAATAGGAGTATAGGGAAATGGACATACGTATGAATATTCTGTAACACCATTAAGGAGTCTTTCTTCTTTCTAAGGAATCGTTTTGTCTTCTCCTGGGAGTTATTGCGTATTATGTATCCTTCTTTATGTAGTGTTTACTTTGCTTAAGAGATACAGTGAGATTGAAGATCTAGGAAGCGGAGCTCAAGGAGTCGTTGTGTTAGTTCTTTTACAGTGACCATACTTAACACAAAAACACAACCACATTTTCACTAAATTATCATGCTAATTATAATGATACTATAAAGGTTCATTGCTGCGTAATTATGTTGATGAGTAGGGGGTAATTCTAATTATATCGCTTAAGGTCTACCTAGTATGAATATACTGGTCCATATAAAGTACAAAATATTATGTGCGTTGGGTATAATGTAAAAATTGTCAATATTACCTTTAGGTCAGTTTTTGATTCAAAGACCAGCCAGCGAGTGGCTATTAAGAAGCTCTCAAAACCATTTGCCAATGAAACATATGCCAAGCGGGCATTTCGTGAGATTAAACTAATGAAAATGCTGAACCACAAGAATGTAAGTGAAATAAAGACATTTAAAGAGTATCCCACCTTTACAATGGGTCTTCATCAAATGACAACCTCGCATTCTGTAGATAATTGGTCTACTGGATCTCTTTACACCTGCCATTTCTCTGCAAGATTTCTCTGATGTGTAAGCTTCCATTCATTCACACTGAGTCTATGGTGGCTAGAGCAGTAACATTAAGTAGATGTAGCAATGGTGTGTTAGATTATTCACATACTCTGACATGATATTTACAGAAATAAACTCCTTGAGCAAATATATTTGCCTGCTGAGGAAGCCATTTTATTTCAAAAGATAATGAAATGAAACAGAATTTAAAATTTCTTTACGCATGTGTGCATATGTCCAAAATTGTACTCAAACGCTTATGCAATACTATATGTTTCTTATGTCATATATACGTATATAAAGACTAACAATATAAGGAGATGTCTCACTTAATCTGTATTCTCTTATATGTTGTGAAATGTGGTCATTTGATGTCATGTGTGATGAATATTTTTGGATGGCCTTACTCTTTGTAATAGATATATTGTGATGGAATTGATGGATGCAAATCTGACTAGAGTAACTGGAATGAATATAGACCATGATAGAATCTCTTACCTCTTGTATCAGCTGCTCTGCGGAGTTAAGTATCTCCACTCAGCAGACATAATTCACCGGGTAAGTCTGTGTTTTGTGATGCAACTAGACACACCCACCCCCTAGTGCAACTAGACACACCCACCCCCTAGTGCAACTAGACACACCCACCCCCCTAGTGCAACTAGACATACCCACCCCCTAGTGCAACAAGATACACCCACCCCCCTAGTGCAACTAGACACACCCACCCTAGTGCAACTAGACACACCCACCCCCCTAGTGCAACAAGACACACCCACCCCCCTAGTGCAACTAGACACACCCACCCAATATGGTAACCAGTAAGTAACTAATTGTTGGTCAATCCTTATACGTACATACGTATATAGGATTTGAAACCAAGTAATATTGTTGTCAAAGAGGATTGTAGTTTGAAAATATTGGATTTTGGATTGGCTAGAGAGGCAGACGGCTCCTTCAACATGACTCCCTATGTGGTGACTAGGTATTACAGAGCTCCAGAGGTCATAGTAGGACTGCAGTACGATGAGAATGGTAGGACTTTGTGCATATACAAATACCTATTCAACTAGTATGTATGAAAAATCTAAGATACCATTTTCCTACATGCTATGCCCATTCTGTAAAAGAGCCTATAGGGGAACTAAACCTGAAGAGAGCTTTGGATGAAGATACAGGAGTCTTTTCTTCCTTCTTTTCCCTTCTTTCCTGGGAGTCTTTGTCTTTTTCTTTATCTTGATATTCTGTGAAACCTTGGATTCACAGAAGATCAAGATGAAGTATGTAATAGTAATGTAATAGTAATGTAATAGTAATGTAATAGTAATGTAATAGTAATGTAATAGTAATGTAAAAGTATGTAATACATAACAGACTCTCATTAACCCTTTGTGTATATGAACCAGAGTGTTGCAATACTGAATAGGATGTTGAAACTATAGCAATAAGAATTAATACCGTGTGTGTGTAACTGTTACCATGCTTTGTGTGCTCAGGTAGTTCACAGGTTTAGCTCTAGTACGTAGGTAAGCAATGTGGTACTAAAGATTTTTGATTTGTGAATTTTTGAAAGATATTTTATAGCGGCCATTTTTATCATTGAGATTGGATTGAAAACTGTACATTAGCATATACGTATATACACTCTGCACCAAGGGTCTGTATAATAATAAATTATGATAGGTTTGGTCATTTCCCTAGCTGCCCAATATACCAGAATGCATATCCTTTGTGATTAATTGGAATTCCTAATCTATTTGTGGTTGGTGACAATGGCTTCTAGATAATAACTGTCTGAAACCATTCATCTTAATTTAACCATTTCCCTCTTCTTGACTGTTTAATGTTGTCTGTTTATACTTCTTCTTAATATAATATACATCCATTCAAAAGGAATTAGAGTAATCATAGAGTATGGTAGTACTCTATAAGTAGGGATGGCCGAAAAAAAACATGGCCGCCCTATTCAATGTATTATCAATTAACACCTCATAAATCAACAACGTTCAGATTTTCGGTTGCATTCGTGTGTTTGCAGTCGTTTTTGCATGCTTTTCTAAACGCCAAAACATGTTACGATGCTCTACAACCTTCGCAAAGTGGTTAAACCGAAATAGGCCAAATTCTGCAATTCCTCATTTTTTCTTCTTCTTCTTCTTCTTTTTTCAAATGAGCTAGCGCTAACATGCGAACTTACGCAGGTACATACAAATACTAAATCGTCATGAATGTTTCCGAACTAGGGAATAGGCTACCCTAGATTTCAACGCGCTCCAACCGAAGCGTGTTACTTTTGAAAGTGCCAAATTTAGGGCCTCTTTGAACGCCATTTTTTAATTAAGTTTCAAATTCTCTCTATATAAAAAAATGAAGTTAAAAGTAGGGATGGCACTATAACAGTGATTGGCACATCTAGAAAAAGTAACGAAACAAGAAAGTGATCATATGGTAAGGCTAACATTGCAGAAGTGGCATACTGAAACTTAACTATACACATCACTTCTATGTTTGGGCGCATCATGGATATACTAGAAGTAGGGATCGATGCGCCCAAACATAGAAGTGATGTGTATAGTTAAGTTTCAGTATGCCACTTCTGCAATGTTAGCCTTACCATATGATCACTTTCTTGTTTCGTTACTTTTTCTAGATGTGCCAATCACTGTTATAGTGCCATCCCTACTTTTAACTTCATTTTTGAATGTTTTTATTTAACTTGTATTGCTCCTTTTTTCTTGTTAATATTTGTTTTGAAAGTTTTCTTGGCGAAAACTCGAAATAAAGTAGCAGAATAGACGATATACTAGAGAGCTCTAAATTAAAAAATGGCGTCCGAAAAGATCCCAAATTTGATAAGATGTTTTCTACCGTTCTTTAACATTCACTTTAGGATATTAAAGGGTCCATAATCGTTAAGAATACGACTGTATATAGGCCCTGCAAAGCGACTAAGAAATTCGATCGCGGGTAACGGCAGTACCACAAATATTACTCATTCGGGTTACTTATTTTATATACAGAGAATTTGAAACTTAATTAAAAAATGGCGTTCAAAGAGGCCCTAAATTTGGCACTTTCAAAAGTAACACGCTTCGGTTGGAGCGCGTTGAAATCTAGGGTAGCCTATTCCCTAGTTCGGAAACATTCATGACGATTTAGTATTTGTATGTACCTGCGTAAGTTCGCATGTTAGCGCTAGCTCATTTGAAAAAAGAAGAATAAGAAGAAGAAGAAGAAGAAGAAGAAGAAGAAGAAGAAAAAATGAGGAATTGCAGAATTTGGCCTATTTCGGTTTAACCACTTTACGAAGGTTGTAGAGCATCGTAACATGTTTTGGCGTTTAGAAAAGCATGCAAAAACGACTGCAAACACACGAATGCAACCGAAAATCTGAACGTTGTTGATTTATGAGGTGTTAATTGATAATACATTGAATAGGGCGGCCATGTTTTTTTTCGGCCATCCCTACTTATAGAGTACTACCGTACTCTATGATAAGTAACCCGAATGAGTAATATTTGTGGTACTGCCGTTACCCACGATCGAATTTCTTAGTCGCTTTGCAGGGCCTATATACAGTCGTATTCTTAACGATTATGGACCCTTTAATATCCTAAACTGAATGTTAAAGAACGGTAGAAAACATCTTATCAAATTTGGGATCTTTTCGGACGCCATTTTTTAATTTAGAGCTCTCTATTATATCGTCTATTCTGCTACTTTATTTCGAGTTTTCGCCAAGAAAACTTTCAAAACAAATATTAACAAGAAAAAAGGAGCAATACAAGTTAAATAAAAACATTCAAAAATGAAGTTAAAAGTAGGGATGGCACTATAACAGTGATTGGCACATCTAGAAAAAGTAACGAAACAAGAAAGTGATCATCTGGTAAGGCTAACATTGCAGAAGTGGCATACTGAAACTTAACTATACACATCACTTCTATGTTTGGGCGCATCGATCCCTACTTCTAGTATATCCATGATGCGCCCAAACATAGAAGTGATGTGTATAGTTAAGTTTCAGTATGCCACTTCTGCAATGTTAGCCTTACCAGATGATCACTTTCTTGTTTCGTTACTTTTTCTAGATGTGCCAATCACTGTTATAGTGCCATCCCTACTTTTAACTTCATTTTTGAATGTTTTTATTTAACTTTTATAAATTGTAAATTAGTTTAGATCTTAAAAGAAATTGAAAATTGCCTATATGCTTAAATGTGACTCTTGGCTCTAAATACTGTCTATTGAATGCGAGGGTAATATTGAGTTACTGAGTTGTCAAATCATTACGCATCAAACTATTTTGGATTTGGCCATAACTCGCAATCTCTCATTCTTTAGACACATGCATTCAATTCCCAAGATATGGTATCTGTTTATATAGTACTGTTCCTTCCTTTCTTTCTTAGTGTTGCCTACTCCATTACCATTTTTTCAGAATGTCTCTGCCTTAGTGCAAGCTAGTTTGGCCCTAATATTGGCTCTTCTAGACTCCCCCTGTCTTTCCTTGCTCTCCTGTAGTGGATCTGTGGGCAGTTGGATGCATCTTTGCTGAACTTGTTAAAGGAGAGGTTTTGCTGCCAGGAAGAGACTGTATCCAAGTGTGTTGTCATTGTAGCAGCACTGTTGTCATAGTAACTAACAAAGCATTTGTAATAATATAAATTGTCTGCCAAAGTCATGTGACCCCAGATTATGATATTCAAGTCTTTCAGACTGGCATTAGATTCGAGTACAATACATTTGATCCTTGGCATTTGTTTGTGTCTTTAACTCTCAAAAGACATTGACCAGTGGAACATGGTGTGTAAGAAGTTGGGAACACCAGGGAAAGATTTTTTCAATCGTCTTCAGCCAAATGTGAGTTTTAAAATCAATTTCTTTAAATTGTAATATAATACAGTAAAACCCTGTGTAAGCAGAGTGGGTATCTCCGAATTACAGTCGGCATCTCCAAATTATAGTCGGCATCTCCGAATTACAGTCGGCATCTCCGAACTACAGTCGGCATCTCTGAATTACAGTCGGATCCGAAATCGTATATATAATGAGCCATACATAAGGTTTTCTGTAATGCAGCCACCTCTCTAATAAGGCCAAGTTTAGCTGGCCCCAAGCTGTATTAGACAGGTTTGACTGTGCAATGCATATTTTTGATTTAAATCAGTCGTGTACCTTTTATGACAGGTTCGCAACTACTGTGAGAATCAGCCAAAGTTCCGCGGCTTTACTGTGGATGAGTTGGTTCCAGACAGCTGCTTTCCTAATGCAACCCCAGATGACAGGCGAAAGAGTACGGTCGGATTTAATGTTATCCATTATGGTGCCTTGTTCTTACAGTGTAGTGACATCCATGAGAACATATATGGATGTGACATTAGCTTCCTTGAGTATTTAAGATACCGTAATTTGACAACCACATGAAGACACTTATTTTGACCTAATGAACCAAAAAACTAAAAAAGATTGGAATCATAACAGTTTAAACTATTAATTGACTGTGTATAAGTGTACTAAATATTCACAATGTAGGTCTTCAAAGAATATATTTGACACTGTTAAAAGTGAATGTATATTGCTACCTTATAGAACTTGTGGTTAGCTTATCAATATATGATTTCCTTTTAAACAAATCTAATGTCCCAAAGATATACAACTAGTGCTGTACCATTAGTTTACAATTGTAATATAGTAATTTAAGTCAGTATGTCAGTTGAAACCTTTGTGTTATTATTCATCTAAACAGCACATCAAGGGAAAGATTTGATGTGTAAGATGTTGCAGATTGATCCTTTGAAGCGTATTTCTGTCTCAAAGGCTCTAGAGCATCCTTATGTCAACATTTGGTACGATGAATCAGAAGTACATGTCGTAAGTCAAAACATAAAATAGTGATAATGAAACCACAACTATTTGATATGCTAAGAAATGCAATCTGAATGTCATTAATAGTCTCTAACCCACACAATAAGGCAGTCTATAGCAGTTTCAATATAAACACCATAATGTATCCTCATCAAGGTAAACTAGTTACCTATCCTATGAAGTGATCATCGAATTTCTAAATAATTTTTATTAATCATTGTTCAACAGACACAATTTGGATTTTGTGGATCGATCCCATTCATTCTTAGATAAATTGGTTCAAGCCAGTCAAATACGTAGAACATTAAGATTTCTTATTCACTTTTACTAGTTGTGATATGTATATACATATTTTAGATTTTTTCTCTTTTTAAAAATGTGGCTATTTTAATCTTATTGTAGACACCACCTCCAAAGTATGATCACGGCATGGATGAGCGAAACTTGAAGTTGGATGAATGGAAAGGTATTATTGATATATGAAGCATGTTTTTACAGGTGTTATTGATAATGAGGTCACAGAGATAATCCTACTGCCACCAAACCTATTTTCATGTGAAATATGTGAGGCTATAAATGCAACTAACGGTGCATGATTGTTTTCCAGAAACTAGCAGTGAGAAACCTTGATGTATTCAATAATATTTTTGGCAAAATGGAATTGTATGGGAATGTTTTCTATGCCATCTATGCTTTGTTGACGTTTCTCAAAATGGCCTATGGGAAAGCTAGAATCCTTGAATCGAAGTCTCATGACCCACGTCAAGTGCCCACGTACAGCATGCAGTTTATGTGTGCTCCTCTATAGTTGCCATTTTATGGTATGTGTGTGTGTGTGTTTATTAATTTTGATTACTATTTTACTGGAGCATACATAAGAAATCTGCTCTTTATAGATAGAGTGATCCACAAAGTGAATGGTCCTCATTTTTCTTCTTTTCAAACAGAGCTTATTTATCAAGAAGTTGTATCATATAACTAAGAGGAAGAACCCGTAAATGGATGTCTGCTTTCCATCATACAGAACCTTGTACATCTTAGTAGTAAACTACTATCTTTAGGAGGTGTGATTAACTGTTATTGCCTTGTATTTCTCTAAGAAATTATTCTTAAAGTATTGTCCATTAAATATGAATGATTTAACAATATATTCTCTGTACTATTAATATATTGGAACTGGGAATTTAGCAAGAAGTAGTACCAATGCATTATTCATGATATACATGGCAAGGACTCACAAAAGATCAAGAAGACAAAGATTCCCAGGGTTACTGATGATGGGTAGAATCCCCAGAAACAGCTGCCTGACTCTGTGACGAAAAGAGAAATAGAAGAAAACTCTTGTATCCTCATTCAAACTCTCGCTAGGTTTAGTTCCCTAAGCCTTTACTCTGAAGCAGATGTAGCATCTGAGAAAACTTTTGTGTTAGATTATTAATGCATTCATCTCGTTTTAATCAACTGGTACTGAAAACAGCTTCTTTGGAAACATTTGAACATGAGCTTTGTTTGTATTTGTCTTAATTGTAAGACTCCATACTTAACCTCCACAGTTAGGTTGACTTCAAAATGTCTTCCGAGTGTGGTCTGGTCGCATGGTAAGAAGGAGTGGTGTAAGCCGTAGGAGGTAAACACACCTCCGAATGTCCAGGTATGTGGGATGCAGTGGCATGTGTAGGAGCTAGCCCGCCTACGGAAGGAGATCAATTCTTAAAGTTAAAGGACTGCAAGGAAGAAGGAACGTCGGAAGGAACTCGTGAACGCTCACAACTCACTTTTGTGGCTTCTATCAAGTCTCGTTGGCCGAATATACTCCCAAGTATATGGTAAGTGACTGCATTAATTATACTAGTTAGATGTACGGGTTTGCTTAAAGGGTAATTCTCTCTGATGAATTGAAATCCTATTTCTATCGTACCCCTATATAGATGCGTCTCAAAAATGATCCGCGCCTAACTATGCATCCTCGTTCAGTAGTGTAACTGTAACTGCGACACTTATCTTTATAGCCAGATCTAGCCTAGCCTACAGCGTAAATGCGCCCATTACTATTCGTAGCAGTGCTAACTTTGCAGTGTGACCCAAAGTGAGCGACTTTACTTCACATCATTCATTACTGCAGGTTGAATGTCTGCCCTACAGCGCCATCCTACCTCGACTAAGCAGTGGGGCTATCCTGATGAGATGGACGAACTTAAAAAGAAACTTAAGGTACGTATATCTGTTAAAATTTGCGGAAGCCATACAATGCTGAACCATCTGTGTTTTTAAAATACGTTAACACTTAGCTAAATACATGAAGTTAAGCTAGTGTCTGAACCTTGCATGCTTTGTAGCACCCCTGACTCTACATATGACCAAGGTTGTGTTGGTTATTGCTTCAGTATAAATTGGTGGTTATATCTTAAATGTTCTCTGGTCACATATGAAATGAAGTGTACCAGTGTCTCTAGTTTTTGTTGCAAGCTTTGTATGTACCTACACACGCTTACTATAATTGAACACTTAAAAGAACATGTTTCAAATTACTTATATCTACAACATATAGATTTGAATGCTTTTAAATATTAGTTTAACAATTTCTGATTGGTAGATTAAGATTAGAAACTCCTCTACAGAGGAATCATACCACTGTTAAGGCATAATTGAGGTACAGAAATATCTGTCTTCATGTCATTCAAGTCATAGTGACAACCTTAGGTCATTTATCTACATGTTGAATTAAGTAGTGATACCTATAAGGGTGGTGTTCCTATTTCTACTATCACATGTATACAACTGATTATCTTGTTACATTTAGGCAGTCACACATACATTTAAGGATGATATATCACTTGTAACTGTAGTAACTGTTTGCTATTGATGCATTGTGAGAAGATGATATATTAACTCTGCGGTTTCATAAGTATATCCTTATTGGTGTTTATGTATAGCAATACAAGCAGCATTACAATACTGTAAAGGAAGAACATGAAAGATGTAAGAAAGAAAGAGATTGGTGTAGAACGGAATATGATAAGTTGAGAAATTCACGTGATAAGGAAGTAAAACATTTCCAAGAAGAAAACAAATTGCTCCTACAAGAATTGGATCACCTTCGCCATCAGCTGAAGGTAGGTCCATATCCGTATTATATGTTTTCCACTCTTCACCTCCAAGATTTATATTTAAGGTCGTATTCAATCACATGGAAATTATTCAACAAATAAATTCAGTAAAATCAGGCCATTTCACCCTGTGATCACAATTAATTTGGTGGAAATATAATTGCAGACTGACCTTTTATCTACACATTCTTACAGCTGTCAGTCCGCATCTTATACATTAATGTATCTTTTATATAATTATATAGCAGAATAACCTTTCAATAGCTAGTTACAAATCAATATGTACTGTAGGTACATATAAAAGTATAGTGAGTACATATATGTACGTATATACAGTATATGGTTCATATATCATTGTTGCAGGCACCGCACAGTGATATAACTGCATCTTGTCCCTGAGGCCCAAGTAATTTTCAATTTCCAATGGTCACATTCTGGGTTATGTTTTTCATATATAAGTTTGTTTGTACGTACAGTACATAATTGTGATCATAGAGACACTTCTCAATAACGTAAATTGACAAATTAGTATGTGAATTTTTGCCGATTTTTACACCAACTTCCCTTTCACCCCCACCCCCTGAAGATGATAAAGACTAGAGCATCTAGTCTGATCTTTTCCAGCAAGCCAACTTGCCTTTTGAGAATTGTCTTTTAGCTATTATTTTGATATCCACTTTTCATGTTCCCTACAGAATGGAGCTCGAGATGGAGACATGGGTTACAGAATGGAGCAGGTTAATAAGCAACTTAGAATGGTAACACTGGAGAAGGAGGAGCTAGAGAATAGTGTGCAGAAATTATATGACCAATTGACAAGGAGGACAGATGATAACGACAATCTAAGATACAAATGTAGTGAAATTCAAAGGGAGAGAGACAGACTTAAGGAAAAGCTTGCCACCATTAACCCAAGTAATTTTACTTCATGCATGATATAGAATGGGTTATATGCTCTGCCAAATCCACTAATATGTCTGTATGTATCTATACATACATACAACATATTATCTCAGTGTGTTATATCATCCTTTTAATGGGTTGAACTCTCATGCATAGTTACGTATGGGTAATGGAATTTATAAATTAAAGGGATAAGGTAATACAGGGTAGCGTAAATTATGGCAATCTAATTTGGTAGGAGTCAGTTCAAAGGTAGCCAAAAAGTGACTCTTTTGTGTAGTTTTCTAAACTCTGTATAATTATTCATACCCCTTCTGTACGTGGGCAGTGGAAGGATTGATACTGTGTCACACACTAATATACAATTTATCTTTCAGTTTTTGAACAAACCAAGAAAGATTTGGCGCAACTTATGGAACACAGAAGTCATTCTGCTAATGGGCAGCTAGGATGCCAAATAGAGGTCGAGAGGACACAGTTGTTGGAGAAAATTAAACTTTTAGAGGAGCAAAACAAGGGTCTTGAACAAGCTCTGCAAGCTGAAAGTCTCAAAGTGTCCTCGAAGGCAAGCAGTAGTACTACTGCAGCCTTAAAAAGAGAAAATGGGTCCTCTGAGGGAAGGAGTGGCTCTTCTCCAGATCTTAATTTGTTGGGCAGGTACATACGTACATGTGTATTTTGTAGTCTTATAAACCCATTTCAATCACATTAAAAGGATATTACGTATTCTAATTACGTACGTATATGTATTATAAAGTTAATTGCATATCAACTTGTTACAGAGTCGAGAGGAGACAATCTTTCAGTGCTTTCAGAGGAACTATAAAACTAGCTTCATCTGCTAACAACTTAGGCAATGACCAATCACAAAGGACTGAATTAAAGGATAAACTCTCCATGGCAACCAGTTTGCCAGGTAACTCTGATTATAATGGTAAGAAGGAGAAAGAGTTTGCAGATCTGATTAGAGAGAATGAAAAAATCAAAGAACAGGTAAAAAGATTAAAGAATAGTATATATCTTTTCAATGTCTAGATCAGAGGAGTAAACAAATTAGACAATAAAACCTATAAATAGTAACAATATTGTTGACCAACTTACACAATGTTTTACCATCCAGCCTTAATACATTCTTCCTATTTACATGCAGCATACTTCTATTTGTATGGAAAGGAATGATCTAAGAGAGCAGTTGAACATGCTCAGTAAAGAGAAGGGAGTGGCTGTTAGAGAACATTCTTCAGCCTTCACTGAAATACAAAGGCTAAAAGCACAAGTAAGCACTGATGCACCTTCTTGTTAAGAGTGTTTGAATAAATTGCTACATGTTAATGTCTGAATAGATAACAGAGCTTCAAACTGAAAAAGATTTAGCACTAAATGAGAGAGATATCATCAGCGAGCAGCAGGGAAAGTTGGTGTCCGACCAAACAACACTGAAGAAGAAGCTTGAGGTCATTAAGCAGCAGAGAGAGGAGGACGCCAAAGACCTTAAAAGCATGATGAATGCCAGAGACAGTGCTACAGAGGAGATGTTGTCCACTAGGAAGGCACTAGAAGAGGTGGCAACCACAAAGGAAACTCTGCAGCAAGAATTGAATCAAGTAGGGCTAATTAAGTTTTATTTTATATAATTTTCCCCACAATAGTCCTTTTCCTGGATATACGTATTTTGGTTTTTGTTATTCAGTACAATCAATGCATTTGTCAGTGAATTACATAGGTTCAGACTAATTTGAAGCTGAGAGGATAGCCAGATTCTAACAATAACAATAATAAAATAAATGTATTTATTTCAGAAGATCACCTCATATACACATATATAGTCATTCCTCATTTTCTGACCTTCGTATATATATATCTGATTTATAGCCTGGCTAGTATAAATACGTAGGATCATAAAGGAGTATACTTGATTATTTAATTGTAGATAAAGTCGGCCCTGTCAAGATCCTATCTCCGCTATGGCCTCAAGCATGACAGTTCATCCAAGACCAGCAGTGCAGAAGAAATCACTTCACTTGTAGAGGCATTGGCTCAGACCCAAAAGATGAAGGCTTCAATAATTGAGAAGCTCTTTAGCGACCAAGCTATGCACAGCAAAGATTCAGTTACAACTTCTGAAGTGGAACGTAAGCTGGATCACCTCCTAGGAAAGATACGAGATCTAAAAATGGAATTACAAGTTAGAGGAGGAGGTGCAGGAGGAAAAAAAGATTTTAACAACGGTGATTTGGATTTGGATGCCCTTCGTCATGAAGTAGCTAGTTTAAGTACAAGACTGACAAAATCAAAGGGAGAGAAAGATAAATTGTTAGGTAAGACCAGTGAATTAAGCATATTATGGATACTCTAATTCAAGTTTTACATTGATCTATGCATGTATGCAATAATGTATTCCTCTATCCTCTATCACTTCTTACATTGTGATACTCTACTACAGACATAATTTTACATGTTAATTTTATTATTTAGTCACAGGCAGACTAATAACCAATGAATTTACTATTCAGCTTCCTATTCCATTATTTTAGAAGAGATTGGTCGTTTGGATAAGGAAAATGTTTCATTTCGCAGCAAGAATGATCGGCTTATGGAAGAGCATGCCAAGACACTGGAGAGAATTGATGAGCTTTGGAAGGAGAGACAGAAAATTAAGTGGGGCGATGTGAGTATTGGTCACTATAGTAGTGATATGACACCTACATAAACACATTAGAAAGGTTTGCATAGTTGAACAGCCAATGCGTCCACACACCCCAACTTCTACCCATAACTGAATATTTTAATTGTCGCTTAGCTACCCAGTAGACTATTAGCTTATGGCTTATACGGACAGCTTATTATAGCCATTCTACACTTTATCACTACTGCAGATATGGGAAGAACTATTTTTGGATTTGAAGCTAGTAAGCGGTGTACTATTGTTCACAAGTGTGTACTTCTGTGTATTATTGTTCACAAGTGTGTACTATTGTGTATTATTGTTTACAAGTGTGTACTATTGTGTACTTCTGTGTACTATTGTGTATTATTGTGTGTTATAACGTACTTCTGTATACTATTGTGTATTATTGTGTATTATAATGTACTTCTGTGTACTTCTGTGTATTATTGTGTACTTCTGTGTACTATTGTGTATTATTGTGTACTTCTGTGTACTTCTGTGTACTATTGTGTATCGTGTAATATTACTATTGTGCACCATTGTTTACTATATATTACTCTTAACTGTGTAACAAGATACATACCTAAGCACTACTGCACTAGTCATTGGCCTTTTCCTGTTAAATGGATGTAGTACAGTATGGCAGAAATGGTGTTTTTTGGATTACTCATACATAGGAGAAAATAATTACACTCTAGCATTCATGTATTATTAGGTGTACATTCATTATTAACATGATACATAGATAGTAATTTGCTGACTCTTATTCAACCAATGGTTTCATACGTTATTGGCTAACACAGCCCCTCCCATGTATCCTTATCATGCAACATTATTATCTGGAATTTTGTCAGTTTACATTGATGTAAAGTGATTTCTCTGATTGTTGAATGGATCTTTGCAATTTGATTATGATTAATTATTCACTTGCTAGTACATATGTATGGTAATTAACAGCTTTATATATATATATTGTCCATGCAGGATGCTGATGGCCCTGCTGGTTTTGCTGTTATGGGCGGATCAGATCAACCTCAACTCCCAAACCCAAATGCAGTCATTATTACCCAGGTCACACCAGGAAGTCCCGCTGACAGTGTTCTAAAGTAAGATGTCCAAAATCTTATTACATCCATATTTGTCTTAAGTAAGATTTACAAGTACAAATTAGGGTTAGGTATATATATATGTACTAGCTTGCTTTTTATATTCACTTCACTTATCTACTTTTTACTGGGTGACCAATTAACCAAAAAAGGCTATTTCTCATGAGACACAGTTAGTATACGTACAGAAACTGGATCTAATAGACAGCAAAAATTTTAGTTATTAATAAAAATTTCAAAACTTCTAAAAATTCAATACCCCATGTTGAAGACATAGCTGATTAGAACTATTCATAGACAGCTTATAAATTATCAAAAACTACTGTATATAGGTACATATATATTTTACATATGTACACGAACAACTTCTATGCATATAAACGTACATATATACGTATGTACATGTGCTCCTGTTACGTAAGTATTTACCTGACAAGCCTCCTAATAATTTTGAAATGTAGAGTTGGAGATGCGATCGAGTCAGTGAATGACATTGATTTGTCATGTGTTTTCCACAAAGAAGCAGTCAAAGCCATCAAAGAGAGCAAAGAGGCTCTGCACCTAGTGGTGAGAAGGAGGAAGGGTCAACATGTGGCTCTCGGGTGTGTATTGCAAGCAGCTGGAAAGCCATCCCTCCTGGCTACCCAGCAACCGCACCAAACCAATATAAACTCAAGCAACCAAACTGAGACACATGAATTTGCAATCTTAGTGCAAAAGGAAGGTGTGTTAATGCATCAAATAGTTCTCATAATTTGTATGTACCATTAGTTAATATATTATACAATGCCCACTTGCAGACTTTGGCCATCACATTCCTTTAACGGCTAAGAATGAACCTTATATACTGTAGTGTAGGTCATTCTCATTAACTACTTGTATGTATATAAGGTTGCACATATATCCCTTCTCTTATGATGAGCTCAGGCTAATTTGTATATATCTGGCATCCTCCACATGATGTCATGAAACTGAATACATTGCTGACAAAGTCCTCCCTTCTACACTTACCAGGTGTTCATTTCTCTGTTGTTAAAGTATTGTATGCTACCCATTGGTTTAGATGGCCCCTCCCACAGGAAGTGGGCTTGGGGCTCCTGGTCTCACATTCTATATACGTACCTTAATGGAATCACCTCACAGGAAGTGGGCCACTGATTAATGTCCATAGGAAGTGGGCTGGGGCTGCTGGTCTCACATTCTATATACCTTAATGGAATCACCTCACAGGAAGTGGGCCACTGATTAATGTCCACAGGAAGTGGGCTGGGCAATGGTGAAGAGGTTTTAGTCAATTATTCGAAATGCTTCTTTGTCAATTATTATATAGAAGTGCAATGTACGTACTGTAGATATGTCTCCATATATTATAAACATTTTCTTTTCACACAGGACTTGGCTTTAAGTGGGATTGGGAAAGTGCATATCGAATTAGTGAGGTTACACCAGTGAATTCATGTGACCAAATTTTCCAAGTTGGTGACAGGATAATTAGAGTGAGTTACTAGTATGAAGGTGTATATGGTTGTACTAAGAGAATATATGTTATATTATTTTAGATAAAAATTAGTTCATTAATCTTTTTACTATTAAGAGTACGTCCGTACTCTCTAAGTAGGGGTGGCATCTATACAACTATTTTTGATTCAATTCTTTTAGTATGTTTCATTATGTTGCTCTGTAATATGAATGCAGATCAATGGCACTCCTGTTGTCAAGGAAAAGCCTTCAATCTTGAAAAAGCTTTTAAAACCAAATAAACAAGGAGTTATGACACTTGAGATTGAGAGAATCATTTCCCAGCCAATCATGCACTCCCCAATGCCTGTCTATAGTCCTCAAAGAAGTTTAAGGTCTGCTTCGTTTTCTTCTAGCGATGCTAAAATGGTGTCACCACCTACGACCATTAGTCAAGGAGCAACGGAGAGCCAAATGCACAACAATGCAACCCAAGGATTAACTATCACTAGCCAAGACCTACTCCAAGCTACTAAGCCTACATTTCCTTCAAATTACCCTCCAACCAGATCATTCACACTTCCCAGCCACAATCACTATGATCCTAGGCAACGACATACATCTACTGGATCAAATTCTTCAGGAGGGGATGTCCCTACTAAGCAGTTGGTCTCCATAGTAACCAGTCAGCGTTCTAGGAATCCAATCTCTCCCCAGAGGCAAAAGCACTCCCGCTATCCGGAAGGCCCCTACAATGAAAGAAGAATTGAATTTCGAGAATTCATTGAATCAGAGACCACTCAGGATGAAGCCATGCATTATTCAGCCACTGGGAGTGAATACTCTCAAGAGGGCTATGAGTTTTCATCTTCTTCACAATCTATTCATTTATCATTCAACGAGTTTACCAATGGTGAAAACTACAACCCACTCACTGTTGCCACTCTACCAACCCAAGACCCAGCGATTGATGACGATCATTTTGCCAGACAAGATGGAGAACGGCACACAGTCAGGAGGCGTGATTCCTCTGGCTCCATTCTCCATAGTGATGGTGGGAGTTACAGCCAACCAGGCACTCAAGAGAGCCTAGGGAGTAGTGGATATGGCCTAAATCACTATGGTGGAAAATATGGGAAATATGGTAGAAGCAGACCTCGCCTTGCTCGCCGTCTGAGAGAATTTTCACAATGGGAGAGCGACAATGAGAGTCTTTTGTCTCTAAATAATGGTCAAGAGCATGCAATTGATTCCTCCTCACCGTCTGAGTACCACAGCAGAGCTCACTCGGATGTTGCCATCAACAATTGTAGCAGATTTGGTGCTGAAGCTGTGCAGCCTTCCAGATCACTTGATAGCATGGTTAATGAGCCAAACGGAGGACCTGATCCTTTAATGGATGCAGAGTACATCAGGTAAATTGGTTTCTTACAGTAACTGCTCTGTCTTATAGTCAATCCAAAAGATAAAGCTGTTAAATAGGTCCAGTATTAGTTGCATATACGGTAAGAAGCCATTATTAATATATATATATATTAAGTGTTATGTATACAAGTTCTATGATAAATGTGTTCTTTTGTGGATATATTATATAAGTGATGAAAATTTTAAATAATTACATAGCACAAAATTCTTTACAACTGTACAGTATATTTTAATCATGATGAACCTAATCCACTATTAAATTAAAATGATAGTTGTGGTATTTGATTGCTTTAAAATTACTTCATCATTTGAATATTATTGCCAAGTGTTGAGACTATACAATACTTAACTTTGTAAGTACTGAAAATGCATCTTATGTAGAATTTTCAGATTTTTGCATAAACATATTATGAACATTGCAGGGCTAATTACTCATATGTTCCTCGTAAGCCTAAAGAGCTGAAAATTGAAGTGGGAGATGTGTTTCAAATCTTGGATGATAGTCCTTTGGCCAAAAGGCACTTTAGAGTCAGCAGACTTCATAAAGATGGCACAGATGCTGAGCAAGGAGTCATACCTAACTACTACAAAGCTCAGCAGTATGTTGAAGAGCAGGGAGAAGGTAACTACATATGTCACATAATGTGGGGGTATATCCACAATCCTGTAACCTTGGTAACTGTCAAGTTGCTGTAACACGGCTAACATATCTTTTGAAAGGATCATCTTTCGACTTTTAGAGCGTCTAAAGACACAGCTTTGTTGTCTCTTCTTGGTTGTTAGACGTTTTGACCTCAAGGGTGTTCTTCAGTGACTGAATCCTTTCAAATGATTTGTTCGATGCAGTTAGAAGAAATCTGTATTCTATTATAGCTAACATATACATATGTATGAAAAAGTGAACAATCACTGGTAGATATTATGCTCACCACTAAAAAGTATATATAAGGACAGATGTTCTACATATTAAAATTGCAACCAGTATATAAAATATAAAATCATTAAGGGCCTGATTCTAAGTATTAAGATAATGACCGTGTCAGGAATTAACAGAGTGACGCATAATATTTAAAGCTCTCTCTAAGATTGTCTAAAAGTACTTTGACTACATAATGATAAATTCTTAGTGTGTATGTTATGAATTTGGAGATTACCTTGGCAATTAAGTGAGACATCCTACCATACCATATCCGTTATCTTTGTATAATCCATTCCAAAATGATAACACATGCAAGTTTTAGCATGCTCTTTTCTGTTTGTGACAGAACTTGGTGTTGATGTTTACGAAGAGGTGGAGGCTTACAGAGGAGCAAGACCTGTAGTTCTTTTGGGAGCACTCTCAGACATTATAAGGACTCGTCTTCTAGAGGAATTCCCCAATCAATTCGTTGCTGCTAATTTAGGTGAATTGATTACTTACTGAAATAAATCATGCAAAGTGTCACTGACAATTTCACTGATCCTAAGAATAGTATGTGACGTTTTTAGATTAAAATACAGTTTTCATAGAATATTGACTTTGGATGAGGATAATGATATATACGTATACAGTTAACTTCTTTTCTTCCTTTATCCACTAAGTCAGACAGCAGTTGTTATATCAGATCATTAATGGTTACAATAGCATATATGGTAGTCTACTTGAGCTATAATTATTAATGCTTGTTTGGTAATGATCCAATACACGAATAATCTAATACGCCATTTCCTACATGCTATACTCCTACTCTGTAATAAATATAAAAAGCCTATACGGAACTAAACCTGGCGAGAGCCTTGAATGAAAATACAGGAGTCTTCTCTTTCTTCTTTTGCTCCACTGGGCCAGACAGTTGTTTCTGGGAATTCCACCCTTCATCAGTGACCCTGGGAATCTTTGTCTTTTTCTTGATCCTTTGTGAATTCTTAGTCTCCATGCATGATTTTAACTATATCAGTAAGTCAGTATAAGGATTCAATTCTATATTTTAACACACTTGTAACTGCTACTTTATTCCCATGCACAGACATCATAGATGCAAATGTGTCAGAGGAACAGCTTATTGAGTCACAACTGAATGCAGATATTGCCTCTGGTAGAGTGCTGTACTATCAGATGGACAAGATGGGTGGATTTTCTGTTCTCTACAAAGAGGAACTTTTGAAGCAACTCAGAAAGGTTGGTGTCTGTTGACTTGTATTTTTATCCATTGAACCATATTTTAGTCAAATTTCTTAAATGAGTATAACTACATTTTCTAGAAATGTGACCATTAATAGTGGTCCAACTGCATAATTGTTAATGTATATAAGTATATTAAGGTCCTCTTTCTTGACATTCTATGTACAGATGAAACAGTGCATTTTACCCAGCGATGTGGCTCTTGTGCAATTGCTAAGTCATATTTCACCACCAATTGTGATCTTCATCAAGCCTAGAGCACCCGAGAGTATTAACATGTCCTATCCTGAGAAAATAAGCAGCCAAGAAGCTCAAAGGATATATGAAGATGTGGCAGCACTTGCAGCAAAATGTGAACATAAATGTTCAGGTAGGATTTAATGTACTGTATATATGCAATCAGTAATATGAGCCTACATCCTTGGGAAATAAAAAATTGTCACTGAGTGTATAATTGCTTCAATTTAAGATAAATACTATATACCAATTTTGAAGGCTACAAGGTGTATTAGTGTGTATATGGTAATCGAAATGGTTGAGCATCATCAATGATAGAGCTCTGGGTTGAAATGTTCAATTTCTCATAATGCTTGTGATACTGATGCTAAACCATTTCAATTGGTGTCATGAATGCAACAAGTAATCCTCATTACTTCATAGTGTATGCACATAGTATAATGATTCCACAATATAATATTCTTTTTGTCACAATTCAATTTTTGTGATGATCCATGCATATTAGTTCAACATTACAGTACGTAGTGGTTTTATGTTGTGTATTCTGTATAATACATGGACAATCTGATTATGTAGAAACTATCTTTCTGGTTGGTTTGGAAGTCTTGGTGAACCAGATTGTAAATTTGATAGAGAAACATCAGAAATATCAAACTTGGGTGACTGTGAATAGGTTAACTGAGAGCCTTTGAGAATTTAAAGATTATTTTAACTCATTTAATATTATTCCTTCATAAATTCATGTATCACTACACCAGTTAATCACTCTATTCATATTATTGTTGTTAATAAATTGAGCACAATAAACCATGAATACACTGCTGCATGGCATATATTTATTAATATATTATTTATGGAGTATATCTTAATACATATTTATCAGTTAATTGTAACTTGTTGTTCTTATAATAATTAGTACGTTATATTAAATAGGAAATAATGATAATAAAAATAGTAGGAAACTAAGAGTTGTATACAAGTCATTTTGTGCTTGGTCAGTTAATACAATATAAAGTAACAGTATTGTTGTAATTAAACCGAGTGCAAACTTTGGATGAGTATAAGTTTTCTCCTTCTAATTATCTTCATCTCCACTGGTCCTAGTATTTTATATATAAAGGGACATACGTATATTTATCATATTTCCTTTCAGAGTCATATATATTTCCTCATCTCCTATAGCTATAGCTAATTACTGCCAAATTATCAAGAATTCACATTTATTATCATAACCTACAACAATCATATCTGGGAAAATCTTCCTGTTTCGCTTTCTTCCTCTTCTTTTCTTCCTTTTTCTTTTTCCCTTCAACGAAAAATCACAGTATGGATCAAATTCATCAATAGCACTACTTAGGATTTTTTTTAATATATATATTATCTCATAATTGTTTTATACATACATAAAGAAAAAGTTCAAACAATATAGTAAGAACAGCAATGCCATTGCTAGGATCACCTCTCCTCACTGCCGTTTGTGCTCCCCGAGAGGGATAGTGTACCAAGTCCCTTGCAAGGACTACAACAGGAACTATATAGGTGAGATGAAGAGGACTCTTAAGGTGAGACTCTAGGGAATAAACTAATATATTATACATCTTTTTTCTTTGTCTTTTTTTCTTTTCCGTTTTACTTACCTCCTTTTTCCATGCTTACAACACGAATGACATTTATGATATCCTACAACGTTGCCGCTATTTAAGGGACATGGGCCAGTCTTTGCAATTGGATATCTTTAATACTTGTTATGCAATAATTTACAAGAGTATACTGAATGCTTACATAGATGTATGCATTTGTGATGAGCTGGGTTATATTTATATCTTCTTTCACCAATCTTATTATGAATTCATTATTATAGACATTGTATATAACCACTGCACAATGATCATTTTTGTTTGACAATTCTGAAATATACATGTATACATGATTAAAAAATGTTCAAACAATGAAGTTCTTAAACAAGTTCTTCATAGACCATGCTCTTTCTTCTCCTTTTGAGTGTTACTGGAACTGTGCTGCAGTACTTCGTTTCGCATCACTTTAAATTACTGAGTGTAAAGGTGACCCCAGGGCACACCACGAGGAGGTAGAAGTACTTCGTGCCCCAAATGGCCTCCGGTTTCTCAACTCTGTTTGACACTTCCACTACTTGCGTCGTAAGAGAAGTTGCACGGGAGCGATCCGGCGTACCTGACCGACCTATGACCAGTTACTAGTCTTGCCCTGCCACGCTACGAACAGAACAAGCCCGACCCTGGCGGACCACAAACTCCCACCAATGAGAATCATCATGTGCACACAACGTAGCTTGGGAACACTGCACACAGACTTTAGCTCATTGGGATCGGCCAGGCGCTTTAGAGTAGGGACCCATCAGTTCAATGAACTATAAGAAAAGAATTAAAAATATATGATATACAATAAAATACTACATTGATGCAAATTCCTTCCAAACCAACCTGAAGCTGCAGCCTACAACAGGGGTTCCTGACCGATTACGTAGTGGCACTGGACCCACGCTCCTCCAGGTACGGGCCGTATAGTGAGAATTCCGCAAGTGCCAATTTAACACACAAGCAGAATTAATAGTGAGATACATCTCCAGGCACTAACCCATAGAAGAGAGACCACCCCACTATACGAACACCGATGACCCTTTGTCGCATGGTACCATGGTCGTGCTCCTACCACGGTTTTCGCATCGATCCACACCAAAGTAGACCTCCAGAGTTGATAGCCCGGAGGCCAACGACTGAAAATTTCCTCGCCTATTTATTAGAAACTGTCGGCGGGAAACATCGTGAACTTGGCGGAAAATCGTGAAATTAAAATTTTGTTTATTGTTTTCGATGTCATGTTCAGGAACAATAGACTACATGCAGAACATGACCCGGCCTATTCAGCAAGTTGTTAAAGTTAATGAATTTCGACTAGAAATCATTCATGGATATCCAGCGAAGCAAATCATAACATGTACAGTGACCCCATGAATAGAATTGTTTAATTAATAAACAAGCTATCAGTATGTTAATGAACCTCTGATTATTATTTCAGCAGTGATCTTTTATTTCACAAACTCTTGCAAGCGCATGAATAGACATATCAATCGGCATGTTTCATGCACAACACAGGACAACCTTGCTATTAGTGAGCATACGCTAAATCCCCTATTGCAATCAATTTGTGAATCCAAAATGGCCGTTGCTCAAATATTGCAATTTCCAATATAGACTAGTTTGAGGAACTTTGGCGTTGTCCGTGCCTAAAGTACACTCATTGGTAGGTTATCTTGTTTAGAGAATCAGCCTCTATAATAATGTTATAATGTTATGATTAGTATACGTATTACCTTTCCCTCATGTAAAATACTTTATTTGTGAGACTGTTCAAAATGTACTTTGTACTTAACATTTATATAAAAACAAGTATGTATATGTCTTATTGTGCAGCCTATACTTGATTTGTTGTACATATTTATAGAATTGTCATGGAACGAAATATCAGTTGCCTAGCAACATGTCCAATTAAGAGACAAGGAGGACTGAGTGAAGTTATTGGCTTAACCCATTCAGATGGGAAAATATAATGAAAGAAAGTGTTGGATCAAGGGAAAATATGCATGGAATTGACAGTGAGTATAGCAACTGTATTCTGTAGATTTTGCCACCAGATTTAGCATGTCTACCAGTCCCTAGTAACTCCCAGCTACTGTAATTCAGTTAGGGGAGGTGTGTTGTACGTACATGCTTAACAGGTTCTCTGTATTCAATAGATCATTTTGCCTTGCTATATATTTTTGGTTATGAAGCTATGCAATCCCTTTGAGCAAGATTATAATTGCTTGAGCTTTTATAGGATGTCACTCTTGTCTTAGCCTCCTGAGGTCTCAAGCTCAGAACACTTGTCAACTCAGTATACATGTATAAAGTGTATACATATAGCTGTACAATTATATGTAAGCATGATCTTAGGACTCTGTTAACCTTTTAACAACATCCAAACATTCTCCAGACAAACTACTGATTAGTAGTCAATTAGTCTTTGGGCAATATACATCTGCTGTTCATATGCTCAAAGAATACTTGCATGACAGAGGCATACATGTACGTACATGTACATCTTAGCAAAGTCTACATGTACAAACTATTAAATCTAAATATAGTTTGACATTAATCACTATAATAAATCTTACAGCTGTACTTGATCACCATTTTAGATAAGAAATTTTGGTTTCTCTTTGACTGTGATGTTATTTTGACTTTTTGCCAAGAAAACTTTACAAACAAATTTAATGAAGTATGGGGAATATGCAAACAAATCACTTCTGCATGTGTTTGGGTGCACCATCCCTACTTCAGCTATATCCATGGTGTGCCCAAATACAGAAGTGATGTGTATGGATAAGTATTTGAATTTCAGTATGCAACTTCTGTATGGCTAGCTGTATCACTCATGTCCGATGTCTTCTTTTGATACTTTTTCCAGACGTGCTATACTTTGCAACACCGGCCATCCCAACTTCTTTAATGTTTAATTTACATATATGTAGGGATTAATGATGTGCCCAAACATGCAAGTCACTCATATTTCATGATCAGTATAACACTTCTGTATATATATATAATTAGCCACATCACATGATTGCTATCTTTTTTAATTACTCTCATTAATCACATGCACTGTAGTGAGTACTGTCATCCCTATTTCTAACCTACGTATATGCAACAGGTATATCTTGTCAATTTTGTGTAAGCATTGATAATTAGACTTCTGTAATTGTACCTGTTAATGTACCTGTTAACCATAGCAACTGGTTTAGGAGGATATTCCTCTTCATGTGCGTGCGCGTGAGTTGTTGTTATTGATAGTGTACATGGGTTCATGTAGCCTATTGTCTAATTCCTCTCAATGGCTGTCAAATTACAACTGTGAATAGTGGATGTTTTTAAGATCACTTGCAAAACAATTTACTCAACTATTACCATGGTAACATATTACCAAATTTGGAATGGTACCAAATCAATTTAGCTATAACATTGGCCATTTAGAGAGTGTTTGCATGAAGGATTTATCTAAAGTTGGATAATCAGTATATTCATCCTTTATATATGTATACTGTACAATTCTGACAAGCTATTTCTAGCCATGACCAATTCATTTTGCCATTTATACAAATGCACACCGTCTCCATGTAAATACTGTTCATGCTTCTATTATGTTTTGTTACAAGTTATGGTGTTTAGTTTAGTGAAATCATTGCTAAAGTACAGATCAAGCTGGATTGCATGGTTCTAATTGATGTTTGCATTAAGTCCTTCTGTATGTATGAATTCACCAATTGCAAGGCTGTCCTATAAGCAAGTAACTAAATTATTGATCATTTATTACATACTTTTTATGTTTTTTTTTCTAAGCCTTATGTCCATGCGGAGTATAACTTTATATATTTGTGAATATGTACATTTTGTTTTCTCTTTCTGCAGCCCATTTCCATTGCCAGCGAAATTAAATGAACAGTTTCCATAGCAACCAGTTCCATGTCAACAAAAGTCTAATTAGAAGTGGTCTGTATGACTTTACTCTGTCAAGGACAATATTATACAGTTTACATGTACACTAAACTTGCATTCACATAATACATGTTCTATGTAGGTTAAAATTGATTGATGCTACTGTTCTACATTTCTGGAGTTTTGACTCGATGGAGTCTTTCAGCGGCCATATTGGTCTCAGCATGTTCTTCTCCATACACTAGTGATGTAATCCAAAAACATTTTTGATAGAAAATCTGGGCAGTTGTGTGGTCCTGTAGTTGCGTTTCATAGACCTCTCCACATTGCTTCAAGATGGCCGCCATGGTGGGATTGACCTCTCCAAAGTGTTCCAGACACACCCTCTCAGCTCGATCCAGGACTGATAGGTGTTCTGAACTGTCCTGTCTGCTCAGGGAGCAGAGAAGGAGGAGGGAACTGAGTGTCTTGGCTGGCTTGTGGAGGACAGCAAACAAATCTGTTTAAAAGCAAGTTGGGATCTTAAATAGCAGAACATGCACTGTAAACTGTAAATTAATAAATCAGTTACCATGGATACACTTAGAAGCAGAGGGGGTCCTATATAAGTTATAAACGTAGGATGAGTGTGACAGAGAAAGGTTATCAGATGTTTTGGCTAGTGTTTTCCAAAAATTTGAAGTATTACAAACTCAAACTCAGGAGGAGGTGCTTAAGGACCCAGGGCACCCACATAAAGCCACCACTGGCACTGCTGGTGAAGTTTATACTTGTGAACACTTACCAGCTGCTTCTCTCAAAGCTTCTCTTGCTTGCAGTGTGGCATTCTTTGCTGTCAGCTCTGCACTGCCCCCGTGCAAGGCATAATACTGTAAGTGTTGGGCCATTAGGAGGAGGAGAGAGGGTAGGTTCTCTTGAGCAGGAGAGACAGCCATCTTCCTCAGCAACTCAATGGTACGACCACCTGTCTTGAGAACTCTAATGAGAAAGTGCTCGTGACAGTCATAAATATGTATATAATACAGCGCATATATGTAGTTATTGCTCCCATTATAATTATACAGTAAAACCTGTGTGATTGGCCAGCTCCAAATTACGGTCAGCTCTTAAAGCTTTCTATAATGGGGACCTCTCTCTATTTCACACGTGAAGCAAAGCAACTGGAGAGGCAGCGTTTACCTGTATACAGGCTCCATCAGTGACTGAGGAGTGGAAGTGCTCATTTGTTCCTTCAAACTATCACTTAATGAATTTACAAGAAGGTACAGCAGTTCTGTTACCAAGTCTAATTTTCCTTCCAATTTTGAATCAACCACATCCAGTGCATCCGACTGTAGAATAAAGGGAAAATCCCTAAAACAAATTCTGAATATATATGCACAGAGAATTGTGGTACAGTGTGCCCATTTATGAATAATCTAACATTTTTCAACATGCTAAATCTACTGTAGAGTAAAGGCCTATAGGGAACTAAACCTAGTGAGAGCTTTGGGTGAGGATACGAGAATCTTCTCCTCCTACTTTTCTGAACATATAGAGTACCATATATACTGTACATGTCTATATGTATGTATGTATAGAGTAACATATATGTACATATATACGTATACAGTACTATACGTATATACATGTTTATATGTATCTATGTATATAGAGTAGCATATATATACATACAGTATATGAGCATAAATATAAACAAGTTGGAAGTGCACTGCTGTACAAGTGTTTCGTAACTCACTAGGAGCTGTCTGGCATTGTCGGAAGCACCTGCCTTGTGGTAGAGGGTGGCAACCAACTTCATGTTAGTAACCAGTTCTTGTGGACTAGCCCCTGAGACCTCAAGTGAGGCGAGTCTCTTACTGAAACTGGCGACCATCTTTGAGGTGATCCCAACGCATTTCCAGTAGTACAACAACTCCAACACCTCAGGAGATAAGAAACAGAATTAACTTGAATTATTAACTATTAAATTAATTAGATGAAACAACAAATTAATTTATGTATTTATTAAACAAATTAATATGAAACTGAATAGGCGAAGTAATCATACAAAATTTTCATACAGTTTTCATGGTAATCACGTACTATTTATACTATTTAGCCTTATAATGAAAGAGTATAAATACGTAGCATGTATGTACAATAACTTGCATTTTTCAATTCAAGCGAACACAAAGTACAATATCATTGATAAGTGCAACATGCCCGTGGTTTCACTTCCCTAAAGCACTCACCCTCTCTGGCGCAGACAGCTGATGCAGCACTGACAGAGAACTGAGACAGTTGACCAGTTTCCCAATATTATTCTGTTGTGAGAGATGGAAAGGTAATTCAGCCACTTTCCGGTTGACGTCTCTGCAGCCCTTTTGAAAGTACCATGCCAGTCGGGCATGCCACCAGTGGAACCGCTTCTGAACAAGATCTGAGGAAGACCCTTCTGATTGAGCACTTGTCCTGAGTTCAGCCTGACCACACCTACTGCTGGCAGAGAAATGCTGAAAGGTCACCTGATCCGGCACGACAGCTCCACAAAATGTGGAGAAGAGGAAAGGGAAGGATTGAGTGGGTGGGTGTTTGAAGTACTTTTGGTAGATAGTCCTGGCAACTGCTCTGTTGTTGAGGGTCCAAGTGAAGTGACCTTTCTCCCCAACCCTCCTCAGGTAAACACTGAACTGTTGGAAGAAGGTAGCCCACTGAAGAGCATTCACTTTACTGATAGACTTGACTGTGGCATCTTCGGAATTAAGAACATGGCTAGACTTTGGAGTAACTACACTGTCATTAAGAATTTCTATGTTGGCAGATTGGTACTCTGGCTGGTTGATGGTGATGGGTGGGTGTGCACTGGTGGGTGTGATGGGGGAGGGGCTGAGGGAAGGGCTCAGCCTAAAGGACCCATGTCTAGCTGTATCAGGTGAAGGCGTGTGACCAAATTTGGTAAAATCTGGTGTTGATGGGAGTAGCAGAGAAACATTTTCAGGAGGTCTCTCTGAAGATGAGCTAAGACTAAAGGAACTAATTTTTCTTTTAGCATCCTGGGTTTTCAGCCGGGAGGGAAAGCCAGATACAGATGGATGAACTCCTCCCCTAAGATCTGCAGATCCACCTCTCAGTCTCCTCAGTGTTGCCATGCTGCCGGCTGGACTGGTACCCTCGTTTTCACTGCCACTCCATGATCCAATGTCAGAGGTGGACAGCTTTCTAGTGCTGACTGCAAAGGAGTCACTGGAGTTCTTCAAACTGTCTCCTACAAACAGAGATAAGTGTTACAATTGAACACATTTACTTATACATGAACAATTAATACACCATTTTTCTTATATACTACGTACATCAGTTTTAGAGTAAAACCCTATAGGGAACTACACCAAGTGAGAGTCAGGGGTGAGGATACAAGAATTTTCTCTTTCTTTCTTCTCTTCCTCTCCACTGGGCCAGAAAGATGTTCAATAATGATCGTTAAGATAAATATTAATTGAACAATTCAGCACTTAACTATGACAGCTGTTAGTATTCAAATGTTAGGAATACAAACCTGATGGATCGCCTGGCTCTACTCCCTTTTGTTGGTTTCCATGGTGATGGTACTCCTCCACCAACAATCCCAACATGTCCAGCAGCTCCACTTCCTGTAATCCACGTTGTGAACAGTAGAGCAGACAGGAAGTTGCTATCATCACCCTCCCATCAATCTCTTCGAGTGAGCTCATCACATAGTCATACAAGCTACACAAATAGAATGGAGAAAACTATTCATAATGACTATGCTAACCACAACAATACCCAACCTACCCTGAAAGATCATTTGGTAGGACTCTTGCTAATTCTGGGATGCTCCTACCTAATGATAGGGACCTCCCCTCTTGATGTAGTACCTTACAAAGCTCCCAGATGTACTGTGGACAGCTAATTCCATGTTTGTTGAGAAGTACTTCAGTTAGCCCATCGTAATTGGTCAGTTTAAACTGGTGGAGCACGTGGTTGAGAAGGAACTTAGACTGTGCCAGATTTAGAGGGCCATTCACGAGCTCAAGACAGCAGGGGTCCCTCATGTTGAGAATCTGTATTTAGAAGAACGTAGGAATCACAAAAGATTAAGAAGAAGACAAAGATTCCCAGGGTCACTGATGAAGGTTGGAATTCCCAGAAGTAACTGTTGGCCCAATGGAGAAGTAGAAGGAGAAAATTCTTGTATCCTCATCCAAAGCTCTCACTAGGATTAGTTCCCTATAGGCCTTTATTCTAAAGTACACGTAGCATGCTAATATAATGTTCTAGGTCCTTCATATTTATTAGCAATTACAACCTATATACATAATGGAACAATGAGGTTAATATAAAATACAATTTCACTTCTAAACTGATGTGCATAATACGTAGTATACACTCCGTTGCTGGGGCAACCAAGGCAAATTATAATAAGAGGCACTTTGGTCTCTTATTATAGTTATACAATGCGATATCCTACTGAAAACTCAGTAAACGCCTATAAGTTTGCATTATCCAGCGAAAATGCAAGAAAAGTCTAGGGGAGGAGTGTATAACTATAACATAACACAATTTTCGTCCAGGGAAACAGAGACAGCTGGTGTGGATGGGAAGTCTCACCTTTCTGACCTCGCAGTGTGGCTGAAGACTTATTACGACCTTCACATTCTTTGGAAGGCGGGCTGGTAACCATCGCACCGTGTTAGAAGGGTATTCCCCCTTCACCTTTACAGAGCAATGAGTAAAAAGAAATAACAATTCACTTCTAAATTGTCTATGTATATACTAAGTTGAGCTGCACAATGCATTGTCAATTGTATGCATATATAAAAGTATTTCAAAAATTGTATATGGTGTTGCAATGAATGTGTAACTGCTTCCATAGCAACGGACTTACCCTATCAATACTGTCCAGTATAATGAGTATATTCTGTCTTCCCTGTAGGGGGAGCATCTCATGAAGTGCAACCTGTAGCTGGTGGATATCCAAAGGCATGTGACTCATCCTGGGTGTGCCCAGCTCCTTAATGGACCACACCCTCTGGAGGAGGAGCCTCAGGTCCGGGGAGCTTGGGATGGGACCAACAGAGTGATAGAACACAATCCACTGCTGATGCAGCCTGTTGACAGGTGGAGAGGGGCAGGGCTTCTGATGGACCATCTCAGACCTGCCCACCTCCTCAGACAGTCTAGGAATGAACCTTCTGCTTTTCTGTTGATTCAGTACTCTACCCACTACTTCGGAAGGTTTAGCAACTTGTTCTGATCGATGTCTTGTGTTCATTTCACTGTTCCCAGTTCTGTGGCCAACCTCATCTTGACTCCATTTAGTGGCCTCACTCACACTAAAAGATTGTCTTGATTCATCTTTCTTGACATCAACCTTTTGAATTGCTGACTGCATTTCCTTTTTAGTGGAGAGGTATTTGACATGAAAGTGCTTGGCTACATGAGCAAGGATTGTAGTTTTGCCGGATCCAGTCTCGCCAACCACTACAAGTGGCACTGACATTGAACTATTTTCAATGTAGGCATTAATCTATCAGCATAGATACAGAATACATGATACAGGCTCATTGCCACAGCAATAAATAAATGCATAGATGATTCTTGAGCAATCACGTAGCAGTCAAACAAACAAAATGAAATGATTTCTAAGAGTAGAACAAGTATAAGGTATCAGTTTGGTCTATTGTTACATGATTGCTCAAGAATCGTCTATGTGTTTACAGAATATATACATGAGTCAGTTAAATGCACGTCATATTAAGTGACTCTGGATTATACAGTCTCATAATCTTGACAATCTTTCCCTTTGTACCTTCTCTATCAGGGACTGCTTGCCTACAAGCTCCTGCTTGCTACACTCTTCCATTTCATTCATTTGTTCAACTTCCAGTTGGTTCAGCATATTTTGTATGGGTATAGGTTCCGAAGCAAATAACTTCTTCATTCTGTGAGTGGAGAATGACCTTTTAAAAGGGCAGCTTGAGCGTGTAGTGTTTCCATGGCTACCTTATCAGAAGGAACTCCACAATCAGTTTGGATAGGTAATTTTCAAAACCGGAAAACTTCACTTCACCTGTCATATTTGAGTAAGCAGTGTTTACTGAGTAATTGAAAACCTGATCCTGCATGAAGATCATCAAATTGCATGGAGTACTATCATTTGTACATGTACGTACATAAATTTGACATGTACAAATATGGTTATAATTACTTACTGGATATTTCTGCTGAATATTTGACTTCAGTATGTCCATTCTTTTCTTGTCTTTTTTTAAGGAGGTGTACTTTAAGGATAAATCAACTGGTAGCCGTGAAATGAAACTTGAATCTCGTACAATGAACAGGGCTGCAAGTAAGAGAATGAGGATATAGGGAATGGGGACCTACATAGGGTAGGATATAGGGAATGGGGACCTACATAGGGTAGGATATAGGGAATGGGGACCTACATAGGATGCAGGATATAGGGAATGGGAACCTACATAGGGTAGGATATAGGGAATGGGAACCTACATAGGGTAGGATATAGGGAATGGGGACCTACATAGGGTAGGATATAGGGAATGGGGACCTACATAGGGTAGAATATAGGGAATGGGGACCTACATAGGATGCAGGATATAGGGAATGGGGACCTACATAGGGTAGGATATAGAGAATGGGAACCTACATAGGAGGCAGGATATAGAGAATGGGAACCTACATAGGAGGCAGGATATAGGGAATGGGGACCTACATAGGATGCAGGATATAGAGAATGGGAACCTACATAGGGTAGGATATAGAGAATGGGAACCTACATAGGAGGCAGGATATAGAGAATGGGGACCTACATAGGGTAGGATATAGAGAATGGGAACCTACATAGGAGGCAGGATATAGAGAATGGGAACCTACATAGGAGGCAGGATATAGGGAATGGGGACCTACATAGGGTAGGATATAGGGAATGGGGACCTAGGAGGCAGGATATAGAGAATGGGAACCTACATAGGAGGCAGGATATAGGGAATGGGGACCTACATACGTAGGATGCAGGATATAGGGAATGGGAACCTACATAGGATGCAGGATATAGGGAATGGGAACCTACATAGGGTAGGATATAGAGAATGGGAACCTACATAGGAGGTAGGATATAGAGAATGGGGACCTACATAGGGTAGGATATAGAGAATGGGAACCTACATAGGAGGCAGGATATAGAGAATGGGAACCTACATAGGAGGCAGGATATAGGGAATGGGGACCTACATACGTAGGATGCAGGATATAGGGAATGGGAACCTACATAGGGTAGGATATAGAGAATGGGAACCTACATAGGAGGTAGGATATAGGGAATGGGGACCTACATAGGAGGCAGGAGGGATGTAGGTGTTTGGATGTATATAAGCTGAAGCTAAATGAGACACACCATTAGGATTGCTTCTGACAAAGGCTGCCTGAATAATCTCCATTTCCAGAAGAGATATACCTTTCACCCAGTCCAAGTCTCTAAGGACAGGAGAATTCTCTACCACTTCAGGTGAGGGCTCATATCCAAGTCTCTCTGACAGCAACACAATGAAGCATAACGGAGAATCACTACTATTGTATCTACATACGTAGTAGTGGTGAGAGCATTATACTATTACATGGCTAGCCATTAATAAATAATACAGTAGCCAAGAGTACAATAAATAATTCTATCATTCCCACTGTACGTACACCAAATAAGTATAGAAAGATCCAACCTTTTAATTTCTTGTATACAAGTAGCTGCAAAGTTTGTAGTGTCTGGTGATTTATTGAGGCCCTGTAGTGTGTACAAGATTTATTGCTATATATATGCTATGTACATTTCTTAATGCTGATGTATATACTCACCAGCCGTAGGTCAACTGGAATCAAGTGAATATGATTATTTTGACATAATGTGACCAACTCGGGAAATATATGATTTGATAAAAATGTTCTTTCCTGTAAAGCAAGGTGTGCTCAGAATAAATAGAGATTATGCAAGGTGTAGACAGCTAATGGCTTGGGGGAGGGGCTTCAGCCCTCAGATATACTGTTATTATATAAGTTTGAACCAAAATGAAGACAAATGATATGTAGCTGAAACCCCCACACTTCAAAAACCATTCCTACACCACCGAATAATTAATGAAGATAGTTGAACAATGACCGAATGATGTTATAATGTGTATTATAGTTCATCTGTCCAATATTAAAGATTTCATATAATCATATATATACTTAAATTATATATACGATTACATTTCATATATGTGGCATGCAAGGTTCAGTTAGTAAGGTTCAGTCTATTTTGCATGTTCATATTATTTATTTTGCCTTGTTGTAAGTGCTGCATGGGGCCAATCCGTGCCCTAGTGCCAATGGGCACGGTGCACTCTAATAATATTGATTGATTGATATATACTTAAATTATATGATTACATGAAATCTCCTCACTTCCGCAAATTCTTCGTACACTGATGCAACGTACAAATGAATGCTCCTCCAATCGAGCACTTCATTCTTCTGTTTCCAGTTCGTCTTGTTGTTTGAGGTGCATAACAGTTTGGTTTCGATCACCGCCCACATATCCTCAACATCTAGCTCCTTCCTCCTGCAAGTGCTAGATCCCTTATGGGTCACCTCCCCTTCCAAAGACAAAGCCGCAGGCGCAACTCTTGACGCCCTTGGCGAGAACCAGCCGCATCCCATTGGTCCGATTCGTCTTGTTAATCGTCTCTTCTATCCATATTTCGACCAATCTCTAATTTATGGATCAGCAAAATAAACTGCAGGTCTCTCTCCATTTTACTAATCTAATTTATGACGTCATCGGTTTTAGGTTTTATAACTCTTGTATATAATTATAAATCAAGTACTATATATACACAGTGCGAGTTACCGTACTGACACTCTCCTAGGACAACTAATATAACTGCCACCATGTATGCAGCTAGGTTAAAAGAAAGTGCAGCTTTAGTGGAAACATCCAAAATTTTAAATTTTAATGCATATTCACTGAATCAGTGCTATATATAACTCTGTCAAGTATGCATGTACTGTAAAAAGCTTAAACTTACGTAGTTGGTATCAGCGTTTATATGTACATTTAAGAAAATGTATTTTGAAAATTTGATTTTCATCTAATTACATTTGTATACCAGTACATGTACATTTATATATATAATTAGTGCTGTAACTCTGTCAAATGGGCACATATTTTTGATATAGTCATAATTAGCTGCATCCATCAAGTTTACAAATTTTCAATTTCTAGCTCATTGAAATTTCCTCATGACCTGGCCCCATGCAGACTTAGAGGCATCCAAGAGTAATAATGTGCATACTGCATGTCCTTTTCACTGCTTATTATTGTACATTTAAAAACTTCGTGGGTGCATATATTAATTGAAAGGATTGGATTAAATTAATGTAATCTAAAAGTAGACTCATAATGCTTCCCAGGTTCTCATTCTCTATATATCTTTGAAATCTGAATAATGTAAATATACATTTGGTTGGGAATATGTTAGCTACAATACATTTGATAAATCATAAAGATCATGTCATTCTTATATTCACATAATTAATAATTAGTTGCAGCCATCGTTTACAGACTTTCAATTCCTCATTAAAATTTCCTTATGACCTGGCCCCATGCATGCAGACTTCGAGGCACCCAAGTAGCCAAGGAATACGTATAATGTACGTACTTGTATACTGTATATATGTATCTTTTTCACTGCTTTTATATATATGCATCTGTCTATATAACTGTATTGGTTCATGTATTAATTAAGAGGATTGAAATACTGCTATCTACAGTACTACAGAGATCTAATTATAAATGTACCACATGTAGGAAATAATATATACACAAGTCGCATGAACCCCTTAAGCCACTATAGCTGTATAAGATAGATATTGGCTATATATAAGGCTAACCATATGCAGACGTGTCACACTGAAAACTTAATCATACCCATCACTTCAATGTTTGAGTGCATCATCCCTATTTTCGCTGTCATAATGTGCCCAAACACATATATATATATATTTATAGAAGTGATATGTTTCAGTAAAGGCGCCAGCATTTGCCTGTTAGCCTTCCTATTCTATAATCACTGTCTTGTTCTAATACTTTTTCCAGATGAGTATATCTTATATTAAAATATTCCACTTGTGATTGCATCTGTAGAATTAGCTACTTACGTAGGTGGATCACCTTTGAAAATTTTGAAGAATGCTCTGGTGCATGTTTCTAAGCTCCGTTTAACTCTCTCTGTTTAACTTGGCATTGGACAGATTAAAGCACAGCATTGATTTCCTGAATTACATTGGCAAGCACCTCAATTGTTTTTTTTGCTGAATCATCCAATAAGGCTATCACATCCTTTCCATTAATATTCCTTCATTTCCATTAATCTGGTTATATATTCTCAGCTATATCTCACAGTTGGCTTGCTTGCCAATGCATATGTAATCCAGGAGGTGAGTGCCATACTTAAACTGTACATTGCCTAGTTGATACAATGTGACATGTAGCTAGGACAGTCTATATACTTGACTGCATTAGTACATGTATTAATTGAAAGGACTGATTTAATGCTAGCCCCACAGGTATCTAAAAATAGATATAATAAGAGATATATTATTAGCTTGATATTATGACCACATGTGGGAAATAATATGTAATTATATAAGCTGAACCCACTCAAGCCATTAGCTGTATACGTATATATATATTTGGCTAAATAATATATATAATGAACCACTAGTATATATGCTAGGTAAGACCTTATATATACGTATATTATAAGCATTTATGCACAACATATGTGTACCTACGTAGATGTATAACTTCTTGCACATGGTACAACGAATTTTTCAGTATATATACCTTTAAGATAATAAATAATAAATTAAAAATGTTTGAGCTGAAATGTATTAGAGATATATATTATGTATTTGAATGCAATCAAACTTCATTGTTTCCGCTCCCTCCTCTACATGAGGTAAAATGGAGGCCCTTTAAAAAGCTAGGATCTTCAGTATAAGCCACAGAACATATTTGGAAATATGCAATTTACCTCATGCTGAAGCTGTTTGGAATTAATGTGACAAGCCAATTTGTAGGAACAACAGTCTACTGAGTGTAAAAATGATTAATATGCCATGTGCTCTAGTTTATACAATATTAAGGCTATCTATTGCTCTAAGTGTAAATAGGTGTCATGCTATTGGACATATTTGAGCATATTATCCGTTTTAGTTAACCCGTAATTCATTGATTAGGGAGGCCATGTTTTTCCCCAATTAGAGACTATTGCCTTACATGAATATTATTTAGCACGTGTCTGAAGCATGTATAACTTCCTTCATTCTGTGAGTGGAGAATGACCTTTTAAAAGGGCAGCTTGGGCATGTAGTGTTTCCATGGCTACCTTATCAGAAAGAACTCAGTAAATACTGCTTACTCAAATATGACAGGTGAAGTAACGTTATCAGGTTTGAAAATTACTTAACCAAACTGATTGTGGAGTAACTAAAAACTTGATCCTGCATGAAGATCATCAATGGAGTATTATCATTTGTACATGCATGCATGTGTACAAATGTATATGGTTGCTAACTGGATATTTCTACTGAATGTTTGATTTCATGCAGTATATGTCTGCTCTTTCTTTGTCTGTTAAGAAGGTGTACTTGAGTGATATGTTATCTGACAGCTGTGAAATGAAACTTAAATCTCGTACAATGAGCATGCATATGGCTGTAACTAGAAGGGAAACAGAGAATGGAGATCTAAAAGGCAGTATATAGGGAATGAGGACTCAAGTATAGGAGGCAGGATATAGGGAATGGGGACCTAGGAGGCAGTATATAGGGAATGGGGACTCAAGTATAGGAGGCAGGATATAGGGAATGGGGACCTAGGAGGCAGGATATAGGGAATGGGGACTCAAGTATAGGAGGCAGGATATAGGGAATGGGGACCTAGGAGGCAGGATATAGGGAATGAGGACTCAAGTATAGGAGGCAGGATATAGGGAATGAGGACTCAAGTATAGGAGGCAGGATATAGGGAATGAGGACCTAGGAGGCAGGATATAGGGAATGGGGACCTAGGAGGCAGGATATAGGGAATGAGGACTCAAGTATAGGAGGCAGGATATAGGGAATGGGGACCTAGGAGGCAGGATATAGGGAATGGGGATTCGGTCCGAGGTCTCAAATGCCTATATCCTCCTTCCTATAGGTTCTCATTCTCTATACGTATATCTTTGAAATCTGAATAACGTATACATATATATATATATATTATATTTTTGGTTGGGAATATGTTAGCTATACATATCAACAATACATTTGATAAATCATAAAGATCATGTCATTCTTATATTCAAATAATTAATAATTAGTTGCAGCCATCGTTTACAGACTTTCAATTCCTCATTAAAATTTCCTTATGACCTGGCCCCATGCATGCAGACTTCGAGGCACCCAAGTAGCCAAGGAATACGTATAATGTACTTGTATACTGTATATATGTATCTTTTTCACTGCTTTTATATATATGCATCTGTCTATATAACTGTATTGGTTCATGTATTAATTAAGAGGATTGAAATACTGCTATCTACAGTACTACAGAGATCTAATTATAAATGTACCACATGTAGGAAATAATATATACACAAGTCGCATGAACCCCTTAAGCCACTATAGCTGTATAAGATAGATATTGGCTATATATAAGGCTAACCATATGCAGACGTGTCACACTGAAAACTTAATCATACCCATCACTTCAATGTTTGGATGCATCATCCCTATTTTCGCTGTCATAATGTGCCCATGTGTTATATATTTACGTAGGTACACAAACGCACACATATGTTGTGTATAAATGTTTATAGATATATAAGGTCTTATACCTAACATATATATATACTAGTGGTTCATTATATTATTTAGCCTAATATATATACAGCTAATGGCTTGAGTGGGTTCAGCTTGCATATTATTTCCCACATGTGGTCATAATATCAAGCTAATAATATATCTCAATGCAGTTAAGTAGACTGTAGGTCGTACATATGCATGTCAGATATGTTGTATATATACATTATTCCTCATATATAGAGAAGGAGCTGAGACAATCAAGTAGTTTGATTGCATTCAAACACATGTTATAAGTCTCAAATATAATTCCCTTCAAAGATTATTGGATTCAATTTATTATATAAAACACACACATATGTTGTGCATAATATATCATAACTTTTATCATGCAGTCCCTTTTCTTCTACATTTTAAATTTTAAGCAATAATGACTCATGATATACTTTTTATTAAAGTCTGGTCTATATATATGCGTACCTTTTCCGAATGAGGAATGTATATATGTAAGTGGCAAATAGGACAAACCTTATTATGCACATCATTAGTGTAGGCAAGGGAATATCTATGCACAATAAATTTATCAGTGAGTACAAGTAATAATTACGTATGCATAATATGGAGGAATGGAGAAAACATGGCTGCTAAATTTATCATGCATGTAATTAAACCTATAATATGCTGACACAACAGATAAGATGTCAGTGTCTTTCCTCCTAAATTTGGCAACTTTATATTATATATATATATATAATTTATATATTTCAGTAACTTTCACTATATAAAGTCTAGTCTACAATATGCATCACAGGATCAAATATCAGGTTTCAGAAGGCATGAAACCTATTTGAAACTCTTTTGAACTGCCAGGTTTCAAAAGGTATGAAAGTATGTATAAAACTCGGAAAGGGGCTGTTAAAACTTGAAACCCGTGAAATTAATCTGTTAGCACATTCTTGAGCACCCTTTGAAACCTGGCTGTTCAAGAAGTTTCAAATAGATTTCACACCATATGAAACCTGTAATTTGATCCTGTGCATCCTACTGAGCTATGGGTTTCCTACCCAAAGAGTGTATATAAATTGAGCCACAAACTGCAGTATCAATGGGATCTATCTGTGCTCACAAAAAATGTTGCAGAACAACAAGATATTCCTTTTCACCCTAGCAATAGCTCTAGGCATAGCTGAGGCTAGCAAGATCAATGGAAACGATGTGATAGCATTGGAAGATGTTTCAAAAGAAAACAATTGGGTTGCCTGCCAGTGTAATGATGGAGATGAGTGCCGTGCCTCAAACTGTCCATTGCCAGATTTTGAACGGAGCTTTGAAACATGCTCCCACGCAACCTTCAAAATTGTCAAAGGTGAAACACCTTCTTCTACAGAGGCAATCACAAGTGGAACAGGTGTTTATCTCCTTCTGGCTGATTGCACATCATATGGAGTAGTTTGCTTGGAAGCAAATCATTTACAATGCACTGCTAAAGAAAATGAAAGAGCGGCTAAAATGTTTATTATCTATGCAAAGGGGAAAGCTATAGGAGATGACATTGAGACAGGAGATAGAGTAATACTCTTTAATATTGATAGGCAGAGGTGGCTTGATGTAATTCGTCCTAGACTTGCCCTTAGTGGATACTGTGATGCTGCTAAGGCACCCATTCCACCAAATGACCAGACCTATAAGACTTGCTGGGGAAGTGTTGCCAAAATTCACAAGGAAGAATAAGAACCAGGAGTATTACATTAATGGCTCAATTATAACACTCTGGAATTTCCATATAGGCCTAAGATAATATATCAAACTACTAGGACTTGTTAATTCTCATCTTACTTGGTTAAAGTTCAGATTTATATGCTTTAATTTCTGTGAAATGCAATACAATTTTCTGTGTCGAGCATGATATCCATATATTCATGGCTGCAAGCATGCAAGAATACAGCCAGATCGTCTACATAATATGTAGTCCCTCCCTATACAAATTTAGATGTAATTATAAGGTTAAAGTATTTTCAAGTAAATAATTAAAATTTCTATATAAAGTGTGGGTTGCTTGATAACATAACTGCAATTAGCTGGATCATGTGATATCTGCCTTGTGGGTCTCTAATATGAAACCTGAATGCATGAACAATCATCTACAATATTCGTTTAATAACTCATTGGCTGATGAACAATTATGGTATCAGATTCTGTAAATAACAAGATTAATTAAGAAGTTACATTCAATTCTGTCTTTTTAGTTGTACATACGTAGCTAGTGGTACTTGTCATATATTATTCTAGTCCACTGTGACCAATTCAATAATTATAATAATTGGTTACAAAGATCCGGGTATATAATATATAGTGGGCATACAAGGGATATATAAAACAATACTAAATGATATATACGTATATGCATGAGAGATACATACCACATTAAGGTCATATATATAGTAATGTGAGGCCTAGGGTCTAAATATGCTAGGAGTATATATATATGCCACACAGTAGGCCAGTCTCTTTGGAGGTCTTAACTGGTCTCTTGAACGAAGTCTTGCACTTACAAATTGACTGGCATTTGACTCTATATACGGAGGTACTTCAGAGTACTGTCTCTGGATGGCGAGGCTTTAGGTGATGGCGGCGGTTCCTTCTGAGTAGATTTCCTGACATGGATGGTCTTGCAGCTGAGACAACGTGGCCAGGTGTTTGAGTGTTCCCTGTTTACACCCAGTATTATGGGGTGCCGTTTGTGTAAAAAATGAGGGAAATTTTAACCCTAACTTCACTTGATCACATCAATTTCCCTGAGTTTGGATAGGTAATTTTCAAAACCGGAAAACTTCACTTCACCTGTCATATTTGAGTAAGCAGTGTTTACTGAGTAATTGAAAACCTGATCCTGCATGAAGATCATCAAATTGCATGGAGTACTATCATTTGTACATGTACGTACATAAATTTGACATGTACAAATATGGTTATAATTACTTACTGGATATTTCTGCTGAATATTTGACTTCAGTATGTCCATTCTTTTCTTGTCTTTTTTTAAGGAGGTGTACTTTAAGGATAAATCAACTGGTAGCCGTGAAATGAAACTTGAATCTCGTACAATGAACATGGCTGCAAGTAAGAGAATGAGGATATAGGGAATGGGGACCTACATAGGGTAGGATATAGGGAATGGGGACCTACATAGGGTAGGATATAGGGAATGGGGACCTACATAGGGTAGGATATAGGGAATGGGGACCTACATAGGAGGCAGGATATAGGGAATGGGAACCTACATAGGAGGCAGGATATAGAGAATGGGAACCTACATAGGAGGCAGGATATAGAGAATGGGAACCTACATAGGAGGTAGGATATAGGGAATGGGGACCTACATAGGGTAGGATATAGGGAATGGGAACCTACATAGGGTAGGATATAGAGAATGGGAACCTACATAGGAGGCAGGATATAGAGAATGGGGACCTACATAGGGTAGGATATAGAGAATGGGAACCTACATAGGAGGCAGGATATAGAGAATGGGAACCTACATAGGAGGCAGGATATAGAGAATGGGAACCTACATAGGGTAGGATATAGGGAATGGGAACCTACATAGGGTAGGATATAGAGAATGGGAACCTACATAGGAGGCAGGATATAGAGAATGGGAACCTACATAGGAGGCAGGATATAGAGAATGGGAACCTACATAGGAGGCAGGATATAGGGAATGGGGACCTACATAGGAGGCAGGATATAGGGAATGGGGACCTACATAGGAGGTAGGATATAGGGAATGGGGACCTACATAGGATGCAGGATATAGGGAATGGGAACCTACATAGGGTAGGATATAGAGAATGGGAACCTACATAGGAGGCAGGATATAGAGAATGGGAACCTACATAGGAGGCAGGATATAGGGAATGGGGACCTACATAGGAGGCAGGATATAGGGAATGGGAACCTACATAGGGTAGGATATAGAGAATGGGAACCTACATAGGAGGCAGGATATAGGGAATGGGAACCTACATAGGGTAGGATATAGGGAATGGGGACCTACATAGGAGGTAGGATATAGGGAATGGGGACCTACATAGGAGGCAGGATATAGGGAATGGGGACCTACATAGGAGGCAGGATATAGGGAATGGGGACCTACATAGGAGGTAGGAGGGATGTAGGTGTTTGGATGTATATAAGCTGAAGCTAAATGAGACACACCATTAGGATTGCTTCTGACAAAGGCTGCCTGAATAATCTCCATTTCCAGAAGAGATATACCTTTCACCCAGTCCAAGTCTCTAAGGACAGGAGAATTCTCTACCACTTCAGGTGAGGGCTCATATCCAAGTCTCTCTGACAGCAACACAATGAAGCATAACGGAGAATCACTACTATTGTATCTACATACGTAGTAGTGGTGAGAGCATTATACTATTACATGGCTAGCCATTAATAAATAATACAGTAGCCAAGAGTACAATAAATAATTCTATCATTCCCACTGTACGTACACCAAATAAGTATAGAAAGATCCAACCTTTTAATTTCTTGTATACAAGTAGCTGCAAAGTTTGTAGTGTCTGGTGATTTATTGAGGCCCTGTAGTGTGTACAAGATTTATTGCTATATATATGCTATGTACATTTCTTAATGCTGATGTATATACTCACCAGCCGTAGGTCAACTGGAATCAAGTGAATATGATTATTTTGACATAATGTGACCAACTCGGGAAATATATGATTTGATAAAAATGTTCTTTCCTGTAAAGCAAGGTGTGCTCAGAATAAATAGAGATTATGCAAGGTGTAGACAGCTAATGGCTTGGGGGAGGGGCTTCAGCCCTCAGATATACTGTTATTATATAAGTTTGAACCAAAATGAAGACAAATGATATGTAGCTGAAACCCCCACACTTCAAAAACCATTCCTACACCACCGAATAATTAATGAAGATAGTTGAACAATGACCGAATGATGTTATAATGTGTATTATAGTTCATCTGTCCAATATTAAAGATTTCATATAATCATATATATACTTAAATTATATATACGATTACATTTCATATATGTGGCATGCAAGGTTCAGTTAGTAAGGTTCAGTCTATTTTGCATGTTCATATTATTTATTTTGCCTTGTTGTAAGTGCTGCATGGGGCCAATCCGTGCCCTAGTGCCAATGGGCACGGTGCACTCTAATAATATTGATTGATTGATATATACTTAAATTATATGATTACATGAAATCTCCTCACTTCCGCAAATTCTTCGTACACTGATGCAACGTACAAATGAATGCTCCTCCAATCGAGCACTTCATTCTTCTGTTTCCAGTTCGTCTTGTTGTTTGAGGTGCATAACAGTTTGGTTTCGATCACCGCCCACATATCCTCAACATCTAGCTCCTTCCTCCTGCAAGTGCTAGATCCCTTATGGGTCACCTCCCCTTCCAAAGACAAAGCCGCAGGCGCAACTCTTGACGCCCTTGGCGAGAACCAGCCGCATCCCATTGGTCCGATTCGTCTTGTTAATCGTCTCTTCTATCCATATTTCGACCAATCTCTAATTTATGGATCAGCAAAATAAACTGCAGGTCTCTCTCCATTTTACTAATCTAATTTATGACGTCATCGGTTTTAGGTTTTATAACTCTTGTATATAATTATAAATCAAGTACTATATATACACAGTGCGAGTTACCGTACTGACACTCTCCTAGGACAACTAATATAACTGCCACCATGTATGCAGCTAGGTTAAAAGAAAGTGCAGCTTTAGTGGAAACATCCAAAATTTTAAATTTTAATGCATATTCACTGAATCAGTGCTATATATAACTCTGTCAAGTATGCATGTACTGTAAAAAGCTTAAACTTACGTAGTTGGTATCAGCGTTTATATGTACATTTAAGAAAATGTATTTTGAAAATTTGATTTTCATCTAATTACATTTGTATACCAGTACATGTACATTTATATATATAATTAGTGCTGTAACTCTGTCAAATGGGCACATATTTTTGATATAGTCATAATTAGCTGCATCCATCAAGTTTACAAATTTTCAATTTCTAGCTCATTGAAATTTCCTCATGACCTGGCCCCATGCAGACTTAGAGGCATCCAAGAGTAATAATGTGCATACTGCATGTCCTTTTCACTGCTTATTATTGTACATTTAAAAACTTCGTGGGTGCATATATTAATTGAAAGGATTGGATTAAATTAATGTAATCTAAAAGTAGACTCATAATGCTTCCCAGGTTCTCATTCTCTATATATCTTTGAAATCTGAATAATGTAAATATACATTTGGTTGGGAATATGTTAGCTACAATACATTTGATAAATCATAAAGATCATGTCATTCTTATATTCACATAATTAATAATTAGTTGCAGCCATCGTTTACAGACTTTCAATTCCTCATTAAAATTTCCTTATGACCTGGCCCCATGCATGCAGACTTCGAGGCACCCAAGTAGCCAAGGAATACGTATAATGTACGTACTTGTATACTGTATATATGTATCTTTTTCACTGCTTTTATATATATGCATCTGTCTATATAACTGTATTGGTTCATGTATTAATTAAGAGGATTGAAATACTGCTATCTACAGTACTACAGAGATCTAATTATAAATGTACCACATGTAGGAAATAATATATACACAAGTCGCATGAACCCCTTAAGCCACTATAGCTGTATAAGATAGATATTGGCTATATATAAGGCTAACCATATGCAGACGTGTCACACTGAAAACTTAATCATACCTATCACTTCAATGTTTGGGTGCATCATCCCTATTTTCGCTGTCATAATGTGCCCAAACATATATATATATATATATATATTTATAGAAGTGATATGTTTCAGTAAAGGCGCCAGCATTTGCCTGTTAGCCTTCCTATTCTATAATCACTGTCTTGTTCTGATACTTTTTCCAGATGAGTATATCTTATGCCACACACACACATGCCAAGCAATACCAATCTAGGAAAACATGGCCACCCCATTCACTGCATTATATAGGGGTAATCAACTTAAAATCAATTAATAACTTTAGATTTTTAATCCACTTCTGCCTATCAATATTAAGAGTTTGACTTTACTTCCTGACTCAATGTCATCTCCTATATATATACAGCTTTGTCCTTTGCTTATATCCTAAACATTGCAGTCTGTTATTAATATTCTTGAGCAGTGAATTGTAAAGGATTTGCTTCCAGGGCAAACGATTCCATATATGATATGCAATTATATAGTTAGATTAAGATGTGCACCTGTTCCACTTGTGATTGCATCTGTAGAATTAGCTACATAAGTAGGTGGATCACCTTTGAAAATTTTGAAGAACGCTCTGGTGCATGTTTCTAAGCTCCGTTTAACTCTCTCTGTTTAACTTGGCATTGGACAGATTAAAGCACAGCATTGATTTCCTGAATTACATTGGCAAGCACCTCAATTGTTTTTTTGCTGAATCATCCAATAGGGCTATCACATCCTTTCCATTAATATTCCTTCATTTCCATTAATCTGGTTATATATTCTCAGCTATATCTCACAGTTGGCTTGCTTGCCAATGCATATGTAATCCAGGAGATGAGTGCCATACTTAAACTGTACATTGCCTAGTTGATACAATGTGACATGTAGCTAGGACAGTCTATATACTTGACTGCATTAGTACATGTATTAATTGAAAGGACTGATTTAATGCTAGCCCCACAGGTATCTAAAAATAGATATAATAAGAGATATATTATTAGCTTTATATCATGACCACATGTGGGAAATAACATGTAATTATATAAGCTGAACCCACTCAAGTCATTAGCTGTATATATATATTTGGCTAAATAATATATATTTAATGAACCACTAGTATATACGCTAGGTAAGACCTTATATATACGTATATTATAAGCATTTATACACAACATATGTGTACCTACGTAGATGTATAACTTCCTGCACATGGTACAACAAATTTTTCAGTTTATATACCTTTAAGATAATAAATAATAAATTAAACATGTTTGAGCCGAAATGTATTAGAGATATATATTATGTATTTGAATGCAATCAAACTTCATTGTTTCCGCTCCATCCTCTACATGAGGTAAAATGGAGGCCCTTTAAAAAGCTAGGGTCTTCAGTATAAGCCACAGAACATATTTGGAAATATGCAATTTACCTCATGCTGAAGCTGTTTGGAATTAATGTGACAAGCCAATTTGTAGGAACAACAGTCTACTGAGTGTAAAAATGATTAATATGCCATGTGCTCTAGTTTATACAATATTAAGGCTATCTATTGCTCTAAGTGTAAATAGGTGTCATGCTATTGGACATATTTGAGCATATTATCCGTTTTAGTTAACCCGTAATTCATTGAGTAAGGATCGAGGCCATGTTTTTCCCCAATTAGAGACTATTGCCTTACATGAATATTATTTAGCACGTGTCTGAAGCATGTAACTTCCTTCATTCTGTCTGCTCTTTCTTTGTCTGTTAAGAAGGTGTACTTGAGTGATATGTTATCTGACAGCTGTGAAATGAAACTTAAATCTCGTACAATGAGCATGCATATGGCTGTAACTAGAAGGGAAACAGAGAATGGAGATCTAAAAGGCAGTATATAGGGAATGAGGACTCAAGTATAGGAGGCAGGATATAGGGAATGGGGACCTAGGAGGCAGTATATAGGGAATGGGGACTCAATATATGCAACTGTATTGGTTCATGTATTAATTAAGAGGATTGAAATACTGCTATCTACAGCACTACAGAGATCTAATTATAAATGTACCACATGTAGGAAATAATACACAAGTCGCATGAACCCCTTAAGCCACTATAGCTGTATAAGATAGATATTGGCTATATATAAGGCTAACCATATGCAGACGTGTCACACTGAAAACTTAATCATACCCATCACTTCAATGTTTGGGTGCATCATCCCTATTTTCACTGTCATAATGTGCCCATGTGTTATACATTTACGTAGGTACACAAACGCACACATATGCTGTGCATAAATGTTTATAGATATATAAGGTCTTACCTAGCATATATATATACTAGTGGTTCATTATATTATTTAGCCAAATATATATACAGCTAATGGCTTGAGTGCATGGGTTCAGCTTGCATATTATTTCCCACATGTGGTCATAATATCAAGCTAATAATATATCTCAATGCAGTTAAGTAGACTGTAGGTCGTACATATGCATGTCAGATATGTTGTATATATACATTATTCCTCATATATATATAGAGAGGGAGCTGAGACAATCAAGTAGTTTGACTGCATTCACACACATGTTATAAGTATCAAATATAATTCCTTTCAAAGATTTTTGGATTCAATTTATTATATAAAACATACACATATGTTGTGCATAATATATCATAACTTTTATCATGCAGTCCCTTTTCTTCTACATTTTAATTTTAAGCAATAATGACTCATGATATACTTTTTATTAAAGTCTGGTCTATATATATGCGTACCTTTTCCGAATGAGGAATGTATATATGTAAGTGGCAAATAAGACAAACCTTATTATGCACATCATTAGTGTAGGCAAGGGAATATCTATGCACAATAAATTTATCAGTGAGTACAAGTAATAATTACGTATGCATAATATGGAGGAATGGAGAAAACATGGCTGCTAAATTTATCATGCATGTAATTAAACCTATAATATGCTGACACAACAGATAAGATGTCAGTGTCTTTCCTCCTAAATTTGGCAACTTTATATTATATATATATATAATTTATATATTTCAGTAACTTTCACTATATAAAGTCTAGTCTACAATATGCATCCTACTGAGCTATGGGTTTCCTACCCAAAGAGTGTATATAAATTGAGCCACAAACTGCAGTATCAATGGGATCTATCTGTGCTCACAAAAAATGTTGCAGAACAACAAGATATTCCTTTTCACCCTAGCAATAGCTCTAGGCATAGCTGAGGCTAGCAAGATCAATGGAAACGATGTGATAGCATTGGAAGATGTTTCAAAAGAAAACAATTGGGTTGCCTGCCAGTGTAATGATGGAGATGAGTGCCGTGCCTCAAACTGTCCATTGCCAGATTTTGAACGGAGCTTTGAAACATGCTCCCACGCAACCTTCAAAATTGTCAAAGGTGAAACACCTTCTTCTACAGAGGCAATCACAAGTGGAACAGGTGTTTATCTCCTTCTGGCTGATTGCACATCATATGGAGTAGTTTGCTTGGAAGCAAATCATTTACAATGCACTGCTAAAGAAAATGAAAGAGCGGCTAAAATGTTTATTATCTATGCAAAGGGGAAAGCTATAGGAGATGACATTGAGACAGGAGATAGAGTAATACTCTTTAATATTGATAGGCAGAGGTGGCTTGATGTAATTCGTCCTAGACTTGCCCTTAGTGGATACTGTGATGCTGCTAAGGCACCCATTCCACCAAATGACCAGACCTATAAGACTTGCTGGGGAAGTGTTGCCAAAATTCACAAGGAAGAATAAGAACCAGGAGTATTACATTAATGGCTCAGTTATAACACTCTGGAATTTCCATATAGGCCTAAGATAATATATCAAACTACTAGGACTTGTTAATTCTCATCTTACTTGGTTAAAGTTCAGATTTATATGCTTTAATTTCTGTGAAATGCAATACAATTTTCTGTGTCGAGCATGATATCCATATATTCATGGCTGCAAGCATGCAAGAATACAGCCAGATCGTCTACATAATATGTAGTCCCTCCCTATACAAATTTAGATGTAATTATAAGGTTAAAGTATTTTCAAGTAAATAATTAAAATTTCTATATAAAGTGTGGGTTGCTTGATAACATAACTGCAATTAGCTGGATCATGTGATATCTGCCTTGGTCTCTAATATGAAACCTGAATGCATGAACAATCATCTACAATATTCGTTTATATATATAATAACTCATTGGCTGATGAACAATTATATATATAGTATATAGAAAATGGTATCAGATTCTGTAAATAACAAGAAGTTACATTCAATTCTGTCTTTTTAGTTGTACATACGTAGCTAGTGGTGCTTGTCGTATATTATTCTAGTCCACTGTGACCAATTCAATAATTATAATAATTGATTACAAAGATTCGGGTAATATATAGTGGGCATACAAGGGATATATAAAACAATACTAAATGATATATACGTATATATATGCATGAGAGATACATACCACATTAAGGTCATATAGTAATGTGAGGCCTAGGGTCTAAATATGCTAGGAGTATATATATATGCCACACAGTAGGCCAGTCTCTTTGGAGATCTTAACTGGTCTCTTGAACGAAGTCTTGCACTTACAAATTGACTGGCATTTGACTCTATATACGGAGGTACTTTAGAGTACTGTCTCTGGATGGCGAGGCTTTAGGTGATGGCAGCGGTTCCTTCTGAGTAGATTTCCTGACATGGATGGTCTTGCAGCTGAGACAACGTGGCCAGGTGTTTGAGTGTTCCCTGTTTACACCCAGTTTTATGGGGTGCCGTTTGTGTAAAAAATGAGGGAAATTTTAACCCTAACTTCACTTGATCACATCAATTTCCCTGAGTTTGGATAGGTAATTTTCAAAACCGGAAAACTTCACTTCACCTGTCATATTTGAGTAAGCAGTGTTTACTGAGTAATTGAAAACCTGATCCTGCATGAAGATCATCAAATTGCATGGAGTACTATCATTTGTACATGTACGTACATAAATTTGACATGTACAAATATGGTTATAATTACTTACTGGATATTTCTGCTGAATATTTGACTTCAGTATGTCCATTCTTTTCTTGTCTTTTTTTAAGGAGGTGTACTTTAAGGATAAATCAACTGGTAGCCGTGAAATGAAACTTGAATCTCGTACAATGAACATGGCTGCAAGTAAGAGAATGAGGATATAGGGAATGGGGACCTACATAGGGTAGGATATAGGGAATGGGGACCTACATAGGGTAGGATATAGGGAATGGGGACCTACATAGGGTAGGATATAGGGAATGGGGACCTACATAGGGTAGGATATAGGGAATGGGGACCTACATAGGATGCAGGATATAGAGAATGGGAACCTACATAGGAGGCAGGATATAGAGAATGGGAACCTACATAGGAGGCAGGATATAGAGAATGGGAACCTACATAGGAGGCAGGATATAGAGAATGGGAACCTACATAGGAGGCAGGATATAGGGAATGGGGACCTACATAGGATGCAGGATATAGAGAATGGGAACCTACATAGGGTAGGATATAGAGAATGGGAACCTACATAGGAGGCAGGATATAGGGAATGGGGACCTACATAGGATGCAGGATATAGGGAATGGGGACCTACATAGGAATCAGTGCTATATATAACTCTGTCAAGTATGCATGTACTGTAAAAAGCTTAAACTTACGTAGTTGGTATCAGCGTTTATATGTACATTTAAGAAAATGTATTTTGAAAATTTGATTTTCATCTAATTACATTTGTATACCAGTACATGTACATTTATATATATAATTAGTGCTGTAACTCTGTCAAATGGGCACATATTTTTGATATAGTCATAATTAGCTGCATCCATCAAGTTTACAAATTTTCAATTTCTAGCTCATTGAAATTTCCTCATGACCTGGCCCCATGCAGACTTAGAGGCATCCAAGAGTAATAATGTGCATACTGCATGTCCTTTTCACTGCTTATTATTGTACATTTAAAAACTTTGTGGGCGCATGTATTAATTGAAAGGATTGGATTAAATTAATGTAATCTAAAAGTAGACTCATAATGCTTCCCAGGTTCTCATTCTCTATATATCTTTGAAATCTGAATAATGTAAATATACATTTGGTTGGGAATATGTTAGCTATACATATCAACAATAATACATTTGATAAATCATGAAGATCATGTCATTCTTATATATATTCACATAATTAATAATTAGTTGCAGCCATCGTTTACAGACTTTCAATTCCTCATTAAAATTTCCTTATGACCTGGCCCCATGCATGCAGACTTTGAGGCACCCAAGTAGCCAAGGAATACGTATAATGTACGTACTTGTATACTGTATATATGTATCTTTTTCACTGCTTTTATATATATGCATCTGTCTATATAACTGTATTGGTTCATGTATTAATTAAGAGGATTGAAATACTGCTATCTACAGTACTACAGAGATCTAATTATAAATGTACCACATGTAGGAAATAATATATACACAAGTCGCATGAACCCCTTAAGCCACTATAGCTGTATAAGATAGATATTGGCTATATATAAGGCTAACCATATGCAGACGTGTCACACTGAAAACTTAATCATACCTATCACTTCAATGTTTGGGTGCATCATCCCTATTTTCGCTGTCATAATGTGCCCAAACATATATATATATATATATATTTATAGAAGTGATATGTTTCAGTAAAGGCGCCAGCATTTGCCTGTTAGCCTTCCTATTCTATAATCACTGTCTTGTTCTGATACTTTTTCCAGATGAGTATATCTTATGCCACACACACACATGCCAAGCAATACCAATCTAGGCCACCCCATTCACTGCATTATATAGGGGTAATCAACTTAAAATCAATTAATAACTTTAGATTTTTAATCCACTTCTGCCTATCAATATTAAGAGTTTGACTTTACTTCCTGACTCAATGTCATCTCCTATATATATACAGCTTTGTCCTTTGCTTATATCCTAAACATTGCAGTCTGTTATTAATATTCTTGAGCAGTGAATTGTAAAGGATTTGCTTCCAGGGCAAACGATTCCATATATGATATGCAATTATATAGTTAGATTAAGATGTGCACCTGTTCCACTTGTGATTGCATCTGTAGAATTAGCTACATACGTAGGTGGATCACCTTTGAAAATTTTGAAGAACGCTCTGGTGCATGTTTCTAAGCTCCGTTTAACTCTCTCTGTTTAACTTGGCATTGGACAGATTAAAGCACAGCATTGATTTCCTGAATTACATTGGCAAGCACCTCAATTGTTTTTTTGCTGAATCATCCAATAGGGCTATCACATCCTTTCCATTAATATTCCTTCATTTCCATTAATCTTGTTATATATTCTCAGCTATATCTCACAGTTGGCTTGCTTGCCAATGCATATGTAATCCAGGAGGTGAGTGCCATACTTAAACTGTACATTGCCTAGTTGATACAATGTGACATGTAGCTAGGACAGTCTATATACTTGACTGCATTAGTACATGTATTAATTGAAAGGACTGAATTAATGCTAGCCCCACAGGTATCTAAAAATAGATATAATAAGAGATATATTATTAGCTTTATATCATGACCACATGTGGGAAATAACATGTAATTATATAAGCTGAACCCACTCAAGTCATTAGCTGTATATATATATTTGGCTAAATAATATATATTTAATGAACCACTAGTATATACGCTAGGTAAGACCTTATATATACGTATATTATAAGCATTTATACACAACATATGTGTACCTACGTAGATGTATAACTTCCTGCACATGGTACAACAAATTTTTCAGTTTATATACCTTTAAGATAATAAATAATAAATTAAACATGTTTGAGCCGAAATGTATTAGAGATATATATTATGTATTTGAATGCAATCAAACTTCATTGTTTCCGCTCCATCCTCTACATGAGGTAAAATGGAGGCCCTTTAAAAAGCTAGGGTCTTCAGTATAAGCCACAGAACATATTTGGAAATATGCAATTTACCTCATGCTGAAGCTGTTTGGAATTAATGTGACAAGCCAATTTGTAGGAACAACAGTCTACTGAGTGTAAAAATGATTAATATGCCATGTGCTCTAGTTTATACAATATTAAGGCTATCTATTGCTCTAAGTGTAAATAGGTGTCATGCTATTGGACATATTTGAGCATATTATCCGTTTTAGTTAACCCGTAATTCATTGAGTAAGGATCGAGGCCATGTTTTTCCCCAATTAGAGACTATTGCCTTACATGAATATTATTTAGCACGTGTCTGAAGCATGTAACTTCCTTCATTCTGTCTGCTCTTTCTTTGTCTGTTAAGAAGGTGTACTTGAGTGATATGTTATCTGACAGCTGTGAAATGAAACTTAAATCTCGTACAATGAGCATGCATACGGCTGTAAGTAGAAGGGAAACAGAGAATAGAGATCTAAAAGGCAGTATATAGGGAATGAGGACTCAAGTATAGGAGGCAGTATATAGGGAATGGGGACCTAGGAGGCAGTATATAGGGAATGAGGACCTAGGAGGCAGTATATAGGGAATGAGGACTCAAGTATAGGAGGCAGGATATAGGGAATGGGGACCTAGGAGGCAGGATATAGGGAATGAGGACCTAGGAGGCAGTATATAGGGAATGAGGACTCAAGTATAGGAGGCAGGATATAGGGAATGAGGACTCAAGTATAGGAGGCAGGATATAGGGAATGAGGACTCAAGTATAGGAGGCAGGATATAGGGAATGAGGACTCAAGTATAGGAGGCAGGATATAGGGAATGGGGATTCGGTCCGAGGTCTCAAATGCCTATATCCTCCTTCCTATAGGTTCTCATTCTCTATACGTATATCTTTGAAATCTGAATAACGTTTATATAATATATATATTATATTTTTGGTTGGGAATATGTTAGCTATATATATCAACAATACATTTGATAAATCATAAAGATCATGTCATTCTTATATTCACATAATTAATAATTAGTTGCAGCCATTGTTTACAGACTTTCAATTCCTCATTAAAATTTCCTTATGACCTGGCCCCATGCATGCAGACTTCGAGGCACCCAAGTAGCCAAGGAATACGTATAATGTACGTACTTGTATACTGTATATATGTATCTTTTTCACTGCTTTTATATATATGCATCTGTCTATATAACTGTATTGGTTCATATATTAAATAAGAGGATTGAAATACTGCTATCTACTACAGAGATCTAATTATAAATGTACCACATGTAGGAAATAATATATACACAAGTCGCATGAACCCCTTAAGCCACTATAGCTGTATAAGATAGATATTGGCTATATATAAGGCTTACCATATGCAGACGTGTCACACTGAAAACTTAATCATACCCATCACTTCAATGTTTGGGTGCATCATCCCTATTTTCACTGTCATAATGTGCCCATGTGTTATACATTTACGTAGGTACACAAACGCACACATATGCTGTGCATAAATGTTTATAGATATATAAGGTCTTACCTAGCATATATATATACTAGTGGTTCATTATATTATTTAGCCAAATATATATACAGCTAATGGCTTGAGTGGGTTCAGCTTGCATATTATTTCCCACATGTGGTCATAATATCAAGCTAATAATATATCTCAATGCAGTTAAGTAGACTGTAGGTCGTACATATGCATGTCAGATATGTTGTATATATACATTATTCCTCATATATATATATAGAGAGGGAGCTGAGACAATCAAGTAGTTTGACTGCATTCACACACATGTTATAAGTCTCAAATATAATTCCTTTCAAAGATTTTTGGATTCAATTTATTATATAAAACACATACATATGTTGTGCATAATATATCATAACTTTTATCATGCAGTCCCTTTTCTTCTATATTTTAATTTTAAGCAATAATGACTCATGATATACTTTTTATTAAAGTCTGGTCTATATATATGCGTACCTTTAAATTTTCCGAATGAGGAATGTATATATGTAAGTGGCAAATAAGACAAACCTTATTATGCACATCATTAGTGTAGGCAAGGGAATATCTATGCACAATAAATTTATCAGTGAGTACAAGTAATAATTACGTATGCATAATATGGAGGAATGGAGAAAACATGGCTGCTAAATTTATCATGCATGTAATTAAGATACCTATAATATGCTGACACAACAGATAAGATGTCAGTGTCTTTCCTCCTATATATATTTGGCAACTTTATATTATATATATAATTTATATATTTCAGTAACTTTCACTATATAAAGTCTAGTCTACAATATGCATCCTATTGGTTTCCTACCCAAAGAGTGTATATAAATTGAGCCACAAACTGCAGTATCAATGGGATCTATCTGTGCTCACAAAAAATGTTGCAGAACAACAAGATATTCCTTTTCACCCTAGCAATAGCTCTAGGCATAGCTGAGGCTAGCAAGATCAATGGAAATGATGTGATAGCATTGGAAGATGTTTCAAAAGAAAACAATTGGGTTGCCTGCCAGTGTAATGATGGAGATGAGTGCCGTGCCTCAAACTGTCCATTGCCAGGTTTTGAACGGAGCTTTGAAACATGCTCCCACGCAACCTTCAAAATTGTCAAAGGTGAAACACCTTCTTCTACAGAGGCAATCACAAGTGGAACAGGTGTTTTTCTCCTTCTGGCTGATTGCACATCATATGGAGTAGTTTGCTTGGCAGCAAATCAATTACAATGCACTGCTAAAGAAAATGAAAGAGCGGCTAAAATGTTTAGGATTTATGCAAAGGGGAAAGCTATAGGAGATGACATTGAGACAGGAGATAGAGTAATACTCTTTAATATTGATAGGCAGAGGTGGCTTGATGTAATTCGTCCTAGACTTGCCCTTAGTGGATACTGTGATGCTGCTAGGGCACCCATTCCACCAAATGACCAGACCTATAAGACTTGCTGGGGAAGTGTTGCCAAAATTCACAAGGAAGAATAAGAACCAGGAGTATTACATTAATGGCTCAGTTATAACACTCTGGAATTTCCATATAGGCCTAAGATAATATATCAAACTACTAGGACTTGTTAATTCTCATCTTACTTGGTTAAAGTTCAGATTTATATGCTTTAATTTCTGTGAAATGCAATACAATTTTCTGTGTCGAGCATGATATCCATATATTCATGGCTGCAAGCATGCAAGAATACAGCCAGATCGTCTACATAATATGTAGTCCCTCCCTATACAAATTTAGATGTAATTATAAGGTTAAAGTATTTTCAAGTAAATAATTAAAATTTCTATATAAAGTGTGGGTTGCTTGATAACATAACTGCAATTAGCTGGATCATGTGATATCTGCCTTGTGGGTCTCTAATATGAAACCTGAATGCATGAACAATCATCTACAATATTCGTTTAATAACTCATTGGCTGATGAACAATTATGGTATCAGATTCTGTAAATAACAAGATTAATTAAGAAGTTACATTCAATTCTGTCTTTTTAGTTGTACATACGTAGCTAGTGGTACTTGTCGTATATTATTCTAGTCCACTGTGACCAATTCAATAATTATAATAATTGATTACAAAGATCCGGGTATATAAATATATAGTGGGCATACAAGGGATATATAAAACAATACTAAATGATATATACGTATATATATGCATGAGAGATACATACCACATTAAGGTCATATAGTAATGTGAGGCCTAGGGTCTAAATATGTTAGGAGTATATATATATGCCACACAGTAGGCCAGTCTCTTTGGAGATCTTAACTGGTCTCTTGAACGAAGTCTTGCACTTACAAATTGACTGGCATTTGACTCTATATACGGAGGTACTTTAGTGTACTGTCTCTGATGGCGATGCTTTAGGTGATGGCAGCGGTTCCTTCTGAGTAGATTTCCTGACATGGATGGTCTTGTAGCTAAGACAACGTGGCCAGGTGTTTGAGTGTTCCCTGTTTACACCCATACTGGGGTGTTATCCTCCAGTGGTGGTAGAGGTCTTGTTCTAAGCCTCCTTTAAATTCATAGTTGCAGTTCTCTGCTAGGTTGTATACAGCACGGTTTTATATAGTGATCTGCATGAAGTTTCATCAGCCAGCTGATTTCTCTGATTGAACATTTTTCCTCACGATAAAGTGATTGTCTATGCCTTTGAAAACTTCAGCAGATATACCTCCCTCTCCTCCTGTGAAATGCATTACAATTTTTTGTGCCAAGCATGATATCCATATATTCATGGTTGCAAGAATACAGCCAGATCTTTTGAGCTATATATTATTGTCTACATAATATGTAGTCCCTCCCTATACAAATTTAGATGTAATTATAATAACAGTTAAAGTTTCACGTAAATAGTCCAAATTTAGGTTGCTTGATAGCATATATAATTGCAATTAGCTGCATGGATCATGTGATATCTGCCTAATGGGTCCCTTAACCTCCAGCTGAATGCATGATCAATCATCTATACACTATTTATTATGTTAATGTTTATATATTCATAATAAATATTCCTTTTATATATATATTATTCATACCTATGTGGCCATTTTATTAGATTACTGTACAATTAATATCAGATCTAGACCCGATGTTGTTTAGACTTTATCTTCATCAACAATTATATATATAATCATATAGCAATCAACAAATGCTGTGTCTACACCTATGCAGGACCAATCAGTTCTTGAACTTATCACTTATATCCTTTCCTGCATGAAAATGAATTAGATATATAACATTGAAACTGTAAAGTAGTGTATATAACTGTGAGCCAACTGTCAGTTTTGAATGAGATTTGATTATCCACTATAAATGCCCTAAAGATAAAAAGGTTAATGTTGAAACTAACAAGTGCAACTGAAAATGAATTAAATACATAACATTGAAAATGTACTGTCTGTAGTGTATATAACTGTGAGCTAACTGCCAGTTTTGAATGAGTTTTGATTATCCACTATAAATGCCCTAAAGATAAAAAGGTTAATGTTGAAACTAACAAGTGCAAATAATATTAACTGAAAATGAATTAAATACATAACATTGAAATTATTGTACTGTAGTGTATATAACTGTGAGCTAACTGTCAGTTTTGAATGAGTTTTGATTATCCACTATAAATTCCCTAAAGATAAAAAAGGTTAACAAACTGTGTAGTGCTTATAATAAGGAAAAGATCATGAATTACGTGTGTTTCTGGGTAAATTTAATATCCCCAAACAGATGTTTCTTGTTGTATCTATTGTTGGCTTGCAATTGGTCAGTGAGTTTGGTAGGCGGAGCAGAGGAGAACAATAAAGATAAGTGCAAACATATAGAAGACCTGGTGGAACAACTGAGTAAAGAGAGTGGAAATGTGCATGACTACTTTGGAAAGCCTCTTAATGTAAATCAGCTGCTAATTCCGAATGTCGTGTTTCTCCACTTTCAGCTGATTAATAAGACAAATCTTTCTAATGTGGCATCAACAAAGGATGTCTGCTGTCAGTGGAAGAGTGAAGGTTGTTCTATATATGTCTGGTTTACTTCATTTGAATATTTGTTACTACTTCCAATGATGTTTGAAGCATTTAATAGTGACCAGCACTACTCTGAATACCTTCCAGTAAGTATTTGCATAGATATCCCTTCACACAACCAACAAGACATGTATGCGCTGAAAGCATTGACTGATGATGTGAGTCCATGCAACATTGCTGCATGTATATAAAGCTATATATATATATGTACTTATAAATTTAAATGTACGTATGATGTGTGTATATGTATATATATAAATATATATATACCCATTCTGTTTCTAGGTCCTGTCTTGGAGCCATATGAATTATTTAATTATATTATTTATTTATATTATATTAGATTAGATTACCTTAGTACATTGTAACTTGCACTGTGTATATATATATATATACTAGCTACACAGTGCAAGTTCCTTTGTCCATTGTGCTCTTAAAGCAGGATCCTTAGGGAATGTGTGAAGGCTATATCCACCCTCAGTGGTATTTGAGCAACCTCCAGCCACGCAACGTTTAGGCATCGCCCTTAAGCAAGCTAAATTCGACCGTAAATCGTTTTACAGGGCAATTATAATACTAATTGAGGCGATTTTCGTATTATAATTGTATTATTTACCGTACGAAGGGGTCCCGTTGTGACGTCATAACGCATCATTCACAAAAATGACCGATTTTACAAAAGTCGGCGCCGGAAGTGGAGACTTTTCGACTGTTTGCGATCGATTTGGACAAATTTCGCTATCATAGTCGTTCTAAACTTTATGTTCCTCATCGATTTAAAAAATTTCATGTCATAGGACCTTTAAAGAGATCGAAGTGACCCCCAGGATAATCAGTATTTTAAATAGTATGTATAGTTGCAGGCTCTGAGATCCTCAACTACTGCATAGAGAGTAGTAGTTGATACAGATCATCCAATTGCAAGGTAGAACACATGGCCTACCAATTACCTTTTCACACCTTAGTATATAGACTGAAGATGATGCATCTGTATGCCATATATCAACAAAGGTTCCAGTCTTAAAGGGATCTCAGCTAATAACCACAGCAGATTTTAATTGCCTTGTGAGGGAGCTAAGAATACTGATGGTTGGTTGCATGCATTCGCATAATCAATAGGGTTAGAGACTATTTTGTAACTTGTACACAAGGACAAAAAAGGCCAAGGCCTATATATACGTATGTCATATGATGTACCTTGTGTACAAGTTACAAAATGGTCTCTAACCCTGTTGATTATGCGAATGCATGCAACAAACCGTCAGTATTCTTCCAGACTGGACATTGCAATTGGTAACTCGCAACTATACCATTTGAACAAACTTTCCCACTAGAATGAGGTCATCATGTATTAATAACTTGTGGCAATAACTTTTACAATTACCAATCGATTACAATGTACGGTTTGGACAACCGACCCAAAAAATATACAGCTTACAAACCATGAATAGATTAATAATGTATTATAAGAGATTTAGAGATTAACTTTAAATATCAAAATTAGGTTTTTCATTTTTGTTATCCTTTATAGATCTATATATATCTCAAATTGTAGGAATTATCTATTAATTGCAATGGTGTATACATCCCTTACCAACCAGTGTGGTATGATGGACATCTGTATAATGTTTATTCTTTGATTTATGAGTATTCTCTACCCCATCCACGATGGAATGGAGCCATACAGTTGCAAATTTTGCTTCTCGGTCAAGTATTTATTTGCAGTATTCTGACAATGAATTTTCTTTATAAATGGGGAAGGAGAATACGTAGAGTATCTGACCTTTCTTCAACTACCAAACATAGCTCATTAACAAAGACACTTACTCAATTCAAGATATTTGGTTGGATAGTTACCTTGTTACCCATTGGATTATACTGTTATGCTTCAGTGAAAACCATTCACATTTTAAGTACACACGAGGAATACTATCCAGAGTACTTCCTTCCTGAGGCCATACTTGGATTAGCATCTATACTAGTAATGATACTTGTATTCCTATGTGAATACCCACTTATCTACAGCGTTATGACAGCAGTTAGATCAAGCAGTAGACAGGGCAGTAGCAATGTACAAAGAAAGTGTAAATATTTGATCAGTCGTCATTTATCTGCAATTGGCTGGGCTGGTTCTGTTTATGGTATTCAGACAATGACATATTTAATGGTATACATTGGAGTTTATTTAATATCTACCCCCTTTAATACTCTCATTGTTACTGTGGGCATATTGTTTTATACAGCTACTATAGTCATTATAGTCCATGAGCTTTATCTGATGTTGCGACATCCAAGGAACTGCTGCTGTTGTAGAAATCACATTAAGATTCTCTTTTATGTTGCTGTGGTGTTTGTGTATAAGGGACTATCTAGTTGTCTCTTTGTGTTATTGACTCATTACAAAGACTTTGGTCCACTTCTGGACAGTACTAAATTGGAATATTTGATATCATCTGCTTGCATTGCCTTAATAGGATATCTGGGAAAACAGAAATTTTTTGAATCATTGAAGAAAATTAAAGAGTTTGATAGGGACTTTAATAGTCAGAACCTTATAAGTATAACTGATCATGCATGATTACATTTTTTGACTATAATATTATATGGAATTGGAAACCTACAACTGATTATGAAGGCCTATATACCTATATATATATGCAACATGCACATTATGGATCTATATGTATATATATATAATATTATAATTAAAGGTTTATACGTATATTTACGGTATATGTCTGAAAATGCAATAGAACACATTGCATACTTAAACAATAATTTGCAAATATTTAAGGCTAGCTTTTGCTCCATGTGACATTTTGCACTGGATTAGGAATGAAAAATTACACTTACATAAGAGTGCACAAATAGCACCTATTTTATTATGTTATACGTATAAACAATGATTAAATTATGCATAATGAAGATTCTGAATCCAATAAAAAATCTTATTCTTTCTATACTGTAAGAGTGCATGCATGTTGAAATATACGTATATCGTACGTATATTACAAGCTTTAATTATATATATATCCCATTGCTGGTTAATGGTATTATTATACGTATTCTGGATACACCCATGCAAGAAAAGTCAAACTGGATGGGAATCAATTATGTACCCTTTTACAGTGCATGAAATCACTCATTGCCATATTTGCCTGTATTACTTTTTTGTATATATATAGATATTATATAATTATTGGCATATATCAGAGAGTACGGTAGTAGTAGGAATGGCCGGAAAAAAAATGGCCGCCCTATCCAATGTATTAGCAATCAACACCTCATAAATCGCCAACGAAGCGATTTTCGGTTATATTCGGTTATTTGCAGCGATTAATGCACGCTTTCCTAAATGTCAAAACATGTTTCGACGCTCTACACGCTCTATAGCGTTCAAAAAGCGGCTAACTAGGAATAGACCCATTCCTACTTAAGGTTAGTGCGCCCAAACACAGAAGTGTATGGTTAAGTTACTTAAATTTCAGTATATATGCAACTTCTGTATGATTAGCCTTATCATATAATCAGTGTCTTGTTTCGATACTTTTTGCAGATGTATTAGTGAACACTGCCATTACTACTTCTAACATCATTTTTGTAAATGTTTTTTATTTACTTTATATATATGAATATTGGGAATTTTATATAAAATCTATATACCACAGAAATGCAAGAAATTATGGCAATTCAAATTTAAAAAAAATCACAGAACAATTTAAAGCTCAGGTTTCATATGTTTTGAAACAGTTTGCATGATCTGCAGGTTTCAAAAGCTATTATAGCGATGGGAATTTTTCATATACATATAGGTTTCAAGTTTTGATCCACTGCTTTATTTTGCCAATTTATATCCTTTGAAACTGACTATATATTCAAACACTTTCAAAAAAAGTTTCTTCCTATATGAAACCTGAGATTATATAGCTATAGGTCATTGCTGAATTAGAATTTGCATGCAATAGCAAAAAGTATACGTACGTATATTTATAGTTCATTTGAAAAATGGTATTGAATTTAACTATATATATAATATTCACTATAATGAAGGAACAACAATATATATTATATTATATTGATTCAGAAATGAATTTGCAAGTTTTCAATAATTACATTAGGTACTATATAATAGAGAGAGAGAGAGAGAGACAGAGAGCAAAATCTCTAGAGAAGTTACTTGTATGTATACGCTTGTAGCATAGCTTTAGATGAAGGCAGGATCTACAAAGATATTCAACAAATTAAACAGGGTAAAAAATCTCTTTTGATACCACAAGTTATAATGAAAAGTTTAAGTTGTTCTACTGCGCCCTGGATAAATTTCCATATGAAATTCTCAAGCCAATGCTCCTTGTTGTATCTATTGGTGGCTTGGTTGAGTTTAACAGGAGGAGCAGAGGGGTATGGTAAAGAGCAGTGCAAGTATTTAGAAAACTTGGCAGTGCAAGTCGAGAAAGCAGGTGGAAAAATGCATGACTACTTCGGAAAGCCTGTTAATCAGCCATTTCTATTTGGAAAAAAAGTTTTGTTTCTCCACTTTCAGCAGATTAATAAGACAAATCTTTCTAATGGGCAATCAACAAAGGATGTCTGCTGTCAGTGGAAGAGTGAAGGTTGCTCTATATATGTCTGGTTTACTTCATTTGAATATTTGTTAGTGCTTCCAATGATTTTTGAAACATTTAATAGTGACCAGCACTACTCCGAATACCTTCCAAAAAGTGTTTGTATAAATGTCCCTTCAAACTACATTGAAGACATATATAGTCCTGATGTGAGTCCTTTAATATACGTACATACTTATATATATGTATATATAGAAAGCTACATACACTTGTATTATACTATATTATTGCACTATAATATTATTATATGACTTGATATATAAATTTTATAATTTTTAATCACAATTGCATATATACATCAATTAAGGCATTTTAAAAATACATCTATGTATAATTCTGTATATAGGTGTTATATAGTGATTGCAAAGGAATAATTATTCCTTATCAGCCACTGTGGTATAATGGACATCCATCTAACATAGAAACCATATTTAGGAGCATCGGGCCAGAGTACCGATGGAATGGGGCCATACAGTTGCAAATGTTACTTTTTGGTGAAATGTTTATTTGCAGTATTCTGACAATGAATTTTCTTTATAAATGGGGAAGGAGAATACGTAGAGTGTCTGATTTTTCTTCAACTACCAAACATAGCTCATTAACAAAGACACTTACTCAATTCAAGATATTTGGTTGGATAGTTACCTTGTTACCCATTGGATTATACTGTTATGCTTCAGTGAAAACCATTCACATTTTAAGTACACACGAGGAATACTATCCAGAGTACTTCCTTCCTGAGGCCATACTTGGATTAGCATCTATACTAGTAATGATACTTGTATTCCTATGTGAATACCCACTTATCTACAGCGTTATGACAGCAGTTAGATCAAGCAGTAGACAGGGCAGTAGCAATATACAAAGAAAGTGTAAATATTTGATCAGTCGTCATTTATCTGCAATTGGCTGGGCTGGTTCTGTTTATGGTATTCAGACAATGACATATTTAATGGTATACATTGGAGTTTACTTTATGAAAGACCCCTTTGGGTATTTCTTTTTAATAATTGTAGATTCATTATTATACACTGCTGTCATTGTCATTATAGTCCATGAACTTTATCTGATGTTGCGACATCCAAAGAACTGTTGCTGTTGCAGAATTCACATTAAGATTCTCTTTTGTATTGCTTTTTTATTAGCATATAGAGGACTAGAAACATGTCTCTTTCTATTACTAAAGCATTATAAAACGTTAGGCCTAATTTTTGACAGCACAAAGCTGGTGGAATATTTGATTTCTTCTCTATGTGTTTTCTTGCTTGGATATTTTGGAAAGAAGAAATTTTTACAAATATGGAAGAAGAGTGAAAGGGAATGTGATAGAGAGTTGCAAGGTTATAGCTTATACTACCCACTCTCTCCTTAATATAACTGAATAAACATAATTTATTCATTTCACACTGTGTTTACTTTATATATAATATGTGTAATGGTTAACATTTATGGTTATACATTTAATTAAGTTACGTATGTAATAGTTATACATTGACCATGATCTCACGCAACGTTAGTATATACGTACCGCCCTAGTTTTAGATATATGCATAGTCACTTATAGGTGCAGTTAAATCTCTGTGTTAATCGTTATACATGTACAGTTAGTTGCATGGTTGATTAAAATTGAGGTTGCTGTGTGCGTATATAAGTTGTTTCTATACACGACTCAAGAATAAAAATTGGATATGTAATGAACATTTAATAATGTGCATGTAGAGAAAGTTTATATAGGAATCTTTAGCATGCATGACTAAAATGTACATATATTACGTATGTAATTCTTATGTAATATACATACTGTATAATAGCAATATGATTTCTATAAGATTTTGGATCATTATTACTGAAATTGAATCTGTATATACGTATAGTTTAAAAAATTATATAGAAAGTATTATTCTTTCAAGATTATGAAAGAGACTTTTAATTTATGCTAACAATATCTTTTCAATAATGTGTATATACTATATATATATATACGTGTGCTTAAATATGAAACATGTCCTAATATATGTATATACCATTTGTGCATCTATATAACTGAAGAATCAAAGTATACGTATATATATAATATTTTATAACCATGCAATTGCTCTTTACATGTATATACAGTGCCTTAATTATCTTCAGTATTTGACAGCACTGCATTCAATTTGGTCTTATAATTACTCTGATACTTGAAAACAAAACAGTTGAATTATATATAAACATGCAATGAAGTATAACACATAAAGATCTAATATGGGCTGGTTAATTACAACCTAATTAAAGCAGTTTGATCAATTGTCATTTTAACCATGTAAAATACATGGAAATTTGATAGATCATATATTCTCCAGACTGCTGAGATATATAATAGTTATAAATGTTGACTGATCACATTCGAACCAATGGAGTGAATTATATGTACTTGGTACAGTATATTGTTTACATTATATATAAGGTGCAGTGTAAGGATATATGGGTGGTGTTTGTCTACATGCATACAGAGGTGATCATGAAGATCTTGCATTGTGGTATAGTATAATACAAGTATATATAATAAACCTCTCAAGTAGATATACATGTACATATCTATTGTTTTGCTTGCATGTGGTCGAGTTTAACAGGTCGGAGACTATCAATGCAAATATCTAGAAATTTAAACTTTGTGGAGCGACTGAGTAAAGAGTGGAAATGTGCATGACTACTTTGTGGAAAGCCTTATGACTTAAATCAGCTGTTTAGCCTTAAAATTGATTGATCATGCCCATCAACAATAAAGTCATATTTTTCCACTGTTAACTGAAACATGTACAGTATATTGCAGAAAACATGTTAATTAAAATTCTATTGTGTGAATGTTGCTTTTGGTATATATTTGGAGAATAATTATCATTGCAAACATTTTGAAGAAAAGCATGATTGTTTGCATGATTATGCATACAAGTCCTATACGTATAAAATTTGCAAGGAAGCAAGCAGCAACCATAGGGCCTATATATACAGGCAATGTCCATGTAGTTGGCAGAGGATTGATTCCATGTATATACCAATATATAGAAAGTACGTATAATGAGGCATGTATGCATGAAAAATCTAAGATACCATTTTCCTACATGCTATGCCTATTCTGTAAAAGAGCCTATAGGGGAACTAAACCTGAAGAGAGCTTTGGATGAAGATACATGCACATGTACGTTTATGCAAAATGCTATGTTTACCACATACATATTGTGTTGGGTCTGTTTGTTGTCCATTTGAAAGTGAAAATCATATTATATTAATGTACGTAAATTGAAATCTCGTATAATTTCCATATGAAAGTACTGTACATCAATTATGGAATAAGGTTTTGTTAACTTTACTCTAGCATTTAGCATTATGTATAAAGTGAATGCTTGAATAAATAATGAAAACTTCTCAGCTATTATTTAAACTCTATATACTATACCTAATCATTTTCACATTCCTTCATGTTCGTGATGCAAGATTTGCGTACACTAAAAGGCTACCAACCTTCAAATTGAAAGTCTATGCCATTAAATGTACATTATTAATATACAACTACATCTCATATGTACATGAATAAACTACACCATATTCCTATGTGCTATGGCTATTGTGTAATAAATTAAAAAGCTTATATAGGGAACTGAACCTGGAGAGAGTTTTGGATGAAGATAAAAGAGTCTTCTCTTTCTTCTTTTGCTCCACTGGGACAGACAGCTTTTTCTGGGAATTCCACCCTTCATCAGTGACACTGGGAATCTTTGTCTTTCTTCATCTTTTGTGAATCCTTGGCTCTCTATGCTAAATCTTATTATACATGTACGTATATTAGCTAAATCTGCTGTTATGTATACTAATGGACCAACCTTATACAACTTGGTAGGTTTGATATCCTTCTTATATAGTCTATTTACTACTGGTTTCAAAACTTAAGCAGTTTGTCGATAGCTACAGTTGGACCAGACAGTTTTAAGAGTCACTCTAGGTTGTGATATCATTAACTGATCCTTTTTAAATTTTGTACTATTAATTTCATATTGAATTTAGGTTATTCATCTTAGATTTACCCATTTACCCAGCAAAATGAATTTCAATTCATGTCACCAGTCTAGGAAATAATGATTTGAAGACACATGCACTGCAGCCCAAGATACTGTCAAAGAATAAATATCTATATACATACAGATATACTGATTAATATTATTACATTTTTTTCTGCTGTTTTATCTTCACAAAGGGACGTCAAAAAAGGAATGTTACACTATGGTTTTGGATTGAAAAATGTTATGTACAAAAGTGATTGCAAATTAATTAAATACATCTATTACAACTTTTAGACAAATTGAATGCTGGATTAGATCCAACTTATTTCATCATCGTGATTACCACTGCTTTCATTTTGGCCTTCAAAGAGATCCCATTCTGACATTCTTAAGGTCAAACGGGAGTCTGCTTTTACTAAAGAATCAAAAGATCCTCGCATTACTCCGCCAGATGTACTCTCATACTTCCCTGAATCACTCAAATTTTCTAGAGACTGAGATCTTTCTGCAGGGGCAGGGGTGCTTGTCAAGACAGCTGGAGACATTAACCTAAGAAATACAGTAACAGTAGCAAATCCAAGATACATAATAATATAATGGAATATATATCATGTAGCCTTAATTTTAGCAATGCACCTGTGTATTGCTTTAGTAAATTCGTTTGCCATAAAAAAGACCTTCATATTAAGCAGATTATTTACTTAAGTAGATAAACTATTCTCTCGTGTCCATTTGACCACTGAGAGCATCTGTCAAAAGGGTTTAGTTCATAAGGAAATTAATTATGTATTCCAAAGTACAGCATTTTTCATATCCTTTATATTACATACATACGTACATACGTATGTACATGTTAAGGACTTACAAAGGACCAATTAAAAAAGACAGAATTTCAGAATAATCTTATATACGTACAATAAAGTAATGGGAATAGGTAAAAGTATCTGTAAATCCAATTAAGGTAACTGTACAGTAAACGAGAGTGTAAAAAACATGTACATACATACATACGTGCATACTATACCGCATGGCGCCAAATTTTCGAGGAGTACAATTTTCGCAGATTGGCCTTCCCTAAGTTTTCACAGATGGAGAGCCTCATGACCTTTTTAAGTGTTTGTTGATAACAGTAATCATATTATTATGAGGTGCCATCGCAACGCTGAAGGATTTCAAAGGAGTGAATCATGTGGAAGACGTGTAGTCTAGTAATGACAAGCTTCAGCGTGGAGGCAATGGTGCGCAGCTACGTATCATGTGACAAATAGTGCCAAAATTTCGGAGAGCACAATTTTTGTGGTTGAAAACTCATCTGTGAAAAATGCGAAAATTGTGCTCCTCGAAAATTTGGCGTCGTACAGTAAATAGATAGCCTTTTGGTACTGTATGTGTCTTAAGCTATATGACCATACTACCTACAAAATCATACATACCTTGCTTGGGTGGTATTCTTTCTCAACAGTCGTTCTTGTGCAAGTTGATCTTGAAGGAAAGAGATACGTGCTTCTGCTGTTGAGAGTTCTTCTTTAAGGTCCAGTTTTTCATCAGAAATCTTTTCATATTTCTTTCTCCACAAATGCACTATACTCTCAGTTGCTCTACGATCTACAAATAGACAAAAACTTTGGCTATGGTCACTATGGAAACTATACTAGCTACAGGTATATACCTATATTTCAACATGTATACTTCAACCACATGAAAAGGAAGGAATGTTTACAATTCTGTTAACCTTTCAATGCTTGATCCATATTTTGTTCATACTTGTTTAATTGCTCAAAGCATTCATCAAGTTCCATCTTAACATCTTCCTTTTGTTTAGTTATGTCACTTAACTGTTCTCTTAAATTGACAATTTCCTTTCTTAAAAGCAGCAACTCATCTCTTTCTGATGGTGTTAACACTGTAGCAGAGCACAAAATGATAGTTAAAAGAATCTCTCCTCTATTATTGACTACAGGATTGCTTAGAATGAGAATAACATTTAATTTGGCTTGTGCATACTGCGCACAATAGCAATAGTAAGTAGTACTATCTAGCAGAAAATCTTGACGCACATAAAAAACAATGTACTGCCGGACAGCCCAGAGCACCCTCGGACAGTCCTTCAAACGCTACACTTGCAGGCTATCAAACACTACACTCACAGTCCAGAGCACCCTCGGACAGTCCCTCAAACACTACACTCACAGCCCAGAGCACCCTCGGACAGTCCCTCAAACGCTACACTTGCAGGCTAGGGCACCCTCGGACAGTCCCTCAAACACTACACTCCAGCCCAGAGCACCCTCGGACAGTCCCTCAAATATTACACTTGCAGGCTAGGGCACCCTCGGACAGTCCCTCAAATATTACACTTGCAGGCTAGGGCACCCTCGGACAGCCTTTAATTTTAAGGCTGCTCAAAATATTTGGTCAGCCATTAGGGTGCTCCTTGCTCAGGCTGTAAAAAAGTTCTTATTCTGACACTTCTGTGTGTGTGTTGACACAACAGTATGTGTGTCCTTCAAATATAGGTAAGTGCTGCATTGTAAGCAATAGTATGTAGCCCATTGTTTATATACACTATTGCATTACAAAGCCTATGAAGCATATAATGTGATTACCAGGTGTTGGCCTTCTCTCTGCTTCATGGTTGTCATGGTGATATGAAGGAGTACCAGTGTGGTCTTGTTTTGTTTTCCTAGCAGTGGGCGGGGTGTCAGGAGCAGGTTTCTCTTCCAATCTTTCACTGTCACTTAGACCTGATTGTGAGAGCTTTTGTCGCAGAAATTCAACTTGTGCCAATGCTCTGTCTCTCTCCCTCCCCATTTCACTGGCTGAATGTAGCAGCTGTTGATGCTGTCTTAAAATAGTATTCATTTTAGCAACAGTTAGTTCATATTCATCATTAGCCTTGTCTCTCTCTTCCTCTAACTTTTCACTTACACGAATTTGTGTTTCAATGGCTAATCTCAACTGATCTACCTCATATTTGGTTACTTTGACTTTTTTGTATTTTGTGTTGGTGTTTGCATTCTCCGTAAGGCTGTGATAGGCATTTGAAACTCCCTTCTCCAAAGACTGCATTAAGAAAGAGAATACATATACGTACATATGTTGCTTACAAGGACTATTATATAATTTAGGACTACTGGCCCTTAACACTATAGAACAAAAACTTTCAGAAAGTCTTTCAACAATGAAGGAGGCTTTCCCTGGAATAACTATCCAGCCAAGTGTGTGAAAGAAAAAGAAAGAACCACATACGTACTGCACTTGGCATCTAAAGCTTCTAATAGTCAGTAGCTTTCTGATAACAGATGTACACTTACCAGCAGGTACGTATGTACGTATGTATGTAGTTGCAATAATTTTAATAATGTAATTTATTACAAAGATGATTAATAGAATGTTCTAAATAATAGTTTCTAATCATAGGTATGGGAACTGCAGTGCTGATCTGAAGAGGAGTCATATATGTAGGCCTAACCAGCACTCACTTCAAGTTTAGCCAATGTTTCATTTCTCTGTTCAATGACTCGACCGCAAGTCTGCATTGCAAACGACCATTGCATCTTGTACTTTGTAGCTTCTTCTTCATATTTATCCCGATCTCCAATCAGTTCTGCTATCTCGTGTTGCAAAATGGCCACCTCCGCCTCTGTGAGCCTCAACTTTGTTGCTAGGTCAATTTGGCCATCTTTGAGGAAGAGCATAACTAGCAACATACACAAATATCCCAATACACCCAGGTTGACCCGCGAAAAGGGGTACTCTCAGTCATGCACTACTTGCTTATTGTTCTATTCTACTCCCACTAGCTAAGGAATACCATACCGACCAAGGAACAGCCAAAATTATCGATATTCCCTTTCAGCGATGCCAAACGTCTTATAAGATATTAAATAAGGTAAAATATAATCTCTACCGTACATATCGAAATAAATTAAGCCTAGGAATGAGAATAGACACTAGCGATATGGTAGATTCTAATTATCATTAACATACAATGAAATCCTACACTTCACCACCTCGGCAAATACGTACGTTATACCATATAGATCCTATATACTTACGTAAGTAATATATATAGGATTAATCGTAATACATATTCGCAAACACAATTACTGTGCTGAACAAGTAACGGACCTGTGGTCAGTTCTTCTTTATGTCCTCTCTTCGACGGCGGGGAGTATCCACCTGGAACCACTAGACCGCTTCTTTTGTCGCGCGATATAGATGTTAGAGCCGCGGTACCCTCTGAACGACCTTGATGTTTACCAACGCTTTTTCGTGTATCCATGTTAGTAGACGCCATTTTACTTTCTGTTAGCTATCAATGAATTTCATTATTCAAAATACTGCTACAGGTCAGAAAAGTTTTAAGTGCAAACTACGCAATAACCTAAGAATCACGCGCTCAGTTCGGTGCAGGTATTCCTTCACTCCAATCAGAGTTGGCCACAATCAGCAATAGTTACAGTCTTGGAGGTCTTCCCACTTTCAGATCCAACCCTTTCCATAGCCTCGTAGACTTCATGGCCTTCTACCACACCCCCAAAGACAACATGCTTCCCATCTAGCCAAGTGGTCTTGGCAGTGCAGATAAAGAACTGAGATCCATTAGTGTTTTTACCAGCATTAGCCATTGACAGTATCCCTATACAATAAAACCATTAGTCACAATAAAGGAAAATAGAACTTACTTAAAGTACCTCAGGGGCTCTTTAAAACAACACACTTAGGGAATACCACACAACTGGTTTATTTCTGTGGCAGACTTACTAATGTAAATATTGGAAATGGTTTGTAAAAACATTGTATTGGTAATCTGTGTATGTACGTAATATTACCACAGGTCCATGTGCAAAGAAAGCATCTATTATATGGTATTTAAACCTGTTTCTTCCCTCTCACACCAGAGGAGACTGAAGGCAGTGCTAACCCTACAACTACCTTGATTGGGTCTTATAGAGAATAGCAAGTTTTAGTCTGCATAAATGTAACATAACCTCACAGTGAGGCAACTAAATGTTTCTTGCACTCAAAATGAAACTATTGGGGCAAAAGCTTGGACCAGGTGATAGTGAATAATGTCACTGTATGTTTAGTCTTCACAGAATGCTACCTTAGGTAAATGGCATCGAAGCTTACATACTTTATAGTTAACCTTTTATTGGCATGTTAAAGTGTTTCTACCATTCCTATACATATAAGTTGATAGCCATTCATAAGAATATCACGTATATTAACAAATCCTTTTCTAGTATTATTCATTTTTATTTCCTTAAGACAATTGAATGTCATAAAATGACATTCGTTTGGCCCAAAAGCATTAAGTAGACAAGACTGTCTTAAAGCAGCCATTTTGGTTCCTTTGTGTAAAGTGTCAAGTTACAAAATAATGTATGTTTTTTTCCTTACATTTACATAATTTGTATGTTATGTAGATTGTTGTTTCATTCAATATACTGTGGTTCATAGAAAGCTCAAACTATGATTGAATGAGAAGTCTGAGAAGTTAACACAATTTAATCAGCCAGTTACTATAAAGACATCACTTCCATTCCCTTACAAACCCAATGCAAACAATAAATTATACAAACCCGGTCCAGTGTGCTTCAATTGGAAGTTCTCATCCGCAAACTTCTCCCCGTAAATGCTTCTTCCTCCTGTTCCATTGCCTTTTGTGAAGTCCCCTCCTTGACACATGAACCCAGGAATGATGCGATGGAAACTGCTTTCTTTGAATCCAAAACCTTTCTCTCCGGTGCACAGGGCACGAAAGTTCTCTATAGAATAGAAGAGAACACGCAGACGTGAACAGAACACCTTTATACTAGCAAGTTCAGCACCATCTAGTAGTCAACTATTTAGACCAGTAGCCATTAGGCCGATCCCTACTATAACATGACCCGATTAAATAATTTAACTCTATATCACTATATTCATACTCGAGTTATTAGAACTGTTTCAAAAGCAGAAACTAGAGAAACTAGTCTCAAAATCCAAATAAGCAATGCCGTCCCAATATTCGGATTGCTATATATGGGACAATTCATGCTTCCCATACATCATAATTGGTTACGAAACTTAATACACTGCGGTAGATTTACATCACAGACTAACTTTTAGTTAACACTTCCGAAAGCATAAAAAAGCACAAACCTGCAGTTTTTGGAACAACGTCAGCCCTCAACTCAAACACGAGTCTCCCTGCAGATTTTCCACCAATAGTAATGTCGAAGAAGACCCTTGGTTTACTCATTGTGGTATAGTTTCTCAAAAGTGCTCCAAAGACGCGTACACCAAACAGCATGGATCGAAGAGAAACTGCGCATGCGCACTTGGTGACATCATACCCTTCGGCGCGGAAATTTAAAACCTTAAATTTACTCCATGATACAAATAGTACATGCGTACGTACGCAGGTCATGATTAGTAACTAAATCTAGGCAATTACTATTCCATTTCCATTCTCTGCAATTCACTTGTATAGACGTTATAACTCTCCAGGTCATATAACACAAGAAAACCTACATAAAGTACATAGTAGCAGGACTGTTAGTAGAAGCTTCAACGTACATAGCTGTATTGTGATTATAAGAATCATAAATGTGTGCATTTTCAAGCTTGGTTACATGATGGTATAACATATAATAATCCATACAAATGTACATGTTTCAAAGTGTACACACGCACCTGCTTTAAACTGCAGTCAGTTGTTGCATTAATAAACCCCTTTATTGACCGCAAGATGGTTTGTGCAGCTGTGTGCTTGGGAAAGTTATTTCTATACAAAAAAAAGAAAAAAAACATTTTAACTCAATCCAGGGTTTTAAATCAGTGGAATAAAAATCACATGAAAAGGTGAGAAATAGTGAAGTGGACAAATGTGGGGAAACCAAAAGGTACTTACGATCCGCTAGCAATTGAAGGAAAGGCCACACTGTGAAGGTCATTCTCTATGGCTACTTTTAGCACATTGATCACTGCATCTTTCAGCTGCTCCACTCCTTTCAGTGGGTCCCAGACGGGACTATGTACGTGAATGACATGATCACAGAGACTCAAGTCACCAGATCCACTGATAACAGCTATAAATGAGTTATAGATTACACAACATTTACACAACTATGGTGATTACTAAGCATTGATTAAGGCTATTCATACCTCCAGACACTTCCAGTGTGGTTTTCGTGGCTACCTCTTTCACTTCCCTCTCAAAAGCCAATCCGCCTTCACTTCGCAACACAGACCCTACATATATGCACATTTACATAGATACAGTATAATATCACACACATGCACACTATAAAGTACACTAATTAAGTACAAAACTCACATATGTTAAATATATAGGGCTATAAAATTAAAGGAGGAAATATTAATCATTTGGAATTGGGGCGCTGCACATACTTGGAATAAAGAGTGCTTACCGACTTGTCCACCTAGGTTTAGACTGGCATTTGTTGGGTGCACGTAAGCGTCTGCCTTTACATCTACTATGCTCGCCTTCACTACAGTCAGCTTCTGCCCCATCTGAAGGGTGCGCTCGCTGAGGACAGTGTATGCACCTTGGTCGCCATCTTCTTCTCCCCTTTCAGCTCTTTTCTTCTTGGCCCCGCCTTTTTTGGGGGTGCTTGCAGATTTCTTTGAGGCACTGCCCTAGGAATCAAGCAACAGTACTACAATAGCTAGATAACTAATTGGAATAGCTGAATATGTATATGTAATGTACATATGTGTGTTAATATAGACATATGTACATATGTATAATTGTATGTATTGTATTAAAATAGACATATGTATGTCAGCATTGTATGTGTGTTAATTTGTATGTATGAAATATGAACAGCATGTGAAACAGATAATAGATGCAGTTGTTCAATTACAAAATGAGTAGACATTATGTCTATTGAAAGGTTTAGTTTCAGAGCCATCAATAAATTTAAATGCATCACACTAAAAACAAAATGGCTTCACTAAACCTCAGAATGTTAACAATTACCAAATATTGACTACTACAATGTACTTAGTACAGACATTCTATGCTATATCATGCAGAGAATACTGAGCAAATAACAATGCTGCCTGTAGTCACAGCAGTACCTTTCGTTTCTTTGGAGTCCCTTTAGGTTTGCTCGGAGATGGTTGAGAGACAACTACAGGAAGTGGCTTTGAAGTTGTTCCCTTCTGCAATTTAGTCCAGTCGGACCTTTTGTGCAGGAGCAGGTCCTGGATATTGGGCAATACTCCTCCTTGTGCAATGGTCACATTCTTGAGAAGCTAAAATAAAAAGATGACAAAGGGTAATACTCATATAATAATAACTGTTAAAGTGACACATGGTACATAAATACAAGACCAAACTGTGCCATGTTAGTCAGGTATTCTGGCTGTTGAAAACTAAAGAAGGTGTTAAGGTGTTTCGATTTGCAAAGCAAAAACAAGAAAACTAATCTCAACTAATAGTGAATCACACACACTACAGGTGCATAAAACCTAAGGAAATACAATACACTACAATTGAGGTAAAACTATTTGTAGGTGATAATTATATATAGCTCTCAGTAGATAAGAAAAATTACCAAATTTACATGTTTGCTTTAAGGAGACACTCCACACTCCACACAGGTGTGTATTTAAGTCTTTTACATGTTTCAATATTGAAAAACAAACCAACATGGCTGTGGTACATGGTATGTGGAGAGGTGGCTGTCTTGACATGATATTCTAGCTGGCAAAGTGATGCTACCATACAGTAAGACCTAACAATGAGTGTGTTAAACAACTTATATACGTATTAGCTACCAAATGTATATTCAAATGCGTGCATACCCTATTTAATTCATCGTCACAAGAGACAGCCAACATCACGTGTCGCGGTGTAATTCTCCTCTTTTTGTTATCCGCGGCCGCGTTACCTGCCAACTCGAGCACTTCCGCGCAAAGATACTCTATAACGGCTGCAGTATAGATGGGAGCGCCGACAGCTATGCGACGATGTCTGAAATCTCCTCTTTTCATATTTCGATACATTCTAGAGACAGGAAATATGAGTCCCGCTCTAATGCTACGAGAAATACGGCTCTTCTTCTTCAGTGCTTTTCCTCTACCCGACATGGCGTCCAAGTAGCAGGATAACGAGCTAAATGTTGTAGAACAAGATATGAAGCTTTAGACTTTTTAACGGAAATGTGCAGACACGCCCATCTTATCATTTGCGTTTACCTATTTGCGTTTTTGCTAAAATTGGGTTCAGCGGCCATTTTTCCAGAACAGTTCACTTAGCAGTCAAAGAGCATGCTACGTCTTGAGACTGGTCAGCTGTGGTCGATGGTGCGCAAAACCTTCCTCAGGCTGGGGCAGAGCCGTTTCTAAGCGGAAGTAGTAGTGTCTATGTTGAAATGATGTACGACGCCTGGCAGAAGGACCCAAACAGCGTGCACAAGGTAGCGATATACATTGCCTAATTGCTTCTCGATATTATTATTATTATTATTATTATTATTATTATTATTATTATTATTATTATTATTATTATTATTATTATTATTATTATTATTATTATTATTATTATTATTATTATTATTATTATGGAAAGAGGATGATGATTGGTGGTAATTAGGCATGAAAGAAAGAGGTAACAGGATTAAGAAAAGAAAAGGCCTAAGTGTCCATATACAATAAAATACTAAATACTAGATGAAATAATACAGGAAACACAAACATTAAATAATTATACATGAAAAGTGACCCTTTGTTATTGTAGCTATATATTCCAGCTCACACAGAATGTACACCATTCAGTACATGATAGTCCACCTATGTAGTTCTTAGTTAGCTAAATGGGTAGCGGCCCTGTATATGTAGGAGAAGAGAGACAGAAAGATAAAAGTTTCTCCTTCTCCCTCTTATAAACATCTATCTGTTACTCTTGGTACTCTGGGTGGAGCAACTAAAGTCATAACTTACAGTTCCAGGCCTCTAGTAAAGGATGTTATTCTTATTTCTCTTTTATGGCTGTCTTTAATGTTATACTGTCATCAGCTTTGTAGACTGTTTATGTGTGCATGTAAACAGTCATTACAAAGACTCCCAGGATCTCTGATGAAGGGTGAAATTCCCAGAAACAGTTGTCTGGCCCAGTGGAGAAGAAGAGAAGGAGAAGGAGAAAATTATTGTATCCTCATCTAAAGCTCTCACTAGGTTTAGTTCCCTATAGACCTTTACTCTAAAGTAGATGTAGCATATATGAAATAGGGAGTATTAAATTATTCATATGAAGTCAGGTTGCCAAGGGGGCGGGGCCGGGTGAGGCCTACCAGTCCCCGCCTACTTTAGCCCACTCATCCTTGTCAAGCTCCCTATCTTCACCGAGTAGCTCGACTGCTCATAGAATTGATATTACCCAGGACATTAAGGATTACTTGATAGTTAATTCACTAATCAGATCCTATCAAGTGAGTAATGAACTGGGATACAAAGTGTTGCATATTTACGTACAATGTATAGTGCATACTTTCTATGAAATGATAAGGATTATAAGTTATGTTCATAGAGTTAATGGTTATAATAGAACCATCTAAAAGATAAGTTTTACACAGTTAGAAGGAACCTATTCTATTACAATCTATTCTTTATGTATGTCTCTTATATACACATCAATGTATATTCCTTAGTCTCTATAGCACCTCAAAACTTAGTGGATATGTCATTCAAAGTTCTCTAGGATTTCCTATAAGTTTCATAATAGGTTTGGAAGCCAATCCTTTCTTATCTTTTGGATGGTTCGTCTTTGAACCTTTTTGAACATCTAAAGATGCAGTTTTTGGTAATAGATTTACTGAACTGCATCTTCAAGTGCTCTGAAAGTCAAAAGATGAATCATCCAATAGATAAGTTCGATGCAGTCAGAGGAAACCCTTATTCTATTACAATCTATTCTTTATGTATTTCTCTTACTGTAAAACCCTTAATATTGACATCCATTATATTTAGCATTTTACCCTACATTACTTATTAGCGTCCATTAAATTTAGCATTTTGTTATAAATACTTGCTCCACACTACTGTGTGATGAAACCCTTATTCTATTACAATCTATTCTATGTGTTTCTTATCAACGTATCTATAGGAAAATGGTGTGTTTAGATTATTCATTTCCCTTGTGTCCTCAGATATGGGCTCACATCTAAGGGGTGCCCTCGCTGAGGACACTTTAGTTGCCATCTTATTCTCCTCTTTCAGCTCTTTTCTTCTTGGCCCTGCCTTTTTTGGGGGTGCTTGCAGATTTCTTTGAGGCACTGCCCTAAGAATCAAGCAACAGTACTACAATAGCTAGATAACTAATTGAAATAGCTAAATATGTATTACATATGTAATGTACGTATGTGTGTTAATATATAGACATATGTACATATAATTATATGTATTGTATCAGTATTAATATAGATATATTAAAGCAATATATGTGTATTAATATAGACATACATATTGTATGTGTGTTAATACGTATGTATGAAATATGAACAGCATGTGAAACAGATAATAGATGCAGTTGTTCAATTACAAAATGAGTAGACATTATGTCTATTGAAAGGTTTAGTTTCAGAGCCATCAGATGCATCACACTAAAAACAAAATGGCTTCACTAACCTCAGAATGTTAACAACTACCAAATATTGACTACTACAATGTACTTAGTACAGACATTCTATGCTATATCATGCAGAGAATACTGCATGAGCAAATAACAGTGCTGCCTGTAGTCACAGCAGTACCTTTCGTTTCTTTGGAGTCCCTTTAGGTTTGCTCGGAGATTGTGGAGAGACAGCTACAGGAAGTGGCTTTGAAGTTGTTCCCTTCTGCAATTTAGTCCAGTCGGACCTTTTGTGCAGGAGCACGTCCTGGATATTGGGCAATACTCCTCCTTGTGCAATGGTCACATTCTTGAGAAGCTAAAATAAAAAGATGACAAAGGGTAATACTCATATAATAATAACTGTTAAAGTGACACATGCTATATAAATACAAGACCAAACTGGGGCCTTGAGTCAATATAAAACTACATATGAAAAATCTAAGATACCATTTTCCTACATGCTATATGCCTATTCTGTAAAAGAGCCTATAGGGGAACTAAACCTGAAGAGAGCTTTTGAATGAGGATACAGGAGTCAATAGGTATAAGTGTTCTACAGTATATTGAAATATACACTGTATATTAGTCATATGGCTTAATACAATAATGCACTGTGTAGCTTTAGAGCAAAAGAAAATTTAAGTTTTACTATGTAGATTTAAATGTCTCAATATCAGAGAGCACTTCACCTCCTTTAAGACAATATATGCAAATGGGTGACAAATACCTCACTTCTACCCATATACCTACAAACATACATACGTACGTACGTACGTACATTGTTCAAGATTATATTACATGTACTAGTCAATTTGTCAATGTTAAGATTTACGTAAATGAGGCAAAATGTGCCATGTTAGTCAGGTATTCTGGCTGTTGAAAACTAAAGAAGGTGTTGAGGTGTTTTGATGTGCAAAGCAAAAACAAGAAAACTAATTCTAGATTTTCTCAACTATTAGTAAATCACACACAGGTGTACACTTACACATAATTTATAACTGTTAGCAGATGCATAAAACCAATCTAAGGAAATACAATACACTACAAATGAGGTAAAACTACTTGTAAATGATTATTATTATTATTATTATTATTATTATTATTATTATTAAAGTGCCCATGCATGTACATACATTAAGGTGTAGATAAATGCCAACCAGTTCTGGTTAAGGGGCACAGGGCTATACCTGGACACGTATAAACCATCGCCACTTAAGGCTACCAGGCCATCCGCCCAGGTACATAGCCTGACTGCCTGGGTGCATTAAGCCCTCGCCACTTAAGGCTACCAGGCCGCACTTCCCAAACAGTCACATACACATGCACCAAGTTCGGAGGTGGTGCATTATTTAGTTCAAGTAAAAAAAAGGGTGAAGGGTGATTTATAGAGTGAGATGATGTGGGTAATGTAGATAATGTAGGTTTTACAAATTTACATGTTTGCTTTAAGGAGACACTCCACACTCCACACAGGTGTGTATTTAAGTCTTTTACATGTTTCAATATTGAAAAACAAACCAACATGGCTGTGGTACACGGTATGAGGAGAGGTGGCTGTCTTGACATGATATTCTAGCTGGCAAAGTGATGCTACCATACAGTAAGACCTAACAATGAGTGTGTTAAACAACTTATATACGTATTAGCTACCAAATGCATCTTCAAATGCGTGCATACCCTATTTAATTCATCGTCACAAGAGACAGCCAACATCACGTGTCGCGGTGTAATTCTCTTCTTTTTGTTATCCGCGGCCGCGTTACCTGCCAACTCGAGCACTTCCGCGCAAAGATACTCTATAACGGCTGCAGTATAGATGGGAGCGCCGAAAGCTATGCGACGATGTCTTAAAACTCCTCTTTTCATATTTCGATACATTCTAGAGACAGGAAATATGAGTCCCGCTCTAATGCTACGAGAAATACGGCTCTTCTTCTTCAGTGCTTTTCCTCTACCCGACATGGCGTCCAAGCAGCAGGATAACGAGCTAAATGTTGTAGAACAAGATATGAAGCTTTAGACTTTTTTAACGGAAAGTGCAGACACGCAAACTTGTCATTTACGTTTACCTATTTGCGTTTTTGCTAAAATTGGGTTCAGCGGCCATTTTTCCAGAACAGTTCACTTAGCAGTCAAAGAGCATGCTACGTCTCGAGACTGGTCAGCTGTGGTCGATGGTGCGCAAAACCTTCCTCAGACCTTACTTATTTTATAGGTGGACTAGCACGAGCGCAAAGAACCCCGGCAATGCCGCCCTGGCTGGGGCAGAGCCGTTTCTAAGCGGAAGTAGTAGTGTCTATGTTGAAATGATGTACGACGCCTGGCAGAAGGACCCAAACAGCGTGCACAAGGTAGCGATATACATTGCCTAATTGCTTCTCGATATTCTCTTATGCTATATACCTTATTCTAACTCTCTATCGCTTGAAAATAGACAATTTTATGTGTCCAGACTGTAACTCCTCAGACCCTTTGTTATTGTAGCTATTCATTCCAGCTCACACAGAATGTACACCATTCAGTACATGATAGTCCACCTATGTAGTTCTTAGTTAGCTAAATGGGTAGCGGCCCTGTATATGTAGGAGAAGAGAGACAGAAAGATAAAAGTTTCTCCTTCTCCCTCTTATAAACATCTATTTGTTACTCTTGGTACTCTGGGTGGAGCAACTAAAGTCATAACTTACAGTTCCAGGCCTCTAGTAAAGGATGTTATTCTTATTTCTCTTTTATGGCTGTCTTTAATGTTATACTGTCATCAGCTTTGTAGACTGTTTATGTGTGCATGTAAACAGTCATTACAAAGACTCCAGGATCTCTGATGAAGGGTGAAATTCCCAGAAACAGTTGTCTGGCCCAGTGGAGAAGAAGAGAAGGAGGAAATTATTGTATCCTCATCTAAAGCTCTCACTAGGTTTAGTTCCCTATAGACCTTTACTCTACGTAGATGTAGCATGTATGAAATATGGAGTGTTAAATTATTCATGTGAAGCACTTCACAGAACCTTCTATTATTGTAGTCTTGGGACGTGTACTTCAGTCAGGTTGCCAAGGGGGCGGGGCCGGGTGAGGCCTACCAGTCCCCGCCTACTTTAGCCCACTCATCCTTGTCAAGCTCCCTATCTTCACCGAGTAGCTCGACTGCTCACAGAATTGATATTACCCAGGACATTAAGGATCACTTGATAGTTAATTCACTAATCAGATCCTATCAAGTGAGTAATGAACTGGGATACAAAGTGTTGCATATTTACGTATAATGTATCAAAAACTTCTATGTGCATACTTTCTATGAAATGGATAAGGATTATAAGTTGGAAAATGGTACATATGTGTCTATAGGAAAATGGTGTGTTTAGATTATTCATTTCTGTTGTGTCCTCAGATATGGGCTCTGCCGCTCACATCTGAAGGGTGCGCTCGCTGAGGACAGTGTATGCACCTTGGTTGCCATCTTCTTCTCCCCTTTCACCTCAGATACGGGCTCACAATGCTGCCAATCAAGACCCACTGAAGATCAATCTCAAGGATAAAACCAATGACCTCATTCCCATGAATGTTGGATTGTGTAGGTGGCTTTAATGTTGTCAGTAAATAAGCATGTAATAAGAGCACAATTGCAATATATTTTATTATACAGTACTTTTTGGGTTGGTTGTCTAGACCTGATGTTGCAATTGGTAATCAGTAAAAAGGTTCACACTGCATGGTGATGTCATACTAGTGGGAAAGTTTATTTAAATGGTTGTTGCGAGTTGCTCTATTATCGATTAGAATGTCCGCTCTGGACAACCAACCCGAAAAGTTCTGTATGTGTTACTGTGTGTCCTCAATGTACATATAATAGCTGAACAACACTGGAATAAGGAGTTTCATCTACCACATACCACAAAGATAGGAGGTGATCAATCTAAGCTTACACTCCGTGAGATTATTGATCGTCTGGACGAGGCCTACTGTGGAAGTATTGGAGTAGAGTACATGCACATTCATGATCCAGAAAAGAGGAATTGGGTGAGGTAAGGTATCCTCTCTTGCAAGTAGCCTCCTCCTCCAACCTCCTCCAGCCTCCTCCTCCAGCCTCCTCCACCAGCCTCCTCCACCAGCCTCCTCCACCAGCCTCCTCCACCAGCCTCCTCCACCAGCCTCCTCCACCAGCCTCCTCCACCAGCCTCCTCCACCAGCCTCCTCCACCAGCCTCCTCCACCAGCCTCCTCCACCAGCCTCCTCCACCAGCCTCCTCCACCAGCCTCCTCCACCAGCCTCCTCCACCAGCCTCCTCCTCCAGCCTCCTCCACCAGCCTCCTCCACCAGCCTCCTCCACTAGCCCCTTCCCCAGCCTCCTCCACCAGCCTCCTCCACCAGCCTCCTCCTCCAGCCTCCTCCTCCAGCCTCCTCCAGCCTCCTCCACCAGCCTCCTCCACTAGCCTTCTCCACCAGCCTCCTCCACCAGCCTCCTCCACCAGCCTAATGAAGGTCTACATACGTAGGTGCTATTCTATAGGACCTTTTCATGCTAGTGTTGACCATTTTACCAGTTTGCAGTGTAATTCTCCATTCAACTTCCACTTATGCCCGTATACAGTAGAAATACATACTATATCTTAGTATCCTCTGCCTGCATAGGTCCAAGTTTGAATTGCCAAACTGTCGTCACATGACCAATGATGAGAGGAGAGTGTTAATCAGAAGGCTAGTCAAGTCCACAAAGTTTGAAGAATTTTTAGCCAAAAAATGGACAAGTGAAAAGAGATTTGGCCTAGAAGGTTGTGAGGTACTTATATACCATATATTAAGGTCAGAAATTTTCACAAATCTTTTGAAAACGTCCTCAGAATAAATGTTCACAATCCTTTTTTGAGATAGTGAGACATGTAGCTAAAACACGTGAAACTCAAGATAATATCTTCCATCAAAAAATGGCCGAAGAAATTTTAACAATTGGCAAATAATGTAAATTATAGTCCAAGTGATATTTCCTGCTACAGGTATATGTTTGGTGGTTCCTCCTTATATGTTGCAGTCTTAATAGTACAGCTAATTGAAAACCAGTTAAAATGCATTCTGTTGATGAGGTCTAATGTACATCATAAATATAACTAGCCCAGGAGCCTTTATTTTGATAATGTACCAAGGAGATATGGTTGTCTGGTTGGGGATTTCATACGTATGTAGGTGCTGATACCGGCTATGAATGCAATCATCGATCAGAGCAACATGCTGGGAGTGGACAGTTTTGTGGTGGGAATGCCCCACCGAGGGAGACTGAATGTTCTGGCCAATGTAGCAGACAAGCCTCTGGAACAGATATTCTGTCAGTTCAATCCAATGTTAGAGGCAGCAGACGAGGTTAGTGATTTTAATGGTTAGTGTGTTAATAGTGTTTTATAGTATCATTTATAGTACAGATAGGGCATGAGTGGTATATATGTTGGTACATACGTATATACGTAGGTGATGTGTTGTGGAAAATAGGGGACTTTGAGATCTAAAGCCGATCTTAAAGATTTGATTTCATCATCATTTAATTCTTCGATTTTGGGACGGGGTAAAATCACATGATGTCACATGATGGTCATGTGGTGTTTTACTATTATGTATACGTATGTATGCATACTCACAGTCATTGCTTTTCCTTTCCTAATAAGGGAAGTGGAGATGTAAAGTATCACTTAGGAACCTCCCAAGAAAGACTGAATGAAATGACTCAAAAGGTAGTCAAAATTGCAATTGTGGCCAACCCCTCTCATTTAGAAGGTGGGCGGAGCTAGGACTATCATATAAATTGCTTCCTCCTTATTATTTCACCACAAAGTAATGGCTGTAGGAAAGATTAACTGTTAACGTGTCGCTGGTCAAGTCTCCTGTTACTACTAATTATTATTATTAAAGTGACACATGTGCTAGACCAAGTCAGGCCCATGAATCCATTATCTAATATAGTTTTTATCCAGTTAAAGTCAGTATATATTTCATCTAAGGAGGCATATCAATATGCAATACTGTTCTACCCATGGATCCCAAAGCTATTTATGTTTTGTTGTTCTTTTTAGCTGTTGATCCAGTGGTGCAAGGAAAGACGAGAGCAGAACAATTTTACCGCGAGGACCATGAAGGTCAACGTGTCATGAGCATCCTTCTCCATGGCGATGCTGCCTTTTCTGGTCAGGGTGTGGTCTACGAGACGTTCCACCTCTCGGACCTTCCAGCTTATACTACAAAGGGGACCATTCACATAGTTGTCAACAACCAGATTGGTTTCACAACAGATCCTCGATTTGCAAGATCCTCTCCTTATTGCACCGATGTAGCCAAGGTAGTCAATGCACCCATCTTTCATGTGAATGCTGATGATGCTGAAGCTGTGATGCACGTGTGCAAAGTGGCTGCAGAGTGGAGACACACTTTTCAGAAGGATGTAGTGATCGATTTGGTCTGCTATAGAAGGAGTGGTCACAATGAAATGGATAATCCCATGTTTACGCAACCCTTGATGTACCAGAAGATTTCAAAACACAGCAAGATACTGGAATTGTACACTAAAGAAATTGTCAGGAAAAGCATCATCAGACAAGAAGATTTGGATGTATGTATGTAAGGAATTGTCTCAGTGATGATCTCATAAATGGCCAAGTAATTCAAGTGTGGCGGATACAGCCTTATGAGTTTTTTAACTTGAATTACTTGTTAGTCTATACACATTGGCATGTACGTACGTACGTACATTACATTGCATGTGTAATGTCCTTCAATTAGACTGAAATGAAGAAATATGATAAACTCTGTGAGGATGCTTATGAAAAAAGCAGAGATGATGGAAGTCTGCGTAATAAGGATTGGCTGGACTCTCCGTGGGCAGGTTAGTACATGCTTGAGGTACGTATGTATTACCGTATGGACCTAAATTTTTACGGGACTAAACTTTCATGGTTTTCGGTTTTTCGCGTTTTTATTTTCGCAGATGCTTCCTCACTCACGGTAGCCATATTGCAAACTATGACGTTATCGCGTTCTAAAATGGTCGTACCTGGTAATTCGCTTGCAATTTGAAAGCTCTATAATTATAGTCTAAATTTTTGTGGGACTAAACTTTCACGGATGGCTGCCAATCTGCAAAAACCGTGAAAGTTTAGTCCTGCGAAAATTTAGGTCCATACGGTATATCTTCTACAGCATTTGTCATGTTTAGGAAATACATATAGTATGTCCACTTCAGTTTTCAATCTTTTCAATAGTAAAGTAAAAAAAAAAATATGCATGGAGAAGGAATGTGAGAGGAGAGGGAGAGGAATATGACAGGGGTGGCAGGGAGAGGAATATGACAGGGGTGGGAGGGAGAGGGAGAGGAATATGACAGGGGTGGGAGGGAGAGAAATATGACAGGGGTGGGAGGGAGAGGGAGAGGAATATGACAGGGGAGGGAGAGAAATATGACAGGGGTGGGAGGGAGAGGGAGAGGAATATGACAGGGGAGGGAGAGAAATATGACAGGGGTGGGAGGGAGAGGTAGAGGAATATGACAGGAGTGGGAGAGGAAAGAAAATTCCTGTTAATATTGTTTTGTTACCTCAATGCTACACCTGTGTAGGTTTCTTTCCTCCCCCAAACACTCCTTTGAGCATGAAGCCAACGGGTATATCAATGGATGTCTTGAAGCATATTGGCGAGGTCTTCAGTTCTCCTCCAAGAGAGGTCGAATTCAAAGATTTTACAGTTCACACTGGTGAGGTTTTAAGTATTTTATATATTATTTATCGGGTTTCAATTATGTATTTCCATACTTTACTTTTACGCGCGTACGTATATAGTGTCTTGTAATTTTAAATATTTCACTTGCTATACTCTCTAAAGTGTTGTTTCTTTGATAACAAAGGCTTGCTAAGGACACTGAAGCAGAGAACAGAAATGCTAAAGATTGGAGAGGCAGATTGGGCAATGGGAGAAGCATTTGCCTTTGGCTCCCTCTTGAAGGAGAACTTTCATGTGAGACTCAGCGGACAAGATGTGGAGCGTGGAACATTTAGGTCAGTGAGAGACTTTTATTCATTTTTGATATCCTTGACTAGGAAAGTGGCTTGTTTATGACTTGGTTTCAATTAATGGCCACCTGAATGACCTTCATGGATAAACCATCAAGAACTTTTGTAATTCCAAACCACTTGTTAAAATTGTAAAGTTCTCTGTTACCTTCCTACTTCAGAGGCCTGCATAGATAGATAGTTATGATGCAGGTTTACACTCTTTTCTGCTGAAGATACAAAGCATCCTTGGTATACGGTTTGCATACTACATGCTATGCCTATTCTGTAAAAGCCAATAGAATAAGGGTTTCTTCTAACAGCACCAAATTTAACTTTTGAAAGGTTCATATTTCAAAGCTAAATTTAAAAACCTATAGGCAACTAAACCTTAGTGAGAGCTTTGGATGAGGATACAGAAGTCTTCTTTTTCTTCTTTTCTTCCACTGGGCCAGACGGCTGTTTCTGGAAATTCCACCCTTCATCAGTGATCCAGTGTCTTTGAATCCTTACGTAGATCCTTAGTTCAGTGTGTACTCACCTTATTCCAATCCCTTCAGCCACCGCCATCATATTCTGCATGACCAGAAAGTGGACACGAGGGTGTACAGTCCTCTCAACAGTCTCTATCCCAACCAAGCACCATACACCGTCTGCAACAGTTCCCTCTCTGAGTTTGCTGTCTTGGGTAAGTAACTACGTATACAGTTCTCTTCTTCAGTGTGTGCTATACCTCTGGACTCTCAAGTTGCACTACAGGAATAGCCTCTTCCTGCTGAGGGGCAACCACGAGTGTAGACATTTAACAGAGTACAGTATACAGTTGGAAGTCGATTATCCGAACACCCTCCAGTCCCAACAAGTTTGGATAATCGACTTCCTACTGTACATACGCATGCCTTAGGAGCCCCTATATTATTTTGATTCTTACCTCTGGTTGTTATGCTTGTCGCTTATGTAGATAATAGATAGGTAAGTCTATAATATAGGTTCATACACAATTGTTATAACACTTTATATGTTTTGCAAATGGCAGTGTTCGGGAAGCTTAAGTTGAAGCCTTTCTATTATGATGTACTTACATTACTCATTTTCTTAGTATGTACCTGATATATATGTGCAAAACTCCTGTTTGGCTAGGAGGATCCATAAATTAATGAGTATGAATCTCATTCTATGAGATAGTGTTATTGTAGAATAAGATTTGTTAATTACATATGTTCAATATCAACTTCCAATTTAGGATTTGAACTTGGGTTCAGCCAGAGCCAGCCCAATGCCCTGATATGCTGGGAGGCACAATTTGGGGACTTTCATAACAATGCTCAGTGCATCATTGACCAGTTCATCAGCTGTGGACAGGACAAGTGGTCCAGGCAAAGTGGCCTGGTGATGTTGTTACCACATGGATACGAAGGAATGGTAGGTTGAGAAGTACGTAGGCAAAACATTAGACATAAGTATGGCAAAGCCAATGATAGAAATGTGGAGATTTAGATATGCCATGTTTTCTATTGGAAAAAAGAGCAAAAAGTCTTTAAAGAAATATACTTATTTTTCAGGAAAATTTAGGAAATTATTCCTGTGCAAGACCCTTCTATTTATGTATATCCTTTCTACAGTACCCCCTCTCCCCATTCCTACACAGGGATTTGACTTGATCACCTTAAGTAGCTTCTACCTTGCAGACCTACGTACGTATGTACAGTATGTTGTATCATAGCAATAATCACTGTAATCACCAATATTATTGGAAAACCTCATTATTCCAAAAACATTATGTACTGTATGTATGTATGTATGTACGTACGTACTAGGGTCCAGAACATTCTTCAGCAAGACTGGAAAGGTTTTTGCAACTCTCCTCAGAAGATTCAGATCGTGTTCCAGTTAGTTTAGTACATTATTGTACTACATATGTATTTCGTAACATTGTATTTCTGCACAGTACACAAACACTTGCTTAATGCTTCATCATTCAGGTTGCCAGTTATTGTACGTACGTACTTAATGGCAATTACGTATATATGATATAATGTATACATACATACATTTACTTACTATGGAAACTTCAAGCGGAGCTACGTAGGCATATAAATTGTCTTGAATGATGAGGAGATAGTATATTTAGTTTTTGATTCCTAAGAGGTCAGACAGCACATTTGTATCCCTGAGAGTGTTTATCTTGAGGTTATGACAGTTCTAAAGCTGTTGTACTTTTTAATGAGGTTATTTTCTCTGTTCCTTTCTCTCTGTAAGGCTGCTTGGTTGTTAATGTGGAGGTCTAGCTTTTGTGTGAACGTGTTCCTTGTATTCTTATTAGGTATCATCTCCTGCTCAGTTTGAGGTAGAACAGCTGTCACATTGTAACTGGATAGTAGCCAACTGTACCACGCCTGCAAACCTCTTTCATATCCTAAGGAGACAGCTGGCAACACCTTTCAGGAAACCAGTTAGTGGAAATGCAGTCATGGTATTCCATGTTTGAGTGTGCTGATAGTCTAACCACAACCAATTATATCTTTTTTGATTTTTTTTAAAGATTTTGAATGAATTATTTTTGAATAGTGCTCCATTGCTGTGCTAAAACTATCCAATCCATACCTTTTCCATATGTTCTTTTTCATTAAAACTATGAAGATATCTCATTTATAGGTGTATAAGTTAAACAATGATATACATAGCTAGTATGAACATTTAAATATATATTTAATCCTTGTACATTGCTGAGATCCTCAATTAAAATGGAATTTAGTTATTTTTATTGCAACAAATAGGACTCATTATTCATAATTTGATACAAGTACTTATGTACACAGAGATAATTTGTTACCTGCCTACATACGTAAATATGCATAGATTTAGAGGTAGAAGACATAGTTATATCATGTCAGAAGCGAAACTTACTAAATATGTTATTTGATATATTTACAGTATTTAAATTGTACTGTATTTACGTACGTACAGTACGTATATATCACTTATATATTTCCTTTTGATTATCTATTTTCTTTCTTGTTGTATCATGATAACTACGTAGGGTACTGGGGATGTGGAATAGGTGACTGGGGATGTGGAATAGGTGACTGGGGATGTGGAATAGGTGACTGGGGATGTGGAATAGGTGACTGGGGATGTGGAATAGGTGACTGGGGATGTGGAATAGGTGACTGGGGATGTGGAATAGGTGACTGGGGATGTGGAATAGGTGACTGGGGATGTGGAATAGGTGACTGGGGATGTGGAATAGGTGACTGGGGATGTGGAATAGGTGACTGGGGATGTGGAATAGGTGACTGGGGATGTGGAATAGGTGACTGGGGATGTGGAATAGGTGACTGGGGATGTGGAATAGGTGACTGGGGATGTGGAATAGGTGACTGGGGATGTGGAATAGGTGACTGGGGATGTGGAATAGGTGACTGGGGTGGGGATTAGTGGGTGGGATAAAATCCAGAGTTGAATAATGAGACGTTGTTGTACCATGTCTCAATATTCTGTAGCTCATCCTCTTTTATTGTCACTCGCGCTAATTGTACCATCTGTCTTTATTATTGTTGTTCCTGTACATTACTTCTCTGGGTTCTCTGAGAAGTAATCTTTCAATGGGACTTGCCAGCTAAGTGTATGATTGTGAATTGAATTATTCTTGTGTGTATACATAGCTTGTTTTGATGACACCGAAAAGCCTTCTGAGATTACCAGAAGCCAAGTCTAAACTTACAGAAATGACTGCTGGTATGTGGTGCCTAATTTCAGTAAATGCTACCTGTATCCATGTACGTATGGTGTTACCATGGTGATCTCTTGGTTGCTAGGGAGTGCCTTCAGGAGAGTCATTCCAGATGAAAGCATTGAAAACCCACCAAATGTGAAGAGACTTGTGTTTGCCACTGGAAAACTATATTATGAACTTATAAAGGTATTTAAAAATCAATTTCAGAATCAATTCTCGAGTTCATAGAGAGTATTCCATCCTTACAGAGGTTCTAGTGAGGTGTAAATATTTTAATTGTAATGTTGACATTGTGTAGGAGAGAGATGCTAGAGGTCTGAATAACACCATTGCAATTGCAAGGATAGAGCAGGTTTGTCTGTAATTGAGATAGATGTGTGATGTGACGAGAGTGACTCCCTACTTCCCTGCTGTTTACATTCACAATATAGCCAACCCATTTTATTGAAAATTTTGGTTTAACATTATCATTTTAGATATCCCCATTCCCATTTGATTTGGTAAAAACGGAATTGGAAAAGTACTCAAATGCAGATTTGGTTTGGACCCAGGAGGAACCTAAAAACATGGGAGCATGGTTTTATGTTCAGCCAAGGATCAATACTCTGTGTCACAGACCGCTGAGGTAAACCTGACTGACTGTTGCATAATTTTAGATATCCCCATTCCCATTTGAGTTGGTAAAATGGAATTGGAAAAGTAGGTTACTTGTTAGATAACTGATTGGTCAAGTGTTCAAAATTGGCTGTTCTCCACCAACTTGATTTTGCCCCAGTTGCTGCCTTAATGTTGATCTCCCTGTAGCTACAAAGGCCGACCTTCGTCTTCCTCCCCTGCAACAGGGAACAAAAAGTCTCATATTCAGGAACAAAAGAATCTGGTTGATGAAACTCTAAATTTGGATTAGGTTTCATCTTCTGGAAGCATGAAGGAACACACATCAAAGATGTGCACAATAAGGGTGTATTGTACGTATATGGGTGTATTAGAAATGTAGAATATTTACAGTATCCCTGAAAAATGTATTCCTGTAACTGTAATAAAGAAACTTTATGTTACTGTAAAATGATATGTTTCATGTACTCAGTTTCTATTAAAATGCTGCCATAATTCACTCGAGAAATAGTAACGAAACAAGACAGTAATCATATGATCATACATAAGAATATATGTTTCCATTAGAATTAATATAAAATAGTTAACAAAAAGCATGCAAGTAAAGAAACCTAAAAATCAATACACATACCTACTATGCATCTTTAAATAACACACAATGTATTATATACATGAATATATACATGCATGCTTATTGTTATGTATTTTCTTTCAATGGTTAATATATTTATTATTGTAATAATACAAAATTTGTAATTTATAATTTTGAACTCCACATATAGTATCTTTGCTTGGGATGCAGTAAATTTATTTCTCTGAATGTACTTTATTCAAGGAGCAATAAAATATAAATGTATGTAGATAAGTTCTTTATATATATGGCCTATATAATAGTAGAGCCCCCCTATAGCTAGAATATTAATCATCACTTTCACAAGTACTGTTGCAAAACAAATTTAATCTAATTGATCATGAATCATTGACTTTTAATTACATCTCAGTGACATATTGCTTACTTTTACATTTTAATTAGTTAGCACATGTGGTAACTGTACAGTATTATATATTACCAATTACATATGTATATCTCAACAACAATTAATATAGGAATAGTATGTAATACTGTTACCATAATAGAATAAATAAACAGTTATTATTGGAATTGTTTAATTCCTAATATGGGCACCATCTTCCACCCCCACACTTCTCCACTTCATTCTGGAACCTCTCAGACAGATGTTGGTAGCTCTAATGATGGCAAATTGAATTGTATTATATACTGATGTAGAAAAGCTTTAGAAAGTAGCTACTATTTATGCACATGCTTCATATATACCGATATTTGCTAAGTACTGGAACATTCCATTCTCCTGTCTCGTCTGAGCAATCTCCTTCTTTTGTTCCTCAACACAGAGCTGTAACCTTGAGCAATCCTCTTCAGTAAGTGAACTTATTATATAAATGAAGCTAGAATTATAAAAACAGGCAAATCCTTTTAAAGAAGTCAGAAAGTTGTGCTGGGTATAATATATTGTCATTCCTTGAAATATAAATGTAGATTTATGATTTAGACCATTTTAATTGTACTACGTATGTGCATTGTGATTTTTGCTGAGATGCTTGTGGTAAATATTTGTCTACGTAGCCAATTATAATGGTACGTATTATATGGAAGGCCAAATGGGCTGGCTATACGGACTAGCCGACCGCCATGTTTTGTCCGTCATGTCTTAGGAAGACTGGAAGAACATGCCTTTGACACAGCCAGACAAAAAGACTGAGAACAACCAGATTGACTGTACGGAGGAGTCCGGAGGTACTGTCAACAACGACAGCTTGTTGGTGATAAAGAACACTAGTCGTGAGAGCCCTGGAGAAACTGATCACACGAGTGTTTTAAAATCTGAAGACTCGATATTAGAAAATTGCGAAGAGAAGGGCGTTATAGAAGTCCAAGAGGTACCTCAGTTGAAGTTGGGAGACCCGCTCAAGTTGGATGTCAGTCCGTTTGATGTAATGGAGGTCGCGTTAGACAGCTCACAGTGGGAGCACCTGAGTAGCGAAGCGCGCCATCAGCTCTCTCTGATCCCCCCCGGGTACCAGCCCGTCCTACATCAGGTCGGAGGACACAGGCATGTGGATGGAAAACAAGGTGAATGCATATACTAGATGAATTATATCGACAATTGTGTCCAATGATTGAATGATTTCCTTCACAAAGCCGCTAGCGGTTAATGACTAACTTGCTCTATACGTACCTCTATACCAGACTAAATATACCAGACTAAATATTCAGACCTCGTGTGGAAGGTGAGATGTTTCTCGATTTATACTTGAATCAATTTAAATGGATTATGAGTGGCCGCTTGCTTTCCGTTAGTATTCGTCTTTATGGAAATATCACACCAGATTTATTAACAAAACACTTGAGTGTACATTCTATTAATCTGCAAACCTGTATCATAGATCTTATATACTTTAATATAAATACGCCACACAATATCCTATACTGGTATAGTATCTACAACTTATACTGTATATCAATGTCTTTTATACTTCTTATATGAATATGACAACCACAGATTGTTCTAATATTATATATAGACCTTTAAAATGCAAATTTATTATCGTACCTTGTATAGATTTGGCTGAATGGCCAAATCAACACAAGCAATCTTTGATTTTCTGGGAATAGCGGATATGTACCAACTCCGCCCCCTGAAATGTCAATTGTGACTCAAAGTATACAGACGTATAGTAAAAAGATCTTCCAAACCCCTGTATGCGCTTTGGACTAATGAGACTTAGCAATTATCTATCAACTAGAAAGACAATTTTTCTTACCTTCTATGTGTATATCTTCAAGGCATTATCATTTCCTATTAGTATGTTGAATTTAACAAGTCAACACATACTAAAGTATCAAGCCAAATGTTTAGCCATCAGATATTGTGGTTGGATAATTGTTGCATATTCCCTATTAAAGGTTGCACATATTCCATGTTTATAATAAATATTTCGACTAAGTTAGCTAATAGCCAAATAGTACTTACATTCTTCAGTATTTGGAAAAGATGGCTACTATTATAGGTAAGAAAACCAGGACAATGTGAAAAATATTTCACCTTGTGATGCAGCACACATAGTGTTTGCTGACAAGACTTAGTGATTATCTGGATCACCTGGGCAGCTCTTTCCTAATCAGCAATGTACATATGTAGACTTTTTGTATTCTAGAGGTTTCCATGACAACCCTACCCATAATGATGTTTTTATTTAAATGTGATGTAATTGCTAGTCAAAACACACACACACACCTCTTTAATGTGCTATATAACAGCTTTGTATAGATTATCGCTGAAGTTAAATACAAGTATTAATTAAAACCCTTTTTGTTATTATAGTCTTCATTCATATGCTGGACCTGCTCTAAATTGATATTCTTACTACTTCTAATTATATTGGCAAGTCAATTTGGTGAAATATTAGTATGTCACTATGCACAGATCTATATATCACTGTCTATATTCTGTCTAATTGTGTAAGTGCCATTTATATTCAAAGGAATATTCACAATCCTAATATTTGTACTTATTCGTAGTCATGGTTACCCTTCAATTTAATATATAGACCACAATTTGGTAACTTATACACTGTGCATACTGATTATCTTTCAGAAAGGTATCTTTTAGTTGTGGTTAATTGTTGAAACGGTATCTTGTACGTAGCTGTATAAATAGGAGACTGTTTAATGTTATTTTACCATTGATGACACACCATCTTTCAACATGCTACATCTACTTTAGAGTAAAGGCCTATAGGGAACTAAACCTAGTGAGAGCTTTGGATGAGGATACAAGAGTTTTCTCCTTCTCCACTGGGCAAATACCCAATTTGTCCATATACTGAGATTTATTCCCAATTACCAAAACAGCACATGTAACAAGTATTAGGAGTAATTGACGTCGCTGTTAGTAAATATTTCACCATATTCTTTTCAAGAGTGACTTGAAATGATTGCTTGATACCTTATAGACCTTTTGAAGATCACGCATCTCTTTTATTCACTAAATATATTGTAACATTACATTATTAAAGTTGTATGTACGTACATACGTACCTACATTGTTATTTTTCAATATTTCTAATGGACACAACAATGACAACAGTGTCATTGCTATTTATTTTCAACTGAAAATTGAGCAACCTTCTAAGTGATTGATGCATGGAATCTGGATGTTTTCACATAACCTGTGCAACTTAGAGAAATGAGCAAAGTTACAGTTACCCATTTTACTTTCTTAATAGGTATATACATAAGTATATTAACTAATGAAATTGTTCGTCTTTATTTTATTCTTTACACCCTGATTTTCCTGTTTAGTAAAGGCTGTTTTGTACAAGAGCAGCTTTAAAGAAATTTAGAAAAGTGTTTTTATTCAGTAATGACCCATTGTATTGCATGCATTAGTTATTATGTATTCTCCACTGACATTTGTACTTTCTCTTTATAAGGTTTCCTGCAAAAGATTGGCCAATCAGACATCCTTTTAAAGCCACTTCTTCCTGGGAGAAAAGGAGAAAAGGAATTGGCTTTCTACGAGCATGTTTGGTTCAATAATGAAGTCAATGAACTAACCACAAAAGTCAGAAGTTTTGTCCCACGCTACTTTTGCACTGAAATCATTCATGATCGCTATGGAGCTCCTTGTATCCTTTTACCATTTTGAATTTCATTAATCTCTTTTTCACTCGCTGCAGACAGACTGACTTAAGTGAATACATACTATATATGTGTGATTGTACTGCATTGCTTATATGAGCAAGCCCAGATACTATACCTGCTGACTTTGTATAGTAGAAGACTGAATCTTCCACATTCTCAATATCAATGGTGAAACCTGCGAGTTTAGATTATTGAGCTGTCTCAAGCCACGACTGTTTCTAATAGAAGTTTCATACACACAACACTAGTGTGAAGCTTCTCAATGCATAAAAATGAGGTATAATTATCTCTAGTGTGATGTAAGGAAGTTATCTTTTAGTTTGGATTTATGTTATCCAACACGTCCCTCCTCTTAGCCATGTTGGTGTTCATGTGTAGAATTTGTGCACATGCTCTTTTTTAGTCTTTCCTTAACGCAAATGAGCACAATACATTCAATTGGAAGACATTACTGACAAATTTAAGAAGCCATGTGTAATGGACCTAAAGTTGGGGAAAAGAGTATGGGACGATCAGGCCTCGCAAGATAAAATTGATAGAGAAATGAAGAAGTACCCGATTCAGGAGACAGTCGGGTTCAGAATTATTGGCTTAAGAGTATGTACGTATGTCTTTATATGGAGTAGTCTATAGTACGTATATATATGTATGTATGTCTTTATACGGAGTAGTCTATATGTACGTATATGTATGTATGTCTTTATACGGAGTAGTCTATATGTACGTATATGTATGTATGTCTTTATATGGAGTAGTCTGTAGTATGTATATGTATGTAATGGAACCATTTCGAACTGTCACCTCTCCAGAATACTCACTTGCTCAAGGTGATCACTTTTTGATTGATTATTCTTTATAAGTTGTTGCTTCAGTTTAGGCCACAACTGCAGTAACTTGGTTAATCATTTCTACATTGATGTTACAGTTCTATTGACTTTATCTGTATGTACTTCTGTACTGTACGTATGTACATAAAGTGTGGATGGCCCACACAGTACAACACATTTAACTACACATATATATATATAGAATTGTGTGTGTGTGTGTGTGTGTGTGTGTGTGTGTGTGTGTGTGTGTGTGTGTGTGTGTGTGTGTGTGTGTGTGTGTGTGTGTGTGTGTGTGTGTGTGTGTGTGTGTGTGTGTGTGTGTATACGTGTTAGGTGGAAGGGGGGTTAATTGTACTGAGCTGTACAAAGTCTACAATATGATAGAAATGTAATCACTGGGAGATGATACTTCTGATCGCTGGTTGCCATTAACAGGCCTCGGTCGCCCAAGGTAAGACTTTAGTCACTTGGTTGGTCAGGTGTAATATCTCACAGTGATTATATTTCCATCGTATTTATAAAGTGTTTGTTTGTTATAGTATTTTGGACCTCCATGCTCCATACATTACACATTTAATTATATATCTATTTTATTTAAGTGAGTGTGAATGAGATTGTATGTCCAAGTGAGTGTGAGTGTGAATGTGTATTTAGTATTTGCTCATCATGTTATTTATACGTAGGTATATGAGGTGGATACAAAACACTGGAAATACATTGACAGGCACTTTGGAAGAAGTAGGTCCTCAATGAAAGAAGTGTTTGAGGGTGAGTCAAGAAAGAGTAATCCCCTTTAATTATCACTAAACCAAGAGGGGAAGACCCTCATAGGTATGAAGTAATCAATCAGTTATAGTGTTTAGAGAAGTAGGGTTAAACTCATACCAATGAACACTTGAAAATATATTGTTCCATTAGATCAATTTTCTAAGTCATGCTTAATAGTTGTTCAGAATGGATAATATCTAGATGATAGGTATAGGTATTTCTTCTAATTATGCCAAACAGGTCCAGGGTTGAAACATCTGAATCCTAAAAGTACCAACTGCATCTAGAGACGCTCAAAAGACTAAAAGATGGACCATCTCAATTCATTATATTAATATAGTAGCATATTGAATTTATACACAGTACATGGATATGTATATGTATGCATGTATGTACAGAGAAACTTCTCAATACTGCATGACTCCTTACTAAACCAAAATACTTCATAAACTAAACAAATTTGGAAATTTTGATATTTGTCCGCTGTACCTTTGCACTATCCCTATATCATACATAACTTGTTAGAGAAATCATCACCTCTTTCCACTTATAATTGTGTGAATATATGTACGTAGGAGATATTTGAACATCCAACAGAAATTTGGATATTCTGATCCTCTTAATTCTTCAGCAATTTCTCCTTGTATTGTATAGGTGTTGCTGATGTTCTATTATGTAATCTCTCCTCTTCATTATGAATGCAATAAATACCTAATATTTACTGTATGTGAACAGTATCTCTAAGTCTGAGTTACGTACGTAAATTGTTTGTTGCTTTGGGTAAAAATGAAAATCATACGAGTTATTAGTGCAGAGCCAATAGTTGTTTATTAAATCTACAGTGAATAGTTAATTAGATAAGAAGTACTAAACAGCATTAGGCACTCATTTCACCATTACTATTCATGAATTTTATATTGATTTATTTATGTACATATATACATATGGTTACTGTACATCCAATGTAATTGTTGTTATAATATTATAGGAGTCTTGCAGTATTTCTCACAAGGAGAAGAAACTAGATATGAAGTTGTGGCTCCATTCCTTGAAAGGCTGTTGGAAATCCAAAAGTGGTTTGAAATTCAAAAGATTTACCGTTTCTATGCAACTTCACTAATATTTGTATATGAGGGAGATCCCCTTACAGAGGAAGAGAAGTGTAAAGTTGACTTACGAATGGTTGATTTCGCTCACTCCTACATTGATCCAAAAGGAAGTCAAGTGGATTCTAATTATATGTTTGGTGTTCAGCAAGTCTTATCATTTTTTCAGACAATTTCTCAACAATATCCTTAGATGTATATATCATATCTACACATTTATTTGAATCAAGTCATGGTCTAGTTTTTGTTTCACTTATTTTAATAGTTTTGGTGATATTCATTGAGTAGTAAAATTAACATTCTTTAGTTTATTGTATTACTATTTTTATCTTCATTAATATTCGCCACCCCTTTTTCACAATACATCGTTAATCAGCACATGTCACACCTGTTCTATTTAAACTTGCTTTGTAACCTCCTCATCATTCTAACTGATGAAGACCCACGGGTTGAAACTTCTTAATCTTTGTTTGAAGAAGTGTTGCTGATTGCTCAAATAAAATCATAATGATTGCAACAAGTACCCCTTATCATTTTATATACAAATATATACAAAGAGTATTGTATTTATTAATATATACTTTAACAGCTTCATTCATATCATGATAGCAGTAATCCTAGGAGTTAGCATTTTTGTAACCAGTATAAGAAAAAATATTGTAAGTAAAGGAAAAGGAAGAAAGAAAAAAAGGAAAATGATACACGTATGCATCCTGTACTCATACAATGCAGCTGCAGGTCAATCAATGCAGCCACCCTTAACTGCACATTAATCCCCCAGAATTTACTATACATATAGAGCTGTAACTCTTTCAAATAAACTGATATGACCATTTCATGGTGTTGGCATTCACAGACATCTATAAAGTACGTATACAGTAGCTTGGGATACAGGGATTATAATAAAATATGTATATAGTATGTTTAATTGAATGGATATCGTTGGTTGTACATGCAGTCTTAATCTGGATATATCACAACACAGATCACCACCATGCATGCAATTAGTCAAACTGCTACCTAGCATAATTGAATGATAATATGCATACAACAATTAAGCCTACTAAGTTACTACAGTGGTTATAGAGCTAGATATTTCACTTAGGCCTAGATATAAGTTTCTGTGTTTTTAAACTACAGCTGAGCCATTAATATTCCTTGTTTTTATTATTTCTTGTTAATTCTGGCAACACTTCCCCAGCAAGTGTTATAGGTCTGGTCACTTGGTGGAATGGATGCTCTAGCAGCATCACAGTATCCACTAAGGGCAAGTCTAGGATGAATTACATCAAGCCACCTCTGCCTATCAATATTAAAGAGTATTACTTCATCTCCTGTCTCAATGTCATCTCCTATAGCTTTCCCCTTTGCATAAATCTTAAACGTTTTAGTCTGCCATTCAGTGTCTGCAGCAGTGCACTGATATTGGTTTTTCTCCAGGCAGACAACTCCATATGATGTGCAATCAGCCAGAAGAAGTTGAACATTCGTTCCACTTGTAATCCTGCCTGTGTAATAAGGTAAACCACCAAAGACAATTCTGAAGGATGCAGAACCTGGCGATGAACTATCTGAAGTACGGCACTCATCTCCATTATTACACTGGCAGGCAACCCAACTGTTTGCTTTTGATTTATCCTGCAATGTTATCACATCGTTTCCATAGATCTTGCTAGCCTCAGCTATGCCTAGAGCTATTGCTAGGGCGAAAAGGAGTATCTTGTTGTTCTGAAACATTTTCTGAGAAAACTCTGTATTGCTGCAGACTGTGGTAGTATTTATACAATTTGAGGAGGAAAACCCATTAATTAGTAGGATATCTTAGGAGGAAAAAAACTTCTAGCAATGGGCCTATTAATGTTAGGTGTCCACATATAATGGTTCTGATCCACTAAAGTCATGATCATGTACGTATAGACTTGGTGTATGTGTACATTGTTTTAAAAGGAACGATAATCACATTAATTATTGTATATATATGACATAGAGAAAATAGAAATTATATAAGTAAAATGGAAGTGATCATACAACTAATTTAAAGGAAAATTGAAATCATGTACAGAGTGTTAAGTATCAATCGCAAGAATCAGGTGGTTTGGGCCTATATACGTAGATCACTGGTTTATTAAGAATAACAATGAATTCTGATTAGGCAGACAAATTATGAAGAGGTAATGTGATACCTGGTATGTGGGTTTAATATATATTTAACAAGAAGTGATTGTGTAGGAAAATTGAAGTTATCCAAGTGTTTCTCTACAATAAATTGTTAATAGGTGAGAGATGGAGTAATGTGGTCATGGTATGTATATAAGGATAATTACATAACATTAAAGCAAATGGGAAGTAATTGTAACTAAATAAAATAATCTAAGTGTTTCTTTGCAATAGTTTGTTATACGTGCATTAGAGATGGAACTATAAATCAATGTGTTTATATATATATGCATGGCACATGTTACATGTATATAATACTTTAAATGATATCCAGCAAAACACATGTGAATTTGAGCCGTCATAAAATATATTGCGAGCTAGTCTGTTTGAGTGTCAATTTAATTAAGTGACAACATCTACATAACTTTATGTCTACTCAAATAGTAAAAGAGGTCTTTATGAAAACTACATTCTAATTCCCTACTGTATATACATGAGACTAAATTAAAATTGAATGTGTTACATATACTGTATTTACTGTGATCTAATTTGAGTTCTACGTATATGTCTGGATTTATTCACTGATCTGCCTTTTGATGTCATTCAGTGTCCTCATAACTTCAATCAGCTGGGCAGAGGTTGTTCTCAATTGGAGCTGAAGATGCCTATGGTCACGATGAACTCCATCTCTGTAAGGATGCACAGATTAAAATAGCTTTCGTTTTAAAATTATACAATATATACGTAGATAACTACATACGTATATATGTATGGATGCATGCAATAACAATATAATATCAATATATATTATAGACTTACTCAAGTTTGGCAATTTTATCTTCATCTTTGTAGTCAACAAAAGGCTTTAAATACTTCCTATATACAAGTGCCAAATATATATATACAATTAATGTCATGTTTAGCTATATACGTACGTATATATAGCTTATACATAAGAGCATGTATATAGAAGCAGACCATATTGTATATTGTATATATACTTCATGACACACACATCTCAATATAAATAATGTAACCAAAAATTGTTTTGTTGTTGATTTATAAATTAGGTGTATACAATACATTCATATAGGGTGGCCATGTTTTTTCGGCTATCCTTACTTAAGGAGTACTACTGTACTCTCTGATGTTATGTATTACAGATTTGAACTAAGCACTAATTATTGATTATAGTTGATTAACACACCTGATAAGCAATTTATACAATATGTATACATGTAGGTACAAATGTAAATACAGTTGAAATTGAATGATTGGTCACCAGTCTAGGATGATCACTTTCCTCAAATTAGCTGCTTCAATCAGTTTAACGTTTAACTGGTGACAGTCTAATATGATGTTTTAGACTATTCACTGTATGCATCAGTATATAGAGCTACGTATACTAATTTAAAATGTTTTACTTACCTTGACATGTCCCCTTTGGTTCTGTACAATCTTCGTTTGATCTGAGTTGGTTTTGATTGGTCAGGATGATCCACCAAGAAGAGTTTTTGAGGCCATACAATGTGACGATATTTTACTTCCTTTATAGTGCGACAGCCTCCTTGGGATCTCTGAGTATACAGAAGTAATATACCATGTGTATAGCAGGCTTAATACATTTAAAATATAGTAGCCAATTCAGCTAGAAATATGTATATACGTATTTATATATAAATATATAGCTTTTTAAATATGTATTATACTCACTCACTCATGTCCCCTATACCACCACCACTGAGTCAAATGCAGTACTTTACATAACATACAGATATTTACTATTAGGTCTTTGTACATATGTTTACATATATAGATTCACTTTGTCTATATAATACTGTTTCTATTTCAAGGCATTGACAGTGGAAGGATTCACTTAGATTCATTTGACTCAATGTAATGAAACTAAACTTAATTGATTAGTGATGTTTTGAGAATACTACTGAATGTAAGAGCACCTATTATTTATGGCTGATTGGCTTGTATATAAAATGTATATATATAAATACTTAGTATGTACTTGTACTGTAACTATATACATTTATATCAGTCCCACGATGATCAAGTGTTCACTTTTATTATATACATACGTACCTTCCACTATTATATACAGTGCAAGTTACAATATACTAAGGTAATCTAATCTAATCTAATAATATAATTAATTCATATACATATATATATGTATATTAACTAACTCTGGTGAAGCAAGTAAGAGGATGAATGTCTCTTTCTGATCTGGCAATGAAGCGACAGCGATGATAGATGTAGTTGGCTACGGCATTTGTGTGTACACTAAGGTAAGTGTCCACCATCTGTGCAATCAGCACATTCAAAAGAACAACAATCACAGAAAACAAAAAGAAGAGGTATAGAATAACACTCAGAGCCCTAAAGGGAAGGAAGAGAAATACTGGTTATGTGGCTATATATGCATCCTTACTTAGAGAGTACTACCATACTCTCTGATGCTGATGTATGTAATAAACAAAGTCACATTAAATGGTATATATATGCATAATAGAGAGCAGGTGTACATATATATATACGTATGTACATATATACAACAGGGAGACTCTTAAAGTTTATGTAGTGAGCAAAAATGAAAAAATGTTATCTATACTCACCTGAATCCCATGTTGTTTCCATAATAAGGCAACACGCTGGTAGCTTCAACCATTGTACGGATGAATGAGAAATACAGTTCATGTAGCAGCCTGTAGCATATGAAGATTATTAAGGCCATTATGGGCACTCTTGCAAATGTTTATAATGTCACGTGCATTTAAATACATACAGCATAATCCATTGTTATTTTCATACATGTTCATCAAGAGTTAAAATATTTTTCGCATGTACTATTAAATATGTACACAATTCTATGAACTCAAAGTTCTGACATTCTAAAAATAATTACTTGTGCTAAACTGAGCTGAATGATTAGAAGATTGACAGTTATTCACAATCTATGCAATGTTTCTCCGACTTGGGCTTCTTCAGACAAAACTTTTTACAACTAGCTTATCCATATATAGGTTAATTTATTACTAACAAGGAAACTGTTCAAATATAATAGTTCTACTTGATCTGAGGTAATTTTCTCTATTTATAAAATTATTTAATGTTAACCTACACCTACTTTTGGTTCGATTAACAATATTCAAGTATATATAATAGTCATGCGGATTACACTAACGTTCCATCTCCATCCAGTCTCATTTGGTCAGTGCTGCTAGTTGTGCCTGTCTCATCATATCTCAGAGCAAAGTAGAGAGAACCACCAAATACTAACAACAAGAGGCCAAACACAACAAGGAACTTTGTGATGTCCTTACGAATGATGATCATGATAACTTGAAGGTATGATCCCGTCAACCTAAGAATGACATTATCTTTGATTGCACATGTATAATAGCTATACTACAAAAGTCATATAGTTTTGTAAATATGTACACAATATTACATGGAAGGATTCACAGAAGATCAAGATAAAGAAAAAGACATGTACAAAGACTCCCAGGATCACTGATGAAGGGTGGAATTCCCAGAAACAGCTGTCTGACCCAGTGGAGAAGAAGATGAAAGAAGGAAGAAAATACTCCTGTATCTTCATCCAAAGCTTATTAATAAGCTCTCTTCAGGTTTAGTTCCCCTATAGGCTCTTTTACAGAATAGGCATGTAGCATGTAGGAAAATGGTATCTTAGATTTTTCATGGAACAAAGAGAATAACACATTTTCTTATACTATATAATACACCTATTCATGTGTACATACTATCCATGTGTACATTGTCTGGGAGTATTACTACCAAGTTACAAATTCATATCTTTAGATTTACTAGAGATTCAGCCCCAAAGCTATATACGTACATTATTTTTTCATTCAAATGTACGTACAATGTATTATAATTTTTATCTAAAGATATATCTGTAGTATTGAAAAGGGAGTTGATTGTGCTAAGCCTGTACAGGCCGTGATGTGATAGGAATAATCACTTGGAGTATAATACACCTGACCACCATACAAGTGATCAATATCTGTAATATTATATATGTGTATTACATATGTGTATTACCTAAATAGGGTAGCATATTCAAAGGCCTTCAAGCCATGAGCAAAATAGGCCAATGAGGCCACGATCCATTGTCCTGGGTGGTTGGTGGCTCTGAAAGGAATTATCATCAGGGTCAGGATCAAGGCAGCCCACTGTACATAATTCATCCAATCACGTACATACAGGACTGGTCCAACACTGTAGAATTATATACACACATTGTATGGCCACATTATGAATATATTATATATATTAAATACATGCATACGTATATGAGACTTTAAAATTAGTATAACATAATATAGTTAACATATCTCCTATAATAATAATCTTATCGCTGTTGATTTATTAGGTGTTAATTGATAATACATTGGATAGGGCGGCCATGTTTTTCGGCCATCCCCACTTAGAGAGTACTGCCGTACTCTCTGATACATAATATATATTAAAAACATATAATACATTATTTACAGAAGAGTACTCTGTGTATATACCCTTTTGATCTTACGTTATTATTTCCTTCAGCTCATCAAAGGCTTTCGCAACACAGATCAAAATTATAAAGGATTCACATACGGCTCTCCAGATATCCAGTGGTGTGTGGTAATCATTCAGAGTGGCATCAGTAACAGAAGGGCGAGCAGCAATGGCGAGGGCAAAGGTCAGCATGATCATTTGGAAGAGGTAAAAGATAAGGTCACGCCTGTAATGTGTGAAAAGGACTACATAACTACATGTCATATATATATAGGTATTTACTACTTAGACATATTATAGCTTAAATATATAAATACACAGAAAAACGTGTGTTGTATGTAATAATATACACACATAAGAAATGTACTACATCTTGTACATTCGTAGTTATATATACGTAAAGGCTTTTACTGTATATATTGCACAATTTTTGTATAATTTGTATATTGTTCATGATCAGTAGCTTGGACTAGGATCTGATGTGAACTGATGCTGGTGGGTGTGGTATCTGGTGTTGTCCAGTCCAAGGGGTGTGGTGCATGGTTCTCTCAGTGCTGAATTCACAATTTCTTCATATCTCCATCAGAGACCTAGTGAATCAATCCACACGAAATCTCAGCCAAAACCACTGAACAAAACAGAGTTCTAATACCTCAGATCTGTAACTCTGTAATTTTCCCATAATTAATCCCTAACTGATATATGATTCATATGTTATTTTTATTGAAGTTAAGTTATTAATTGCTGTAACAGTTACAAACCAGTAATAGAAGGCCGCAAACTGCTTCCATTTGAAATTGACATATGTTCTAAGGGTCTTATGATCAGCCAGAGCCAGGCACTAGATATGAGGAAGATTATAATAATAAAACTAAAATTATATATAGGAAGCTTAAGGCTGTTACGTACGTATATGTACACAAGTAAGATATATAGTGTATGTATATACATTCTTTTTAGGAAATGGCATCTTTATTGGAATACAATATTTGTGTTGTGCATGACATGAGCTCTACTTGCTTAAAATATTAAACTGGATGGATTTGTATGCTCAAACTTACTAGTCCCAGGCTTTTAGTCAAATGTGAAATCACAGTTCCTCCTTGAAGAGAAAATTTCTTGCTACTTGGTAGGTCACCCTCCTCATCTACTTCCAAAATGTCAGCGACAACCACTTTCTCACCAAAAATGGAATGATCAAAGACCGCCTTTACAGTGCGCTACAGATATTATTCACTTGTAATTATTGTATATTGGAGTAAATATTATGTATAGATATCCTATTCCTATTCACAGTAGAAACATTTATGTGCATGATCAAAATAAATCTATTCTACCTTGATGTTTTCTGAAGAACGATGACGTTTTTTGTTCTCTTTCATTATCTCAACAAGGGAGTTTACTCTGGACTCCTGAAAGCTGTCATCATCATCATCGTTCACCATACATTCATGTAGACTAAAGATGAATAAACTCTATTATTATATGTGCACATGGAAGCTTCTATTAAATATAGGAATATAATTTTATATGCAAACGATTTTTGGCTTACCCAACTTTACTCAGCTTTGTTTTGATCAAATGAGCAGCTTTTTCATCTTTATCTTTGTCCAAGGCATCCATCACTTCCTTCCACACATGATTTGCATGATCTCTGTCCAGTTGCTCCTTAGCAGCTTGGAAGATGAGACGGAAGCAGTCAATAGCACTGTACACTGAGCTCATAGCTGCATAATCCAATGGAGTGTCACCATCCTCATTCTTCAGCTCCGCATTGGCTCCTTTTTCAAGAAGGAAGGAGACCAGAGGCTCATTTCCCTCAAAGGCAGCAAGATGGAGACTGGAGTTCCCTTCTCTGTCTGCTATGCTTACATCAGCTCCATGGTTGACCAATGAACCTGCCACATCTTCATCGCTGGTCTGGTGAAGGGGTACGTAGTCTTGGTGGTTCCTAACATTAGGGTCTGCCCCATAACGTAGCAACACTTCAATCACATCTTTGGAGTTGGCAACAGTAGCATAGTGGAGTGGTTTGTCTCCATACTCATCTTCAGCATTAGTGCTGGCTCCGTGTTCACAGAGTAGTTCGGCAATATTGCCTTGATTTTCCTCTGCTGTCATGTGCAAGGGAGACCATTTAGTGGTGTCATCGTGGCTGTCAGGGTTAGCCTTCCAACGCAGCAACAAGTAAACACACTCATCATAATTCTTGCTAACAGCATAATGAAGAGGCGTGTATCCAAACTTGTCTTTGGAATCAGGAGAGTGTCCCAAATAGAGAAGACCTCCAAGCAGTGTGATTCTCTGTAATACATTTTAATTCAACTATAATGTCCAGCCATTTTAATTTGTGGCCCTATATAAGGCATGCTTGTGTTCTGTTATTCATTTGTTCTACTTGTTGGGGCATGTATATATATACTGTACGTAATACTATTACTATAACAAGAAGAGCTTTTGTATATATATCTAAAAATCATATATTTTTCATGCGATTTAATATTAGACATATAGTCATGCTACCTTTCTTTAATAACATGCTACCTATAATAACTTGAAACTTACAGCATACATGGTCATGGCTGGAGTGTCATCGTATGTCACGACATCGTACTTTTTGGCATGTTTCCTGGTGATGGGCCAAAAGAGTGCATCCCTGTAATCATCAGTATCATCATAAGCCTTCATGAATTCATAGGCCAATAAAAGTGCAATCCTGTCTTGTCTTTCATAAGGTACTCCCAATGGGGACGCAGCCAACAATTCATACTATAATATTAATGAATAATGCATTTTTTACCTCATTATGTACTTTGTTAGATCTTGCATGGCATAAGTTATACAACTAATATTATCAGAGAGTAGTATATGAATGGCAAACACATGGCCACCTTATATATATTCATTGTATGATATACGTACATATTGGATTATGCACAGCTTATAAGCCAGTTTGATTTTGCTTGTGAATATAATAAATGTACCAACTCCGGATTCTGTAGTCTCACATATATAAAAAGTTGAAAAATTGACCATCCACCACAGAATATCTAGAACTGCATTATTATGTGTGTGTATATAGGGATTGAGTTACTATAATATGAATTAAGGCTTTTTAACAGCATCTGTACACAAATATAGAGCCAGTCGTTAGTTACTTTAGTTTTTGGCATATGTTTATTAAATTATTGCAATGCTGTGGTTATTAGATATTTAGAACACTTTTATCTGTGCAGTGATATGGTAACCAAATGAATATTTTTACTTTTATTGCTATAGTAACAAGGTGATACCATAAGGTAGGTATGCATGCTTGAGATGGTGATAAACATCACAAAGTTAAAAACAATACTATATTTAGCATCACTGCAGGCCTATACAGACAAATCCGTTTAGCAGTACAGGTTTTTACATTGTACCAAAAATATTTAATTAAGGTACTCCTAACAGTAAACTGCTAACACTTATGTTATTAAGTGACCTTAGCTTTTAAATCTGCCTTCTTCATAATGGTTTCTTCCATCTGATCTAGCCAACTACTCCAATATTTCACTTTAGAGTAGAGGGCACTATGAAAGCGTCTTGTAAACTTCTCAACACTAGTTTCCTTTTCCTTCAGGGGATTCATTTCAATCATTGTATTCTCGTAACCCTTGACAACAGATTTTCTTGGCAAGGATGCTCTCTTTGCTTCATCGTCTACTTCATCAGCAGAAGGGGATGGTCCTGCTTCAACTTCCTCTTCTAGCTCATGAGCTCTGTCATAGATGTCCTTTAGGATCTCGCTCTCTGTAGCATTTCCTGCATAATTCTGTCCGACAAGTCTATGGTGAAAGGGAGCTTCTGGACATTTATTGACCTTCTTTTCTTCCCATTCGGGAATAGGCCCTATATACAGAAAGAGGAAATTAAAGCTGACACACGTACAGTAATATACTGTGCATGTGAGCTGTATGGTATAGATGAATGATGACTATGCATTCTGTTTCTTTTACTTAATTATTTCAGACTATTGGCTGTTATTGTCTATTATATATATATCTACAAAAATCCATTGTTTTCAACTAATACTGTTATACACATGTTGGAGATATATATGTACCGTTCACACTATAATATGTGCATTTACTGTATATACCTGTACATTTTGTAGGGAAAGTACTTTAGAATGCTAGAAATTTACTTGGATTATTTACCCAGCTGAATGTACAGGACTTATCTAAAACTACATGACAAGTTAATAGTAACAGGCAATGTCCTATGATTAATTAAGCTATATAGGTTTTAACAGTGAACAATTATAAACTCTCAGGCTACACTCACCACCTCCATCACTGGTACCTGGCTGTGCTGGCATCTTAAGATATGACAGGAGACCAACTCCTCAATATTTTTCTAATCTATAAACTCAGTGGAGTCTCTTCTCTTGGGTATAGAGCTCAAAACTGGTATTGGAATGTGACGTTATGATATTATATAGCACTATAAGAATTCTATGACAGTAACTATGGTAACCCACCTTATTTCCATGTCAGCAGCATATTTAAATAATTTCTTACAGGTTATTAAATGACTGTATTGGATTGCAGTCCATCAGGTCACCTTGAGAATGCGAAAATATTTGAACACAGTAAATACCAAAATTCCAATACAGATATCAATGATATAGTGAAAATACCATTAGATGATTTGGTCTCCACGAGACTTGATCTTGTACATAGTATGGAAATTTGAATTAACAAAACTTTATTATATAAATGTTATAATTATGTAAAGCTACTGTACGTATTTTATATAATCAGATTAGTCTTACAGAGAGAATTAATGGTTATCCATTCCCTCTGTGAGCCTATATATAATGAATTGATATATAAATATTTGGTACACATCAAAAGCCACATTCAAAGTATATTTTATGTACATGTACAATGATTACAGGAATTGAAATGCTCTACATTTCACCATTTAAATTGTCTTACCATATTTGCCTATCAGCTTGCAATGTGGAGTATGTATACACGTACATTTACATTGTCTGCACAAATTACTGGTGTGGTTTAACGCATTTTTCAACCCTGTCACCTCCTTAAATTGTCTGTATTGCAAGCCTGTATAAACTGATACATACCTGTAAGTTACACGCCCTTTATTGCGTAATCTCGACAACACATTAGCTCGCGATTTCTGCAAGAGTGACGTCGCCTATATCAAGTTCCAGCTTCACGAAACATGTGCGAAGCATTTTTTCCCTACTGCACTATGCATATACGCCTTCATGATGCTCTCGACGATAGCTAGCGACTTGCAGGTTTCTGACATCAAAGGCATCTAATTGGAAAGCGCAAACTAGGATTCATGTTTCAATGTAAACAAGCTATACCGATCAATTAACAAACAGTCTGTAATTTGTAACTGAGCCATTAGCAAGTGTTAGTATTACTGTGAAAGTTAGTAATTTTTTCCTGCACCCACGCCCTAGATAATACCGGAGCAAAAATGGAGCGTTGTCGTACTCCTCAGTTAGAAGGATCGTACTGCTATCGCTCCCTATCCAATTCAAGTGTATCTAGCGAAGATATGAGTCACTCATCGCCATCACACCAAGTACGGAAACTCCTAAAGGAAAGTAAAAGGCGAACACGCTCAAATCCGTTTCTCCTCTGTCTATCGAGTTCGACCGATAACTTGGAAGGGGGCGGAGAGGCTAACATGGCCTCTATCAAGGGAGGCATGAAGAAGTCGCCTTCTGCAGAGACTTCAAGGATGGATATGAAGGCAAAGGGAGGCTCTAGACACAAGGATCTCCTCTCTATTCAGCTTGAAGTGAGCTTCCGACCTCCCTTCCACCCGAGTATCGTTTTACATCTAATAGGCCTTCAATAGGTGAGATAATTTTTTCCATTTACCAAATAACTAATATTTTTAGATAACGGAGAGACTGCTAGAAGCCGAAGAAAGAAAGTTGTCAACATTAAAATCGGAAATGGTAGCTGTAGATGACCAAGGACCGGTCGGCGCAGCAAAGGTAAGTCGGCTTTTAGATCGTGTCATAATATGCTTCACTGCTGGTTCTATTCCAACAGGCCAAAGAATTTGAGATGCAGCAAAATGCATATTCGTAAGTCACTTTAAATGTTTGAAATACTTAATCGATATAACCTTACAAATGAAGGAGGGGGGACGGTGATTGAAGGAAGCTGGTTTCATATATTTTTCAACAAGATCGATGGATAGTCTGTCACTTACCATTCATCTACTCCTCCACTGCCCACCTTTTGATAGGAATTGAAAATTTAGATATGTACAGTTACTAGTGTTCTTAAGTTGTTATTTCATGTAGTGTGATACAACATTTTGGTGTGTGTTGTAGTGTGGGTACATGTGAACGGTAATCACCAGATGCAGTTCTCTAATACATATGTGTAAATGTATAGTGTGATTAGAGATATTTTAAGCAACACTAGTAATTTTTGAAATATAATAGAGCGTTTTAACCCATAGGTCTTCATCAGCAATAGAGCAATGTCGAAAGTTGTATTTCAAGAATACTGGTGTTGCTGCTCAATAATTTCTGTATAACATGATTGCAACAAATACTCTATCATTCCATATATGTGTTTATGTATTCAAACATTGTCAACTACATATGTATAGGAGTAGGAGTAGTGGGTTTGGTGATGTAGTAAAATTGTTTGTTTACATTTCCTGATTGATATATTCACCATTTCATTGTCAGTAAAAGATTACTAGGTTTGAAAACATTTAACTCTATAGTTCACTTTAATTTGTGTGTAAATTCTGTGATATCATACAATCAAATACAGCCATCATCTTGAAATAGTAGATAATTGTTTTGAAATTATATCAAAGCACTGTTTACTGCCTGAATAGTTCATTTAATTGCTATATAGTTGCTAAACTTGTAGTCTACACTTCTTAAGATAACTGAGGCCAGATGCTTATGGCTGCTAAAAAGCTGTTACTATTAAATATTTTCCCAACCAAATGGGGTCTGTTTCAGGTATACGTAGTGCATTCAGATGCACATTACCAGTGACAGTCAAGGTGTGTGTAATTTGTGTAGAGTTTAAGTTATTTTTACTGTTATTTGACTAATTCTAGTGTCTACGTTTTGATTGTCATAATAATGCTGTTTGTTCTTTTACAAGTAATTGGAATCCATTACTTTTAAGGTAGTATACTTATATAGGAATATAGCTTATTGTATATGTATGTACCTATGTACCTACGTATATGGATTTAGCTTACTATATGTACCCACATGCATATATATGTATTTGTATAGCTCACTGTATACGGTGTTCCAATGTCCAAATGCTTGCTATACTGTATAACTAATATGTGTTCTTGTATATAAATATTTAGGCGTATCAGAGCCCAATTTGATAGGCTGTCAAGAGAGTTAAATGAAATGGCTACTGTAGCTATCAGTAAAAAGAAGCCAATTAGAGTAAGAAATCAACTCTAGCTATACATTGTCTGAATTGAATTATTAGTGTATCAACTTTGATGTACATACAATATATACTATACCTGTTAACGAAGGGAGGACTAATACAAAGTTTGGCTTAGAGCATCCTCCTAAATCTGCCTCTGTTAAGTCTGGCAAGCTGTTTAGGTTCATGCTATACAGACTATATATGTAGGTTACAAAACACAGTACTAATTAAGTATGGTACACAAACGTGGTATATATTACCATTAACTTCCTGTTAAATATAAATTCTTGTTAGCAAATTTTAAGTGTGTTCAATAAGTATCCAGAATATGTAGTATCTCTGTGATAATTTATAATACTCTACAGCCATCTCGAAGCCTTCCTGCTTTTGGTATTAAGCCTGCAGTAAAGAGAAGGCCGTCAGTTTATAACATTGTTCATAATGGAAATGGGGCCAGTGAACCAGTTGAAGGTGACGATGACATGGACAACCAACTTTATGTTGATGCTTCTCAAGTCCCGAGACTCTCTCATGCTAAAGGGATTGAGGTATGTAGGTACATAGATCTGGTATGTAATCACATGAAATCACATATAATCAAATTTAAGCTACATATAGATACATTGAAACCAGTCTAATGTGGTTGGCTTGTGGTCGTCTTGAGGCCAGCTGAACCTGTCCTTATTAGGGAGGTGGCTGTATTATAAAAATCCTTACGTATGTACAGCCCAATATACGTATGACTTTGCTGGGACCTTACGAGCTGACTGTAATTTGGAGGTTGCCACTCTATTGATTCGGATACTTACATACGTAGATTTGCAGCTCTTGTATAATACTGTATGCATATTTTTCAGACATTGTTATTACTAGCCTCTGTTATGTAAACTTTCATTCTGTTGTGGTAACCAATGCAAATGGTATATAATATGTACAGTGCATAGTACAAAGCCCTTCTAGCAAAGTCTATAATACCACGGTATAATATAAATTTTATTAAGCAAATAATAAAATTTATATTCTGGTATGGTGTACAGTGTCCCTAAGTCTTGATGCAATAGACTTTGCTAGAAGGGCTTTGTACTATGCACTGTACATATTATATACCATTTGCATTGTCATCTTGAATTTGAAGATTCCATCTTGATTAAACTTTATGTTTTATTCTGAAAGAATGAGGATTTCTTAATCTAGGAGTTCTTAAATATTAAAGTATTTTTACTGATTTTGGAGATTTCCGCATTGCCTCTAGTTTGCACTTCACTTCACTCACTTGAAAGAAGTTATATTTAATGAGAAGCACTATGTTCTAATGGGAAAAGAATGTATTTCATTATTTATATAATATTATTCCCTTAACATGAGCTTTTTGACTTTAATATTTATAAATTTCTTGTCAGTAGGGTTTAATGCGAGTATAATCATTCTGTCTATAAATGACAGTTCTCTAATTGGATGTACGTACGTACATTTTTTCATAACCACAATTGCTTCTTTTTCTGGGTGTAATTCACAAATGTTATTCACGTTATTCATATCAATAGGATTGATTTCACGTTTCAACTGGCCCTAAATTATTAACATATAAAGTGCAGACATTTGTACTGAGTACCAGCAATCACTGTTTCAATGTGTGTTGCCAAGGCTCATTAAATATACCTTTGTTGTCATAATGAGGGTAACAAATAGTCCTGCCATGTTGTATGTATGCATATATGAATAATCTATGTAACACACCATTTTTCTTGCATGCTACATCTACGTACTTAAGAGTAAAGGCCTACATACGTATAGGGAACTAAACCTTGTGAGAGCTTTGGATGAAGACACAAGAATTTTCTCCGACTTCTCTCCTTCTCCACTGGGCCAGACAGCTGTTTCTGGGAATTCCACCCTTCATCAGTGACCCAGGGAATCTTTGATCTTCTGTGAATCCTTGGCGCTCTGTGCCAAATCTTGGGGTTGTATATACACAGTTTTGGCACCAAAAAGTGAATAAGGTGTTAACTAAGACAGTGTGAGGTAACACAAGACAGTCCTTAAGCATACTAGCTACTTTTGCTTATATTTGACTCTTTATATATATATATATACATGCATACGTATGTGATTTACATATATGTCACTGACTGCAGGGGCTAGTCTTCCGCGAAGGGGTTCTGGTGTCTGGCACAATGGATGCCTTAATTCAGCTCCTTCAACCTACTTCCAAACTCCAACCTGATGTAAGTCTTGATGCTCTAGACCTAACTATAGTGTAGATCTCTGGACTGACAGCCATGTTTTCTTTTTATTTATATATTGGAATATGGTATGCATTAGTGTAGAAGTGTATTATATTTTATTAACTGCAACTTCTTTACATTTTGTCACCTTGAAAATTTTACGTATTTATAGTGTTTACGTGATCCACAGTTCAGCATGCCTACATATATGTAATATTTCCATTCTCCTTTTTATTTTATTTGCAGAGGACCTACCTTTTTGCCTTTATTCTGTGCTCCCGACTGTTCACTCCACCATTTGATATTCTCTCCAAGATCATCAGGGTGAACCCTACATAGCTAACGTTTCACATATATATACGTACATAATTTTTACACTTACACATCTCACTTTTTACGAAACCACAATTGTTTGACTTGTGAAATTTGAAGACAAATATCCCAAAATTATCTTTAGAAAGAGTCATCTTTTGACTTTTAGAGTGTCTAAAGACGCAGTTTTTCTTGCTTAGACGCTTTAAGAGTCGAAAGATGACCCTTTCTAAAGATAAGTTCGAGGTAGTTAGAAGGAATCCTTACTCTATTATCCCAAAATTACGTATCACCATGGTATACTTGCAATACATAGATAGTACGTACATTCGGCATATGATATTTTTACAGTATGTATGTACAATACTTGGATTACAGTTTGATTAATGTTTACATAATCACCCAACACTAGTCCTGTTTCCCTGTTTCACTAACTATGTAATACCACGAACATCTGGTCAGATGCGTAGCTTCAAGTTTCATGTATACATATTCAACAGCCTTGAGAAGATTATTGCTGAATTGTTAGACTACTAAAGCCAAACTTGTACTAAAATGACCATTAACTAGGTATGTTATTTTCCTGTTTCCTTTTAGAACTGTAAAGTTGATCAACTTCCATCTTCAGAAGATTCTGGTTCCCTAGCAACCAATATCCTTCAACTTCTCAGGTAATTAATTATTCATAGTGGTACAGTGAAAGTGTTTAGGAGATTAACACAAGGTTTGAGACTGAAACTTCTTAATTTGGTTAATCCTTCCTTCTAATTTCCATGTAAATGTTTTGTCTAGAAAGAGTAGAATTATATACATTATAACAAACCTATAGGTAAAACAGAATTTTTTTACCATAATTGCCACACAAACGTATTTATTTTTTATCTTTGTTGTAAATAATCACTGAAATATATTATGCCAAACCAGCCAAGTGATCAATTATACATTATCATTTAAATAATTATGAACAATGGGTTATATACGTACGTACATGATGGCGTATGAAGGTATTACTTGACAAAAGAGTTAATTGCAGTAATTTTGTAAACCATTAAAGCTGTTAGATTGTTGTCCATGTTATTGAAGTAACACTTCTTGGGAAATGCTAATGTGTGTATTTAATATGACAAACTGTTTACATGGAATTAGCAGTTTGATCTCATCAATTGGGAAAACTTTCTGCCTAAACATCTGCACTACACTTGTAGTCTCATGTGAATACATAAATATATGGTATCCTACATACGTACATATACCACTCTTGGGTTTATGTATTACAATGAATACTGTACTACATAGGTACATATATACGTAATAGGTACATATATACGTAATAGGTACATATATACGTAAATAATCATTTTCCTACATGCTATGCTTACTCTTTAATAAATTAAAAAGTATATAAGGAACTAAACCTGGTGAGAGCTTGGGATGAGGATACAATAGTTTCTCCTTCTACTTCTCTTCTTCTCCACCAGGCCAGACAGCTCTTTCTGGGAATTCCACCCTTCATCAGTGACCCAGGGAATCTTTGTCCTTTTCTTGAACTTTTTGAATCCTACATTTACTATATGCTACAGTAAATGTGCATATGCACATACATACGTAGGTGGGTCTATAAGGAGGCCTTCCCAATCTAACAGTTATGACAATCTTCTGCTACTACTAGTAGTCTTAATTCTCTCATCTGCTTCTTTCAAGTTTACCCCCTCTGAATGCTGCTGTATGTACATGATAATTAAACAGTTGTGGTGTGATTATCTCTTGGATTATTCATGTTGGCCCTACTAAGTGCCTGATGTCATTACTTGTTACTCTTCAATGTGTACAGTGATTGGACAGAACTGTTTTCTTATGATTTCAGAGAAGAACGCATGATGAGAGTACTACGGGATGTTACTAAGAAGCTATCAGCTCTTTCAACAGTATGTGTGGAATGCAGCTAGTATTCTAGTAAAGATTTTTAGCTTGGCCTATCTTTACTAACTGTCTGTCCTTAAGTCACAGGGTAACATGACAGCAGCGTAATAACTAATACTTGGAGCCTTTTGATGAAAGTGACCTATTTTCACTGTACATTCATATCTCAATTTGTTGTAATTTGAGTCATTTGTTCAATATGACAATTGACCGTTGTCCAATTGAGATATGAATGTCTCTCAATTTGAAATCCAAACACTAAATTATTAAATCTGTGATATCTTATATTTCAATTATTCTTTATTTGCATGGTTTCATTGGTCTTCTTTGACAACAATGTTAGCTGTCAAATCAATAAGGACATATACTGTACATAGTTCTTTGTAATCCTGATAGGTATTTATTCAAAATTTTGATTCCCTGTAATTTAGGAAACAAAGAAATCTTGTGGCACACTTGTACAAGGATTGATACAGAAGGTAAGTACGTACGTACAGTATATACGTACTTCAATCTCAATAGTGATACATACATAGTTGCACCACAAGTGTTTTAGTGAAATGAGAAGTGGTATTTAAGTGAAATAAGATCAGGCTGGTATTTAAAAGTAATAAACCAAATTCTATAAGGAAAAGATACGTATTTCTGATAATTTTGTTAAGATTAAACCATATGGTGTTATGGCTTTAATTTAATCAATGCTTGAAGTATTTGAAGAGATTTTGACAAGAAACACAATTATGTATGTTGTATGTCTGTTGTTTTAAGTCAAATTGGAGAATTAGTTGATGTAAATTCATAGTATACGTACCTATATTATAGGTGATACTGCAGTGATTTCCTTATTTGGGCAATAGACAAAGTGTCATGTTTCCAGTAGGTACACCTGTTTTGTTTACATAAGAGGCACCCCTCTGACGCAATTATGCAAGCCAAGTTCACAATAACCTACAATTGGTTAATTGGTATATGCAACTGTAGAAATAATTCCAATTTGAGAATCAGTACTTACTTTACTGTATATCCACTTCTAAAGTTGTGCCAAATAACATCATGATTTGTTTATGTTAGCAGGTTGAAACAGTCATCTAGCTGTCTTCTGAGACCATGGGTGTGTCATAGTAACCCCATTTTTGAATTAGCATTCATGAACTCTCAGTCTCTCTCCTTATGTACCTCTTTGATCTCTCTCCTTAGCACCATCAACAAATTGTTGTAACATTTTTGCTTAAAAATACTTTTCATTTTTCAGATTCTATCAAACTATGGCTTCTTATCAGTCTTTTGTCTCTTTTGAACCTATTTCAAGTCTATTTGTCTCCTTTATTTGTTTCTTGACACCCTCTTTTGTCATTCTCTGGAGCTCTGCTATTTCACAATACCCAACCACCTCTCTCTCTCAATCCCCAGCCACCTCTCTCTCTCTCTCTCTCAATCCCCAGCCACCTCTCTCTCTCTCAATCCCCATCCATCTCTCTCAATACCCAACCACCTCTCTCACAATCCCCAGCCACCTCTCTCTCTCTCAATCCCCATCCATCTCTCTCAATCCCCAACCACCTCTCTCACAATCCCCAACCACCTCTCTCACAATCCCCAACCACCTCTCTCAACCACCTCTCTCTCTCCCTCTCTCAATCCCCATCCACCTCTCTCTCACAATCCCCATCCACCTCCCTGTCACAGTTCTTTTCCTTTGAAAAACCTTACTCTCATCCTTCCTATTTTATTTCTTTTTTAGCTCTCAGTGTTAGATAAGTATGAGCAAGCTCTGTTGGAAATCAACCGTCTCTGTTTAGAGCTCTCAGTTGATCCTCATGGACCGCCAAGTATCCTATCACTCTGTGACGACTCTCTTCTTATGGCAAGACAGCTCACTCATATTGAAGTGGTAGGTTGCCATGGTTACAACTGGGTGTTTGTGCCCTTTAATAATCTGCCATTATCAGTCAATTCTCCTTACTAGGAGCGCATTAATAACATTGGACCAGAAGAATTCATTCAGACATTCACCAAAGACCCAGAGGTATGTAAAACTTATGATTGTACAGCTCTTGATATTCCTATGATATTAAACTCACATATTTTACAGTTTTTTGATGTTAAAAAGACAACAAACATCGAAGCCTATGTTGAATGGTTTAACAGATTCAGTTCCCTGGTTGCCACGGAGATATGCACAGTAAGAAGGCCTTTTGCATTATCTTCAAAAATTGTGTGTCATGTACAGTATGTTCAAAGCTCTCTCCAGGTTTAGTTATAGGATTTTTTTAATTTATTACAGAGTAGGCATAGTACGTAGGAAAATTGTGTAACTGTACACATTCACTACTATATTCACAATTTGATTTGTACGTACGTACATATATAATTCAGAAATACATGCTAACTGTGAACATGCCTTAATTATGATTGATTGATGTTAAACTAGTGTAAGAGATGTTGTTACTGATTCACTTTTCAGGCGGAAAAGAAACAGAGACATCGATTGTTGGAGTTCTTTTTAGATGTGGCACTGGAGTGCATCAAGTTACACAACTACAACTCTTTCATGGCTATCATAGGTCAGTAAGCCAGAGTCAGTCTTTAATATGCCTGCTGCTACTATAAATATTGTAATTAATAAACACACATACGTACGTACGTATGTATGTATACAATGGTGAAGGAGGCTAGATGTAGAATTGGCCAGTTCCCACATCTCCTCCTTCCTCTCCCATTCCCACATCTTCTCCTTTCCTCTCCCATTCCCACATCTTCTCCTTTCCTCTCCCATTCCCACATCTTCTCCTTTCCTCTCCCATTCCCACATCTTCTCCTTTCCTCTCCCATTCCCACATCTTCTCCTTTCCTCTCCCATTCCCACATCTTCTCCTTTCCTCTCCCATTCCCACATCTTCTCCTTCCCTCTCCCATTCCCACATCTTCTCCTTCCCTCTCCCTTTCTCACATCTTCTCCATTCCTCTGCCATTTTCATAGCTGCTACGAGTATGACTCCTGTAAGCAGATTGAAGAAGACACTCTCAAAGATACCGTCCTACAAACTTCATGAAGTGGAGGTCAGTATTGTCATCACAATGTGCAGTTCTTACCATCCTTGGCATATTTAAATATAAATAATCTTTCACAAACACAACCTCATGTACATATATACATATATACGTACTTACGTATATATGTATTTTTGTGTTAAGAGTATTTTAAAGAGCATTTTGTTGTCTGTAATACTGTCTGGTATGGTTGACTATACCAAGCTTTGAAAATTATGTTCACTTTCTGCAGCATTTAATGGATCCTTGCAGTAACTTTTCTGTGTATCGGGAGCACTTGGCTGACTCCATTCAAAAGAGAAGATCTGTCAGTTGGTTGCATCACTCTACATTACATGCACTAATTATTGAGGGCAACTAGTTACTTCTTGTAGTTAGTATAGGAAGGAAAACATGAAGGGAGCATTGCTGTTGCATTTGTAGCTCAGTGGTAGAGCAATGATGGGCAATTCTTTCTGCTTTTCCCTTTTGAGAATGATTATAATTACTTGTGGTTTGATTATCACTCTGATTATTCATACACTATGAATGTTGTAAATGGACCAGAGATCACTCTTATAGCATTTTCATATCTTTGAGATGGTACATACAAGGTAGAAATGCTTTCTTCTATATCTGTATCAAACCATAGATTATCTGTCATACGTAGATAGTCTATGGTAAAACTAATCTTCAGCATCTGATGAACATTTTGAGCATCTAGATACGTATGCAGTTACACAGGTTGTTATTCCAGTGTTGAACATTTTGACCCTATATGGGTCTTCATCAGTGACTGTTGGTTGGTCTAAAGGTGTTTCCTTTATCACTAGTCTACAGCATATCTTTATTGACAGACCTCTGATACTCAGAGATGTTACTGTCTATCTCTAGATGCTCAAAGGTTGCGTCCTCCCAAAGAACACTTTGACACAGTTATTTCTGTGTCACAATAACATTCTTATACAACTGTCTATCTCTATAGTACCCTTAGTCTGTATTCTGTATTGTTTTATTGCGTAGGAATACGTTATCCCTTTTTTCAGTCTTTTTATAAAAGACATTTACTTTGTGAATGAGTGCCACAAAAACAAGTGAGTTTGGAATGTGTCTCAATGGATGTAAACTTTCATGCATAATACTATACTGTCTTCTTATATATTGGATATGCTGAAATTCACATATGGTGAATTGCCAACTATACCACACACCTGTTTAAAGCATTGGGTGTATTTTGATTTCAGACCAGAATGTTATATTTTTATAGTGACGCAAATTCTACATAATGAATGGTGTGTATGCATACGTAAAATGTACTTAATATTCCTTAGGAGACAAGACGGCACTGTGAACTTTGAGGTATGTACATATGTTGGTGTGTGTGTGTGTGTGTGTGTGTGTGTGTGTGTGTGTGTGTGTGTGTGTGTGTGTGTGTGTGTGTGTGTCATATATTTCCTTTGGAAGGAATTGTTGTACTTCTAACCATTTTGCAGAAATTTTGGGCTCTATCGCGGCAAGTAACCCAGTTTATTTCATGGAAGGACACAAATGTAAGAGTAACCTTTTCTTACCTCTCAGTAGTGTATAAATATATAATTTGTATATTGAGCATTCCCAATACAAGTACTGTATATGTATTACGTATGCTTTTATCCATCCATTTTGTATATGTACAGATTCAATTCCCACGTTTACCAGAAGTTCTAAGATACTTAATGACCAATCCAGTGATGAATGAAGATGGTAGGTGTTACCATGGTAACTATTCAGCCTTAGACTTTCCTTTATTCTCTTTCTCCTTGCAGAGCTTCTATTAGCATCCTATGAATGTGAACCTCCTGACAACGATTTTGAGAAGAAGAGATATAGGGAACTTGTGTAAGTGAATGAGTATTGTTGGTGATTGATTAGTTTTTTCCATTAATGATGAAAAATGTAAATATTACTTTATTGTTACCAAACTTGAAACCTGTAAATAGTAGGAATATTTAATAACCTTCCTTTCTCATTTACATGGTTGTTAAATGTGAGAAAATACTTGTGGTGTATTATTACAGAGTGATTTTAAAATGTCTCATTGCTTGTTATGTCATTATGTGTACTTCTCTAACATGATTACCAGCAAAGACCAAAAGATTTCCACAAATAAGTGGATGAAGAGAAGAGGCTCCAATGCATAATAAACGCAAAATGCTGTACTTTTAATTTAATTTTAATTGTACATTTTCCACTCCAAACTCATCTTTTGTTTTGTTTTTCCACATTTTGCATGTTGATAAGAGTGCTTTTATTTGAAACAATACAGTTGTCACATTTAATATATAAATGTTATTATAAGCAGTGCATATATATACAACATTAGTGATGTATAACTCTATTAAATCAGTACAAGCTAATGCAACCAATCATGGTGGGAGGGACAAGCTAATGCAACCAATCATGGTGGGAGGGGCATGTGGTTTATAGGCACGATTATATCAGCGTTCGGGTTGAAAGGATAGGTGTGGCATTCATGACAGAAGCTAAATATGGCTTCTACTCCTACGTTCCTTTTTGGAATTTTGATGTCGATTGTAGCTACCGAAATAGCCGTTAACGGAGACAACGTTGTACCGTTAGGAGCTACTCAATGTCCAAAAGGGTTTATACTTCTTGCAGATGATAATGGCGGACAGTCTTGCCAATGCGGAGCCTATCCGGGAATAGACTGTTTGACTTGGAATGGCAATGTTACCAGTTGTTGGATGCGAGATTTCTATTGTGGATCCATACCGGAAGACTTGCTGCCAGAAAATACTTCAGTTTACAATTCTTTTGGAACCGGAGCTATTTTACCTCTCAATGCTATAGCAAAATACAGTGAAACCGAGCTTGAGAAGAGATCTGGCATTTTCTTGACTAAATGTTCGGATAATTTGACCATCTCTCTATTTGATGGAGTTACCTGTACGGATTGCTCACAGCCTAATCCTGTACCAGCTATCATACTGTTGGTCCTTGTTGAATCTCTCCCTATCTACATATTATTCAGCCTCATAGTACTATTCAATGTCAACTTGGCCTCTGGTGTAGGACATTCCTTCCTGTTTTTCTACCAAACAGTTCCCCTAGTAATGATGCCTTTTGCTGAAGATCAACCTCAACAGGTATATACCATTAAAACATTTGGTATCCTGTTGGATTTCTTCTCCCTTAACAATCCTATATTGCGCCTAGTGGATGTTCGGCACTTTCCTTGTTTATCCAAAGAACAGACTCTTTTTATGATATACTTGCTGAGATACTTGAGGATACTATATACTGTTGTCTTCATTGTAGTGATAATCTTATTGGTGAAATGCCACTGTTGCCCTGCAGGTAGGTGTGGCATGATGTGGGTTAGAATACGCAGGCAGCTTAGAAATTTTAGAGAAAAAATTACTTGTAAAGGGACAATTCTGGTTGGAATTGGCTCTATAATAATGATATTATATGGTGGAATATTTGATATTTCATTTAACATTCTCTCACAATCACCTTTATATTATTTCCAAAGCTGTCCCAATCAAAGTACAGTAAGGCTAGATCAAGTTAAAACCATCCCGCTGCCTATACTTGATGGAAGTACCACGTACTTAAGCGAATCTCATAAACCCTATGCAGTTGTAAGCATTTGTATCCTAATGCTTAGTGGCTTTATTCCAGTACTAATGCTTTATAAGCCAGCAATTCCAATGATATTTACTAAATTTACTGGAAAGTCACTTCCAAGTATGAATCTTAACCGTTTGGATCCTTTCTTTGATGTATTTCAGGGAGTGTACAAGCCTCATTTTCGTTTCTTTTCAGGTCTGTACATACTGTATAGAGCCATCCTCTGGGCAATTTATGCCCTGGCGCCTAATCTTGTATTGATTGAACTCTTTTTAATTCTTACATTGGTGCTTATTCTATCAGTACACTGTCTTATCCAGCCATTTCAAAAGCAACTGCAGAATTATGTTGAGACCCTTTTCCTTCTTAATATCACCATTATAGCAGGCCTAATGCAAGCCAAATTGATCATCCAACTGCTACCTGATATTTTTTCAGATGACAATATAATTTGTTTACTCCACGCAGCTACTTTAGCACTAATGTATACTCCAATTGCTATTCTAATGGTTTTTGCCATTTATAAAGCCATTAAATCAATCCTTTTGAGAAGGCGAAGTACGTATTTGAATTTAGAGGACACGACTGAAATCAAGCAACCTGTAGGCTCCAGCTTACAAGAAGAGAACCAGTCAATCTGGTAGCATGCAAGGCTTTGAGAACCTATATGTGCATACTATACATGCGCACAGTAAATACAGTTTGAATTTCCATTTTGGCAATAAATTTAACTTTTTATTTGATATATACGTGCATCCAAGTGTGTTGTATCTGATTATTAAATTCATACTTCTGACTGGAAGGAACTGTTACAGTATATGTATTATATACATCCTTTGAACAAGTTCAATTAAACAAAATATGAAGAAGTTAACTAAAATTAAGATTTGCATACAAAGTGTTCATTTTCTTTGAAAGAAAAGTTCCATTTTGATTAACAATATACTCCATTGCATCAGACACGACAACCAGCTAATAGATATACAAAACATCTTGTCATGACATACTACGTATAGACATTCACTATGACTGAATGTAGCTAGAACACAAGTAGCTCCAGATATGTAGTATAATTCACCCATAAAAATAATATATACGTATAAGCTATGCTGTATATGTTGCAATCATATACATAAGTATATTAGCTGTGTATTAGCGCATGGCTAAGGGGCTCCCAAGTACGTACATGCTAGTACGTAATACATTTCTATCTATCTATCTATTTATCTATCTATCTATCTATCTATCTATCTAGCATCTACCTTCTCTCCAAACTTTTGAAGAATTGCAATAATTAGTTTAGCATATTTCGGACACTTCTGCTTTTCTTTGGCTATTAGTTTCAGACTATCAACAAATTTAGCTATTGGAAAATTGTCAGCTGCCATTCCTTCAATACATATTGTCATGTATTCCAGTTGGGCCTCTGAATGAAAAACTAAAACACCAAAATGAGAACATGCATCAGCTCAAGATAATCAATCAAATGTACTCACTTTCCCTATGCAGGAGGTGGGACTTGGTATACAGAAACACTTATGCTATATTAGTGGGAGCTGGAAATCAACCCAGCTATATAGGTTTATAATGTAGGTATAGCATTCAGCTGTTCAGCCTTTGTTAATGTACATCAGGAATTGAATGTGTGCGTGTGTAAAGAATGTGAGATTTGAAGTTTTGGATGCATCCCTAACTTTTTTATGTGCATTGATTTGACACCTCAGTAATTCCATATACACCTTAAGCTTCATCTCACATTCTTTTACATAACAACGTTTATCTACTTATACCTATAAATCGCAATCTATTACCCTCACATTTGATTCCAAAATACACAGTCTAACCCTGATGGTAAGCACCCTCGGGGAACAAAAAGTACTCGGTAGTGTAGTTTCAATTACATCATTCTCTCATACTTTTTATATGGTGCCCACACTCTGTATATAACTTTATTCATATTAGTGGTGATTTCAAAGAGCTCACTATGGGAACTCCAATTCTACATTAATCATATGTACTGCATTATAAATAAAAAAATGTCGTACTTGAGAACAGAGAGTGTTTGGTAAACAACTCTGTAATGATGGCATTGTAGTCGTCAGCGTTCATACACTTTAAGCAGACCTGCTTTAGAAAAGTAAGGTGTGCTGCACCTAACAAGAAAAAGAGTGTGGTGGTTGATGTAAAAATGTGTATAGTACATGGATCAATAACTGAAACATGACAGAAACTTTACACTGTATTCATATACACATAGTTAGTTGAAGTTAGTCGAAGTCAAGTAGTGACCCTTAAGTCACCATCTTGCACCTATAAGTATGGCTATGAATTTGAAGACAACTGTGAGATACACTCTTAGCCTATCAGAGAAAGTAGAGACAGTAGTGGCATTTGAAGAGAACATAAGTTGAAGACAACCACAAAGTTAAAAGTTATGTACGTAGTTTTTAGGCTGTATAAAACTGCAATGTGTACATGTGTATTATTGAAGTGATAAGGGGTTTTTGTTGCGTTCATAATGAGTATACTAATTTATTGAGACTCAGCAACAATTGTATTTAAAAACATGTTGATGAAGACCTCCGGGTCGAAATATTCAATTTGTTTTTAAATACAATTGTTGCTGAGTCTCAATAAATTAGTATACTCATGTGTATTATTGTGTGCTGTAGGTACATTAAAAGGGTAGAACATACCATTTTGTAAAATTAAGTACTCCTGATCGATGCATTGGAATGGTAGCAGCCACATCGGTCATACATATACATAGTACAGATCTCAACCATTCCTGGTACACTTTATAATGTTCTGTACAGTTCACAGTACACACACTGATCTCCTTGTATTTTACACTCACCAAACACCTGACATGTGACCATTGGTACCAATATTTGCTGCAGGAACAGAAGTCTGGATTTCTGTATCATAATGACAGAGAGGTCTTTTATTACAGAAGAAATTTGCTTAGAAGCCAAGATCTACACATGTTGGATGAGAAGGATACAGAGAAGGTAATCTATTGCAACACACTGGAATACATTCGTTACACCTAATATCTATTTTGCAAGAATAGCAATAGTTCAAGTTCAATAAAGCTGCATATGTCATTCTGTTACTGTTCTGCTCAGAATTTAGTACGGCACCGTTGTATGTAAAGTCACATGCATTCAATTCCTGATATACGTTAAGGCACCAACGATCCCATCAAGTGAACTTTGGTTACAACAATTGTTCAATGTGCTCCTCCAGAGACATAATTGAGTGGTATAAAATACAGAATTAATGATGAGGATATATAAGGCACCTTGTTTCAAGACACTAGCTGTCCCTTTCAAAATTTGTGTAAATTTGAACATGTATGTATTTAAACAAATACAACACTCACTACCGGAGTGACTAGCTCTGAAAGCAGACGTTTGGGAACAGGAGAGTATAAAAAACTGTCCTTCAACATAACACACTATAAAACAAAAGAAAACATACATGTATACATACCTGCTACCGTATAGCCGGAAATATTGGCATGAAGAATATTTGTGATTTTGGATATTGACAATTTTAATTTTGGTGGTTACCCATGTCACAATGGATTATGTCACTATGATGAAATAATAATATTGGCAGATCATAATTTGGTGATTCGTGTGAAAATAGCCAATTCACCAAAAATTCCCTGCCAATATTTCTGGCTATACGGTATGTATTTGTCTTACTGCTATACCAAATAGGGCATTTCAATTAGTTACCCAAGCTAATACTTCCTGTGCCAGACTATCATTTGGTTTTGGCAGTCCCAGCTTCCGAAACATGTCAAAGATCTATCAGTAAATGCAAAATTAGCAGTCATTCACACATCTACCATGTATCTGGCTATGTAAAGTAATTGTATGGACAGATTATGTAACCTTTGATCTGAATAAATAAGTAACATTACCATGTACTTGAACATAAAAGGTAACAATAAACAACCTACCAAGTCAGGTTCTTGTTTTAGGAGTGTGGTCAAATCATCGTCGGTCAACAAAATCCTCTCTTTCTACAATGATTTAAGTAAGTACATACATACGTACGTACATCGAAAAATAGTTCTTACATGCATGTCAAATATGTACATACAGGATACGTAAACTGACAGGTTATTATGTTAAAATGTTTCTCTTTAAAAACAATCAATTACATGTATGTACCTTTTTTGTCCACTGATTTACTAACTTTTGACAGGTATCCTATAAGTCAACATAATATAATACTTCTGCATCAAACTTATCTATCAAATGGAACATCTTTTGACTTGTTGAGGGTCTAAAGACACAGTTCTGATATATCTTTTTGGTCAAACGTTTCAACCCGGAGGGTCTTCATCAGAGACTAATGGATACAAAGGTCTCCAATTGCCTTTTTTATAGACACTCTATTCTGCCATTTCAATTTCATCTCATGTGGTCCTGAAAAAATTAGGACAACTGGAGACCCAATCTTTAACCCTCAACAAGTCGAAAAATGTTGTCAAAAGATAAGACACTGCAGACATCATAAAAAGAAAGAGAATGACAGCAGAAACAAAGAAACAATCATTTTGTCCTAAAATTCTTATTATCTTACTCCATTTCAATTGTTTGTCAGTGAAGCTAAGTATCGTTTTATAAAAATCAAAAGCAATCATTATTTCAATTTCTGACGAAATCTTAAACTCAAGGTGTAACAACAGCTTACAACAAGGTCTGGGTAAAAATAATACTCTTTTGGCTTTTCTTCACATTCATCTACTTCTTGCTCTAAAAAAGAGACACAATTCCCCAAAAGTAAATGTTATCAATCAAATGGTTTATTGTTCAATTATCACAGTGCATGAGTAAAACCACCATTAGCTATACACTACATCAATTCCACAGTAACATGCTTATAGAGAACTAAACCTAGTGAGAGCTTAGGATGAGAGAACAAGAGTCATTTCTATATTCTTCTGGTCCACTGGGCTGTTTGTCAAAATTTCTCTATTTGTGACTTACTTGCAATTTCAATGTCTTCTGTTGTCCGGTGAGGTTCCATTAGTACAACACATTTTGTCAATTTCTTCAACAGAAATGCCTCCCATTGGTTCAATAGATGAGCAAACGAGTCCAAAGTTGAAATGAAACCATAAAGAGCGTTAGTATCCACCATATCTATGTGTTCACAAAGAAGGCTAAGAAATTGAATTCTCTGACTGCAATTCAACATTGAATATAAAGGGATTCTAAGGATTAGGCATAATAAGAGGACCTGTAAAAGATAAATTTCACAATAATCTTAAAATGACTGACCTCATGTAACTACCATTCCCATCGTCACAGAGCACTACTTGACCTAACTGCTTGAGTAGACACTGCCAATGAAGAACATGGGAACCACTGCTTAAATGCTGAGACACAAGTAACAGGTAGGCTGCAGGCCAGGTCTCTGAATGAAGATGGATAGCTTCCACCACATCTATATGTCGGCTTGTACTCCACACTATATATATACGAACATGCAGGACACCTAGATTTAGCACTTAAAGCTAAGGATTCGTGTCAGGTACAGCTAAGATGCATGCTTCTAAGACAATTCCCTTTATTCATCGTCCCCTTAATTTAATCCTCCGCCTATTATTATGAAAGAAATGATCGACTCGAGTCACTTTAACCTTTAACTTACATACATGTGCAAATGGGAGCTGCTATAGAAAGGACGTCCATATTGCCTGGTCTGACGAAATCAAATAGTGATATTGCGCAAGTATTAGCCCATGCCTTGTCATGTCTTCATAGATCGATGTCACCATTTATTCTATTTTCGTATTTTCCACTGTCTGGTAAAACATTTTCGGCGATTTAGCACCTATCACTTACGGCCGCTTACCTCCTCCTTTAAGCCTGCAATTCTGACGCAAAATATTACGAAAGAATAGCACTTCAATTCTATATAATTTGTTTAATGATACCATGTTTCTAAAGTAAAATAGAAGTGTTGACATGTTCCACTAGCGCAATACACAAATATGGTATGTGCAAATTAAATGGCTATAGAGCCTAGTACCATAGGGTCAGTACAAATTAATGTAGTACAAACAATTTCATGTGCTTAATTAATTACCAGAGCTGACATTACATGCTTCGAATTTAACTGTGTCTTCAGTGCATGTTATGTCTCATTGTGGTCACAATTAAGAACTTTCACCTTTGAATGTATTCATGATCATAGACAAAACCATACAAGTTAGGGCAATGTAATTTCTCAGTAAACATATGTCCATCCTATATGTATCAGTAACCTTACTTTTACCCTACAAACAAGATATCCCTCCTACAGGCCTACAAAGATATCCCTCTTTTGAAGAGCTAAAACTAAAGCCTCTCTTTGTTTATCCTTTAGTTCTATTGTAACACAAAGTTGCGATAGCGCAAAAATCTCCTACAGATAGTTTCTCCCCTTGCTGAGCAATTGCAAAACGTATCTAAAACGTAACAGTGTATATATACCGGTACCTCTAATTCCCATGTATATCCTAGATCAATTTAAGAGGCTAGCCTGAGTAAATGCATACTAAGTCGCATGCACTCACTCACTCACGCTGACACGCCTATAAAGGTGTTACATATCTTTATCACCTTCCCCTCTTACCTTTTAATTAGATCTTCCGGTTTCATCCAGTGGACAGTACTTGAGGTAATATGCTTTAACGTGTGTTTGTTAGAGTTATTAAACTGTAACATATATAAGCTTCATCGGTATATCGTGACCGAGTCCGTCTACATATATGGAAGCTTTTAACAGGTGAGCACTTTCGTATTCTCTAATTCGATTTAAAACTCAATTGTTACAGCTTTAAAACGTGTAACGTGTATAGTGTAACCTTTTTAGCTACCCCCTTCACATTGAAGGTTTCTGCGATCATATATATAATTATGTAACTCAGCAAATTCGTCAGAATGTATAAGGTTGAGTATCCGCGACTCGTAAGAAAGTGAATATATAGCTATTATAGCTTTAGATCCGAAGACTAAAAGTTTAAGGACTAGATTATATTTTCCGTGGAAATAACTATAAATTTACGCGATACTCTACAGCCTTTATGGATATTTACATATATATTTAGGGATATACATGCAGACTTGGTTAGTTAGAAGAGGTTAATTACAGGCCATAGACAAATTGACCTACAGCCTAGGTAGTTAATAGAGTCTATACACGAGAAGTTCGAGCAACCACAAATTTCCGTCTTTTGTAAATAACTATGCTAGTAGCCCTACGAGTTTTTAGTATCTACCTACACGCATAATCGAATGCCTAGGAGTTTCTTTAATATGCCATCACCATGTAGATCGTCATGCATGCGATAAATTATCTCTAAGAATTTTGTATGCATGGGCGCGAGATTTGGCAAGCTTATACCGAATCTTTAATCGTTACGGTCAAACAGTGAGAAACGTTCTAAGTTTTATATATAGTTCTGCCAAGTTATACCCATATACGGAGGTTATCAGAGAGTACGGTAGTACTCTCTAAGTAGGAATGGCCGGAAAAAAAAATGGCCGCCCTATCCAATGTATTAGCAATCAACACCTCATAAATCGCCAACGAAGCGATTTTCGGTTATATTCGGTTATTTGCAGCGATTAATGCACGCTTTCCTAAATGCCAAAACATGTTTCGACGCTCTACACGCTCTATAGCGTTCAAAAAGCGGCTAACTAGGAATAGACCCACTTCCAAAATTCATTTTTTCTTCTTCTTCTTCTTCTTCTTCTTCTTCTTCTTCTTCTTCTTCTTCTTCTTCTTCTTCTTCTTCTTCTTTTATTGAATAGACTAGCGCTAATATGCGAACTTATGCGGGCACGTACTAGTTATAAATCGTCATAAATATTTCGGAACTAGGGAATAGACAGCCCTAAATCTGAATGCGCTCTACAATAAGCATGTTAATTGTGAAGAGCGAAAATTGTGGTCTTCTCGGACGCCATTTTTTAATTAAGAGATCATGGTTTTCGGCATATTTCTCTTGTCTAAGACGTTATTTTGAGATCTTCGCCAAGAAAACTTTCAAATCAATTTAAAACTAGTAATATTAAGAGGAAAAAGGGGGAATACAAGTAAATAAAAAACATTTACAAAAATGATGTTAGAAGTAGGAATGGTAGTGTTCACTAATACATCTGCAAAAAGTATCGAAACAAGACACTGATTATATGATAAGGCTAATCATACAGAAGTTGCATATATACTGAAATTTAAGTAAATTAACCATACACTTCTGTGTTTGGGCGCACCATTCCTACTTAAGGTTAGTGCGCCCAAACACAGAAGTGTATGGTTAATTTACTTAAATTTCAGTATATATGCAACTTCTGTATGATTAGCCTTATCATATAATCAGTGTCTTGTTTCGATACTTTTTGCAGATGTATTAGTGAACACTACCATTCCTACTTCTAACATCATTTTTGTAAATGTTTTTTATTTACTTGTATTATATATAGAAATGATTACATGTCAGCCAAATCTGTAACATGCATGCATGCATGGTTGACATTTTGTATTAATATCTGGATTCCAATCCCGGTTATAAGTTGTTAGTGAATCTATGGTTGTTGTTGAATCCAGTTGAACTAAGTTAAATGTATATATTTTCGTTTTATAAAGGTTAAGCAAGACATATATATCATGTCTTGCAAGAAAAGCAAGGACTCTAAAGGTAGCTTCACTTTCAGTATGTACTCTGATGTTAGTTGCAACATGTATCTTATTAATGGATAAGTCAGCTAATGTTAGCTGTGATGTTGATGAAAGCTCAGTTACAATATTCCTTGAAGAATTATCAAAATTTAGAGCCTTCTTTGGATCGGTTGAACAATTAGTAAAAGATGCAGAGAATTGTACATTAAACAAGGATATAAAGTGCCATGTAATAACTGATAGTGACCATGCAACACAGGCAGATGTAGCTTTTTGGTTTGTTAGTTTTATAAAATTTTACAAACCAATCCGGCACTGCAAATCACAGCTAGTAGCCATTTTAAACAGTGAAGCTGAAACAAGTTCCGGTAGGGAACTCCTAAACAGTGCTGATATCCGAATTGATCATCATATGACTTCGGAAGTATTTTTAAATCACATATGTGGCCTGCAACAAAGTTCTTATCCAATTGAAGCTAAGAAAAGAAAAGGAATTGCTCTATTTTTGAGTAACTGCTTATTCATATGGAGATATTTTTACCTTTATGATCTCATGAAATACATCCATATAGACTCGTATGGAGGATGTCTTCACAACACTAAAGTGGCAAGTGATAGGAGAGGCAAATGGGAGAAAACCTTTTTAGAGAGAGCCAGTCAATATCGAATGGTAATAATTTTTGAGAATAGAATACAAAAAGAATATATTAGTGAAAAGTTGGCTGTCGTTTATAAGTCTGGGGCTATTCCAGTATATTGGGGTCCTTCTGATGTTTACCAATGGATTCCTGGAAACAACACTATCATAGATGCTAGTAAGTATGCTGATCCAAAAGAACTCGCCAATTATCTCAAAAGAGTTTTAGCTGAAGACTCTCTACATGAATATCACACCACATTTGATTGGGAGAAGACAAACAGGATGCAAAAGAAGTATTGCAAGTCAGAACCATACATTTGTCAGTTGTGTAAAGTAGCTCAGAAAAAGTTAGACAAATTATAATGAAATTTGATAATAAGTGGACAGCTGAATTTTTATAACACATGAAGATTGTATACAAACAAATCACTGCATGATCTTGACGATGTTCATATATATACATGTATATCATGTATGCATATATACAAATATAAAGTGCATTTATACAAAATATAATAAAATATAATTGTTAAAAAGGTACAGCAGCATAACAACTTTATTAATGCATTCAGAACATCCACAAACTCATTAATGGTAATTTATTTTATTGAGTTGTGATGGAATAAGGATATTTTGTAATGTCTGGCTATAGTAATTATATTCCGTTTTCTGCTGGCCCATGCCATATGTATATATTTAAACAAAGCACTGTTCTATATACCATAATGAATATAAAATAACTAAAATATGCACGTATGGCCAGCATATCACACATCTTAATATTTTAATAGTTAATAGAAACTTATTTGCTAGAGCCAACTTTCTATAGTGATATATAGTTCATATAAATGTTACCAATTGTATACTATACTATTATATGCTCTGGTGTAAGTTACAGAATTAATAATTAATCTTTTACTGCATGCATATAAGTAATATGGGCATAGTTATATACTTTCACTGGAACATATAGGTAATTTTTACTCTCTCCATGCATGCAGCTGATGGAAGTATAATTAAGACTTCTGTAATATATAATGTATATATAAAGGCACACTTCCATCAATTGCAAATCCATTTAATTGTTAAGTCAGTTTGTTGTCAATATAGTCTAGTCATGCATTAGGAATGACTGCAGATCATGATCATAATCATATATAATTAAATCATCATTAAATCATTAGGCGTGTTATGTGTGTATAATATCCTCTAACTTTAAGCATTATATAATTACAATATAATCTAACTATTGTACTTACATAATTTATAGATAGGTATACACTTAGTCGGTATTAAACATTTAATTGATTGCGCAAGATTTTGTAATCAGGGGCGCTCGTTTAGCTCAAGTGCATAGCGTCTGTGTATTTATTGCTTTAGAAAAAGGCTTATTAAGAATTAATATTGTAACAGTGAATGTACTTGCTATTTGAAAAAGACTGAATGTCTCATATAAAATATCATTACGCGCTACTCTAATGTTGATAAAAAATTCATTTGCAGCTAGAAGAATGCCAAATATGTTGTGTATATATACGTATAAATACGATTGAAATCACCGAAGTTTTGTCTGTGCTGTCAAACTCACAGTATAGTGATCGAATCCTGTGAGAAATATAAGACGATACAAATGCCTGCATCCAAGTGGATTTTTCTAAACATTTCATTTATCCTATTGACTGGAAAAAGTAAGTACAGTACATTTAAGGCTTGCAGTAGAAAGGTAAATTGTGTACATGTTCGTTTGAATATAAATTATCGTTCTCTTTCAAGTTGCACTATAAATATTATATAAAGTATAAAGACGTAAACCAACTGTTACACAATACGAAATTAGATTTGAAGTAAGGAACTTAAAAATTGGTCCATGGGATGTAATAAACCACTGAACCACAATTAGGAAATCTTAAGGTCATTCTCACGCAAGTTTGCAATTAGGAAATCACGATCTATGCAGGCCTAGGGAGTCATGATAAGTACACTAACTCATTCTGTATCTATGGCTTTGTGTTAGTAATATCTACAGCTATATAGATCTGTTATCAACATTTTGGACATATTTGTGCTCTCTTTAATTAGGTTTCTATCAGTTGAAGCTGATGTCACTTTAGTTGCGCTTTACATTTTGAATTGATGACAATTTAATCTTGTAATGTTGTGTAACTATGTTGAGTCATGCCTATTAAGTCACTAGTCAGTTATCGTTTGTAATCAGTTTTATGTGTATAATCACTTAAGTGTAGTTTAAATATGTGTGTTATTTTACTGTAAGTGTGGTTATGCATAAGTTGATTCATATGTTGCACGATCGCCACCTCATTAGCTTGAACCCACGATATCACATCTGGCAACTCTAGAATCAAATTGCGGATATTCTTTGGTTCTGAATTTGAATGATCTACTCTGGAATCTTTAGAATCTTGCAAATATGCTTGGCCAAACGGATGAGTAATTATCTCACCAGCTTGCATTGATGAGGGATGGTTACAACGGACCAACAGTTTCAGAGTCTGTATCTTCCTATTTAGAGTGTGTCCAGTACTCTATGGCCGCGAATACAGTTGCCACAGAAAACAGAGTCGCAGTCTTATCAGCAAGTTACAAGATGGTCTATAACTTAGAAGCCATGGATATGTGTGAATGTAGTGAAACATTAATATCTTAGTTCACTCTCAAGGTACATCAAATTCACTGTGGTTGTTAACTGGGGGCCCTTTAAGACCTCATGCAATGTCTTACTAGTTGTGGTATTAGTTAGACATCTTAAAAATCACTGCACACTTGGAAAGAACACGTACATTCACTGCTAAGAGGTGGGACTTGCCCTGAAAAGGGCCAACAAAGCCCACATGTATTCTGTCCTAAGGTCTGGTAGGTTTTATCTATAAATTAGAAGCTGACTAGTATATGCACATAGTCTGCAAGCTTTCTGTACTAAATCTTCTTTGCTTCACTTTGAGTAAGGATATTTGTGGCTACTTTAGCTCTAAACTATCTTGTAACAATTGAAATGCTCAAAGCATGTACCCTAATTTGAATACCCTGGCTAATATTTGCATTACAATTCCAGTTGGGACAGCATCAGTGGAACGAAGCTTTTCACATATGAAAATGATCAAAAACGGTTTGAGAAATAAATTTGGTGAAAAAAATCTTTCTTACTTGATGAAAATTGCAATCAAATCACCACAAAAACAGATAATGATTTATATAGAAACAATAGGATGCATATATGGACTAGAATTTGCCTAGGAAAATTGTTGTATAGAATATTGTGCATTTCATGTTATCATGTATTGTGTCATTGAAGCTTCTATAAAGGCCTGAATTGATTTGCATGTAAAATTAAAATTCACACCTTATTCTTGCAGAGGTGACAACACCTACTCTTAAATCTACCCATTCAAAATTAATCTCAGAAATTATTGGAACCTCTCCTGAACTCACAAGATATGATGAACTCTGTTGTCTCCTCTAAAGCAACAGACAAGGAGACATGATTAAGCAACATGACACCTTGTTGACTGGGTCACAGGTTAAAGTGATTTATAAGTGTTACTTTTCATTGTCACAACAAGTTAAAACCCTTGCAAGGAATCACATACAAGAGCATGGCTCTTTACCAATTGTGTTACCATCTGAAGTTACAGTCCATAAAAAGAAAATAAAAAAGTGCATGGAACACAGTTATAATTTTATGATTTACATAAAACACCTTATTTTTTATTCTTGTACACTTTTCTTCCCTTGTACATTTAATGAAAAATTTGTATTAATGACCATTTTTATTGAGCATATTCTAATTAACCACAAAACAATCAATATACTTAATCATTAACAGGAAGCCGCCCCAAAGATCTGTGACAGACCTTAATACACCTGAGCTAAGGTCAAGAAAAACTGTGTCTTTAGAGACGTTCTCTATGTCGAAAATGACTGTTTCCAAAGATAGAATATTCACGTTTGTGTGCCTTATCACCTCTTGGCAGATAGAACTGTAGAAAGGCTAATGCATGCAGAACTTTATATAATTTAAGCAAGCCACAAGAGCAACATTCAATAAAGAATTATCTTGAGAGAAAATTAGCTACACTACAGAACACTCCACACTCCACCACTTGAGAGACCTCCTGTATGTGACTTTTGAAATGTCCCGATCAGGATAACCTGCTCCACCCTAGGTCAACTGAGGAACATGTTTACTCTAGAGAGGCTAAGGCATTTATCTAACATTTGTTACAGAATCCAAAATAGGATTTGAAGCAAGGAACTTTAAATATTGGCCAAATCATAAAATGATGTAATAATCCATGCACAGAACCACAATTAGGAATCACTAGGCATGCATTTAAGACATCATTATCGAGGGAAAACATAAGTCTTAGAACACACCAGCTTATTCTATATCTTTATATACTTAAATAATCTCTCATACATACAGAATATACCTCTCTGCACTGACCCCTCTATAATAAGCTTTCATATATATATATACGTAGCTAATGTAATGGATAAATACATGTAAATTTAAATTGCCAGCAGTTAACCAGGCAGTAGCAAAAAACCTGCATCAGATACATTAGCTCCCTTAGCATATTATAGTGCAATTTTTATATATATATATATATATATACGTAAAAATGTATATAACTTCAATTGGCCTATGAAAGGGTACAAGTAATTATGCATAGAGTAATCTTATATAGAAGGTGAGTTTAGCTTGGAGGATGCCATTACAGGTAGGACGATGAATCTATATCTACAGCTAGATATATGCATGTGATCTTACATGCTGTTACCTGGGGCTCCTTTCCAGAAAGCCCTAAATCCTTCTGCCTTGTAAATCTTCCTAGCACAATCTACAATTCCACTGTATGTTTGTTGACCAGCTCTAGCTTTTACCTACACAAGAATCACTTACTAAGCAATACCAACCAAAAGAAAGAAATAAGCCTCTATGGTGTACAATCACCATGTTTGGAGATATACTTGTGTTTTCAATGGCACCCTTCAGTAAATTCAGTAAATCATAATAGAATAAGGATTCCTTATAACTGCGTCGAACTTATCTTTGGGATGGTACATCCCAAAGATTCAGTAAATTACCATGACAAATGTATATATACACCTTTTGGTACCAAAAAGTTGAATGAGATGTTAACTTAGGACACATGATGAAATGAATGGAATGTAGGTCATATATTAAATTTAATGTTAGGGGTAAAATGAATATCTATGTCTTACACATAACATTATGATTATCAGCAGGGGCTATATGACAATCTTACATATATAAGTATAAGATGACATTGTATATACTGTAATTTTATGTAAATGACTAAACAATGTGCAATTCATGGCTCCTAGGAGGGTTTTTAAATTCTATACCACAGCACTACGTATATTATACAGTTTAGAATAGATACACATAAGGATACAAGTTCATATACGTATATTATAGCCCATTCTGTTTCTAGGTCCAGCCATATGAATTACATTTATTATAAATTAATTAATATTATTGTCTAACTGTAGTATTACCACTTTTTTATATGTGTAATGTTGTAAGGGACTATTATATACATATATACCTCCAGCATTGGAGATACAGCTGTCTGAGAAATTCATTTATTCATTCATATTAGATTTCTATGGTATTTTGTAACTTACACTATATATAGTATATCCTCCATGAAGCCTTAACTCCTCCCCTCATTTGCCCACGCTTTCCTAGTTAATTTCCGTATAATCACTAGCAAGAGCTTAGCTCTGCTTTGTACATAATAATGATGCTCGGCTATGCAAATATATACTAGCTAGCTAATTATAATAATACAATATAAAAACAGTTAATATATTCTCCTATAAAAGAGTTTAACTTGTTATAGATTTGAAATTTGGCATTTTATACTGCAGTGAAAATCAATAGGTATTATCTTCATAACAGTCACAAAAATGAAGGGAATGATCCTGTTCCTTACTCTACTGGGAGCAAATGTCATCACTAATGGGGCTCCAGCAACTGATCACCATGCAAAGGTAACCGTGAAGAGAGACATTGATTGCATGGTACAGTTGGAAGAATGTGAGGAAAGTCAATCTCTTGAAGAATGTGAAAAGGAAGTAATGGAATGTTCCTTAGCATATTTCACCGAAGATGAAATGTACAAGATATCTAAGAGGTTCTGTAGCTTGCCAGCTTTTTGTGGGGGAGCCAAAAAGAGACACTCAGAAATTAGGTTTGCTAGCTGTTTTGAAGATTTTGTAGAATGTGAACATGAAAATGAAGAAGAGGAGGAAGAAATTCCTCTTAATGGCATAACTGAATGCCAAAGTGAGCTTTTCTTATGTTTAATCGACAAACACATTGACACCTACCCACACTTGCTGGAAGAAGGAAAAGCATTTTGTGAGGCGTTTAGGGAGCAAGCCCCTGAAGAACCTAGAGATTGTGATGAAGAGTTGGAAGAATGTCTTGAAATAGCTGATGGTAACAAAATTGCAGTAGCTACATGCGATACTGTCTTTATGGAGTGTGAACTGGAGTCGGCAAGATAAAGAGTTCTTATAAGACAGATGCTGCATTATAGTAAAAACACAGATTAAGCATTAGTATATATATAGCAAGAATAAGCAGGTCAACTATTCTTTAGGATAACATATAGTCTATAGCTATGTACGTAGTACAATTGTTATGCAGCTCTGTAAGAATTCAAAATAATTCAATGTTTTAGAAATTTCAGTTGGTTATATAGAATTCAATTCAAAGTGGCTTTATCATTCATTTATTACCACCACATTGATATACATACAGTAGTACCCTCCATATAGTAGGGATGGCCAAAAATATATATATATAGTGCACCCTATTCAATGTAAACCAAATTAATCAACAATTAATATAACAAATTGAATGTGATTTGTATTGACTACCTACCATCATTTATCAAAAGATATGAAGTATATAGTTGTTGGGAATATAAGCAAGCTTCAGTAACAATGAATTCTTTAGAAAAGAATAATATTATATATTTCAACCCAAAGGGGCCATCATCAATAATTAAATATATACAGCTTTATATATGTATTATATACTATTATTATTATTAAAGTGCCCATGCATGTATGTACATAAAATATATTTTATATATATAAGACTAGTATAACTCCCTGCATGAACATGCATATGTATGTAGGTCCATATGATATTTTATTTTGAACTTATATATAAGCAGGATCATGCATGTAAAATGGTGAGACCAAAGCTGCCATTCAAATTCCAAGTAGCCCGAGAATAAGACAATTGTTATGGTGTTGAATGTGGTGGTATATTCATGTGTGTGCCTTATCAGATGGAACTGTAGAAAGGCTGGTAGAGTAGCTAAGTTTCTCTGAAGATAATTCTTTATTGAACGCTGCTCTAATGGCTTCGTCAATTATATAAAGTTCTGCATGCAGAACACTCCACACCCCACCATTCAAGAGACCATCAATCTGTGACTTTTAAGTGTGCCATTCAGGATAACCTATAGACCTGTTCCACCCTAGGTTACCTGAGGAATGTATGTACGCTTTGCTTACTCACAATAAAGGATAATGATATACTAAGACTTCAGTTAGAAATGCCTTGTGCACAATGAACCAAGATGGTCTGTATAACCCAAAGGCCACGTACATGTGCAGTATGTACACATCCAGGTATGGATACCTTTGATAACATTGAGTGTGTAAACACCCTGTCAGGCTGACCGGTAACAGTATCCATTGGAGAGCTGACAAATGGAGTGCAAAGTTGAATACCTCTGGTTAGCTTTGTGTCCAACATTTAAGGAGATACATATTACAGATACAGTAGGCAAGTAACCACATAGCAACCACAAGAGCTACCACAGATCTAGAGCAATCACATAGCAACCACAAAAGGTCTTATTAAGTATCAAGAGAAGGTCGATCTGTGCTTGGGGCCAAGGATAAAAGCACTGGCTAGAAGCTATGTGCAGGGTGGACTGGTTTTGATAATGACATCAAGAGGTAGAGGTAGTCACTCTTGCCTGAGAGCCAAAAGCTCCTCCAGCAGTACCCCATGCATCACACATTATCTTCATAACAGTCACAAAAATGAAGGGAATGATCCTGTTCCTTACTCTACTGGGGGCAAATGTAATCACTAATGGGGCTCAAGCAACTGATCACAATGCAAAGGTAACCGTGAAGAGAGACACTGATTGCTTTGAACAGATGGAAGAATGTGAGGAAAGTAAATCTTTTGAAGAATGTGAAAAAGAAGGACTTGAATGTTTCTTAGCATATTTCACCGAAGATGAAATGAACAAGTTAATGGAAAGGTTCTGTAGCTTGCCAGTATTTTGTGGGGGAGCTAAAAAGAGACACTCAGATCTTAAAAGGCATGTTAGGTGTTTTGAATGCGGACATGAAAATGAAGAGGAGGAAAAAATTCCTCTTAATGAAATAACTGAATGCCAAAATGAATTTTTCTTATGTTTAATCGACAAACACATTGACAACTACCCACACTTGCTGGAAGAAGGAAAAGCATTATGTGAGTCATTTAGGGAGCAAGCCCCTGAAGAATCTAGACATTGCGATGAAGAGTTGGAAGAATGTCTTGAAAGAACTAATGATATTGCTGCATGTGAAACTGCACATCTAGAATGTGAACTAGAGTCAGCAAGATAAAGAGTCTCATCTAGTTAATCTCAAGTGAATTAAACAACTTTATGAAGACTATAATTAATGGTATCAACCATATTCATGTGCTTCATGCACCTTATAAATTATCACCTCTATTTAAGCATGCAAGCTATCAGAGCATCATTCAATGATGAATATTCTTCTCAGAGAAAATTAGCTACTATCCACACACTCTACCAACTGTTACACAATCCAAAATGAGATTTGAAGCAAGGAACTTAAAAATTGGTCCATGGGATGTAATAAACCACTGAACCACAATTAGGAAATCTTCAGGTCATTCTCATGCAAGTTTGCAATTAGGAAATCACGATCTATGCAGGCCTATAGAGAATCACGATCTAACTTTTTATGGCTTTGTGTCAATAATATCTACAGCTATATAGATCTGTTATCAAAAGTTTGGACATATTTGTGCTCTCTTAAATTAGGCTTCTATCAGTTGAAGCTGATGTCACTTTAGTTGCGCTTTACATTTTGAATTTATGACAATTTACTCTTGTAATGTTGTGTAACTATGCTGAGTCATGCCTATTAAGTCACTAGTCAGTTATCATTTGTAGTCAGTTATATATGTATAATCACTTAAGTGTAGTTTAAATATGTGTGTTATTTTACTGTAAGCGGTTAGTTGATTGAATGAGCTATAGCTGCATGTGCATAAGTTGATTCATATGTTGCACGATCGCCACCTCATTAGCTTGAACCCACGGTATCACATCTGGCAACAGGGATGGCTACAATGGAACAACAGTTTCAGAGTCTGTATCTACCTATTTAGAGTGTGTCCAGTTCTTTATGGCCACGAATACAGTTGCCACAGAAAACAGTCACAGTCTTATAAGCAAGTTACAAGATGGTCTATAACTTAGAAGCCATGCATATGTGTGAATGTAGTGAAACATTAATATCTTAGTTCACTCTCAAGGTACATCAAATTCACTGTGGTTGTTAACTGGGGGCCCTTTAAGACCTCATGCAATGTCTTACTAGTTGTGGTATTAGTTAGACATCTTAAAAATCACTGCACACTTGGAAAGAACACGTACATTCACTGCTAAGAGGTGGGACTTGCCCTGAAAAGGGCCAACAAAGCCCACATGTATTCTGTCCCAAGGTCTGGTAGGTTTTATCTATAAATTAGAAGCTGACTAGTATATGCACATAGTCTGCAAGCTTTCTGTACTAAGTCTTCTTTGCTTCACTTTGAGTAAGGATATTTGTGGCTACTTTGGCTCTAAACTATCTTGTAACAATAATTGAAATGCTCAAAACAATGTTCCCTAATTTGAATACCCTGGCCAATATTTGCGTGACAATTCCAGTTGGGACAGCATCAGTGGAACGAAGCTTTTCACATATGAAAATGATCAAAATTGGTTTGAGAAATAAATTTGGTGAAAAAAATCTTTCTTATATACTTGATGAAAATTGCAATCAAATCACCACAAAAACAGATAATGATTTATATAGAAACAATAGGAGGCATATATGGACTAGAAAATGCCTAGGAAAATTGTTGTATAGAATATTGTGCATTTCATGTTATCATGTATTGTGTCATTGAAGCTTCTATATATAAAGGCCTGAATTGATTTTATATATATTTATAGTTCTTCGTGCATAAAAATTAATACAGCTCTATAGAACTTGATTGACTGGTAAATATATAGATTCAGTTAGTGCTCCTTTTTTGAGAGTCAACATAATGCATATTTGATTTCCTAATATATAGTGGTTCTGTAGTTTAAACCACATTGAATATGGCTTCAGCAATGTAAGTTCCTTCATTACCTCAAGCAACTTAAATCAGTTATAAAATGTATAAATGCATGTGAATTTCCTATATATAGCACAGTATATAATTCAACAGTTTGTTTGTTGGCCAGCTCTATCTTTTACCTACGTACCTACACAATTAAGAGTCATTTACCAAGCAATATGAACCAAATGAAAGAAAGAAGGCCTACAGTGTACAATTTATATCATCAAAGTGTACTTTTTATTGCTCAAAATATATATATTGACCATGCATGCTTTGATGCTAAATGTAAGCCAGTTAATACACATACCACCATGCATGGGATTTCTTGAATTGATACACTGAGTCAAACTGCTAGACCCAATTATGGCTCTTTTAAGAGAGACCACCATGTACATGAATATGTATGATCTCGTGGACTCCAGTCAAAGTCAACTGGTCACATGTTACAGGGGCATACAGCTGCCATGCTAAATCTAGTGCTTATTATATACGTACAGGGCTACAAACCATCACCACTTGCAAGGGGCTACCAGACCGTCCACCCAGGTACGTATATATGGCTCAACTACCTGCTAGCATTATAAGCCTTTACCACTTATATGCCTACAAAGTTACACTACCAAGACAAGGCAGATACACAAGCACCAAATTCGAAGATACTGGTGTTTTCAGCACCTTCAACAGCACCCTTCTACTTCAATTTAGTAAATTACCACGACAATATTATACACACCTTTTGGTACCAAAACAGTGAATGAGATGTATTAAATAAGACACATGATGAAATGAATGAATGATTGAATGAATGAGGTCCAACCATATGAATTAATTTTATTATCAATTAGGTATTGATTACTATTATGGTATATTGTAACTTGCACTATATATAGTATATCCTCCATGAAGCCTTAACTCCTCCCCTCATTTGCCCACGCTTTCCTAGAAAATTTCCGTATAATCACTAGCAAGAGCTTACCTCTACTTAGTAAATAATAATGATGTAAATATATACTAGCTAGCTAATTATAATAATACAATATATAAACATGTACAGTTCCTATAAAAGAGTTTAACTTGTTATAGATTTGAAACTTAGCATTTTATACTGCAGTGAAAATCAATAGGTATTTTATCTTCATAACAGTCACAAAAATGAAGGGAATGATCCTGTTCCTTACTCTACTGGGAGCAAATGTCATCACTAATGGGGCTCCAGCAACTGATCACCATGCAAGGGAAACTGTGAAGCCGTGCTATGCACTGTTGGAAGAATGTGAGGAAAGTAGATCTTTGGAAGAATGTGAAAAGGAATTAGTTGAATGTGCCTTGGCATATTTCACCGAAGATGAATTCTACAAGTTATCTGAAAGGTTCTGTAGCTTGCCAGCATTTTGTGGGGGAGCCAAAAAGAGACACTCAGAAATTAAAAGGCATGCTAACTGTTATGAAGATTTTGTAGAATGTGAACATGAAAACGAAGAAGAGGAGGAAAACATTCCTCTTAATGACATGACTGAATGTGAATATGAGTATTTCTTATGTGCAATCGATGAACACATTGACACCTACCCACACTTGCTGGAAGAAGGAAAAGATTTTTGTAAGGAGTTTAGGGAGCAAGCCCTTGAAGAACCTAGAGATTGTGATGAAGAGTTGGAAGAATGTCTTGAAATAGCTGATGGTAACGAAATTGCTGTAGCTGCATGCGATACTGACTTTATGGATTGTAAACTGGAGTCGGCAAGATAAAGAGTTCTTATAAGACAGATGCTGCATTATAGTAGGAACACAGATTAAGCATTAGTATAGCAAGAATAAGCAGGTCAACTATTCTTTAGGATAACATATAGTCTATAGCTATGTAGACATTTGTTATGCAGCTCTGTAAGAATTCAAAATAATTTCAGGGTTAGTGACAATTTGGTAACTTGCACACAGGGACATAAAGGCTGGGGCCTTTTATTTCATAATGACCCTTGTGTGCAAGTTACCAAATTGTCTCTAACCCTGTTGTTTATGTGAATGCATGCAAGCAACCAACGGTACTCCTAGCTCACACTGAAGGCAAGTCAAATCCGCGGTGATTATTGGCTGAGACCCCCTACATGAGACTGGAATTTTTGCTGATAATGGCATACGGTTGCATCATCTTCAGTCTATACTAAGGTGTGAAAAGGTAATTGGAAGGCCATGTGTTTAACCTTATATGATCTGTAGAGACTACTACTCTGCATGCAGAAGTTGAGAATTTCAGTGTGGCTAAAGTCTTGTAGCGTTTAATTATATACCTGATTGTGATTATTTTGGGAGTCATTTCCATCTGTATTATATTATCTACCTCAGTGTGATTATCTTGGGAGTCACATATATATATATATATATATATATATATATATATATAGTGCACCCTATTCAATGTAAACCAAATTAATCAACATTTAAAATAACAAATTGGATGTGATTTGTATTGACTACCTACCATCATTTATCAAAAGATATGGAGTGTATAGTTGTTGGGAATATAAGCAAGCTTCAGTAACAATGAATTCTTTAGAAAAGAATATATATTTCAACCCAAAGGGGCCTTCATCAACAATTAAATATATACAGCTTTATATATACAGTGGAACCTCGCTTAACGACCACCTCAGTATTAAGACCACCTCAAAATTGCAACACACTTTTTTGGTCCCGCGTAATTCTTGTATCTCGCGCTGTACTTTAGGTGTTCAGAAAAGCGACCACCTCGGAATTCACTTTTACAACCACTATTTTCGGACCGATATTATTAAAATAGCCGGCAAATAACCTCGGTATAACGACCAGGTGTGAAAACAAAGTTCGAGTTCCGGTCGTCGCCAATGCCATATCTCCTTACCGTCGAGCATTGAACCAGTGAAAGGGATTTAGAAAGCACTTTTACTAAGGTAAAGCTTGCACAAACATTTTCAAGGAAGAAAAAGCTTATTTTTAAGGTAGAAAACGAAAGCCAGCCGAGGGTCCACCATTTTGTTGACAGATATTTCCAACGTGTACAGTACGTAATAATTTCAGAAATAGGACCACCTCAAAATTAAGACCAACCTCCCAAAGGTGGTCGCATTTGTGAGGTTCCACTGTATTAGATAATATATTATTATTATTAAAGTGCCCATGCATGTACATAAAATATATTTTATTATTATATATACGACTAGTATAGAAAACTCCCTGTATGAACATGCATATGTATGTGGGTCCATATGATATTTTATTTTGAACTTATATATAAGCAGGATCATGCATGTAAAATGGTGAGACCAAAGCTGCCATTCAAATTCCAAGTTGCCTGAGAATAGGACAATTGTTGTGGCGTTGAATGTGGTGGTATATGGTGGTATGTGGTATAAATTATGTGGTATCATATTCATGTGTGTGCCTTATCAGATGGAGCTGTAGAAAGGCTGGTAGAGTAGCTAAGTTTCTCTGAAGATAATTCTTTATTGAACGCTGCTCTAAAGGCTTCGTCAATTATATAAAGTTCTACATGCAGAATACTCCACACCCCACCATTCAAGAGACCGTCGGTCTGTGACTTTTAAGTGTGCCAATCAGGATAACCTGTAGACCTGTTCCACCCTAGGTTACCTGAGGAACGTATGTACGCTTTGCTTACTCACAATAAAGGATAATGATATACTAAGACTTCAGTTAGAAATGCAATGTACCAAGATGGTCTGTAACCCAAAGGCCACGTACATGTGTCTGTACACATCCAGGTATGGATACCTTTGATAATATTGAGTGTGTAAACACCCTGTCAGGCTGACCGGTAACAGTATCCATTGGAGAGCTGACAAATGGAGTGCAAAGTTGAATACCTCTGGTTAGCTTTGTGTCCAACATTTAAGGAGATACATATTACAGATACAGTAGGCAAGTAACCACATAGCAACCACAAGAGCTACCACAGATCTAGAGGTAATCACATAGCAACCACAAAAGGTCTTATTAAGTATCAAGAGAAGGTCGATCTGTGCTTGGGGCCAAGGATAAAAGCACTGGCTAGAAGCTATGTGCAGGGTGGACTGGTTTTGATAATGACATCAAGAGGTAGAGGTAGTCACTCTTGCCTGAGAGCCAAAAGCTCCTCCAGCAGTACCCCATGCATCACACATTATCTTCATAACAGTCACAAAAATGAAGGGAATGATCCTGTTCCTTACTCTACTGGGGGCAAATGTAATCACTAATGGGGCTCAAGCAACTGATCACAATGCAAAGGTAACCGTGAAGAGAGACACTGATTGCTCTGAACAGATGGAAGAATGTGAGGAAAGTAAATCTTTTGAAGAATGTGAAAAAGAAGGACTTGAATGTTTCGGCTTAGCATATTTCACCGAAGATGAAATGAACAAGTTAATGGAAAGGTTCTGTAGCTTGCCAGTATTTTGTGGGGGAGCTAAAAAGAGACACTCAGATCTTAAAAGGCATGTTAGGTGTTTTGAATGCGGACATGAAAATGAAGAGGAGGAAAAAATTCCTCTTAATGAAATAACTGAATGCCAAAATGAATTTTTCTTATGTTTAATCGACAAACACATTGACAACTACCCACACTTGCTGGAAGAAGGAAAAGCATTATGTGAGTCATTTAGGGAGCAAGCCCCTGAAGAATCTAGACATTGTGATGAAGAGTTGGAAGAATGTCTTGAAAGAACTAATGATATTGCTGCATGTGAAACTGCACATCTAGAATGTGAACTAGAGTCAGCAAGATAAAGAGTCCCATCTAGTTAATCTCAAGTGAATTAAACAACTTTATGAAGACTATAATTAATGGTATCAACCATATTCATGTGCTTCATGCACCTTATAAATTATCACCTCTATTTAAGCATGCAAGCTATCAGAGCATCATTCAATGATGAATTTTCTTCTCAGAGAAAATTAGCTACGATCCACACACTCTATACCAACTCTTACACAATCCAAAATGAGATTTGAAGCAAGGAACTTAAAAATTGGTCCATGGGATGTAATAAACCACTGAACCACAATTAGGAAATCTTCAGGTGATTCTCATGCAAGTTTGCAATTAGGAAATCATGATCTATGCAGGCCTCTAGGGAATCACGATCTAAATTTTTATGGCTTTGTGTCAATAATATCTACAGCTATATAGATCTGTTATCAAAAGTTTGGACATATTTGTGCTCTCTTAAATTAGGCTTCTATCAGTTGAAGCTGATGTCACTTTAGTTGCGCTTTACATTTTGAATTGATGACAATTTTCTCTTGTAATGTTGTGTAACTATGTTGAGTCATGCCTATTAAGTCACTAGTCAGTTATCGTTTGTAATCAGTTTTATATGTATAATCACTTAAGTGTAGTTTAAATATGTGTGTTATTTTACTGTAAGCGGTTAGTTGATTGAATGAGCTATAGCTGCATGTGCATAAGTTGATTCATATGTTGCACGATCGCCACCTCATTATCTTGAACCCACGGTATCACATCTGGCAACAGGGATGGCTACAGTGGAACAACAGTTTCAGAGTCTGTATCTACCTATTTAGAGTGTGTCCAGTTCTTTATGGCCGCGAATACAGTTGCCACAGAAAACAGTCACAGTCTTATAAGCAAGTTACAAGATGGTCTATAACTTAGAAGCCATGCATATGTGTGAATGTAGTGAAACATTAATATCTTAGTTCACTCTCAAGGTACATCAAATTCACTGTGGTTGTTAACTGGGGGCCCTTTAAGACCTCATGCAATGTCTTACTAGTTGTGGTATTAGTTAGACATCTTAAAAATCACTGGACACTTGGAAAGAACACGTACATTCACTGCTAAGAGGTGGGACTTGCCCTGAAAAGGGCCAACAAAGCCCACATGTATTCTGTCCCAAGGTCTGGTAGGTTTTATCTATAAATTAGAAGCTGACTAGTATATGCACATAGTCTGCAAGCTTTTTGTACTAAGTCTTCTTTGCTTCACTTTGAGTAAGGATATTTGTGGCTACTTTGGCTCTAAACTATCTTGTAACAATAATTGAAATGCTCAAAACAATGTTCCCTAATTTGAATACCCTGGCCAATATTTGCGTGACAATTCCAATTGGGACAGCATCAGTGGAACGAAGCTTTTCACATATGAAAATGATCAAAATTGGTTTGAGAAATAAATTTGGTGAAAAAAATCTTTCTTATATACTTGATGAAAATTGCAATCAAATCACCACAAAAACAGATAATGATTTAGAAACAATAGGAGGCATATATGGACCTAGGAAAATTGTTGTATAGAATATTGTGCATTTCATGTTATCATGTATTGTGTCATTGAAGCTTCTATATATAAAGGCCTAAATTGATTTTATATATATTTATAGTTCTTCGTGCATAAAAATTAATACAGCTCTATAGAACCTGATTGACTGGTAAATATATAGATTCAGTTAGTGCTCCTTTTTTGAGAGTCAACATAATGCATATTTGATTTCCTAATATATAGTGGTTCTGTAGTTTAAACCACATTGAATATGGCTTCAGCAATGTAAGTTCCTTCATTACCTCAAGCAACTTAAATCAGTTATAAAATGTATAAATGCATGTGAATTTCCTATATATAGCACAGTATATAATTCAACAGTTTGTTTGTTGGCCAGCTCTATCTTTTACCTACGTACCTACACAATTAAGAGTCATTTACCAAGCAATATGAACCAAATGAAAGAAAGAAGGCCTACAGTGTACAATTTATATCATCAAAGTGTACTTTTTATTGCTCAAAATATATATATTGACCATGCATGCTTTGATGCTAAATGTAAGCCAGTTAATACACATACCACCATGCATGGGATTTCTTGAATTGATACACTGAATCAAACTGCTAGACCCAATTTTGGCTCTTTTAAGAGAGACCACCATGTACATGAATATGTATGATCTCGTGGACTCCAGTCAAAGTCAACTGTTCACATGTTACAGGGGCATACAGCTGCCATGCTAAATATAGGGGTATATTATTATTATTATTATTAGAGTGCTTATTATATACGTACAGGGCTACAAACCATCACCACTTGCAAGGGGCTACCAGACCGTCCACCCAGGTACGTATATATGGCTCAACTACTTGCTAGCATTATAAGCCTTTACCACTTATATGCCTACAAAGTTACACTACCAAGACAAGGCAGATACACAAGCACCAAATTCGAAGATACTGGTGTTTTCAGCACCTTCAACAGCACCCTTCTACTTCAATTCAGTAAATTACCACGACAATATTATACACACCTTTTGGTACCAAAACAGTGAATGAGATGTATTAAATATGAAATGAATGAATGATTGAATGAATGAGGTCCAACCATATGAATTAATTTTATTATCAATTAGGTATTGATTACTATTATGGTATATTGTAACTTGCACTATATATAGTATATCCTCCATGAAGCCTTAACTCCTCCCCTCATTTGCCCACGCTTTCCTAGAAAATTTCCTTATAATCACTAGCAAGAGCTTACCTCTACTTAATAAATAATAATGATGTAAATATATACTAGCTAACTAATTATAATAATACAATATATAAACATGTACAGTTCCTATAAAAGAGTTTAACTTGTTATAGATTTGAAACTTGGCATTTTATACTGCAGTGAAAATCAATAGGTATTTTATTTTCATAACAGTCACAAAAATGAAGGGAATGATCCTGTTCCTTACTCTACTGGGAGCAAATGTCATCACTAATGGGGCTCCAGCAATTGATCACCATGTAAAGGTAACTGTGAAGCCGTGCTTTGCTCTGATGGAAGAATGTGAGGAAAGTCAATATATTGAAGAATGTGAAAAGGAATTCGTTGAATGTGCCTTAACATTTTTCACCGAAGATGAATTCTACAAGTTATCTAAAAGGTTCTGTAGCTTGCCAGTATTTTGTGGGGGAGCCAAAAAGAGACACTCAGAAATTAAAAGGCATGCTAACTGTGATGAAGATTTTGTAGAATGTGAACATGAAAATGATGAAGAGGAGGAAAAAATTCCTCTTATTGACATGACTGAATGCCAAAGTGAGTTTGCCTTATGTTTAATTGACGAACACATTGACACCTACCCACACTTGCTGGAAGAAGGAAAAGCATATTGTGAGGCATTTAGGGAGCAAGCCCCTGAAGAACCTAGAGATTGTGATGAAGAGTTGGAAGAATGTCTTGAAATAGCTGATGGTAACGAAATTGCTGTAGCTGCATGCGATACTGACTTTATGGATTGTAAACTGGAGTCGGCAAGATAAAGAGTTCTTATAAGACAGATGCTGCATTATAATAGGAACACAGATTAAGCATTTGTATAGCCAGAATAGGCAGGTCAACTATTCTTTAGGATAACATATAGTCTATAGCTATGTAGACATTTGTTATGCAGCTCTGTAAGAATTCAAAATAATTTCAGGGTTAGTGACAATTTGGTAACTTGCATACAGGGACATAAAGGCTGGGGCCTTTTATTTCATAATGACCCTTGTGTGCAAGTTACCAAATTGTCTCTAACCCTGTTGTTTATGTGAATGCATGCAAGCAACCAACGGTACTCCTGAAGGCAAGTCAAATCCGCGGTGATTATTGGCTGAGACCCCCTACATGAGACTGGAATTTTTGCTGATAATGGCATGCGGTTGCATCATCTTCAGTCTATACTAAGGTGTGAAAAGGTAATTGGAAGGCCATGTGTTTAACCTTATATGATCTGTAGAGACTACTACTCTGTATGCAGAAGTTGAGAATTTCAGTGTGGCTAAAGTCTTGTAGCGTTTAATTATATACCTGATTGTGATTATTTTGGGAGTCATTTCCATCTGTATTATATTATCTACCTCAGTGTGATTATCTTGGGAGTCACATATATATATATATATATATATATATATATATAGTGCACCCTATTCAATGTAAACCAAATTAATCAACATTTAAAATAACAAATTGGATGTGATTTGTATTGACTACCTACCATCATTTATCAAAAGATATGGAGTATATATATAGTTGTTGGGAATATAAGCAAGCTTCAGTACGTAACAATGAATTCTTTAGAAAAGAATATATATTTCAACCCAAAGGGGCCTTCATCAACAATTAAATATATACAGCTTTATATATACAGTGGAACCTCGCTTAACGACCACCTCAGTATTAAGACCACCTCAAAATTGCAACACACTTTTTTGGTCCCGCGTAATTCTTGTATCTCGCGCTGTACTTTAGGTGTTCAGAAAAGCGACCACCTCGGAATTCACTTTTACAACCACTATTTTCGGACCGATATTATTAAAATAGCCGGCAAATAACCTCGGTATAACGACCAGGTGTGAAAACAAAGTTCGAGTTCCGGTCGTCGCCAATGCCATATCTCCTTACCGTCGAGCATTGAACCGGTGAAAGGGATTTAGAAAGCACTTTTACTAAGGTAAAGCTTGCACAAACGTTTTCAAGGAAGAAAAAGCTTATTTTTAAGGTAGAAAACGAAAGCCAGCTGAGGGTCCACCATTTTGTTGACAGATATTTCCAACGTGTACAGTACGTAATAATTTCAGAAATAGGACCACCTCAAAATTAAGACCAACCTCCCAAAGGTGGTCGCATTTGTGAGGTTCCACTGTATTAGATAATATATTATTATTATTAAAGTGCCCATGCATGTACATAAAATATATTTTATTATTATATATACGACTAGTGTAGAAAATTCCCTGCATGAACATGCATATGTATGTGGGTCCATATGATATTTTATTTTGAACTTATATATAAGCAGGATCATACATGTAAAATGGTGAGACCAAAGCTGCCATTCAAATTCCAAGTAGCCCGAGAATAGGACAATTGTTGTGGCGTTGAATGTGGTGGTATATGGTGGTATGTGGTATAAATTATGTGGTATCATATTCATGTGAGTGCCTTATCAGATGGAGCTGGTAGAAAGGCTGGTAGAGTAGCTAAGTTTCTCTGAAGATAATTCTTTATTGAACGCTGCTCTAAAGGCTTCGTCAATTATATAAAGTTCTACATGCAGAACACTCCACACCCCACCATTCAAGAGACTGTCGGTCTGTGACTTTTAAGTGTACCAATCAGGATAACCTGTAGACCTGTTCCACCCTAGGTTACCTGAGGAATGTATGCACGCTTTGCTTACTCACAATAAAGGATAATGATATATATACTAAGACTTCAATTAGAAATGCCTTGTGCACAATGTACCAAGATGGTCTGTAACCCAAAGGCCACGTACATGTGTCTGTACACATCCAGGTATGGATAACTTTGATAATATTGAGTGTGTAAACACCCTGTCAGGCTGACCTGTAACAGTATCCATTGGAGAGCTGACAAACGAGTGCAAAGTTGAATACCTCTGGTTAGCTTTGTGTCCAACATTTAAGGAGATACATATTACAGATACAGTAGGCAAGTAACCACATAGCAACCACAAGAGCTACCACAGAGCAATCACATAGCAACCACAAAAGTTCTTATTAAGTATCAAGAGAAGGTTGATCTGTGCTGGGGGGCAAGGATAAAAGCACTGGCCAGAAGCTATGTGCATAGTGGACTGGTTTTGATAATGACATCAAGAGGTAGAGCTAGGACAGTCACTCTTGCCTGATAGCCAAAAGCTCTCCTCCTGCAGTACCCCATGCCTACCAGACCTTGGGCCAGGATACATGTGGGCTTTGTTGACCCCTTTCAGGGCAAGTCTCACCTCTTAGCAGTGAGACTGAAAATGACCTCCCATCTATAGTTAACCTCAAGTGAATTAGACTGTTTTATGAAGACTAATGGTATCAATCATAGTCATGTGCTTCACCCATCTTATGAATTATTACCTCTAATTAAGCATCCAAGCTATCAGAGCATCATTCAATGATGAATTTTCTTCTCAGAGAAAATTAGCTACGATCCACACTCCACCAACTGTTACACAAATCGAAATGGGATTTGAAGCAAGGAACTTAAAAATTGGCCCATGGGATGTAATAAACCACAGAACCACAATTAGGAAATCTTTAGGTCATTCTCATGCAAGTTTGCAATTAGGAAATCACGATCTATGCAGGCCTGGGGAATCACGATAAGTACACTAACTCATTCTGTATCTAACTTTTTATATGGCTTTGTGTTGGTAATATCTACAGCTATATAGATCTGTTATCAACATTTAGGACATATTTGGGCTCTCTTTAATTAGGTAACCCATATATTTGTCATCATCCTTTATATACATTATTATATAGTAATAATGGTGATGGAGACCATACGTATGCAGTTCCATGCAAACCAATTGCAATGATATATAATCCAGCCTATGATACGATTTGTAACACAATTGGAGAATCCTAAACACATAATTAAACAACATCTTGCCACTATACCTTTCTTTTAACTGAAACATGAGAATCATCTAAAGATTTCCTAATTATGGTTCTATGGTTTATTACATCCCATGGGCCAATATTTAAGTTCCTTACTTCAAATCCCATTTCTGATTGTATAACAGTTGGTGGAGTGTGGATCAAGTATTCTGTAGTGTAGACAGAGTTATTGAATGATGCCCTCAAAGCTTGCATACTTAATTAGAGGTGATATATTAATAAGGGGCATGAAGCACATGAACATGGTTGATACCATTATAATCTTCATAAATTGTTTAATTCACTTGAGGTTAACTAGATGGGAGGCCATTTTCACTCTCACTGCTAAGAGGTGAGACTTGCCCTGAAAGGGGCCAACAAAGCCCACATGTATCATGGCCCAAGGTCTGGTAGGCTATATCCATGGGTGATGCATGGGGTACTGCAGGAGGAGAGCTTTTGGCTCTCGGGCAAGAGTGACTGTCCTAGCTCTACCTCTTGATGTCATTATCAAAACCAGTCCACCATGCACATAGCCTCTAGCCAGTGCTTTTATCCTTGTCATCACTCAGCCCCCAAGCACGGATCAACCTTCTCTTGATACTTAATTAGAACAGTATAGTTTTTGTTCCCTAAATCAAACATTAGCTCCCCCTCCATGCTGTTCAGTATATATGTACAGCCATGACTGTATGATTGAGATCAGTAGTCTTATATATATAGTGTTGCTTGCAATTGGGTACCCGTGTGATGCCAATTAGATTATCCTCTCCTCCATATAATGGCTAAGATCCTAATTAGAATAATCTATCTTATATAGCTATAACTCCTGTAGCTATATATAGGCCACTATTTTAGCACCACTTAGAACACAACAACAACGTACATGTTCTTCATTAACTGCAATTGAAATTTTGAGAACAGTTTTCAACTTCATTGCATGTGGGAATGATATTCAATTTAGACGTACGTATATACTGGCAAACATATATATACAGTCGTTTATATGTAGAAGAGCTAGTGTTTATTACAAATGTTATTTATAGTTCTTCATGTATAAAAATTAATACAGCTCTATAGAACCTGATTGACTGCATGGTAAATATATATATAGATTCTGTTTAGTGCTTGCTTTTTTGAGAGTCAAGATTTGATTTCCTAATATATAGTGGTTTATGTAGTTTAAACCACATTGTATTATGGCTTCAGCAATTTAAGTTCCTCCATTACTTCAAGCAACTTAAATCAGTTATAAAATGTATAAATGGTATATATGTACCTCTGCTTATTACATTGATCTGAAAATTACTTTATATTATTAAGGGGAGTCACTGGATACATGGAGAATGCTATATGTTCAATTTATATAGCTCAAATCTAGAGAGTACTGTATATATATAATATCTGTAGAACTAAGACTAATTAATACCAGTATAGAAAATGGGTAAGAAAAACAATATTAAAAATATCAGGCTATCTGCATGTATATAGAAAGGAGCTTGTCTGAGGTACCTTTCTAAACATTTTCCTACATGCTATGCCTACTCTGTAATAAATTAAAAAAGGCTATATATAGGGAACTAAACCTGATAAGAGTACTCATCTATGTCTTCTTTTGCCACTGGACCAGACAGCTGTTTTGGGGAATTTCACCCTTCAGTGACTGTGGGAGTCTTTGTCTCTTTCTTGATCTTTTGTGAATCCTTGGCTCTTGATGCTACATCTAGGGGTGTTATTATTATTATTATTACTAGAGTGCCTATGCATATAGTTTAGGTGTAGATAAATACCAACCATGCAGTGCACAGGACTATACCTGGACACATATAATTATATAAACAATCACCACTTGTAAGGGGCTACCAGGCCGTCCACCCAGGTACGTGCATAGCTCAACTGCCTGGGTGCATTAAGCCTTCACCACTTATGGCTACAAGGACACACTTCCAAGACAGGCATGTACACAAGCAGCAAGTTCAGAGATACTTCTGTTTTCAACAGCACCCTTCTACTTCAATTCAGTAAATTACTACGACAATGTATATATATATATACACCTTTTTGGCACCAAAAAGTTGAATGAGATGTTAACCTTATAAGACACATGATTAAATGAAAGGAATGTTAAATTTAAAGGTTGGGGTTTATTAGATTATATATCAGATGCAAGTACATTTTATTCAAGAACCATATATACACATTACATAGGTCTACCCTTATATATAGGTCTTATATATAGTAGTAACTGTTTCCTTGAAGGCAGAGTCACAGTATGGGCTACCACAAGCATACTAGCTACTTTTTGCTTATAGTAACTCTAACTAGAGGCTGACGGAATAGGAAAGTTTTAAAGGCTAAATTTAGGTTAAAGTATTTGTATTACATAACTGTATACAGCCTGAATACTGATTAGTTGTGAAATAAAGACACCATGAGCATTATTACCATCTATAAATGAATCTATATATATTATGAATATATATATATGCAACTAGTTTATAAAGTTTAAGTATCTAAAAAAAGGTGGTTGCCCCAGGCAAGTTTGGGTTCTAGGTTTTCTAGTTTTAAGAAATCAACTGCTGGGTTCTTTATATGATTTATCTATATACGTCTTACACATTGTTATTAGAGGTTTATCAGCAGGGGCCATATATACTGTAGATATACTGTAATCTAGGGTAATACTGTTAAACTAATCTTTCTGAATATGTAAATGACTAAATAAGGCGCAATTCATATGGCTCCTAGGAGGGTTTTTAAATTCTATATTTACCATGCCACTATTATATATATAATTATAGTACTATACAGTTTAGAATGAATGAGGTCCAACCGTATGAATTATTAATATTATCAATTAGGTACGGATTATTATGGTATTTTGTAACTTGCACTATATATAGTATATCCTCCATGAAGCCTTAACTCCTCCCCTCATTTGCCCACGCTTTCCTAGAAAATTTCTGTATAATCACTAGCAAGAGCTTACCTCTTCTTTGTACATAATAAGGATGCCCGGCTAAATATATATATACTAGCTAGCTAATTATAATAATACAATATAAAAACAGTTAATAGTTACTATAGATTCTCCTATAAAAGAGTTTAACTTGGTATAGATTTGAAACTTGGCATTTTATATACTGCAGTGAGAATATCAATAGGTATATTATCTTCATAACAGTCACAAAAATGAAGGGAATGATCCTGTTCCTTACTCTACTGGGGGCAAATGTCATCATTAATGGGGCTCCAGCAACTGATCACAATGCAAAGGTAACGGTAATTGATTGCTTTGAACAGATGGAAGAATGTGAGGAAAGTCAATATTTTGAAGAATGTGAAAAGGAAGCAATGGAATGTTCCTTAGCATATTTCACCAAAGATGAAATGTACAAGTACTCTGAAAGGTTCTGTAGCTTGCCCGTATTTTGTGGGGGAGCCAAAAAGAGAAGCTCAGAACTTAAAAGGGATTATGACTGTTATGAAGATGTTGTAGAATGTGTTAATGTAAATGAAGAAGAGGAGGAAGAAATTCCTCTTAATGAAATAACTGAATGCCAAAATGAGTATGTCTTATGTTTAATCGACGAACACATTGACACCTACCCACACTTGCTGGAAGAAGGAAAAGCATATTGTGAGGCATTTTGGGAGCAAACCCCTGAAGAACCTAGAGATTGTGATGAAGAGTTGGAAGTATGTCTTGAAATAGCTGATGGTAACGAAATTGCTGTAGCTACATGCGATACTGTCTTTATGGAGTGTGAACTAGAGTCGGCAAGATAAAGAGTTCTTATAAACAGATGCTGCATTATAGTAGGAACACAGATTAAGCATTAGTATATAGCAAGAATAGGCAGGTCAACTATTTCTTAGGATAACATATAGTCTATAGCTATGTAGTACAATTGTTATATATGCAGCTCTGTAAGAATTCAAAATAATTCAATGTTTTAGAAATTTCAGTTGGTTATGTAGAATTCGATTCGAAGTGGTTTTATCATTCATTTTTTTACCACCATGCACATTGATATACATACAGTAGTACCCTCTATAAAGAATAAGTATATTTCTTCTAACTGCATCGAACTTATCTTTGGAAAGAGTATCTTTTGACTTTGGGAGTGTCTAGAGACACAGTTTTTTGGTTCTTCCTTCTGCCAAACGTTTCGACCCTGGGGGTCTTCTTCAGTGACCTCTATAAAGTAGGGATGGCTAAAAAACAATGCCCACGTGCACCCTATTCAATGTAAAGCAATTAAAATTTAATAAATTAACAATTAATATAACAAATTGAAATGTGTTTTTAGTTAGATTTGACTATCTATATCATCACTTATAAAAAGATTTATAGTTGTTGCAATCATATATATATAGAAATAAGAAAGCTTCAGTAACTAAAATAGAAATAAATATATATTTCAACCCAAAGGGCCTTCATCAGCAATTAAATATAGCTCATGCAGAAATCTCCTTGCATGAACATGAACATGAACATGTATGTGGGCCCTTATATTATGTCTCAACAAGATATTTTATTTTGAACTTATAATTATATATACGTATGAAGAAGCAGAATCATGCATGTAAATTGGTACATATATAAGACCAAAACTGTGCCATTAGAATTCCAAGTGGTCGGAGATTTTTGTGATGGCTAATTAACATCACAACCAGTAAGACAATTGTTGTGGTGTTGAGGTGTGACTAATGTGTTATCAAACATATTCACGTGTTTTGTGTGCCTTAATTATCACCTCTAACTGTAGAAAGGCTGGCGCATGCAGAACTTTATATAATTAAGCAAGCCACAAGAGCAGCATTCAATAATGAATTATCTTCAGAGAAAATTAGCTGTATGTGACTTTTGAAATGTCCCAATCAGGATAACCTATCCACCCTAGGTCAACTGAGGAACATGTTTACTCTAGACAGGCTAAGGCATTTACCTAACATTTGTTACAGAATCCAAAATATAGGATTTGAAGCAAAGAACTTAAAATATTGGCCAAATCAGAAATGATGTAATAAACCATGCACAGAACCACAATTAGGAATCACTAGCCATGCATTTAGGACATCATTATCGAGGGAAAACATAAGTCTTAGAACACACCAGCTTATTCTGTATCTTTATATACTTAAATACTCTCTCATACATACATATATACAGAATATACCTCTCTGCACTGACCCCCTATAATAGGCTTTTATATAATATATATAGCCAATTTAATGGATTTATTGATTGATATATATATATATAGCCAATTTAATGGATTTATTGATTGATTTATTGACATAAAATTATGTTAGTGGTTATATAATTATTATTATTTATATTAATTATATTATATTATATTTCAAAATAAATTAAAGCATGGATAAATACATGTAAAATTAAATTGCCAGCAGTTAACCAGTCAGTAGCAAAAAGCCTGCATCAGATACATTAGCTCCCTTAGCATGTTAAAGTGTAATTTATTTTTTATATAATATATACCGTACATATCGGGATATGAATGCGAAAGTTAAAGATTGTGAATTACGCGTTTAAGTAGACATTGTGGCAAGATAAAGCTTAGGTGTACGGGTCGTGTATACGAAGTTATGAGGTGTCAAATCAATACGTGTCAAAAGATTGCGCATACAGTCAAAACTCGCAATTTGCATTCTTTTGACACACGCATTCAATTCTCGATATACGGTAACTTCAATTGGCCTATTAAAGGGTACCAGTGACCAAGTATATTATGCATAGAGTAATCTTAGAGGGTGAGTTTAGCTTGGAGGATACCATTAGAGGTAGCTAGGACGATGAATCAATGTAAATCTAGTATCTAGCATATATGCATGTGATCTTGTATGCAATTACCTGGGGTTCCTTTCCAGAAAGCCAAAAATCCTTCTGCCTTGTAAATTTCCTATATATAGCACAGTATATAATTCAACGGTTTGTTTGTTGGCCAGCTCTATCTTTTACCTACCTATATACACAATTAAGAGTCATTAACCAAGCAATATGAACCAAATGAAAGAAAAAGGCCTACGGTGTACAATTTACATAATCAAAGTGTACTTTTTATTGCTCAAAATATATGTATTAACCAGGCTTTGACGCTAAATGTATGTAAACCAGTTAATACACATGTAACAGGTGGGATTTCTTGAATTGAGACACTGAGACAAACTGCTAAACCCAATTATGGCTCTTTTAAGAGAGACCACCATATACATGAATATGTATGATCTCCTGGACTCCAGTCAAAGTCAACTGTTCACATGTTACAGGGGCATACAGCTGCCATGCTAAATGTAGGGGTATTTTATTATTATTATTATAGAGTGCTTATTATATACATACAGGGCTACAAACCATCACTACGTACTTGCAAGGGGCTACCAGACCGTCCACCCAGGTACGTACAGTATATATGGCTCAACTACCTGCTAGCATTATAAACCTTTACCACTTATATGCCTACAAGGTTACACTTCCATGCAAGACAGGCACATATACGTATATACAAGCACCAAATTCAGAGATCTTCTGCCACCTTCAATAGCACCCTTCTACTTCAATTTAGTAAATTACCACGACAATATTATACACACCTTTTGGTATCAAAACATTGAATGAGATGTATTAACTATAAGACACATATAGAATGAAATGAAAGGATTATGGGTCATATTATTATTATTATTATACAAATATATAACTTTGTGGTACTGGTATCACAGCATTTAACTTTAATGAGAACTATCCAGGAAATTCAGTTAATATTAACTGTTAAATGGTCAGTTCCTTCAAGTGGTTGTCCCATACAACACTATCAGTTAGACTATAAGGTGTTTATCTCTGTCTATTGGAGTACATGCATGGAATCCATATCCTACATCTAATTTTGCAACATTGACTGATCTTCAAAGAGGAAATGCCTATCAAGTGAGAGTAAGAGCTATATCTGAATTTGGAAATGGATCTTGGAGTGAAGTAGTTGGAGAAAATGCTTATAGTGGTGAATCTATATACATACACACTTATATTGCCAGCCATTTTGGTTCATGCTGTCACTTTAGTCACTATATAGCTATATATACATAGGCTAATCTGATGAAATGCCTTTCTAGTGATTACTTTTAGTAGCCTTTACAGGGGCTATGTGCAATTGATCATGATTATATGTCCAAAATGTTGATAACAGATCTACATAGCTGTAGATATTACCAACACAAAGCCATATAAAAAGTTAGATACAGAATGAGTTTAGTGTATATATATACATACTTATCGTGATTCCCTGGAGATCGTGATTTCCTAAATGCATATGTACTTGCATGAGAATCACCTAACGATTTCCTAATTATGGTTCTGTGGTTTATTACATCCCATGGGCCAATTTTTAAGTTCCTTACTTCAAATCCCATTTCGAATTGTGTAACAGTTGGTGGAGTGTGGATCTAGTATTCTGTAGGGTAGCTAATTTTCTCTGTGAAGAATATTCATTATTGAATGATGCTCTCATAGCATGCTTAATTAGAGGTGATAATTTTTAAGGTGCATGAAGTACATGAATATGGTTGATACCATTATAGTCTTCATAAAATTGTCTAATTAACTTGAGGTTGACTAGATTGGAGGCCATTTTCACTCTCACTGCTAAGAGGTGAGACTTGCCCTGAAAGGGGCCAACAAAGCCCACATGTATCCTGGCCCAAGGTCTGGTAGGCTATATCCATGGGTGATGCATGGGGTACTGCTGGAGGAGAGCTTTCGGCTCTCGGGCAAGAGTGACTGCATGGCCTAGCTCTACCTCTTGATACATGTCATTATCAAAACCAGGTCACCATGCACATAGCTTCTAGCCAGTGCTTTTATCCTTGCCCCCAAGCACAGATCAACCTTCTCTTGATACTTAATTAGAACAGTATAGTCCTTGTTCCCCAAATCAAACATTAGCTCCCCCTCCATGCTGTTCAGTATGTACAGCTGTGACTGTATGATTGATATTAGTAGTCTTTTATAGTTTTGCTTGCAATTGGGTACCCATGTGATGCCAATTAGATTATACTCTTATCCATATAATGGCTAAGATCCTAATTAGAATAATCTATCTTAGTTATAACCCCTGTAGCTATATAGGCCACTATTTTAGCACCACTTAGAACACAACACAACTTACATATTCTTCATTAACTGCAATTGAAATTTTGAGAACAATTTTTAACTTCATTGCATGTGGGAATGATATTCAATTTAGATGTAGGTATATACTGGCAAACATACAGTCATTTTTGTGTGGAAAAGTGTTAGCTCTTCATGTATAGAAATTACTATTAATACAGCTCTATAGAACCTGATTGACTGGTAAATATATAGATTCAATTTAGTGCTTGCTTTTTTGAGAGTCAACATAATGCATATTGGATATCCTAATAATAGTGGTTCTGTAGTTTAAACCACATTGAATATGGCTTCAGCAATTTAAGTTCCTTCATTACTTCAAGCAACTTAAATCAGTTATAAAATGTATAAATGGTATATATGTACGTACCTCTGATTATTACATTGATCTGAAAATTACTTTATATATTATTAAGGGGAGTCACTGGATACATGGAGAATGCTATACATATATATATATATGTTCAAATTATATAGCTCAAATCTAGAGAGCACTGTATATATGTATTAGTATATATTATTTAGATCTGACAATTATTTTATATTATTAAGGGGAGTCACTGGATAATGCTATACATATATATGTTCAAACTAACACCTGTATAGGTATATTATAGTGGGTAAGAAAAACAATATTAAAACTAAATTTAGATATCAGGCTATCTGCATGTATATAGAAAGGAGCTTGTCTGCATGAGGTACCTTTGTAAACATTTTCCTACATGCTATATATGCCTACTCTGTAATAAATTAAAATAGGCTATATATAAGGAACTAAACCTGGTAAGAACACTCATCTCTGTCTATAAGACACATGAATAAATGAAAGGAATGTAGGTCTTAGATTATATATCAGATGCAAGTACATTATATTTAAGAAACATATATATAGAACACATTACATAGGTCTACCCAGCCCATCTCCAGTGGGAGGGGCCATCTTAACCAATGGGTCGCTGGCCACCATCAACCATAGGAGAGCTATGAATAATCGATGTGATAATCAAACCACAAGTAATAATCAATGAAACATCATAAAGAGGGAAAAACACGAAAGAAGCAATTGCCGGGAATCGAACCGAGGACAACTGGTTATGACCACCAGTTGCTCTGCCACTGAGCTACAACTGCCACAGCAATGCCTCTCTCATGTTCTCCCTCTTAAACTAACTACACCAAATAATCAGTTTATATTCTTAATTAGTGGTGATTCACTTCATCAGACAAGCTGATATTCAAGACCCCGCCCATTTCATGCACCTTATAAATTATTACCTCTAATTAAGCATCCAAGCTATCAGAGCATCATTCAATGATGAATTTTCTTCTCAGAGAAAATTAACTACTATCCACACACTCTACCAACTGTTATACAATCCGAATTTGAAGCAAGGAGCTTAAAAATTGGTCCATGGGATGTAATAAACCACTGAACCACAATTAGGAAATCTTTAGGTCATTCTCATGCAAGTTTGCAATTAGGAAATCACGATCTATGCAGGTCTAGGGAATCACAATAAGTACACTAATATAACTCATTCTGTATCTAACTTTTATATGGCTTTGTGTTGGTAATATCTACAGCTATATAGATCTGTTATCAAACTTTTGGACATACTTGTGCTCTCTTTAATTAGGTTTCAATCAGTTAAAGCTGATGTCACTTTAGTTGCGCTTTACATTTTGAATTTGTGACAATATACTCTTGTAATGTTGTGTAACTATGTTGAGTCATGTGTCATTTAAATATGTGTGTTATTTTACTGTAAGCAGTTAGTTGATTGAATGAGCTATAGCTGTGTATAAGTTGATTCTTATGTTGCACGATTGCCACCTCATTAGATTGAACCCATGATATCACATTTGGCAACAAGGATGGCTACAGTGGAACAACAGTTTCAGAGTTTGTACGTATCTTCCTATTTAGGGTGTGTCCAGTTCTTTATGGCCGCGAATACAGTTGCCACAGAAAACAGAGTCACAGTCTTACTGAGTGTTATCAGCAAGTTACAAAATGGTCTATAACTTAGAAGCCATGCATATGTGTGAATGTAGTGAAACATTAATATCTTAGTTCACTCTCAAGGTACATCAAATTCACTGTGGTTGTTAACTGGGGGCCTTTAAGACCTCAATGTCTTACTAGTTGTGGTATTAGTTAGACATCTTATAAATCACCGGACACTTGGAAAGAACACGTACATTCACTGCTAAGAGGTGGGACTTGCCCTGAAAAGGGCCAACAAAGCCCACATGTATTCTGGCCCAAGGTCTGGTAGGTTTTATCTATAAATTAGAAGCTGACTAGTATATGCACATAGTCTGCAAGCTTTTTGTACTAAGTCTTCTCTGCTTCACTTTGAGTAAGGATATTTGTGGCTGCTTTAGCTCTAAACTTGTAACAATTGAAATGCTCAAAGCAATGTTCCCTAATTTGAATACCCTGGCTAATATTTGCATGACAATTCCAGTTGGGACAGCATCAGTGGAATGAAGCTTTTCACAGATAAAAATGATCAAAACCTGTTAGAGAATAAATTTGGCGAAAAATCTTTCTTACTTGATTAAAATTGCAATCATATCACCACAAAAACTGATGATTTAGAAAAAATAGGAGGCATGCTTATGGACTAGAATGCCTAGGAAAATTGTTGTATAGAATATTGTGCATTTTATATGCAAGAACAATCAGATGCTAGCTGAGCCATCCTGAAAGTCCCGCCAAATTAGTGATAAAAGCGACGGAGTATACGTATATCACTCATAATCTCAGAAATTATTGGAACTCACAAGATATGATGAACTCTGTTGCCTCCTCAAAAACAACAGACAAGGAGACATGACTAAGCAACATGACACCTTGTTGACTGGGTCACAGGTTAAAGTGATTTATAAGTGTTACTTTTCATTGTCACAACAAGTTAAAACCCTTGAAAGGAATCACATACAAGAGCATGGCTCTTTACCAATTGTGTTACCATCTGAAGTTACAGTCCATAAAAAGAAAATAAAAAAGTGCATGAAACACAGTTATAATTTTATGATTTACCTAAAACACCTTATTTTTTATTCTTGTACACTTTTCTTCCCTTAATTGTACATTTAAAGAAAACTTTCTATTAATGGCCATTTTTATTGAGCATATTCTAATTAACCATATAACAATCAATATACTTAATCATTAACAGAAAGCCGCCCCAAAGACCTGTGACAGGCCTTAATACACCTGAGCTAAGGTCAAAGAGATTGGCTTTAAGAAGAAGCAAGAAATACTGTGTCTTTAGATGCTCTAAAAGTCGAAAAATGACCATTTCCAAAGATAGCATATTCACGTTTGTGTGCCTTATCACCTCTTGCAGATAGAACTGTAGAAAGGCTAATGCATGCAGAACTATATATAATTTAAGCAAGCCACAAGAGCAACATTCAATAAAGAATTATCTTCAGAGAAAATTAGCTACACTACAGAACACTCCACACTCCACCACTTGAGAGACCTCCTGTATGTGACTTTTGAAATGTCCCAATCAGGATAACCTATGTATATATAGACCTTCTCCACCCTAGGTCAACTGAGGAACATGTTAACTCTAGACAGGCGAAGGCATTTACCTAACATTTGTTACAGAATCCAAAATAGGATTTGAAGCAAGGAACTTAAAATATTGGCCAAATCATAAAATGATGTAATAAACCATGCACAGAACTACAATTAGGAATCACTAGCCATGCATTTAGGACATCATTATCGAGGGAAAACATAAGTCTTAGAACACACCAGCTTATTCTGTATCTTTATATACTTAAATACTCTCTCATACATACATATATACAGAATATACCTCTCTGCACTGACCCCTCTCTAATAGGCTTATATATATATATATAGCCAATTTAATGGATAAATACATGTAAAATAAATTGCCAGCAGTTAACCAGTCAGTAGCAAAAACCCTGCATCAAATACATTAGCTCCCTTAACATTTTTATATATATATGTAATACGTATAATATGTACGTAAACCAGTTAATACACATGTCACAGGTGGGATTTCTTGAATTGATACACTGAGTCAAACTGCTAGACCCAATTATGGCTCTTTTAAGAGAGACCACCATATACATGAATATGTATGATCTCCTGGACTCCAGTCAAAGTCAACTGTTCACATGTTACAGGGGCATACAGCTGCCATGCTAAATATAGGGGTATTATATTATTATTATTATTATAGAGTGCTTATTATATACGTACAGGGCTACAAACCATCACCACTTGCAAGGGGCTACCAGACCGTCCACCCAGGTACGTATATATGGCTCAACTACCTGCTAGCATTATAAGCCTTTACCACTTATATATGCCTACAAGGTTACACTACCAAGACAAGGCAGATACACAAGCACCAAATTCAAAGATACTGGTGTTTTCAGCACCTTCAACAGCACCCTTCTACTTCAATTTAGTAAATTACCACGACAATATTATACACACCTTTTGGTACCAAAACATTGAAGGAGATGTATTAACTAAGACAGATGATGAAATGAATGAATGATTGAATGAATGAGGTCCAACCATATGAATTATTTATATTATCAATTAGATCTGATTACTATGGTATTTTGTAATTTGCATTATATATAGTATATTCTCCATGAAGCCTTAACTCCTCCCCTCATTTGCCCACTCTTTCCTAGAAAATTTCCGTATAATCACTAGCAAGAGCTTACCTCTACTTAGTACATAATAATGATGCTCGGCTATGCAAATATATACTAGCTAGCTAATTATAATAATACAATATAAAAACAGTTAATATATTCTCCTATAAAAGAGTTTAACTTGGTATAGATTTGAAACTCGGCATTTTATACTGCAGTGAAAATCAATAGGTATTATCTTCATAACAGTCACAAAAATGAAGGGAATGATCCTATTCCTTACTCTATTGGGAGCAAATGTCATCACTAATGGGGCTCCAGCAACTGATCACCATGCAAAGGAAACTGTGAAGCCGTGCTTTGCACTGATGGAAGAATGTGAGGAAAGTCAATCTCTTGAAGAATGTGAAAAGGAATTAGCTGAATGTGCCTTAGCATATTTCACCGAAGATGAATTCTATAAGTTATCTGAAAGGTTCTGTAGCTTGCCAGTATTTTGTGGGGGAGCCAAAAAGAGACACTCAGAAATTAAAAGGGATGCTAACTGTTATGAAGATTTTGTAGAATGTGCACATGAAAATGAAGAAGAGGAGGAAGAAATTCCTCTTGTTGACATGACTGAATGCGAAAGTGAGCTTGCCTTATGTGTAATTGAAGAACACATTGACACCTACCCACACTTGCTGGAAGAAGGAAAAGCATTTTGTGAGGCGTTTAGGGAGCAAGTCTCTGGAGAACCTAGAGATTGTGATGAAGAGTTGGAAGAATGTCTTGAAATAGCTGATGGTAACGAAATTGCTGTAGCTGCATGCGAAACTAACAATATAGAATGTGAACTAGAGTCGGCAAGATAAAGAGTTCTTATAAGACAGATGCTGCATTATAGTAGGAACACAGATTAAGCATTAGTATAGCAAGAATAGGCAGGTCAACTATTCTTTAGGATAACATATAGTCTATAGCTATGTAGTACAACTGTTATGCAGCTCTGTAAGAATTCAAAATAATTCAATGTTTTAGAAATTTCAGTTGGTTATATAGAATTCAATTCAAAGTGGCTGCATTGAACTTATCTTTGGAAAGGGTATCTTTTGACTTTGGGAGCGTCTAGAGAAACAGTTTTTTGGTTCTTCATTCTGCCAAATGTTTCGACCCTGGGGGTCTTCTTCAGTGACCTTAATAAAGTAGGGATGGCTAAAAAACAATGCCCACGTGCACCCTATTCAATGTAAACCAATTAAAATTTAAAATTCAACAATTAATATAACAAATTGAATGTGTTTTAGTTAGGTTTGACTATCTATCATCATTTATAAAAAGATATGGAGTATATAGTTATTATGGAGTATATAGTTATTGCATTCATATATAGAAATAAGAAAACTTCAGTTATAAATATATATTTCAACCCAAAAGGGCCTTCATCAGCAATTAAATATAGCTCATGCAGAAATCTCCTTGCATGAACATGAACATATATGTATGTGGACCCTTATATTATGTCTCAACAAGATATTTTATTTTGAACTTATAATAATATATACCTATTAAGAAGCAGAATCATGCATGTAAAATGGTAAGACCAAAACTGCGCCATTAGAATTCCAAGTGGTCAGAGATTTATGCGATGGCTAATTAGCAACCCAACCAGTAAGACAATTGTTGTGGTGTTGAGGTGTGACTAATGTGTTATCAAACATATTCACGTGTTTTGTGCGCCTTAATTATCACTGTACATGCAGAACGGATGGCGCATGCAGAAGTTAATTTAAGCAAGCCACAAAAGCAACATTCAATAACAAATTATCTTCAGAGAAAATTAGCTACACTACAGAACACTCCACACTCCACCACTTGAGAGACCTCCTGTATGTGACTTTTGAAATGTCCCAATCAGGATAACCTATGTATATATACACCTTCTCCACCCTAGGTCAACTGAGGAACGTATGTTTACTCTAGACAGGCTAAGGCATTTACCTAACATTTGTTACAGAATAGGATTTGAAGCAAGGAACTTAAAATATTGGCCAAATCATAAAATGATGTAATATAACACAGAACCACAATTAGGAAATCTCTTTAGCCAAGCATGCATTAGGACATCATGATAAGAACACATGCACCAGCTAATTCTGTATCTTTATTATACTTTATATGTACTTAATTACTCTCTCATATACCTCTCTGCACTAACTCCACCATTATAATAGGCTATCATATATACGTATAGCCAATGTAATGGATAAATATATACATGTACATTTAAATTGTCAGCAATTAACCAGGCAGTATATAGCCAAAAAAACCTGCATCAGAAAGTGTAGCATATTTCAAATGATGACATGCATGTAAAGAATTATGGAGAACTTGGTTAAATATGTTTAGTATATAAATTATATAATTGCAGTAATGAACAAGACTGTTATATACCTAATCATTAGGCAAGATAATGACAGCCCATATACATAATAAGTTTATATACCTCACATGAAAATTAAATGAACATAATATGGTGTTTGGGAACAAGTATATACGTATAGAGTGTTATTATATATACGCGATGTGCATTCGCAACTTGGAAATTTTATATACATTTAATTTGAAGTTGTAAGAAATACACTTTACAAACTTGAGCTTTGAATATTCTTCATTTAAATATTTTTTTTCAAAGGCCTGCATTTATGATGCCTACACTACTATATACAAATAATAGCACAATGTACAAATAGGGCCAACATATTATTTTAATAAGTATTTTCATGTATGCCTCTCACAATCATTTGAATGTCTATAGCAGGTTGAAATTAAATAATAACAATATTGTAAAATCACAGGTGTTTGCATTATTCTACAATCTATTTATAAAATCTAAATGGTACAATATAGGAAACATAATTTAATTTAATATCTTGATATTGGTCGAGATGGAAACACCAAATTGTATTGTCTTTCTGTTGCTGCAAAGCTTGCTTTAGCTAAGCTAAATCCACCAATCAAATCAGGGTTCTGTGGTGATGTCATCAGAGTCAAATTGGCAGTACTTCCCCTGGTGGCACACAGTCAGAAAGAAATTATGTATCATATATAATGATGTATATCAAAGAAAGAATTGCACATTTTTGGTAAAGACATACAAACTATCTTTGAGATGGCTTATCTTTTAGACTTTTGAACGTCTAGAGGCACATGCAGTTATTTCTTTAGATAGGATTTGGAGGTTTTGACCCTAGGGGTCTTCTTCAGTGACTGATGAACCATCTCAAAAATACGTTTGGCACAGTTAGAAGAAATCCCTAACATACACTTTTATTTACTATTTACTATGGTAGGTATTCGAGGTTTTGGAATGTGTACATGTAAATGAAGAAGAGGAGGAAGAAATTCCTCTTGAGGAAATTACTGAATGCCAATATGAAGTTTTCTCATGTTTAATCGACGAACACATGGAAACCTACTCAGACTTGGTGGAAGAAGGAAAAGCATTTTGTAAGTTGTTTTGGTAGCAAGTCCCTGAAGAACCTAGAGATTGTGATGAAGAGTATGAAGAATGTCTTGAAATAGCTGAGGACAACGAAATTGCTATAACTGCATGCGAAACTAACCAATTTGAATGTGAACTAGAGTCGGCAAGGTAAAGAGTTCTAATAAGACAGATGCTACATTATAGTAGGAACACAAATTAAGCATTAGTATAACAAAAATAGGCAGGTCAACTAGAGGATAACATATAGTCTATAGCTATGTAGTACAATTGTTATGCAGCTCTGTAAGAATTCAAAATAATTCAATGTTTTAAAAGTTTCAGTTGATATATATAGAATTTGATTTCAAGTAGCTTGATCACATTTTTTACCACCACATTGATTATACGGGACTCTCTGAAATGTGGACATAACGATTATGCAGACACAAATACGTATAAGGTCCCGATTGTTGCCCGTAGACGTACGTATTTAACTAACCTCTGATTTACGGACACCTCGATATTCCGTAATGTGGACATATATCCTTGTACAGCGTATATCAATACAATAGAAAATACAGTCTATTAAAAAGCGGACAATAATTACAGTAGGTGGATTCTTCAAGAATCTTCTTCAATCGATCACAGTAAGCTTTAAGACCATACAGACGGTATGCACATGGAATCTCCAAACCAAGTCGAGCGCCACAATTTACTTTACCTGTCACCTGTATTGCATAGTGTGTGAGTGTATTATACTGAAGGTATATAACTGCCTATACATATAGGACATATATGAATGAGCCTTAGGTTCTGCATAATAAAACCCCTTAAAAGTGGACACCCCTATAATAAGGACAGTTTGGGAATGTCCCAAAGTGTCCGGATTAGAGGGGTTCCACTGTATATAAAATAGTACCCTCCATATAGTAGGGATGGCCAAAAAACAATGGCCATGTGCACCCTATTCAATGTAAACCAAATAAATCAACAATTAATATAACAAATTGTATGTAATTATTAGTTATATATATTTGACTACTTGTTATCACTAATACAGATATGGGGTATATGTATTAGTTATACCACGGCACTGAGGTGTATATGGGTTTTATATATACGTTTGAGTCACGAGGGCGCGTAGCGCCCGAGGGCGAGTACGTATATAAACCCATATACACCGAAGTGCCGTGGTATAAGTGATATATACTCCGAAGCTTCTTATCGTTATCGTTATCGTTATCGTTTTATACCCGGCAACGACCGCCGGGATATAACAGTATTTAAGAAGCTATATACTGCCATCGGATTCTTAAATTCTGTTTAAGAAGCTATATACTGCCATCAATTCCTAAATTCTGTTTAAGAAGCTATATACTGCCATCGGATTCTTAAATTCTGTTATATTTTTTTTATATTTATTTTCTGTTAAAAGTGGAAATCATATTGCCAGAGACAAGAATACCTTATGACTTTCACCCTGGTCAAATGAAAGAGGCTTTCAGCAGGGTAAAAAAGCCATACCCTGCAAAAAGTCCTACCTTCTAGGATGTCTAGTTGGCAAGTTCATCTTCAAAGAATGTCACCATATATATCTTTCTAGAGGGGGCAGCCGCATCAAGATTCTCACCAACAAGGTCCTGACCTGTAGCATTTTTGGAGCACATCTAGGACACAACTAGATGACATATTAAAAGGCTGGCAAGATATCTTAGCCAGCCAGACAGCTCTTCCATCTCCATAATATTATGTACAGCTACGTATATGACTGCAAAGGTAATCCAATTGAGAACAGGGTTTCTTTCAACTTTTTGCCCAAGGGGGGTGGGGCAAAATGAGATGGTATGGATTATTGGGGGGGAGGGGGGTAAGTACGTATCCATGTGCAAAGTATTTGGCACACTATAAGAGTTTGGGGGCATGCTCCCCTTGGAAATTTTAATTTTGGACCTTTTATTAGATGCAATTTGGGACTGTTTACAACTGTCAGGGCAAATTTGTCCTTGTGTCCTGTGTTGCTAATGTATGATCATGAATTCCTGATCTTGGGGATATTAATGTACACTTTCCTAACCTAACTTTCAATGTACTATATACTATGTTACTTAGCATCTAAAAGCAGCAACTAATTGCAAGTATATAACATAGGATATAGTGACATTTAGGTCACATGTTGTAACAGTTTCCTCTTGTAGCCTAATATAAAAGGCTAAATTAGAAGCTGACTAGTGTATGCACATTGTCTGCAAGCTTTTTGTACTAAGTCTTCTCTGCTTCACTTTGAGTAAGGATATTTGTGGCTGCTTTAGCTCTAAACTATCTTGTAACAATTGAAATGCTCAAAACAATGTTCCCTAATTTGAATACCCTGGCCAATATTTGCGTGACAATTCCAGTTGGGACAGCATCAGTGGAACGAAGCTTTTCACATATGAAAATGATCAAAACTGGTTTAAGAAATAAATTTGGTGAAAAAAACTTTCTTACTTGTTGAAAATTGCAATCAAATCACCACAAAAACAGATAATGATTTAGAAACAATAGGAGGCATATATGGACTAGAATATGCCTAGGAAAATTGTTGTATAGAATATTGTGCATTTCATGTTATCATGTATTGTGTCATTGAAGCTTCTATAAAGGCCTGAATTGATTTACATGTAAAATTAAAATTTACACCTTATTCTTGCAGAGGTGATAACACCAAATCTTAAATCTACTCCTAAATCTACCCACTCAAAATTAATCTCAGAAATAATTAGAACCTATCCTGAACTCACAAGATATGATGAACTCTGTTGTCTCCTCAAAAACAACTGGCAAGGAGACATGACTAAGCAACATTACACCTTGTTGACTGGGTCACAGGTTAAAGTGATTTATAAGTGTTACTTTTCATTGTCACAACAAGTTAAAACCCTTGAAAGGAATCACATACAAGAGCATGGCTCTTTACCAATTGTGTTACCATCTGAAGTTACAGTCCATAAAAAGACAATAAAAAAGTGCATGGAACACAGTTATAATTTTATGATTTACATAAAACACCTTATTTTTGTACACTTTTCTTCCCTTGTACATTTAAAGAAAACTTTCTATTAATGGCCATTTTATTGAGCATATTCTAATTAACCACTAAACAATCAATATACTTAATCATTAACAGGAAGCAGCCCCAAAGACCTGTGACAGGCCTTAATACATATGAGCTAAGGTCAAAAAGATTGACTTCAAGAAGAAGCAAGAAATACTGTGTCTTTAGATGCCCTAAAAGTCGAAAAATGACTGTTTCCAAAGATAGCATATTCACGTTTGTGTGCCTTATCACCTCTTGGCAGATAGAACTGTAGAAAGGCTGGCGCATGCAGAACTTTATATAATTAAGCAGCCACAAGAGCAGCATTCAATAATGAATTATCTTGAGAGAAAATTAGCTACACTACAGAACACTCTGCACTCCACCACTTGAGAGACCTCCTGTATGTGACTTTTGAAATGTCCCAATCAGGATAACCTATCCACCCTAGGTCAACTGAGAAACATGTTTACTCTAGACAGGCTAAGGCATTTACCTAACATTTGTTACAGAATCCAAAATATAGGATTTGAAACAAAGAACTTAAAATATTGGCCAAATCATAAAATGATGTAATAAACCATGCACAGAACCACAATTAGGAATCACTAGCCATGCATTTAGGACATCATTATCGAGGGAAAACATAATTAAGTCTTAGTACACACCAGCTTATTCTGTATCTTTATATACTTAAATACTCTCTCATACATACATATATACAGAATATACCTCTCTGCACTGACCCCTCTATAAAAGGCCTTTAAATATATATAGCCAATTTAATGGATAAATACATGTAAAATAAATTGCCAGCAGTTAACCAGTCAGTAGCAAAAAACCTGCATCAGATACATTAGCTCCCTTAGCATTTTTATATATATATGTAATACGTATAATATGTACGTAAACCAGTTAATACACATGTAACAGGTGGGATTTCTTGAATTGATACACTGAGTCAAACAGCTAAACCCAATTATGGCTCTTTTAAGAGAGACCACCATGTACATGAATATGTATGATCTCCTGGACTCCAGTCAAAGTAAACTGGTCACATGTTACAGGGGCATACAGCTGCCATGCTAAATATAGGGGTATTATATTATTATTAGAATTAGAGTGCTTATTATATACATACAGGGCTACAAACCATCACCACTTGCAAGGGGCTACCAGACCGTCCACCCAGGTACGTATATATGGCTCAACTACCTGCTAGCATTATAAGCCTTTACCACTTATATATGCCTACAAGGTTACACTACCAAGACAAGGCAGATACACAAGCACCAAATTCAAAGATACTGGTGTTTTCAGCACCTTCAACAGCACCCTTCTACTTCAATTTAGTAAATTACCACGACAATATTATACACACCTTTTGGTACCAAAACATTGAAGGAGATGTATTAACTAAGACAGATGATGAAATGAATGAATGATTGAATGAATGAGGTCCAACCATATGAATTATTTATATTATCAATTAGGTACTGATTACTATGGTATTTTGTAATTTGCACTATATATAGTATATCCTCCATGAAGCCTTAACTCCTCCCCTCATTTGCCCACGCTTTCCTAGAAAATTTCCGTATAATCACTAGCAAGAGCTTACCTCCATGAAGCCTTAACTCCTCCCCTCATTTGCCCACGCTTTCCTAGAAAATTTCCGTATAATCACTAGCAAGAGCTTACCTCTACTTAGTACATAATAATGATGCTCGGCTATGCAAATATATACTAGCTAGCTAATTATAATAATACAATATAAAAACAGTTAATATATTCTCCTATAAAAGAGTTTAACTTGTTATAGATTTGAAACTTGGCATTTTATACTGCAGTGAAAATCAATAGGTATTTTATCTTCATAACAGTCACAAAAATGAAGGGAATGATCCTGTTCCTTACTCTACTGGGAGCAAATATCATCACTAATGGGGCTCCAGCAACTGATCACCATGCAAGGGAAACTGTGAAGCCGTGCTATGCACTGATGGAAGAATGTGAGGAAAGTCAATCTCTTGAAGAATGTGAAAAGGAAGTAGTTGAATGTGCCTTAGCATATTTCACCGAAGATGAATTATACAAGTTATCTGAAAGGTTCTGTAGCTTGCCAGCATTTTGTGGGGGAGCCAAAAAGAGACACTCAGAAATTAAAAGGCATGCTAGCTGTTATGAAGATTTTGTAGAATGTGAACATGAAAATGATGAAGAGGAGGAAGAAATTCCTCTTGTTGACATGACTGAATGCGAAAGTGAGCTTGGCTTATGTGTAATTGACGAACACATTGACACCTACCCACACTTGCTGGAAGAAGGAAAAGCATTTTGTAAGTTGTTTTGGGAGCAAGTCCCTGAAGAACCTAGAGATTGTGATGAAGAGTTGGAAGAATGTCTTGAAATAGCTGATGGCAACGAAATTGCTGTAGCTACTTGCAAAACTAACAATATAGAATGTGAACTAGAGTCAGCAAGATAAAGAGTTCTTATATATAAGACAGATGCTGCATTATAGTAGGAACACAGATTAAGCATTAGTATAGCAAGAATAGGCAGGTCAACTATTCTTTAGGATAACATATAGTCTATAGCTATGTAGTACAATTGTTATGCAGCTCTGTAAGAATTCAAAATAATTCAATGTTTTAGAAATTTCAGTTGGTTATATAGAATTCAATTCAAAGTGGCTTTACATTCATTTTTTACCACCATGCACATTGATATATATACAGTAGTACCCTCTATAAAGAATAAGTATTTCTTCTATATAACTTCATTGAACTTATCTTTGGAAAGGGTATCTTTTGACTTTGGGAGCGTCTAGAGAAACAGTTTTTTGGTTCTTCATTCTGCCAAACGTTTCGACCCTGGGGGTCTTCTTCAGTGACCTCTATAAAGTAGGGATGGCTAAAAAAACAATGCCCACGTGCACCCTATTCAATGTAAACCAATTAAAATTTAAAAATCAACAATTAATATAACAAATTGAATGTGTTTTAGTTAGGTTTGACTATCTATCATCATTTATAAAAAGATATGGAGTATATAGTTATTGCATTCATATATAGAAATAAGAAAACTTCAGTTATAAATATATATTTCAACCCAAAAGGGCCTTCATCAGCAATTAAATATAGCTCATGCAGAAATCTCCTTGCATGAACATAAACATGTATGTGGGCCCTTATATTATGTCTCAACAAGATATTTTATTTTGAACTTATAATAATATATACCTATTAAGAAGCAGAATCATGCATGTAAAATGGTAAGACCAAAACTGCGCCATTAGAATTCCAAGTGGTCCGAGATTTATGCGATGGCTAATTAGCAACCCAACCAGTAAGACAAATTGTTGTGGTGTTGAGGTGTGACTAATGTGTTATCAAACATATTCACGTGTTTTGTGTGCCTTAATTATCACCTCTAACTGTAGAAAGGCTGGCGCTTCAAGCCACAAGAGCAACATTCAATAATGAATTATCTTGAGAGAAAATTAGCTACACTACAGAACACTCCACACTCCACCACTTGAGAGACCTCCTGTATGTGACTTTTGAAATGTCCCAATCAGGATAACCTATGTATATATACACCTTCTCCACCCTAGGTCAACTGAGGAACGTATGTTTACTCTAGACAGGCTAAGGCATTTACCTAACATTTGTTACAGAATCCAAAATATAGGATTTGATGCAAGGAACTTAAAATATTGGCCAAATCATAAAATGATGTAATATAACACAGAACCACAATTAGGAAATCTCTTTAGCCAAGCATGCATTAGGACATCATGATAAGAACACATGCACCAGCTTATTCTGTATCTTTATTATACTTTATATGTACTTAATTACTCTCTCGTATACCTCTCTGCACTAACTCCGCTATTATAATAGGCTATCATATATATGTATAGCCAATGTAATGGAAAATTATATACATGTACATTTAAATTGCCAGCAATTAACCAGGCAGTATATAGCCAAAAAAACCTGCATCAGAAAGTGTAGCATATTTCAAATGATGACATGCATGTAAAGAATTATGGAGAACTTGGTTAAATATGTTTGGTATATAAATTATATAATTGCAGTAATTATATAATGAACAAGACTGTTATATACCTGATCATTAGGCAAGATAATGACAGCCCATGTACATAATAAGTTTATATAACCTCACATGAAAATTAAATGAACATAATATATATGCTGTCTGGGAACAAGTATATACGTATAGAGTACTATTATATATACACGATGTGCATTCGCAACTTGGAAATTTTATAGACATTTAATTTGAAGTTGTAAGAAATACACTTTACAAACTTGAGCTTTGAATATTCTTTTTTTTTCAAAGGTCTGCATTTATGATGCCTACACTACTATACAAATAATAGCACAATGTACAAATAGGGCCAACATATTATTTTAATAAGTATTTTCATGATGAGCTCAGTGCATTTAACTCCCCTTTTTTCAAGTATTTTCATGTATGCCTCTCACAATCATTTGAATGTCTATAGCAGGTTGAAATTAAATAATAACAATATTGTAAAATCACAGGTGTTTGCATTATTCTACAATCTATTTATAAAACCTAAATGGTACAATATAGGAAACATAATTTAATTTAATATCTTGATATTGGTCGAGATGGAAACACCAAATTGTATTGTCTTTCTGTTGCTGCAAAGCTTGCTTTAGCTAAGCTAAATCCACCAATCAAATCAGGGTTCTGTGGTGATGTCATCGGAGTCAAATTGGCAGTACTTCCCCTGGTGGCACACAGTCAGAAAGAAATTATGTATCATATATAATGATGTATATCAAAGAAAGAATTGCACATTTTTGGTAAAGACATACAAATTATCATTGAGATGGTTTATCTTTTAGACTTTTGAACGTCTAGAGGCACCGTTATTTCCTTAAAGATTTGGAGGTTTTGACCCTAGGGGTCTTCTTCAGTGACTGATGAACCATCTCAAAGATACGTTTGGCACAGTTAGAAGAAATCCCTTACATACACGTACGTACATACTCATTTGTCATGCTGCATATTAACAATTTAAAAAAATACTTTTTGGCTCCAAAGTCCACAGGAAACATTCTCTGAAGGAGTTCATAAGTTAAGAGAGTAACACCAAATTGAGGAGAGGATCGGAAAACTCTAGCTGTATGCAAAAAAAGGAATACAAATGAAAAATCTAATAAACCATTTTCCTACATGCTATGCTTACTCTGAAAAAGCTTATTGGGAACTAAGGTGCAGGGGTTCTAAAATGCATGCCAAGGATTCACAGAAGATCAAGATAAAGAAAAAGTCAAATACTCCCAGAATCACTGATGAAGGGTGGAATTCCTAGACTTATATACCGACAGCATTGGAGATACAGCTGTCTGAGAAATTCATTTATTCATTCATATTAGGTTACTATGGTATTTTGTAACTTGCACTATATATATATAGTATATCCTCCATGAAGCCTTAACTCCTCCCCTCATTTGCCCACGCTTTCCTAGAAATTTCCATATAATCACTAACAAGAGCTTAGCTCTACTTTGTACATAATAAGGATGCCTGATTAAATACATATGTACTAGCTAATTATATAATACAATATAAAAACAGTTCCTATAAAAGAGTTTAACTTGGTATAGATTTGAAACTTGGCATTTTATACCGCAGTAAAAATCAATAGGTCTTCATAACAGGCACAAAAATGAAGGGAATGATCCTGTTCCTTACTCTACTGGCAGCAAATGTCATCACTAATGGGGCTCCAGTAACTGATCACCATGAAGAGGTAACCGTGAAGAGGGGCGCTAATTGCTATGATGAATTTGAAGAATGTAAGGAAAGTCAATCTGTTGAAGAATGTGAAAAGGAATTATTGGAATGTTCCTTAGCATATTTCACCGAAGATGAAATGTACAAGTACTCTGAAAGGTTATGCAGCTTGCCCGTATTTTGTGGGGGAGCCAAAAAGAGAAGCTCTGAACTTAAAAGGGATCATGATTGTTTTGAAGACATTGTAGAATGTGTACATGAAAATGAAGAAGAGGAGGAAGAAATTCCTCTTAATGACATTACTGAATGCCAAAGTGAAGGTGTCTTATGTATGATCAACGAACACATTGAAACCTACTCAGACTTGCTGGAAGAAGGAAAAGCATTTTGTGAGGCGTTTAGGGAGCAAGCCCCTGAAGAACCTAGAGATTGTGATGAAGAGTTGAAAGAATGTCTTGAAAAAGCTGATGGTAACGAAATTGCTGTAGCTACATGCAAAACTAACAATATAGAATGTGAACTAGAGTCGGCAAGATAAAGAGTTCTTATAAGACAGATGCTGCATTATAGTAGGAACACAGATTAAGCATTAGTATAGCAAGAATAGGCAGGTCAACTATTCTTTAGGATAACATATAGTCTATAACTATGTAGTACAATTGTTATGCAGCTCTGTAAGAATTCAAAATAATTCAATGTTTTAGAAATTTCAGTAAATACATGTACATTTAAATTGCCAGCAATTATAATTAACCAGGCAGTAGCAAAAAACCTGCATCAGATACACTAGCTCCTTTAGCAAGTGTAGCATATTTCAAATGATGACATGCATGTAAAGAATTATGGAGAACTTGGTTAAATATGTTTAGTATATAATTGCAGTAATGAACAAGACTGTTACCTGATCATTAGGCAAGATAATGACAGCCCATATACATAATAAGTTTATATACCTCACATGAAAATTAAATGAACATATATAATATGCTGTCTGGGAACAAGTATATACGTATCGAGTGTTATTATATATATGTGATGTGCATTCGCAACTTGGAAATTTTATAGACATTTAATTTAAGTTGTAAGAAATACACTTGAGCTTTGAATATTCTTCATTTAATATTTTTTTTTCCAAAGGCCTGCATTTATGATGCCTACACTACTACACAAATAATAGCACAATGTACAAATAGGTCCAACATATTATTTTAATAAGTATTTTCATGATGAGCTCAGTGCATTTAACTCCCCTTTAGTATTTTCATGTATGCCTCTCACAATCATTTGAATGTCTATAGCAGGTTGAAATTAAATAATAACAATATTGTAAAATCACAGGTGTTTGCATTATTCTACAATCTGTTTATAAAACCTAAATGGTACAATATAGGAAACATAATTTAATTTAATATCTTGATATTGGTCGAGATGGAAACACCAAATTGTATTGTCTTTCTGTTGCTGCAAAGCTTGCTTTAGCTAAGCTAAATCCACCAATCAAATCAGGGTTCTGTGGTGATGTCATCGGAGTCAAATTGGCAGTACTTCCCCTGGTGGCACACAGTCAGAAAGAAATTATGTATCGTATATAATGATGTATATCAAAGAAAGAATTGCACATTTTTGGTAAAGACATACAAACTATCTTTGAGATGGTTTATCTTTTAGACTTTTGAACGTCTAGAGGCACAGTTATTTCTTTAAAGATTTGGAGGTTTTGACCCTAGGGGTCTTCTTCAGTGACTGATGAACCATCTCAAAGATACGTTTGGCACAGTTAGAAGAAATCCCTAGCATGCGTACATACTCATTTGTCATGCCGCATATTAACAATTTAAAAACATACTTTTTGGCTCCAAAGTCCACAGGAAACATTCTCTGAAGGAGTTCATAAGTTAAGAGAGTAACACCAAATTGAGGAGAGGATCGGAAAACTCTAACTGTATGCAAAAAAGGAATACAAGTGAAAAATGTAATATACCATTTTCCTACATGCTATGCCTACTCTGTAAAAAGCCTATAGAGAACTAAAGTGCAGGGGTTCTAAAATGAATACGTGAGAGTCTACATAGTGATTTTCTAATTGTGGTTCTCTAGATTATAGGACATTGTATCATATAAGGCAAATAGGTTCCTTACTTCAAACAAATTTTACAGTTTAAAAATACATGTATATTAAATGTTTTACAGATGAAGTCTGTCATGTTAAAGTGTAACTTAATTTCAATTGACCTATTAAAAGGTACAAGTGGCCAAGTATACTATATATGTACAGTAATCTTAGAGGGTGAATTTAGCTTGGAGGAATCCATTACAGGTAGGACGATGAATCTATATCTACAACTAGATATATGCATGTGATCTTGCATGCTGTTACCTGGGGCTCCTTTCCAGTAAGCCCTAAATCCTTCTGCCTTGTAAATCTTCCTAGCACAATCTACAATTCCACTGTATGTTTGTTGACCAGCTCTAGCTTTTACCTACACAAGAATCACTTACTAAGCAATACCAACCAAATGAAAGAAATATATAAGCCTACTATGGTGTACAAGCACCAAGTTTGGAGATATACTTGTGTTTTCAATAGCACCCTTCAATTCAGTAAATTACCATTATAAAGTAAATAAAAAACATTTACTAAAATGATGTTAGAAGTAGTAATGGCAGTGTTCACTAATACATCTGCAAAAAGTATCGAAACAAGACACTGATTATACGATAAGGCTAATCATACAGAAGTTACATATATACTGAAATTTAAGTAACTTAACCATACACTTCTGTGTTTGGGCGCACTAACCTTAAGTAGGAATGGTGCGCCCAAACACAGAAGTGTATGGTTAAGTTACTTAAATTTCAGTATATATGTAACTTCTGTATGATTAGCCTTATCGTATAATCAGTGTCTTGTTTTGATACTTTTTGCAGATGTATTAGTGAACACTGCCATTACTACTTCTAACATCATTTTTGTAAATGTTTTTTATTTACTTGTATTCCCCCTTTTTTCCTCTTAATATTACTTGTTTTAAATTGATTTGAAAGTCTTAGACAAGAGAAATATGCCTAAAACCATGATCTCTTAATTAAAAAATGGCGTCCGAGAAGACCACAATTTTCGCTCTTCACAATTAACATGCTTATTGTAGAACGCATTCAGATTTAGGGCTGTGTATTCCCTAGTTCCGAAATATCTATGACGATTTATAACTAGTACGTGCCCGCATAAGTTCGCATATTAGCGCTAGTCTATTCAATAAAAGAAGAAGAAGAAGAAGAAGAAAAAATGAATTTTGGAAGTGGGTCTATTCCTAGTTAGCCGCTTTTTGAACGCTATAGAGCATGTAGAGCGTCGAAACATGTTTTGGCATTTAGGAAAACGTGCATTAATCGCTGCAAATAACCGAATATATCCGAAAATCGCTTCGTTGGCGATTTATGAGGTGTTGATTGCTAATGCATTGGATAGGGCGGCCATTTTTTTTTCCGGCCATTCCTACTTAGAGAGTACTACCGTACTCTCTGATACACCTTTTTGGCACCAAAAAGTTGAATGAGATGTTAACTTAGGATACATAATGAAATGAATGGAATGTAGGTCATATATTAAATTTAATGTTAGGGGTAAAATGAATACCTATGTCTTACACATAACATTATGATTATCAGCAAGGGCTATATGACAATCTTACATTTATAATTATAGATCTACCACGTTGACATTGTATATACTGTAATTATATGTAAATGACTAAACAATGTGCAATTCATGGCTCCTAGGAGGGTGTACCACAGCACTACGTATATTATACAGTTTAGAATAGATACACATAAGGATACAAGTTCATATACGTATATTATATGCCCATTCTGTTTCTAGGTCCAGCCATATGAATTACATATATTATAAATTAATTAATATTATTGCCTAATTGTAGTATTACCACTTTTATATATGTATAATGTTGTAAGGGATTAAACATATATACCTCCAGCATTGGAGATACAGCTGTCTGAGAAATTCATTTATTCATTCATTTCTTAATTACACGAGGTTTATCGGCCAGGTGCTAGACTGTAGATTTACTGTAATTTAAGGCAATACTGTACATTTGTTATAAGGCACAATTTATATGGCTCCTAGGAGGGTTTTTGCATTCTATATTTACCATGCCACTATTATAATAGTACTATACAGTTTAGAATGAATGAGGTTTAACCGTAACATTATCAATTAGGTACTGATTTACTATGGTATTTTGTAACTTGCACTTTATATAGTATATCCTCCACGAAGCCTTAACTTCTCCCCACATTTGCCCAAGCTTTTCCGTATAATCACTAGCAAGAGTTTAGCTCTACTTTGTACATAATAAGGATGCCCGGCTAAATAAATATATAAAAACAGTTAATATATATAACTATAGATTCTCCTATAAAAGAGTGTAACTTGGTATAGATTTGAAACTTGGCATATACTGCAGTGAGAATATCAATAGGTATATTATCTTCATAACAGGCTCAAAAATGAAGGGAATGATCTTGTTCCTTACCCTACTGGCAACAAATGTCATCACTAATGGGGCTCCAGCAACTGATCACCATGCAAAGGTAACCCTGAAGAGAGATGCTAATTGTTTAGATCAACTTCAAAAATGTGAGGAAAGTCAATCTCTTGAAGAATGTGAAAAGGAATTATTGGAATGTTCCTTAGCATATTTCACCGAAGATGAAGTGTACAAGTACAATGAAAGGTTCTGTAGCTTGCCAGCATTTTGTGGGGGAGTCAAAAAGAGACACTCAGAAATTAAAAGGCATGCTAGCTGTTATGAAGATTTTGTAGAATGTGGACATGAAAATGAAGAAGAGGAGGAAGAAATTCCTCTTAATGACGTAACTGAATGCCAAAGTGAGCTTTTGTTATGTTTAATCAACGAACACATTGAAACCTACTCAGACTTGCTGGAAGAAGGAAAAGCATATTGTGAGGCATTTAGGGAGCAAGCCCCTGAAGAACCTAGAGATTGTGATAAAGAGTTGGAAGAATGTCTTGAAAAAGCTGATGGTAACGAAATTGCTGTAGCTACATGCAAAACTAACAATATAGAATGTGAACTAGAGTCGGCAAGATAAAGAGTTCTTATAAGACAGATGCTGCATTATAGTAGGAACACAGATTAAGCATTAGTATATAGCAAGAATAGACAGGTCAACTATTCTTTAGGATAACATATAGTCTATAGCTATGTAGTACAATTGTTATGCAGTTCTGTAAGAATTCAAAATAATTAGAAATTTCAGTTGGTTATATATAATTCAATTCAAAGTGGCTTTATCATTCATTTCAAGTTTACCACCACATTGATATATACATACAGTAGTATCCTCTAGGTAGGGATGGCCAAAAAAACAATATCAGAGAGTACGGTAGTACTCTCTATGTAGGGATGGTACTGGTTGTTTCGTTTTCCCCATACATTGGTATAGGAGCGAAATTCCGAATTAGGCTGAAAATCGCCGATACGAGACTATGTAGAGTCAAATATAGAACAGCCATGCTATAAATTGGCCTTGAAGGCAAGCAACCGTGTATCGTTGGCAAATGAACGAACTTTGAAATCTCCCATTTTGGTTTTCTTCTTCTTCATCTTCTTCGCCCGCTGTAACTAAAAAACGAAATAAGCCTTCGGACTACTTCATAAGCGAAAATACTCTAAATTTTCCGAGCTGTATTCTTTTGTAGAAGCGAGAGCGATAACGCTATTATTGAGTATGACAGTTTTCATGGCCCAAGAGTCAAGACCTCAATAAATTCGCCATTTTAATGACGTCATATTCAGTCGTAAATTGCAAAACCAAAGTGGTTTAAAATACAACAAATTCCTAGCTTATGCTCCATAAAAAGTACAGAAACTAGAGAACAATAAACATTTTCTACAAAAATTGTGAAGATGTAGGGATGGCACAAAAAGCAGAGAAACAAGAAAGGGATGTTACACAGTGAAGCATTAGCTATGCATGAATCCTACAAGCAAGGGTGTTGTATGATTCATGCATATATAGCTAATGCTTCACTGTGTAACATCCCTTTCTTGTTTCTCTGCTTTTTGTGCCATCCCTACATCTTCACAATTTTTGTAGAAAATTTTTATTGTTCTCTTATATATATGGTGCACCCTATTCAATGTAAACCAAATTAATCAACAATCAATATAACAAATTGAATGTAATGTTTAGTTACACTTGACTACCTACCATCATTTATATAAAGATATGGAGTATATAGTTGTTGGGATCACAAATTATAGCAAGCTTCAGTAACAATGAATTCTTTAGAAAAGAATATATATTTCAACCCAAAGGGGCCTTCATCAACAATTAAATATATACAGCTTTATATATATTATATATTATTATTATTAAAGTGCCCATGCATGTACATAAAATATATTTTATTATATATACGACTAGTGTAGAAAACTCCCTGCATGAACATGCATATGTGGGTCCATATGATATTATATTTTGAACTTATATATAAACAGGATCATGCATGTAAAATGATGAGACCAAAACTGCCATTCAAATTCCAAGTAGCCCGAGAATAAGACAATTGTTGTGGTGTTGAATGTGGTGGTATATGGTGGTATGTGGTATATGTATGTGGTATCATATTCATGTGTGTGCCTTATCAGATGGAACTGTAGAAAGGCTGGTAGAGTAGCTAAGTTTCTCTGAAGATAATTCTTTATTGAACGCTGCCCTAATGGCTTCATCAATTATATACAGTTCTACATGCAGAACACTCCACACCCCACCATTCAAGAGACCGTCGGTCTGTGACTTTTAAGTGTGCCAATCTGGATAACCTGTAGACCTGTTCCACCCTAGGTTACCTGAGGAATGTATGTACGCTTTGCTTACTCACAATAAAGGATAATGATATAATAAGACTTCAGTTAGAAATGCCTTGTGCACAATGTACCAAGATAGTCTGTAACCCAAAGGCCACGTACATGTGTCTGTACACATCCAGGTATGGATACCTTTGATAATATTGAGTGTGTAAACACCCTGTCAGGCTGACCTGTAACAGTATCCATTGGAGAGCTGACAAATGGAGTGCAAAGTAGAATACCTCTGGTTAGCTTTGTGTCCAACATTTAAGGAGATACATATTACAGATACAAGAGGTAGAGTTAGTCACTCTTGCCAGATAGCCAAAAGCTCTCCTCCTGCAGTACCCCATGCATCACCCATGTATGGATATAGCCTACCAGACCTTGGGCCAGGATACATGTGGGCTTTGTTGACCCCTTTCAGGGCAAGTCTCACCTCTTAGCAGTGAGACTGAAAATGACCTCCCATCTATAGTTAACCTCAAGTGAATTAGACTGTTTTATGAAGACTAATGGTATCAATCATAGTCATGTGCTTCACGCATCTTATGAATTATTACCTCTAATTAAGCACGCAAGCTATCAGAGCATCATTCAATGATGAATTTTCTTCTCAGAGAAAATTAGCTACGATCCACACTCCACCAACTGTTACACAAATCGAAATGGGATTTGAAGCAAGGAACTTAAAAATTGGCCCATGGGATGTAATAAACCACTGAACCACAATTAGGAAATCTTTAGGTCATTCTCATGCAAGTTTGCAATTAGGAAATCACGATCTATGCAGGCCTGGGGAATCACGCTAACTCATTCTGTATCTAACTTTTATATGGCTTTGTATTGGTAATATCTACAGCTATACAGATCTGTTATCAACATTTTGGACATATTTGGGCTCTCTTTAATTAGGTAACCCATATATATAATTTTGTCATCATCCTTTATATACATTGTTATATAGGAATAATGGTGATGGAGACCATACGTATGCAGTTCCATGCAAACCAATTGCAATGATAAATAATCCAGGATTTATAACACAATTGGAGAATCCTGAACACATAATTAAACAACATTTTGCCACTATATAGCTTTCTTTTAACTGAAATATAATACAATTATACCTATATAAGGAATCTATACATTTATAGTTCTCTATATAGTAGCTATAGAGTGGTCCCTGGAGATCATGATTTCCTAAATGCATACGTACTGTCATGAGAATCAAGTAAAGATTTCCTAATTTTGGTTCTGTGGTTTATTACATCCCATGGGCCAATTTTTTAAGTTCCTTACTTCAAATCCCATTTTGGATTATGTAACAGTTGGTGGAGTGTGGATCGAGTATTCTGTAGTGAAGCTAATTTTCTCTGTGAAGAAAATTCATTATTGAATGATGCTCTCATAGCTTACATGCTTAATTAGAAGTGATAATTTATAAGGTACATGAAGCACATGAATATGGTTGATACCATTATAGTCTTCATAAAATTGTTTAATTAACTTGAGGTTAACTAGATGGGAGGCCATTTTCAGTCTCACTGGTAAGAGGTGGGACTTGCCCTGAAAGGGGCCAACAAAGCCCACATGTATCCTGGCCCAAGGTCTGGTAGGCTATATCCATGGTGATGCATGGGGTACTGCTGGAGGAGAGCTTTCGGCTCTCTGGCAAGAGTGATAGTCCTAACTCTACCTCTTGATGTCATTATCAAAACCAGTCCACTATGCACATAGCTTCTAGCCAGTGCTTTTATCCTTGCCCCCAAGCACAGATCAACCTTCACTTGACACTTAAATAGAACAGTATAGTTTTTGTTCCCCAAATCAAACATTAGCTCCCCCTCCATGCTGTTCATGCAGTATGTACAGCCATGACTGTATGATTGATATCAATAGTCTTATATAGTTTTGCTTGCAATTGGGTACCTGTGTGATGCCAATTCGATTATCCTCTTATCCATATAATGGCTAAGATCCTAATTAGAATAATCTATCTTAGCTATAACTCTTGTAGCTATATATATATAGCTATTTTAGCACCACTTAGAACACAACAACAACATACATGTTCTTCATTAACTGCAATTGAAATTTTGAGAATAATTTTAAACTTCATTGTGGGAATTATATTCAATTTAGATGTACGTATATGCTGGAAAACATACAGTCATATATTATGTAGAAGAGCTAGTGTTTATTACAAATGTTATTATAGTTCTTCATGAATAGAAATTATTACAGTTCTATATATAGAACCTGATTGACTGGTAAATACATATAGATTCAGTTTAGTGCTTGCTTTTTTGAGAGTCAACATAATGCATATTTAATTTGATTTCCTAATATATAGTGGTTCTGTAGTTTAAACCACTTTGAATATGGCTTCAGCAATTTAAGTTCCTTCATTACTTCAAGCAACTTAAATCAGTTATAAAATGTATAAATGGTATATATGTACGTACCTCTGATTATTACATTGATCTGAAAATTACTTTATATATTATTAAGGGGAGTCACTGGATACATGGAGAATGCTATACATATATATGTTCAAATTATATAGCTCAAATCTAGAGAGCACTGTATATATGTATTAGTATATATTATTTAGATCTTTTATATTATTAAGGGGAGTCACTGGATAATGCTATACATATATATGTTCAAACTAACACCTGTATAGGTATATTATAGTGGGTAAGAAAAACAATATTAAAACTAAATTTAGATATCAGGCTATCTGCATGTATATAGAAAGGAGCTTGTCTGCATGAGGTACCTTTGTAAACATTTTCCTACATGCTATATATGCCTACTCTGTAATAAATTAAAAAAGCTATATATAGGGAACTAAACCTGATAAGAGTACTCATCTATGTCTTCTTTTGCCGCTGGACCAGACAGCTGTTTTGGGGAATTTCACCCTTCAGTGACTCTGGGAGTCTTTGTCTCTTTCTTGATCTTTTGTGAATCCTTGGCTCTTGATGCTACATCTAGGGGTGTTATTATTATTATTATTACTAGAGTGCCTATGCATATAGTTTAGGTGTAGATAAATACCAACCATGCAGTGCACAGGACTATACCTGGACACATATAATTATATAAACAATCACCACTTGTAAAGCCGTCCACCCAGGTACGTACATAGCTTAACTGCCTGGGTGCATTAAGCCTTCACCACTTATGGCTACAAGGACACACTTCCCAGACAGGCATGTACACAAGCAGCAAGTTTGAAGATACTTCTGTTTTCAACAGCACCCTTCTTCTTCAATTTAGTAAATTACCACGACAATATTATACACACCTTTTGGTACCAAAACATTGAAGGAGATGTATTAACTAAGACACATGATGAAATGAAAGGAATGTTAAAGTATCTAACAAAAGGTGGTTGCACCAGGTAAGTTTGGGTTCTAGGTTTTCTAGTTTTAAGAAATCAACTGCTGGGTTCTTTATATGATTTATCTATATATGTCTTACACATTGTTATTAGAGGTTTATCAGCAGGGACCATATATACTGTAGATATACGGTAATCTAGGGTAATACTGTTATACTAATCTTTCTGAATATGTAAATGACTAAATAAGGCGCAATTCATATGGCTCCTAGGAGGGTTTTTAAATTCTATATTTACCATGCCACTATTATATATATAATTATAGTACTATACAGTTTAGAATGAATGAGGTCCAACCGTATGAATTATTAATATTATCAATTAGGTACGGATTATTATGGTATTTTGTAACTTTCACTATATATAGTATATCCTCCATGAAGCCTTAACTCCTCCCCTCATTTGCCCACGCTTTCCTAGAAAATTTACGTATAATCACTAGCAAGAGCTTACCTCTACTTTGTACATAATAAGGATGCCCGGCTAAATATATATATACTAGCTAGCTAATTATAATAATACAATATAAAAACAGTTAATAGTTACTATAGATTCTCCTATAAAAGAGTTTAACTTGGTATAGATTTGAAACTTGGCATTTTATATACATGCAGTGAGAATATAACTTCAATTGGCCTATTAAAGGGTACAAGTAATCAAGTATATTATGCATAGAGTAATCTTAGAGGGTGAGTTTAGCTTGGAGGATACCATGCACTAGAGGTATGTATATCTAGTATATATGCATGTGATCTTGTATGCAATTACCTGGGGCTCCTTTCCAGAAAATCCTTTTCTGCCTTGTAAATTTCCTATATATAGCACAGTATATAATTCAACGGTTTGCTTGTTGGCCAGCTCTATCTTTTACCTACCTACACAGTTAAGAGTCATTAACCAAGCAATATGAACCAAATGAAAGAAAGAAGGCCCACAGTGTACAATTTATATCATCAAAGTGTACTTTTTATTGTTCAAAATATATTAGCCACGCTTTGATGCTAAATGTAAACCAGTTAATACACATACCACAGGAGGGATTTCTTGAATTGAGACACTGAGTCAAACTGCTAAACCCAATTATGGCTCTTTTAAGAGAGACCACCATGTACATGAATATGTATGATCTCGTGGACACCAGTCAAAGTCAACTGGTCACATGTTACAGGGGCATAGAACTGCCATGCTAAATATAGGGGTATTATATTATTATTAGAATTAGAGTGCTTATTATATACATACAGGGCTACAAACCATCACCACTTGCAAGGGGCTGCCAGACCGTCCACCCAGGTATGTATATATGGCTCAACTACCTGCTAGCATTATAAACCTTTACCACTTATATGCCTACAAGGTTACACTTCCATGCAAGACAGGCACATATACGTATATACAAGCACCAAATTCAGAGATCTTCTGTTTTCAGCACCTTCAATAGCACCCTTCTACTTCAATTTAGTAAATTACCACGACAATATTATACACACCTTTTGGTATCAAAATATTGAATGAGATGTATTAACTATAAGACACATATAGAATGAAATGAAAGGAACGTGGGTCATATTATTATTATTATTATACAAATATATAACTTTGTGGTACTGGTATCACAGCATTTAACTTTAATGAGAACTATCCAGGAAATTCAGTTAATATTAACTGTTAAATGGTCAGTTCCTTCAAGTGGTTGTCCCATACAACACTATCAGTTAGACTATAAGGTGTTTATCTCTGTCTATTGGAGTACATGCATGGAATCCATATCCTACATCTAATTTTGCAACATTGACTGATCTTCAAAGAGGAAATACCTATCAAGTGAGAGTAAGGGCTATATCTGAATTTGGAAATGGATCTTGGAGTGAAGTAGTTGGAGAAAATGCTTATAGTGGTGAATCTATATACATACATACTTATATTGCCAGCCATTTTGGTTCATGCCGTCACTTTAGTCACTATATAGCTATAATTATATACATAGGCTAGTCTGATGAAATGCCCTTCTAGTGATTACTTTTAGTAGCCTTTACAGGGGCTATGTGCAATTGATCATGATTATATGATCACAACTTCCTTTTCATGTTGAACTTATATTGTGTGTGTTTAATGTATTTACAGAAATTCCTGAGGGCATTGAAACATCATTTTCAAGTGATTGCATATCTGCATATGCAGTCGGTGCTGTTGGTGGGGTAGTAGTAGGTTTGTTTTTTGGGACTATCATTTCATGTGCCACAGCAAGGGTTGTCTGGGGAGTCCCTAACATGAAAAAATTCAGGAAGAGGAGTGAACAATCCGAGGAAAAGTATGTATATATGTGTAGCTACTGTGAGGGATTCTATATGAGTATGTAAAGTGACTTGCAATTGCATGGGCAAAACAATTTTGAGTACTTTAACTTCCATAAAGCCAATTTACGTGAAAAGGCCAGCAGTTCTGCCATGCAGGGCACTCTATATCATTCAAAGTGGGCTAGCTTGCATGTTTAATTATGATATATATAAGGTGCACATGAATATGCATGGTTGATACCATTAATTATAGTCTTCATAAAATTGTTTTATTTGAGGTTGAGGTGAGACTTGCCCTGAAAGAGGCCAACAAAGCTCACATGTATCCTGGCCCAAGGTTACTGTTGTGAGTACACTGTACTTTAATTTATAAAAAGCACTTTTAAACGTCAGTCAATTGGCTTGCAGATTATGCAATGGGCACAACAGTATAGTCAGCCAATCAGATTGCAGGAAAACAGATTTACATGAAAAGGCCAGCAGTTAAGGCACTCTAGATCATTCAAAGTGGGCTAGGAGTGCTTTACATGATTTATGGCACTAGCTCAGCGTGTGGGTCAAGTTGTGTGATAAGGCATTTTGGTAAAACCCACTTTCAATAATGCATATTAATGACTTGATTCACTCTCCAATTCCTTGGCATTTTGTATAATCTTTTTATGAACCCATATAATTTGTCATCATCCTTTATACATTATTATATAGGAAGAATGGCGATGGAGACCATACGTATGCAGTTCCATGCAAACCAATTGCAATGATAAATAATCCAGCCTATGATAAGATTTATAACACAATTGGAAAATCCTGAACACATAATTAAACAACATTTTGCTACTATATACCTTTCTTTTAACTGAAACATAATACAATGCATGTGTATACATTTATAGTTCTCTATTATAGTAGCAGCTATATAGAGTGTGTGTATATAGATGTATTAATCTCTTTATGCATATATATATGAGTAATTTAAATTGTCATCAATTCATGATATCAATTTGTAACACAACTAAAGTGAAATCAGCTTTAACTGATAGAAACCTAATTAAAGAGAGCCCAAATATGTCCAACAATTTGATAACAGATCTACATAGCTGTAGATATTACCAACACAAATAAAGCCATATAAAAAGTTAGATACAGAATGAGTTTAGTGTATATATATACGTACTTATCATGATTCCCTGGAGATTGTTATTTCCTAAATGCATATGTACTTGCATGAGAATGACCTAAAGATTTCCTATTTGTGGTTCTGTGGTTTATTACATCCCATGGGCCAATTTTTAAGTTCCTTGCTTCAAATGCCTTTTTGGATTGTGTAACAGTTGGTGGAGTGTGGATCGAGTATTCTGTAGTGTAGCTAATTTTCTCTGTGAAAAAATTCATTATTGAATGATGCTCTCATAGTATGCTTAATTAGAAGTGATAATTTATAAGATGCATGAAGCACATGAATATGCATGGTTGATACCATTATAGTCTTCATAAAGTTGTTTAATTAACTTGAGGTTAACTGGATGGGAGGCCATTTTCAGTCTCGCTGCTAAGGGGTGAGATTTGCCCTGAAAGGGGCCAACAAAGCCCACATGTATCCTGGCCCAAGGTCTGGTAGGCTATATCCATGGGTGATGCATGGGGTACTGCTGGAGGAGAGCTTTTGGCTCTCGGGCAAGAATGACTGTCCTAGCTCTACCTCTTGATGTCATTATCAAAACCAGTCCACCATGCACATAGCTTCTAGCCAGTGCTTTTATCCTTGTCATACCTCTCTGCCCTAAGCACAGATCAACCTTCTCTTGATACTTATTTAAAACAGTATAGTCCTTGTTCCCCAAATCAAACATTAGCTCACCCTCCATGCTTTTCAGTATGTAGAGGTGTGACTGTATGATTGATATCAGTAGTCTTATATATATAGTTTTGCTTGCAATTGGGTGCCCGTGTGATGCCAATTCGATTTTGCTCTTATCCATATAATGGCTAAGATCCTAATTAGAATAATCTATCTTAGCTATAACTCCTGTAGCTATATATAGGCCACTATTTTAGCACCACTTAGAACACAACAACAACTTACATGTTCTTCATTAACTGCAATTGAAATTTTAAATTTGAGAACAGTTTTAAACTTCATTGTGGGAATAATATTCAATTTAGATGTACGTATATGCTGGCAAACATACAGTCGTTTTTGTGTGGAAAAGTGTTAGCTCTTCATGTATAGAAATTAATATTAATACAGCTCTATAGAACCTGATTGACTGGTAAATATATAGATTCAGTTTAGTGCTTGCTTTTTTGAGAGTCAACATAATGCACATTTGATTTCCTAATAATAGTGGTTCTGTAGTTTAAACCACATTGAATATGGCTTCAGCAATTTAAGTTCCTTCATTACTTCAAGCAACTTAAATCAGTTATAAAATGTATATATGTACCTCTGATTATTACATTGATCTGAAAATTAATTTATATTATTAAGGGGAGTCACTGGATACATGGAGAATACTATACATATATGTTCAAATTATATAGCTCAAATCTATAGAGAGCACTGTATTTGTATTATACCTCTAGAACTAAGACTAATTAACACTAGTATAGGTATTTCTTTAAAATGGGTAAGAAAAACAATATTAAAACTAAATTTAGATATCAGGTTATCTGCATGTATATAGAAAGGAGCTTGTCTGCATGAGGTACCTTTGTAAACATTTTCCTACATGCTATGCCTACTCTGTAATAAATTAAAAAAGGCTATATATTGGGGACTAAACCTGGTAAGAGCACTCATCTCTGTCTTCTTTTGCCGCTGGACCAGACAGCTGTTTCTGGGAATTTCATCCTTCAGTGACTCTGGGAGTCTTTGTCTCTTTCTTGATCTTTTGTGAATCCTTGGCTCTTTATGCTACATCTAGGGGTGTCATTATTATTATTATTACTAGAGTACCTATGCATACACATATACATATACGTACGTATGTACATATAGTTAAGGTGTAGACAAATGCTAACCATGCAGTGCACAGGACTATACATGGACATATATAAACAGTCACCACTTGCAAGGGGCTACCAGGCCATCCACCCAGGTACGTGCATAGCTCAACTGTCTGGGTCTCATTAAGCCTTCACCACTTATGGCTACAAGGACACACTTCCAAGACAGGCTCATACACAAGCACCAAGTTCAGAGATACTTCTGTTTTCAACAGCACCCTTCTACTTCAATTTAGTAAATTACCACGACAATATTATACACACCTTTTGGTACCAAAACATTGAATGAGATGTATTAACTATAAGACACATGATGAAATGAAAGGAATGTAGTTCATGTTAAATTTAATGTTTGGGGTTTAATAGATTATATATCAGATGCAAGTACATTTTATATAAGAAACATATATATAGGACACATTACATAGGTATACCCTTAAATATAGGTCTTGTATTATAGTAGTAACGGTTCGCTTGAAGGCAGGGTTACAGTATGGGCTACCACAAGCATACTAGCTACTTATAGGCGTATTAGGAGTACCAACAAATTGAGTCACTTCCCATCTCAATGAGGTTGTATTACCAGAACAAGTAAAATTTATTGAAGGAACGAGTACAAAAGAGTTCGTTTGAAATGTACCTTGGTGACCTCCTGTAACACTTGGATTCGTTAAACAAGTAAAAGATGTCGATCCTGAAAGAGATACACCATGTAGACTATACAGGTAGTTACTATGCGATCATAGTAATTCCCAATTCTTAGTTGCATACTTTCCTCCCAGACTTAGAGTTGCCCCTTCGACCCCCTGTGCTCTCTGTAACATGTACTCGGCTCCCAAGGCTAGGCTGGGAGTGATGGCTTGTAAGTAACTAGCTTATAGTAACTCTAACTAGAGGCTGACGGAATAGGAAAGTTTTAAAGGCTAAATTTAAGTGTTATATCCTTGTTTAATAAGCCCTATATTACATAACTGTATACAGCCCGAAAACTGATTAGTTGTGAAATAAAGACACCATAGGCTAGAGCATTATTACTATCTATAAATGAATGTATGAATATATATATGCAAGTATTTTGTAAAGTTTAAGTATCTAACAAAAGTAGGTTGCACCAGGCAAATTTGGGTTCTAGGTATTCTAGTTTTAAGAAATCAACTGCTGGGTTCTTTATATGATTTATCTATATATGTCTTACACATTGTTATTAGAGGTTTATCAGCAGTGGCTATATAGATATACTGTAATTTAGGGCAATACTGTACATTTGTTATACGTACATATGTAATAATCTTTCTGAATATGTAAATGTCTAAATAAGGCGCAATTTATATAATGGCTCCCAGGAGGGTTTTTAAATTCTATATTATCAATTAGGTACTAATTTCTATGGTATTTTGTAACTTACACTATATATAGTATATCCTCCATGAAGCCTTAACTCCTCCCCTCATTTGCCCACGCTTTCCTAGAAAATTCCGTATAATCACTAGCAAGAGCTTACCTCTACTTAGTACATAATAAGGATGCCTGGCTAAATATATAAAAACAGTTAATATATATACGTATATATATACCTATATATAGCTATAGAATCTTCTATAAAAGAGTTTAACTTGGTATAGATTTGAAACTTGGCATTTTATACTGCAGTGAAAATCAACAGGTACATTACCTTCATAACAGTCACAAAAATGAAGGGAATGATCCTGTTCTTTACTCTACTGGGAGCAAATGTCATCACTAATGGGGCTCCAGCAACTGATCACAATGCAAAGGTAACCATGAAGAGAGGCACTGATTGCTATGTACAGATGGAAGAATGTGAAGAAAGTAAATCTTTTGAAGAATGTGAAAAAGAAGGACTTGAATGTTTCTTAGCATATTTCACCGAAGATGAAATGAACAAGTTAATGGAAAGGTTCTGTAGCTTGCCAGTGTTTTGTGGGGGAGCTAAAAAGAGACACTCAGAACTTAAAAGGCATGCTACCTGTTTTGAAGATTTTGTAGAATGTGGACATGAAAATGAAGAGGAGGAAAAAATTCCTCTTAATGAAATAACTGAATGCCAAAATGAATTTTTCTTATGTTTAATCGATGAACGTATTGACACCTACCCACACTTGCTGGAAGAAGGAAAAGCATTATGTGAGTCGCTTAGGGAGCAACTCTCTGGAGAACCTAGAGACTGTGATGAAGAGTGGGAAGACTGTCTTGAAAGAACTGATGATATTGCTGCATGTCGAACTGCACATATGGAATGTGAACTAGAGTCGGCAAGTTAAAGAGTTCTTATAAGACAAATGCTGCATTATAGCAGGAACTCAGATTAAGCATTAGTATATAGCAAGAATAGGCAGGTCAACTATATTCTTTAGGATAACATATAGTCTATAGCTACAATTGTTATGCAGCTCTGTAAGAATTCAAAATAATTTAATGTTTTAGAAATTTCAGTTGGTTATATAGAATTCAATTCGAAGTGGCTTTATCATTCATTTATTACCACCACATTGATATACATACAGTAGTACCCTCCATATAGTAGGGATGGCCAAAAAAACAATATATACCAAATTGAAAATCAATGTTTAGTTACACTTGACTACCTACCATCATTTATAAAAAGATATGGAGTATATAGTTGTTGGGATCACAAATAGAAGCAAGCTTCAGTAAAAATGAATTCTTTACTTTGCGGCTAATTGGCTTGCAGATTATGCAATGGGGACAACACAAGTCAGCCAATCAGATTGTAGGATTACAAATTTACGTGAAAAGGCCAGCAGTTCTACCATGCAAGGCACTGGAGAATCCTAGACACATAATTAAACAACATTTTGCCACTATATACGTATATATATTACCTTTCTTTTAACTGAAACATAATACAATGCATGTGTATATACCTATATAAGGAATTTATACATTTGTAGTTCTCTATATAGTAGCAGCTATATAGAGTGTGTGTATAATGCATATAAGAGTAAATTGTCATCAATTCATAATGTCAATTTGTAGTGCAACTAAAGTGAAATCAGCTTTAAATGATAGAAACCTCATTAAAGAGAGCCCAAATATGTTCAACATTTTGATAACAAATCTTTATAGCTGTAGATATTACCAACACAAAGCCATATAAAACTTTAATTACAGAATGAGTTTAGTGTATATACGTATATACTTATTGTGATTCCCTGGAGATTGTTATTTCCTAATTGCAAACTTGCATGAGAATCACCTAAAGATTTCCTAATTATGGTTCTGTGGTTTATTACATCCCATGGGTCAATTTTTAAGTTCCTTACTTCAAATCCCATTTCGGATTGTGTAACAGTTGGTGGAGTGTGGATCGAGTGTTCTGTATAGTGTAGCAAGTTTCTCTGTGAAGAAAACTCATCATTGAATGATGCTCTCATAGCATGCTTAATTAGCTATATATAGAGGTGATAATTTATAAGGTGCATGAAGTACATGAATATGGTTGATACCATAATAGTCTTCATAAAGTTGTTTAATTCACTTGAGATTAACTAGATGGGAGGCCATTTTGGTATCAACCATATTCATGTACTTCATGCACCTTATAAATTATCACCTCTAATTAAGCAGGCTATCAGAGCATCATTTCAATAATGATTTTTTTCACAAAGAAAATTAGCTATACACTACAGAATACTCGATCCACACTCCACCAACTGTTACACAATCCAAAATTGGATTTGAAGGAACTTAAAAATTGACCCATGGGATGTAATAAACCACAGAACCATAATTAGGAAAAAAAATGTCTCACCTCTTAGCAGTGAGACTGAAAATGGCCTCCCATCTAGTGAATTAAACAATTTTGTGAAGACTATAATGGTATCAACCATATTCATGTGCTTCATGCACCTTATAAATTATCACCTCTATTTAAGCATGCAAGCTATTAGAGCATCATTCAATGATGAATTTTCTTCTCAGAGAAAATTAGCTACGATCCACACACTCTGTACCAACTGTTACACAATACGAAATTAGATTTGAAGTAAGGAACTTAAAAATTGGTCCATGGTATGTACTACTAGTATATGCACATGGTCTGCAAGCTTTTTGTACTAAGTCTTCTTTGCTTCACTTTGAGTAAGGATATTTGTGGCTACTCTAGCTCTAAACTATCTTGTAACAACTGAAATGCTCAAAACAATGTTCCCTAATTTGAATACCCTGGCCAATATTTGTGTGACAATTCCAGTTGGGACAGCATCAGTGGAACGAAGCTTTTCACATATGAAAATGATCAAAATTGGTTTGAGAAATAAATTTGGTGAAATTTTTTTTTCTTACTTGATGAAAATTGCAATCAAATCACCACAAAAAGCAGATAATAATTTATATAGAAACAATAGGAGGCATATATGGACTAGAATGCCTAGGAAAATTGTTGTATAGAATATTGTGCATTTCATGTTATCATGTATTGTGTCATTGAAGCTTCTATATATAAAGGCCTGAATTGATTTTATATATATTTATAGTTCTTCGTGCATAAAAATTAATACAGCTCTATAGAACCTGATTGACTGGTAAATATATAGATTCAGTTAGTGCTCCTTTTTTGAGAGTCAACATAATGCATATTTGATTTCCTAATATATAGTGGTTCTGTAGTTTAAACCACATTGAATATGGCTTCAGCAATGTAAGTTCCTTCATTACCTCAAGCAACTTAAATCAGTTATAAAATGTATAAATGCATGTGAATTTCCTATATATAGCACAGTATATAATTCAACAGTTTGTTTGTTGGCCAGCTCTATCTTTTACCTACGTACCTACACAATTAAGAGTCATTTACCAAGCAATATGAACCAAATGAAAGAAAGAAGGCCCACAGTGTACAATTTATATCATCAAAGTGTACTTTTTATTGCTCAAAATATATATATTGGCCATGCATGCTTTGATGCTAAATGTAAGCCAGTTAATACACATACCACCATGCATGGGATTTCTTGAATTGATACACTGAGTCAAACTGCTAGACCCAATTATGGCTCTTTTAAGAGAGACCACCATGTACATGAATATGTATGATCTCGTGGACTCCAGTCAAAGTCAACTGGTCACATGTTACAGGGGCATACAGCTGCCATGCTAAATCTAGGGGTAAATTATTATTATTATTATTAGAGTGCTTATTATATACGTACAGGGCTACAAACCATCACCACTTGCAAGGGGCTACCAGACCGTCCACCCAGGTATGTATATATGGCTCAACTACCTGCTAGCATTATAAGCCTTTACCACTTATATGCCTACAAAGTTACACTACCAAGACAAGGCAGATACACAAGCACCAAATTCGAAGATACTGGTGTTTTTAGCACCTTCAACAGCACCCTTCTACTTCAATTCAGTAAAATACCATGACAATATTATACACACCTTTTGGTACCAAAACAGTGAATGAGATGTATTAACTAAGACACATGATGAAATGAATGAATGATTGAATGAATGAGGTCCAACCATATGAATTAATTTTATTATCAATTAGGTATTGATTATTATTATGGTATATTGTAACTTGCACTATATATAGTATATCCTCCATGAAGCCTTAACTCCTCCCCTCATTTGCCCACGCTTTCCTAGAAATTTCCGTAAAATCACTAGCAAGAGCTTACCTCTACTTAGTAAATAATAATGATGTAAATATATACTAGCTAGCTAATTATAATAATACAATATATAAAACATGTACAGTTCCTATAAAAGAGTTTAACTTGTTATAGATTTGAAACTTGGCATTTTATACTGCAGTGAAAATCAATAGGTATTTTATCTTCATAACAGTCACAAAAATGAAGGGAATGATCCTGTTCCTTACTCTACTGGGAGCAAATGTCATCACTAATGGGGCTCCAGCAACTGATCACCATGCAAGGGAAACTGTGAAGCCGTGCTATGCACTGATGGAAGAATGTGAGGAAAGTAGATCTTTGGAAGAATGTGAAAAGGAATTCGTTGAATGTGCCTTGGCATATTTCACCGAAGATGAATTCTACAAGTTATCTGAAAGGTTCTGTAGCTTGCCAGCATTTTGTGGGGGAGCCAAAAAGAGACACTCAGAAATTAAAAGGCATGCTAACTGTTATGAAGATTTGGTAGAATGTGAACATGAAAACGAAGAAGAGGAGGAAAACATTCCTCTTAATGACATGACTGAATGTGAATATGAGTATTTCTTATGTGCAATCGACGAACACATTGACACCTACCCACACTTGCTGGAAGAAGGAAAAGATTTTTGTAAGGAGTTTAGGGAGCAAGCCCTTGAAGAACCTAGAGATTGTGATGAAGAGTTGGAAGAATGTCTTGAAATAGCTGATGGTAACGAAATTGCTGTAGCTGCATGCGATACTGACTTTATGGATTGTAAACTGGAGTCGGCAAGATAAAGAGTTCTTATAAGACAGATGCTGCATTATAGTAGGAACACAGATTAAGCATTAGTATAGCAAGAATAAGCAGGTCAACTATTCTTTAGGATAACATATAGTCTATAGCTATGTAGACATTTGTTATGCAGCTCTGTAAGAATTCAAAATAATTTCAGGGTTAGTGACAATTTGGTAACTTGCACACAGGGACATAAAGGCTGGGGCCTTTTATTTCATAATGACCCTTGTGTGCAAGTTACCAAATTGTCTCTAACCCTGTTGTTTATGTGAATGCATGCAAGCAACCAACGGTACTCCTAGCTCACACTGAAGGCAAGTCAAATCCGCGGTGATTATTGGCTGAGACCCCCTACATGAGACTGGAATTTTTGCTGATAATGGCATGCGGTTCAGTCTATACTAAGGTGTGAAAAGGTAATTGGAAGGCCATGTGTTTAACCTTATATGATCTGTAGAGACTACTACTCTGCATGCAGAAGTTGAGAATTTCAGTGTGGCTAAAGTCTTGTAGCGTTTAATTATATACCTGATTGTGATTATTTTGGGAGTCATTTCCATCTGTATTATATTATCTACCTCAGTGTGATTATCTTGGGAGTCACATATATATATATATATATATAGTGCACCCTATTCAATGTAAACCAAATTAATCAACATTTAAAATAACAAATTGGATGTGATTTGTATTGACTACCTACCATCATTTATATAAAGATATGGAGTATATAGTTGTTGGGAATATAAGCAAGCTTCAGTAACAATGAATTCTTTAGAAAAGAATATATATTTCAACCCAAAGAGGCCTTCATCAACAGTTAAATATATACAGCTTTATATATACAGTGGAACCTCACTTAACGACCACCTCAATATTAAGACCACCTCAAAATTGCAACACACTTTTTTGGTCCCGCGTAATTCTTGTATCTTGCGCTGTACTTTAGGTGTTCAGAAAAGCGACCACCTCGGAATTCATTTTTACAACCACTATTTTCGGACCCATATTATTAAAATAGCTGGCAAATAACCTCGGTATAACGACCAGGTGTGAAAACAAAGTTCGAGTTCCGGTCGTCGCCAATGCCATATCTCCTTACCGTCGAGCATTGAACCAGTGAAAGGGATTTAGAAAGCACTTTTAAGCTTGCATAAACGTTTTCAAGGAAGAAAAAGCTTATTTTTAAGGTAGAAAACGAAAGCCAGCCGAGGGTCCACCATTTTGTTGACAGATATTTCCAACGTGTACAGTACGTAATAATTTCAGAAATAGGACCACCTCAAAATTAAGACCAACCTCCCAAAGGTGGTCGCATTTGTGAGGTTCCACTGTATTAGATAATATATTATTATTATTAAAGTGCCCATATATTAAATATATTTTATTATTATATATACGACTAGTGTAGAAAACTCCCTGTATGAACATGCATATGTATGTGGGTCCATATGATATTTTATTTTGAACTTATATATAAGCAGGATCATGCATGTAAAATGGTGAGACCAAAGCTGCCATTCAAATTCCAAGTTGCCTGAGAATAGGACAATTGTTGTGGCTTTGAATGTGGTGGTATATGGTGGTATGTGGTATAAATTATGTGGTATCATATTCATGTGTGTGCCTTATCAGATGGAGCTGTAGAAAGGCTGGTAGAGTAGCTAAGTTTCTCTGAAGATAATTCTTTATTGAACGCTGCTCTAAAGGCTTCGTCAATTATATAAAGTTCTGCATACAGAACACTCCACACCCCACCATTCAAGAGACCGTCGGTCTGTGACTTTTAAGTGTGCCAATCAGGATAACCTATAGACCTGTTCCACCCTATAGGTTACCTGAGGAATGTATGTACGCTTTGCTTACTCACAATAAAGGATAATGATATACTAAGACTTCAGTTAGAAATGCCTTGTGCACAATGTACCAAGATGGTCTGTAACCCAAAGGCCACGTACATGTGTCTGTACACATCCAGGTATGGATACCTTTGATAACATTGAGTGTGTAAACACCCTGTCAGGCTGACCTGTAACAGTATCCATTGGAGAGCTGACAAACGAGTGCAAAGTTGATCATGAATACCTCTGGTTAGCTTTGTCTCCAACACCTAAGGAGATACATATTACAGATACAGTAGGCAAGTAACCACATAGCAACCACAAGAGCTACCACAGAGCAATCACATAGCAACCACAAAAGTTCTATTTAAGTGTCAAGAGAAGGTCGATCTGTGCTTGGGGGCAAGGATAAAAGCACTTGCTAGAAGCTATGTGCATGGTGGACTGGTTTTGATAATGACATCAAGAGGTAGAGCTAGGACAGTCACTCTTGCCCGATAGCTAAAAGCTCTCCTCCTGCAGTACCCCATGCATCACCCATGGATATAGCCTACCAGACCTTGGGCCAGGATACATGTGGGCTTTGTTGACCCCTTTCAGGGCAAGTCTCACCTCTTAGCAGTGAGACTGAAAATGACCTCCCATCTATAGTTAACCTCAAGTGAATTAGACTGTTTTATGAAGACTAATGGTATCAATCATAGTCATGTGCTTCACACATCTTATGAATTATTACCTCTAATTAAGCACGCAAGTATCAGAGCATCATTCAATGATGAATTTTCTTCTCAGAGAAAATTAGCTACGATCCACACTCCACCAACTGTTACACAAATCGAAATGGGATTTGAAGTAAGGAACTTAAAAATTGGCCCATGGGATGTAATAAACCACTGAACCACAATTAGGAAATCTTTAGGTCATTCTCATGCAAGTTTGCAATTAGGAAATCACGATCTATGCAGGCCTGGGGAATCACGATAAGTACACTAACTCATTCTGTATCTAACTTTTTATATGGCTTTGTGTTGGTAATATCTACAGCTATATAGATCTGTTATCAAACTTTTGGACATACTTGTGCTCTCTTTAATTAGGTTTCAATCAAGTTAAAGCTGATGTCACTTTAGTTGCGCTTTACATATTGAATTTGTGACAATTTACTCTTGTAATGTTGTGTAACTATGTTGAGTCATGTGTCATTTAAATATGTGTGTTATTTTACTGTAAGCAGTTAGTTGATTGAATGAGCTATATAGCTGTGTATAAGTTGATTCTTATGTTGCACGATTGCCACCTCATTAGATTGAACCCACGATATCACATTTGGCAACAAGGATGGCTGGCTACAGTGGAACAACAGTTTCAGAGTTTGTATCTTCCTATTTAGAGTGTGTCCAGTTCTTTATGGCCGCGAGTACAGTTGCCACAGAAAACAGAGTCGCAGTCTTACTGAGTGTTATCAGCAAGTTACAAAATGGTCTATAACTTAGAAGCCATGCATATGTGTGAATGTAGTGAAACATTAATATCTTAGTTCACTCTCAAGGTACATCAAATTCACTGTGGTTGTTAACTGGGGGCCCTTTAAGACCTCATGCAATGTCTTACTAGTTGTGGTATTAGTTAGACATCTTATAAATCACCGGACACTTGGAAAGAACACGTACATTCACTGCTAAGAGGTGGGACTTGCCCTGAAAAGGGCCAAAAATGATCAAAACCTGTTTGAGAATAAATTTGGCGAAAAATCTTTCTTACTCGATTAACTGATAATTTAGAAACAATAGGAGGCATGCTTATGGACTAGAATGCCTAGGAAAATTGTTGTATAGAATATTGTGCATTTCATATTATCATTTATTGTTCATTTCATATTATCATTTATTGTATCATTGAAGCTTTTATAAAGGCCTATTTTGATGTACATGTAAAATAGAATTCTGAACATATCCAAGGGGGGGACAAGTCAATCCATAAAAAGAAAATAAAAAAGTGCATGGAACACAGTTATAATTTTATGATTTACCTAAAACACCTTATTTTTTATTCTTGTACACTTTTCTTCCCTTAATTGTACATTTAAAGAAAACTTTCTATTAATGGCCATTTTTATTGAGCATATTCTAATTAACCATATAACAATCAATATACTTAATCATTAACAGGAAGCCGCCCCAAAGACCTGTGACAGGCCTTAATACACCTGAGCTAAGGTCAAAAAGATTGACTTTAAGAAGAAGCAAGAAATACTGTGTCTTTAGATGCTCTAAAAGTCGAAAAATGACCATTTCCAAAGATAGCATATTCATGTTTGTGTGCCTTATCACCTCTTGCAGATAGAACTGTAGAAAGGCTAATGCATGTAGAACTTTATATAATTTAAGCAAGCCACAAGAGCAACATTCAATAAAGAATTATCTGGTCAACTGAGGAACATGTTTACTCTAGACAGGCGAAGGCATTTACCTAACATTTGTTACAGAATCCAAAATAGGATTTGAAGCAAGGAACTTAAAATATTGGCCAAATCATAAAATGATGTAATAAACCATGCACAGAATCACAATTAGGAATCACTAGCCATGCATTTAGGACATCATTATCGAGGGAAAACATAAGTCTTAGAACACACCAGCTTATTCTGTATCTTTATATACTTAAATACTCTCTCATACATACATATATACAGAATATACCTCTCTGCACTGACCCCTCTATAAAAGGCCTTTAAATATATATAGCCAATTTAATGGATAAATACATGTAAAATAAATTGCCAGCAGTTAACCAGTCAGTAGCAAAAAACCTGCATCAGATACATTAGCTCCCTTAGCATTTTTATATATATATATGTAATACGTATAATATGTACGTAAACCAGTTAATACACATGTCACAGGTAGGATTTCTTGAATTGATACACTGGGTCAAACTGCTAAACCCAATTATGGCTCTTTTAAGAGAGACCACCATGTACATGAATATGTATGATCTCCTGGACTCCAGTCAAAGTAAACTGGTCACATGTTACAGGGGCATATAGCTGCCATGCTAAATATAGGGGTATTATATTATTATTATTATTATAGAGTGCTTATATTATATACATAAAGGGCTACAAACCATCACTACTTGCAAGGGGATACCAGACCGTCCACCCAGGTACGTATATATGGCTCAACTACCTGCTAGCATTATAAGCCTTTACCACTTATATATGCCTACAAGGTTACACTACCAAGACAAGGCAGATACACAAGCACCAAATTCAAAGATACTGGTGTTTTCAGCACCTTCAACAGCACCCTTCTACTTCAATTCAGTAAATTACCACGACAATATTATACACATCTTTTGGTACCAAAACATTGAATGAGATGTATTAACTAAGACACATGATGAAATGAATGAATGATTGAATGAATGAGGTCCAACCATATGAATTATTTATATTATCAATTAGGTACTGATTACTATGGTATTTTGTAATTTGCACTATATATATAACCATTCTCCATGAAGCCTTAACTCCTCCCCTCATTTGCCCACGCTTTCCTAGAAAATTTCCGTATAATCACTAGCAAGAGCTTACCTCTACTTTGTACATAATAATGATGCTCGGCTATGCAAATATATACTAGCTAGCTAATTATAATAATACAATATAAAAACAGTTAATATATTCTCCTATAAAAGAGTTTAACTTGGTATAGATTTGAAACTTGGCATTTTACACTGCAGTGAAAATCAATAGGTATTATCTTCATAACAGTCACAAAAATGAAGGGAATAATCCTGTTCCTTATTCTACTGGGAGCAAATGTCATCACTAATGGGGCTCCAGCAATTGATCACCATGTAAAGGTAACTGCGAAGCCGTGCTTTGCCCTGATGGAAGAATGTGAGGAAAGTCAATATATTGAAGAATGTGAAAAGGAATTCGTTGAATGTGCCTTAACATTTTTCACCGAAGATGAATTCTACAAGTTATCTAAAAGGTTCTGTAGCTTGCCAGTATTTTGTGGGGGAGCCAAAAAGAGACACTCAGAAATTAAAAGGCATGCTAACTGTGATGAAGATTTTGTAGAATGTGAACATGAAAACGAAGAAGAGGAGGGAAAAATTCCTCTTGTTGACATGACTGAATGCGAAAGTGAGCTTTTATTATGTTTAATTGACGAACACATTGACACCTACCCACACTTGCTCGAAGAAGGAAAAGCATTTTGTGAGGCGTTTAGGGAGCAAGTCCCTGAAGAACCTAGAGATTGTGATGAAGAGTTGGAAGAATGTCTTGAAATAGCTGATGACAACAAAATTGCTGTAGCTACATGTGAAACTAACTATGTAGAATGCGAACTAGAGTCAGCAAGATAAAGAGTTCTTATAAGACAGATGCTGCATTATAGTAGGAACACAGATTAAGCATTAGTATATAGCAAGAATAGGCAGGTCAACTATTCTATAGCTATGTAGTACAACTGCTATGCAGCTCTGTAAGAATTCAAAATAATTCAATGTTTTAGAAATTTCAGTTGGTTATATAGAATTCAATTCAAAGTGGCATTTTTTACCATCACATTGATATACATACAGTAGTACCCTCTATAAAGTAGGGATGGTTAAAAAACAATGCCCACGTGCACCCTATTCAATGTAAACCAATTAAAATTTAATAAATCAACAATTAATATAACAAATTCAATGTGATTTTAGTTAGATTTGCATGACTATCTATCATCATTAATAAGAAGATATAGAGAGTATATATATAGTTGTTGCAATCATATATAGAAATAAGCAAGCTTCAGTAAAAATAAATTCTTTAGAAATAAATATATAGTTCAACCCAAAGGGGCCTTCATCAGCAATTAACTATAGCTCATACAGAAATCTCCTTGCATGAACATGAACATATATGTGGGCCCATATATTATGTCTCAACTTATAATAATATATACCTATTAAGAAGCAGAATTATGCATGTAAAATGGTAAGACCAAAACTGCGCCATTAGAATTCCAAGTGGTCCGAGATTTATGCGATGCATATGGCTAATTAACAACCCAACCAGTAAGACAATTGTTGTGGTGTTGAGGTGTGACTAATGTTATCAAACATATTCACGTGTTTTGTGCGTCTTAATTATCACTGTACATGTAGAAAGGATGGCGCATGCAGAACTTTAATTAAGTTAATTTAAGCAAGCCACAAAAGCAACATTCAATAACAAATTATCTTCAGAGAAAATTAGCTACACTACAGAACACTCCACACTCCACCACTTGAGAGACCTCCTGTATGTGACTTTTGAAATGTCCCAATCAGGATAACCTATGTATATATAGACCTGCTCCACCCTAGGTCAACTGAGGAACATGTTTACTCCAGACAGGCTAAGGCATTTACCTAACATTTGTTACAGAATCCAAAATATAGGATTTGAAGCAAGGAACTTAAAATATTGGCCAAATCATAAAATGATGTAATATAACACAGAACCACAATTAGGAAATCTCTTTAGCCAAGCATGCATTAGGACATCATGATAAGAACACATGCACCAGCTTATTCTGTATCTTTATTATACTTTATATGTACTCAATTACTCTCTCATATACCTCTCTGCACTAACTCCGCTATTATAATAGGCTATCATATATACGTATAGCCAATGTAATGGTTAAATATATACATGTACATTTATATTGCCAGCAATTAACCAGGCAGTATATAGCCGAAAAAACCTGCATCAGAAAGTGTAGCATATTTCAAATGATGACATGCATGTAAAGAATTATGGAGAACTTGGTTAAATATGTTTAGTATATAAATTATATAATTGCAGTAATGAACAAGACTGTTACCTGATCATTAGGCAAGATAATGACAGCCCATATACATAATAAGTTTATATACCTCACATGAAAATTAAATGAACATAATATGGTGTTTGGGAACAAGTATATACGTATAGAGTGTTATTATATATACGCGATGTGCATTCGCAACTTGGAAATTTTATAGACATTTAATTTAAGTTGTAAGAAATACACTTTACAAACTTGAGCTTTGAATATTCTTCATTTAATATTTTTTTTCCAAAGGCCTGCATTTATGATGCCTACACTACTACACAAATAATAGCACAATGTACAAATAGGTCTAACATATTATTTTAATAAGTATTTTCATGATGAGCTCAGTGCATTTAACTCCCCTTTTTTCAAGTATTTTCATGTATGCTTCTCACAATCATTTGAATGTCTATAGCAGGTTGAAATTAAATAATAACAATATTGTAAAATCACAGGTGTTTGCATTATTCTACAATCTGTTTATAAAACCTAAATGGTACAATATAGGAAACATAATTTAATTTTATATCTTGATATTGGTCGAGATGGAAACACCAAATTGTATTGTCTTTCTGTTGCTGCAAAGCTTGCTTTAGCTAAGCTAAATCCACCAATCAAATCAGGGTTCTGTGGTTATGTCATCGGAGTGAAATTGGCAGTACTTCCCCTGGTGGCACACAGTCAGAAAGAAATTATGTATCATATATAATGATGTATATCAAAGAAAGAATTGCACATTTTTGGTAAAGACATACAAACTATCTTTGAGATGGTTTATCTTTTAGACTTTTGAACGTCTAGAGGCACAGTTATTTCTTTAAAGATTTGGAGGTTTTGACCCTAGGAGTCTTCTTCAGTGACTGATGAACCATCTCAAAGATACATTTGGCACAGGTAGAAGAAATCCCTAACATACACGTACATACTTATTTGTCATGTTGCATATTTAAAAATATACTTTTTGGATCCAAAGTCCACAGGAAACATTCTCTGAAGGAGTTCATAAGTTAAGAGAGTAACACCAAATTGAGGATCGGATCGGAAAACTCTAGCTGTATGCAAAAAAGGAATACAAGTGAAAAATGTAATACACCATTTTCCTACATGCTATGCCTACTCTGTAAAAAGCCTATAGAGAACTAAAGTGCAGGGGTTCTAAAATGCATACGTGAGAGTCTACATAGTGATTTCCTGATTGTGGTTCTCTAGATTATAAGACATTGTATCATATAAGGCAAATAGGTTCCTTACTTCAAACAAATTTTACAGTTTAAAAATGCATGTATGTATATTAAATGTTTTACAGATGAAGTCTGTCATGTTAAAGTGCAACTTAATTTCAATTGACCTATTAAAAGGTACCAGTATACTATATATGTACAGTAATCTTAGAGGGTGAATTTAGCTTGGAGGATGCCATTACAGGTACGACGATGAATCTATATCTACAGCTAGATATATGCATGTGATCTTGCATGCTGTTACCTGGGGGTCCTTTCCAGAAAGCCCTAAATCCTTCTGCCTTGTAAATCTTCCTAGCACAATCTACAATTCCACTGTATGTTTGTTGACCAGCTCTAGCTTTTACCTACACAAGAATCACTTACTAAGCAATACCAACCAAATGAAAGAAATAGATCTACTATGCCACTATGGTGTACAAGCACCAAGTTTGGAGATATACTTGTGTTTTCAATAGCACCCTTTAATTCAGTAAATTACCATGACAAATGTATATATACACCTTTTTGGCACCAAAAAGTTGAATGAGATGTTAACTTAGGACACATGATGAAATGAATGGAATGTAGGTCATAGGGTAAAATGAATACCCCTGCTGATAAACATAACATTATGATTATCAGCAGGGGCTATATGACAATCTTACATATATAAGTATAAGATGACATTGTATATACTGTAGTTTTATGTAAATGACTAAACAATGTGCAATTCATGGCTCCTAGGAGGGTTTTTAAATTCTATACCACAGTAATATATACAGTTTAGAATAGATACACATAAGGATACAAGTTCATATACGTATATTATATGCCCGTTCTGTTACTAGTCCCTTACAACATTATACGTACATATATAAAAGTGGTAATACTACAGTTAGACAATAATATTAATTAATTTATAATATATGTAATTCATATGGCTGGACCTAGACTTATATACCGACAGCATTGGAGATACAGCTGTCTGAGAAATTCATTTATTCATTCATATTAGGTTATAATGGTATTTTGTAACTTGCACTATATATATATAGTATATCCTCCATGAAGCCTTAACTCCTCCCCTCATTTGCCCACGCTTTCCTAGAAATTTCCGTATAATCACTAGCAAGAGCTTACCTCTACTTTGTACATAATAAGGATGCCTGACTAATTACATATGTACTAGCTAATTATATAATACAATATAAAAACAGTTCCTATAAAAGAGTTTAACTTGGTATAGATTTGAAACTTGGCATTTTATACCGCAGTAAAAATCAATAGGTCTTCATAACAGGCACAAAAATGAAGGGAATGATCCTGTTCCTTACTCTACTGGGAACAAATGTCATCACTAATGGGGCTCCAGCAGCCGATGACCATGCAGAAGTTACCGTGAAGAGAAATCCTGGTTGCTTAGAACAATTTGAAGAATGTAAGGAAAGTCAATCTGTTGAAGAATGTGACAAGGAAGCAATGGAATGTTCCTTAGCATATTTCACCGAAGATGAAATGTACAAGTACACTGAAAGGTTATGTAGCTTGCCCGTATTTTGTGGGGGAGCCAAAAAGAGAAGCTCACTTAAAAGGGATCATGACTGTTTTGAAGATCTTGTAGAATGTGCACATGAAAATGAAGAAGAGGAGGAAGAAATTCCTCTTAATGACATTACTGAATGCCAAAGTGAAGGTTTCTTATGTTTAATCAACGAACACATTGAAACCTACTCAGACTTGCTGGAAGAAGGAAAAGCATTTTGTGAGGCGTTTAGGGAGCAACTCCCTGAAGAACCTAGAGATTGTGATGAAGAGTTGGAAGAATGTCTTGAAATAGCTGATGGTAACGAAATTGCTGTAGCTACATGCAATACTGTCTTTATGGACTGTGAACTGGAGTCAGCAAGATAAAGAGTTCTTATAAGGCAGATGCTGCATTATAGTAGGAACACAGATTATAAGCATTAGTACAGCAAGAATAGGCAGGTCAACTATTCTTTAGGATAACATATAGTCTATAGCTATGTAGTACAATTGTTATGCGGCTCTGTAAGAATTCAAAATAATTCAATGTTTTAGAAATTTCAGTTGGCTATATAGAATTCAATTCGAAGTGGCTCTATCATTCATTTTTTACCACCACATTGACATACATATATACAGTAGTACCCTCTATAAAGTAGGGATGGCCAAAAAAAACAATATTAATGCCCACTTGCACCCTATTCAATGTAAACCAATTAAAATTTACTAAATCAACAATTAATATAACAAATTGATCATGAATGTTAGATTTGACTATCTATCATCATTTATAAAAGATATAGAGTATATATAGTTGTTGCGATCATATATAGAAATAAGTAAGCTTCAGTAAAAATGAATTCTTTAGAAATAAATATATATTTCAACCCAAAGGGGCCTTCATCAGCAATTAAATATAGCTCATGCAGAAATCTCCTTGCATGAACATGAACATGTATGTGGACCCATATCAGAGAGTACGGTAGTACTCTCTAAGTAGGAATGGCCGGAAAAAAAATGGCCGCCCTATCCAATGTATTAGCAATCAACATCTCATAAATCGGCAACGAAGCGATTTTCGGTTATATTCGGTTATTTGCAGCGATTAATGCACGCTTTCCTAAATGCCAAAACATGTTTCGACGCTCTACACGCTCTATAGCGTTCAAAAAGCGGCTAACTAGGAATAGACCCACTTCCAAAATTCGTTTTTTCTTCTTCTTCTTTTATTGAATAGACTAGCCATCCATCCATCCATGTGCTGCTTTGCACTGAAGACATCTCCAGTGGTACAGGCTGCTAGATCCAGCTTCTCAGTTCACCGCTGGCCTTGCTTTACAGAACCTCTTGTGGTTGTGCAGACCTTGATGCCTTATCTCCCGGCCACAGTACGGGCATGGGGTGAGCTGTGGAGTGCTGTGGGACTGCCGCTGGTGGTTGATAAGGCCAGACCTGTTCACGGCTTGGAAGGTACATCCTGGCCAGTCGCAGGCGAGTGCAGCCTCAGACTGCATCTGACTCTCTACACGCCTCCTTCTCTTCTCATCTTTCCTATGCTGCTCTTCTTTCTCATCCTCTGAGATCTTCGCCAAGAAAACTTTCAAATCAATTTAAAACAAGTAATATTAAGAGGAAAAAGGGGGAATACGAGTAAATAAAAAACATTTACAAAAATGATGTTAGAAGTAGTAATGGCAGTGTTCACTATTACATCTGCAAAAAGTATCGAAACAAGACACTGATTATATGATAAGGCTAATCATACAGAAGTTGCATATATACTGAAATTTAAGTAACTTAACCATACACTTCTGTGTTTGGGCGCACCATTCCTACTTAAGGTTATAGTGCGCCCAAATTTCAGTATATATGCAACTTCTGTATGATTAGCCTTATCATATAATCAGTGTCTTGTTTCGATACTTTTTGCAGATGTATTAGTGAACACTGCCATTTCTACTTCTAACATCATTTTTGTAAATGTTTTTTATTTACTTGTATATATATGTCTCAACAAGATATTTTATTTTGAACTTATAATTATATATACATATACCTATTAAGAAGCAGGATCATGCATGTAAAATGGTGAGACCAAAACTGTGCCATTAGAGTGGTCCGAGATTTATGCGATGGCTAATTAACATCACAACCAGTAAGACAATTGTTGTGGTGTTGAGCTGTGACTAATGTGTTATCAAACATATTAACGTGTTTTGTGTGCCTTAATTATCGCCTCTAACTGTAGAAAGGCTGGCGCATGCAGAACTTTATATAATTAAGCAAGCCACGAGAGCAACATTCAATAATGAATTATCTTCAGAGAAAATTAGCCACACTACAGAACACTCCACACTCCACCACTTGAGAGACCTCCTGTATGCTACTTTTGAAATGTCCCAATCAGGATAACCCATGTATATATATAGACCTGCTCCACCCTAGGTCAACTGAGGAACATGTTTACTCTAGACAGGCTAAGGCATTTACCTCACATTTGCTCCAGAATCCAAAATATATATAGGATTTGAAGCAAGGAACTTAAAATATTGGCCAAATCATAAAATGATGTAATAAAACACAGAGCCACAATTAGGAAATCTCTTTAGCCAAGCATGCATTAGGACATCTTTATTGAGGGAAATCATGATAAGAACACATGCACCAGCTTATTCTGTATCTTTATTATACTTTATACGTACTTAATTACTCTATATAGATCTCTCATATGCCTCCACTATAATAGGCTATCATATATACGTATAGCCAATGTAATGGATAAATACATGTACATTTAAATTGCCAGCAATTAACCAGGCAGTAGCCAAAAAACCTGCATCAGATACACTAGCTCCTTTAGCAAGTGTAGCATATTTCAAATGATGACATGCATGTAAAGAATTATGGAGAACTTGGTTAAATATGTTTAGTATATAAATTATATAATTGCAGTAATGAACAAGACTGTTATATACCTGATCATTAGGCAAGATAATGACAGCCCATATACATAATAAGTTTATATACCTCACATGAAAATTAAATGAACATAATTATTATGCTGTCTGCAGCTGGGAACAGGTCTATGTTGAAGTACTATATATAGTATTATTTCATATATACGTGATGTGCATTCGCAACTTGGAAATTTTAGACATTTAATTTGAAGATGTAAGAAATACACTTTACAAACTTGAGCTTTGAATATTCTTCATTTAAATATTTATTTTCAAAGGCCTGCATTTATGATGCCTACACTATTATACAAAATAATAGCACAGTGCACAAATAGGTCCAACATATTATTTTAATATGTATTTTCATGATGAGCTCAGTGCATTTAACTCCCCTTTTTTCAAGTATTTTCATGTATGCTTCTCACAATCATTTGAATGTCTATAGCAGGTTGAAATTAAATAATAACAATATTGTAAAATCACAGGTGTTTGCATTATTCTACAATCTGTTTATAAAACCTAAATGGTACAATATAGGAAACATAATTTAATTTAATATCTTGATATTGGTCGAGATGGAAACACCAAATTGTATTGTTTTTCTGTTGCTGCAAAGCTTGCTTTAGCTAAGCTAAATCCACCAATCAAATCAGGGTTCTGTGGTGATGTCATCGGAGTCAAATTGGCAGTACTTCCCCTGGTGGCACACAGTCAGAAAGAAATTATGTATCGTATATAATTATGTATATCAAAGAAAGAATTGCACATTTTTGGTAAAGACATACAAACTATCTTTGAGATGGTTTATCTTTTAGACTTTTGAACGTCTAGAGGCACAGTTATTTCTTTAAAGATTTGGAGGTTTTGACCCTAGGAGTCTTCTTCAGTGACTGATGAACCATCTCAAAGATACTTTTGGCACAGTTAGAAGAAATCCCTAGCATGCGTACATACTCATTTGTCATGCCGCATATTAACAATTTAAAAACATACTTTTTGGCTCCAAAGTCCACAGGAAACATTCTCTGAAGGAGTTCATAAGTTAAGAGAGTAACACCAAATTGAGGAGAGGATCGGAAAACTCTAGCTGTATGCAAAAAAGGAATACAAGTGAAAAATGTAATATACCATTTTCCTACATGCTATGCCTACTCTGTAAAAAGCCTATAGAGAACTAAAGTGCAGGGGTTCTAAAATGCATACATGAGAGTCTACATAGTGATTTGTGGTTCTCTAGATTATAGGACATTGTATCATATAAGGCAAATAGGTTCCTTACTTCAAACAAATTTTACAGTTTAAAAATACATCTATATTAAATGTTTTACAGATGAAGTCTGTCATGTTAAAGTGTAACTTAATTTCAATTGACCTATTAAAAGGTACAAGTGGCCAAGTATACTATATATGTACAGTAATCTTAGAGGGTGAATTTAGCTTGGAGGAATCCATTACAGGTAGGACGATGAATCTATATCTATACAACTAGATATATGCATGTGATCTTGCATGCTGTTACCTGGGGCTCCTTTCCAGAAAGCCCTAAATCCTTCTGCCTTGTAAATCTTCCTAGCACAATCTACAATTCCACTGTATGTTTGTTGACCAGCTCTAGCTTTTACCTACACAAGAATCACTTACTAAGCAATACCAACCAAATGAAAGAAATATATAAGCCTACTATGGTGTACAAGCACCAAGTTTGGAGATATACTTGTGTTTTCAATAGCACCCTTCAATTCAGTAAATTACCATTATAAAGTAAATAAAAAACATTTACTAAAATGATGTTAGAAGTAGAAATGGCAGTGTTCACTAATACATCTGCAAAAAGTATCGAAACAAGACACTGATTATACGATAAGGCTAATCATACAGAAGTTACATATATACTGAAATTTAAGTAACTTAACCATACACTTCTGTGTTTGGGCGCACTAACCTTAAGTAGGAATGGTGCGCCCAAACACAGAAGTGTATGGTTAAGTTACTTAAATTTCAGTATATATGTAACTTCTGTATGATTAGCCTTATCGTATAATCAGTGTCTTGTTTTGATACTTTTTGCAGATGTATTAGTGAACACTGCCATTACTACTTCTAACATCATTTTTGTAAATGTTTTTTATTTACTTGTATTCCCCCTTTTTTCCTCTTAATATTACTTGTTTTAAATTGATTTGAAAGTCTTAGACAAGAGAAATATGCCGAAAACCATGATCTCTTAATTAAAAAATGGCGTCCGAGAAGACCACAATTTTCGCTCTTCACAATTAACATGCTTATTGTAGAACGCATTCAGATTTAGGGCTGTCTATTCCCTAGTTCCGAAATATCTATGACGATTTATAACTAGTACGTGCCCGCATAAGTTCGCATATTAGCGCTAGTCTATTCAATAAAAGAAGAAGAAGAAAAAATGAATTTTGGAAGTGGGTCTATTCCTAGTTAGCCGCTTTTTGAACGCTATAGAGCGTGTAGAGCGTCGAAACATGTTTTGGCATTTAGGAAAACGTGCATTAATCGCTGCAAATAACCGAATATATCCGAAAATCGCTTCGTTGGCGATTTATGAGGTGTTGATTGCTAATGCATTGGATAGGGCGGCCATTTTTTTTTCCGGCCATTCCTACTTAGAGAGTACGGTATACACCTTTTTGGCACCAAAAAGTTGAATGAGATGTTAACTTAGGATACATAATGAAATGAATGAAATGTAGGTCATAAATTAAATTTAATGTTAGGGGTAAAATGAATACCTATGTCTTACACATAACATTATGATTATCAGCAAGGGCTATATGACAATCTTACATTTATAATTATAGATCTACCACGTTGACATTGTATATACTGTAATTATATGTAAATGACTAAACAATGTGCAATTCATGGCTCCTAGGAGGGTGTTTAAATTCTATACCACAGCACTACATATATTATACAGTTTAGAATAGATACACATAAGGATACAAGTTCATATACGTATATTATATGCCCATTCTGTTTCTAGGTCCAGCCATATGAATTACATATATTATAAATTAATTAATATTATTGCCTAATTGTAGTATTACCACTTTTATATATGTATAATGTTGTAAGGGATTAAACATATATATCTCCAGCATTGGAGATACAGCTGTCTGAGAAATTCATTTATTCATTCATTTCTTAATTACACGAGGTTTATCGGCCAGGTGCTAGACTGTAGATTTACTGTAATTTAAGGCAATACTGTACATTTGTTATAAGGCACAATTTATATGGCTCCTAGGAGGGTTTTTGCATTCTATATTTACCATGCCACTATTATAATAGTACTATACAGTTTAGAATGAATGAGGTTTAACCGTAACATTATCAATTAGGTACTGATTTACTATGGTATTTTGTAACTTGCACTATATATAGTATATCCTCCACGAAGCCTTAACTTCTCCCCACATTTGCCCAAGCTTTTCCGTATAATCACTAGCAAGAGTTTAGCTCTACTTTGTACATAATAAGGATGCCCGGCTAAATAAATATATAAAAACAGTTAATATATATAACTATAGATTCTCCTATAAAAGAGTGTAACTTGGTATAGATTTGAAACTTGGCATATACTGCAGTGAGAATATCAATAGGTATATTATCTTCATAACAGGCTCAAAAATGAAGGGAATGATCTTGTTCCTTACCCTACTGGCAACAAATGTCATCACTAATGGGGCTCCAGCAACTGATCACCATGCAAAGGTAACCCTGAAGAGAGATGCTAATTGTTTAGATCAACTTCAAAAATGTGAGGAAAGTCAATCTCTTGAAGAATGTGAAAAGGAATTATTGGAATGTTCCTTAGCATATTTCACCGAAGATGAAGTGTACAAGTACAATGAAAGGTTCTGTAGCTTGCCAGCATTTTGTGGGGGAGCCAAAAAGAGACACTCAGAAATTAAAAGGCATGCTAGCTGTTATGAAGATTTTGTAGAATGTGGACATGAAAATGAAGAAGAGGAGGAAGAAATTCCTCTTAATGACGTAACTGAATGCCAAAGTGAGCTTTTGTTATGTTTAATCAACGAACACATTGAAACCTACTCAGACTTGCTGGAAGAAGGAAAAGCATATTGTGAGGCATTTAGGGAGCAAGCCCCTGAAGAACCTAGAGATTGTGATAAAGAGTTGGAAGAATGTCTTGAAAAAGCTGATGGTAACGAAATTGCTGTAGCTACATGCGAAACTAACAATATAGAATGTGAACTAGAGTCGGCAAGATAAAGAGTTCTTATAAGACAGATGCTGCATTATAGTAGGAACACAGATTAAGCATTAGTATATAGCAAGAATAGACAGGTCAACTATTCTTTAGGATAACATATAGTCTATAGCTATGTAGTACAATTGTTATGCAGTTCTGTAAGAATTCAAAATAATTAGAAATTTCAGTTGGTTATATATAATTCAATTCAAAGTGGCTTTATCATTCATTTCAAGTTTACCACCACATTGATATATACATACAGTAGTATCCTCTAGGTAGGGATGGCCAAAAAAACAATATCAGAGAGTACGGTAGTACTCTCTATGTAGGGATGGTACTGGTTGTTTCGTTTTCCCCATACATTGGTATAGGAGCGAAATTCCGAATTAGGCTGAAAATCGCCGATACGAGACTATGTAGAGTTAAATATAGAACAGCCATGCTATAAATTGGCCTTGAAGGCAAGCAACCGTGTATCGTTGGCAAATGAACGAACTTTGAAATCTCCCATTTTCGTTTTCTTCTTCTTCATCTTCTTCGCCCGCTGTAACTAAAAAACGAAATAAGCCTTCGGACTACTTCATAAGCGAAAATACTCTAAATTTTCCGAGCTGTATTCTTTTGTAGAAGCGAGAGCGATAACGCTATTATTGAGTATGACAGTTTTCATGGCCCAAGAGTCAAGACCTCAATAAATTCGCCATTTTAATGACGTCATATTCAGTCGTAAATTGCAAAACCAAAGTGGTTTAAAATACAACAAATTCCTAGCTTATGCTCCATAAAAAGTACAGAAACTAGAGAACAATAAACATTTTCTACAAAAATTGTGAAGATGTAGGGATGGCACAAAAAGCAGAGAAACAAGAAAGGGATGTTACACAGTGAAGCATTAGCTATGCATGAATCCTACAAGCAAGGGTGTTGTATGATTCATGCATATATAGCTAATGCTTCACTGTGTAACATCCCTTTCTTGTTTCTCTGCCTTTTGTGCCATCCCTACATCTTCACAATTTTTGTAGAAAATTTTTATTGTTCTCTTATATATATGGTGCACCCTATTCAATGTAAACCAAATTAATCAACAATCAATATAACAAATTGAATGTAATGTTTAGTTACACTTGACTACCTACCATCATTTATATAAAGATATGGAGTATATAGTTGTTGGGATCACAAATTATAGCAAGCTTCAGTAACAATGAATTCTTTAGAAAAGAATATATATTTCAACCCAAAGGGGCTTCATCAGCAATTAAATAAATACAGCTTTATATATATAATATATTATTATTATTAAAGTGCCCATGAATGTACATAAAATATATTTTATTATATATACGACTAGTGTAGAAAACTCCCTGCATGAACATGCATATGTGGGTCCATATGATATTATATTTTGAACTTATATATAAACAGGATCATGCATGTAAAATGATGAGACCAAAACTGCCATTCAAATTCCAAGTAGCCCGAGAATAAGACAATTGTTGTGGTGTTTAATGTGGTGGTATATGGTGGTATGTGGTATATGTATGTGGTATCATATTCATGTGTGTGCCTTATCAGATGGAACTGTAGAAAGGCTGGTAGAGTAGCTAAGTTTCTCTGAAGATAATTCTTTATTGAACGCTGCCCTAATGGCTTCATCAATTATATAAAGTTCTACATGCAGAACACTCCACACCCCACCATTCAAGAGACCGTCGGTCTGTGACTTTTAAGTGTGCCAATCAGGATAACCAATAGACCTGTTCCACCCTAGGTTACCTGAGGAATGTATGTACGCTTTGCTTACTCACAATAAAGGATAATGATATATATAATAAGACTTCAATTAGAAATGCCTTGTGCACAATGTACCAAGATAGTCTGTAACCCAAAGGCCACGTACATGTGTCTGTACATATCCAGGTATGGATACCTTTGATAATATTGAGTGTGTAAACACCCTGTCAGGCTGACCTGTAACAGTATCCATTGGAGAGCTGACAAATGGAGTGCAAAGTAGAATACCTCTGGTTAGCTTTGTGTCCAACATTTAAGGAGATACATATTACAGATACAGTAGGCAAGTAACCACATAGCAACCACAAGAGCTACCACAGAGCAATCACATAGCAACCACAAAAGTTCTTATTAAGTATCAAGAGAAGGTTGATCTGTGCTGGGGGGCAAGGATAAAAGCATTGGCTAGAAGCTATGTGCATGGTGGACTGGTTTTGATAATGACATCAAGAGGTAGAGCTAGGACAGTCACTCTTGCCTGATAGCCAAAAGCTCTCCTCCTGCAGTACCCCATGCCTACCAGACCTTGGGCCAGGATACATGTGGGCTTTGTTGACCCCTTTCAGGGCAAGTCTCACCTCTTAGCAGTGAGACTGAAAATGACCTCCCATCTATAGTTAACCTCAAGTGAATTAGACTGTTTTATGAAGACTAATGGTATCAATCATAGTCATGTGCTTCACGCATCTTATGAATTATTACCTCTAATTAAGCACGCAAGTATCAGAGCATCATTCAATGATGAATTTTCTTCTCAGAGAAAATTAGCTACGATCCACACTCCACCAACTGTTACACAAATCGAAATGGGATTTGAAGCAAGGAACTTAAAAATTGGCCCATGGGATGTAATAAACCACTGAACCACAATTAGGAAATCTTTAGGTCATTCTCATGCAAGTTTGCAATTAGGAAATCACGATCTATGCAGGCCTGGGGAATCACGATAAGTACACTAACTCATTCTGTATCTAACTTTTTATATGGCTTTGTGTTGGTAATATCTACAGCTATATAGATCTGTTATCAACATTTTGGACATATTTGGGCTCTCTTTAATTAGGTAACCCATATATATAATTTTGTCATCATCCTTTATATACATTGTTATATAGGAATAATGGTGATGGAGACCATACGTATGCAGTTCCATGCAAACCAATTGCAATGATAAATAATCCAGGATTTATAACACAATTGGAGAATCCTGAACACATAATTAAACAACATTTTGCCACTATATAGCTTTCTTTTAACTGAAATATAATACAATTATACCTATATAAGGAATCTATACATTTATAGTTCTCTATATAGTAGCTATAGAGTGGTCCCTGGAGATCATGATTTCCTAAATGCATACGTACTGTCATGAGAATCAAGTAAAGATTTCCTAATTTTGGTTCTGTGGTTTATTACATCCCATGGGCCAATTTTTTAAGTTCCTTACTTCAAATCCCATTTTGGATTATGTAACAGTTGGTGGAGTGTGGATCGAGTATTCTGTAGTGAAGCTAATTTTCTCTGTGAAGAAAATTCATTATTGAATGATGCTCTCATAGCTTACATGCTTAATTAGAAGTGATAATTTATAAGGTACATGAAGCACATGAATATGGTTGATACCATTATAGTCTTCATAAAATTGTTTAATTCACTTGAGGTTAACTAGATGGGAGGCCATTTTCAGTCTCACTGGTAAGAGGTGGGACTTGCCCTGAAAGGGGCCAACAAAGCCCACATGTATCCTGGCCCAAGGTCTGGTAGGCTATATCCATGGTGATGCATGGGGTACTGCTGGAGGAGAGCTTTCGGCTCTCTGGCAAGAGTGATAGTCCTAACTCTACCTCTTGATGTCATTATCAAAACCAGTCCACTATGCACATAGCTTCTAGCCAGTGCTTTTATCCTTGCCCCCAAGCACAGATCAACCTTCACTTGACACTTAAATAGAACAGTATAGTTTTTGTTCCCCAAATCAAACATTAGCTCCCCCTCCATGCTGTTCATGCAGTATGTACAGCCATGACTGTATGATTGATATCAATAGTCTTATATAGTTTTGCTTGCAATTGGGTACCTGTGTGATGCCAATTCGATTATCCTCTTATCCATATAATGGCTAAGATCCTAATTAGAATAATCTATCTTAGCTATAACTCTTGTAGCTATATATATATATAGCTATTTTAGCACCACTTAGAACACAACAACAACTTACATGTTCTTCATTAACTGCAATTGAAATTTTGAGAATAATTTTAAACTTCATTGTGGGAATGATATTCAATTTAGATGTACGTATATGCTGGAAAACATACAGTCATATATTATGTAGAAGAGCTAGTGTTTATTACAAATGTTATTATAGTTCTTCATGAATAGAAATTATTACAGTTCTATATATAGAACCTGATTGACTGGTAAATACATATAGATTCAGTTTAGTGCTTGCTTTTTTGAGAGTCAACATAATGCATATTTGATTTCCTAATATATAGTGGTTCTGTAGTTTAAACCACATTGAATATGGCTCCAGCAATTTAAGTTCCTTCATTACTTCAAGCAACTTAAAAATGTATAAATGGTATATATGTACGTACCTCTGATTATTACATTGATCTGAAAATTACTTTATATATTATTAAGGGGAGTCACTGGATACATGGAGAATGCTATACATATATATGTTCAAATTATATAGCTCAAATCTAGAGAGCACTGTATATATGTATTAGTATATATTATTTAGATCTGACAATTATTTTATATTATTAAGGGGAGTCACTGGATAATGCTATACATATATATGTTCAAACTAACACCTGTATCGGTATATTATAGTGGGTAAGAAAAACAATATTAAAACTAAATTTAGATATCAGGCTATCTGCATGTATATAGAAAGGAGCTTGTCTGAGGTACCTTTGTAAACATTTTCCTACATGCTATATATGCCTACTCTGTAATAAATTAAAATAGGCTATATATAAGGAACTAAACCTGGTAAGAAGACTCATCTCTGTCTATAAGACACATGAATAAATGAAAGGAATGTAGGTCTTAGATTATATATCAGATGCAAGTACATTTTATTTAAGAAACATATATATAGAACACATTACATAGGTCTACCCAGCCCATCTCCAGTGGGAGGGGCCATCTTAACCAATGGGTCGCTGGCCACCATCAACCATAGGAGAGCTGGGTAAATCTATGAATAATCGATGTGATAATCAAACCACAAGTAATAATCAATGAAACATCATAAAGAGGGAAAAACACGAAAGAAGCAATTGCCGGGAATCGAACCGAGGACAACTGGTTATGACCACCAGTTGCTCTGCCACTGAGCTACAACTGCCACAGCAATGCCTCTCTCATGTTCTCCCTCTTAAACTAACTACACCAAATAATCAGTTTATATTCTTAATTAGTGGTGATTCACTTCATCAGACAAGCTGATATTCAAGACCCAGCCCATTTCATGCACCTTATAAATTATCACCTCTATTTAAGCATGCAAGCTATCAGAGCATCATTCAATGATGAATTTTCTTCTCAGAGAAAATTAGCTACTATCCACACTACCAACTGTTATACAATCCGAATTTGAAACAAGGAGCTTAAAAATTGGTCCATGGGATGTTATAAACCACTGAACCACAATTAGGAAATCTTTAGGTCATTCTCATGCAAGTTTGCAATTAGGAAATCACGATCTATGCAGGTCTAGGGAATCACAATAAGTACACTAACTCATTCTGTATCTAACTTTTATATGGCTTTGTGTTGGTAATATCTACAGCTATATAGATCTGTTATCAAACTTTTGGACATACTTGTGCTCTCTTTAATTAGGTTTCAATCAGTTAAAGCTGATGTCACTTTAGTTGCGCTTTACATTTTGAATTTGTGACAATTTACTCTTGTAATGTTGTGTAACTATGTTGAGTCATGTGTCATTTAAATATGACATTGTGTGTTATTTTACTGTAAGCAGTTAGTTGATTGAATGAGCTATAGCTGTGTATAAGTTGATTCTTATGTTGCACGATTGCCACCTCATTAGATTGAACCCACGATATCACATTTGGCAACAAGGATGGCTACAGTGGAACAACAGTTTCAGAGTTTGTATCTTCCTATTTAGAGTGTGTCCAGTTCTTTATGGCCGCGAATACAGTTGCCACAGAAAACAGAGTCGCAGTCTTACTGAGTGTTATCAGCAAGTTACAAAATGGTCTATAACTTAGAAGCCATGCATATGTGTGAATGTAGTGAAACATTAATATCTTAGTTCACTCTCAAGGTACATCAAATTCACTGTGGTTGTTAACTGGGGGCCCTTTAAGACCTCAATGTCTTACTAGTTGTGGTATTAGTTAGACATCTTATAAATCACCGGACACTTGGAAAGAACACGTACATTCACTGCTAAGAGGTGGGACTTGCCCTGAAAAGGGCCAACAAAGCCCACATGTATTCTGGCCCAAGGTCTGGTAGGTTTTATCTATAAATTAGAAGCTGACTAGTATATGCACATAGTCTGCAAGCTTTCTGTACTAAGTCTTCTTTGCTTCACTTTGAGTAAGGATATTTGTGGCTACTTTAGCTCTAAACTATCTTGTAACAATTGAAATGCTCAAAGCAATGTTCCCTAATTTGAATACCCTGGCTAATATTTGCATGACAATTCCAGTTGGGACAGCATCAGTGGAATGAAGCTTTTCACAGATAAAAATGATCAAAACCTGTTTGAGAATAAATTTGGCAAAAAATCTTTCTTACTTGATTAAAATTGCAATCATATCACCACAAAAACTGATGATTTAGAAACAATAGGAGGCATGCTTATGGACTAGAATGCCTAGGAAAATTGTTGTATAGAATATTGTGCATTTCATATTATCATTTATTGTTCATTTCATATTATCATTTATTGTGTCATTGAAGCTTTTATAAAGGCCTAAATTGATGTACATGTAAAATAGAATTCTCAACATATCCAAGGGGGGGACAAGTCAATGCCAAGGGTGGAGGGGGGGCAAATGCTTGGAGTAGTCGGGGCAAGAGCATTCTATGAAGTCGTCAGCATTTAAGCAAGAACAATCAGACGCTAGCTGAGCCATCCTGAAAGTCCCGCCAAATTAGTGATAAAAGCGACGGAGTATACGTATATCACTCATAATCTCAGAAATTATTGAACTCACAAGATATGATGAACTCTGTTGCCTCCTCAAAAGCAACAGACAAGGAGACATGACTAAGCAACATGACCCTTGATGACTGGGTCACAGGTTAAAGTGATTTATAAGTGTTACTTTTCATTGTCACAACAAGTTAAAACCCTTGAAAGGAATCACATACAAGAGCATGGCTCTTTACCAATTGTGTTACCATCTGAAGTTACAGTCCATAAAAAGAAAATAAAAAAGTGCATGGAACACAGTTATAATTTTATGATTTACCTAAAACACCTTATTTTTTATTCTTGTACACTTTTCTTCCCTTAATTGTACATTTAAAGAAAACTTTCTATTAATGGCCATTTTTATTGAGCATATTCTAATTAACCATATAACAATCAATATACTTAATCATTAACAGGAAGCCGCCCCAAAGACCTGTGACAGGCCTTAATACACCTGAACTAAGGTCAAAGAGATTGGCTTTAAGAAGAAGCAAGAAATACTGTGTCTTTAGATGCTCTAAAAGTCGAAAAATGACCATTTCCAAAGATAGCATATTCACGTTTGTGTGCCTTATCACCTCTTGCAGATAGAACTGTAGAAAGGCTAATGCATGTAGAACTTTATATAATTTAAGCAAGCCACAAGAGCAACATTCAATAAAGAATTATCTTCAGAGAAAATTAGCTACACTACAGAACACTCCACACTCCACCACTTGAGAGACCTCCTGCATGTGACTTTTGAAATGTCCCAATCAGGATAACCTAGACCTTCTCCACCCTAGGTCAACTGAGGAACATGTTTACTCTAGACAGGCGAAGGCATTTACCTAACAAGGAACTTAAAATATTGGCCAAATCATAAAATGATGTAATAAACCATGCACAGAACCACAATTAGGAATCACTAGCCATACATTTAGGACATCATTATTGAGGGAAAACATAAGTCTTAGAACACACCAGCTTATTCTGTATCTTTATATACTTAAATACTCTCTCATACATACATATATACAGAATATACCTCTCTGCACTGACCCCTCTATAAAAGGCCTTTAAATATATATAGCCAATTAAATGGATAAATACATGTAAAATAAATTGCCAGCAGTTAACCAGTCAGTAGCAAAAAACCTGCATCAGATACATTACGTAGCTCCCTTAGCATTTTTATATATATATATATGTAATACGTATAATATGTATGTAAACCAGTTAATACACATGTCACAGGTGGGATTTCTTGAATTGATACACTGGGTCAAACTGCTAAACCCAATTATTGCTCTTTTAAGAGAGACCACCATGTACATGAATATGTATGATCTCCTGGACTCCAGTCAAACTGGTCACATGTTACAGGGGCATACAGCTGCCATGCTAAATCTAGGGGTATTATATTATTATTAGAATTAGAGTGCTTATTATATACAGGGCTACAAACCATCACTACTTGCAAGGGGATACCAGACCGTCCACCCAAGTACGTATATATGGCTCAACTACCTGCTAGCATTATAAGCCTTTACCACTTATATATGCCTACAAGGTTACACTACCAAGACAAGGCAGATACACAAGCACCAAATTCAAAGATACTGGTGTTTTCAGCACCTTCAACAGCACCCTTCTACTTCAATTTAGTAAATTACCACGACAATATTATACACACCTTTTGGTACCAAAACATTGAAGGAGATGTATTAACTAAGACACATGATGAAATGAATGAATGATTGAATGAATGAGGTCCAACCATATGAATTATTTATATTATCAATTAGGTACTGATTACTATGGTATTTTGTAATTTGCACTATATATAGTATATTCTCCATGAAGCCTTAACTCCTCCCCTCATTTGCCCACGCTTTCCTAGAATATTTCCTTATAATCACTAGCAAGAGCTTACCTCTACATTGTACGTAATGAGGATGCCCGGCTAAATAAATATATACTAGCTAATTATAATAATACAATATAAAAACAGTTAATATATTCTCCTATAAAAGAGTTTAACTTGGTATAGATTTGAAACTTGGCATTTTATACTGCAGTGAAAATCAATAGGTATTATCTTCATAACAGTCACAAAAATGAAGGGAATGATCCTATTCCTTACTCTACTGGGAGTAAATGTCATCACTAATGGGGCTCCAGCAACTGATCACCATGTAAAGGTAACTGTGAAGCCGTGCTTTGCTCTGATGGAAGAATGTGAGGAAAGTCAATCTCTTGAAGAATGTGAAAAGGAATTAGCTGAATGTGCCTTAGCATATTTCACCGAAGATGAATTCTACAAGTTATCTGAAAGGTTCTGTAGCTTGCCAGTATTTTGTGGGGGAGCCAAAAAGAGACACTCAGAGATTAAAAGGAATGCTAACTGTTATGAAGATTTTGTAGAATGTGCACATGAAAATGAAGAAGAGGAGGAAGAAATTCCTCTTGTTGACATGACTGAATGTGAAAGTGAGCTTGCCTTATGTGTAATTGACGAACACATTGACACCTACCCACACTTGCTGGAAGAAGGAAAAGCATTTTGTGAGGCGTTTAGGGAGCAAGTCTCTGAAGAACCTAGAGATTGTGATGAAGAGTTGGAAGAATGTCTTGAAAAAGCTGATGGTAACGAAATTGCTGTAGCTGCATGCGAAACTAACAATATAGAATGTGAACTAGAGTCAGCAAGATAAAGAGTTCTTATAAGACAGATGCTGCATTATAGTAGGAACACAGATTAAGCATTAGTATATAGCAAGAATTGGCAGGTCAACTATTCTTTAGGATAACATATAGTCTATAGCTATGTAGTACAATTGTTATGCAGCTCTGTAAGAATTCAAAATAATTCAATGTTTTAGAAATTTCAGTTGGTTATATAGTATTCGATTCGAAGTGGTTTTATCGTTCATTTTTTACCACCACATTGATATACATACAGTAGTACCCTCTATAAAGAATAAGTATATTTCTTTTAACTGCATTGAACTTATCTTTGGAAAGGGTATCTTTTGACTTTGGGAGCGTCTAGAGACACAGGTTTTTGGTTCTTCATTCTGCCAAATGTTTCGACCCTGGGGGTCTTCTTCAGTGACCTCTATAAAGTGGGGATTGCTAAAAAACAATGCCCACGTGCACCCTATTCAATGTAAACCAATTAAAATTTAAAAATCAACAATTAATATAACTAATTGAATGTGTTTTAGTTAGGTTTGACTATCTATCATCATTTATAAAAAGATATGGAGTATATAGTTGTTGCATTCATATATAGAAATAAGAAAGCTTCAGTTAAATTAGAAATAAATATATATTTCAACCCAAAAGGGCCTTCATCAGCAATTAAATATAGCTAATGCAGAAATCTCCTTGCATGAACATGAACATGTATGTGGGCCCTTATATTATGTCTCAACAAGATATTTTATTTTGAACTTATAATAATATATACCAATTAAGAAGCAGAATCATGCATGTAAAATGCATGGTAAGACCAAAACTGCGCCATTAGAATTCCAAGTGGTCCGAGATTTATGCGATGGCTAATTAGCAACCCAACCAGTAAGACAATTGTTGTGGTGTTGAGGTGTGACTAATGTGTTATCAAACATATTCACGTGTTTTGTGTGCCTTAATTATCACTGTACATGTAGAAAGGATGGCGCATGCAGAACTTTAATTAAGTTAATTTAAGCAAGCCACAAAAGCAACATTCAATAACAAAGTATCTTCAGAGAAAATTAGCTATATACACTACAGAACACTCCACACTCCACCACTTGAGAGACCTCCTGTATGTGACTTTTGAAATGTTCCAATCAGGATAACCTATATGTATATATAGACCTGCTCCACCCTAGGTCAATTGAGGAACATGTTTACTCTAGACAGGCTAAGGCATTTACCTAACATTTGTTACAGAATCCAAAATATAGGATTTGAAGCAAGGAACTTAAAATATTGGCCAAATCATAAAATGATGTAATATAACACAAAACCACAATTAGGAAATCTCTTTAGCCAAGCATGCATTAGGACATCATGATAAGAACACATGCACCAGCTTATTCTGTATCTTTATTATTTCTTTATATGTACTTAATTACTCTCTCATATACCTCTCTGCACTAACTCCACTATTATAATAGGCTATCATATATACGTATAGCCAATGTAATGGATAAATAAATACATGTACATTTATATTGCCAGCAATTAACCAGGCAGTAGCCAAAAAACCTGCATCAGATACACTAGCTCCTTTAGCAAGTGTAGCATATTTCAAATGATGACATGTATGTAAAGAATTATGGAGAACTTGGTTAAATATGTTTAGTATATAAATTATATAATTGCAGAAATGAACAAGACTGTTACCTGATCATTAGGCAAGATAATGACAGCCCATATACATAATAAGTTTATATACCTCACATGAAAATTAAATGAACATAATATGGTGTTTGGGAACAAGTATATACGTATAGAGTGTTATTATATATACGCGATGTGCATTCGCAACTTGGAAATTTTATAGACATTTAATTTGAAGTTGTAAGAAATACACTTTACAAACTTGAGCTTTGAATATTCTTCATTTAAATATTTTTTTCCAAAGGCCTGCATTTATGATGCCTACACTACTATATACAAATAATAGCACAATGTACAAATAGGGCCAACATATTATTTTAATAAGTATTTTCATGTATGCCTCTCACAATCATTTGAATGTCTATAGCAGGTTGAAATTAAATAATAACAATAATGTAAAATCACAGGTGTTTGCATTATTCTACAATCTATTTATAAAACTTAAATGGTACAATATAGGAAACATAATTTAATTTAATATCTTGATATTGGTCGAGATGGAAACACCAAATTGTATTGTCTTTCTGTTGCTGCAAAGCTTGCTTTAGCTAAGCTAAATCCACCAATCAAATCAGGGTTCTGTGGTGATGTCATCGGAGTCAAATTGGCAGTACTTCCCCTGGTGGCACACAGTCAGAAAGAAATTATGTATCATATATAATGATGTATATCAAAGAAAGAATTGCACATTTTTGGTAAAGACATACAAACTATCTTTGAGATGGTTTATTTTTTAGACTTTTGAACGTCTAGAGGCACAGTTATTTCTTTAAAGATTTGGAGGTTTTGACCCTAGGGGTCTTCTTCAGTGACTAATGAACCATCTCAAAAATACGTTTGGCACAGTTAGAAGAAATCCCTAACATACACGTACATACTTATTTGTCATGTTGCATATTTAAAAATATACTTTTTGGCTCCAAAGTCCACAGGAAACATTCTCTGAAGGAGTTCATAAGTTAAGAGAGTAACACCAAATTGAGGAGAGGATCGGAAAATCTAGCTATATGCAAAAAAGGAATACAAGTGAAAAATGTAATACACCATTTTCCTACATGCTATGCCTACTCTGTAAAAAGCCTATAGAGAACTAAAGTGCAGGGGTTCTAAAATGCATACGTGAGAGTCTACATAGTGATTTCCTAATTGTGGTTCTCTAGATTATAAGACATTGTATCATATAATGCAAATAGGTTCCTTACTTCAAACAAATTTTACAGTTTAAAAATGCATGTATGTATATTAAATGTTTTACAGATGAAGTCTGTCATGTTAAAGTGCAACTTAATTTCAATTGACCTATTAAAAGGTACCAGTATACTATATATGTACAGTAATCTTAGAGGGTGAATTTAGCTTGGAGGATGCCATTACAGGTACGACGATGAATCTATATCTACAGCTAGATATATGCATGTGATCTTGCATGCTGTTACCTGGGGCTCCTTTCCAGAAAGCCCTAAATCCTTCTGCCTTGTAAATCTTCCTAGCACAATCTACAATTCCACTGTATGTTTGTTGACCAGCTCTAGCTTTTACCAACACAAGAATCACTTACTAAGCAATACCAACCAAATGAAAGAAATAGATCTACTATGCCACTATGGTGTACAAGCACCAAGTTTGGAGATATACTTGTGTTTTCAATGGCACCCTTTAATTCAGTAAATTACCATGACAAATGTATATATACACCTTTTTGGCACCAAAAAGTTGAATGAGATGTTAACTTAGGACACATGATGAAATGAATGGAATGTAGGTCATATAGGGTAAAATGAATACCCCTGCTGATAAACATAACATTATGATTATCAGCAGGGGCTATATGACAATCTTACATATATAAGTATAAGATGACATTGTATATACTGTAGTTTTATGTAAATGACTAAACAATGTGCAATTCATGGCTCCTAGGAGGGTTTTTAAATTCTATACCACAGTAATATATACAGTTTAGAATAGATACACATAAGGATACAAGTTCATATACGTATATTATATGCCCGTTCTGTTACTAGTCCCTTACAACATTATACATATATAAAAGTGGTAATACTACAGTTAGACAATAATATTAATTAATTTATAATATATGTAATTCATATGGCTGGACCTAGACTTATATACCGACAGCATTGGAGATACAGCTGTCTGAGAAATTCATTTATTCATTCATATTAGGTTACTATGGTATTTTGTAACTTGCACTATATATATATAGTATATCCTCCATGAAGCCTTAACTCTTCCCCTCATTTGCCCACGCTTTCCTAGAAATTTCCGTATAATCACTAACAAGAGCTTAGCTCTACTTTGTACATAATAAGGATGCCTGACTAATTACATATGTACTAGCTAATTATATAATACAATATAAAAACAGTTCCTATAAAAGAGTTTAACTTGGTATAGATTTGAAACTTGGCATTTTATACCGCAGTAAAAATCAATAACAGGCACAAAAATGAAGGGAATGATCCTGTTCCTTACTCTACTGGGAGCAAATGTCATCACTAATGGGGCTCCAGCAACTGATCACCATGCAGAAGTAACCGTGAAGAGAAATCCTGGTTGCTTAGAACAATTTGAAGAATGTAAGGAAAGTCAATCTGTTGAAGAATGTGAAAAGGAAGCAATGGAATGTTCCTTAGCATATTTCACCGAAGATGAAATGTACAAGTACTCTGAAAGGTTATGTAGCTTGCCCGTATTTTGTGGGGGAGCCAAAAAGAGAAGCTCACTTAAAAAGGATCGTGACTGTTTTGAAGACCTTGTAGAATGTGTACATGAAAATGAAGAAGAGGAGGAAGAAATTCCTCTTAATGACATTACTGAATGCCAAAGTGAAGGTATCTTATGTATGATCAACGAACACATTGAAACCTACTCAGACTTGCTGGAAGAAGGAAAAGCATTTTGTGAGGCGTTTAGGGAGCAAGTCCCTGAAGAACCTGGAGATTGTGATGAAGAGTTGGAAGAATGTCTTGAAATAGCTGATGGTAACGAAATTGCTGTAGCTACATGCGATACTGTCTTTATGGAGTGTGAACTGGAGTCGGCAAGATAAAGAGTTCTTATAAGACAGATGCTGCATTATAGTAGGAACACAGATGAAGCATTAGTATAGCAAGAATAGGCAGGTCAACTATTCTTTAGGATAACATATAGTCTATAACTATGTAGTACAATTGTTATGCAGCTCTGTAAGAATTCAAAATAATTTAATATTTTAGAAATTTCAGTAAATACATGTACATTTAAATTGCCAGCAATTATAATTAACCAGGCAGTAGCAAAAAACCTGCATCAGATACACTAGCACCTTTAGCAAGTGTAGCATATTTCAAATGATGACATGCATGTAAAGAGTTATGGAGAACGTGGTTAAATATGTTTAGTATATAAATTATATAATTGCAGAAATGAACAAGACTGTTACCTGATCATTAGGCAAGATAATGACAGCCCATATACATAATAAGTTTATATACCTCACATGAAAATTAAATGAACATAATATGCTGTCTGGGAACAAGTATATACGTATAGAGTGTTATTATATATATGCGATGTGCATTCGCAACTTGGAAATTTTATATACATTTAATTTGAAGTTGTAAGAAATACACTTTACAAACTTGAGCTTTGAATATTCTTCATTTAATTTTTTTTTTCCAAAGGCCTGCATTTATGATGCCTACACTACTACACAAGTTTTTGCACAATGTACAAATAGGTCCAACATATTATTTTAATAAGTATTTTCATGATGAGCTCAGTGCATTTAACTCCCCTTTTTTCAAGTATTTTCATGTATGCTTCTCACAATCATTTGAATGTCTATAGCAGGTTGAAATTAAATAATAACAATATTGTAAAATCACAGGTGTTTGCATTATTCTACAATCTGTTTATAAAACCTAAATGGTACAATATAGGAAACATAATTTAATTTAATATCTTGATATTGGTCGAGATGGAAACACCAAATTGTATTGTCTTTCTGTTGCTGCAAAGCTTGCTTTAGCTAAGCTAAATCCACCAATCAAATCAGGGTTCTGTGGTGATGTCATCGGAGTCAAATTGGCAGTACTTCCCCTGGTGGCACACAGTCAGAAAGAAATTATGTATTGTATATAATGATGTATATCAAAGAAAGAATTGCACATTTTTGGTAAAGACATACAAACTATCTTTGAGATGGTTTATCTTTTAGACTTTTGAACGTCTATAGGCACAGTTATTTCTTTAAAGATTTGGAGGTTTTGACCCTAGGAGTCTTCTTCAGTGACTAATGAACCATCTCAAAGATACGTTTGGCACAGTTAGAAGAAATCCCTAGCATGTGTACATACTCATTTGTCATGCCGCATATTAACAATTTAAAAACATACTTTTTGGCTCAAAAGTCCACAGGAAACATTCTCTGAAGGAGTTCATAAGTTAAGAGAGTAACACCAAATTGAGGAGAGGATCGGAAAACTCTAGCTGTATGCAAAAAAGGAATACAAGTGAAAAATGTAATATACCATTTTCCTACATGCTATGCCTACTCTGTAAAAAGCCTATAGAGAACTAAAGTGCAGGGGTTCTAAAATGCATACGTGAGAGTCTACATAGTGATTTCCTAATTGTGGTTCTCTAGATTATAGGACATTGTATCATATAAGGCAAATAGGTTCCTTACTTCAAACAAATTTTACAGTTTAAAAATACATGTATATTAAATGTTTTACAGATGAAGTCTGTCATGTTAAAGTGTAACTTAATTTCAATTGACCTATTAAAAGGTACCAGCAGCCAAGTATACTATATATGTACAGTAATCTTAGAGGGTGAATTTAGCTTGGAGGAATCCATTACAGGTACGACGATGAATCTATATCTACAAATAGATATATGCATCTGATCTTGCATGCTGTTACCTGGGGCTCCTTTCCAGAAAGCCCTAAATCCTTCTGCCTTGTAAATCTTCCTAGCACAATCTACAATTCCACTGTATGTTTGTTGACCAGCTCTAGCTTTTACCTACACAAGAATTACTTACCAACCAAATGAAAGAAATATATAAGCCTACTATGGTGTACAAGCACCAAGTTTGGAGATATACTTGTGTTTTCAATAGCACCCTTCAATTCAGTAAATTACCATGACAAATGTATATATACACCTTTTTGGCACCAAAAAGTTGAATGAGATGTTAACTTAGGATACATAATGAAATGAATGGAATGTAGGTCATATATTAAATATAATGTTAAGGGTAAAATGAATACCTATGTCTTACACATAACATTATGATTATCAGCAGGGGCTATATGACAATCTTACATTTATAATTATAGATCTACCACGTTGACATTGTATATACTGTAATTTTATGTAAATGACTAAACAATGTGCAATTCATGGCTCCTAGGAGGGTGTTTAAATTCTATACCACAGCACCACGTATATTATACAGTTTAGAATAGATACACATAAGGATACAAGTTCATATACGTATATTATATGCCCATTCTGTTTCTAGGTCCAGCCATATGAATTACATATATTATAAATTAATTAATATTATTGCCTAACTGTAGTATTACCACTTTTATATATGTATAATGTTGTAAGGGATTAAACATATATACCACCAGCATTGGAGATACAGCTGTCTGAGAAATTCATTTATTCATTCATTTATTAATTACACATTGTTATTCGAGGTTTATCGGCCAGGTGCTAGACTGTAGATTTACTGTAATTTAAGGCAATACTGTACATTTGTTATAAGGCACAATTTATATGGCTCCTAGGAGGGTTTTTGCATTCTATATTTACCATGCCACTATTATAATAGTACTATACAGTTTAGAATGAATGAGGTTTAACCGTATGAATTAGTAACATTATCAATTAGGTACTGATTTACTATGGTATTTTGTAACTTGCACTATATATAGTATATCCTCCATGAAGCCTTAACTCCTCCCCACATTTGCCCACGCTTTCCTAGAAATTTCCGTATAATCACTAGCAAGAGTTTAGCTCTACTTTGTACATAATAAGGATGCCCGGCTAAATAAATATATACTACAATATAAAAACAGTTAATATATATAACTATAGATTCTCCTATAAAAGAGTGTAACTTGGTATAGATTTGAAACTTGGCATATACTGCAGTGAGAATATCAATAGGTATATTATCTTCATAACAGGCTCAAAAATGAAGGGAATGATCTTGTTCCTTACCCTACTGGCAACAAATGTCATCACTAATGGGGCTCCAGCAACTGATCACCATGCAAAGGTAACCCTGAAGAGAGATGCTAATTGTTTAGATCAACTTCAAAAATGTGAGGAAAGTCAATCTCTTGAAGAATGTGAAAAGGAATTATTGGAATGTTCCTTAGCATATTTCACCGAAGATGAAGTGTACAAGTACAATGAAAGGTTCTGTAGCTTGCCAGCATTTTGTGGGGGAGCCAAAAAGAGACACTCAGAAATTAAAAAGCATGCTAGCTGTTATGAAGATTTTATAGAATGTGGACATGAAAATGAAGAAGAGGAGGAAGAAATTCCTCTTAATGACATAACTGAATGCCAAAGTGAGCTTTTGTTATGTTTAATCGACGAACACATTGACACCTACCCAAACTTGCTGGAAGAAGGAAAAGCATATTGTGAGGCGTTTAGGGAGCAAACCCCTGAAGAACCTAGAGATTGTGATAAAGAGTTGGAAGAATGTCTTGAAATAGCTGATGGTAACGAAATTGCTGTAGCTACATGCGATACTGTCTTTATGGATTGTGAACTGGAGTCGGCAAGATAAAGAGTTCTTATAAGACAGATGCTGCATTATAGTAGGAACACAGATTAAGCATTAGTACAGCAAGAATAGACAGGTCAACTATTCTTTAGGATAACATATAGTCTATAACTATGTAGTACAATTGTTATGCAGCTCTGTAAGAATTCAAAATAATTCAATGTTTTAGAAATTTCAGTTGGTTATATAGAATTCAATTCAAAGTGGCTTTATCATTCATTTCAAGTTTACCACCACATTGATATATACATACAGTAGTATCCTCTAGGTAGGGATGGCCAAAAAAAAACAATATCAGAGAGTACGGTAGTACTCTCTATGTAGGGATGGTACTGGTTGTTTCGTTTTCCCCATACATTGGTATAGGAGCGAAATTCCGAATTAGGCTGAAAATCGCCGATACGAGACTATGTAGAGTTAAATATAGAACAGCCATGCTATAAATTGGCCTTGAAGGCAAGCAACCGTGTATCGTTGGCAAATGAACGAACTTTGAAATCTCCCATTTTCGTTTTCTTCTTCTTCATCTTCTTCGCCCGCTGTAACTAAAAAACGAAATAAGCCTTCGGACTACTTCATAAGCGAAAATACTCTAAATTTTCCGAGCTGTATTCTTTTGTAGAAGCGAGAGCGATAACGCTATTATTGAGTATGACAGTTTTCATGGCCCCAGAGTCAAGACCTCAATAAATTCGCCATTTTAATGACGTCATATTCAGTCGTAAATTGCAAAACCAAAGTGGTTTAAAATACAACAAATTCCTAGCTTATGCTCTATAAAAAGTACAGAAACTAGAGAACAATAAAAATTTTCTACAAAAATTGTGAAGATGTAGGGATGGCACAAAAAGCAGAGAAACAAGAAAGGGATGTTACACAGTGAAGCATTAGCTATACATGAATCCTGCAAGCAAGGGTGTTGTATGATTCATGCATATATAGCTAATGCTTCACTGTGTAACATCTCTTTCTTGTTTCTCTGCTTTTTGTGCCATCCCTACATCTTCACAATTTTTGTAGAAAGTTTTTATTGTTCTCTTATATATATGGTGCACCCTATTCAATGTAAACCAAATTAATCAACAATCAATATAACAAATTGAATGTAATGTTTAGTTACACTTGACTACCTACCATCATTTATATAAAGATATGGAGTATATAGTTGTTGGGATCACAAATTATAGCAAGCTTCAGTAACAATGAATTCTTTAGAAAAGAATATATTTTTCAACCCAAAGGGGCCTTCATCAGCAATTAAATATATACAGCTTTTTATATATTATATATTATTATTATTAAAGTACCCATGCATGTACATAAAATATATTTTATTATATATTTTATATATATAAGACTAGTGTAGAAAACTCCCTGCATGAACATGCATATGTATGTGGGTCCATATGATATTATATTTTGAACTTATATATAAGCAGGATCATGCATGTAAAATGGTGAGACCAAAACTGCCATTCAAATTCCAAGTAGCCCGAGAATAAGACAATTGTTGTGGTGTTGAATGTGGTGGTATATGGTGGTATGTGGTATATGTATGTGGTATCATATTCATGTGTGTGCCTTATCAGATGGAACTGTAGAAAGGCTGGTAGAGTAGCTAAGTTTCTCTGAAGATAATTCTTTATTGAATGCTGCCCTAATGGCTTCATCAATTATATACAGTTCTACATGCAGAACACTCCACACCCCACCATTCAAGAGACCGTCGGTCTGTGACTTTTAAGTGTGCCAATCAGGATAACCTATAGACCTGTTCCACCCTAGGTTACCTGAGGAATGTATGTACGCTTTGCTTACTCACAATAAAGGATAATGATATACTAAGACTTCAGTTAGAAATGCCTTGTGCACAATGTACCAAGATGGTCTGTAACCCAAAGGCCACGTACATGTGTCTGTACACATCCAGGTATGGATACCTTTGATAATATTGAGTGTGTAAACACCCTGTCAGGCTGACCTGTAACAGTATCCATTGGAGAGCTGACAAATGGAGTGCAAAGTTGAATACCTCTGGTTAGCTTTGTGTCCAACATTTAAGGAGATACATATTACAGATACAAGAGGTAGAGGTAGTCACTCTTGCCAGATAGCCAAAAGCTCTCCTCCTGCAGTACCCCATGCATCACCCATGTATGGATATAGCCTACCAGACCTTGGGCGAGGATACATGTGGGCTTTGTTGGCCCCTTTCAGTACAAGTCTCACCTCTTAGCAGTGAGAGTGAAAATGGCCTCCCATCTAGTTAACCTCAAGTGAATTAGACTGTTTTATGAAGACTAATGGCATCAATCATATTCATGTGCTTCACGCACCTTATGAATTATTACCTCTAATTAAGCATGCAAGCTATCAGAGCATCATTCAATGGTGAATTTTCTTCTCAGAGAAAATTAGTTACGATCCACACTCTACCAACTGTTACACAATACGAAATGGGATTTGAAGCAAGGAACTTAAAAATTGGCCCATGGGATGTAATAAACCACTGAACCACAATTAGGAAATCTTTAGGTCATTCTCATGCAAGTTTGCAATTAGGAAATCACGATCTATGCAGGCCTGGGGAATCACGATAAGTACACTAACTCATTCTGTATCTAACTTTTTATATGGCTTTGTGTTGGTAATATCTACAGCTATATAGATCTGTTATCAAACTTTTGGATATACTTGTGCTCTCTTTAATTAGGTTTCAATCAGTTAAAGCTGATGTCACTTTAGTTGCGCTTTACATTTTGAATTTGTGACAATTTACTCTTGTAATGTTGTGTAACTATGTTGAGTCATGTGTCATTTAAATATGTGTGTTATTTTACTGTAAGCAGTTAGTTGATTGAATGAGCTATAGCTGTGTATAAGTTGATTCTTATGTTGCACGATTGCCACCTCATTAGATTGAACCCACGATATCACATTTGGCAACAAGGATGGCTACAGTGGAACAACAGTTTCAGAGTTTGTATCTTCCTATTTAGAGTGTGTCCAGTTCTTTATGGCCACGAATACAGTTGCCACAGAAAACAGAGTCGCAGTCTTACTGAGTGTTATCAGCAAGTTACAAAATGGTCTATAACTTAGAAGCCAGGCATATGTGTGAATGTAGTGAAACATTAATATCTTAGTTCACTCTCAAGGTACATCAAATTCATTGTGGTTGTTAACTGGGGGCCTTTAAGACCTCAATGTCTTACTAGTTGTGGTATTAGTTAGACATCTTATAAATCACCGGACACTTGGAAAGAACACGTACATTCACTGCTAAGAGGTGGGACTTGCCCTGAAAAGGGCCAACAAAGCCCACATGTATTCTGGCCCAAGGTCTGGTAGGTTTTATCTATAAATTAGAAGCTGACTAGTATATGCACATAGTCTGCAAGCTTTCTGTACTAAGTCTTCTTTGCTTCACTTTGAGTAAGGATATTTGTGGCTACTTTAGCTCTAAACTATCTTGTAACAATTGAAATGCTCAAAGCAATGTTCCCTAATTTGAATACCCTGGCTAATATTTGCATGACAATTCCAGTTGGGACAGCATCAGTGGAATGAAGCTTTTCACAGATAAAAATGATCAAAACCTGTTTGAGAATAAATTTGGCGAAAAATCTTTCTTACTTGATTAAAATTGCAATCATATCACCACAAAAACTGATGATTTAGAAACAATAGGAGGCATGCTTATGGACTAGAATGCCTAGAAAAATTGTTGTATAGAATATTGTGCATTTTATATTATCATTTATTGTTCATTTCATATTATCATTTATTGTGTCATTGAAGCTTTTATAAAGGCCTATTTTGATGTACATGTAAAATAGAATTCTCAACATATCCAAGGGGGGGACAAGTCAATCCATAAAAAGAAAATAAAAAAGTGCATGGAACACAGTTATAATTTTATGATTTACCTAAAACACCTTATTTTTTATTCTTGTACACTTTTCTTCCCTTAATTGTACATTTAAAGAAAACTTTCTATTAATGGCCATTGTTCAATTCACTTGAGGTTAACTAGATGGGAGGCCATTTTCAGTCTCGCTGCTAAGGGGTGAGATTTGCCCTGAAAGGGGCCAACAAAGCCCACATGTATCCTGGCCCAAGGTCTGGTAGGTTTTATCCATGGGTGATGTACGGGGTACTGCTGGAGGAGAGCTTTTGGCTCTCAGGCAAGAGTGACTGTCCTAGCTCTTCCTCTTTATGTCATTATCAAAACCAGTCTACCATGCACTATAGATTCTAGCAAGTGCTTTTATCCTTGCCCCCAAGCACAGATCAACCTTCTCTTGATACTTAATTAGAACAGTATAGTTTTTGTTCCCTAAATCAAACATTAGCTCCCCCTCCATGCTGTTCAGTATGTACATCTGTGACTGTATGATTGAGATCAGTAGTCTTATATATATAGTGTTGCTTGCAATTGGGTACCCGTGTGATGCCAATTCGATTATCCTCTTATCCATATAATGGCTAAGATCCTAATTAGAATAATCTATCTTATATAGCTATAACTCCTGTAGCTATATATAGGCCACTATTTTAGCACCACTTAGAACACAACAACAACGTACATGTTCTTCATTAACTGCAATTGAAATTTTGAGAACAGTTTTCAACTTCATTGCATGTGGGAATGATATTCAATTTAGACGTACGTATATACTGGCAAACATATATATACAGTCGTTTATATGTCGAAGAGCTAGTGTTTATTACAAATGTTATTTATAGTTCTTCATGTATAAAAATTAATACAGCTCTATAGAACCTGATTGACTGCATGGTAAATATATATATAGATTCTGTTTAGTGCTTGCTTTTTTGAGAGTCAAGATTTGATTTCCTAATATATAGTGGTTTATGTAGTTTAAACCACATTGTATTATGGCTTCAGCAATTTAAGTTCCTCCATTACTTCAAGCAACTTAAATCAGTTATAAAATGTATAAATGGTACATGTACCTCTGCTTATTACATTGATCTGAAAATTACTTTATATTATTAAGGGGAGTCACTGGATACATGGAGAATGCTATATACATATATGTTCAATTTATATAGCTCAAATCTAGAGAGTACTGTATATATATTATATCTGTAGAACTAAGACTAATTAACACCAGTATAGAAAATGGGTAAGAAAAACAATATTAAAAATATCAGGCTATCTGCATGTATATAGAAAGGAGCTTGTCTAAGGTACCTTTGTAAACATTTTCCTACATGCTATGCCTACTCTGTAATAAATTAAAAAAGGCTATATATAGGGAACTAAACCTGATAAGAGTACTCATCTATGTCTTCTTTTGCCGCTGGACCAGACAGCTGTTTTGGGGAATTTCACCCTTCAGTGACTCTGGGAGTCTTTGTCTCTTTCTTGATCTTTTGTGAATCCTTGGCTCTTGATGCTACATCTAGGGGTGTTATTATTATTATTATTACTAGAGTGCCTATGCATATAGTTTAGGTGTAGATAAATACCAACCATGCAGTGCACAGGACTATACCTGGACACATATAATTATATAAACAATCACCACTTGTAAAGCCGTCCACCCAGGTACGTACATAGCTCAATTAACTGCCTGGGTGCATTAAGCCTTCACCAATTATGGCTACAAGGACACACTTCCAAGACAGGCATGTACACAAGCACCAAGTTTGAAGATACTTCTGTTTTCAACAGCACCCTTCTTCTTCAATTTAGTAAATTACCACGACAATATTATACACACTTTTGGTACCAAAACATTGAATGAGATGTATTAACTAAGACACATGATGAAATGAATGAATGATTGAATGAATGAGGTCCAACCATATGAATTATTTATATTATCAATTAGGTACTGATTACTATGGTATTTTGTAATTTGCTCTATATATAGTATATTCTCCATGAAGCCTTAACTCCTCCCCTCATTTGCCCACGCTTTCCTAGAAAATTCCGTATAATCACTAGCAAGAGCTTACCTCTACTTAGTACATAATAAGGATACTCAGCTATGCAAATATATACTAGCTAGCTAATTATAATAATACAATATAAAAACAGTTAATATATTCTCCTATAAAAGAGTTTAACTTGGTATAGATTTGAAACTTGGTATTTTATACTGCAGTGAAAATTAATAGGTATTATCTTCATAACAGTCACAAAAATGAAGGGAATGATCCTGTTCCTTACTCTACTGGGAGCAAATGTCATCACTAATGGGGCTCCAGCAACTGATCACAATGCAAAGGTAACCATGAAGAGAGACATTGATTGCTATGTACAGATGGAAGAATGTGAGGAAAGTCAATCTGTTGAAGAATGTGAAAGGGAAGTAATTGAATGTCTCTTAGCATATTTCACCAAAGATGAAATCTCCAAGGTATCTAAACGGTTCTGCAGCTTGCCAGCATTTTGTGGGGGAGCCAAAAAGAGACACTCAGAACTTAAAAGGCATGGTAGCTGTTTTGAAGATTTTGTAGAATGTGAACATGAAAAGGAAGAGGAGGCGGAAGCAATTCCTTCTGTTGACTTGAATGAATGCGAAAGTGAGATTGCCTTATGTGTAATTGACGAACACATTGACACCTACCCAAAATTGCTGGAAGAAGGAAAAGCATTTTGTGAGTTGTTTAGGGAGCAATTCTCTGGAGTACCTGGAGATTGTGATGAAGAGTTGGTAGAATGTCTTGAAAAAGCTGAGGACAACGATATTGCTGTAGCTGCATGCGAAACTAACAAAATAGAATGTGAACTAGAGTCGGCAAGATAAAGAGTTCTTATAAGACAGATGCTGCATTATAGTAGGAACACAGATTAAGCATTAGTATAACAAGAATAGGCAGGTCAACTATATTCTTTAGGATAACATATAGTCTATAGCTACAATTGTTATGCAGCTCTGTAAGAATTCAAAATAATTCAAATGTTTTAGAAATTTCAGTTGGTTATATAGAATTCGATTCAAAGTGGCTTTATCATTCATTTTTACCACCACATTGATATACATACAGTAGTACCCTCTATAAAGTAGGGATGGCCAAAAAAACAATATATACCAAATTGAAAATCAATGTTTAGTTACACTTGACTACCTACCATCATTTATAAAAAGATATGGAGTATATAGTTATTGGGATCACAAATAGAAGGAAGCTTCAGTAACAATGAATTCTTTACTTTGCGGCTAATTGGCTTGCAGATTATGCAATGGGGACAACACAAGTCAGCCAGTCAGATTGCAGGATTACAAATTTACGTAAAAAGGCCAGTAGTTCTACCATGCACATAGTTGCCAACTTTTCAAAATTAACTTCAGGGACACCTTGCGTGTAGTACCTTCATTCTGTAATTTTACCGTCGACTTCGCGGAGGGAGCGTTCGAGTAGTGACAAAATGGCGGAGTCTGAGCAAAATGGCGGTCGGGCTACGCAAGATTGGCGTTTGAGGGCCTGTTGTCCTTCAGAAGCATTGCTTCTGTTAGCAAGGTAAGTTAAGTGGTTATAAGTAAAGCTAAAACTAACATGCAATCCATACAAATAGCAAGAAAGACTAATATCAGGTGTATTTTTCTGTTGGGGGTTAAAAGCTTTAAATAACCGGGACAAGGCAGCCTTACATCCGGGACGCGGGACACAGCATACTTTTCCGGGACTGTCCCGGGCAATCCGGGACAGTTGGCAACTATGCATGCAAGGCACTGGAGAATCCTAAACACATAATTAAACAACATTTTGCCACTATATACGTATATATATATATATTACCTTTCTTTTATCTGAAATATATGCATGTGTATATACCTATATAAGGAATTTATACATTTATAGTTCTCTATATAGTAGCAGCTATATAGAGTGTGTGTATAATGCATATAAGAGTAAATTGTCATCAATTCATAATGTCAATTTGTAGTGCAACTAAAGTGAAATCAGCTTTAAATGATAGAAACCTCATTAAAGAGAGCCCAAATATGTTCAACATTTTGATAACAAATCTTTATAGCTGTAGATATTACCAACACAAAGCCATATAAAAAGTTAATTACAGAATGAGTTTAGTGTATATACGTATATACCTATGGTGATTCCCTGGAGATTGTTATTTCCTAAATGCATACGTATGCTTGTATGAGAATCACCTAAAGATTTCCTAATTATGGTTCTGTGGTTTATTACATCCCATGGGCCAATTTTTAAGTTCCTTACTTCAAATCCCATTTTGGATTGTGTAACAGTTGGTGGAGTGTGGATCAAGTGTTCTGTATAGTGTAGCAAGTTTCTCTGTGAAGAAAATTCATTATTGAATGATGCTCTCATAGCATGCTTAATTAGAGGTTAAAGTGATTTATAAGTGTTACTTTTCATTGTCACATGCAACAAGTTAAAACCCTTGAAAGGAATCACATACAAGAGCATGGCTCTTTACCAATTGTGTTACCATCTGAAGTTACAGTCCATAAAAAGACAATAAAAAAGTGCATGGAACACAGTTATAAATTTATGATTTACATAAAACACCTTATTTTTTTATTCTTGTACACTTTTCTTCCCTTAATTGTACATTTAAAGAAAACTTTCTATTAATGGCCATTTTTATTGAGCATATTCTAATTAACCATATAACAATCAATATACTTAATCATTAACAGGAAGCCGCCCCAAAGACCTGTGACAGGCCTTAATACACCTGAGCTAAGGTCAAAAAGATTGACTTTAAGAAGAAGCAAGAAATACTGTGTCTTTAGATGCTCTAAAATTCGAAAAATGACCATTTCCAAAGATAGCATATTCATGTTTGTGTGCCTTATCACCTCTTGCAGATAGAACTGTAGAAAGGCTAATGCATGTAGAACTATATATAATTTAAGCAAGCCACAAGAGCAACATTCAACAAAGAATTATCTTCAGAGAAAATTAGCTACACTACAGAACACTCCACACTCCACCACTTGAGAGACCCTGTATATATGTGACTTTCGAAATGTCCCAATCAGGATAACCTATGTATGTATAGACCTTCTCCACCCTACGTCAACTGAGGAACATGTTTACTCTAGACAGGCTAAGGCATTTACCTAACATTTGTTACAGAATCCAAAATAGGATTTGAAGCAAGGAACTTAAAATATTGGCCAAATCATAAAATGATGTAATAAACCATGCACAGAACCACACTTAGGAATCACTAGCCATGCATTTAGGACATCATTATCGAGGGAAAACATAAATCTTAGAACACACCAGCTTATTCTGTATCTTTATATACTTAAATACTCTCTCATACATACATACAGAATATACCTCTCTGCACTGACCCCTCTATAATAGGCTTATATATATATATAGCCAATTTAATAGATAAATACATGTAAAATAAATTGCCAGCAGTTAACCAGTTAGTAGCAAAAAACCTGCATCAGATACATTAGCTCCCTTAGCATTTTTATATATATACGTAATACATATAATATGTACGTAAACCAGTTAATATACATGTCACAGGTAGGATTTCTTGAATTGATACACTGAGTCAAACTGCTAAACCCAATTATGGCTCTTTTAAGAGAGACCACCATGTACATGAATATGTATGATCTCCTGGACTCCAGTCAAAGTAAACTGCATGTTACAGGGGCATACAGCTGCCATGCTAAATATAGGGGTATTATATTATTATTATTATTATTAGAGTACTTATTATATACATACAGGGCTACAAACCATCACTACTTGCAAGGGGCTACCAGACCGTCCACCCAGGTACGTATATATGGCTCAACTACCTGCTAGCATTATAAGCCTTTACCACTTATATATGCCTACAAGGTTACACTAACAAGACAAGGCAGATACACAAGCACCAAATTCAAAGATACTGGTGTTTTCAGCACCTTCAACAGCACCCTTTTAGTAAATTACCACGACAATATTATACACACCTTTTGGTACCAAAACATTGAAGGAGATGTATTAACTAAGACACATGATGAAATGAATGAATGATTGAATGAATGAGGTCCAACCATATGAATTATTTATATTATCAATTAGTTACTGAATACTTTGGTATTTTGTAACTTGCACTATATATAGTATATCCTCCATGAAGCCTTAACTCCTCCCCTCATTTGCCCACGCTTTCCTAGAAAATTCCGTATAATCACTAGCAAGAGCTTACCTCTACATTGTACATAATGAGGATGCCCGGCTAAATAAATATATACTAGCTAATTATAATAATACAATATAAAAACAGTTAATATATTCTCCTATAAAAGAGTTTAACTTGGTATAGATTTGAAACTTGGCATTTTATACTGCAGTGAAAATCAATAGGTATTATCTTCATAACAGTCACAAAAATGAAGGGAATGATCCTATTCCTTACTCTACTGGGAGTAAATGTCATCACTAATGGGGCTCCAGCAACTGATCACCATGCAAGGGAAACTGTGAAGCCGTGCTTTGCACTGATGGAAGAATGTGAGGAAAGTCAATCTCTTGAAGAATGTGAAAAGGAAATAGTTGAATGTGCCTTAACATATTTCACTGAAGATGAATTCTACAAGTTATCTGAAAGGTTCTGTAGCTTGCCAGCATTTTGTGGGGGAGCCAAAAAGAGACACTCAGAAATTAAAAGGCATGCTAACTGTTATGAAGATTTTGTAGAATGTGAACATGAAAACGAAGAAGAGGAGGAAGAAATTCCTCTTGTTGACATGACTGAATGCGAAAGTGAGATTGCCTTATGTATAATTGACGAACACATTGACACCTACCCACACTTCTTGGAAGAAGGAAAAGCATTTTGTGAGGCGTTTAGGGAGCAAGTCCCTGAAGAACCTAGAGATTGTGATGAAGAGTTGAAAGAATGTCTTGAAATAGCTGATGACAACGAAATTGCTGTAGCTACATGTGAAACTAACTATGAAGAATGCGAACTAGAGTCAGCAAGATAAAGAGTTCTTATAAGACAGATGCTGCATTATAGTAGTAACACAGATTAAGCATTAGTATATAACAAGAGAATAGGCAGGTCAACTATATTCTTTAGGATAACATATAGTCTATAGCTATGTAGTACAATTTATATGCGGCTCTGTAAGAATTCATAATAATTCAATGGTTTAGCAATTTCAGTTGGTTATATAGAATTCAATTCAAAGTGGCTTTATCATTCATTTTTTACCACCACATTGATATACATACAGTAGTACCCTCTAGGTAGGGATGGCTAAAAAACAATAATATGGTGCACCCTATTCAATGTAAACCAAATCAATCAACAATTAAAATAACAAATTGATGTGATATTTATATAGTTACATTTGACTACCTACCATCATTTATAAAAAGATATGGAGTATATAGTTGTTGGGATCACAAATTGAAGCAAGCTTCAGTAACAATGAATTCTTTAGAAAAGAATATACATTTCAACCCAAAGGGGCCTTCATCAACAATTAAATATATATATAGCTAGTGTAGAAAACTCCCTGCATGAACATGTATGTGGGTCCATATGATATTTTATATATAAGCATTTAAAATGGTGAGACCAAAACTGCCATTCGAATTCCAAGTGGCCTGAGAATAAGACAATTGTTGTGGTGTTGAATGTGGTTGTACGTATATGGTGGTATGTGGTATGTATGTGGTGGCATATATTCATGTTTGTGCCTTATCAGATGGAGCTGTAGAAAGGCTGGTAGAGTAGCTACGTTTCTCTGAAGATAATTCATTATTGAATGTTGCTCTCTTGGCTTGCTTAATTATATAAAGTTCTGCATGCAGAACACTCCAAACCCCACCATTCGAGAGACCGTCGGTCTGTGACTTTTAAGTGTGCCAATCAGGATAACCTATAGACCTGTTCCACCCTAGGTCAACTAAGGAACGTATGTTTACTCTAGACAGGCTAAGGCTATCTGATTGGATATTACCAGCAAATCAATCCCTTCAACTCTCATTCTCAGCTGTTGCTACCACCCTCACAGTACCTCTTCTGCATCCATTGACTGTTTTTCTCAAAGATTGAAATTGCTCTTTCACTTAGGAGGAACGTTGTAGTGTGTGGTGCCCTGAATGTTGACTTATTTCTTGGCAACCATCCTAACAAGGATAGATTTTTATCCTTCATAAATTCCCACACTATTTTTCAACCCATCAATGAGCCCACACGCATCACAAGTTCCATTAGTAAGTCACTTGATATATTCCTTGTCTCCGAGCAAGATGTATAGGGATGGCATAGAAACAAGAAAGGGATGTTACACAGTGAAGCATTAGCTATATGCATGAATCATACAACACCCTTGCTTGTAGGATTCATGCATATATAGCTAATGCTTCACTGTGTAACATCCCTTTCTTGTTTCTGTACTTTTTGTTCCATCCCTACATCTTCTATTTATTTTGTAGAAATTTTTTATTGTTCTCTAGTTTCTGTACTTTTTATGGAGCATAAGCTAGGAATTATACAGTTTAGTGCTTGCTTTTTTGAGAGTCAACATAATGCATATTTGATTTCCTAATATATAGTGTTTTATGTCGTTTAAACCACATAGTATATGGCAGGTACATACGTATATACCATTTATACATTTTATAACTGATTTAAGTTGCTTGAAGTAATGAAGGAACTTAAATTGCTGAACCTCTGATTATTACATTGATCTGAAACATTACTTTATATTATTAAGGGGAGTCACTGGATACATTGAGAATGCTATACATATATGTTCAAATTATATAGCTTAAATCTAGAGAGCACTGTATATAAATTATATAACACCAGTATAGGTATTTCTTTAAAATGGGTAAGAAAAAGAATATTAAAACTAAATTTAGATATCAGGCTATCTGCATGTATATAGAGAAGAGCTTGTCTGAGGTACCTTTGTAAACTTTTTCCTACATGTTATATATGCCTACTCCGTAATAAATTAAAAAAGGCTATAATAGGGAACTAAACCTGGTAAGAACACTCATCTCTGTCTTCTTTTGCCGCTGGACCAGACACTGTTAGCTGTTTCCAGGAATTGCACCCTTCAGTGACTCTGGGAGTCTTTGTCTCTTTCTTGATCTTTTGTGAATCCTTGGCTCTTTATGTTACATCTAAGGGTGTTATTATTATTATTATTATTATTATTATTATTATTATTATTATTATTATTATTATTACTAGAGTACCTATGCATATACATATAGTTAAGGTGTAGATAAATACCAACCATGCAGTGCACAGGACTATACCTGGACACACATAAACAATCACCACTTGCAAGGGGCTACCAGGCCATCCACCCAGGTACGTACATAGCTCAACTGTCTGGGTGCATTAAGCCTTCACCACTTATGGCTACAAGGACACACTTCCAAGACAGGCTCATACACAAGCACCAAGTTCAGAGATATTTCTGTTTTCAACAGCATCCTTCTACTTCAATTCAGTAAATTACCACGACAATGTATATATACACCTATTTGGCACCAAAAAGTTGAATGAGATGTTAACCTTATAAGACACATGATTAAATGAAAGAAATGTTAAATTTAATGGTTGGGGTTTATTAGATGATATATCAGATGCAAGTACGTACATTTTATTCAAGAAACATATACACATTACATAGGTCTACCTTTATACGTATATACGTAGGTCTTATATATAGTAGTAATTGTTTCCTTGAAGGAAGGGTCACAGTATGGGCTACCACAAGCATACTATGCTACTTTTGCTTATAGTAACTCTAACTAGAGGCTGATGGAATAGGAAAGTTTTAAAGGATAAATTTAGATTAAAGGAATTTTGTATCCTTGTTTAATAAGCCCTATTACATAACTGTATACAGCCTGAAAACTGATTAGTTGATTAGGCTAGAGCATTAATTATTACCATTTATAAATGAATCTACGTATATATGTATTTTTTATAAAGTTTAAGTATCTAACAAAAGTAGGTTGTACCAGGCAAGTTTGGGTTCTAGGTTTTCTAGTTAAGAAATCAACTGCTGGGTTTTTTATATGATTTATCTATATATGTCTAACACATTGTTATTAGAGGTTTATCAACAGGGGCTATACTGTAGATATACTGTAATTTAGGGCAATACTGTACATTTGTTATAAATGACTAAATAAGGCACTGTGACAATTCATATGGCTCCTAGGAGGGTTTTTACATTCTATATTTACCATGCCACTATATACAGTACAAGTTACAATATACTAAGGTAATCTAAATAAATAATCTAAATAAATAATATAATTAATTGCATGTAAATTGGTACATATATAAGACCAAAACTGTGCCATTAGAATTCCAAGTGGTTGGAGATTTATGAAGCTATGGCTAATTAACATCACAACCAGTAAGACAATTGTTGTGGTGTTGAGGTGTGACTAATGTGTTATCAAACATATTCACGTGTTTTGTGTGCCTTAATTATCACCTCTAACTGTAGAAAGGCTGGCGCTTCAGAACTTCATATAATTAAGCAAGCCACGAGAGCATCATTCAATAATGAATTATCTTCAGAGAAAATTAGCTACACTACAGAACACTCCACACTCCACCACTTGAGAGATCTCCTGTATGGGGTAACCTATGTATATATATATAGACCTAGCTTCTCCACCCTAGGTCAACTGAGGAACATGTTTACTCTAGACAGGCTAAGGCATTTACCTAACATTTGTTACAGAATCCAAAATATAGGATTTGAAGAAAGGAACTTAAAATATTGTAATAAAACACAGAACCACAATTAGGAAATCTCTTTAGCCAAGAATGCAGTAGGTAATCCTTATTGAGGGAAATCATGATAAGAACACATGCACCATCTTATTCTGTATCTTTATTATACTTTATACGTACTTAATTACTCTCTCATATGCCTCTCTGCACTGACTCCGCTATAATAGGCTATCATATTATACGTACACGTATAGCCAATGTAATGGATAAATACATGTACATTTAAATTGCCAGCAATTAACCAGGCAGTAGCCAAAAAACCTGCATCAGATACACTAGCTCCTTTAGCAAGTGTAGCATATTTCAAATGATGACATGTATGTAAAGAATTATGGAGAACTTGGTTAAATATGTTTAGTATATAAATTATATAATTGCAGTAATGAACAAGACTGTTACCTGATCATTAGGCAAGATAATGACAGCCCATATACATAATAAGATTATATATTAATATGCTGTCTGGGAACAAGTATATACGTATAGAGTGTTATTATATATACGCGATGTGCATTCGCAACTTGGAAATTTTATAGACATTTAATTTGAAGTTGTAAGAAATACACTTTACAAACTTGAGCTTTGAATATTCTTCATTTAAACTGCATTTATGATGCTTACACTACTATACAAATAATAGCACAATGTACAAATAGGGCCAACATATTATTTTAATAAGTATTTTCATGATGAGCTCAGTGCATTATGCCTCTCACAATCATTTGAATGTCTATAGCAGGTTGAAATTAAATAATAACAATATTGTAAAATCACAGGTGCTTGCATTATTCTACAATCTATTTATAAAACCTAAATGGTACAATATAGGAAACATAATTTAATTTAACATCTTGATATTGGTCGAGATGGAAACACCAAATTGTATTGTCTTTCTGTTGCTGCAAAGCTTGCTTTAGCTAAGCTAAATCCACCAATCAAATCAGGGTTCTGTGGTGATGTCATCGGAGTCAAATTGGCAGTACTTCCCCTGGTGGCACATAGTCAGAAAGAAATTATGTATCGTATATAATTATGTATATCAAAGTAAGAATTGCACATTTTTGGTAAAGACATACGTACAAACTATCTTTGAGATGGTTTATCTTTTAGACTTTTGAACGTCTAGAGGCACAGTTATTTCTTTAAAGATTTGGAGGTTTTGACCCTAGGGGTCTTCTTTAGTGACTGATGAACCATCTCAAAGATACGTTTGGCACAGTTAGAAGAAATCCCTAACATACACGTACGTACATACTCATTTGTCATGCTGCATATTAACAATTTAAAAACATACTTTTTGGCTCCAAAGTCCACAGGAAACATTCTCTGAAGGAGTTCATAAGTTAAGAGAGTAACACCAAATTGAGGAGAGGATCGGAAAACTCTAGCTGCATGCAAAAAAGGAATACAAGTGAAAACTCTAATACACCATTTTCCTACATGCTATGCCTACTCTGTAAAAAGCCTATAGGAAACTAAACCTGGAGAGAGCTTTGGATGAAGATACCACCATAGTATACATGAAAAATCTAATACACCATTTTCCTACATCCTATGCCTACTCTGTAAAAAGCCTATAGAGAACTAAAGTGCAGGGGTTCTAAAATGCATATGTGAGAGTCTACATAGTGATTTCCTAATTGTGGTTCTCTAGATTATAGGACATCGTATCATATAATGCAAATAGGTTCCTTACTTCAAACAAATTTTACAGTTTAAAAATGCATGTACGTATATTAAATGTTTTACAGATGAAGTCTGTCATGTTAAAGTGCAACTTAATTTCAATTGACCTATTAAAAGGTACCAGCGGCCAAGTATACTATATACGTACAGTAATCTTAGAGGGTGAATTTAGCTTGGAGGATGCCATTACAGGTATGACAATGAATCTATATCTACAGCTAGATATATGCATGTGATCTTGCATGCTGTTACCTGGGGCTCCTTTCCAGAAAGCCCTAAATCCTTCTGCCTTGTAAATCTTCCTAGCACAATCTACAATTCCACTGTATGTTTGTTGACCAGCTCTAGCTTTTACCTACACAAGAATCAGTTACCAAGTGATACCAACCAAATGAAAGAAATAAGCCTACTATGGTGTACAAGCACCAAGTTTGGAGATATACTTGTGTTTTCAATAGCACCCTTCAATTCAGTAAATTACCATAACAAATGTATATATATACACACCTTTTTAGCACCAAAAAGTTGAATGAGATGTTAACTTAGGACACATGATGAAATGAATGGAATGTAGGTCATATTAAATTTAATGTTAGGGGTAAAATGAATACCTATGTCTTTCACATAACATTATGATTATCAGCAAGGGCTATATGACAATCTTACATATATAATTATAAGATGACATTGTATATACTGCAATTTTATGTAAATGACTAAACAATGTGCAATTCATGGCTCCTAGGAGGTTATTAAATTCTATACCACAGTAATATATACAGTTTAGACTAGATACACATAAGGATACAAGTTCATATACGTATATTATATGCCCATTCTGTTTCTAGGTCCAGCCATATGAATTACATATATTATAAATTAATTAATATTATTGTCTAACTGTAGTATTACCACTTTTGTATACGTATAATGTTGTAAGGGACTAAACATATATACCTCCAGCATTGGAGATACAGCTGTCTGAGAAATTCATTTATTCATTCATATTAGATTACTATGGTATTTTGTAACTTGCACTATATATAGTATATCCTCCATGAAGCCTTAACTCCTCCCCACATTTGCCCACGCTTTCCTAGAAATTTCCGTATAATCACTAGCAAGAGCTTACCTCTACTTTGTACATAATAAGGATACTCAGCTAAATAAAAATATACTAGCTAGCTAATTCTAATTATACACAGTTAATGTATAATAGATACTCCTTTAAAAGAGTTTAATAATTGAAACTTACTCATAGAAAATTAGCTACCCTATAGAACACTCCACACTCCACCACTTGAGAGACCTCCTGTGTATATGTGACTTTTGAAATGTCCCAATCATAAATCAATTATACGTAGCTAGTCTGACAGATTTCCTTAAAGAAAATAATTTATACTCCTAAATGTCCTCACCCTTGGCAATGCACAATTATAGTAATGTTTCTAAGGTACTTATAGCTAGCCTGATGTCATTTCCTCACCTGTAGTCGTGTCTTGATAACATCAGCAGGGGTAAGAAGGCCAGCAGCTGGTACACCGGCCAAAAAGGCACTGATAAATAGAGAGGCCACACCATTTTTACCCTTACTGTCAGCAGTAAACTTCTTCATGTGGGCATAGGTGGGAAAATAAATGGCTGAGAAGGGGATATCCCTCAATAGACAAGCAGACACACCCTGAATTGAATGATTGAATAATATATAAAATGTTTCACTATTTTTTCATTTATTAAGACCGTCGGAACTGCTGCAGCTGATGCGGCCTAGGTCCCACCATTTTAAAGCTCCTTTTATGAAATTATTTCAGCTTTCAGAAGTCTGAAAAACAACTATTGCTAGTCCTGTACTAGTCGGCCATGTTTTGATTGCAACATTATTGTTATGACGTCATCGAAACATGACTGAATTGTAAAGGTAAAAATCCTTATAATCGTGTGCATTCACAAAAAGTTTCCATGGCCGCAGCACTTCTAAAATGCTTCTGACATGCCTGATTAAAGGTAATTTATGGAAGAAATTAATACACCAAATGACTGAATATAGTTAATTATCAAAATTGGGTCATATTTATGTTCATCACACAAGAATAAGACTATTTGGCAGGTGTTTAAAAAGAGGATACATATACAATGAAAAAGTTACCTTCACATAAAGTATACAAATGTGTAAAAATATATTCTCATTGTATTATTGTAGGGCCAATGGTTTTTCTGTTGAAGGTTTTTAGCAGCCCCTTATATTGTTTTCATTTGCCGATTATGTTGTATGGCTTCATATTATGGAAAGATAGATATATATATATAATATGCAACTATTATAACACTTAATATATATGTCAATACATTGTTTTACAAATGGCGGCGTTCAGGAAGCTTTAGTTATTAACAAAGTTCCATTGTTATTTAAAAAGTTCAGGACACTTAAGCATCCTCAATCATTAAGATTAAGAATATATATAGTAAATCCCAACAAAGTGGCCAAGTAGTTCGAGTTAATTCGGCAGCCCAACGAGTTTTTAAACTCGAAATATTTGATTCTTTATTCTGTGTCAATTATGATTTTGCTGTTTTCCAGACTTTTATGAGTCTCATACAGTCCGTATGGCAACTCTTAGTGGCAATATATTTCTCTATGGTTAATTACAAGGTCCATCAATTTACAAACAAATATATTACAGTATATTTAAGTATTAAAATACACAGCAATTGTGCATACTTACTTTGTATAGCCCAAAAAATCCCAGGTCCTTTAAAACAGTAAATACACCAACCCTTCCACCCGCTACCTCACCGGCGACTTGCATACGAATCTTCACAATCTCAATGGGATTAGTAAACATCACCTGAGAGGCCCCTCCCTAAAACATAAACATCAAAACATTCAACTTGATGATTCACTAAAGGTCAGCATTTGTAATTATTCGGTTGCAAAATCTATTCACAGTACTCAAAACCACCAATATATATGCCACCAAAATTTCCAGTTGTATGGTATATGTTACAAGGTTTAATACTGGTCTACCTCTCGTTATTTGACTGTTTAGTTACAGGTAACTCTGTGATACTGAAGTGTAGTGATAAACTTACACAACCTCCTGCAATAATCTCGCCCCATAGGGGTATTTCCCCTTTATTATTTGTGAAGAAATCTCTCACTGTGTCATTCATGGTCAGTTTGATGGCTTTCTCTGGAGACACGCCCACTAACTGAGGTACAAGCCCTCTATAGAGACCAAAGAATCCTTCGTATTTTATCACCTTAAAACATACAAAAAACAATCACATGTCAAGCTTAATTATACAGATTTTCACATTTCTAGATGTTATATATTGAGACAGTTAAAATTCAGATTGCTAGAACATCAGAGGCTTAATACCTTTCTAAAACAATCAAAACTGTTCTTATACAGAATCTCTCCGGCCAAAGATCCTCGTTGGTTTTGAAGTCTTGTTTTGACCAAATCAATAGGATAGACAGCTGTAGCTCCAGTAGCTATGAAAATAAAATTATTAAATTAAAAATTAAACAGGAAGTAAAAAAAGTAATACATAGTTATAGCCCATTGATGTGGATTTTCTTTGAAATATAATTACCCGGTCTCGCCTCCTAGTGCTTTTCAGGTCCTTATCTTTGGGCTATAACTATTTTATACTCTATTGCCATGGCATTCAGGTACGTAGCTCAGGCTTGATATGGCTATTGAAGAGAAGAAACTCGGGAGATTTGCTTTAGTGACTAAAGATACTGAATGCTTAAGATTGACATCACTTCCTGTAGAAATCTTAACACTGTATATCCTCCTTAATCACTAATTCCTGGTTGAACAAAATATTTTGTTGTGTTTTTATATTCACAAATGGGTGCTTATACGTACATGTACAATTATATTATATACAGAGACGGGAAATGTTCACAAAATAAATAAATCTCATCTTGCAAACAAGCAAGCATTTGGTCACAGTCAGCCATTTTCCTATACTAAGATTATGATATAACTTGCATATATTAAATGCAGAAGCTGACAAGAGAACTTAGAGATGTACTCACCTCCACCAACTGCTGCAAGGGAAAATCTATAAACTCCCTCAAGAAGCCCACTTGCAAGGCTTCTCTTCTCTTGTGTGATCAAAGTGTACTCCATGGAAACGGGTGGCTGATGTGAACGAGGCATCAACTTCTCAAAATCATTCACTGATACATATCTACATTGAAGAGTATTGAAAGTTGTGATATTCATGAAAACTACCTACAAACAATGTTGGTAACTTCTGCTTACCCAGTGTTTTTCTCAGAGTTTAAAAATTCAAACACTAAACTAACTTGGAGTGGAGTAATCTACAAGAAGTATTCGTAAAATACTGCTAATAATATTAGGTGACTCAGAGGTTTCCAAAATTTGTAGATTATCTATATACTAAAGCTTATATGGCTCTATTGCACAATTTTCAAATTGAGTGTATGTAAAACATTTCATCATCATAATTACAGTGGTGATTGAAAGTAATAAACATGTTCCTCGCAAGCACTCTCGAGGCCTTGTGAGGCCTCGCAAGGCCTCGAAAGCGCTTGCATCTTGTTAACACATTAAAGGCAAAATATAACAAGTCTTTGCTACTCATTTTGCGCTTAAAGAATGCCTCATCGCTTAAGTTAATACGTTCACCAGAGAATTATTCGTCTTAAGACAGATGGAAAACTTGTGGATGAAATCGTCGGTATCTAAGGAGAAGATTGTACAATTTTCAAATTGAATGTAAATAAAACATTTCATCATCACAATTAGATGGTACCGTAAGGTTGGAAAGAAAACAGAAACAAAAATATTACAGTATTCAAAATCAACCAATGAGAATACTAGTAACATAAAGTAGTCACAATCACATTCAATTATTGCGCAGGAAAGACTTGTATGTGTTACCAATGAGATTGTGAAATACAACAAAATCTAGTCACTCCTAATGCCAAGCAAAGTGTAATGCTGTCAGGTGAATAAAGAGATTCCCATAGCCAAATCTCCTAACTATAATGAAGTTGTGCTTTGGGGTGTTTTTAGCCATTTCTTTACTGTAATACCAGATATAAACATAGGTATGTGTCAGTACCCAAGTTTAAATGCTAACTGCACATGCAGTTTGATTACAACTGCAACACAACCTCTGCCAGAAAACCAAATTATTAAATGAAAAAATGACAGCCATTTTTATTTCTAATCTATAAACTGAGCTTTGCTTGGCTCAAATGAAATCTAACTCTACATTAGCTGCAGTAAATATAAATCACAGCTATGACTTAGCTGTTAAATGCGATTTAATAAATATTCAACTCAACCTGTGGAAACTGTTGGGCAGATGCTTGCAATTGGTCCATAGTTATTGCCATAGCTGAATTTGAATGGGTTGCCATGGTAAAAGCTTTCTCCATCAATTCCAAATTATTCAGCAGTTGGTTGAAGGCTTTAAAGTAGGCATAGTTAATTCTTCTCCCTTCCCCTCTCATGACCTGAAAGTATTAAATATATATAGCAAACAATCAATTTGGGGGTAGAGCGTGTTTAAAACTACATCCCATACATTGACATACTGTATTTGTCCGAATAGAAGCCCCAGCTTCTATTCGGACAAATACAGCCCCAGCTTCTATTCCAGTCATTTTTGACCAGCTTCAATTCAAGCTGGGATTCTATGTTAAAATTGGCATTGGTATAGATATTTGCAGTGGCCTTCAACTTGATGGAGACATCGTAAGACTTTTGCTTTAACATCGCTACTGCAGCAGAAACTAATCAGACGTCATGATCGGTTCGCACCTCGACCAGCAAGTCAATTGGAGAGATTCGGCCACTATTCAAGAGATTAGCTTCTATTCAAGGCTGGCTTCTATTTAAGAATAGCCCAGCTGACCTGCAGCCTCTAAATGAGAGCCAGCCTTTATTTGAGCCTGCCTCTATACGGACAAATATGGTATATACTTCGTACTACAGCTTAGAGATGTAACAAGCAATCCAAGTTAAAAAAACACTGGTGGGGCACTTGAACTGCTTTGTTGGGGGTACAAAGGTTATACAGTAACTATACTCATATTTATCCTTGTCTCCCTTTGTATTTCAGTGCTATACATATATCAGGATGAATTATACTTAAAAATGTAGTACTATAATGATCAGTGTTTGGTCATTCAGACAAATTACACCTGAAGACTTCATATAAGCAAACCTCGTGGTCAAAACAAGTCTGCAGAAAGTTGCTTTACTGGTATGCGTAAGGTTAAGCATGTATCGAAATAAAACCTTTTGGTTAAATGTTGCTGCTTTAGTCTACTTAACCCACTAAAGTAGCTTCAGCGGGTTAAGTGTCGACAGATGGCCATCATAAAAGACTCATCTGTGTAATTACTTAAGGGTCAAGTATGCCACGTTACTTACAGTAGACATTAGTAGTAGAAATATTTAAACTTACTTGTAGGAGGTTTTCATCTACATATTCAGTGAGTTTATGTTGTCTAACTTGACGAATCAAATCTACAAAATCCAAGGCAGATATGGAACCAGTTCCTTGTCTGTCTTTAAATTGAAAGGCTTGTTTTGCATGCTCAGTGGGTAGACTCTACGGAAACATAACATACATGTACTACATCATAGGAATTGCAGCAGTGTATATATGAACAACACATCATTGAGTGCAGCATGAAAAGTACAGTATACGTATATGATGGGTCTAAACAGCTGCCTATGGTTCTTTGGTGAGTTTGTTTCCATCTTGGATGACTGGGAGGTGATCACTGGTTGCCAATTTGATAGGACTTTGGTCCCCCAACCATTACACTGTGGACTGTGGTCACTTGGCTGGTTTGGTTTAATACGTTCCAGTGATTATTTGCTTATCGTCATAGAAATGATGTGTATGATTAAGTCACTGCACTTGGAGAGTATATACGTATGTACACAGTACTGTACAAAACAAACCTGAAGGAGCTGAGTAAATGCAAAATAGTCAATCTCTTGAGACCTTTTGGGTCCAAAATACAGTTTAATAAAGGAGCTATCATAGTCAAATGGTACATTCTTACAGCCTGCAGTCTGGTTTAATGTCTCCTTGAAGTCACCTAACAACACAAATAAACAGTTGATTAAATAATGTATTTAATAAACTGACATTTTCAGGATACAATGTAAATTTAGAAAATAGAAATAGTCAGACGGTGATATTTTGAAACTAAATTTAACTGAAAGAAATTGGCCATATTTCTGCCATTACATATGTCCATTCTGCTGATCCAAACACAGCCGCCTTCACCTTAATTGAATGGCTGTTACAAAACTTGGAGAAAATATTCAAAACAATTAGTTAGAAGTGATTAGAAATTAGAAAGAATGAAAAGTAGCTATCTTTGGATAATGAGTCACCCATTACAAATAAGTGAAGTGAAGTGAGTTTTTGAAGAAAAAGGCCACTTGAAACTCAAAAACTCTTGTGATTAAGTCAGAATTTCAAATAATGAATCAAATTGGTCCTTTTTGATCTTTAGGACATGTAATAGGCATGCACACAAATGGAAAAGATAGCTTATTTTGGTGTCATGAAGTACCTTGTATGAAGTATGATTTCATATACCTAATTGGTCACTTACTGAATGAAATAGATCCCTTTCTTTTCACATCAAAGAGACGAAACACTAGAAGTGACACAGAGTTGGGTCTTCTCAGCAGTGTTTCAAATGCACAGTACTCCTCAAATGATATTAACCTATATGCAACCACATGGCATAACATTATAATAGGTTACCGAAATGATTGTTTTAATTAACTGGATTTTTTAACTATTTTCTTTTATTTCAAATCTTGGAAAACAACTGCTTTTTATAGTGCTGTTTGGGGCTAATAGCCTAGTGTGCACACACAATGCACTTAAATAATAACATAATATAATATATATCTAAATAGGTTGTGAAGACTACATAGATATGCAAACATGAACAATTTTCTACAAATGCTATAATCTCATTTTTACTCTAGCCTCCTCAGGGAACATTAAATACAAATATAAACTGGAGAATGATGGAATGTGTGGAAAATTGAAAATACAAAATCTTTAACTAAATACAAACAAAATGTCCTTTACATGCATTCAACTTTGACCACAAAATAAAGCTCATAGGAGACATCATAGAAATTAAAAAATGTTTACTATTGAGCAATAAATAGGTTTTCATTCAACCTTGAAAGCCTATTCTATCTGTGGAAAATGTCAGTCGAAGTAACCTTTTTAAATAGTAACTCTAAGTTTGTCACATTTGTACTGCTTGTCCTCATGTGACAGACATGTGACAGACATGTGACATATCCATTCTTCCTTTAATTCATAAGGAGGTAACTATGATAGGCAGAAACTAATAGACAAACCCCGATCGATGCAAGCCAGCTGAACATTCAGAAAACATGCAATTGAATCTGAATCTGAATACTCATCTTATGAAGTTACTTCAGTATACTTAACTGACAAGCTGGTGCAAGCCCTTGGGTAATCTAAACTTGTGTTGCTTTAGGAGACAACGTCTTTGTTTGGTAAGATTGGTAAGAAACCTTAGAAGACTAATACACTACACTTGCAACACTAAAGATGGTTGCACCCGTAACAGATAAGTTATCCTATTGAATCCACCTCCACTGAGTTGGTATATCTAGGAGGCTTTAAACACCTATTAACAAAGTGTGTTACGTAATAAACTGCTAGTTAAATGATTTTAATCTTTCAGTCAAACACTATAGTATTTTCACATAACTAAATCAAGCATTTAGCATCAATTACACCGTGAAACACGGTTCCAATCATTGCATAGTGTTCCAATCATTGCATAGTCTACCCCCAGTCATCCAGCGCCTCTGGATATGTTTCACATTTGAGCACTCAGTCAGGGTTCAAGTAAATACTACAGGTTTATTCTGCGGACAGGACGTACTATACCAAAAACTTACCCATCTCCAGTAGTGTCTGCTGAGCGCGTCAAAACGGCAATCGTTTCCTCTGAGCTATCTTCTGGGACCAAAGACAAGTAAGTACATATGAAATCCTTTCCAGTCATATAATTCCGATCATCTTTTTGAAGACTTGCATACTAAAAATGTAAATAATGTCAAATAAGCCTCAAATGAACGTGTCAGGTTAAAACTTACCTTTTCGAAGACTGCTCGTAGTACTTTCTGCTCGGGTCTTTCTGACGCCATATTTGTATACAGAGCTCGAGTGTGCCCTACATACTAGTGCATATCACGGGAATATCACGCTAACTTCACATGTTTAAAGTCATCGATGTATGTAATATCCGGATACATACTGGAACCTATACAAAACCAAATGATTTGATCTACAGATTGTATTAATATTATCTGCTGCATATAAATTTCACCTATACACTTCGCAATCTGTGCTATAATAATATATAGCTATACAGTACAAGTTACAACATATAAAATATAATATATATAGCATTGATTGGAAAGTGTATAGGTGAATAGGTGTATAGCTATATACGCATAGAGGGAACCCTCTATGCGTATATAGCTTTAACATCACATTTACTTTATCTGCCCATGCTTTCCTCAAACGTTTCCTACTAAGAGCTTAACTCTACATTGTACAAATAATATAATAGCACTTAGCTAATGTACTTTATTATATATATATATATATTAGCTAAATAACTGTTTAAATGTTGTATATATAAATAAGTATATTTAATAATATCACTTTAATATGTATAGCTTTAGGTTTTTATAAGGAGCTAAACTTTGTATAGATCTGAAATCTGGTATTTAAAACTATACTCTGAGAATCAACTGAACTTAAAAGTTATCCACAGTAACTAGACATGAAGGGATTGTTCCTGCTAGTCCTTACTCTATTGGGATTAACTGTCATGACTATTGGAGCTCCAGTAGTAGGTCGCCTAGCAGAGATAACGGTGAAAAGAGAAATAAATTGCATGACTAGCTTTACAGACTGCAAAGAAAATAAACCTATTGAAGAATGTGAAAAGGAAGAACTTCAATGTTATATGGATGTTTTTGGCAGAGAGGAAATCCTAATCGAGTTAGAAAGGGTCTGTAACATGCCAGCCTTTGAGGAATTAGCCAACAGCAAAAAAAGGCACTCTGCACTAAAAAAGAATGTTGACTGTTTTGAAGAGTATAAAAAATGTAGAGATCAATATCCAGAAGAAGAGGAAGAAATTCCTTTAAACATCTTGACTGAATGTGAAAGTGAGGCTTACATATGTATAAATAAGGAAGATAATGAAAGTTACTCAGACATACTTAAAGAAGACGGGGCACTTTGTAAGATGTTTAGGGAACACTTTGAGTCAGAAGTCCCTGAAGAATCTTGTGAGGCAGAGCAAGAAAAATGTCTTAAAGCTGCTGAGGGTAACATTATTGGTGTAGCTGAATGTGAAGATGCCTACGTGAATTGTGAATTTAAGAAGCAAAATAAATAGATATTTTGATCTCTTGATAGAACCAGTGCTGCATTCTTTTACTAACAGTTGTAGCATTAATTTACAGTCTAAATATATATTTCATATATAATGTAGGAGTCTTGTGCAGCTCTGCAGTATAATATTAAATTTTGTTTGAAGTTATTCGTTTATTATAATACTGGTTATTTCATTCTGTATGCATTGATAAAATATATATTCATTAGTTTTAATTTGTTGTGTCTATCATAAATCTATAAATTTTGGCACACTTTCTCACTCATTGCCAAATGTTAATATGAAGATTTGTCCTTGAAATAGCAACTTGTTCTCTCACCTTGAACTTGACATACAGCTAGGTAAGCATCATCTTCATCACCTGTCTTTAGTACCACAAAAGTGTAATGAATTTAATACCTTTGCATTGGATGAATTTTGTTTTTTCTTTCACATTGATTTCAAATGCTTTGCTCCATGTATGGCTTTTTATCACACAAGGGACTTGGTATATACACTACCACCTCTTCTTATTCTCCGGAGTACACTAATACATCTTTCTTCATTCCTTTTTTCTTTTACGATTATTTTCTTCCTTTTTTTCCTTTTTTCTCTTTCGTTTTCCTTTCCTCCTTTTTCCCTTTTTTGTTTTTTGTTTTACTTTCCTCTTTTCATGCTTGATTCCCTTACTTACAACACGAATGACATTTATGATACATGTCTGTATCCTGCAATGTTGCTGCAATTTAAGGGACATGGGCAGTCTGGATATCTTTAATACTAGTTATGCAATAATTTACAAGAGTATATTGAATACTTACATAGATGTATGCATTTGTGATGAGCTGGGTTATATTTTAATGTACATGCTTAACAGGTTCTCTGTATCCTATAGATCAGTTGGCCTTGCTGTTTGACTATGAAACTGTACAATCGCTTTGATATTTGCCGACTGCGGTTAACAATGGCGTGGAGGTACGAGAGACATCATGTCGGAAGTTGCGCGGACTCACGGCTACGAAAACGTAAACCTGAACCTCTCTCAGTACTACTACACAAACTACATACACAAAACACTTGTAGTCAGTCTACCTTCTGAAGGAAGGTTATTCAGGTCAACTGGTTTGATCTTTACTGCACTGTAGCCAGCGCTAGCTTCCTCTAATCAATGATTGACAACGGACCAGTGGTCCCACTTATCCATTTTATGTTCTAAACTACATTCTTTCAACTGGACTCCTCGCCACCATATTTACAAACTATATTTTTCGTCTCTCTATAGATAAGCGATAACACAAGTATTACATCAAGACCTTAAACTGCTGCAGCAACGAACTTATTATAGTGACGTAAATTAACACTTTGAAACTAAAAATTGAAAACTGTTAATTATGAACTTACTACATATGAAGAGATATCAAACAGCTAACTCCAAAGGAAATTGTTAGATCGATCGACACCTACATCCAATAACGTATGCCAACAGAGAAATGTACAAATGATTACTGATTACACAGCTCTTTGACGTAGAACAAACACATGGAGTAGTCTTTCTTATTCAAAACAACATACTTTATAAAAAGATAAAAAAACTTGTTTAATTATACTGATGACAGTAAAAATATAAAATTTGTGAATATATATAGTGAAAATGGTTAATGAAGTACACATGAACACACAGTGGATCTACGAAGAGAAATGTTCATATGGTCAATGTTGAAATCCATTTCACTGTATACAACCTGTTAAGAAATGAATTCAGTATTGAAATAATACATTACATCTGTATCTGGGAATACTATAATCTCATGCAATGATCATAGACATATGTACAGGTTTGGACATTGTGCATAAGAAGAAATAAGTAATTTAAGTGGTTGCACATTAATTATCTACTAAATAGTCATTTCAAATGAGATTAGTAAAAGACAGTATTGTATTTATTGGTACTGTAATGTCAACCTTCTATCTAGGAGCTGTATTATTATTAGCCTTACTACTTGAGTGATTTGGCCACTTTATGAAATCCACTCTTCTCTAGTGCTTCAACAAGGACAGATAGTGTAGCTTTATCTCCTTGTTCGTCATGCCATGACTCCAAGGCTGTGACAAAGGCTTCAGATAGATCGTTTGAACTAGCTTTTTCTGCCTCTACAATGATGTCCCTTCTCACTCCTAAACGTCTGCACACTGGTTTCCACTTGGTGACAGCTTCAGAATCAGCTACATCTTGAAGTCGGCAAAGAGTCACTCTCTGTCGCAAGCTGTCCTCGGCTACAGATACATGTATGTATATTATACATACCAAATGTAATACTGTACATTGGAAAATGAATGCATGTGTCTAAAGAATGTGAGAATGTGAGTTTTGGCCGCATCCACAAACTTAAAGTGGAGTAAATTGCTTTCCTCCTTACCAACTGGTATAACTGGCATTGGTAGGTTGGTGTCCATGGCTTGTTTTAATTTGTCTGGTTTACAGGATCCTATGAATCGAACAAAATTGTGACAATGTAAACGTTACAGGTACAATAAATTGAAAACATTACTTTGTACGTACATCTGCTACATAGCAATCTGTTTAAAACTCACTTGATTTTCTTGATCTCAAAGGCTGATCTCCCTAATGCAGTAAAATGATAAATAGAGAATAGATTTATGCAGGAAGGTACTTAAAAACACACATGTGAGATCAAAGTGATAATCAAACCACAAGTGTAATCACCAACTAACATCATGAGGAGGAAAAATCTATGTGCTAAAATGTACCTCTGAAGTGTAAGGACCTACCCATATTCTGAAGTGTAAGGACCTACCCATATTCTGATGTCCCCTTCCAATCTGTCAGCCACTTCTTCATGTACCTCATAGTCTCTTGAGGTTTGTCGGAGGATCTCACAGAAAATATCAACACTGGAAAATGTTTTACTTCTGAAGTGTTCCAAGAAGATTTCGTTTGCATCTTTCTTGGTTACAGCATGATTGATCCTCTGATAAATGTCATCTGTAATTAGCTGTGTTCCATCCACTCCTTGCAAGAGTTGGTTGGCAATTTCTTTGATGCAGAGATTCTCTAGCAGGTAGACCCTATGATGGAGTTGTATAACCTTTCTCCATCCACAACTGGCATCTATACATAAAGATATATAAATCATTATGCAATAAACTGAAAATGTTACACAATAGCTGTGTTAGTGAATATGCACTCACCGTCACACTCTCTCGAGTTGTCAGATGGTGTTGGCTGTCTAACAACTTGAGGTCCTTCAGTACAGGTAGACTGGTCTTTATATAGAAGGAACTGGTCTCCATCAAATTCCACTTTACCAGCCACGCTCAACTATGTATACAGAAGAAGATATAAAAATCACAAATTACTTGTGTCCAAAGAATAACAATAATAACATATTAAATAGAGTCAGTAGCAGCAAGATTAAAATGTAAAATATACAGTCAATAATAGCTACATTCGTGATAAGGTCTATTTTGTTGAATACATAATATGCAAACTTACATTGGTGTTGCTGCCCAGTTCCTTAGCAACCCAAACCAACTCTCTTGGAGATAATGACTTCACCTTGTTCAGTCTTGTACACAGACCCTTTCTCTGGTTGCCACCTTCAAATCGCAGTAGATGCAAACTGAAGCCCTCACAATTCTGGTGACTGCAAATGACCCCGTCCTCTAAAGTGGCTTTCTCTTCAAGAAACTCTGCACCAAATACTACCTCACTCACGTAACAAATGCGCTCGTACATCTCACTTCTGATGTGCCTGCAGAGCTCAGACAAAGACAGCTCTGTGTTTGGAAAGTCCTCAGGAACCAACAGTTGAAGTTGAATGAGGTCTTCCTTTTGGGAAAGAGCAATGTGGGCATCTTCTTGTGTGAAAATGAACTGTCTACTGTCAGACTGCTTGTGGCAGTACCTCCACTGCTTTCGTCTCAACTGTAATGGCCTTACTTCCTCCTCGTTTAAAACCTGTCTGCCACTTGTAATGTCTACAGCCAGTCTGTGGAATAGACCAATTGGTATACAGCTGTATCTCTCATATTCGTCAGATTGGAATGAGAAAGTGAATCCCAAAGTGGCCACAGATGCTTCAGGTAGGTGGATCTGCCTCTCAGGAAGGACTGCGGGAATGAAGTAGTGTGTCTCCTTCTCCCTCACTTTGGCTGCAATACCGACACTTACTAGGACCTCCAGGAGCCATCTTGTTGGGATGTCAGCATCAATGCCTAGCTGTTGGAACAAGGCCTCAGAAACAGCTTCAGAAATCACACCTTTTTTAATGAATTTGCGTAGCTCTGGACTTGAGGATTCTCTTGGGCCATATTGGACTGATAGCACTTTGGACATTTCCTTGTACAGAAAGGTCGCATCTGTACAGATCCACTGCTCTTTGTACTCACTCAGGTCAAAGTACACATAGAACCCAAGGCTGTGAAACAGCTTCAGCAGTGCAAGGAGCTGTCCATCAGCATCTACAGCTTGGATGTAGTAGCATCGGATGCAGAACTCTTTCATTTCTGTGAACTTCCACATCTTCTTTTTCACGCTAGATGTGATTAGTTGCAGGCAGAACCAAACTTTGGGGACTTTCAGTGTAAAGCGATTCTTGGCATCTGAAAGTAGAGAGCGAAGAACATTTACAACTTTACGAGTGTGCTCCTTCAGTTTGCTGTCTCCCTGTAGTTGACTGTCCACTACAAAGTAGCTACCAGCACCTTTGTAGGCAACCTCTTTTGGGGGGGAAACCCTGTTGCTGTCATAGGGCTTGTTGTCCATTTCTTCTAGAACCTTCTCGTTGTGGTCCAGTAGAGCTCTCTTAGCTTCAGGATCTTCGGGAAGAAGGGAAAGGTGAGTGCCAACAAGGAAAATGTGCAATTGGGGCTCCGTGACAACATTGAATGCTTCCAACTGACACTTGCTCTTCATGGACATTGTGTAGGCAGCTGTAATGGACTCCTTCATCAATTCCCAGGTTGAACGGCTGTTGGCACTCTCCACTTCAGTGACTCCATCTTTACAGTAAGCATTGATGTACGGATCTGTCAACCTCTCTGAAGCTTTAAAGACGTGCAAGAAGTTGCAGGGAAAGTCCAGTAGGAGTGGAAGGACATTCTGAAAGGAGGGCTGGCCTCCTGTGTCCAGGAGGTAAATGAACGTGCACTGCTTTTCATCAAATTCTGCTTCAGTGGAGAGATTGTGTTTCAACAGGAAGCTGTCCCTGGCTTGCTGTAGCACCTCCAGTGGATCTTGTGCTGCTAAAGCCTCAGTGGTATCATGGCTAGGAGGAGGAGGAGGGGTTATGGAGGTGTCAGTTGGCAGCTTGGTCGTCTCACTGGCTATCTCGGTTGTCTTGGCAATATCACCAGGTAAAGTGGTATCATTAGAGGTAGCCTGTGGAAGAGAGACAGGTGGTGTTTCTAGAGTGCTGCCTGGAAAGACCTCCCTTTCCTCCATTTTAATCTTTGAAATAAGCTGCCCTAGCTTTTCATCTGTTAAAACTTTCCAGGAAGAACCAACTGCAAAACATTTAATGACGTCATACTCATCTTCCTTCACCTGACCTTCCTTCCCCTGGTATCTCTCCTCCTCCTCTTCAAATCCTGTTCTAATATCTTGCTCCCCAGCAATGGTGGCCACTTCAGGAGCTTCCAGCACTCCAGTGCTAGTTTTGTCTTCTCTTGCTGTGTTGTGGAGTAGATAGTGCTTCAGTGAGGTTTTACCAACACGCGAGCCTCCTGTGAAGATTGCACGACTAATGTTCACTTCAACTGAACCATGTCCTTCTATGGCTTCTTCATACCACTTTGGTTCCTGCATGCCATACCAAGAAGAGATACCTAACTATCATAGACAATTGAGATTGAGTGTAATATGCATGTGTTTACAATGTAATACACACTGAACGTATTTGAAGTACATTGACTATTCTCACCAATAAGTCATTCTATGAATAAGCAGTTTTTCAATTTTTCATTATCCTAATTCAAGGGTTATCAGTTTATTATTCCTCAAACGCCTGCTACAATTCACATGTGATCAACTAGAAACTACTTTAACGTCCTCTATAGAGTGTCCTAAATGGTGTATGAAGTGGCCACCATTGCTTTTCTTTATCAGTTTAACCTTATCTGTTATTCGCTGTATTCAAAGACGCCAGTTTTACTATCGATCAGAGGTAGGCCATTGTCACAGAAATAGCTGGAAGACTTCAATCCAAATGACTTGCAAGATATGGAACCTACGTATGTACGTACCTAAAGGACAGTTTTTGAGCTCATTAAAGTCACTTTAATATGTCTGAGAAGTTATATACATCCATTATTATGCAACTATAGAAAACACTTTCCTCTACTTTCTACTTAGCAGTCTTCGTTAGTGGAAACAAGATAACACTTAAACTCATGAGAGCGTTTGTAGGACACACTCGTACGAGAACATTAAAGCAATACAAGTCTTGTTAACATTGACATGCACTTCGTGTACACTGAGCGCACAAGTTTAGTGACTCTAATGAAGAAAATAAAACCTTCTAATGTTTCTATTTCAAGGAGAAAGTGCACGCGAAACGCGTAACAAATGTTAACAAAACTTGTAATACTTAAAAAAGTTTACTAACCTTAACTGCAATATCGTACTGTACAGCTCTTGTCTGATATTGTCCTAATAATCCTCTACGTCCTCCAAATGTGAGAAATGTTGTTCCGTTGAGGGAAGCCGTACAATTGTAGTGATAAGACGTTTCTTTACTAATTCGTGTCCACTTCTTCTTCTCGAAAATGAAGATTCCATCTGGACCTACTAAGACTGGTAGGGTGCTGTATTGTAATAGTGAACTCCTCACTGGTGCATTATCGAGCCTTTCCCAGTGATGTACATCATTTGTTTTAAGTGAAGCCACAAAATTCTTCTTATTCATTCTCCAAAAATATCCATTCAACCTGTAGTTCCAGTAGTAGATGTAAATGTATTCACCACACAATGCCATGTGGTGTCGTGATAATGGTGCAGGAAGTTTCAGATTCGACTGTATCCATATTCTTTTGGTAATATCCAGGAATTCAATTGTGTCTACTCCTGCTCCATCTCCTCCAGACACAATTACTAAGTCTTCAAATGCAAGAACACCTGGAAAGGATCGGGCGGTGTGCATTGGAGGATATAGTACTTTCCATTTTTTGCCTGTCCATGTCACTAGATCGTTTATATTTCTGAAACGAGTGTCTCTACCTCCTATTAAAGTAAACTGGTTTCCTATGATGGCTGCTCCACTGTCAGAATGAGGAGGTCGAGGTAGTGTTGACCATTTAGTGTTTTTAACATCGTAAACCTGAACCTGTTCCTCAATGCCTCCATAGACGAATACACTTTGAAGATGTGCAAGTGCTTTAGCAGAGGATGTTCTTCTCAACATTTCCGGGATATCGATGGATTTGAGGAAGTCACCTCCTCCAGCCGTGAGGAGGTCACTGCGAAAGACCTAATTGAGATAGTAAACATTTACTGATTGAAGCGTGTCTGCTTGGTAACTCTATAAATTAGCACACACGGATACCGTATTATCTCTAATATAAACCCGGGGCTTGTATTTTTTCAAACCCCTCTGAATCTGGGCTTTTATTGGAGACTGGGTTTGTATAAGAGACTGGGCTTTTATTTTTTCAACCCTTGAATTCATATTGGGGTTGTCCATACCCTACCCGTATCAAAAGTGTACACGGCTCATACGTATTAAATCGTTGCAATCTGAAACGGGTTCAGCCGTACTAGCACATTCAAGATTAGTCGATAGGACGGCGCTTTTACTTCATTAACAGCTCGATCGATACTCGGTTAATACTCGCTACTTGCCTCGGTCTCGCTACACTACAAATGCCTTCGCTTTGATACCTAAACTACGTACGGGCGAAAGGCGTCCCTTTATGGAAATCGTTCAGTTTTTTCTGGCTGGTACCGTATGTATATACAGTGCAAGTTACAATATACTAAGGTAATCTAAATAAATAAATAATATAAATAATGTAATTAATTAAATAATTCATATATGGCTCCAAGAAAGGATGTAGAAACAAAATGGGCGTATCATCATAAAGTATAAGGTATAAAACTCGTTTTAAATTAAGGGATTTCTTATTTAGGCCTCCGTTTGTTAGAAAACGGAGGACAAAGTCTGCATATAAAAGGCCATAGGACTATAGAAAACCTATGGAAAATTATATTCAAACCATGTGTTATATTAATAAAAATTTTCAATTTGTCAGATAACTGTGAAACCAACATATATCATGGTACATGTGCATAGGAAACGTCTGGCGAAGTTTTGCTTAATTAAATGAACAAAATAATTAATAATAAATAATTCAAGGTTACGATTGCACAATCTGATGATGTATTATGATGTTTCTCTAGTGCGTCACCAACACCTCTCGTATGTCACTCCATAAACATTTAGTGAATCTTGTGACGTTGCGAAAACGTCACCGCCTCGTTGCTAAAGAAGATCATCCCTTTCGTGTACGGCTATGACAAGTCGCCGCTCTCCTACGAGAAGGAGCTACGGAATAAGCGAGTTGTAGCGAAGGTTAGATAAAGCGTATTTGTATACGTTCATGTAAAATTTAAGCCAGTATTGTTGCTATATAGGGACATAAAGGCCGGGGGCCTTTAATTTATTTCATAAACAATGTCTCTTGTGTGCAAGTTACCAAAATGTCTCTAACCCTGTTAAATCTGCAGTGATTATTGGCTGAGACCCCCTGCATGAGACTGGAAATTTTGCTGATAATGGCATGCAGATGCATCATCTTCAGTCTATACTAAGGTGTGAAAAGGTAATTGGAAGGCCATGTGTTTAACCTTATATGATCTGTAGACTATTACTCTGTATGCAGCAGTTGAGAATTTCAGTGTGGCTAAAGTCTTGTAGCGTTTAATATGCCTGATTGTGATTATTTTGTGAGTCATTTGCATCCGTATTATATTATATACCTCAGTGTGATTATCTTGGGAGTCACTTGCATCCGTGTATAAATTTGTAACTTGCACTGTGTAGTACTTGATTGTATTATATATATATATAAGTAGTGTGTTAGTGGGCTCATATTGGGGACTGGGTTTCTATTTTTTCGATTACTCGTAAAGGTGGGCTTCTATTGGAGACGGGCTTGCATTAGAGATCTGGGCTTATATTAGAGATAATACGGTATGTAAGTTTTCAGTAGCAGTTTATTACAAGAAACCTTTGAGTTACAGTCTGTTTGTACAAAGTCCAACTTAACAGAATGTAAAGAGTCATTTCAGCGTCTACTGTCTAATAGTCTATTAAATCTAAACCTCCTCAACGTGCACCAGTTAAACATTCTGCCACTATATGGATGAGCCGCGTACTTCGCTTTCTAAAGTGTTCCTTAGTAGCCTATACGAATTTCAAGGTTGCATTTCGCTAGCTAGTTTGAGCGAGGTTTTGCATAACCCAACTGTGTCGCAGTATTCTAAACAAAGAGACTTTGGGAAAGGGTCTCTGAAAGCTACCCTAAAGGTGTGATACTCTCGAGTAATATCAGCTTAGGATAACCACTCTTTCAGCCTGGCGAGTTGGACGCATTTCAAAGACTGAGTTTACAAGACCTGGCTAATTATTTCGCTGAATTGGACTATTTCTGGTAACGAGTTCCATACACTGGCAGAACATGTAGTTCGCTAAATTAAACTGAACTCATTTCGACCGGTGAAAGGTTAGCGACTGTGAGTCTATATAGTAACACCCACTTCTACGAGAAACTGAATAAATAAATAAACTCACTTTGGACATTGAGAACGAATAACGAAAAACTAAACTGAAGTGTCACTGGTATTTCTATATATTCTACTATCACAACTGTGATTGCATGCAGTGGCGGTAATCCCTTTGATCTCAGCGTGTAGCACTCAAAAATGGCGGTTCTTATGCTCTTCCGGTATTTAGCTAGTCATACATATATGCCTTTGGATTAGTGTTGGTATTGTAATATATTAGTTGGACCTGCCATGGAATACTAACGGACTATTACACAAAGACAGCTGAAAGTATGTAGGCATATGATACAAGTACATTTTAGTCTCTCCAGCCAGTGGAGATCACATGTTCAGGTAGGGTAGTGCTGGTTTTGTGAGGTCTCCATTCCATAGGACCTTAACAAGGAAGTACTAATCCTATGAATAACATAATGAGCCCTTAAGTTTATTCATTGGTATCTTAATGTTATTCATTGGTATCTTAATGTTATTCATTGGTATCTTAATGTTATTCATTTGTTTTCCTTCCCTGCAGGTGCAAGTATGACTGGTAGCTACCAATTAAAGGATGACATCTACTTCTGTATTATTTGCAACAGTGTTGGGTCCACTGGTAAATATTACTGTGATGATGTTCTCCCAACAAGGTCAACAAGATCAGATGGTCCAACTGGGAACAATTGTGTATGTTTGTTAAAGAAAATGGGCAGAAAGGAGAAAATCATGCAAGTGGATCCTGACAGAGCAGTAACCATGGTAACCATAAAGTCAGTGGTGCTTGTTATATCTGATGATTCAATATTGTATCTCATACCTTATATTCTCTCACAGTATGCATTATAAGTGAGGATGGTTCTAGAGGAACGTGCCAGCCATTTTCCAGCTTCATCTTACTGGACAACCTTTGATTCTTCTAGGCACATCAGCATAGCTACTGTTGGCCTAGGAAAATATACTGTTGCAGGATTCAAGGTATGTTAGCACGCAATACGTTCAGCATTACTCCAGTTTGACCACTTCAGGCACAAAATAGTGCAAGATATAATTTACATTGTATACATATACGTATATTTGTAACTTGCACTGTATATCAAGCAAAGTCCACCACGCGACCATAAGGCGCTAGGACACAGCATGCGGTATGAACAATCTTGCTCAACAAGTTTTCGTTTTTCTATAGTAGCATGAAGGTTGCCGCTGTTGTCCTTTCTGGGTGACATGTCTGTTCAAGTGGGAGATCCTGGTCCTCCTGGACCACCGGGAATATGTATACCATGTCAGGTAAGGTCTGCAGTATACTGGGAAATGTGTATTGTGTAATGTTTCAGTGTTTTTAAGATGCAGTGCATGAATTAATCTCACCATTTTCCTACATACATCTTCTATTCTCATATAGTATGTGGTAAATCTATTTCCTTTCATTATTACATTATTCGTGTTTTCATTACATTATTCGTGTTTACTAAATTTAGTTTGGGGGATTTCCTGGATTAGAGGTACATGACGTGTTTCAAATATAGAAATGGTCTATTAATTATACTTTATTGGTTTAGCTGAATGTGAAGATGCCAATATATCTGATTTGTAAACTTGAGAAGATAGAAGGAATTAAAGAATAAAGAGACGTTATAAGACAGATGTTGCATTATAGAGGATTAGTATTATTTTATAGCTTTACTACACAGTCTAACTATACGTACATACATTACGTAGTAATATATTTATTCATCACTTGTTTTATATAGCAACTATTCAATATTCTCTCATTCCAATTGATCCATACCGGGAAAATTTCGCAATTTCATGCAAAATCAAACATTTCACGGTTTTAATCGCAAACATTAAACCTCGCGAAATGTTCCCGCTATACAGTAGAGTCTTGCCTCCATACCATCACTAGCTCTAATCCATTGTGACGTATACGTATAGTAACCATCAATATTTAAATTAAATCGACAAATATTCTTCCCACCAATATATATATGTATTTCCGGCTATACGGTGGTATATAGTTGCACTGATTTGTTTACTTACAGTTAGATATATATAGATAAATCAAATCAAATGAGGCGATTCCAAATTAAGTTGATCTTAAACACAACTTGCAGACATACACATTTCTTACCAATTATTCAACTAAATCATTATAATACAAATTATAACAAATTAACAAATGAAAACAAGAATGGTCATGAATAAACTACAGGGAAACTGCAGTGTAAAGCTTTCAGTCAAAACCCAAATATAGTGTTTAATGATGAATGAAGAGTGTAATAAATTGCATTGAAAATATACTAAAAATTTAGCTTTGAAGATAAAGAAAGTTAGCTCTCAACTTCTGTCCATTTGGTTTCAAATATGCTCCTCATTTTGTGTCCTGATCTCCCAATCTAATGTAGGAACATATTTGCTTATAAATCACAAAAACCTACTGTTCTGTATATACTGTATCATATAGTGGGAAACTTTGGAGTGGATTTTAATTTGACAGTTTGGCGGTCTTGTGGATAAATGCCATACCTACAACCGCCAAACCTAAATCTGTCAACTGGCTACTATAATAACCAGTCCAAGCGGCAGCGTATACGACTATTGTTGATCTGGATGATGTCACAAACTTGAGCTGCAACACTGTCAAATTCTGCCCAAACCGATGCAGTTTGAAGCCAAACTGTCAAATTTAAATGCTGTTAAATTTTCCGGCTATAGACAGTGGTTGTTACACACAAACAGTTTGTAAGGGGTCAACTTACTGGTGAACTGTCTTCATTAAAATAGTCACAATTTCTGAATATTAGGCGAACATCATCTGCAAATTCTTCTTTAGTTGTATACCTACAATATCATTTACACATATATGTGTACTGTACTCAAACAGTTGTGGTTAGGTTAATTATCATATGCATTCCATCTAAAAGCAGATACAATCACATTGATGAAGGAAATACGTTTTACTCATTTATTTGTGTATTTTTTGAAAATGCCTGTACGGTAATAGACGGTAATAGACAACTACGCACACTGAGTACTGTAACACCTCTGCCATATGTGTACCATAGGTTAAATGGACACCTTACTAACCAAGATAGTTGGCTGGATTAAAGGGTGTTCAGGGAGTTCACTGTATATGTATATGGTACTTAGATCACTAACTTTTGCTCACGAAGTTTTGATTTGATAGTTTGAAAGTCCATAGGTTGCTTGATGACATCATAGTACTCTGGAAACTACAATCAAGTCATGCATATACAGTACATATATTCATATATGCTTAAGTCACATCACTGACATGTGAGGATTCACAGAGATCAAGAAAAAGACAAAGATTCCCAGGATCACTGATGAAGGGTGGAATTCCTAAAAACAGCTGTCTGGCCCAATGGAGCAAAAGGAAAGACTCCTGTACCTTCATCAAAAGCTCTCCAGGTTTAGTTCCCTATAGGCTTTTTAATTTATTAAAGGTAGGCATAGCATGTAGGAAAATGGTGTATTAGATTATTCATATGATGTGTGACCATTAGCTTACTTGTTTCCTGTTGACAGGATACTTGAAGGGTGCAGCATCCGCACACTTCTCCAGATCCCTTAATACAGATCTGCAGAGGAACAGATCATCACTGGTGAGCCTTGCTGCCAAACCACTACATTGTGGACTATTGCTGCGAGTCTTCCTTTTTGTCTTTTAAAAACAAGAAACACAACACAATCACATTATATACGTACTTTTGTATAGTATTTATATACGTACTTTTGTATAGTATTTATATACGTACTTTTGTATAGTATTTATATATATTACGTACTTTTGTATAGTATTTATATACGTACTTTTTATAGTATATATACGTACTTTTGTATAGTATTTATATACGTACTTTTGTATAGTATTTATATATGTACTTTTGTATAGTATTTATATATGTACTTTAACAGTATAGTATTTATATACATACTTTAATAAAGTAAATAGTTTCTGCAATAGCAATGCTTTCCAACAAAGGATAAATCCTTTGCTTGAAGAAGTGCTGCTGATAGCTCAAAATATTTTCTTAATCATAATGATTAACTTTCTACAAGGTTGATTAACTTCTAGAGCTACGTACATAATTTAATTGTGTGTCAGATATTTAACCTTAAATTTCATAATAAACCCAAATGAGTCCTACTGGCCTTGTTTCACAGAATAAAGCATAACATTGACAAACAGCCAAAATATATACTGTAAAAAGTATATATGTATGTATGTATGTAACCAGTTGAAACACACTGAATTTCATTAACGTTGTTATAGAATGGGAATCCTAGGTTAATCCAGTCAAACATAAAAATAAATTCGCAAGATATGTATTTAAAGCTGCTACTATTCCAATAAAACTCACCTTTGCACAATGAGGACACTTAAGAGAGTCATTCTTTGGCCCTTTTGGAGATGAAGCTGGGAGACACTTGCGGTGGAATGCTCTGGGACATGTTGCACATTTGGTTGGCTGACCTTTGCGACCTCCACAGATACAGCATGCACGTCTCAAAGGGAACTACAGTTACCAATAATACAACATACAATTAGTACTACAGAATAAATACTACCAATTTTATAGAAACTGTTTTTAGGGCTGCCACAGGCCCTATACTGTTTCCTTATGTGATTTGGTTACATGGCTTCATGTTATGCAATGATACATATATGTACGTTTATTATACATGTTCATACTTAATTAATATGTCAATACATCAATTTTGCAACTGGTGGCATTCGGGAAACTTCAAATAACTAAGCTTTCCTATCGTCTATTATAATTTTGAAGACACTTAGCATTCAGAATCGTTAAGAATAAGACTGAATGTCCAACAAAGTTGCCAAGCAATTTGGGAGCAAGGGCCGGCATCCGACTTTTTAACTCGAATACTTGTTTCAAAATGGAAATTAAATCATCAGTATAAAATACGTATATCCAAATGCTAAGTATTAAGCTTTCTGAAGAAGGGGCAGCCTTTAGATTGTATGCAATGAAAAAAGTTGACAAGATTAGAATGTGTAGAAAAGGATGAGTTTATATACGTAGTACAATTAAGGAAGTCATTCCTTGAATGTAGCTTAGAATAACTGTACATATTAATTATATTACTGTTGTTCTACACACTCAAGTAACCTGAGATGAACGTTAACCTAAGGACATCACATCTGAGGGGCACTATTGGATAATATCTAATCAGCCAATAACATTTCATCTTCACTCACTGCAGAGACGCAGAAGGAACAGAACCAATCTCCGACTGGTATGGCAGCCAGCCTCGGTTTGCAGCAGTAGGTATGTGTTCCCCTGTCGCAGCCATCACACAGCAGTAGTAGAGACTCATTGTCCGCCTTGTGACACACGGTGCAGAACTACACAGATAAAACGTGTGGAAATACAGGAAAATGTAAACACATACATCATGTGTAAGTAAACAAATAAAAGAGTATCCAGCCAAGATTAGACTTCGGTCACTTGGCTGGTTGGTGTAACACGTTTCCAGTGATTATTTGCTTATCATGATAGCCTTTGCACGGCTCAGTGCAATTACGTAACTCCCTTTATTCAAATGAGTACTTTTAATACGTATATTATACCCCCAGGGTCGCAACATCCGATTCTCAAGAAACAAACTGCATTTCTAGATGCTCATAAGACTAGAGATGAACCACCTCAAAGATAACTTTGATGCAGTTAGAAGAAATGCCTGCCAATACAAAAGCATCATTACAGTCAGATCGACCCTTACCACTTTGACTAGGGACTTCTCCCACGCAATGCACTGTTCCAGTCTGACCATACACATTGCAAGTTGAGATGCCGAGGTGGCCTTGGAGATTGCTTCCCTCCAAAGACAGAGTGAGTTGCTTGGAACACTGCTGTCTATGGCTACACAACGAAATGGAGAGAGAAATACATGACATTCTCAGGAATGGCAATGCTATCAGAGTTCTTATAGGGAGGTGAATTGAAGACACCATAAAAGCAAACAAAGACATTAAATTAGCCAGGTTACCCTTTTAAAATTTACTATTTGTAATTACTTGTGATATTTGCTAAACAAAACCCTCTATAGTTGCCATTGACAATGCTTTCTTTACTTTTGAGGCATTTCGTACGAAAAATCTAACATACCATTTTTCTTACATGCAGAAGAAGGAAGAGAAGAAAAGAAAACAGAAAAGAAAGACTCCTGTATCTTCATCCAAAGCTCTCTCCAGGTTTATTTCCCCTATAGGCTCTTTTACAGAATAGGTACAGCATGTAGGAAAATGGTATATTAGATTTTTTATGCTACGTACATATATCTACTTAAGATAAAGGTCTATAGAGAACTAAACCTAGTGAGAGCTTTGGAAGAGGATATAAGAGTCCAGACAGCTGTTTCTGGGAATTACACCCTTAATTAATGACCCTGGGAATCTTTGTCTTCTTGATCTTTTGTAAGTCAGGTTTATATGTGTTATGTCGTGGTGATAATCTGTTCCTTGAAAGAGGAAATACAGCATACACACATATGTACAAGGACTCCAGTTTTTGGATAATCAATTATAAAACATTTACTAACCTAGTTCCTGCTCCCCTTCAAAGTCTACATCTGATGAGAAAGGCGGATTCATGTTGTTTGGATCTACAATACTTTCAATCATTAGCAGATATTGACCAATCAGATTCAAGGCCTCCTCATTACTCAGCAGCATACCTAATTAGGTATGTACAAAATACTGTAAAGTAAGCAAGTGACTTATGCAACCTCTCAAAAGATACAGAACAGAGCTCGACAGAAAAAGAAAATTTCATCCATTATCCTTGAGATGGTTCATCTTTGGTCTTTAGAGCATTTAGAGATACCGTTTTCTGGAGAGTGAGACATTTCGACTCTCCAGAAAATAAACTGTATCTCTAGATGCTCAAACGACCATAGATGAACCATCTCAAAGATAAGTTTGAAGCAGTTAGAAGAAATCCCTATCATTTAATTCATTTACTTACCTTCTAACTGTGTCATAACAGCATCTGCTGCTAATTCATCTTCAGAAAGGTTCTGTAACATCACACAAGGAGTAAAACGAATGAATGAATAACCACTACATTATCACAGCATGTATAGCCAAGCTAAGGCTATTAAATTCAATAGAAACCACCTCTCAAATGTGAACCCCCCTTCTCCATCATAGACTGCGGTACTGCAGTACCATATTGGAAACACATAGTCAAGTCAACTCTTAATAAAAAGCAATAGTTTAAAATCAAGTCTGCTTTGAGGCACTCCCTTTATGCATCGTATTGCATATTGTATATACAGTGAAATGTAAAGGAAGATCCTCTATAGAGTTACAATGAAATACATACCTTATCATTTAAGTTTGCTATAAAAAGACGATCTTTCATGCCAACAATTTCCTTAAACACGGTCAAACAAAAGGCCTTTTCTTCTTCTAAAAATGACTCATTGTGGACTTCCGTTGCCCTGACTTCAATATCTATGTCATCAGGATGGTAGTCCTTGGCAACTTCAAGGGCAGTATCTACATGTATACGATAACAAACAACTATAGAGTCAACTGCTGGTAAGAAATATAGATATCCTACTCACAAGGGAAAGGGATAATACAGTTATGTATATATGTACGTATATGTACACAGGAACTGAACTATTTGAGCTATACTAGGTATAGCTCTATACTATAATATCAAATGCCGTATATCTGGAATTAAATGTATATGTCTGAGATTGCAAGTTTTTCCTGATCTTTTGACATGCACTGATTTGACATCTAGTAATTCCATATACGTACGTACCAGTCTGTACACCCACCATCTCATTTCACAGTCTTTTAATCACAATGTTTAAATTACGTATGTATACTCATAATTTGGATAAACTGCAATCCATTACTCTCACATTCAATTCCCTATACACAGTAGTACATTCATATACGTAACATCATGAATGTAATTAACTAAACATCCACAGAATAACAAAAAATGGCAGCAGCTTTGGAGTTCAATGATACTCTCTTTCTACTACACTCTATGCTATATACACCCCAGATATCACACGGTTGCCCTGGTAACGTGATATATACATATATACACCAACCATAAAGTGAAGATATCCCATTGTCTCTATTTGGATCAGTGATGGTGTCTTTGGCCTTAATCAGTACCTTTGAAAATGACTTTTCTCTGTAGCCTCTGAATAGGTACATGAACAAAGGAACACTCAAATAAAGCATTTACAATTCTAAACCAACACCCCACCTTACCTGGGACACACCCCCACCTTACCTGGGACACACCCCACCTTACCTGGGACACACCCCAACCTTACCTGGGACACACCCCACCTTACCTGGGACACACCCCCACCTTACCTGGGACACACCCCACCTCACCTGGGACACACCCCACCTTACCTGGGACACACCCCACCTTACCTGGGACACACCCCACCTTACCTGGGACACACCCCACCTTACCTGGGACACACCCCACCTTACCTGGGACACACCCCACCTTACCTGGGACACACCCCCACCTTACCTGGGACACACCCACCTTACCTGGGACACAAGCTCTTGAGCAGATTCTCTGCATCAGATCCTTTCTGAACATAAAACCACCCATCCTTCACATCTACATATGTATTAATATATATGTACTGTACATACTTGCATATAAACATGGGTCAGATTACGTAAAGAGGTCAGATTTTAAAGTATTTACATACAGTACATACGTAGGTCATACACAACACAATTGTAAACCTGAAAGTTCACCGAAATAATCTTACTTGAATCAACTTTCTCTAGTAGCTTCCTGGTTGGCTCTATCTTTCTTTTGTCAATTTCAGCAATCAAATTTTGAAAGTTTTGATTGAACGCCTTCCAGGATCCAGCCTCAACTGAAATGGGAATGCAGAAATGGCTTGCCTCCATCTCATTTGCCATGGTGACCACAGGGGGAACCTCAATCTGTAGGGTCATGCTCTGAAGGTAGGGCATGACAGAGTTCTCCACTAAGCACAGTTGTGCCTCTCCCGACTGTGTCTGCACGTACATGTAGGAATACTGGTTGGCAGACCCTCCTACACAGAAGAACAGTATAGAAGAAAGACACAGAAACTATCTAAAAATAATCAAATCAACAGTAAAACCTTAAAACAAGGTTGCTATAGTAATTTAGGAATGTCTCCATTCTAAATCTAATTCTATAAATATGATTCTGAATGCTTAAGTATCCTCAAAAGTATAAAGAACGATAGAAAAGCTTAGTTACAACTAAGTTTACCGAACACCACCATTTGTAAATACGTACATATGCATACACATAATTATTATATGTGTTTGAACCTCTAAAAACAGTACATGCTTCAGGTAATAGATACAACTTCTCAAAGAACCAGGTACCTCAAATAGGTACATACATACAGCAAACATTCTCTTACCATCTTCCTCCCTGGGTAAGGCAACTGTCTGATCACCCAGTACAATGGCATTTGGAGCTGCAGAGACTTTGGAAGAGGAGAGTGTCCCCACCTCCTCAGTGGTCACAGCCTTACTCTGCTTGACAGATACTTTTTCAGTTTTTTTGACCATCTGCTTCTCATCTTGAGTGCTACACTTTTCAATCAGTCGCTGAAGGTTGCAGGGAATGTTGCAGGGATCTCGAGGTGCTATGCTGAACCAAATATCAGATTGCTTGTCCACAGGTAGATTGCTTTTATAAGGGTCCTCTTCACCGCAAGGAATACTCTCTGTCTCTTGTTCCATCTCTGCTCTTTCTCCTCCTGAAGACTGAGCCTTTTCTTTGTCTTTAGACACTTGTGGGCTCCTTCTTCTGACATCTCTTTGTTGTTCCAGAGAGTTGTCTGCCTTCCCAGATGATGTAAAATGTGGTTTTGTATCTTTCTCTGATGTCCTTGCCTCGTCATCTTGAGCAAGGTCATGTGTGACTGTTTCTACTGGGACCATCTCCATTGTACCTGATACAGTATCTATACCAGATGGTGATTTTATTGTTATGGTAACTGATGTACTAGTCGGAGAGAGAGGCTTTGCAGAGCGACCAGTTTTGTTAGATTCATCCTTGAAAGAGGAGATGCATTGAGGAATTGAGAGAGTTAGATTGGCTGAAACCCGTCTGGATAATAAAGAACTTGATTGGTTTGTTGAGTCATAGGAACTACTATTTATAGCATTGAGGTCAGGCACTTCAGAACTCTGTATTTCTGTAATAGGCCCAACTTCATCAGATTGTGAAGACTCGACAGTAGTGGGTGGTGTCACATTAGAAGGAGGGTCTACTTCAGTGGAGGTAGTCTTGTTAGCAAACACGCCCATCTGATTAAGTGGCTGCCATGGATGAACTGAATTGGGATAAGCATTGACTCCTTCAACATACATTCCACCTAGAGTGGGTAGATTCCAGTAGTCCCTAGTGAACCGATCACAGCCAAAGGAGAATGCCCTCATCTTTCGTGATAAGGAATATATCAAGCCACGTATTCTTGTTTGTTTCTGAAGTGTAAAAATATCAATATTATAATAAATAATAATAATAATATTATTATTATTATTATTATTATAATATTCCATAATCAAAGCAAACCACAAAAACACAAACGTCAAAATAGTCCAAAACATTACAGGCTTTGGTTCCTTTAAGGATCATTAAAACTTGTTACCTTTTTCATCTTCTTTATTCTTCCTTCAAGAATATCTCTTGTAAGTGGAATATCTTCGTCACTAGCTACTGGAGACACGTCTTCATCATCTTCAGCAATCACTGAGTCCTCTCCTTCCATTTCTTCTTCATCATCTTCACTGCTGTCTGCTTCTGCCATCTCTCGGACCACCTGTGGTCGTTTGGGTGGTCTCCCTCGTCCTTTGTAAGGGGGTGGCTTGGAGAGGGCAGCTACCTCCTCGGCAGTGATGTGCTCACGATTGAACACAGTACGGAACCGCTTTAGCTTCAAATTCACCTTCCATTTTTCTCTTCGCAAATTGGAAATCTGTTCCATTCTATTATCTATTTCCCTATAGAAAAGAGGAGAAGAGAAACAGGTAATTTAACTTACGTACGTACCTACAGCTGGATCAGGTCTCTATTTTTAATACATTATATTTACATACATACATACAATGCAGCAGCTATTTATACAATTTGATATAGTATGATTTGAATTGAGACTTTAGTACATTAAACTCACTCATTTCACATAATATTATGATCTACAGACATTCCATAGGAATAGGTATTATGTTACATACGTACGGCATACCTGATAAGTGAGGGAGAGGATAGCAATTCATCAATAATGAAACACAAAATGGCTGTCTTTTTTGATGGCTCCATGACATTCAAAGAAACGTGATCCAAGTATTGCACAATATCATCAATTTCAGGAGGTAGATTCTGATTATTAATCATTAACAATCTAAACACTTCAGACACAGTGGCTGGAGTGATTTCAACCTCTTTAATTGACCAACTTCCATTCAACACAGACAACTTTAAGAGAGATAAGAATACATTCAGCATGAGAACATGAAGGATAAAATTTTGAATTTGAAAAAACATACAATGGAATCTCATTATAGTGAAGCTCAGAGGGGACCAAAAACAGTTGAATATTTGACCGAATATTCACTATATTGAATGTATAATTTAGTATACAACTTTTGCTGGGGCTAGCAAAGTACTTCAATATACTGAGACATTTACTATAAGTGATTTCGCTATAACGAGATTCTATTGTAAATAGTGAAGTAAAAAGAATCAAAAATAATAAAGTAGTGCGTTACATCATGAGAATTGGTTAGCATACACTATACTACGTATGTACGTACGTACAAAGCTCTTTTTAAGGCATACTTACTAAATTTACAGAAAAACAGGAAATCATTGAGAGAATTACCTTGCTGCCACAATCGAGAACAAGAGCTTTGACAAAGGTGACAAATACTTGGTTAAATAATGTATTTTTCTCATTTCCAACTTTACCATGAAAAGAGGCACAGAGCTGAGGGAAAATGGGGACGTTATCTACAGGGGTAAAGAAAGGGCAAATTAACAAGAGGAATATATAGGGAATCACTTGTACAGTAATTGCAATATACGTATTTATTGTGGAATCTAAACTGAAGATACAAACTGCTTTTATTGAACATTAATTGCTCTCAATGAAATACTATTGAAACAAGAACATATGTACATACTACTATATATCATACAGCACTGAGTGTCTAAGTATGTAAGTATACGTATATGGATGGACCTACCTATCTCTAGAAATGTTGCAAAGGCATTCATAAACTCATATATGACCTGAGCCTGGGCAAAGGCTGTTGCCGTGAGACAGACAGTTGGCAATGGGGTCAGGTCAGGTAGAGGAGGCACTCCCTTTACTGCTAAATCTTCTATTGGCTTTTTCAGTTGGTATTGGATTTCAAATTCCTTGTGTTGATGTTTCTATAGCAACCATAAAGAAGAGAGTCTAAAATTATAGGTGTTATAGAAGATTATTTCCATATAAGGTGAGACAATAATAATAAATTGCAAAGTTTGATCCATCTTTAGTATGAAAATGTTTTCCTCTTAAACCTTAATTGTATACAAGCATAGTATATGCTAAACAAATATGTGAGCCAACAAAACTACTAAATAGATGATAGGGATTTCAACCTGTGCCAAGAGTTACCCTTAAATGTACGTACATACGTAAGTCTGCTTTTAAGCATAGGAATCTTTTGAGAACAATCTTAAAGTTACATAAATTACATTATAAAGTTTGGGCAATGGCTGCATACACATATACGTACATAGTATATAGGTAACTGCATTTCTCAGGTGACCATGAAGAGAAGATTATTGTATTATCATTAATTAAGTGCCTCCAATAAAGGTTAATGGCGCAATGTACATATGTACATACGTATGTACGTAAAAGTGATATTCATAAGTGCTCTAATGCTATATGTACCTACATACGTATGTAGGCATTACAGAAAGGAGTAATTTACCATCCTAACTCTGTCGTCAAGGCGATGTGCCTTATTCCTCTCTATCAGGTGATAGGAGTGTTCCACTTGTTTCTTCCTTGCTTCCTGCTCTTGATACTTTTGGACACGGGATTTTCGATACTCCAACTCCTCCTTCTCTCTTTGCCTAGTAGCATGACTTAGCTTCTGTCTTTTCTGTCTCTCCACCTCATATTGCTCCTTTAAATAGTTACATCAGGGTAAGGCATATAATAATAACATATTGTTTTGGTAAACCATGCCCCTCCCCTCTCAACCACATGATCATCTCCATGGAAACCACTAATCAAAGTAAAATGTGGATAATGCCTAATTCCAGTTACCCTCAGGACCCTATATCTGGCTGCATTGAACAGGTTACCAGACATATTACATTATGACATACTTTAAATACTTTGAGAAACATGGGGTGCATTATGTCAACACTGGTGTCCACCTACGTAGTTCTCTTTGTGTACATATACACCACAATAATCCATAGTGACACATAAAACACTAGACAGACCTCCTTTTGCATTTTCTTGAAGGCTTTATCTTGAGCTAGTTTCTCTGCCCTTCTTTTGGCCTTTTCTGCTCTCCTCTTTAAGGCTTCCTTCTTTTTGGCCTGTGTATGACAAGAGTTATACCATCTACTAATCCTAAAATTCTCTATACTAGTGTATCCCATAAAGGTATCAATTAAACTACTGACCTCCTCAGAAATGTTAAGTAGTCGAGGTTTTCCAAGTTTTTTTAGTTTTTCAGAAGTAAATTTCCCTGTGGACTGTCCTCCCCCAGATTTACCAAAGCTACTGGTATCCATGGACACACTTGCAGAGGTGGAAGGCTGATCTGAGGTAAATACGTAGTTCATCTTGTACGGCCCTTCGCCTTTGGGAGCCTACATGTGTGTGTGCAAAGGAAAGAGATGTATGATTCATGCTACATCTGGGAGGTTTGTGGTTGTGGGAGTAGTCAGAGCAACAATAGAGGCCGACAGTGACGTCATTCTCCTGAATAGCACACACAAACTATTATTGCCTATCCAATCAACATATGGCTTAACTATCTGGCCAGCTAAGCAAGTCATTATCAAGTTATAATCAAACCAGAAAGTGATTATTCTTAAACATCAAACACTAAAGAAGTAGGACAACTAGTTATGACCACCAGTGCTCTGCAACTGAGCTAACATCACCACAGTATTTAGTTCGTCCAGGTTTGCACTCTTATAGTAACACCAGTCACCATTCACAGTGATTTCACTTATCAGAACAAACTGATAATCGGAGACCCAGCCCATTTCCGGTGGGAGGAGTCATCTAAACCAATTGGTCACTGGGCCACCATCAACCACAGGAGAGCTGGGATAGGTATGTACATGAATAATCAAAGAAATTATCAAACCACAAATAATCATTCTCAATCATACACTCAGGATTACCCTGCAACTACAATCCATTGCATTATACTACAATCACTGCTGAAGACTGTCACTACAATGAATATCTTCTGGTCATGTGATTATCATGTGTCTAACAACTATGAATATAATTATATTACTGCTAAAACCAAGACTGTCACTACAATGAATATCTTCTCGTCCTGGTCATGTATCTAACAACTATATATTAATTAACAGATATTGTATGGTTATCTTACCATCTGCTGAAGAATTGAGTAAGATTGTCCAGCTATCTTTGGAGGACGACCTCTTCTTTTAAACATCTTCATCCCCGGAATCATTTGGCTGGATTGACTCAACTTCTTCTTAGGCAAATGGACCGGTTGGCTGAGAGCTTCATTCTTTCTCTTTCTTCCTCTCTTCCTTGGGTATACAATGACATCATTTGCAGTAACTCCATCTTCAGTAGGAGATATGCTAGGAGGTGTGGTCCGAGGGTTTATCTCTTCTGACATGGGAGATGCTTGAGATAGAGTTACTGACTCAAGGGTGTCATTGATAAGTGATTTTTCTTGATTTTCTGAGGACTCCAAAGCTGCTATACCATGAGGTTTATCAAGCCTGAGTGAACAGATCGAGGCTGGGCTGTCAATTTCCTCTGCAAATGAGTCTTGTGCAGGTACTACCTGTACTACCTCATTGGACTGTGAAAAGTGGGCGGATACAGATACAAATTGATTAATCACTTGTATCTCTACAGCACTGAATGGAGTAATAGCTATAGATTGTTTATTTCGATCTTTATGTTAAAATATTTGAAAATGGTGTGTGACATCACATGTACCCAAACCTGGTACTCTAACTCTTGAAGGGTTTGGTCTGAATAGGACCTATAAATATCTAGATACAATATTTTCTGTAAATTCCAATTAGATCCTCAGGAATGTCAAAATGAATTACGTAATCTCCTGGTCCTCCTAAATTATTAATTAGACTTGCCAGTTAAGATCTCAGTTACTACCTATTTCCTTGATTAAACACCACCCTCAAATAGACGTCACACTTTAATTGACCACCTCGGATTTTCCTTACACTGTCGAACAACAGTTGAACAAAGGCTGCCTAGAGACCTTGTGCCCAAGCTCGTATGGTTCGTGATGCACACTCGATGTCTGCTGCTGAGAAATCGATACAATCTGAGATTAATAAACGCTGCCTTCAAATAGATACCATACCACGAATTAGCATGAAAAAAATAAACACCGCAGCATTTAATCGAGGAAATATGATATGTACGTATCTAACCTGTCCACTGGGGGTTGGTGTACTCTCCTTGGGGTAATGAGGAGTACTAGAGGAGGGACTCGTCACTTGACTGGTGGAGCTCCTGTTTGAGTGAGAGCCTTCAGTGTTCTTTACTTCATCTGCCCCGTGCTTCTTCCTACATCCCAGGAGTCGCTTATCCACTGTTAAATTCTTAGTTGCAATCTCGTCCTCTGATAGTATTCTCCAACTATTGCCATCCTGTACAATGTATGTATTTATATGTAAAGTATGTCATAGGTATACATATATATATGCAGGGTAATTGTGCAACAGCTTGTTTGGAGGTGATATACTTGGAACATATACATATGTACGTACGTATGTTCAGTATATACTGTACATGCCAGCAATTAGTAGTAATGTATAAAAACACTTTATAAAGCCAAATTCAAAATTCAATTCTGCACATAATTATGATTGACGGAGGATCATGAACAAGCTAAAACACCATTTTCAACATGCTATATCTACTTTAGAGTAAAGGTCTAAAGGGAACTAAATCTAGTGAGAGCTTTAGATGTGGATACAAGAGTTTTCTACATGATATATATTTACTATAGTAAATTTAGAAAAGTAGAATTAGCATAAGAAAACAAAAAGAGATACCATGCTCCAAGGAAACACTAACTTCTTGGGACTCCAGAAATTGTCCAACTCTAATTTTAGTACTAAAGCTGAAGTTATCAACAGTCAGATCTGTGATGCTGTTTGTCTCAAGGTAGCGTGTTACCTCCTGGTAAGCTCTCAGTCTCCGCCCACACGGAGTGGTGTAGCACACGTCTGCCTTGGTGTGGGACCGGATCATAGTCTCACGTCGCCATCTGTAAACAACAACACAAGTAAATAATATGCATGCGTTAGTAGTGATAGGTGTTCCACAGTTAAATTGGCTCTGTAAACCACCTCAATTTAAAGTCTAAACTTCAAACATGTGCTGCAATAAGTGCTGCAATTTGTTAAAATAATTATCAACCTTAAAATTCGCAACAACTACCCCTTGTCCATGGATATGCCTGTATACATTACTTACCCTTTGGTCAGTGGCACAAGAAAGAGGTCAATGTTAGTGGGTTTACGTCCCCTTCTCTTCCGAAGATCTAACCGATCTGGCGGTGATCCCAACTGAGGGGCTGTTGATTGGACGTATATCTGATCTCCTCTTACCTGATGGGTGGGGCTATCCATCACCGTGGAGATGGTCATTATGGGGTGTGGCATGCTGGCTGTGGGAGGGGACCATATCATGGCCGATGAGGAGATGGTGGACTTCACCTCAATGACTTGGTGAGGCTGGTGTTTGGATCCATTGGGTGAGAGCTGCTGTACTGTAACATACTTTCCTTGCTGGTGATGCTTTTCTGCCACTTTTGTATGAGACTTAGCTTCTGATTTTGGTAAGCCCAAGTTGGAATGGGACTTGTGTTTCTTAATGGTGGATTTCGCCCCGCCCATAATTACAGATCTGACAGCAACCTCTTTATTGTGGGTGGGCGTGGCATCTTTAGGTTCCTTCCAAAATTGACCGGGAGATTCACCAGTGGGTGAGACAACTGACATATGAATGGCTTTGGATGAGTTTGACTGCTTTGATCTCTTGCTGGAGACCTGCAAAGAAAGAATCAGATCAGGTGGTTCCATATTCAAAAGTAAATTGATAATAAAACCACAAGTGTTTACTCTGCAAATACATAACAAAGGAAACAGTTGAGGTTAGAATTCAAACCAGGATAAGGGTCACTGGTTGTTATGCAACTGAACTATGTACAGTATACACAACTACAAAAGTGATACAATACATACGTACATATGTACAATATGCTGTATCATCCTCATTAATTTTCACTTCATCATTTATGTAATTCATCCTTTTTTATTTTATACTCAATGGGAGCCTTAATAGCAGCCTATTAGGAGAGTGGCCTCCCCAGTCTACCTAACCTATCATCACACTTCCCCAGGACAGCTGGTAATGGCTCAGCCACTGACTAAAAAGTGCCACAGCAATGCTCTCTTTATGCTTCCCCTCCCTCCTAATTTGGAATAAACTGGCCCTGTGTGCATTGTGCACAGCGTTGCCAGGAGTAATGAGACCTTGCACCTATCCTATTTCACTGACAGGTTGTATGTAGGTGTGATTAACCACAATGCCATTCACATACATTGTGTGGTTATTGTGTAAGACTCAATTATTATTATGCAATAGATATTGATAAAATTATCTGTACATACAGGCAAGTCCCAAGGGAAGAGGCGTGTCCCAAGGGAAGAGGCATGTCCCAAGGGAAGAGGCATGTCCCAAGGGAAGAGGCATGTCCCAAGGGAAGAGGTGTGTCCCAAGGGAAGGTACGTATGTATCACTCCTACTTACCTTACTCGTAATCTAAAGGTACATACATACAGGTACATACATACATAGTATATTCACATTTATGAAAAGCAGTTTCTATTTCACACATACATACAAACGTAACAATAATGGTGACAATTAAAAACTTGTACTACAGGAATGTGTGCTCACTTCTGATTCCTTGCTAGTACTCTTAGGAAGAGGAGGAGATATGACCCCAGGACGAAGGGCAGAGCTACCTTCTGGTTGGGCGTGATCATCACTACGGTTTCTTCTGTGTTTCCTCTTATATTGCCCCGCCTCATGTTGTTTGTGACTATGGTTACTGTGTCCATGACTACCGTTACCATGGCTATCATGATTATGGCTGCTGCTATCAGAGAAAACTTTTGCCTTTCTATGGCTACTACTGCTCCTACTACTATGGCTATTAGATGATTTCTCTCTGTGCTGGCTGTTGGATGATGTTTCCTTATCGTGACTTTGGGAAGTAGTTTTCAAAGAGTCTTCTTCTTCTTCCTGCGGCAGCAGCACCAGACCACCCTGCGTGTATGCAAGGGTGTATCCCTGTGGGAGCACAGGAGGCGTGGGTATGAATCCCTGGACGGCTGACATTTCTGAACTGGAATCCATGTTGATGAGAGGTGGGGGAGCCACAAGTGATGTGAAGAACATGGGTTGTTGCTGAGACTCGGTGCTGGAGGAGCTGATAAGAGTCCAAGGAACGACGCCTGCACCACAATAGACCAAGAGGAGAGAGGCATTAAGACACAGAGATAATAAAACATCATCTTTTCTACAACTACTTGCTTAAGGTAAACTTTATATGTACTTATAACTTAAGCCAAACTTATATTTCATCTTTTGACTTAATTTTGTAAACCTTGAGGGGCTTTTGGTTAATACAGTATACTACATGATTCAGTATAAGCCCACACAAAGTGTCAACAGACAATTGTCTGCCTCAGTGGGTTATCTAAACATCCACATAAGTGCAACAAATATTTTTATATAGCTTACACAGTCCCACCAACTGTAGTAATGAATAAAATATTGATAACACAATTTTATAGCAAGATAATAAATTGTACACATTTCATCCACAGTACATACATATGTCATCAACAGTATGCATGCATGTCAGCAACACTACATACGTATGTCATCAACAGTACATACACATGTCATCAACAATATGTATGCATGTCATCAACAGTACATACACATGTCATCAACAATATGTATGCATGTCAGCAACAGTATGTATGCATGTCATCAACAGTATGTACGCATGTCATCAACAGTATGTACGCATGGAGGTTTGTCTTGTGCAACATTTGAAGGATTGTCTTGTGCAACATTTGAAGGATTGTCTTGTGCAACATTTGAAGGATTGTCTTGTGAAACATTTGAAGGATTGTCTTGTGCAACATTTGAAGGATTGTCTTGTGCAACATTTGAAGGATTGTCTTGTGCAACATTTGGAAGGAAGAGACTGAAAGATCACGTTACATTGAAAGATCATTACACAAGTAAATTTCTTACAAGACTTGATCTATGAAAATTAAATCAATCAAATCTGCAAGTATACATCCTTTGATAATAGTAGAACTAGTAGAAATTTATAAGATACTTTACAACTACTACGATAGCCGATACAAACTTTGATAATAAAATTTTAAGCAGTAGACAGTTACAAACATAATAGTGGGAATGTAACAGAAATTCTAAGACTTCAACTAAATTCTCTCTTAACAAGGCATACATACATATGTATAAATGCTTTGGACAGTTTCAGTGATTCATCAGTCAGCGCTGATTTGGAAGTCATCTCTCTGACAGTCAGTTGAGTAGTTCACATCTCATCATTAAATAAGCTTTACTGCTTATAATGCAGCGAGGCACACTGTACATACGTATATGATTAATAGAACATCAGCAACATAAAATTCAATAAGTTTGATGGACGTTTCAACCCAGAGGTCTTCATCAGCAATATGACGAGGGGAGAGGTTACAGAGCAAGTTTAAATGGAGGAGTAGTGGCAAGTGAAAATATTTATAATAATAAATCATATACCACTATTTATAATAATAAATCATATACCACTACAATGTTCATACGTAAGTAAGAAATATCCCCCACTCATTCAGTGATACGTATATGCAACAAAATGTAATATCTGTTTGAATAGCTACGTACATACGTACTTACTACATTATAAGCTATTCTTAAAGAAATAAGAAACTACATACTTCAATGGTTAATGCAGTAGTCACACTGATACAGGCCAGGAAATAGGAGATAATGAAAATATGCTACATAATAATATAAACATTACATTCCTATAGGTACGTATTATGAAACATTACCAGTTGGTAATTATCACACAGCAAAGCCATCTAATAGCACATGAATGTGGATCTCATTACAAATGGATAGTGTTAAAATTAAAATGGATAACATCTATGTATTTATATTACAGTAGAACGTCGATTATCCGAACGTCAATTATACGAATCGTTGATTATCCGAACATCGTCGCAAGATGCTGACTCAGCAAAATATGGCTGCCAACCAACGGAAGAGAACTACTAAGTATTAATACTATTTTAATTGCAAGTGGGATGTCCCATCAGCACACTTGTCTGGTCTTAGATACAGAGATACTGGTACTGCAGACACTGTTCGTTTTGTAAACATTAAAACATGTTCCGACATTCTACAATGCTCACAAAGTGAACTTAAGATAGAAAGTAATGAATGAATTACTGTGATTAGTTCAAAATATCTGATGTTTCCAGTTGCCTGGGGTGAAGACACTTATTCTACTTATCCAGACATTTAAGCTAAGCAAGTTCAAGTCAAGTGGACCACATTGTAATTCATTTTTTTAGTTCTAATATGAAACATGCTAACACAAGATACACATTCAATAATTACAAAGGTATTCAGTGTAAACTAAACACCAGTTCTTCATTGCATACATACGTACCTATCTATAAGTGATAGGATAGCTGCTACAATCAAGTGTTCCATTCATACTACCTAACAGTTCAACTATCAAGCCTGACACCTTATTGAATCTCACACCAAAGTCACCACAAACCATAATAGGAAATGAAAATAATACCTACCATACCTATATGTATGTAGTGCAGTTGCTACAAAGAAAGTGTTTATAATAAATATTCCTTCTAGCTGCCTTGAATTTATCTTTGGGCAGTACGTACATGTTTTGACTCATTGAGTGTCTAATTATTGCACTTTTAAAGAATCAAAGAATTGAAAGACATTCAAAGGCAGGCGTTTGTGCTGCTCTATATTTCTGAATATGATACACGCTCTCACATCCAACATACATACGTACATATGTCTGTAAACATCCATATCTATCAGAAATTTCAGGCAACAGAAAATTCAGTACAATGTTCACTGATATGGTTTACGTACCAATTAAATTAATTAATTAATTAAATGTGCTTTGTTTTAGTGTAGACCAGCATTACTGAATGGGATACTTTGTGTTAAAATCATCTATCTATCCAACCATCTATATATCTATCCAACCATCTATATATCTATCCATCCATCTATCCATCTATCTATCCATCCATCTATCCATCTATCCATCCATCTATCTATCTATCTATCTATCCATCTATCTATCCATCCATCCATCTATCCATCTATCCAACCATCTATATATCTATCCATCCATCTATCTATCCATCCATCTATCCATCTATCCATCTATCCATCCATCCATCTATCCATCTATCTAAGCACAAAGATAATTGCGTAGTTGCTGATTATTTTAGTAAGGAAAGTACGTACATTCTTATGGACTAGTGAAATGCAAGGATTACGATACAATTTTCGTCACAAAAATCCAACTTATTTCTAACTTAACAGACATATTCTTTATATTCTGGCTCCACATTATAGAAAATTGACTTGATCCAGTAATATCCATTACACTATATTTTGTTATTGAAATATCAAATAAAATGTTTTCAAAAGTACTTTATAGCCATTCGTCAACTTATTCAAAACTACATACATATATACACTGAAATAGATATTTTATATAAACAATACACACATACATATACATATGTATGTCATAAATGTACGAAAAAGTTCAAAAAATAAATCATAATAAATTGTCAATTAATAATGTATATTTGGAATATTAAATAACATTGAATTTATATCCTTTAAGATTTCTCTTAAATATTGACATTTTCAATTTAAGACATCACACCATTCAAGTCTCAACAGATATGTATGAATTCTTAACACTATATACCTATATAATCTAATAAGTTCTTCTAATTATGACCTCCCCAGTTACTAATTTAACAAGTGATAGTCTAGATTTCATACCAGCAGACATAGTTAGGTCCAACAATAAACCTCACATTAAAAGCATTTCAGTTCAATGCATCTGCATACATTCATATATGTACGTATGAGGGACACACAAAGATCCAAGAAGACAAAGATTCCTAGGGTCACTGATGAAGGGTGGAATTCCCAGAAATACATAGCTGTCTGACCTAGTGGAGAAGGAGAAAACTCTTGTATCCTCATCTAAAGCTCACACTGGGTTTAGTTCCCTACAGGGCTTTTACCCTAAATTAGACGTAGCATGTTAAAAAATGGTGAGATTATTCATACATATGGTTACGTACGTAATATAAATACAAATACATGTAAAGTACATACAGAGAAGTAAGTATGTATAGTTTATATAGGTTTCGGCATTTTTTTCTTCTTCTTTGACAACAAAAGAATGAGTTGGTGAAGCTTATTAGACAAATCACTTTATTAAATCACATTACTTACCTAGTACAGGGAACAGGTTAATCAAAGGTTGATGACCTTTGATTAATCAGGACACCCTATCCTATTCATGTCTATAAAGTTCAGACACAAGTACAGGAAGTTCAAAGATCAAGGAGGGACATTAATTAGAGATGGTATTTCAAGAAAACTGTCTGGACAAGTGAAGAGGAACAGTGGAATTAAGTCCTTATTAAAAGCTCTAACAAATAAGCTGTCTATCCTAATCACAGGTCTGGAGAATGAGGGGCTAAAGAAAACACCACTTACGTACGTAGGAAAGACTGATTGGGAAAACCTACAGAGCTACAGAGTGTCGAGTGTATTCATTGGGTACTTTCATCTCAGAATGGGAAGGAGGAGTGAAAATCTGCAGTAAACTCTTCTCTAGTGAGTTGCCATTTAGAAATATTTAATGACACTAATACAGCTACTACTATAATAAATGTCTCACTAATGTAAATATATAATAATGACACTAATATACATAGCTAGTACTACATCATATGCCTCACTTAGATATAATAATAATACTAATACAGCTACTGCAATAGATTCATACCTCTTGACTCCCTTCAATACAATACTTTGAAGATGCGATCTATTGCTAAGGAACTTTTTGAAATTACCTTCTAAACAACCTATGTATTTTGGTTACAACATATATAGCAGCTGCAACCAACATACACATAATGGATCAAGTCCCTTTTTAAGAGGTGGTATGTATGTATATTGTCACAAGGTTGCCTTAATTAAATATTTACACCATACAATTACCTACGTATGTGCAAACTGTAAGACACACACAATAATGCATACGTGCCTACATCAATAGGTCAACCTTATCAAAACCAATTTAATTGAGAAAATGGCTTCATGTCCTTTAGAACAAGTACTCAGTAATACTGCTACATACACTGTATGCATTAAATAAATAGTTAGCACTGGACAACCGACCCAATGAGTACTTACATGCACTGGGCATTAAATAGAAATCTGTGTGACAATGCCTACTTCAGCTATGTAATTGCACTATACATGTGGCCCAGGGGAGAAGTAGAGAAGAAAACTCTTGTATCCTCATTCAAAGCTCTCACTATAGGTTAAGTTCCCTATATACGTAGCTCTTTAATCGTAAGTACGTAGATGTAGCATGTAAGAAAAATGGAGTGCTTTAATATTTGTGTATAAGGAAGATATATCAAATCTACAGATCACATAATAATAAAGAACTATAAAATGTGAGAGTTGGACTAAATACAATGTTAAGACATACCTACATACACAATAATATAAAATACAAATGTGCTGATATCAACAATTTCTGAGCCAATTATCAAGATTAAAAAAATATTTTAGTCACAATTAATTTTAAAGCCAATGCCAGCATTCTCTTTTATTGTAGTTCAAGACAATACCCATTTGACTGTGCAGTAGAATCTGACATTCTTATGTATCAATATTCTCTATATATTTTCTAGGAATTCTAGCATCCTATTCTAATGGTATTTACATACAATTGGAAGCAGAAAAAAATGTGTTTTACACTGAAAACAACTACATTAATAAGACTGAGTAACTATTAAAATAATTACACTAGCAATTTATTATTGTGATAGAATATAGATTCATTGCTACGTTGTACGTTGTTACAACGATAATCCTAACTGTTTCACTCTATATACTACCGAAAGCTCACAATCCCACTTATCATATATTATTGTATTTTTGAATATTTAGTAAATAAATGCTAGTTCGGTCAATATAGCAAATTAACAATAAAGATGAAAATGTTTTTAACCAGTTCAAGTCAATGAATATTACTCCTAATGGATTGACAAGAAGAAATGGAGTATTATTATATATTATACTGAACAGAGTGCAATTCGGTATCAAAGGACCCATTATCGTGTCATTCTTTTGCCATAGGCTGCACCCTTAGCAGATACATGTATCACTTGGAAGAAAGTGTAAACTGCTATAAAAAGGTACATATTCCTCCACAATTAGCATCTTATAAGTGTAACTATATATGAATTATCAATTTGATAAGTTGGGAGTGGATTCTACATATATCATCACATTATCACAGAAAGGTCTGATGGCAAATAATTTTTTAGAGAATATACCATCTAACACTCTTCTCTATTAAGAATGATGTTCAAGACCTTAACCTTACTAACCAACTCACCATGGACATTATCTCTGTCTCCATCCTCCATCCTTAATCATGTGACTTGGGCAATGAATTTTCAATGATTTATACACAAAAAATCTTCATCAAACCATCTAAGTTTATTAAAAAATATACCAACATATCAAAAATACTTCTATTGAAATAATCATGCTTAAAACTACTTGTAGAGGATATACAGTTAAAATCGGGGGAAAATATACATCAGGATGGTAAAATGAAATCCACGATCATGTCAGGTCCTAGGGGTATGTATTATTGCCTAACATGCACTTTATTGCATGAACTGCATACAGATCTTCGGCCTTACAACACTGGGAGGTAAAGACTACGACGTTAAAAAAGTGGCACAATTTAGGCGTGAATCTTGCTTTATCGTTCGCTAACATGCTCTTCGCAGAGAATGCAAAACTTTTCAAGCGAAATCAACTTCAATATGCCATTTACAGTCATGTACATTCGTTCTCAAAATCTACATACCTGACAACGTACTTCACCTCCATAGAAATTCTTGCGTTAACAATACGCCTGTTAGTACTGAAAATAAAGCCACACAGTCGATGACGTCACAGCAATTATCTACGATCACGAAAGCGTAATAACAATTTGGGTCACGCATAAATTAGTTAGAAATAGCAGACATGTCTAAAAGTACATTCACATTTATAGTAATATTACTTAGCGAAATGCTTAAAATTTTTAGATTTTCAAAGAAAATATTTACAGGATTTCCGTAAGTGAGGCGATTAATTTTCAATCGTATCATGAATGGCCCTCATGCCGACTTTGTTGGGCATTTCCAAGAGGTTTCTAGAAGTTGTAACATTCCAGACATATTTGTGGTCTAATTTATTTTTCCATATTTGGTACATCTGAGGGCGGATCCCGTAATACATCATGAATTTCGCAAAACGCATACTTTATTACTATGCGATAACTACACGCTCTGAAGTGGGTATTTTCAGAGATTTAATAGGGCAAACAGTAGATATTTTTAATACATATAGGCTCTTAATCTTCATCATATGTTAATGACTAAGGATCTAGAGCCTATATATGCAGGATTATATATATATAGATAGACAACATATATGCATGAATTATCTAGTGCTTTTTCTGTGAATTTCACCTTTCATCAGTGACCCTGCGGGGACCCTTTGTCTTCTTCCTATATAATCTATATATAATTTGTGTGCCCTTGCAAAATTAGCTTAATTAAACACAAAAATGCATATATTGTATGCATAATTCCATTTAAACAATATTTATATATATCTTGGCTATATATATAGGTATATGCACCGCAGGCTTTTAACATGAAATTTCAACATTATTTTAATAATAAAACACCCAGTAATTAAGATTATTATATTTTATTCATGATCTTGATCAATGCATCTAGATTTGTATAATATATGCTTTGATGTTTTCTAATTTCAAGTATATAAATTGATTTGGGTTCACAGGGTAGCATAACATTTAATTATAACAGCAAATCATCCATTTCACAAATCTGACTGTTTGCATGCATGTTTGATAAAACATATTAAAATAAAAATCAATTAAAGATATATAATACATGTTTTAGTTAGCAATCTTCACAACATTTTTTATCGGATCCCTGCACATTGGACAAGAATTCTTGCATTTTTCAGCACAATCGTAACAGCAAATCTATAAGCACACAAGCATAGAACTTATAAATATCTACACATCTGCTTATACATTGTTTCAACAATCAACAACAATTACGTATGTCAACAACAATTAATTCAACAATTATGGATATTTTTACAATTACGTACATAAAGAATAATATGGTATATGCATGAGGTAAACAGCAGTGCAACTTCAAACATTTTAAAGCTGCAGACTATATATACCATGTATGTATTACACATATGTAGCATTTAGCATTTCCTATTTATAGGAATCTCAGATACAATCAATTCTAGACTGCATCAGAGGTTTCACTGTATATAGTGAGCGAGAGGATGCAATGAACCCATTTACTAGTATTTTATTCAACTTTAATACATTGGTCTTAAGTGAGTAGAATACATGAGATCATGTTTTCACTTCCAGTAAAATGAATACAAAACTTAACTTTCAGTAATGGCTTCGACAATTTATGTGAAAATGCTTTTAATATATCAAATTAATCCACTGTTCTTACGTATACAATAAACAAATAATACATGCAGGTAGCAATTAAGAATCATGGTAACAGCATGAGAGCTATTTGTTTGAAGATAATGTGTCAATCCAAGGTTTTGGTATATACATTAGTGAAAAAGAGGCATTTCATAAAATGGAGGCTGATTTTTACATCACAGAGAAACATGCACAGAATAATATAAAACATGCACAAAATGGCCTTTAAACAGTAAGAAAAACACATTTACAAATAGAACATGATTTTCCTATATAAACATATATAACCTATAAAAGTAAAGAGTAAGGGTATGGATTAATTTATAATGAACATATCTGTCTGTACACGACTAAACAATTATGGTTATACTTCCTCATGTGTACGTTTGGTCCAATTATGGTTTAGCTTCATAAGAATAAGTAAATGTTATCTTGTTAAACTACATGTATGCAAACTATTGCTCAAAATCACCTGATGTTTGCAGGGCAAGAGCTGAACCTCGACGCTATTGTCTCGACACACTATGCAACTGAAGAAAACAAAGACAAATCACACAATACGTAAATAAACAATCTATAAACATCATTTTTCTTACATGCTACATCTACTTTAGAGTAAAAGACCTATAGGGAACTAAACCTAGTGAGAGCTTTGGATGAGGATACAAGAGTTTTCTCCTCCTATTTCTCTTCTTCTCCACTGGGCCAGACAGCTGTTTCTGGGAATTTCGCCCTTCATCAGTGCATTACCCTAGGAATCTTTGTCATCTTTTTGATCTTTCGTGAGTCCTTGGCTCTCTGTGTTAAATGTATATCTGAGATGTATATACAACGAAATCAACAGCTCAACAGTGTACTTACATAAAGTAATAACAAGAGCTACAATCAATCAATCAATCAATTAAAGTATTATTTTGGATGGGAGGAGCCATTATCGAAATAGATTATTTTACAAGGAGGCCCACTGCAATATATACGTGAAAAGAGAATAGGAAATAATTGTGTCCATTGATAGAGAGAATTTAAGCAATTACTCAAATAATGACTGACATGTTCTGGTCAATGGATTTGCGCTGTCCAGGTGTCAGACGAGGACGAATAGGATTTTGGAACACCAGTAGGTGACGAATTTGATTGTTCAGTGCTACCTCATAAGGGACTCTCCCTTGAAAATCTTTGGAACTGATTGAGACCCTAATATCCGGTGCATTCAATAGCTCAATGACTATAGCATTGTGACCATGCATACATGCTAAGTGAAGTGGTGTCACTGATATGTGTCCGCCCTGTATAGAGGCAAATATGTACAGTATAACTCACAAATGTAATTAATTAACATAATGTTCTAAGCACATTAAGTGTAGTGTACAAACTTCCTTTTTATTAGGCCAGCTTAAATCTGTATCAGAAAACCTGTTTCCAACTTGTAAGAATACATGAAGTACAGTACTGAAATATATACAGTTAACTGTGTATTTAACTACATGAATAATCTAACACTTACGTACATGTTACATCTTCTTTAGAGTAAAGGCCTATAGGGAACTAAACCTAGTAAGAGCTTTGGATGAGGATTTTACTTGAGAGTTTACTTCTTCTTCTTCTTCTTCTATTCTTTTCTACTGGGTTGGACATCAGTCACCAGTGACTCTGGAAATCTTTGTCTTCTTGTTGATCTTTTGTGAATCCTTAGCTCATGCATAATTATTTACACAGACATGCAGGTATTGTATTCTAAGCCTTTACATCCTATAATTAATCCTACCTTTGCATTGACATGTATATTCTGAGCCAACAAGCGCTTAACTATACTCAGATGTCCCCACTGACAGGCCTCATGCAGTGTAGTCCAATTGTGTAGAAATGTTTGCGTGATTGGATCATATCCTCGCATTCTCAGAGTGTCCAACATCTCAATGTCACCATTACTACAGGCAACTAGAAGTTCTTGGGCACCGTGAGCCAGAATCCTGTTTACAAGACCATAAATAGAGAGATTAGCATGAAGCCAAGAAATGTAACAGGGAACAGAAACATTACCACAGAATGTAATTATACAATAAGATGACAACAGGCCATGAAGATACCATGCAAAATCTAATACAGCATTTTCCTACATGCTATGCCTATTCTGTAACATGCCTATGGGGAACTAAACTTGGAGAAAGCTTTGGATGAAGATACAGGTTCTGGAGACTTTTCTTTCCTTTCTTCTTCTTCTCCACTGGGCCAGATAGCTGTTTCTGGGAATTCCATCCTTAATCAGTGACCCTAGGAATCTTTTTTTGATCTTGATCTTTTCTGAACCCTTGACTCTCTATGCTAAATCTAGGGGTCTTATATATGCCAAAAAGTTGAATAAGGTGTTAATTACGTAAGACACATGAAGAGTTTGTCTGTGAGAGTGTGAAGAGGGTTTTAAAGCAATGAAAGGTAAAGTATTACAAACCATTTTGTTGTCACGCAATGGTTTAGTAACTTGGCAACATATCACATTGATCTATAGGCAGATCTACATATTACCGGATTAAATGATTTGTCAAAAATGCATAGCGAGAGGGAGGATTATGAAACTTTATTAGGTGGTTTAGCTCAATGCATATAAGTGGTGTACACAGTAAGGCAGCACTTATTTTATCTTTCTTTCCTATTTATCTAAAATCATGTTCATATAGAATCATTAATATATCAAAGAGTTGATCCCTATTAATTACACATTTACTTTCTACATTCTTTATTCCGTGAGAGGTCAAAGGGAGTTTCCCCATGAATGTTGGTGATATCCTTTTTTGCATGATATTTAATGAGCAGTTTGATAATAGGCAGATTGTCATTCATGGCTGCCTCATGCAGGGCTGTAGTGAGGGTGTCACTACTTCTGATATTCACATCAACGTTTGCAGCCAGCAATAGTTCACAGATGGAGAGGTAGCTCCTGTCTGCAGCTATATGAAGTGGTAGCTCCTCAGAAGCACCAGAATCCGGAATCTACGTACACAATAGTAGACCAAAAGAATTTGTAACATGCAGTAACTTAGTAGTATATATGAAAGTATAAGTAGACACCGTAAATGAATACCTTTGCACCACACTGAAGCATCCACTTGACATAATCACGCTCACCCTATATAAGAAACACAGTTGATACTACATCATGGACATACTTTGAAAAGAAATATTAGATGGAGACTGATTCAAATGCTGGCATTTTCAAATAATGAGAAAGACTAAACAGATCTAACATTAGACATGTTTCTTGACATTTAATTGACATTATCTTAAAAATATACAGCACATTAAAAGGTAAGTTAAGACATTACACAAAGGGCCATTTTGACTATGTTTTAAGACAATGCATTACAACTACCATTTCACAAAGGTAGGCCAATAGAGAGATTCCATACTGAGGTAATACTAGCATCTCCACAGACAAGTCCTTTTGGTAATCGTGAAGCCGTTCCCTAGATACCAGACAGAAACCATTAAACTGTGTACCTACAGGAGTGTATTTCTAAATACTCTTACTAATCTCTTAACAGTATTACATATGTACCAGCATCAATTGGATGAATGTGCAGTGGTATTATAGCCTCTAATCAGTCGTTCATAGTAAAATAATATATACATTAGCACTTACAACATTCACGGACTCCCTTGTGGAACATGTACATGGACAGGTACAGTTATGATTTGCCTACCGGAAAACTTTGCTGTTGTTCTCTTGAAAAGCTCTCAAAAGTCTTTCTGCAGGTGTAAACAGCAGGTCATAAACAGCTCGGATCGTGTCCACTTTCTCTTCACATTTCTCAATTGCAATTTGGGGTGACAGTGAAGTCATAGATTTCTGTAGTGCAGGGATGCAGTGGGTATATAGTATAGCTTTAATAGCAGGGTCTTTTTAGAAAGTACCCCAAGCAGGAGGAAGGGGAGCAAAATAGAATATAGAAAAGTTTGATGGGCAACCCAGTAATATATTTTGCTTGCTATTAAAAATGGCAGTTTGATTTTCTATAAGGACAGGGGCACCCCCTGTCACCTTTTAAAATAAATGCACATACGTATATACAGGTAACATTGCTATGGTCAACTAGACCAAACTGGGCAGGGCTTATTATGCGCCTTGTGGTAAGATACGGTGGTGAAGGCGTGACCTGATTGGTTATGGTATTCTGGGCATGCACAAATGTTGCTGATTTGAGGTGATTGATTACATAAGCACTAAATTAGATTACATACAAATGTATCGACTTCAGGAAGGGGCTTGACCATGGTTAGCACTAGCTCCTCCCCTCAAATTAGAGTTTAGTAAATACAACTAGTATTAGTGTTACGTAAGGGGCTATACGTATGCCTCAGAATACATTAATACAAAACATACAGACACTCAATCAATTCTATTATACATGGGTGGGCCCATTAACCAGGTAGTTGGCTATTTTACAAGGGTCCCATCAAATATAAATACATAGCTAAAGAGTACAAATAATGTTTATTGGGTAATGAGATTAATTAGGTATCACCTACCAGTCTAGAATAGTACTGTGGGTTCAAGTGAGACTAGAGTGGAGAGGGAGAGAATTTAAGTAAGCACAGACACAGTAGTTCTACTACATTGAAGCATGTCATAGTCAGTTATATAGAATTAAATTCTGCAATATTAAACTTAACAACTTCATATTTCGTTTTGATGCTTGATCATGAATGTAATTGTGAAGAATTACTTGATACAAGCAGTGAGGACCAACTTACTGATGGTCTTCCTTTAAATCGTATTTCCTGTAGCTCTTTGTCACACTTGTCCAGCAAGTCTTCCACAATAGACCTTACAGAGAAATGGCCGTCACTGCTTTCACCCTGCAGTACGTATATTCATATACGTATTTGTACATGAACATGATATTATACACACTAAAGCATGCACATAAAAGGGAGCATTTTCTTCTTACTTCAGTGTCAGCACCCATGGCAATTAAAAATTCAACAATTTCAGCATAGCCTACAAGAAAAAATACAAAAGTTAGAGTTTAAGAGAAAAGACCTCCACTGCTCCTTGATTAAGGTTACTGGTTCAGTCAACAAGAGACAGTTAGACCAATAATTGTGAATAAATGCATTTCTGTACCTTCTCTGGCTGCTATACAAATTGCTGGCAGCTGGTCTGGTCCTCCAATAACATTGACGTTGACATCAAACTCCTTGAGTAGCTTAACCATCCCTCTATATACACAAACAAAAAGAACATGATTGGTATGTTTGCATGCTGGAATCATTTATTAATACATAGTATATGTGGCCAATGGAGCAGAAGAAGAAAGAGAAGACTCTTGTATCCTCATCCAAAGCTCATGTTAGGTTTAGTTCCCTATAGGCCTTTATCGTAGAATGGTTGTAGTGTGTACATACGTACGTATATAGGAAATGGTGTTTAAATGTTTCTTAAGGTAATGTCGTGAGTTTCTGTGATCCTGCTTGGAATACATTAAGGGATCTGCTACAGTAATTAAAAATTGACCAAAACAACTATATACTTTATCAAAGAGCTATAACTCCCCATTTATTACAATTATTTACTATTACTTGATCCATTATATATAAATACAAGTATTCCAATCTTCTACTAATTGATCTTCTTTTAACACTGTTGTCAAAGTATGGAAAGTTACCTTTTTTATGATTAACATATACTTACTAATTCATAAAGTATATTAAATAAAACATTTCAACAGCTATCCAGCTACCTTCTTCAATGGCAATTAGCAATATACCCCTCATAAGTACACATAATATACGTATACAGTAGTGAGACAATGGTTGTAGAGTATGGCCTGACAGTCGGCCCTAACCGCTCAGGATCTAACGGTAACCTCTTCAACCCTTACCTGCCTTCATGCACCCTAGGGGTCTGACTAGTACCATATGTAACTATGCATGAAAAATCTAAGATACCATTTTCCTACATGCTATATGCCTATTCTGTAAAAGAGCCTATAGGGGAACTAAACCTGAAGAGAGCTTTGGATGAGGATACAGGAGTCTTTTGTTCCCTCTTTCCCCTTCTTTCATCTTCTTCTCCACTGGGTCACCCTTCTTTCATCTTCTTCTCCACTGGGTCAGACAGCAGTTTCTGGGAATTCCACCCTTCATCAGTGATCCTGGAAGTCTTTGTCTTTTTCTTTATCTTTGATCTGTGAATCCTTGGCTCTTTGGTATGTAAGTCATACACATTACATTAACTATTACAACAAGAACTGTGTAGCATCAAACACTCATAAAGCCAGATCTATGTTACACTCAAAGCCATAGGAAAATGTATAGTAGATAATCAAAGGAAACCCAACCTCAAAAGTGAATTTCAACACTTACAACTGTCCCCTCTGGCAGGCTATGTGTAAAGGGGTATTTAACTGGCTATTTCTTTGGTCTATGTATTCTTCTACATTCTTGTTACATCTCAAAAGCTCTTCAGCTGCATCAATATCTCCTGACTGTACCACATCACATAACGAAGGGGTTGCCTGGAAAAGAGGATAATCCTATCGTTAACTTTACAAATCACTACAGAGTGGAATCTGTACAGTATAGACACATTAACAATATACCCCCATGGCAACGGGGTATATACGTATATACGTATATACACATACATATCCAGATCACTAATGTTTTTCCTGCGACATGGCATAATGAACAGTTCTGATTATTGCCTGAATCACTTTTTACACTAAGCCATGCAGTGCATATCAACTACAAAGCTAATAGTATTCATTGATCAGTTGCATTGCATCATTGAAATCAATCATTGCCATGGTAAATGAGTTGTAGCCCATGGACTGGATGTCTGCCAGAATGTATTTATTACATTCCAAATGTACATACTAGCTGTAAACACAAACGATGGTTTAGATTGTCTAATGGAAGATTGTCTATGTTCTGCCTATGTCTTTGAGTTTGAGATGTACGTATGACTAAACCTTCTCAGATCATACTTACACTTACATTTTTATGCAAAGTTACATTTTTAAGGTGCTACACAACAATAAACCATAAAAGCATCACATCACTGTTTATTAATCTTGATTTGAATAAAAAACTTACTTGATTTGAGAACAGGTGTAATATTTCCCTCTTTGTACAGAGATTAATTGGGGTATTTCCCTCATTGTCCTTCAAGTCCACTCTGGCCCCTCTGCTGAGGAGCAGCTGCACAATATCAAAGTGATTATAAGCGGTCGCATAGTGCAAGGGAGCTCGTTTTTGAGAGCCACCAAGCAGGTTAATGTCAGCCTACAAAGACAGACAGATTGTTTACTCCAGGTGATATACAGTTAAATTTGAAAAAAAAAAAACAGCTTGGGGCCAGCTAAACTTGGCCTATTATAGAGGTGGCTGCATTACAGAAAACATTATGTATGGCTCATTACATATACATATATATGATTTTGAGGGGGGGGAGGGGGACTTTATAAACAGTCTGTAATTTGAAGGTGACCACTCTATTGATTCAGATGACCACTAACACAGGTCTTACTCTAATCAAAAACCACAACCTAACACCAACAAGTTCTCCAGTGAATACATATATAGCCATCTAATAGGGTCTAAATAGGCCTTTTGCATCAATACTGCTCAACCTTGGGAGGGAATAAAAGCTTCTTCTACTTACGTACCCCTCGGTCCAACATGAGTTGACAGATCTCAGAGTAACCTTCGATAGCTGCTAAATGAAGCGCACTCTTGTGTCGTAGTCCCAACACATTGGGGGGCAGAGCCAGTTGGTCAAAGCACTGCTTGATCTCTTCAATCCTGTTGTCAACGGTGGCTGAACACAGGAGAGCAGAGTACAAGAGGAGGCGGCGGATTTCATGTGACCTTGCAAGGGCTATTGGTGGCAGGTGGTTAATGTCCTTTATTTCAATGTCTCCGCCATGTTGAAGCAGACAAATCAATATTTCAGTTAAGCCGAGCTCGACAGCTATGTGAAGAGCACTTCTTTGATGTGATCCTCCAACTTTGTTTGGCTAAACAAGTAGGAAATTACATAAACATGCTGTTCACTCACAATACCAAACCTCCTGTCAACAATAAATCACAAATTCTCCCATACTAAACATACGTACCCTAAGTACGTATCATCAGTCTTACGTATGTTAATTATTACGTAGGAAAATGGTCATTTAGATTATTTGTGACATTTTGTAACTTGAGGAAATTTTTATGCAGGAGTATTTGTATGATATAAACTTTATATACATATGCACTCAATTGTTTGAAAAATGGGAAATTTTCATGATTTGAACTAACTACTAAAATATTTTAACAAGAATTTCCTGAACAACAGTAAAAATGCACAAACATTTCACTACTTAGCTGATCACCTAAATCTGTAGATTAATGATGCAGTTAGGATTAATACCAAAAAGAAATGATTTTTATTGAAATAAGGAGTAATTTCAACAGCTGGCTATTCAAAATTAAAAACCATGTAGTGAAGGAAGTTCAGTCATGCCCAAGTCATTAACCTTAAGGGGAAAACCCAAGAACACAGCATAGGTATAGTACTATGTTTGTGTAACCCTTAACAATGGAATCTGATGAAATGGAATTTCTCAGCTACTCAGTAATACATATAATATATACACATATACATATACATACAGTAATACATACTATGTATGTATGTTTTTAGCCCTTACTGTCTGCTACACATGGCATGTACCTAACCCCATTAGTTGTGCAATGAAAACATTTGATTTCATCTACGTATATAGTAATGTCATTCAAGAAAATACATTATATGCCTGGCTGATTGTTCAAATGAGGAACTTCCTTGAAGACCTTTAAAGGGGGCTTGGTTTAAGAATTGTAACTGTGTACGTATGTACATTTGGTGTCCATTTTCTAATGTGTAGGTTTCCCAGACATTGATGCAGTGCTATTCATTATTGTCCACAAAATCTATAGATCAATATCTATGGTCAGTTACACTGTTAAACTGTGACAAAAGGCAATAGAACTAGCAGCTGGTTATTTACAGTACAGGAGCAGAATGACATGTACGTACAAGCATTAAGTCATCAGATTCCCCAGTCAAATACCCTATTACACACTAAATTTTCCCTGTTTACTCAACCACAGTAGGGAATTATCACAACTAGACGAGGTCCACACTATAAACTTCCTGTGAATGCCTTAAAAGGAGTTGTTTACAAGATGTAACTGACTGTTGATCTAAAATGTAGGATTTCCTAGAAAATGACTCAGTGTTGTACTCACATCTGCTCTGTTGCTTAGCAACAGCTGCACCATAGGAAGGTCTGCTCTGGCAACAGCTACATGAAGCAGAATATTGTACTTGGAGAGAGGATCTACTTGCCAAGCAGCAGAATCCTGCTCGTGTCCCTGTCTCTCCTCTCGGTTGATGTCAAAAATGTTGAGTTTATTCTCCTCCTGGTCAGTCACTTCTCTCTGAACAGTTAAAATGACAGAAGGTAAATTATTCCATGCAGCAAAAAGCTTGCAAGAAGACAGAGATTCCCAGGGTCATTGATAAAGGATGGAATTCCCAGGAACAGCTGCCTGGCGAGAAGAGAAGAAGGGGAAAACTCTTGTATCCAGGTTTATTTCCCTATAGGCCTTTACTCTGAAGTAGATGTAGCATGTAAGAAAAATGGTGTGTTTGATTATTCATGCAAATATTCATTAACCATATACACAGATAGCAGCATAAAAACTCAAATATTACTAAATGAGTTTGTTTCTCTAGCTGCTATGCTATTTGGATGGAGAATGAATGCATAGTATACCAGAAAATGATGACCACGTAATGATGAAATTGAAAATGAAGCCACACTCATAACTCGATATCAAATACAATTACGTACATGCATCAACGCCCTCTTATTTTCGAAATCATGTAAATAAGAGAGAACGTATAAAAGAATTGCTTGCTGTAAACTGTACCAACAGATATCTGTTTAACCTATCAGTACTCTGCTACTAAGTTGCATTGTAACTGCGAGTCATTTGGTGACCTCTATGTTAGCAGCTCATTTCAAAAGTGGTGATTTAATTGGTTAAAAGAGGCAAATATTGTACGTATATATAGAGGCCAATACCACATACGTACGTATGTAGATACTACTCGCTGCATTGTACAAGTGTCTGAGTGCAAACGTTGGCCATACTGTAACAATAATGAGAGTAAATACAACACTTGATTAAAAATGGCTTCTTTCTACACTAACTATTATGATTACAAAGGCTCTTTATCTCAAGAAGGCATTGTTATGCTTATTTGTTATGGAAAGCCGAAAGAGCTTTGGATGAAGATACAGTTTTCATGCTATTTATTTACTTGCTCAAATCACTGGACTAGACAGCTGTTTCTGGGAATTATATCCTTCATCAGTGACCCATCTAATTACCAACTAATCATTGAAATGAAACACTCAAATAAGCAGACATCACAAACAAATAAACGTATTAGTAAAATAATGAGAATACGAGTAAAATAATTTTTATGCAACAGGCCGACATAAACCACAAAGCTACGTATAGAAGCCACTACTTAAGACATACGTAAAGTCATCTTGTTTACCTGTTGTTCAAGGAGATCCCTCAGCTTTTCAAAGCTTCCAGATCGGGCAGCAGAGAAAGCCTTTAGGGAGGTAACGTTCCTCAGAGGTATGGGTATCATTTGCCATACAATCTAGTATATACAACAGCAAATTAAAATTTCAGATAAAGATAGCACCATAGAGACGTAGTGTACATACTATACATCTCTGTGGCACTCTGCACAATTATACAGTGTGAAATACTGAGTTAATGATTTTATTACTGGAATATTGACTGCCGTATTTAGACCAACCTCATGATATTCTATACATTCATGGAAATAGCTAACTTTTCTGTAAATCACCCATTAACTATAAATTTACTTGTGTCAAAGTAGTCGTGTAATAGGTGTACTGTACATACGTATAACACTAGTATGTAGGTACGTACGTATGTAGATAATACTAGTCCAGTGCAAAGGTTATGATGTGATAGAAATAATCACTGGGAGATATTATACCTTAACAACCAAGCTAGTGGCCAAAGTCTGATCTGAGTCTGTACTTTGGTTGGTCAAGCATAATAACTTCCTGTGACTACTTCTATCACATATGTACAGTATGTACTGTACCAAGTACGTATGTATAATAGTCAGAGTTGCATCTCCCAAACAAGTGGAAATCGCTCATTCCCAGCCAAGAATTTAGTGGTCATTTCAATGAATACACAGTGGAACACGTATCCTATTAAATGTAGAGGGCAATCCTTGTACTGGGGCTTCTGTGTTTTAGAAGCAACAATATAGTTCATAGGTCTCTTCATGTATTCTCTTACAAGTTCACACTCATGTGCATATATGCAGTACAAACCTGATTAGTTGCAAACGTCTGCTTTTTGGAGACTTGTACCTTTGAGACCTTCTCTCCAGAAAGCTCTCTGTCTGGCTCATAGTAATCCAACTGAGCCAGATCTTCAAGCAACAAAATGTCAGCATCGCCAAGACAAGTCTCCAAACAGAACGTAACATTTGAACTGCTAAGCGTCTGCTGAGATTTCTCCCAAGATTTGGTATCATCATTGAATTTTGCCTCATTAATTTGAATTTCTGGAGTATTGCCTACATACATAAGTTACATACAAAATCCAAAATGACACATTGCAGTAATAGTATGCTATATAACTAGACTTTTGACGGCATCAATTAAACTATAAGGTAACTTGATGCAAATCACTTGAAGAAAACATTTGAAAAATACATATAATAGATACATATACGTCTGCATATGCTACATTCTTAAAATTAAATGTGCCTGGAATTAATGCATTGCACATGACTAAAATCTCAGAAGCCACAGATAAATAGAAGGCAATCCTAGAGGTACAAAAACAACTTAATGGAATATAGATATGTAACATATATGTACATATTAATTCCTTGTTTTGATGTAATGCAATCTAACTTGGCTGCGGTGAAGAGTCATTTGCTGGTTGAAATAGGCTTTCAATATCAATCTCTTCATAATTTTGAAGTGACATTCTAAAGTGTTGAGGTTTTAATTGACTTTCTAAGGGAAAGATAATGTCACAATTTTGGCCCGTTCCTATAATGGTCATCTTTGGGCCTATGATGTACTCCTTGCCAATTAGGGCTTGCAGAGTGATGGGTAGGCTGGTGCGCCTTCCCTCTCCTTCCTCACAACCCTTAAAATCAGCAGCACTCGGCAAGATCTTGTGGACCTAACAAAAAACAAAGAACTCAATCAATCAATCAGTCAATACTCAATTGGACCTCAGCAAAAAATCCCCAGTAATGGGGGTCATCCGTTAAACTACATATGCATAAATCTACTATATAAGTTCAGATGGTCTAGTTATAGTCAGTAGCATATCTCAATATTACAGAGGCAGGCCACCTGCTCAAAAGGGGTCCCTCCATCTCTTCCCGGGCTGCCCAAAGAACTAAATCATCAAGTGCATATATTCCCATATTAAATACACAACAATATAGCAGCAGAAATCTTTCCTTTTAGAAAGTATCATATGGCTACAATAAAGTACAATAAAGTATATTTGAGGGGGTAACCTACAGTTCATTATGTTTGTTTGCTGTTAAAAATTGGTAGTTTGATTTTACTCAAGAGGGAGGGATATTTCAAGGAAAGCTCCCACTGATACAAGCAAATAAAATTCACTATATATTAAAATTACTCTATGCTGATCACATATCATTTTTCTAGCTCAGAATAGCATAAAGTATACTGATTGGTTATGATGATTCAATGAGCATCAGAAATACCTAGTGAACAGGTAAATTTAGAACGTTTTGGGCCATTAATCTTCATCAGTTATATTGATGAGGACACTACATACACAGACATCCATCATTATACCTATTTGACCCATTGGTCAAAATGTTCTTAAATGGCTGATGCTCATGGAATTATCAAAACCATAATGACCTAGACAAATACACATAGCAATATGATTAAAAATAATGCTGTACACAGCTATGAGTAGGTTTAAAAAGTTAATAAGTTACTTTAATAAGTGACTTTAAATATACATTCTGAGAGTTGATAATAATGTGCTATACATAAATTAAAAGATTGAGTCAGTTTCCTCACTTAATAATGTTATAATTTAGAAAATGTTCTACGTAACAGTTTACACGTAAGATCACTGCGAATTATTCTAAAACTGAAAATGTGTTGTTGCAGAAACAAAGAAAAAAGTTATCCAACAAAAATGGGAAAATTTCCCAACATAACAAAATACAACTGTAGTCAAATAATAGTATCTCTTCTTGAATACGTAAATAGGACATTTGATCAAATTTTTAATTAGAAAGATAGCTATCTAGACCATTTCGGATAAGACTTCTTCTGTGGAGAACACTACAATCATCATTCGACCGACACTATGCCTAGGGTCTCTCGGTATCCAAACCCGCCCGGATGCTAGCTAGCAGATCCGATGCATTAGGACTCTAACAAAACTATTCCACAGTGAGGGATTTGAAAGACTGACCTTCAGCGCAAAGTATTCGTCCAATCTGCTGTCTGGATCGACACTTACGGACTGGTGTTCGAGAATGGCCGTAATAGTCTGTAGACCCGGTCCTATAACCGGAACACGCTTTTGGCGCCTTCTACCAGCTTGTTGAGGATTCCTTTCCATTCTGATACTTGCGTTTTCTGGATCTCCTTTGCAAACCTTGTCTAGACTTTCAGCACTCCCAGAAACTAGTCGCCATTTTCAATCAAAGGTATGCACTATTATACATAAATCAAGAATGACCGGCCGTTCACACCGTCCGCCGTCCCTTTATATCCTGTTTAAGAGTTAATTCTCCAACTGTAGGTTTATGTTTTACAAGTGAATTGTCTATATATCCACAAGTTCGGGTAACTATAGGTTTAGATGTAATGAATTCTAGTCGTATTGGGTACTTCCGCTCAAAACCACCAGAATGTACAATGGAATGTATCATAGACAATATACTTTTAATAATAATAATATAGCACAAGGAACCGTCCATCTTATATACATATCACCTGTATATATAAGGAATTCCACAGAATCTTAGAGTCTCTTGTATGTGTTGTGTACAAGTTAATTAAGTTGCTTATTCATAATGAAGAACAGAATATTGTCCTCAAGCAATGAAATACCAAAAAAGAGATCAGAATAAAAATGGATACAAGAATGATCATTTACACCATATCTGTCAGCTAAATGTGGTAATTGATTGTAAATTTACCATGCAGAATGTTGCTTCCATATTCCTTATAATAATTGAGTAATTTGAAATTAGCAGTTTGATGTTATATAATTGACAGCTAAGCTAGAAAGTCCAAAAAATGCAACATGTCTATAGGTCCTACTAATATTATACTAAAATAAGAGTATTTTTATAATTAAATCAAAATATAGCAAATAGTTAGCTTAGTAATTTGTGTGTGCTTCTCTTTTCAAGGAGAAGTTAACTGCTTTCCTGTACTTCATGATAAAAGTTGTACTGTTCTCTCTCCTTCTTTGGACAGTAAGTATCATGTTTGCTATGGGCGTACTCCTCTAGAAAGTCTAAAGATAACAAGTCTTGCTTGTGGTTTCGAAGGAAATAAATGTAACACTCTAACAAAGTTTCCTTATCATCTTTTAGCTCTTCTTTATTCTGTTGTCCTGCCTCACATTGCTTAGGCCCATCTGTAACCTTGCATGGAACTTCCTTTCTTACATACAAGGTTGGGTGATCCTCTAGCTCGTCCAGCACATGTAGCATTGCATCATCAACTTCATACACTTCACCACTAACACACTACAAGCAAAATGGATTTGATAACAACACACAATTTGTGGTTTATCCTAACCAATCAGGTCCCACGAGACCAGAATGATACAGAATAGTAAGAGCAAATTCTGAGTATGATGTACCATGCAAAAATGGCATATGGAGCAGTCCTTTATAATTATTCAAATTCTTTCTATAATGTACCCATACGTACTAATCCGTTGATAAGGAACCACAAGCTTTTTAGTTACTAAATATATATGCTCTTGCTTTTATACATACATACCTTGCCTTGCCCGGGAACTTCAAGGAGAAAAGGAATGTTATGTCTTGAGGCAACCACCAGCGGATATCTTTGAGTCAATTCTGCTAGTCCCATAAAGCGAGCCACACCATTCTCCTTCTTCAAGAAATGATGGTTGGGTTCTCCCCTTTTAAGAGTTCCGTACACAAACACTCTCCAAAGCCTACTCATACTAAAGAAAAATAGAAGATAAGTATTTGGTTAAATATATCTGTTTCTCTAGCCTATATATGTAAAAGAAAATAGATGCACAACTCGTTTATATCATATAGACACTTGTAGTTCATATAGACCAGCTGGACCAATTTTGATGGTATTTTGCAGATAATAATCTGTTTCAGTAGTGAAAGTGAAAGTGAAACTACATGAATATCATTATCATTAATAATACAATGACATCATAAAGAGGTTAAATAGTTTATATACAGTCAAGTCCAAAATTACTGACTCATCGCTTTAGATATAACAGTTCGGGCACAGCTTCTCCAATATTAAAAAATGCAACTGACGATCATTTTACCACTTCGCCCTACCTACCCGATTCGTGCAATGTAACGGTCCACACTTGAAGAGAAAAATCGTTTTCACTTGGTCCGCAACGGTGTATAACGTGTTACCGTTTGCGCCCTTTCAACGAAACCACGCCCACGCGCAAAAAGTGCGTAAAAATCCACCTCAAGGACATAAAATGCATATATATGTAATTTACATAGTCTGAAAGTAGAACATTGATAATTTGGAACATGAGACTGAGAGGATCCAGGAACAAAGGAAAGAAGCTGTTCGTGGACAATTTTGATTTTTTACTGCTTGTCTTAGCAACATTTCTAGGCATGGTGATGTTTATTAAAATAACGTAATGTATATGTTTTGGCATTTAGAAAAGCGTGCATTAATGGCTGCAAATAACCGAAAAATCGCTTCGTTGGTGATTTATGAGGTGTTGCTTGCAAATATATTGGAACTAGCCATTATAAGAGGAATACACTCAAGGAAGTGTATTGCGCAATCATTTCCCACAAAACTATAATAAATTGTACAACATCACAATTACATAAATATGGCTGTACAGCACTATATAGGTAGTATCTATAGCAGTAGTATAGCAGTTGTATGTAGTAGCTGAAAGTGACTGTAGCAATTTTTAATAAATCTATAGAAACTTGTTTAGTAATTATTATGAAGCAAATTTTCAAAAATGTTAACGTTAATATTTAATAGTATATTCATGCACAGTGTTTCCTTCCTCAAGTTCTCCTTTGTCTTACCCTTTCACTTTGACTCTATGAACAAAATTAGCATACACAATGTGCCCATAAATACAAATAATTCATACCACCATTTATAGTGTGACCATCATGTACATCATATATATTTAGTTCTAACAATGAACAGCATGAATGTAGTTTGTAGTTCATGATCACTGTTCTATATACATCATCATCCAAAATATTCCCTGTAGGGCATTAAGTTACTCTAAACCCTGGTACTGTAGCGTTGCTTCTTGTCGGCCTTTTCGATGATATTACAGCATCATCAGGCAATCTGATCTTTCTCTTTTTGGATTCTGAAATGTAGATGTTGTCCATAACTATTAACATAATATGAGAGTGTATAAGCTCACTTCTTTTCAGCAATGTAGGACTGTGCCTGTTCTTCTCTTCTTCTTCCTTCCTCTCCTCCTTTTCTTTCATTTTTCTCTTCTTTTGTTTCTTCCCTTTACTCTCCTCTTCTTCATTCATCTTTTTTTTACTCTTCTTCCTTCTTTTTCCTCTCCTCTTCTTCCCATTTTCCTCAGAGAGTCTCCTCTTCTTCCTTCATTTTCCTCTCTTCTTCCTTCTCTTTCCTCTCCTCTTCTTCCTTCATTTTCCTCTCTTCTTCCTTCTCTTTCCTCTCCTCTTCTTCCTTTATTTTCCTCTCTTCTTAATTCCTTCTTTAATGGAGAAAACAAAGGAGACAAGTGATGAACAAATGCTTTGGATGGTACATACACAATTGAAGACAGTGTCAGGAATTTTTACTTTACAACAAACAGTCAACTCCTTTACACCATCAACTCCTTTAGCATCAATTGCTTCCCTGCAGCACCAACCCCAGTTCCATTCAGCTGGAAAATGTAGTACAACAACAAGAATGGCACTGGAAAAACCTATTTTTTTCACAGCAAATGCTTGCATGACTGCTATTCCAATTCTAATGGTGCCGCTTGGCTGTTATTCTGAAAATGAACTGCTAAATATGGCATGACTTGTGCTGAACTTGTCCTAAAACGGAACATTCTATCTCTATCTAACAGTATTCTGTTAAAAATAGTGAGATATTCTCAACTAGATTAACTTATTGTGGCAGTATTCATCACTTTTATCATACATAGTGTGAATATCTCACTTTTTTAACAGGGTAGGCAATCATAAACAAAAAAACAAGTAAACAAATAAAAACTGAATCTAGAAGTATAGGTATGGCAGTGCTGCAAGATAGACTGGTACAAAACACTTAACAAAACAAGACATTGATCCTGTGGTACGTCTAACAATACAGAAGTGGCATACTAAAACATTAATCATACACATCACTTCTGTGTTTGGGCTCACCAAGAATGATAGGCTTTGATAGCTGCATGAAGCAGGGATGGTATAGGTTTGGCAGAAATTTATTCAAACTTTGGGTAGCCTATTCCCTAGTTAGTAAAATTTATTCACAATTTAGAACTTGCATAAGTTCACATGCTAGTACTATTCATTTGAAATAAAGAAGAAAACAATTTCAGAAATTATTAACCATTGCAATGCAAAGGTTGAGGACATTGAAACACACTTTGATATCTAGAAAATCATTGATAAATGACTGCAAAATTGCTTTGTTGCTGATTTATGTAATGAAAATACATTGAATAGGGCAGTCATGCTATGTTTTCATACAGTTTGTAGTGGCTATACTACGGGCAAACTGTATGAAACACTTTCAGGTTTCCTTTGACTATATACCATAAATTCCTTTATAGTAGCTAGATCCTAAGAATGGAAATGGCTGAAAATATGTACTTTCATTGACCTGGACTGAGATAGATAACTCTATCAAATGATTCCAGTCTGACTTGAAGGAAAATTCAAGTGTTATATAACTAGCTGGTTTGAACTTGTCTTATATACACATACAATGTAACTACATACAGCATAGTTTTAGTAAAATATATACGACTCCATTAAGGATAAAATTCAAATTTAAAACTATTATAATACAAAATATTAACCGCATGTCAAGCCTGAAGGTGTGCATAATTAATAAACTGCAAGTGCTTCCTCTAGTTGACACTTGGTTGGGAAAATGTAGGAAAAAATGATTGTTCAGACAACAATTCTATAGTTTGTTCTTTAAAAGTGCATGATTATAAGGAATGCATACACACTGTATATTAGTTGTCCCATATACGTACCTTCCTTTTCCTTTTAGGTAATGGATAATACACTGGAAAAGAATAAATCTTTACTGACTTTACAATATTTTAAAGTTATCTTAAAGGTAATGTTTACTAATTTTAAGTCCAACTAAATTTCGTAAACATGTAAGATATATTTAAGACATATAAGTTACTTAAAGTAAACTTAAAGGTCAAGTTTACGAAATTTAAGAATTCTCTAAAGTTCATAAATATATCATTACTTTTACAAAATTTAAGTATCACATAAATGTAACTTAAAGGTCAAGTTTACGAAATTTAAGAATTCTCTAAAGTTCATAAATATATCATTACTTTTACAAAATTTAAGTATCACATAAATGTAACTTAAAGGTCAAGTTTACGAAATTTAAGAATTCTCTAAGTTCATAAATATATTATTACTTTTATAAAATTTAAGTATCACATAAATGTAACTTAAAGGTCAAGTTTACGAAATTTAAGAATTCTCTAAAGTTCATAAATATATTATTACTTTTACAAAATTTAAGTATCACATAAATGTAACTTAAAGGTCAAGTTTACGAAATTTAAGAATTCTTTAAAGTTCAAAATATATTATTACTTTTAATACAAAATTTAAGTATATATATATACAGTAAAACCTCTAATAAAGGACCATCCAAAGAACAGCTAACCTCCCTATACAGTGGACACACTACTTGCTTCAAAATAGGACAAAGCTTACGTTTATATCCATAACCTCTAAGAAGGGACAACCTCTCTAAAAGGGACTATAATTTTTACTCCCTAATGTGTCCTTTCCTCAGAGGTTTTACTGTATATTATATTATATTATATACTTAAACAAAAGTAGACTCCAGATGCAAAGATGTCCGTATATATATGCTATAAGTATTATTTATATAACTTATAGTTATTAATACACATAACACTTAACACTTATATATGTAACAGTCAAATTTACTAATTAAAAAATTTGTACATTTTATAAATATATAAGTAAGAATATTCATGCACAAAAAGGTATATATATATAGTCTACTTAACATGACACAAGTTGGGGAAATATATACATGCATATGTGAATGAGTCATATATCATGATCAAACAAATTCAAAAAGTAACAAAATTTTTCTTCGATAAAGGAATGGCTATCTTCTCCAATGAATTTAAGGGTTCAAGAGTATAGTTAACACCAACGGAAACTAAGTTAGCAATTCGTTGAACAGGTAGAAAGTTTGCTGGACCACCGGTAATGTAATTTCCCAAGGAAAATTCAATAAGAGGAGGGAGGAAAGATTTGTTGTTTCTAGATGTTGCTTTATACCATTTAACAACTGCAAGTGTGATACTGATATATTTTTCTTGATTGTTACATTTGACCATGAAAGAATGGTTCAAATAATGCTGGACCTCACCAGGATATAAAATATATGACTCTGTGTTTATAGTGCCATCGTCTTTTGTCCAAGATGCTTGTATGTAGCGAGAATTACAATTCTTTCCAAAACACTTAGATCCATATCGCTGTGATCCTATATAAATATAAGGATACTTCTTACACAGAGAGGGCAACTGATCAGAAATGGCATAGTTAGATCTGGAGAATAGGAGAACGTATACAGATTTTAGATAGGACAAATCGTCCTTATCAAGTGATACTAAAGTGCCTGAATTTGGGGCTCTTGCAAGTTGCACATCTTGTGTAATAACTTCACACCATACCACTTCTGTTATTGGTTTTTCAGAGGCATAGTATGTGGACTGTGAAATCATTTGGGAAGATTTTGAACCAGTTTTAGTATCTTTCCTACCTGATTGCATACTTTCAAATATTGCAACAAAATCTGACTCTTCATCATTGGCCATGGGAGAAATATTAATATTACTACAATGGGAGATAGCTAGAAATTTACGCATCAATTGCATTTCTATATTTCGCTTATTATTGGTAAAGGACCCTAGAAGACCATTGTAGCGTTCAAAAGAGAAAAGCCAAAAGGAGGCAATTGGACCATATTGGTTTATGCACTCCGCAAGGTGGCCATGCATGTGCATATTTGGTGTAATTGTACCAATACCATACACTCTTTCTATCGTTTTGCAAAATTTCATCAATAAGTGATCTGTTTTTAGTAAATTCTGCTGAGAAATGAATGGCTGACAAAGTAATTCACAAGCTAAAACAAATGTTTGCCAACAAGCTAAGTGCTCAATAGGTATCAAGCCAGGTAAACAGTATAATGAGTATATGAGTGTCCAGTTTTTCCACTCAGCGGCTGTAAAATTCCCAAAATTTGATGATATACTAGTTGGAATGCGTCCTACTTGAAAAGGTATAGACAAAGAGGAAATTCTATCATCAACCTTACGAAGAGCAGCAAAGCGCAGAAAATCAAGTTCAATCCATAGTTTGAACATCTTTTTCGCTGTTCCCAAAAATAGATTGTGCATTGGGTCAACAATATGGTTTACAATTGGATCAAAGTATGGCAAGTCCAGTAAAGCTGTGTACCTGCAGCCATATTGTTTTTCTAAAAGTTGCCTTTTAGCTTTTGTACTAGCTGAGGTAATTTTCTGAACATTTGATCTATGAGTGTCATTTGTCCTTTTTGGCCATGTATCTCTTTGAAATCCAGAGTAGTTTCTTTTCCTAGCATTGTTGACTAGTATAGTAGGAAAAGATTTCATGCACTTGGAGCATCCCACAGTTGCTGCATGACTTAGAAATCCACCAAGTTTTCGTGTGGCTGGTATATCACTAGCTGTGCAGATGATCTTGGCTGATACTATAACTTTTTTGGTCTCACTTGTAGTCATCTCCATTCCATTTTGAAGTAGCAGCAATTCGGTAATTAGTGGTTGAAGAAATGTATTAAGAGAAGACGGTTCCTTTGACAAGGCAGGTAAAATCCCCAAAATTAAGACATTTTCAGGAAGAAAGCGCATTGTCCATGGAAGATTGGCTATCACTGCATATAAAACTCCAATAGAAATATTAGAGCGGCGTTTATATGGTTGAAACCAATCACAGTTTATCATAATTCCTAGGTCTAGTCTCCCTTCATCAAGTGCATGTGACTGGGAAGAAAACATGGTTTTCCAGACTTGGCCATCATAAATATCGCACAAGGTGTTACTTGGAACTTCCCTTGTTTTCCAATCTTGGCATACCTGAAAAAAATGAGGTCGTAGGAGTAGGAGATTTAAAGATTCCTTAATGCTATTATAACAGTATACCTTTATGGGAGAAAATCGTTTTGTGCCATTTTTTAAAGTAACCTCTTTAGACAATTGAGAACCACAGTTAGTACAAGAAACAGCTGCTGGTTGACCATTTCCATCATATGCAATGATATCCGATTGGCTATACAACCTTGCACACTCTGGATTTGGGCACACAACAGACTTGCTGAAAGTTTCCTTACTGAATTTCATTGACCTAAGCAGTCCAGATAGGTTTTTAGAAAATTCTACAGCTGCTTCATTCATGAACATCTGCTGCTTACCAAGTAATTTGAAAAAGGTACTCAGAATTTTCAGCAACCAATCCATAGCTCGATCACTAATGCGCCACTTTACATACCATCGAAAAAGAAGAATGAGTAACCATCTAATCAGTGATGTTATGGGACCTTGAAGGTTTCTTTCTTCTGTATTTATCACGTCCAGAAAACATTCTTCATCTGAATCGCTGTGGTCAGCACTTGAATCATCTGTGCTATTCATGTCATCAAAGTCAGCTTCAGGTAGTCCTTGCATAATGAAGCTATCACTGTCTGCAGATTCTACAACCAATTCATCAGAGTTTGATACATCTATACAGTGTTCCTCTGCCTCCAATACAGCTTGAGACATTTCCTACATGACATTATAAATGACTAAATTGATTAACTTGATAATAAAACCACAAGTAAATATTCTTGAACATCATGAAGAGGAAAACACGAAAGAAGTAATTGCTGGGAATAAAACCCATGCATGCAGTACAGCTGGTTAAGACCATGCACCAGTGCTCTGCCATTGAACCATGCTCCATTCATGTTACTCATGGCCATGGCATACGATTAAAAATATATACATTATAACTCTCAGTTAAAATGAAGTGAAATGATCACACCAATTGTGAGGTGTGAGTATATAGGGGATTACAGTGACTATAATTAAACTTCCAGTGAGAACGTCTCATGCACTGCATTTTACCAGTTTTATATACATGCATATATACCTCTTCATCTGCTGGAATGGTTCTTGCACACTTTACTGGTGGCTTGCAATTGTAATCTGAATCATAGGCTGGTTCGATCTCTACATTTGCACCATCTGAATGGACTAATTGATCAATTCCAGTAGGTGGATAAGGTTGATCACTTAAGTTTGACTCTGCTGTCAGAGGCCTCTTCTGAAGTATATAGAAAATTACATACAAAATGAACAACATGCATGAAGACATTGGGGATAAACAATAAACTAATATGTAATTATACGAAAACATGTGGAACAAGCTAAGTCCTAATTAAAAATGGTGGCGAAGAGTTCGTATTTTCTAACGTGCTCTAAGTAACCATCTTTGCACAGATCATTTTGAAACAGAATGTGCCTATTCCCTAGTTCCTAAAACCGGAACTGTTAAACGTTTAGTGTGAATGTTACACCCGATTTGTTTGTATTAATCATGCAATAAAAGTTAACTTATACAATCAAATTGAAGTTATCCTTTTTCTTTACATCTGTGTGCATGTATGGCTCCAGGGACACAATTAAATTATCTTTGAGATGATACATCCTTCGACATTTGAGAGTTTCTAAATATTCAAAAAGTCGAAGGATGTACCATCCCAAAGATAAGCGGAGTTAGGAGGGAATCCTTATTCTATTACACAATTAAATCGTTCAGTAAAGATGATTTCCCCTTAGTTGTAAACGCCTGAAAATGTTTTAGCAACTTAGAGCTACTTTGCGCTACTGAAAACACCTTTCTCTCGATTGAAATCGTGCGAAAAGGAAGTGTATTGCTATATATATTAACATGTCAACTCGTAATACATCGAATAGGGCTTTTTCGTACTGAGAGAGTACTCGCCTCTATAGTACGTACGAACAGATTTAAGGATGATACATCCTTCGACTTCTTGAGCGTTTCTAAGTACTCAAAAAGTCGAAGGATGTACCATCCTAAAGATAAGCGGAGTTAGGAGGGAATCCTTATTCTATTACACAATTAAATCGTTCAGTAAAGATGATTTCCCCTTAGTTGTAAACGCCTGAAACTGTTTTAGCAACTTAGAGCTACTTTGCGCTACTGAAAACACCTTTCTCTCGATTGAAATCGTACGAAAACGAAGTTCATTGCTATATATTAACCCGTCAACTCGTAATACATCGAATAGGGCTTTTTCGTACTGAGAGAGTACTCGCCTCTATAGTACGTACGAACAGATTTAAGGATGATACATCCTTCGACTTTTTGAGCGTTTCTAAGTACTCAAAAAGTCGAAGGATGTACCATCCTAAAGATAAGCGGAGTTAGGAGGGAATCCTTATTCTATTACACAATTAAATCGTTCAGTAAAGATGATTTCCCCTTAGTTGTAAACGCCTGAAACTGTTTTAGCAACTTAGAGCTACTTTGCGCTACTGAAAACACCTTTCTCTCGATTGAAATCGTACGAAAAGGAAGTTCATTGCTATATATTAACCCGTCAACTCGTAATACATCGAATAGGACTTTTTCGGTCATCCCTTACTGAGATAGTACTCGCCTCTATGGTACATACGCCCAGATTTCGGGATGTAAACTTTGAGAATATTTGCATACAGAAAAAACTTGGGGTAAGAGGTCTAGTTATATTAAAGTACGAGTGTCTGACCTTAAGCCACTGAGCTTCGTCCTCATCAGAACTGGAAATTTCTGCTTCAAAAGGATTGCGTTGAAATATTTCACCATCTCTACCTCGAGCTCCTTGTTCTTGCTTTTGTTTAATTTTACGCATATGCCTGTACATCGTAGCTCTGGCCACTAGTTGTCCATGACATTCGTTACAAAAACACATCTTTCTGCTTTGTTCATCAGCCATAATAGACTATATATACGATTAACACTGTGACAAACACGAAGGAGCACCTACAGCTAGGAGCACATGTTAAAGTCTTGCACGTGCATATATGCATATATGCATAAATGAATAAATACATAAATGAATAATTGATTTGCGCGGGTTAGTTCAAGCGGGATAATTTCAAAAGGTCGACCTACAATTTTTCAATGGCAAGTCCAAGCGAAACTATTGAGCCTTGCGAAAATGAAGAAGCGTCATCCCCACTGGGCCATGAGGAAGACCAAACAAATTTACCTTGTGAAGAAGTTACCTTCACAACAATTAATGACCTGTCAGACGATTCTTATGACAGTGATTCTGATGAAGAATTCCGATATTCTAATTGTGACATAAGTAGCGATGTGTCCGACAGTGAAGACGCCGAGGAACTAGCAGAGCTGCAAAAAGAAATACTAATCCTAGAAGGGGAATCGTTTCTTACTGAAACTGGTACAGTAGAAACAGCAGCACTTGTAGGTTCCATTGTAAACCTAAAGCAAATGCTAGAAGGTTTCCTGGAAAACTGTTCGCATTTTATGGAACGAATGGCGGCGTCTCAAGCGGAAGGACAACGAGAACTAAAGAAAGCAATCAGAGAATTAAAGCAACCGGGTAATACGGAACCAGCTACAAGCCTAACCGGACGCACTCGAGGAAAGGCGAAAGTACCAATTGAATGCTCGGTAAGCACAAGTTAGTTGCCGCTAGAGTATTGATTGCAAACATTCATTATATAAAACGTCGTCGAACTTGTTGTGAAATATATTGTTAAATGGCGGCTTCAAGGCAGGATATTCTTTTAAGCGCTTTTAGTGGATATTGCTATTTTCCTGCTCACACGTCGACATTTTTGAGTTTAAATACTCGTATTAAGGCGATTTATTAATATAATACAGTCTTTAGTAGTTTCCATAGTCGATTTTAGGTTAGAAAATCGTTAACGTTTTAGGATGCCATTTTTCTTATATACACTGTACATCTTGTACACTAGAATATAAATTTACGCAACCTCAACTTGGCAATGCAAAATTGTAGTTTGCAACTTTGAATGTAAACCTCTAGATGACTCTAGGAAATCATGCATGCTAACTCCCTATACACTGAAAATTTGATACATCCTGTATGGTAACTTGTGCATGTCAGTGATTCAATTTAAGCCGCACGAAATAATGTATAAATTGCATATAGAGGAGAGATATAAAATTGTTCAAATTAAAAGGTATTGCAAATTAAGCAAATTCGAATTATGTGTGCTGCACTGTAGTATAAGCTTAATTGTTATTTGTACATGTATTAAGCATATATATTATGAAAGTATAGTACTTTAATTTTGATCAATACTTCAGGTAGACTCTATAGTGATTATGTATGTTCATGGCCATCATGTACATTAATTAATGTCCTCTTATAATAGAGTGCTGTTAGACAAGTATACACAGCTTTGTTGAAGAATTCGAAGTCCCAGCAAAATGATTTTTCTGAATGGAACTTTGATCAAAGGTGCATAGACTTAACACATGTAGTGGTCATGCATGAAGCATATCATTATCATGAATTTTCATACAGGTTTGATTCTAAAGAAAATGAAGAAGTAAATGCAAGATTAATACGGGAAATTGTACAATTATACCCAAGTGCAAATCAAAAATGGGGAGAAGGGATCATAAAAGGTATATGTTAATGTACTATATATATTAGGCATATTATACCAATTTTCTTGTATATAATATGTGCAGCTGCTGCCCAAAGATACTTCCAAACAAGATTGGAAGTTTTCAAGAAATCGGATGCTGAAATAGAGGTGCATAAGCGTATCTCTAGGAGAAATGGCAGAATCCTTCAGGTAAATCAATAATGCAAGTATATACTTAATCAATGCAGCTTATATCCATGTACGTGTATATATGTAGAAAATGAATAACAGACTGAAGGCATTGGAAACCATTGAATGGACTGAAGATGCCAAGGAGAAGGCGAGGAAATGTATTGCAGAAAAGGGGTACCACAGTTCAGAACATTCTGAACTTGAGTCCAGTAGTGGAAGTGATGATGAAGAGAGTGATGATGATGAGGTGCAACAACCTAAAGCCAAAAGGATCAAAAGATCTAGAATCGTCATTCAAACATTACCTTGGCAAAGAACAAGATTAAAAATTACTAAAGAAGAATTAGACCGCCACCATGAAGACACCCTCAGTGAAAGGGCACGTGGTATGACTCAAAAAAGAGAGAGGGGAGGTCCATCTAACAGAAGTGTGCCAAAGACACGAATTGACTGGGCTTGCAAAGCCTAGGACTCCATGGATGTGCAGCCTCTCTGCATGTATAACTTTTCCTAAACAAAGTACAATACTAGACTAAGTACTGTGTAACATTAATTAGCAGTGCATGCATGTAGTTGATTTAAAACTCTATATATGTATATCTGTGTGTATACATTTTAAGAATGTTATTTGTCTTTATTGGATCATGATCAGATATTGTTTCATATACGTGTGCATGCTAAATTCATATACACATGCATTCATGCATGTATATGCATGAGATTTTTAATACATGCATTTTAAGTCATAATTAGTTTAACTTTAAGACACCTTTAATCATGGAACTTTAAGGAATTTAAGATATCATTAAGTCCAGTTTATATTGTTGATAGGTTTATTGACTTTACAACACATTTAAGTTAACTTCAGGTTTTCAAATTTTAGGATTGATTTAAGTTGTCTTTAAAGAAATACTTAAAGTGAATCATTACTAAATTTAAAAGGCACCCTAAATGTAGAGTAAATATGATATTTAAGATGGGACCCTAAATTTAGTAAATTTGAATTTAAGTTATATTTAGGTCATGTTTAAGTGGCCCATATATTTGATATATTTTGCAGTGATAGAATAGAGGTTCCACTGTAATTCCCCTTAACCATCTGTATGTACCATAATGTTGGGTAATAATACGTATATACATGCAAGCAATCCTTTTAATAAAACCATGCAGCATGCACACAGTTGGTAAATAGGTAGTATAGATGTAATATATACTTCTTACAGTTTACATTCTCATGAAGTCATAAGCCTAATTAGCCAAGAATTAATTTTCCTAATTGTTGTTTTCACAGCATGGCTGTTATTCCAATTCTACTGGTGCCACTTGGCTGTTATTCTGAAAATGAACTGCTAAATATGGCATGACTTGTGTTGAGCTTGACCCTTTAGTCTGCTTTGTTATGTCCCATAACACACAATAACCAGAACATTCTAACAAAGTTCTCTAATCAGTACACTCTTAAAATTAAAGACTTTCTCAACTCTACTTATTATGACAATATTCATCACTTTTTTCCATAACAAGTCATACTTTAGTGTGAATATCTCACTTTCCATATTTGACATAACAAGTAAAACAAGTAAAACAAAACATTTTAAAACTGAATCTAGAAGTAAAGTTCAAGTGATATACATCACTTCTACACCATGAATGATAGTTGAAGTAGGGATGGTACATGTAGGTTTGGCAGGAGTTTGTTCAAACCTATAGGGTCAAGCCTATTCTCTAGGAAATAAAAATTAATGTCCTAACCCTAACCCTAATCAGAAATGGACCTATTACTGCAGCTGGTTAACCATTTTGCAAAGGTTCAAGATCGATGATCAAAGCATTCTTTAAAAGCATACATATTAAATAACTGCAAATAATCAAATGTAACCAAAGTTGCTTTTTTGCTGATTAATCAAGTGCTAATTGAAATACATTGAATTGGGCGGTCATGTTTAAGTGTTTCATACAGTTTGACAGTGGCTATAACTACTGGCAAATTGTATGAAACGTTTTGGGATTCCTTTGGTTAGCACCATAAATATAATTCCTTTATGATCAGAAATTTAAAACAAAACTTATAGTAGCTAGATAATAAGAACGGACATGTACTTTCATTAGTCTGGACTGCATGAGATAGATAACTCTAAAAACAATTCAAATAATTCCAGTCTGACTTGAAGGAAATTATCAAACCATTTAAGTATACAAGTACAAATTACCATGACAACACCAATATTAGTTGTCAAATAAGCCTGAAAGTGTACATATTTGATCAAGTGTTATAACTAGCTGGTCTGGACTTGTCTTATATACACATACAATGTAGCTACATACGGCATAGTTTTAATAAAATACGACTCACATCAATTCGTACACTATCAATTTCTCAGTCAAAATCTTTCAAACGATTTAAGAAGTGCTTTATTAACGCCATTGACAGTATAATGAAAGCTGGGACTGCGGTTTCTAAACAACTGTAATCGCAAAAGTAAAAATTTAATAAAGCCGTACCTTCACTTGACGGCTGCCATCTTATCATCACGTTGCCAGTAGACGTATCTCCAATGCATCATTCTAGATCTTCCCGTAATACGTAGATATTGCGGGTGTTATTGTACACATTAGATTTCGAATTTTGCAATGCTTAATATAAAATGTAGCAATTAAATTGGTAAATTGAAAGAGTTACAATGTCAAATTATATTTGTACATACATGTATATGCATTATACGAAAGCTACAAAGATGCGAACAAAATACATTTTGTAACTTGCTTACGAGCTTATATAAGCGATCTGTAAACTGCTCCATCTTGAGAGTACGTACCTATAGAGTAAACGGTGTATATATCAAACTGTCTTAATGTTTGAATTTCTGCAATGTATATGGACTTATAGAATATTAATGTTCTATATAACTTGCTCTAGATGTGTGTGTATAGAGTGTTCGATTGCAATTGATTACATGTTGTTGTACTGGGTACAATAGATACGGAAGAATGAGCCTATAGAGAAGTTCGTGGCTGAGCTGTTGTGACTTTCGCCTGCTGATGTTCGTTCTATGGAGGAAGGTTTTGCTGAGCTGTTATTGACTATTCTTTGCTGAATAGCTGAATGGATGTACTACACGTACTCATTGTTCTCGAACTTGTCACCAGAAGATCGTTCGCAAATAAGTCGTTTATTATAAATAGACCATAGCAAATTTCATTCTTTGGCCTTCGGGCCCCACTCCGTTCCAGCGCCGGAGTATACGGTTCGCCAGCCTCCGGGAATTTGGTGCGACAACCATGGCTTGGAGTACGGTCATGGGACCATGTGCTGCTGAAGGACCTGAGGTTTCTCTGAGGGGGATGGTCTTCTCCAATATGGCCTAGGATCCGGGGTTGTTCCTCCCTACAAACTCGCCTTTGTGCGTTTGTTCTCCCAAAGATCGAGGCTGATGGTCTGGAAGTAGTGCGTGGGACCAGTACCCACCGACTCGGCGAAGAGAAGCTCTGACCGGAGTCCCTGTTTTAGGCAGCCCGTTTTAAGGTAATTGCATTGCATACACTTGAATTTGGTTGTTCAGGCATTTTACTCGCATTAGTTCTCAGCAATTTGTTGGAATTCGGGTAATTATGTGTTAGCTGTTAAAAAATATATATATTTTAAGGGTATGTATAGAATTTTTGCAAAGGCATTTTTGGGCATTTAGCAAGACGGTATTTTTGTTGCATTTAGCATTTTAGTATATTAGATCTAGACTTTTTGTAGCATTCAGCAAGATTGGCATTTTTTGTTGCATATAGCATTTTAGTATATTAGACCTTTTGTAACATTCAGCAAGATTGGCATTTTTTGTTGCATTTAGCATTTTAGTATATATATTAGACTTCTTGTAGCATTCAGCAAGATTAATTGGCTTTTTGTGTTGTAAGAAAATATTACTGACTTTGAATGGAATATTTTATATTCTGAATTTAAATAACATTCTTTGAACAAATCAAATTGATGTAGCAGAGTAAAAATTGAAAAACTTAACTGAAAGAAACCCACTAGCTGTTAAAAATACAAATTCAGAACCAAAAAATCAATTCAATTGATTAACTTCAGAACAGAATTTCAACTTCAGAAACAGAATTTCAACTTCAGAACAGAATTTTAACTCAGAACAGAATTTTAACTCAGAACAGAATTTCAACTAGAACAGAATTTCAACTTCAGAATTTCAACTAGAACAGAATTTCAACTAGAACAGAATTTCAACTAGAACAGAATTTCAACTAGAACAGAATTTCAACTAGAACAGAATTTCAACTTCAGAATTTCAACTAGAACAGAATTTCAACTAGAACAGAATTTCAACTAGAACAGAATTTCAACTAGAACAGAATTTCAACTAGAACAGAATTTCAACTAGAACAGAATTTCAACTAGAACAGAATTTCAACTAGAACAGAATTTCAACTAGAACAGAATTTCAACTAGAACTGAATTTCAACTAGAACAGAATTTCAACTTCAGAATAAACAAAAAGATACATCAAACAACCGATCTTTAAATTTGAAGGTTTGTCATGTTTATATGAAAATTATTCAGTTGTATTAATATATTTCTATACATTCTACAGGTTCTGCAAGTTTTACATTTTGAATGGCAACGTTTTGGACTCTCACTTTATGACTTATTTGAGCTGGATGTCAATCTTCTGTGGATTTTCAACTTTCAACTGGCTGCTGCCCCTGTTCCATTTTAGACTGCCACTGAGCTGGCAGTCTCTGGTCTGTTTTTTGATTTGTCATTTTGAAGTACTTAATTTGATTTGCATGCCACTTGAGATGGCCTTTTGTTTTGTATTTTGACTTGCCACTTCAAGCTGGCTGTCTTGCGCTGTATTATTGAATTACCCCTTTGAGGCTCGAGGTTGTCAATTATTATAGTAAACTCGAGACACTCAAGATTCTCATTTTGCATTATGCTCAGCAAGATTGGCATTTTGAATTGGCATTTTGCATTACGCTCAGCAAGATTGGCCTTTGGCATATACTCAGCATGCAAGATTTGTATTTGGCATTACGCTCAGCAAGATTGGCATGTTTGCATTATTTGCATTTAAGGATAGGCATATTCTCAAGATTGCATGGCATGTTTGATTTCGGAAGAAAATGTGGACTAATTTCATCTTATTAATTTACATTCCATGTAACTTATTCCCAGTAGCAAGAGTAAAAATTGCAAAACTTAACTTAAAAATTAAATCTTAATTGTAACTTCAGAACCAGGAATACTTTGGAACAGAGTATATACATAACAGTAACTTTAGAACAGGAACTTCAGAACCAGGAATACTTTGGAACAGAGTAACAGTAACTTCAGAAACAGTAACTTCAACTTAATCCCAGTAGCAAAAGAGTAAAAATTGCAAAACTTAACCAAAAATTAAATCTTAACTGTAAAGATATATATATATATAGTAAATTCAGAACCAGTAACTTCAGAACAGGAATACTTCAGAACAGAAAATAACTTCAGAACTTCAGAAACAGATAACTTCAGAACTTTAGAAACTTCAGAACTTCAGAAACTTCAGAACTTCAGAACTTCAGAAACAATAACTTCAGAAACAAATTGCAAGCAACCAGATCTTTTGTCTTTTGAAGGTTTGACATGTTTATATGCATGTACAATATTCAGTTGTATTTTATTATTTTTTACACATTTTACAGGTTCTGCAAACTTTACATTTATATTGCAATCAACAGAAAGAATCTTCATCTTTTCAAGGTTTAACATGTTTACATGTACATTATTCAGTTGTATTACAGTATTTTCCTATACATTCTACAGGCACTGTTTACATTTGCAGTTCTGGACTCTCTCAGACTTTCATCGACTTTAAAACTCGTTATTTTGTGCTGGATGTCCCTGGACTCTGAGCTTGGCAGTTCCTAGCTGAATGGTTACTTTGTCTCTTGTCTAATTTGTATTCTGGATGTCCCTGGACTCTGAGCTTGGCAGTTCCTAGCTGAATGGTTACTTTGTCTCTGGTCTAATTTGTATTCTGGATGTCCCTGGACTCTGAGCTTGGCAGTTCCTAGCTGAATGGTTACTTTGTACTGGTTGTCTCTGGTCTAATTTGTATTTGTAATTTGAGCTGCAGCTGGCTGTCCTGCATGTCCTATTATTTTCACTTTCCATTTTGAGTTGGCTAGTCTTCTTTAAATTACTGTCCAATTTTAAATGACTTAGGTGTCTCTGCATGGTCTATAAGTTTAGGGCTCTTTATATAAATAGCATTACATCCATGGCCTGATTAGACTTGCCATTTTGAACTACCTATCAGCTTTTAATCCACACTTTAGAGTTTGATTGTCCCTGCATACTCTATTTGTGACTGTCAATAGAGTTTTGATCCAACTGTCTCATGGTATATGTTAATTTCTACATTAGTTTGAGCAAGTTATTGATATCAGCTGTTCAAGGCCTAATTATTGTATATATGCTTGTCATCTTGAGCTAGCTGTTCTTGGTCTGGTATAACTTGTCCCTAGCCAAATTGTAGCATTTTAAACCTAAATATAACTTATGTGCATGCTACCTATAGCTGCATGTTGTTCTTCTGTTGTCAAGTGTTTGTATAACACATTGTTATATATACTTGCAATGCACATGCTTCTACCATTGTTTAATATGATATCCTTTTCATTCCTTTATATAGTGGTCCCTATCTCACACGAAGGCAGGTCTGATTTGAGGTAAAGTGACGCGCTGTTCTCCGGTGCTACGCCGGCGTGTCATGATTCTCAATGAAGAAGGTTTGAGGTCCGCCAGGGTCGGGTCATTGTACACGTAGCATTTGTACCTTGATCTAGTAACTGGTCACAGGGCGGCTAGGTACGCCGAGCCGTTCCCGCGCATCTTCCTCCCCTCCTAGCTGAGAACGTGGAGCACTACTGGGCGGAGTGGGGGGCACGATGTACTCCCACCTCCGCGTGGTGTGCCCCGGATTCAACTTTTTCATGGTTGGAAGTTGATACAAAGAGGAGTACAAAACCAAACTGAAGATGAATTATCCTCAAGTGAGTTCAGATCCAGATTTACCATTATGTATATAAAACTCTAAATATTCTTATTTTATATTTTCTCTCTCATACTGCTTGCAGTTCATCAAGGAGTCCCTATATACTTTAAAGGCTGCACTGTTTGGAACATATCTAAACTCAATATACCAGCTGAATAGCATATTGCACTCACTATATATACTGAGTGGAGAGATGCATGCAGGCTCTTTTTAAAGTAAGTTGCATAACCTTACGAATTTAATGGAATTAGAATTCATCCAGAAAACAGGAATTAAGGCCTTGGCCTATAATTTGACACAAGTTTTTCAAGCTAGCTATAGCTTTATTTTTTAATTGTGTCCTGCTGTATATACATGGCCATATCACTCTCTGACTGGTCATTTGAGCTTCCACTGTCCCTCATAATATTATGTTTAGACACAGCAATTTTAAAACCTAGTTGTTCCAGCTTGCTTATGTATATATATATGTATGTATATGTTTGATCAGATTTGATTTGTTCTTGTATATATTACATGTGCAGATTGAATCCATTTTGATGAATAGTGGCTAGAAATGGACTCAGTAAACTATGTAGATGATCTCATTGGATTGTGATTGAACGTTTCCAACAGTGACTATATTTTAACTACTGCTGACAAACTTCATTATTTGAATGTAAACTTTCTCTTATTTAAAGTCAATGAACAAAATTAGTTTCGAATTCCTTGTTTCAATGATCCACAATTTTGTGACTATAAAATAAAGCATTCTTATTAAAGTTATATATAATATGGACCAAGTAATGTTTATATGGATCAAGTAACATTATTCTATCAGTCTCCAATCTACACAAATAGGTTTGATTGTGTAATGCCATACGTATCTGTATGGATATATATATAAAGATCTCCACAGTAAAAAATGCTATATATGTATTTATATATGCATGCAATTCATCATGTATGTATATAAGTGAATAACCTGCAATTTAAGTTTAAAAGGAATGAAAATATAATAATATATTATGTAGTTTAACTTTAAGACATTAACTATCATAACAAAAGTGTTACATTCTTAACTTAACGATTTTGAAATTAAAGAGGTATATATTATCATGTATATGTGTATACAATTTATAATTATCTTTGGAATGTTTAGCAAACCACAAAGTAGTCAGGTTGTGAGGTGTTTTATAAGCCACTTAAGGCTAAGACTTTTGGATCACCAAAGTCCCAATTTGAATCAGATGCTTTCCTGCCAGTCATTTCTACATATCTCTCAAAGTCATACTGTGATTGAAATGAGTCAGAAACATACGAGTTACACTTTTCAATGCACATCTTTGGCAATTGGTCTTCAAAATCCAAAACATCATATGGATTTTCATAGTTACTGGCTGCTTTTGTTTTTTTTTTCATCTTGGAGAGTTTCTAGAGAAACACAACAATTACGTGGACAGTAACAAAGTACAGCTACATTCTGTATATTTAACATAATATGTATATAGGTGTGTCCTGATTATGATATATACATTCCCACAATGTGTATTGTTTAATTACAGTCTCATCAAATGTTATGCTTCTTTACCAACCATGCAATTGAGATTGCAGCACTTGCATTTGTGATAATACATTTTCTACTTGCTGGTTAAGAACCTCCTTCCGCAACTCAAATTGCTTCCTTTCCCTAATATGCCTGCACTTTAGTTTCTTGGATTTTTTCTTATAGTGACACAACAAACACACTATGATGAGTACTATAACCACCACTATGACAGTCAGTGTGATGGAGGCTAGACTTGACATCAGGATAGTAATAAAGTGTTTGATTTGTACCTGATTGTACCAATTTCCTCCACTAAAATATAGGCAAAGGTCAATGGCCAGTATGTACAGAACACACAGTAAGATGTATAATATACTGTATAAAGGAGGGGCTAATTGAACAAACGCTGTGCAAAGGCCATGATGAAATGTGAATATAAAACTGTACATTTAAATATATGGCATTGTTTTTGTATAATAGCAGTCTCTTTGTACCAGTAAACACAATAGAAAAACACTGAACCAGCTAGTGAAGCCGCTACACATTTATTTGATTCAGAATGTGATTCACTGTGTATATACATTAAGGGTCGTAACTCCATCAAACAGTAAGATGTGAAGCTAATACTTGATGTCAGTATTCACAGACATATAAACATTTGAAAAGGGTTTTAGAAGTTTGAATTTTTATTCATATTTGCCCTATATATCTCACCATACATTAACTTTATATGGTAGATTTTAATGTATATTAAGGGTCGTAACTCCATCAAACAGAAAGATGTGAAGCTAATACTTGATGTCAGCATTCACAGACATGTATGAAACATTTACAAAGAGTTTTAGAAGTTTCAAATTTTGTTCATATTTGCCCTATCTCTCACCATACATTAACTTGTGTGGTAGATTTTAATGTACATTAAGGGTCGTAACTCCATCAAACAGTAAGATGTAACTTAGCGCTTAGAGTAAAAACTGCCTAGTCTAACCTTTTAAGGGTCCATTTTCACATTTAATAATTGTAAAATTATCTAACTACCGTAACTCCATCAAATAGCAAGATGTGAAGCCAATACTTGATGTCAGCATTCACAGACATGTATGAAACATTTCCAAAGAGTTTTAGAAGTTTCAATTTTTGTTCATATTTGCCCTATCTCTCACCATACATTAACTTTGTGTGGTAGATTTTTTAATGTACATTAAGGGTCGTAACTCCATCAAACAGTAAGATGTGAAGCCAATACTTGATGTCAGCATTCACAAACATGTATGAAACATTTACAAAGAGTTTTAGAAGTTTCAAATTTTGTTCATATTTGCCCTATCTCTCACCATACATTAACTTGTGTGGTAGATTTTAATGTACATTAAGGGTCGTAACTCCATCAAACAGTAAGATGTAACTTAGCGCTTAGAGTAAAAACTGCTTAGTCTAACCTTTTAAGGGTCCATTTTCACATTTAATAATTGTAAAATTATCTAACTACCGTAACTCCATCAAATAGCAAGATGTGAAGCCAATACTTGATGTCAGCATTCACAGACATGTATGAAACATTTCCAAAGAGTTTTAGAAGTTTCAATTTTTGTTCATATTTGCCCTATCTCTCACCATACATTAACTTTGTGTGGTAGATTTTTTAATGTACATTAAGGGTCGTAACTCCATCAAACAGTAAGATGTGAAGCCAATACTTGATGTCAGCATTCACAAACATGCATGTATGAAACATTTACAAAGAGTTTTAGAAGTTTCAAATTTTGTTCATATTTGCCCTATCTCTCACCATACATTAACTTGTGTGGTAGATTTTAATGTACATTAAGGGTCGTAACTCCATCAAACAGTAAGATGTAACTTAGCGCTTAGAGTAAAAACTGCCTAGTCTAACCTTTTAAGGGTCCATTTTCACATTTAATAATTGTAAAATTATCTAACTACCGTAACTCCATCAAATAGCAAGATGTGAAGCCAATACTTGATGTCAGCATTCACAGACATGTATGAAACATTTCCAAAGAGTTTTAGAAGTTTCAATTTTTGTTCATATTTGCCCTATCTCTCACCATACATTAACTTTGTGTGGTAGATTTTTTAATGTACATTAAGGGTCGTAACTCCATCAAACAGTAAGATGTGAAGCCAATACTTGATGTCAGCATTCACAGACATATAAACATTTGAAAAGGGTTTTAGAAGTTTGAATTTTTATTCATATTTGCCCTATATATCTCACCATACATTAACTTTATATGGTAGATTTTAATGTATATTAAGGGTCGTAACTCCATCAAACAGAAAGATGTGAAGCTAATACTTGATGTCAGCATTCACAGACATGTATGAAACATTTACAAAGAGTTTTAGAAGTTTCAAATTTTGTTCATATTTGCCCTATCTCTCACCATACATTAACTTGTGTGGTAGATTTTAATGTACATTAAGGGTCGTAACTCCATCAAACAGTAAGATGTAATTTAGCGCTTAGAGTAAAAACTGCCTAGTCTAACCTTTTAAGGGTCCATTTTCACATTTAATAATTGTAAAATTATCTAACTACCGTAACTCCATCAAATAGCAAGATGTGAAGCCAATACTTGATGTCAGCATTCACAAACATGTATGAAACATTTACAAATAGTTTTAGAAGTTTTAATTTTTGTTCATATTTGCCCTATCTCTCACCATACATTAACTTAGTAGGGCAGATTTTAATGTACATGAAGGGTTGTAACTCCATCAAATAGCAAGATGTGAAGCTAATACTTGATGTCAGCATTCACAGACATGTATGAAACATTTACAAACAGTTTTAGAAGTTTCAAATTTTTGTTCATATTTGCCTTATCTCTCACCATACATTAGCTTAGTAGGGCAGATTTTAATGTACATTAAGGATCGTAACTCCATCAAACAGCAAGATGTGAAGCTAATACTTAATATCAGCATTCACAGACATGTATGAAACATTTACAAATAGTTTTAGAAGTTTCAATTTTTGTTCATATATATATGTCTTACCATACATATGAGTATATCCTACAATATATTATTGAAGCTACAGTTGCTTTCAAAACATTATTTAGCCTAGAAATTGGAATCTATTTTAATCGGTACATCACTCTCTCAAATGTTTAGTTAGGAATTGAGTAATTCATACAGCCGGCCGCGGCCTAGTTGTAATATCGATCATAGACATTAATATCGTAGAGGCGATAAATATCAGTCCTCGCAAATATAATTTTCGGCATCAAGAAAAGTCTCTTTCCTCCCTCCATCAAGATACATACTGGCTTTTATCTATTTGCCACAGTTTTGAGATGTATTAGAAATATTGCGTATGTGTGTAAAATTGCTTGTAACGATTCACTGGTCTGGAATTAAAGTGGAATAATTTGACGATTTCTCAAAAATAATTGGGATCAGAAAAGTCGTTTTCCTCGGCCCATCAAGACACTTACTGGATTTTTTCCGCCTTCTCCAGTTTTCAGATGAACCACTAATACTGACTATGTCTTTAAACTTGCTTGGAACAATTCACTGATCTGGAAATAACGAGAAATATATAAAAAAAGCCCCAACCACAACCGTTTCCTTTGGACAAAACTTCATATAAATACAAGCGAAAAACCTTATATAGTAGGCCTACCTGGACACATCTCTATGGTGGTTGCGGTTCCCATAGAGGTTGGTAGCGCTTAGACTCTGAAGCTGTCTCCTAATCGGTTGGTGCCATAGAGACGTGCTCACCAATAATCCGGATTTCGGGGGGGTTCCACGTAATGTGGGATTGGCATCTGATATCTTAGGATTCATATGAGTCGGCCATATCGAGAAGAACTGGTTCTTCTCACGCAAGTGACACCCAAAGCTCAACTCGGCAGAGCGTTACCACCGATCCCGGCCTCTGAGCGTCGTGGATGGTAGCGTTCGGTATGGTCCAACTTTTTTTCTTTGGACTTTCGTTGGCCGTCGATTGGCAAAATTTCACTTTAACGACATCCATATAATATATGTGGATATATACTACTTCAACAACAATCAAGTACTATACAGTGCATATCCATGTGCATAAGAAATCTTTGTAAGCGCTCTAGTTATTCGGATATACATATATTATAGTAACGCATTTGGTACATTCTCACGGTCGGCCATTTATAGTATTGTACAATTATCGTATATATAGATTTAATACACATTTATTGCTGTAACTCTTTCAAACACCAACATATGAAGCTAATACTTGATGTCAGGATTCACAGACATGTATGAAACATTTACAAACAGTTTTAGAAGTTTCAATATTTGTTTATATTTGCCCTATATCTCACCATACATTAACTTTGTGTGGTAGATTTTAATGTATATTAAGGGTCGTAACTCCATCAAACAGAAAGATGTGAAGCTAATACTTGATGTCAGCATTCACAGACATGTATGAAACATTTACAAAGAGTTTTAGAAGTTTCAAATTTTTTTCATATTTGCCCTATCTCTCACCATACATTAACTTGTGTGGTAGATTTTAATGTACATTAAGGGTCGTAACTCCATCAAACAGTAAGATGTGAAGCTAATACTTGATGTCAGCATTCACAGACATGTATAAAACATTTACGAAGAGTTTTAGAAGTTTCAAATTTTGTTCATATTTGCCCTATCTCTCACCATACATTAACTTTGTGTGGTAGATTTTAATGTACATTAAGGGTCGTAACTCCATCAAACAGTAAGATGTGAAGCTAATACTTGATGTCAGCATTCACAGACATGTATGAAACATTTACAAACAGTTTTAGAAGTTTCAAATTTTTTTCATATTTGCCCTATCTCTCACCATACATTAACTTTGTGTGGTAGATTTTAATGTACATTAAGGGTCGTAACTCCATCAAACAGAAAGATGTGAAGCTAATACTTGATGTCAGCATTCACAGACATATATGAAACATTTACAAAGAGTTTTAGAAGTTTCAAATTTTTTTCATATTTGCCCTATCTCTCACCATACATTAACTTTGTGTGGTAGATTTTAATGTACATTAAGGGTCGTAACTCCATCAAACAGTAAGATATAAAGCTAATACTTGATGTCAGTATTCACAGACATGTATAAAACATTTACAAAGAGTTTTAGAAGTTTCAATATTTGTTTATATTTGCCCTATATCTCACCATACATTAATTTTGTGTGGTAGATTTTAATGTATATTAAGGGTCGTAACTCCATCAAACAGAAAGATGTGAAGCTAATACTTGATGTCAGCATTCACAGACATGCATGAAACATTTACAAAGAGTTTTAGAAGTTTCAAATTTTTTTCATATTTGCCCTATCTCTCACCATACATTAACTTGTGTGGTAGATTTTAATGTACATTAAGGGTCGTAACTCCATCAAACAGTAATATGTGAAGCTAATACTTGATGTCAGCATTCACAGACATGTATAAAACATTTACGAAGAGTTTTAGAAGTTTCAAATTTTGTTCATATTTGCCCTATCTCTCACCATACATTAACTTTATATGGTAGATTTTAATGTACATTAAGGGTCGTAACTCCATCAAACAGTAAGATGTGAAGCTAATACTTGATGTCAGCATTCACAGACATGTATGAAACATTTACAAAGAGTTTTAGAAGTTTCAAATTTTTTTCATATTTGCCCTATCTCTCACCATACATTAACTTGTGTGGTAGATTTTAATGTACATTAAGGGTCGTAACTCCATCAAACAGTAAGATATAAAGCTAATACTTGATGTCAGTATTCACAGACATGTATAAAACATTTACAAATAGTTTTAGAAGTTTCAATTTTTCTTCATATTTGCCCTATCTCTCACCATACATTAACTTTGTGTAGTAGATTTTAATGTACATTAAGGGTCGTAACTCCATCAAACAGTAAAATGTAAAGCTAATACTTGATGTCAGTATTCACAGACATGTATAAAACATTTACAAAGAGTTTTAGAAGTTTCAATTTTTGTTCATATTTGCCCTATATATCTCTCACCATACATTAACTTTGTATGGTAGATTGTAATGTACATTAAGGGTCGTAACTCCATCAAACAGTAAATAAGATGTGAGGCTAATACTTGATGTCAGCATTCACAGACATGTATGAAACATTTACAAACAGTTTTAGAAGTTTCAAATTTTTTTCATATTTGCCCTATCTCTCACCATACATTAACTTTGTGTGGTAGATTTTAATGTACATTAAGGGTCGTAACTCCATCAAACAGTAAGATGTGAAGCTAATACTTGATGTCAGCATTCACAGACATGTATGAAACATTTACAAAGAGTTTTAGAAGTTTCAAATTTTTTTCATATTTGCCCTATCTCTCACCATACATTAACTTTGTGTGGTAGATTTTAATGTACATTAAGGGTCGTAACTCCATCAAACAGTAAGATGTGAAGCTAATACTTGATGTCAGCATTCACAGACATGTATGAAACATTTACCAACAGTTTTAGAAGTTTCAAATTTTTTTCATATTTGCCCTATCTCTCACCATACATTAACTTTGTGTGGTAGATTTTAATGTATATTAAGGGTCGTAACTCCATCAAACAGAAAGATGTGAAGCTATTACTTGATGTCAGCATTCACAGACATGTATGAAACATTTACAAAGAGTTTTAGAAGTTTCAAATTTTTTTCATATTTGCCCTATCTCTCACCATACATTAACTTGTGTGGTAGATTTTAATGTACATTAAGGGTCGTAACTCCATCAAACAGCAAGATATAAAGCTAATACTTGATGTCAGCATTCACAGACATGTATAAAACATTTACAAAGAGTTTTAGAAGTTTCAAATTTTGTTCATATTTGCCCTATATCTCACCATACATTAACTTTGTGTGGTAGATTTTAATGTATATTAAGGGTCGTAACTCCATCAAACAGAAAGATGTGAAGCTAATACTTGATGTCAGCATTCACAGACATGTATGAAACATTTACAAAGAGTTTTAGAAGTTTCAAATTTTTGTTCACATTTGCCCTATCTCTCACCATACATTAACTTAGTAGGGCAGATTTTAATGTACATGAAGGATCGTAACTCCATCAAACAGCAAGATGTGAAGCTAATACTTAATATCAGCATTCACAGACATGTATGAAACATTTACAAATAGTTTTAGAAGTTTCAATTTTTGTTCATATATATATGTCTTACCATACATATGAGTATATCCTACAATATATTATTGAAGCTACAGTTGCTTTCAAAACATTATTTAGCCTAGAAATTGGAATCTATTTTAATCGGTACATCACTCTCTCAAATGTTTAGTTAGGAATTGAGTAATTCATACAGCCGGCCGCGGCCTAGTTGTAATATCGATCATAGACATTAATATCGTAGAGGCGATAAATATCAGTCCTCGCAAATATAATTTTCGGCATCAAGAAAAGTCTCTTTCCTCCCTCCATCAAGATACATACTGGCTTTTATCTATTTGCCACAGTTTTGAGATGTATTAGAAATATTGCGTATGTGTGTAAAATTGCTTGTAACGATTCACTGGTCTGGAATTAAAGTGGAATAATTTGACGATTTCTCAAAAATAATTGGGATCAGAAAAGTCGTTTTCCTCGGCCCATCAAGACACTTACTGGATTTTTTCCGCCTTCTCCAGTTTTCAGATGAACCACTAATACTGACTATGTCTTTAAACTTGCTTGGAACAATTCACTGATCTGGAAATAACGAGAAATATATAAAAAAAGCCCCAACCACAACCGTTTCCTTTGGACAAAACTTCATATAAATACAAGCGAAAAACCTTATATAGTAGGCCTACCTGGACACATCTCTATGGTGGTTGCGGTTCCCATAGAGGTTGGTAGCGCTTAGACTCTGAAGCTGTCTCCTAATCGGTTGGTGCCATAGAGACGTGCTCACCAATAATCCGGATTTCGGGGGGGTTCCACGTAATGTGGGATTGGCATCTGATATCTTAGGATTCATATGAGTCGGCCATATCGAGAAGAACTGGTTCTTCTCACGCAAGTGACACCCAAAGCTCAACTCGGCAGAGCGTTACCACCGATCCCGGCCTCTGAGCGTCGTGGATGGTAGCGTTCGGTATGGTCCAACTTTTTTTCTTTGGACTTTCGTTGGCCGTCGATTGGCAAAATTTCACTTTAACGACATCCATATAATATATGTGGATATATACTACTTCAACAACAATCAAGTACTATACAGTGCATATCCATGTGCATAAGAAATCTTTGTAAGCGCTCTAGTTATTCGGATATACATATATTATAGTAACGCATTTGGTACATTCTCACGGTCGGCCATTTATAGTATTGTACAATTATCGTATATATAGATTTAATACACATTTATTGCTGTAACTCTTTCAAACACCAACATATGAAGCTAATACTTGATGTCAGGATTCACAGACATGTATGAAACATTTACAAACAGTTTTAGAAGTTTCAATATTTGTTTATATTTGCCCTATATCTCACCATACATTAACTTTGTGTGGTAGATTTTAATGTATATTAAGGGTCGTAACTCCATCAAACAGAAAGATGTGAAGCTAATACTTGATGTCAGCATTCACAGACATGTATGAAACATTTACAAATAGTTTTAGAAGTTTCAATATTTGTTTATATTTGCCCTATATCTCACCATACATTAACTTTGTGTGGTAGATTTTAATGTATATTAAGGGTCGTAACTCCATCAAACAGAAAGATGTGAAGCTAATACTTGATGTCAGCATTCACAGACATGCATGAAACATTTACAAAGAGTTTTAGAAGTTTCAAATTTTTTTCATATTTGCCCTATCTCTCACCATACATTAACTTGTGTGGTAGATTTTAATGTACATTAAGGGTCGTAACTCCATCAAACAGTAAGATGTGAAGCTAATACTTGATGTCAGCATTCACAGACATGTATAAAACATTTACGAAGAGTTTTAGAAGTTTCAAATTTTGTTCATATTTGCCCTATCTCTCACCATACATTAACTTTGTGTGGTAGATTTTAATGTACATTAAGGGTCGTAACTCCATCAAACAGTAAGATGTGAAGCTAATACTTGATGTCAGCATTCACAGACATGTATGAAACATTTACAAACAGTTTTAGAAGTTTCAAATTTTTTTCATATTTGCCCTATCTCTCACCATACATTAACTTTGTGTGGTAGATTTTAATGTACATTAAGGGTCGTAACTCCATCAAACAGAAAGATGTGAAGCTAATACTTGATGTCAGCATTCACAGACATGTATGAAACATTTACAAAGAGTTTTAGAAGTTTCAAATTTTTTTCATATTTGCCCTATCTCTCACCATACATTAACTTTGTGTGGTAGATTTTAATGTACATTAAGGGTCGTAACTCCATCAAACAGTAAGATATAAAGCTAATACTTGATGTCAGTATTCACAGACATGTATAAAACATTTACAAATAGTTTTAGAAGTTTCAATATTTGTTTATATTTGCCCTATATCTCACCATACATTAACTTTGTGTGGTAGATTTTAATGTATATTAAGGGTCGTAACTCCATCAAACAGAAAGATGTGAAGCTAATACTTGATGTCAGCATTCACAGACATGCATGAAACATTTACAAAGAGTTTTAGAAGTTTCAAATTTTTTTCATATTTGCCCTATCTCTCACCATACATTAACTTGTGTGGTAGATTTTAATGTATATACATTAAGGGTCGTAACTCCATCAAACAGTAATATGTGAAGCTAATACTTGATGTCAGCATTCACAGACATGTATAAAACATTTACGAAGAGTTTTAGAAGTTTCAAATTTTGTTCATATTTGCCCTATCTCTCACCATACATTAACTTTATATGGTAGATTTTAATGTACATTAAGGGTCGTAACTCCATCAAACAGAAAGATGTGAAGCTAATACTTGATGTCAGCATTCACAGACATGTATGAAACATTTACAAAGAGTTTTAGAAGTTTCAAATTTTTTTCATATTTGCCCTATCTCTCACCATACATTAACTTGTGTGGTAGATTTTAATGTACATTAAGGGTCGTAACTCCATCAAACAGTAAGATATAAAGCTAATACTTGATGTCAGTATTCACAGACATGTATAAAACATTTACGAAGAGTTTTAGAAGTTTCAAATTTTTGTTCATATTTGCCCTATCTCTCACCATACATTAACTTGTGTGGTAGATTTTAATGTACATTAAGGGTCGTAACTCCATCAAACAGTAAGATGTGAAGCTAATACTTGATGTCAGCATTCACAGACATGTATAAAACATTTACGAAGAGTTTTAGAAGTTTCAAATTTTGTTCATATTTGCCCTATCTCTCACCATACATTAACTTTGTGTGGTAGATTTTAATGTACATTAAGGGTCGTAACTCCATCAAACAGTAAGATGTGAAGCTAATACTTGATGTCAGCATTCACAGACATGTATGAAACATTTACAAAGAGTTTTAGAAGTTTCAAATTTTTTTCATATTTGCCCTATCTCTCACCATACATTAACTTTGTGTGGTAGATTTTAATGTACATTAAGGGTCATAACTCCATCAAACAGAAAGATGTGAAGCTAATACTTGATGTCAGCATTCACAGACATGTATGAAACATTTACAAAGAGTTTTAGAAGTTTCAAATTTTTTTCATATTTGCCCTATCTCTCACCATACATTAACTTTGTGTGGTAGATTTTAATGTACATTAAGGGTCGTAACTCCATCAAACAGTAAGATATAAAGCTAATACTTGATGTCAGTATTCACAGACATGTATAAAACATTTACAAATAGTTTTAGAAGTTTCAATATTTGTTTATATTTGCCCTATATCTCACCATACATTAACTTTGTGTGGTAGATTTTAATGTATATTAAGGGTCGTAACTCCATCAAACAGAAAGATGTGAAGCTAATACTTGATGTCAGCATTCACAGACATGTATGAAACATTTACAAAGAGTTTTAGAAGTTTCAAATTTTTTTCATATTTGCCCTATCTCTCACCATACATTAACTTTGTGTGGTAGATTTTAATGTACATTAAGGGTCGTAACTCCATCAAACAGTAAGATGTGAAGCTAATACTTGATGTCAGCATTCACAGACATGTATGAAACATTTACAAACAGTTTTAGAAGTTTCAAATTTTGTTCATATTTGCCCTATCTCTCACCATACATTAACTTTGTGTGGTAGATTTTAATGTACATTAAAGGTCGTAACTCCATCAAACAGTAAGATATGAAGCTAATACTTGATGTCAGCATTCACAGACATGTATGAAACATTTACAAATAGTTTTAGAAGTTTCAAATTTTGTTCATATTTGCCCTATCTCTCGCCATACATTAACTTTGTGTGGGAGATTTTAATGTACATTAAGGGTCGTAACTCCATCAAACAGTAAGATGTGAAGCTAATACTTGATGTCAGCATTCACAGACATGCATGAAACATTTACAAACAGTTTTAGAAGTTTCAAATTTTGTTCATATTTGCCCTATCTCTCACCATACATTAACTTTGTGTGGTAGATTTTAATGTACATTAAGGGTCCTAACTCCATCAAACAGTAAATAAGATGTGAAGCTAATACTTGATGTCAGCATTCACAGACATATGCATGTATGAAACATTTACAAATAGTTTTAAAAGTTTCAATTTTTGTTCATATTTGCCCTATCTCTCACCATACATTACATACATATGGTGAGAGATAGGGCAAATTTAAATAGATATATATATATCAAAATTTGCAAAACTCAATGAAAACCTTTCTTACATCTTTGTGAATACTGAGATAGAGTTTCAGATTCATATCTCTTCAATTGGAAGAGTTACAGCACTTAATGTATTTTAAATTACTGCTATACGAAGTTGATGCATGGTGAGAGATAGGGCATATACGTATGAGTAGATATCAAAATTTGCAAAACTCAATGAAAACTTTTCTTACATCTCTGTGAATACTGAGATAGAGTTTCAGATTCATATCTTTTCATTTGGAAGAGTTACAGCACCATAATGTACATTAAATTTCTACTATACGACTTTTAATGGTGTAGCATTTATATCGTGCGATACTATTATGGAAATTATCAGCATACCAAGCAAAAATGATTTGACATGAATGGGACAACTAGAAACACGCAGGGACAGTCCAGAACGCAGCTATCAGAAGGTCTTTATATAGAGGCAGGTAGCCATTATACTATTACAGTAATTGAGATTGAGTGTGGCTGGTTACGTTCATATCGGAACACCTCTCGCTAAAATCGTTTCTACGTGGGACCAGAAAAGTAGTTCTCCTCCGCCAATCAAGACACTTACAGGATTCTATCCATTTTTCCCAGTTTCTAGATGAACCACAAATACTGGATATACCTTTAAAATGGCTTGGAACGATGCACTGATCCCGAATTAACTTGATATAATTTGACTATATTTTTCTCGCAAATACCCTATTTTTAAGTGTGGAATAGCACCAACCACAATCGTTTCCTTTTGAAATTTTGTTGTTTAAATAGAAGCGCAAAACCTTATAAAGTAGGCCTACCTGGACACATCTCTATGGTGGTTGCGGTTCCCATAGAGGTTGGTAGCGCTTAGACTCTGAAGCTGTCTCCTAATCGGTTGGTGCCATAGAGACGTGCTCACCAATAATCCGGATTTCGGGGGGGTTCCACGTAATGTGGGATTGGCATCTGATATCTTAGGATTCATATGAGTCGGCCATATCGAGAAGAACTGGTTCTTCTCACGCAAGTGACACCCAAAGCTCAACTCGGCAGAGCGTTACCACCGATCCCGGCCTCTGAGCGTCGTGGATGGTAGCGTTCGGTATGGTCCAACTTTTTTTCTTTGGACTTTCGTTGGCCGTCGATTGGCAAAATTTCACTTTAACGACATCCATATAATATATGTGGATATATACTACTTCAACAACAATCAAGTACTATACAGTGCATATCCATGTGCATAAGAAATCTTTGTAAGCGCTCTAGTTATTCGGATATACATATATTATAGTAACGCATTTGGTACATTCTCACGGTCGGCCATTTATAGTATTGTACAATTATCGTATATATAGATTTAATACACATTTATTGCTGTAACTCTTTCAAACACCAACATATGAAGCTAATACTTGATGTCAGGATTCACAGACATGTATGAAACATTTACAAACAGTTTTAGAAGTTTCAATATTTGTTTATATTTGCCCTATATCTCACCATACATTAACTTTGTGTGGTAGATTTTAATGTATATTAAGGGTCGTAACTCCATCAAACAGAAAGATGTGAAGCTAATACTTGATGTCAGCATTCACAGACATGTATGAAACATTTACAAAGAGTTTTAGAAGTTTCAAATTTTGTTCATATATATTTGCCTTTTCTCTCACCATACATTAACTTTATATGGTTTTAGAAGTTTGAATTTTTATTCATATTTGCCTTATCTCTCATCATACATTAATTTTGTACGGTAGATTTTAATGTACATTAAGGATCATAACTCCATCAAACAGTAAGATGTGAAGCTAATACTTGATGTCAGTATTCACAGACATGTATGAAACATTTCCAAAGAGTTTTAGAAGTTTCAAATTTTGTTCATATTTGCTCTATCTCTCACCATACACTAACTTTGTACGGTAGATTTTAATGTACATTAAGGGTTGTAACTCCATCAAACAGAAAGATGTGAAGCTAATACTTGATGTCAGCATTCACAGACATGTATGAAACATTTACAAAGAGTTTTAGAAGTTTCAAATTTTGTTCATATATACTTGCCTTTTCTCTCACCATACATTAACTTTATATGGTTTTAGAAGTTTGAATTTTTATTCATATTTGCCTTATATCTCACCATACATTAATTTTGTACGGTAGATTTTAATGTACATTAAGGATCATAACTCCATCAAACAGTAAGATGTGAAGCTAATACTTGATGTCAGTATTCACAGACATGTATGAAACATTTCCAAACAGTTTTAGAAGTTTGTTCATATTTGCCCTGTCTCTCACCATACATTAACTTTGAACGGTAGATTTTAATGTATATATACATATGTACACAGATCTGGTTACGTAGGTATACGTATACATACTTACTAGAATGGGAGCTGTTAACTGTCCATTTGGACTAAATTGAGGTGGCTTGCAAACTACCATAGTGTCAGTGACACTCATACTTGAACAATATTGTGATGCAATAGTTATGCTTATATCTATTTTTAGAACATTGTTCAAGTTTCTGCCCTATACATACATATATATGTACAAAGCAGCAAGTTAAATATATACGTATGTTAATATATAGTCATAAAATAAACAACCAACAACATTGATGATGCATTCCACCAAATTGTTTAGGCTTGGCACTGTCACTACGATCCTCCACTGGTTCATCCTCAATTATCCTACACTGAACAACCTTCCTAATGCATAAATTAGGTGATCTTCCAGTTCATGCAGCTTTTAAACATGTCCCCATCCAATTCATACAACTCTCCACTGACATACTGCAAGCAATTTTATAAACTAACAGCACATTACAAACAGGCATGATCATCTGTATGAATAAATAATATGGGTTGAAGTGACTAGAAGATTTTAGTTATAAAATTTCTAAATTTATGCTTTTGGCAGATTCTTATTACATATTGTCAAATTATGGTTGCGTAATGAAATGAAATGGCCTGATTGCATCAGACTTAACAAAATCAGTGTGTTTAAACTTTTGGCGGGAAACAAATTTCTGTTATTACATATGTTACTCCAATTATAGCTCACCTCTAAAATGTCTTCTTCTAAGGGAAAAAGAGCTACCAAAAATGAAAAGGAAAAAGCAAGCCGTAAAGAATGTATGGTAAGTATTTATAGTTTGTTTGTGGTATTCTTGTCAGCGAGCAAATATCTGTTTTTTACCATTTACGTATTTTACCAGAGTATTGCCACTAAGTTAAGAAAAGACAGCCTTCGGGAATTTCTAAGGAAACACAATATGTATATAACTGGCACAAAAGCGGTACTCCTGAGTAGAGTGAAAGAAGTTATTGATCGAAGCCAAGATCTCAATAAACTGCGAGACAAGTTGATGCATAGGATGATGGATGCTAATTTTCATCGCTATACCAGGTATAACCCACTGAGAATCATTACCATATATGTCTGTTTCACTGGACATCTTATACTCCATTGAATTAGCATGTTGCATATGCATTTCATTGAGTAATTACATATCTGGGGTATGTAATTGTGGAAAATGATTTAAGCTTCAGTTTATATAATCATTTATACAGTCATTGCAGTGCTTAAAATAAGAATTAGGATTTGCTTGGACATTTGTCCAAACAAATCCTCTTTCTAATTGGACATTTGGCACATCCTAATTCTAATTGGACATTTGTCCAAGCAAATTTATTTTTGGTTGGACATTATTGTCAGCCTATCATCTAGTTTACTGGTGCTTAAAATAGCTATTATAATAAGACTACAACCAAGTTTTCTACCTAATACATCACTGACTTCCACCTATTATTACCAGCCCTTTTTGTATAGCTATCTCTATTAGCAGGAAGAGTTGTTAAACTTTGTTGATGTATTTGCTAGACAAAGCTAAGTAGAGACAAGTAATTCGAATTTGATGACAACAGTTCAACAAGTTTTTTTTAACTCGAATAGCTTATCTTTGGAAAGGGTCATCTTTCGACTTTGGGAGCGTCTAGAGACGCAGTTTTTCTGATTCTTCTTTCTGCCAAATGTTTCGACCCTGGGGGTCTTCTTCAGTGACTGATGTTGGTCTTCAAGGTGTCTTTATTTCAACATCAGTCACTGAAGAAGACCCCCAGGGTCAAAACGTGTGACAGAAAGAAGAATCAGAAAAACTGCATCTCTAGATGCTCCCAAAGTCGAAAGATGACCCTTCCCAAAGATAAGTTCGACGCAGTTAGAAGAAATCCTTATTTGAATAGCTTGTTTAAAATGTTTGTTTAATTTATCTATATGCAAACAGTGTATATTTAATTTGTATGTGTTTATATCTTGAACTTTGTAATAGAAGAAGTAGGGAGAGTTTCCTTTGGAATGAAATGATACCTGGTCTCGGATTAGGCAGTGTTGATATACCAGCCATCCCCTTACCCACTATGGAAGAGAAAGTCCCCCATTGCAAAACTACTGTCACATTTGTGCAGTCAGTATTTCATAGTTTGGAGGAACATATAATTTCACCAGAGCTACTTGGTATGATGATTCTGTACCTGCATGCTCAGTCATAATGATTAATGTCCATATCTCTATAATGTACATACATACATATGGATGTACGAGAATAAAGTCTTATTGAGCATCAGCAACATGATTCTGGATGTTTCAGCAATATACGTATATTTATTCCTCATATATGTTGCTGATGAAGACCTCCAGGTTGAACGTCCAGAATTAGTAAATTCATGTTGCTGACGCTCAATAAGACATTATTCTCATAATGATCGCAACAAGCTCTCCTTATTCCTTCGTACATATGTACGTGTATTATTAATTTATGTAAAAATTTTCATAGAACAGCAATCTACTGTTTTCTTTTGCAGTTGGTATTAATTTAGGCAATATATTTCAAATGTATGCAAAGTATACAGTTTCACTGACCGAGGCACAAAGACACCTCCTGAAGGATGGAGAGCACAAGATATTGTTGCGGTGGGTCCCAGCCACTTTTTAAGGCATTCATATGTACGTACGTACATTTATAATAGAATAATGATTTCTTCCAACTGGTTGAACTTACCTTTCGAAAAGATCATCTTTCGACTTTTAGAGCGTCTAAGAAGAGACAGCAAAACTGCGTCTTTAGGTGCTCTAAAAGTTGAAAGATGATCCTTTCAAAAGACAAGCCAAACTGCCAAGGGACCAAGGTCTAATCTTGGTTGGGGGACCAAAGTCCTATTAACCAGTGATTGCCTCCCAGTCATCCGTAATATGCTCCAGTGATATCACCTTTGCACAGGTATTATGCAATTATATAACTTCCATTTTTAAATTATAACCATTACACTAAATAAGGCAACACTTTAACCAGGCTATTTTTGATTTTTAAACAAAAAAATGCTCATGTACATACATACATACCTTATTAAATACTGAATATCATTAATCTAACCAATGTTGATATTTGCGTAAAACCTGTGCAATAAGTAAGCACTGATTTTTATGCATTTCTACATTATGTAGAAGAAAGATAGTTATTTACGTAGCTATTAACTCCCTTTCCAGGTATATTACAATAATTTGTCACATTTTGCAGAATCTGCAAGCTTAATAAGGTTGAGCAACAAAAGGAGAGTTATCCTTATGAACTAAGGGTTCTAATAAATGGTTTCCCCATCGCAATACCGGTGAGCCATATGTATATCTCTGTACGTATACGTATAGGTACTAGCAGGGTTTTTAGGGGGGCATATACCCCTCCCCCGAGCTTGCAGCAAAGTACATTAGTTTATGTATTTTAACTCATGGTGAATGAAACTACCAAGATATGTGTATGTATGTATGTATCTTGGCATGAATGATGAATAAAATTTATGCACATACGTATGTATGAAGCAACAGACTAAAGGGTTTATATGTACATACGTATATGTACTGTGGAGCTATTCTTATCTCTACTTGCCTCACTATAATTGCACAACCACTATCTATAGAAATTGTAGTGACGCACACAGAGGATAGGGTCTGGGTTTGAGACTACTTTGGTACATTCCTAATCTCATATACGTATATAATAGTTGTGGTTTAATTATCAGTTCATTAAATTTTTTTGTAAACTCTCTGTAGGGCTACAGTGCTGAGTTGTGCAAGTACCCAGAGTACCAATTTGTAGCAACTCCAATTGATATCACCTCTAAATTAGGGTACGTACGTCTCTGTACAGCATATGTACGCATATGTATACACACGTACTGATGATACTGTAGCACATGTGTGGTCATAATTTATCAATGCCTAATAGGATACTACGTATATTTTTTTTGGTTGCAGTATGCTGATGTAGGTACGTAGATCTACCATATATACGAACGTAGGTAGTCCCCCATACGTACGTATGTATAATGTTTTCATTTTGTGATTTTGTTATCAAATGAGTCCAACAAAGCAGGTCCCAGGTAATTCCAGTGCAGGGAGCAGCTAGAGTTGTAATTTGAATTACGTACTTGTTGCACATTGAACATCTCAGGTATTTAGTGTACTAACTTGATGGGACTGTTTGTTGCTTTGTGTCATTACGTACAAAGGTCCACTTCATCGGATGATAATTTGGAGATAAAGTGGTGCAGAGGATCCTCTGATTTTGTCATGACTGTGGATCTAGTGAAGATTACCTCAATGGATGTCTTGGTAGAAAAATTAAAAGCATGCATCTGGGAGGAAGACAAAACTAAAGCTTTCAGTAAGCACTGGCATACCTACGTTTGTAGTATGCCCAGCTAGACCACCACATGATATACGTAATCCTACTGGTGGGTGTGTCCATCCTACTGGTGGGTGTATCCATCTTGCTGGTGGGTGTGTCCATCCTGCTGGTGGGTGTGTCCATCCTGCTGGTGGGTGTGTCCATCCTACTGGTGGGTGTGTCCATCTTGCTGGTGGGTGTGTCCATCCTGCTGGTGGGTGTGTCCATCCTGCTGGTGGGTGTGTCCATCTTGCTGGTGGGTGTGTCCATCTTGCTGGTGGGTGTGTCCATCCTACTGGTGGTCGTAATAGGATTCTGGTGAGAATACTGCCATAATAGGATAGTCGTTTCGACTCTCTCTCATTACGCTCTAAAATATGGCCAATCATAACACAGCTACGTACGTACGTACGTAGTAGCTACAACAGTTTGACAAGTACTAGCAGTGGGAGACAAAGTGATTATACAGTATTTCAGTGACCGTTATTGTTGCACTGATGGTAATGCCAATACTCAACTGATGGGGCAGACAAGGATATTTCTTTCATTCCACCCAAGCACTTTATAGCATATATAACACTATAACATGCCAATGTGCTAATTCTGGCATTGAATACTCATTTAGTTCTTTGGAATATAAATATATTTTTATTTTTATTTTTTATGATCTTGAATTTGTGTACATATATTATGTAGTTCATGAAAAGTTGGATTATGCAAGTGCTAATGAGGTTGTAGCTGTCACAACAGACACACTTACAGTTTCCCTACACTGTCCTGTGAGTGATTCTGCCACTGTATACGTAGTCTAACACAAGTATACATACATTGTCCGATCATCAATGTAATTCTTTTTAGATCCATGATTGTTTAATGTTCACTGTTGACAAATGTGTTTCTTTATTTGTAGCTTGGTAAGATGAGAATGTCATTACCTGTTCGGTAAGTTTCACTACATACTCATATGCTTGTTTAATCATGTAACTATTCCTGTAGGTACATATATAATTCTGAGTGAGATTTCTAATCATTAGTTGATAAAGCTAAATTAGGGATAGCTGAATATTATATATTGCTGAAAAATTTCTTGTTATAAGGAATTCTAATCACTACATCGTTAATTGATAATAAAGTTAATTGGTACTGTAAACAGTACTCTCTGATCATAGATCTTCTCTACTAGAACATCTATGCTCAAAGTAGAGATTGTTGAAAATATGGCCAGCTTATATGTCTTGTTATACGTATGTACATATGTGTGTATGTGTGTCATATATCATATGTATGTATACAGTGGATCCAAGTGTACTCACCTTCAGTGCTTTGATGGTTTGCTCTACCTTCAGATGAATTCAAGGTGTGTGCTAGTGTATATAATATACGTACAAAGTGATAATAAAACCACAACCATTTAATAGATATTTTTAGGGGCTGCCTGTTATGATGTACGAGTGTATCATAAGAGCTATTTTATATGAACCCATATGTACCCTTTTTTGTAGAAGAGAGAGTTGGAAGTGTCCTGTTTGTGACAATGTAGTACCATTTGAAACTTTGGTGGTAGACAAGTATGTAGGTTTCATTTTATACATATACGTAGATATGTTACATCAGTATTTGCATACATTGCAGTTCTTTCAAGTATACATACACTGGTTTGATTGTCAGTTTATTCTGATAAGAGAATCATTCACCACCAATTAAAATGTAGACTAATTATTTATCTGGTAGTTAGTTTAAGAGGGAGAGCATGGAGGAGGAATTGCTGTGGCAGTTGTAGCTCAGTGGTAGAGCAACTGGTGGTCATAACCAGCTGTCCTGGGTTCGATTCCCAGCAATTGCTTCTTTTGTGTTTTTCCCTCCTATTGATGTTTGACTGATTATACTTGTGGTTTGATTGATCATTTCCAAAAAATCTTCAAAAAATGAAATTAGATTGATTTAAACAGTAGGACCCTGTCTGAAGTACAAATCAGAATACAATGCATATAAGTAACCCCCTTTTGCACTTGTACTCTCTGTGGATACTGTTGATTAATCTTACTCGTATTTTGTGTACAAATACAGATTTATTCAGAATATCTTAGGATCAGCTGAATCAGCAGAAACTTCATCAATCTCCTTCTCCAAGGATGGGTCATGGGTCCCCTGCATAAGCAAGCCAACCGACATTTCTCAGTTAGAATATCTATCCACTCCTCAAAAGTGTGATGGCAATGTAGAAGGATCTAATTTAGAGGTCATTGATCTAACACTCTCTCCAACTCCATCTACGGCTTCAACTGCAACCATTTCCTCACCTATACCATCACCTCTCTCTGACACTAATGATATTGTCATCATCATTTAGCCTCTTTAGACTCCTAAATGTGATCAGTTTTTTATTAGCTTTGCTTTTATTAACTCTTAATAGCACATACGTACAATTCTTGGAATTTACCAGTGGATAATGCTGTAGAATAGTTACGTATATAGCTCATAACCTGACCATTATATCCAAATTGCGTTCTGTGCTCCATCCTTACACATCTTAAATGGAGAATCTCTGTAGCAATTGTAACTTGGTTGCACTGGTGGTCATCACCAGTTTAATGCACAACAATTCTAGTTTTTCCCTCTAAGAGAGTGAACACATCATTATTTTGAAATTTACAGAAAATCAAGTGATGTGTTATAGAAAAAAAAGTATCAGCAAGATCACAGTGTCTCAAATATAATGAAATATCAATACAAATGAGTCCTGGCATGCTACCATAGAAATGTACACTTGTCTGTGCGCTCGACTACATGGCTACATGGCTGCGGATCAAAAGTAAACAGCAACCAGCGTCATGTATACATGCATGTGCAGCGTGCTATCAGTCTATAGATCAGCCCATGCTTCCGTTGGGAAATAAGTGGTTGAACACAAAAATGGCCGGACAGGTAAATTGTAGTTTTATAAATTTCCGGACAGCTACACTGTGCAATATACGTTTAAAACATTTTCTAGGTGATTAAGTGTAAGGCTGCAGTGGCTTGGGCGCCTAAGGAACCTCTGAAAATCGAGACGATAGAAGTAGCTCCACCAAAGGCTGGCGAAGTGCGAGTTAAGGTGATCCAGAAGCATCTCTATATTTTGCAAACGGTCTTAATCCTTCCTCCTTGGACACTTTGTGGTTGAGCTTTGTGTCCATCACGTTCAATGCTTTCAATATAAGCCTTCATGGCAATATATAACAATGCTTGTTCTGTGTTTTTAGTCTAACTGATATTTTTATATATGTACATGTATGTTCTTCTGTATATTTGCACACTTGGTACCACAGTAGTAGCCATTGAGCTGCAGTGGCCTTTCTGATTCATAATAATAAATTAAGAAAAAATTTACTTCAATTCAATCCTATTCTCTGGATGACCTTAGATACTGGCTAGTGGTGTGTGTCACACTGATGCCTATACTCTGAGTGGTGCCGATCCCGAAGGGCTCTTTCCATGTATCCTGGGTCACGAAGGAGGGGGAGTGGTCGAGAGCATTGGTGAGGGTGTGACCTCACTAAAACCAGGTATAGTAGAATTATCCTTATGTACGTATATTACATGGAGAATTTCTATTTTTAAGCCATTCTCTCTATTGCCAAGGTGACCATGTTATACCTCTGTATATTCCTCAATGTGGAAACTGTAAGTTCTGCAAAAGTCCCAAGACCAACCTTTGCAGCTCTATCCGCAGCACACAAGGGAAAGGTGTTATGCCAGATGGCACTAGCAGGTTCACTTGCAATGGTAAGTGTAGGAAGATATTGTACAATAAAACCTGTCGAGCTCTTAAATTACTGGTAAAAATCGTATATATAATGGACCATATGTACATAAGGATTCATGTAATACAGCCACCTCTCTAATAAGGCCGCTACATAACTGAAATTCACTCTATCCAAGTGACTGCTTACTAGGGTTCTATTCTAATTTCAAAATACATAATGCCATTTGGCAGTAGAAATATTAAAAAAATGTCAACTTTTCAAATTTCCATGGATTTATCCCAATTCTGGTTCTCTATCTCCATCCATCTTGTTTTGTCCCTTAGGGAAGCCTGTCTTCCATTTTATGGGTACGTCTACCTTCAGTGAGTATACTGTCTTGCCAGAGATATCCCTAGCCAAAGTTGACTCTGAAGCTCCTCTAAACAAGGTGTGTCTGTTGGGCTGTGGAATAGCCACTGGCTATGGAGCAGTCCTCAACACAGCAAAGGTATGTGTGAGTGTTGTTTTGAAATCATGACAATAAACTTAAGAAAATTTATATAAAATGTAAAATCAAAGTAATAATCCACCATAAATGAACTCTTCAATGTATTCGAGCATACTTTGAGGGAATTATGTATGAAGCAGTTGCTGGAAGTTATACGTAGTTGATTCAGATCTACCAATTTAGCTATATACTGGCTCTGACAGTGAACAGCAATTATGAATATATTGATTCAGTAACTCATGTTCCCCTTTGTATTATATTGAAATTCGATTGTTGATTGCTGCTCATGATTGGAGAAATAGTCATTCCATATTCATCAAATTCCTTCCACCAAACCAATATTTGCAGTGTTTTATCCATATACCATTCAAAACTGCTCCACTTTCTTAGAGTTTCTTTTAGGAAGAGCAGTTCTTGGAAATATTTTGTCCTTCCCTTCTCCCTTGAAGAATGTCAAATTGCCATATTGTACTAGGTTGCCCTACCACATATTACTATATTGTATACCTTCTAAAGGAAGCCCTGATAGTTCTAATACTATAAGATCACTGTGTCATTGCCTAACCGCTGCTAAATGCACTGAACATTGTACCTTACTTGTGTGCAGGTGGAGAGAGGGGCTACAGTGGCTATATGGGGGTTGGGGTGCGTAGGACTGGCTGTTGTGATGGGGTGTGTCCAGGCAGGAGCTTCCAGGATCATTGCAGTTGATATCAACCCTGACAAGTGGGAGATAGGTAAGGCTTTGAAGAGAAAGTGTATTGTCAAGGATTTTAGAGGACTGGTGTTCTTAATACTGCAAACAAGAATTTTAAGCCTGCATTTCATTATTGAATCAATTATCATTAGCATAAATAATACAATTTTTATGATTTATGAAATCCATTTGTTATACAGTTTAAGATATTCCTGAATGTATCAAGAATTATTTATCATAGTGATTGGTGAAAGGAGTGGCCTTTATTATATATATTTTTACCACAAAGCAAAAAAGTTAAAATCATTGTCTATGGATTAGGAAGATTCTAATTTTTACAGCAAAGCAATTTGGAGCTACTGATTTTGTTAACCCCAAGGAGCATGACCGTCCCATTCAGCAGGTTTTAGTTGAAATGACAGATGGAGGACTTGATTACACTTTTGAATGTGTTGGCAATGTAAACACAATGGTATGTAACCTATTAGACATACTTTTATTATTGTTGCTGTAACTTTAAATGGACTTATACATTATATACTCTGATGTGTATAAAAAATAAGATTTTGTCTTTATTATAGAGAGCTGCTCTGGAGGCATGTCATAAGGGTTGGGGTGTGTCTACCATTATTGGTGTAGCAGCCTCGGGAACTGAAATATCTACTCGTCCCTTCCAGTTGGTGACAGGGAGGGTTTGGAAGGGAACTGCTTTTGGAGGTAGGACCCAACAATAAATAGGACTACTTCTGCTTGCCTAGATGTGTGCGGTACATCTCTATGGCATTTAACTGTATTCTTACTACTGATTTGTAGTTTGCAGTATTAAAATGCATGTTAATTGTGAAAAACCAAAATTGTGGTCTTTTCAGCCACATTGTTTAGATAACAGATTTGTGGTTCTTTTCTCTTTTACCTCAAACAAACAAATATTAACAAGAAAAAGACGGAATATCAGTAAAATAGGACATTTTTAAAAATGATGTTAAAGTAGGGATGCAAGTGTTGCAACAGTGATTACTGGCACATCTGAAAAGAGTAACAAAACAGGACAGTGATCATATGATAATATATACGTATATAACACACAATTAGTAAAACACTTTATTTATATATATTTGAGTAATAAAACTTTTCTATACAAATACTTAAGGGTTCAAAATCATTAATATTACAACTACATATAAGTCCAACAAAGTGGCCAAGTCATTGGAATGCAGTGGGTGACAACCCCCATGAGTTTTATTAATTGTTTACATATCCTCTTTGCATGTATATTACATAGGATGGAAGAGTCGTGACAGTGTTCCCATGTTGGTAGATCAATATATGAAGAAAGAGATTAAGGTTGATGAGTTTCTGACTGGAACAATGAGCATTAAGGATGTCAACAAAGCATTTGACCTGATGCACGAAGGAAAAAGGCAAGTTTTAGTATGATTGTATACACTTGTAATCCTTTTGATGATTCTGTACATAACAGAAGTATATCACTTGTTTATTAGAGCCAGAAAATGCTGTTGGTATATATCTGCCTTTTCAGCTTTAAATAAAATAAATGCCTTAATTCTGTAAAATGCACACAACTACATACGTACTGTAAAACCCTTAATATTAACATCCATTATATCTAGCGTTTTTACCGTATATGACTTATTAGTGTCCATTAAATTTAGCATTTTGTTATAAATACTTGCTCCACACTACTGCACATGTGTAATAATAAACATTTTAGCGACCATAAATGTTAGTCAATGATATTGCATCACTATTTTTGCTAACATTAATGGTGCACACTAATAAATGGTTTTACAGTATATAACCAGCTCATATTTTAATTTGTTCTATTTAGTCACTGTAGCCTGAATTTCCGAGCATTTCTCTCTAAAACCACTGTAAAGTAAATGTCAGAGTATTCCTACCTGATTGGCATCACTTGTCCTACACTCCTGTCCCTGCATGTGTAATATACTCACATTCAATAATACCCTCATTAGAGGTTAAAGGTTAACGTTAAAGAGCCTAAACGTACAGTATGTGTATTGCACTGAGAGAAATGTAATCATTTTTAGGTATACGTAGATGGAGATATGTACTATATCCATTAATGTATCTACGTATGTATTATACATTATATATTTTTAGTTTGTAGTGTGTCTTCTACCTTTTCCATGTAGTATTCGAACAGTGGTACTATTCTGAGGTTTTCCTATCATATAGCTGGAGTTGAGAAACCATTTAAATCATCAAATTAAACAAAATTTAGTGTTTTAGTTTATAGCAATATGTAGTTTGCAACTAATTTTGAGTATATATCTTTATCATAGGTGATCTTCTTTGTAAAACTCATCCGATATGTTGATATCTGACAGTGTGAATGTGGGCATAAAGTGTTAGCTTCGTAAATATCTGTCTACCTAGATAATATACCTACTAAATTTAGTTTATGGTTAACTTAAATTAAGCTTACAAATACTGTATATATGTACATGCAGCACTTAGTCAAATATATATAGTCAAGGTCAGGGCTATACGTACATATAGCCAAATATGGTTTATGGGATTTACGTATACCCCGTTACCATGGCAGCCCAAGATCCAAATGGCTAAAAAGCAAAGGATCAGTATGCATATTTGGAATTTGCTTCAGTGACTAAAGAAAAGGATGTAAGATGTACTTAACTTTCTGTATAAACTTGTTCACGCCATATATCCTATTAATCTGCAATTCACACTGAACATGGTATAGATAAGTAAATAACGCATGCCACCCATTATCAGATCAATGCCATGGCAATGGTGTATATAAACAGTTAGAAAATCCACCAATTATGTACACACATTATCCAAATGTTTTTATTCATCGTGATTGCAACTACTGTATATAGATCTATTGCATCATTTAAAATGTAGTGACGTCAACCTTTAAACAAAGTACATTTCAACAAAAACATTACAGAATGTTCCCTTAGACATGCGAGACTAATTATATGGGTCATTAGGGACAAAATATGTATGTTTGTATGTGTATGGTAACAAATTTACTTGAGGAATTTTAGCAATTAATTAATTATAGGACCAGTAATTCCCTGTGGACCAGCAAGACCAGGAGATCCGTCAGCACCTTGGGGACCGGCTGCACCAGTTGGACCATGATTTCCACCTGTTCCAGGTAGACCCTGTTGTCCTGAGTTATACCAGGACCACCTGCAGGTCCTCTGGGACCCTAAACATATACATACATACACATGTAGTGACAAAAGTATACGTACATTGATTAGATTATGCAAAACCAAAATGGCACACTTCAATTTACTATCTAATTTTTTGATTGATCAGTTGTAAAGTTATATAACACATACATAGTCAGCTTGTTCTGATATATATCTAAATATATAGGTGAATCACTAGAACTTGTTTCGGAACAGTTGTTTATTCTCTTTAAAATGATGTCTGAGAATGATTATTTGTACTCTGATCAACACTACAATTATTCATATAAATGCTGTACTTACTGCTGCACCTTGTAAACCAGACGATATATATACCAGCTGATCCAATGGCACCCTTTGCTCCATTATTACCTTCTGTACCAGCACTTCCACTTGTACCATCACCTCCACGACTTCCAACATCACCTCTCATACCCTGCCAGTGAATTGCATACAATATTAGACATTTTACTAAAATATGTAATTAAAATGATAGAAAAACATACTTTTAGTCCACAGGATGCTACCTACTATGTAAGATCTTAACAAAGAGTTTAACTGACCTTTTCTCCTTGATCACCTTGTGCCCCAGTAGAACCTATATCTCCCTTGACACCTTTGACACCTTGTGAACCAGTTGCACCAGTAAGACCACTCACACTCTACAGAGGATGAAATGTAGTCCACCAACATGCAGTATGCTTCAATCAGGCCACTCACGAGGAGAATGACTATCAGGTTTTTGAATGCATAATATCAATTAACTCACTGCTGCTCCATGCAGCTATTCCAGAGAGACCATTAGGGCTTGTTTACCAGGGCTACCATGCTCACCATTGCTGCCTGGGTCTCCAACAGCACCTGGATTACCAGGTTCTCCATTAAAACCTCTAACTCCCCTTCCTCCCTAAATTATAGTACGTAACAACCTAGATGCATGCAATGCTAGCTGGTTTCACTTACAACAGCACCTGGAGCACCACGGAGTCCATTCTCACCACGATCTCCCTGTGAACCACCAACTCCTGGTTTACCAACTGCACCATTAAATCCAGAAATGATCACAATCTTGAACAATTAGCACTTTTGGTTCTGACATGTAAATCCACTTACTCTGGCACCTTGAGGCCCAATGGGTCCCTGTTCTCCTTTCTGACCAGATTTACCTTGATTTCCATTATGTCCAGGTCTGCCATCCACACCATTTTCACCCTAAAAATTGACAGATGTTTTTAATTATCTTAAAATTCCTTATATACTTCTTATGCATGAATATTTAAGTTTGTAAAGCAAGGATTTTTGTAACTCACTTGGGGTCCTTGACTTCCACTATAGGTCCACCCACACCTACACTTCCTGGTGGATGTGGTGCTCCAGGATTACCTTGCCCTCCTGGATCACTTCTCTCACCCTTAGGGCCTGCCCCTCTGGGGACACCTGGAATACCATCTTTGCCTGAAGGTCCCTGGGTACCTAGTTCACCTCTTCGCCTTGGGTTACCATTGGTTCCATCAGGACCACATGCACCCGGGTAACCTTCCAAACCAGTTTCTCCAGGAAGACCCTAATTAATGCAACAATTTTTCCATCACATCTAACCTAGTTTCTCACTAAGTTGTATTCTCACAGCAGCTCCAGCTGGACCACTGGGACCTGCATGTATCGCCAACTGGACCAGGGTCACCGGACCTGCCTAGTTCTCTGTCTATTCCTTTTGATCCAGGATCATCCTGATGTGAGGAAGTTTACACTTTTAAAGAGTGATTCAAACTGTAGGTAAATTTACTTACAACTGGACCTTTCTCTCCTCTTTGCCCTTGCAAGCCATTTGCTCCAGGAGGACCAGGGGACCCCTAGAACCATCCTCGCTTATAATGCATACTGTGACAGAATATAAGGTATGAGATACAATATTGAATCATCACAAGCACCACTGACTCCATGGTTACCATGGTTACTGCTCTGTCACTTTCTAAGGATCCACTTGCATGATTTTTTCCTTTCTGACAGTTTTCTTTAACAAACATACACAATTGATCCAGGTGGACCTGGGGGACCATCTGACCTTGTTGACCTTGTTGGGAGAACGTCATCACAGTTATATTCACCAGTGGACCCAACACTGTTGCAAATACAGAAGTAGATGTCATCCTTTAATTGGTACCAGTCACACTTGCACCTGCAGGGAAGGAGAATAAATGAATAACATTAATATACCAATGAATAACATTAAGGGCTCATAATGTTATTCATAGGATTAGTACTTCCTTATTAAGGTCCTATGGAATGGAGATCTCACAGAATCAGCACTACCCTACCTGAACATGTGATCTCCACTGGCTGGAGAGACTAAAATGTACTTGTATCATACGCCTACCTACTTTCAGCTGTCTTTGTGTAATAGTCCTTTAGTGTACCATGGCAAGACAAAACATTGTTGAGCAAGATTGTTCATACCGCATGCGGTGTCCTAGCGCCTGACGGTCGTGTGGTGGACTTTGCTTGATATACAGTGCAAGTTACAAATATACGTATACGTATATATAAATACATGTAAATTATATCTTGCACTATTTTGTGCCTGAAGTGGTAAAACTGGAGTAATGCTAAACGTATTGCTTGCTTACATACCTTGAATCCTGCAACAGTATATTTTCCTAGGCCAACAGTAGCTATGCTGATGTGCCTAGAAGAATCAAAGGTTGTCCAGTAAGATGAAGCTGGAAAATGGCTGGCACGTACCTCTAGAACCATCCTCGCTTATAATGCATACTGTGAGAGAATATAAGGTATGAGATACAATATTGAATCATCAGATATAACAAGCACCACTGACTCCATGGTTACCATGGTTACTGCTCTGTCAGGATCCACTTGCATGATTTTCTCCTTTCTGACAGTTTTCTTTGTATTCAAACAAACATACACAATTGCTCCAGGTGGACCTGGGGGACCATCTGACCTTGTTGACCTTGTTGGGAGAACATCATCACAGTTATATTTACCAGTGGACCCAACACTGTTGCAAATAATACAGAAGTAGATGTCATCCTTTAATTGGTAGCTACCAGTCATACTTGCACCTGCAGGGAAGGAAAACAGATGAATAACATTAATATACCAATGAATAAACTTAAGGGCTCATAATGTTATTCATTGGATTAGTACTTCCTTATTAAGGTCCTATGGAATGGAGATCTCACAGAATCAGCACTACCCTACCTGAACATGGGATCTCCACTGGCTGGAGAGACTACTATGTACTTGTATCATATGCCTATCTACTTTCAGCTGTCTTTGTGTAATAGTCCTTTAGTATATCATGGCAGGTCCAACTAATATATTACAATACCACACAAAGCAACACTAATCCAAAGGTATATATGTGTGACTAGCTAAATACTAGAAGAGCGTGAGAACCGCCATTTTTGAGTGCTACACGCTGAGATCAAAGGGATTACCGCCACTGCATAACGGGCGTTGCTATAGTTGCAATCACAGTTGTGATAGTAGAATATATAGAAATACCAGTGACACTTCAGTTTAGTTTTTCGTTATTCGTTCTCAATGTCTAAAGTGAGTTTATTTATTTATTCAGTTTCTCGTAGAAGTGGATGTTACTATATAGACTCACAGTCGCTAACCTTTCACCGGTCAAAATGAGTTCAGTTTAATTTAGCGAACTACATGTTCTGCCAGTGTATAGAAATCGTTACCAGAAATAGTCCAATTCAGCGAAATATCTAGCCAGGTCTTGTAAACTCAGTCTTTGAAATGCGTCCAACTCGCCAGGCTGAAAGAGTGGTTATCCTAAGCTGATATTACTCGAGAGTATCACTCCTTTAGGGTAGCTTTCAGAGACCCTTTCCCAAAGTCTCTTTCTTTAGAATACTGCGACACAGTTGGGTTATGCAAAACCTCGCTCAAACTGGCTAGCGAAATGCAACCTTGAAATTCGTAGGCTTCTAAGGAACACTTTAGAAAGCGAAGTACGCGGCTCGTCCATATAGTGGCAGAATGTTTAACTAGTGCACGTTGAGGAGGTTCAGATTTAATAGACTATTAGACAGTAAACGCTGAAATGACTCTTTACATTCTGTTAAGTTGGATTTTGTACAAACAGACTGCATGATTTACAGACTGTAACTCAAAGGTTTCTGGTAATAAACTGCTACTGAAAACTTACTATCCGTGTGTGCTAATTTATAGAGTTTCCAAGCAGACACGTTTCAATCAGTAAATGTTTCTTATCTCAATTAGGTCTTTCGCAGTGACCTCCTCACACCTGGAGGAGGTCATCTCCGCAAATCCACAAATATCCCCAAAATGTTGTTTGGAACATCCTCTGCAAAAGCACTAGTACATCATCAAAGTGTTTTCGTCTATGGAGGCATTGGAGAGGAACAGGTTCAGGTTTACGATGTTAGAAACACTAAATGGTCAGCACTACCTCGACCTCCTCATTCTCGCAGTGGAGCAGCCATCATAGGAAACCAGTTTACTTTAATAGGAGGTGAAGACACTCGAGGCACTACAAACGATCTAGTGACGTGGACAGGCAAAGAATGGAAAGTACTATATCCTCCAATGCACACCGCCCGATTCTTACCAGGTGTTCTTGCATTCGAAGACTTAGTAATTGTGTCTGGAGGAGAAGGAGGAGTAGAAGACACAATTGAATTCCTGGATATTACCAAAAGAATATGGATACAGTCGAATCTGAAACTTCCTCGACCATTATCACTACACCACATGGCATTGTGTGGTGAATACATTTACATCTACGACTACTACCACTGGACTGGATATTTTTGGAGAATGAATAAGAAAAATTTTATGGCTTCACTTACAACAAATGATGAACATCACTGGGAGCGGCTCGAGAATGCACCAATGAGCAGTTCACTGTTACAATACAGCACACTTCCAGTCATAGTAGGTCCAAGAGGAATCTTCATTTTCGAGAAGAAGAAGTGGACACGAATTAGTGAAGAAACGTCCTATCCCTACACTTGTACGGCTTCCCTCAACGGAACTACATTTCTCACATTTGGAGGTAGAGAAGGATTTGGAGACTTTCAGACAAGAGCTGTACAGTACGATATTGCAGTTAAGGTTATCTAAGTATTACAAGTTTTGTTAACATTCGTTGCGCGCTTTGCGTATACTTTCTCCTTCAAATAGAAACATTAGAAGGTTTTATTTCCTTCGTTAGAGTCACCTAACTTGTGCGCTCAGTGTACATGAAGCGCGTGTCAATGTTAACAAGATTTGTATTGCTATAATGTTCTCGTACGAGTGTGTTCTACGAACGCTCTCACGAGTTTAAGTGTTATCTTGTTTCCACTAACGAAGACTGTTAAGTCTTCTTGTTCTTTACATTTAAAGTGAGAAAGTAGAGGAAAGCGTTTCAAGTATTATCCGCTGTAGTTAAACTGTTTATTATCGCGTACTACTTACGTATGTTAATTTCTCGTCCTGTGTAGGTTCGTGTGATTAGTTATAAGATGTTGGTAGTACAGAAATGTTAGTTGTAGACACGTTTAATAAACTGCTTCCTAACAGCAAGAAGCGAGAATTAATTGCTAGGCACGGAAGCATCCCAAGACGAAGTCGGCCATTTTGTTTTAGTATTCAACAAGTTGTAGCCTAATTTTTGGGGCGCCGTTGATTTTGTCTGTTATTATAAAAGAAGCGAGTTGCCACGTTTTTATTAAATATTTAAGTACTTCTTGTTCAAAGCAAGTGAAAGGTAAACAGAAGTCAAATGAATGTGTCAGTGAATGTTTTGAAGAGATGTCGGGTATTGACTGTATTAATTGGCTGAATTGACTGTTCTCTAAAGATGCTTCTTGCTAGTTTTCCTAAAGCTAAGCATCATCAACAGTATTGACCTATTGACTGAATTGTCAAAAGAATGTTTGTTTATAAACACAGACTGTCCCTTTGTGGGTGAACTATTGAAAAGTAATTAATGTGAAGTTAGGCAATGACAATAATAAACAGCAGTACATATTCCTATGTAGCAATTATCTAATTAACTGGGAGAATGTACACATTCTGGCCATATACACAGTCAGCTAATTGTAATATCAGTTTGCAAATATACGTATGTACGTACTTAATTGGACAAATAGATACGTTTTTGGGGATCCGTTTACTCGTTAAAGTGTGGAAATAGTTGTAATGCTTGTGGTCCTGTGGCCATTTTTAATTAGCTTTATTAACCAGTTATACATTGATTTGGAGAAAGTATTATCAGACGAGAGTATGTCATATGTACATTTCCATACGTAGGTAGCTGCTTTATTGTCTGTTTGTGATCTAACTGTGCTATATGATATGATAAAAGTTGGTATATGTAAATGTATGACATACTTTCATGGAAAATGTATGAAACCTGTAGTATAATAAATTCCTTCTCTGTGCTCTACCTGCAGGATCCTAAATGGTATAAACAGGCCATAGATGAACATGGTTCAGTTGAAGTGAACATTATCTGCTGTTTCCTCACAGGAGGTTCGCGTGTTGGTAAAACCTCACTGAAGCACTACCTGCTCCACAACACAGCAAGAGAAGACAAAACTAGCACTGGAGTGCTGGAAGCTCCTGAAGTGGCCACCATTGCACAAGGCATTGCCATTGGGTCGTCTTGGGAAGTTTTGGATGATGACAAATTAGGTGAGCTTATTTCCCAAATTGATATGGAGAAGACAAAGACCTTTCCCAGCAACACTCCACAAACCACAGAATACTCGCCTCGACAAGCTACATCAGCAGGTAACGCAGGAGTATTGACTTGGTGGGACGTAGTTAAAAAGTTGTTTCAGGGAAAGTCAACAAGAGTGCAGTCTGATGTCTCTCCCAATCCATCTCTGACTGCTGCCACACAAGCCCTTCCCAGTAACTCTAGTCCTTCCCCAGTACACCAGGACCCTTTACTGTTACTATACCAGGCCAGGGAGAGATTCTTACAGAAGCATAGTATTCCCACTGGAGCCACTTCTGATGAGAAGGAATGTACATTCATTTACCTCCTGGACACAGGAGGCCAGCCCTCCTTTCAGAATGTCCTTCCACTCCTACTGGACTTTCCCTGCAACTTTCTGCACGTCTTTAAAGCTTCAGAGAGGTTGACAGATCCGTACATCAATGCTTACTGTAAAGATGGAATCACTGAAGAGAAGAGAGCCAACAGCCGTTCAACCTGGGAATTGATGAAGGAGTCCATTACAGCTGCCTACACAATGTCAATGAAGAGCAAGCGGCAGTTGGAAGCATTCAATGTTGCCACTGAGCCCCAACTTCGCATTTTCCTTGTTGGCACTCACCTTTCCCTTCTTCCCAAAGATCCTGAAGCTAAGAGAGCTCTACTGGACCACAACGAGAAGGTTCTAGAAGAAATGGACAACAAACCATATGACAGCAACAGGGTATTCCCCCCAAAAGAGGTTGCCTACAAAGGTGCTGATAGCTACTTTGTAGTGGACAGTCAGCTACAGGGAGACAGCAAACTGAAGGAGCACACTCGTAAAGCTGTAAATGTTCTTCGCTCTCTACTTTCAGATGGCAAGAATCGATTAACATTGAAAGTCCCCAAAGTTTGGTTCTGCCTGCAAGTAATCACATCTAGCGTGAAAAAGAAGATGTGGAAGTTCACAGAAATGAAAGAGTTCTGCATCCGATGCCAATTTATCCAAGCTGTAGATGCTGATGGACAGCTCCTTGCACTGCTGAACCTGTTTCACAGCCTTCGGTTCTATGTGTACTTTGACCTGAGTGAGTACAAAGAGCAGTGGATCTGTACAGATGCGACCTTTCTGTACAAGGAAATGTCCAAAGTGCTATCGGTCCAATATGGCCCAAGAGAATCCTCAAGTCCAGAGCTACGCAAATTCATTGAAAAAGGTGTGATTTCTGAAGCTGTTTCTGAGGCCTTGTTCCAACAGCTAGGCATTGATGCTGACATCCCAACAAGATGGCTCCTGGAGGTCCTAGTAAATGTTGGTATTGCAGCCAAAGTGAGGGAGAAGGAGACACACTACTTCATTCCAGCAGTCCTTCCTGAGAGGCAGATCCACCTACCTGAAGCATCTGTGGCCACTTTGGGATTCACTTTCTCATTCCATTCAGGTGAATATCAGAGATACAGCTGTGTACCAACTGGTATATTCCACAGACTGGCTGTAGATATTGCAAGTGGCAGACAGGTTTTAAACGGGGAGGAAGTAAGGCCATTGCAGTTGAGACGAAAGCAGTGGAGGTACTGCCACAAGCAGTCTGATAGTAGACAGTTCATTTTCACACAAGAAGATGCCCACATTGCTCTTTCCCAAAAGGAAGACCTCATTCAACTTCAACTGTTGGTTCCTGAGGACTTTCCAAACACAGAGCTGTCTTTGTCTGAGCTCTGCAGGTACATCAGAAATGAGATGTACGAACGCATTTGTTACGTGAGTGAGGTAGTATTTGGTGCAGAGTTTCTTGAAGAGAAAGCCACTTTAGAGGACGGGGTCATTTGCAGTCACCAGAATTGTGAGGGCTTCAGTTTGCATCTTCTGCGATTTGAAGGTGGCAACCAGAGAAAGGGTCTGTGTACCAGACTGAACAAGGTGAAGTCGTTATCTCCAAGAGAGTTGGTTTGGGTTGCTAAGGAACAGGACGGCAACACCAATGTAAGTTTGCATATTATGTATTCAACAAAATAGACCTTATCACGAATGTAGCAATTATTGACTGTATATTTTACATTCTAATCTTGCTACTACTGATTCTATTTAATATGTTATTATTGTTATTCTTTGGACACAAGTAATATGTGATTTTTATATCTTCTTCTGTATACATAGTTGAGCGTGGCTGGTAAAGTGGAATTTGATGGAGACCAGTTCCTTCTCTATAAAGACCAGTCTACCTGTACTGGAGGACCTGAAGTTGTTAGACAGCCAACACCATCTGACAACTCAGGAGAGTGTGATGGTGAAGGAGGCAGTTGGAAGCAGACCTTGCGGGCCAAACACTGGGTTTACCTTTTAGAAAACCTCGCCATTGGCAACATAGTCAACGAACTATACCAGGGAGTGGGTGGAAAGCCACTAATTACAGACAAGGTGTACGATGAAATCAAAGCAGCAAAGAGCAGAGGAGAATCCAATGTAATCTTTCTCCGTCACCTCCTGAGTACTGGTACAGAGGAGACATTGAGGCTGTTTTGTAAAGTGCTTCAAGATACATCTGTCAAGTATCCAATACATGAAGAGGTTCTGCAAAAACTGCAAGAGGACAAGCACCTTTCTCTTCTTTTTCATTTGTAATAAACTTTAGTATACTAATTAGTACAATATTTATGTATATGTTATAGTCTATTCATTTATACAACATTTTATAGAACAAAATGGCTGTCAATCGATCAGGAATCTGAAGACGTGGTCAAGAACTTCACGATCGCGATTTAAATTCGATCAACAGGAGCGGCCTGAGAATTAGACAAGTATACATCGATAACTCAAAAATAAAAGGTATTTGTGAACTTCTATAGAAGCACAGTCAAAGAAACACACTTTTGTCTATGCTCCGAGTTGTAAGTTGACTTAATAAGCTTGTCACTATATACGTATACGCATATAGCTGCACTTCGCATTTGCCATTGTTAACCGCAGTCGGCAAATATCAAAGGATCATTAACCTTTTTCACTTCCTCCCTATTGGGGAGGAAGGAGGGAGTAATTATGACTCTTATGAAGGAAAGAGAATGAAACTTGTAAATGTAAATGTAAGTGTTTAGAGTTATGTAGTACTGTAAAGTCTCATTGCTGTGTAGAGGGTACTGATTATTAAGAGTTACTGAGCGCAATCGCAGCAACTGGAATAACACAATGAGTGTTTAGAGTAATATTCTATCATTTGTAACTAAAAGATTGTATGACCCTTAAATGTCAGCAGAAATGAACATTTTAGTTAAAAATATATATAAATATTGTCAAAAATTGTCAAACAATGCTTTTGTATTTACTGTTACTTGCGAGGTTTACATTTATTTATCATTTCCATGATCATTTGGAATATTCATGTTGCACACTCTACTAAGTACTATTTGAATGTACAAGTCTTCACTGAGTGTGACGACTGTCCTGTGGTTGTGTTACTTACAGGAGAACAAGATATACATAACATTTATCATGTGTTTATAAACAAACATTTCCTTAAAATGTAGTGACGTCAACCTTTAAACAAAGTATATTTCAACAAAAACATTACAGAATGTTCCTTTAGATGTGCAAGACTAATTTTAAATTGCCATATTGTACTTGATTGCCTTGCCACATATTACTATATTGTATACCTTCTAAAGGAAGCCCTGATAGTTCTACTACTATAAGATGACTGTGTCATTCCCTAACCGCTGCTAAATGCACTGAACATTGTACCTTACTTGTGTGCAGGTGGAGAGAGGGGCTACAGTGGCTATATGGGGGTTGGGGTGCGTAGGACTGGCTGGTGTGATGGGGTGTGTCAAGGCAGGAGCTTCCAGGATCATTGCAGTTGATATTAACCCTGACAAGTGGGAGATAGGTAAGGCTTTGAAGAGAAAGTGTATTGTCAAGGAGTTTAGAGGACTGGTGTTCTTAATACTGCAAACAAGAATTTTAAGCCTGCATTTCATTATTGAATCAATTATCATTAGCATGCATAAATAATACAATTTTTATGATTTATGAAATCCATTTGTTACAGTTTAAGATATTCCTGAATGTATCAAGAATTATTTATCATAGTGATTGGTGAAAGGAGTGGCCTTTATTATATATATTTTTACCACAAAGCAAAAAAGTTAAAATCTTGTCTATGGATTAGGAAGATTCTAATTTTTACAGCAAAGCAATTTGGAGCTACTGATTTTGTTAACCCCAAGGAGCATGACCGTCCCATTCAGCAAGTTTTAGTTGAAATGACAGATGGAGGACTTGATTACACTTTTGAATGTGTTGGCAATGTAAACACAATGGTATGTAACCTATTAGACATACTTTTATTATTGTTGCTGTAACTTTAAATGGACTTATACATTATATACTCTGATGTGTATAAAAAATAAGATTTTGTCTTTATTATAGAGAGCTGCTCTGGAGGCGTGTCATAAAGGTTGGGGTGTGTCTACCATTATTGGTGTAGCAGCCTCGGGAACTGAAATATCTACTCGTCCCTTCCAGTTGGTGACAGGGAGGGTTTGGAAGGGAACTGCTTTTGGAGGTAGGAACCAGCATTAAATAGGACTACTTCTGCTTGCCTAGATGTGTGCGGTACATCTCTATGGCATTTAACTGTATTCTTACTACTGATTTGTAGTTTGCAGTATAAAAATGCATGTTAATTGTGAAAAACCAAAATTGTGGTCTTTTCAGCCACATTGTTTAGATAACAGATTTGTGGTTCTTTTCTCTTTTACCTCAAACAAACAAATATTAACAAGAAAAAGACGGAATATCAGTAAAATAGGACATTTTTAAAAATGATGTTAAAGTAGGGATGCAAGTGTTGCAACAGTGATTACTGGCACATCTGAAAAGAGTAACAAAACAGGACAGTGATCATATGATAATATATACGTATATAACACACAATTAGTAAAACACTTATTTATATATATTTGAGTAATAAAACTTTTCTATACAAATACTTAAGGGTTCAAAATCATTAATATTACAACTACATATAAGCCCAACTAAGCAGCCAAGTCATTGGAATGCAGGGGGTGACAACCCCATGAGTTTTATTAATTGTTTACATATCCTCTTTGCATGTACGTATATTACATAGGATGGAAGAGTCGTGACAGTGTTCCCATGTTGGTAGATCAATATATGAAGAAAGAGATTAAGGTTGATGAGTTTCTGACTGGAACAATGAGCATTAATGATGTCAACAAAGCATTTGACCTAATGCACGAAGGAAAAAGGCAAGTTTTAGTATGATTGTATACACTTGTAATCCTTTTGATGATTCTGTACATAACAGAAGTATATCACTTGTTTATTAGAGCCAGAAAATGCTGTTGGTATATATCTGCCTTTTCAGCTTTAAATAAAATAAATGCCTTAATTCTGTAAAATGTACACAACTACATACGTACTGTAAAACCCTTAATATTAACATCCATTATATCTAGCGTTTTTGACTTATTAGTGTCCATTAAATTTAGCATTTTGTTATAAATACTTGCTCCACACTACTGCACATGTGTAATAATAAACATTTTAGCGACCATAAATGTTAGTCAATGATATTGCATCACTATTTTTGCTAACATTAATGGTGCGCACTAATAAATGGTTTTACAGTATATAACCAGCTCATATTTTAATTTGTTCTATTTAGTCACTGTAGCCTGAATTTCCGAGCATTTCTCTCTAAAACCACTGTAAAGTAAATGTCAGAGTATTCCTACCTGATTGGCATCACTTGTCCTACACTCCTGTCCCTGCATGTGTAATATACTCACATTCAATAATACCCTCATTAGAGGTTAAAGGTTAACATTAAAGAGCCTAAACGTACAGTATGTATATTGTACTGAGAGAAATGTAATCATTTTTAGGTATATGTAGATGGAGATATGTACTGTATCCATTAATGTATCTACGTATGTATTATACATTATATATTTTTAGTTTGTAGTGTGTCTTCTACCTTTTCCATGTAGTATTCGAACAGTGGTACTATTCTGAGGTTTTCCTATCATATAGCTGGAGTTGAGAAACCATTTAAATCATCAAATTAAAACAAAATTTAGTGTTTTAGTTTATAGCAATATGTAGTTTGCAACTAATTTTGAGTATATATCTTTATCATAGGTGATCTTCTTTGTAAAACTCATCCGATATGTTGATATCTGACAGTGTGAATGTGGGCATAAAGTGTTAGCTTCGTAAACATCTGTCTACCTAAATAATATACCTACTAAATTTAGTTTATGGTTAACTTAAATTAAGCTTACAAATACTGTATATATGTACATGCAGCACTTAGTCAAATATATATAGTCAAGGTCAGGGCTATACGTACATATAGCCAAATATGGTTTATGGGATTTACGTATACCCTGTTACCATGGCAGCCCAAGATCCAAATGGCTAAAAAGCAAAGGATCAGTATGCATATTTGGAATTTGCTTCAGTGACTAAAGAAAAGGATGTAAGATGGACTTAACTTTCTGTATAAACTTGTTCACGCCATATATCCTATTAATCTGCAATTCACACTGAACATGGTATATATAGATAAGTAAATAAAGCATGCCACCCATTATCAGATCAATGCCATGGCAATGGTGTATATAAACAGTTAGAAAATCCACCAATTATGTACACACATTATCCAAATGTTTTTATTCATCGTGATTGCAACTACTGTATATAGATCTATTGCATCATTTAAAATGTAGTGACGTCAACCTTTAAACAAAGTACATTTCAACAAAAACATTACAGAATGTTCCCTTAGACATGCGAGACTAATTATATGGGTCATTAGGGACAAAATATGTATGTTTGTATGTGTATGGTAACAAATTTACTTGAGGAATTTTAGCAATTAATTAATTATAGGACCAGTAATTCCCTGTGGACCAGCAAGACCAGGAGATCCGTCAGCACCTTGGGGACCGGCTGCACCAGTTGGACCATGATTTCCACCTGTTCCAGGTAGACCCTGTTGTCCTGAGTTATACCAGGACCACCTGCAGGTCCTCTGGGACCCTAAACATATACATACATACACATGTAGTGACAAAAGTATACGTACATTGATTAGATTATGCAAAACCAAAAATGGCACACTTCAATTTACTATATCTATTTTTTTGATTGATCAGTTGTAAAGTTATATAACACATACATAGTCAGCTTGTTCTGATATATATCTAAATATATGGGTGAATCACTAGAACTTGTTTCGGAACAGTTGTTTATTCTCTTTAAAATGATGTCTGAGAATGATTATTTGTACTCTGATCAACACTACAATTATTCATATAAATGCTGTACTTACTGCTGCACCTTGTAAACCAGACGATATATATACCAGCTGATCCAATGGCACCCTTTGCTCCATTATTACCTTCTGTACCAGCACTTCCACTTGTACCATCACCTCCACGACGTCGACTTCCAACATCACCTCTCATACCCTGCCAGTGAATTGCATACAATATTAGACATTTTACTAAAATATGTAATTAAAATGATAGAAAAACATACTTTTAGTCCACAGGATGCTACCTACTATGTAAGATCTTAACAAAGAGTTTAACTGACCTTTTCTCCTTGATCACCTTGTGCCCCAGTAGAACCTATATCTCCCTTGACACCTTTGACACCTTGTGAACCAGTTGCACCAGTAAGACCACTCACACTCTACAGAGGATGAAATGTAGTCCACCAACATGCAGTATGCTCAATCAGGCCACTCACGAGGAGAATGACTATCAGGTTTTTGAATGCATAATATCAATTAACTCACTGCTGCTCCATGCAGCTATTCCAGAGAGACCATTAGGGCTTGTTTACCAGGGCTACCATGCTCACCATTGCTGCCTGGGTCTCCAACAGCACCTGGATTACCAGGTTCTCCATTAAAACCTCTAACTCCCCTTCCTCCCTAAATTATAGTACGTAACAACCTAGATGCATGCAATGCTAGCTGGTTTCACTTACAACAGCACCTGGAGCACCACGGAGTCCATTCTCACCACGATCTCCCTGTGAACCACCAACTCCTGGTTTACCAACTGCACCATTAAATCCAGAAATGATCACAATCTTGAACAATTAGCACTTTTGGTTCTGACATGTAAATCCACTTACTCTGGCACCTTGAGGCCCAATGGGTCCCTCTTCTCCTTTCTGACCAGATTTACCTTGATTTCCATTATGTCCAGGTCTGCCATCCACACCATTTTCACCCTAAAAATTGACAGATGTTTTTAATTATCTTAAAATTCCTTATATACTTCTTATGCATGAATATTTAAGTTTGTAAAGCAAGGATTTTTGTAACTCACTTGGGGTCCTTGACTTCCACTATAGGTCCACCCACACCTACACTTCCTGGTGGATGTGGTGCTCCAGGATTACCTTGCCCTCCTGGATCACTTCTCTCACCCTTAGGGCCTGCCCCTCTGGGGACACCTGGAATACCATCTTTGCCTGAAGGTCCCTGGGTACCTAGTTCACCTCTTCGCCTTGGGTTACCATTGGTTCCATCAGGACCACATGCACCCGGGTAACCTTCCAAACCAGTTTCTCCAGGAAGACCCTAATTAATGCAACAATTTTTCCATCACATCTAACCTAGTTTCTCACTAAGTTGTATTCTCACAGCAGCTCCAGCTGGACCACTGGGACCTGTATCGCCAACTGGACCAGGGTCACCGGACCTGCCTAGTTCTCTGTCTATTCTTTTTGATCCAGGATCATCCTGATGTGAGGAAGTTTACACTTTTAAAGAGTGATCCAAACTGTAGGTAAATTTACTTACAACTGGACCTTTCTCTCCTCTTTGCCCTTGCAAGCCATTTGCTCCAGGAGGACCAGGGGACCCCTAGAACCATCCTCGCTTATAATGCATACTGTGAGAGAATATAAGGTATGAGATACAATATTGAATCATCACAAGCACCACTGACTCCATGGTTACCATGGTTACTGCTCTGTCACTTTCTCAGGATCCACTTGCATGATTTTTTCCTTTCTGACAGTTTTCTTTAACAAACATACACAATTGATCCAGGTGGACCTGGGGGACCATCTGACCTTGCTGACCTTGTTGGGAGAACATCATCACAGTTATATTCACCAGTGGACCCAACACTGTTGCAAATAATACAGAAGTAGATGTCATCCTTTAATTGGTAGCTACCAGTCATACTTACACCTGCAGGGAAGGAAAACAGATGAATAACATTAATATACCAATGAATAAACTTAAGGGTTCATAATGTTATTCATTGGATTAGTACTTCCTTATTAAGGTCCTATGGAATGGAGATCTCACAGAATCAGCACTACCCTACCTGAACATGGGATCTCCACTGGCTGGAGAGACTACTATGTACTTGTATCATATGCCTATCTACTTTCAGTGTAATAGTCCTTTAGTATATCATGGCAGGTCCAACTAATATATTACAATACCACACAAAGCAACACTAATCCAAAGGCATATATGTGTGACTAGCTAAATACCGGAAGAGCGTGAGAACCGCCATTTTTGAGTGCTACACGCTGAGATCAAAGGGATTACCGCCACTGCATACCAGGCGTTGCTATAGTTGCAATCACAGTTGTGATAGTAGAAGATATAGAAATACCAGTGACACTCCAGTTTAGTTTTTCTTTATTCGTTCTCTATGTCTAAAGTGAGTTTATTTATTTATTCAGTTTCTCGTAGAAGTGGATGTTACTATATAGACTCACAGTCGCTAACCTTTCACCGGTCAAAATGAGTTCAGTTTAATTTAGCGAACTACATGTTCTGCCAGTGTATGGAACTCGTTACCAGAAATAGTCCAATTCAGCGAAATATCTAGCCAGGTCTTGTAAACTCAGTCTTTGAAATGCGTCCAACTCGCCAGGCTGAAAGAGTGGTTATCCTAAGCTGATATTACTCGAGAGTATCACTCCTTTAGAATAGCTTTCAGAGACCCTTTCCCAAAGTCTCTTTCTTTAGAACACTGCGACACAGTTGCATGGGTTATGCAAAACCTCGCTCAAACTGGCTAGCGAAATGCAACCTTGAAATTCGTAGGCTTCTAAGGAACACTTTAGAAAGCGAAGTACGCGGCTCGTCCATATAGTGGCAGAATGTTTAACTAGTGCACGTTGAGGAGGTTCAGATTTAATAGACTATTAGACAGTAAACGCTGAAATGACTCTTTACATTCTGTTAAGTTGGACTTTGTACAAAAAGACTGCATGTTACAGACTGTAACTCAAAGGTTTCTGGTAATAAACTGCTACTGAAAACTTACATATCCGTGTGTGCTAATTTATAGTTTCCAAGCAGACACGTTTCAATCAGTAAATGTTTCTTATCTCAATTAGGTCTTTCGCAGTGACCTCCTCACAGCTGGAGGAGGTCATCTCCTCAAATCCACAAATATCCCCAAAATGTTGTTTGGAACATCCTTAGCTAAAGCACTAGTACATCATCAAAGTGTTTTCGTCTATGGAGGCGATGAGGAACAGGTTCAGGTTTACGATGTTAGAAACACTAAATGGTCAGCACTACCCCGACCTCCTCATTCTCGCAGTGGAGCAGCCATCATAGGAAACCAGTTTACTTTAATAGGAGGTGAAGACACTCGAGGCACTCCTACAAACGATCTAGTGACATGGACAGGCAAAGAATGGAAAGTACTATATCCTCCAATGCACACCGCCCGATCCAGTCCAGGTGTTCTTGCATTTGAAGACTTAGTAATTGTGTCTGGAGGAGGAAGAGGAGCATATGGCGAAAAAGTAGACACAATTGAATTCCTGGATATTACCAAAAGAATATGGATACAGTCGAATCTGAAACTTCTTGTACCATTATCATCACACCACATGGCATTGTGTGGTGAATACATTTACATCTACTACTACTACAATGGATATTTTTGGAGAATGAATAAGAAGAATTTTATGGCTTCACTTACAACAAATGATGTACATCACTGGGAACAGCTCGAGTATGCACCACAGGACAGTTCACTATTACAATACAGTACGCTACCAGTCCTAGTAGGTCCAAAAGGAATCTTCATTTTCGAGAGGGAGAAGTGGACACGAATTAGTGAAGAAACGTCTTATCCCTTCAATTGTACGGCTTCCCTCAACGGAACAACATTTCTCACCATTGGAGGATTATCATTTGGAGGAGTAGAACGTCAGACAAGAGCTGTACAATACGACATTGCAGTTAAGGTTAGTAAACTTATTTAAGTATTACAAGTTTTGTTAACATTCGTTGCGCGCTTCGCGTTCACTTTCTCCTTCAAATAGAAACATTAGAAGGTTTTATTTCCTTCGTTAGAGTCACCTAACTTGTGCGCTCAGTGTACATGAAGCGCGTGTCAATGTTAACAAGACTTGTATCGTTCTAATGTTCTCCTACTAGTGTCTTCTACGAACGCTCTCACGAGTTTAAGTGTTATCTTGTTTCCACTAACGAAGACTGTTAAGTCTTCTTGTTCTTTGTATTTAAAGTGAGAATGTAGAGGAAAGCGTTTCAAGTATTATCCGCTGTAGTTAAACTGTTTATTATCGCGTACTACGTACGTATGTTAATTTCTCGTCCTGTGTAGGTTCGTGTGATTAGTTATAAGATGTTGGTAGTACAGAAATGTTAGTTGTTAATAAACTGCTTCCTAACAGCAAGAAGCGAGAATTAATTGCTAGGCACGGAAGCATCATAAGACGAAGTCGGCCATTTTGTTTTAGTATTCAACAAGTTGTAGCCTAATTTTTGGGGCGCCGTTGATTTTGTCTGTTATTATAAAAAAGCGAGTTGCCACGTTTTTATTAAATACTTAAGTACTTCTTGTTCAAAGCAAGTGAAAGGTAAACAGAAGTCAAATGAATGTGTCAGTGAATGTTTTGAAGAGGTGTCGGGTATTGACTGTATTACTTGGCTGAATTGACTGTTCTCTAAAGATGCTTCTTGCTAGTTTTCCTAAAGCTAAGCATCACCAACAGTATTGACCTATTGACTGAATTGTCAAAAGAATGTTTGTTTATAAACACAGACTGTCCCTTTGTGGGTGAACTATTGAAAAGTAATTAATGTGAAGTTTGGCAATGACAATAATAAACAGCAGTACATATTCCTATGTAGCAATTATCTAATTAACTGGGAGAATGTACACATTCTGGCCATATACACAGTCAGCTAATTGTAATATCAGTTTGCAGATATACGTATGTACGTACTTAATTGGACAAATAGATACGTTTTTGGGGATCCGTTTACTCGTTAAAGTGTGGAAATAGTTGTAATGCTTGTGGTCCTGTGGCCATTTTTAATTAGCTTTATTGACCAGTTATACATTGATTTGGAGAAAGTATTATCAGACGAGAGTATGTCATATGTACATTTACATACGTAGGTAGCTGCTTTATTGTCTGTTTGTGATCTAACTATGCTATATGATATGATAAAAGTTGGTATATGTAAATGTATGACATACTTTCATGGAAAATGTATGAAACCTGTAGTGTAATAAGTTCCTTCTCTGTGCTCTACCTGCAGGAGGATCCTAAATGGTATAAACAGGCCATAGATGAACATGGTTCAGTTGAAGTGAACATTATCTGCTGTTTCCTCACAGGAGGTTCGCGTGTTGGTAAAACCTCACTGAAGCACTACCTGCTCCACAACACAGTAAGAGAAGACAAAACTAGCACTGGAGTGCTGGAAGCCCCTGAAGTGGCCACCATTGCACAAGGCATTGCCATTGGGTCGTCTTGGGAAGTTTTGGATGATGACAAATTAGGTGAGCTTATTTCCCAAATTGATATGGAGAAGACAAAGACCTTTCCCAGCAACACTCCACACATCACAGAATACTCGCCTCGACAAGCTACATCAGCAGGTAACACAAGAGTATTGACTTTGTTGGGCAAAGTCAAAAAGCTGTTTAAGAGAAAGTCAACAACAGTGCAGTCTGATGTCTCTCCCAATCCATCTCTGACTGCTGCCACACAAGCCCTTCCCAGTAACTCTAGTCCTTCCCCAGTACACCAGGACCCTTTACTGTTACTATACCAGGCCAGGGAGAGATTCTTACAGAAGCATAGTATTCCCACTGGAGCCACTTCTGATGAGAAGGAATGTATGTTCATTTACCTGCTGGACACAGGAGGCCAGCCCTCCTTTCAGAATGTCCTTCCACTCCTACTGGACTTTCCCTGCAACTTTCTGCACGTCTTTAAAGCTTCAGAGAGGTTGACAGATCCGTACATCAATGCTTACTGTAAAGATGGAGTCACTGAAGTGGAGAGTGCCAACAGCCGTTCAACCTGGGAATTGATGAAGGAGTCCATTACAGCTGCCTACACAATGTCCATGAAGAGCAAGCGGCAGTTGGAAGCATTCAATGTTGCCACTGAGCCCCAACTTCGCATTTTCCTTGTTGGCACTCACCTTTCCCTTCTTCCCAAAGATCCTGAAGCTAAGAGAGCTCTACTGGACCACAACGAGAAGGTTTTAGAAGAAATGGACAACAAACCATATGACAGCAACAGGGTATTCCCCCCAAAAGAGGTTGCCTACAAATGTGCTGATAGCTACTTTGTAGTGGACAGTCAGCTACAGGGAGACAGCAAACTGAAGGAGCACACTCGTAAAGTTGTAAATGTTCTTCGCTCTCTACTTTCAGATGGCAAGAATCGCTTAACACTGCAAGTCCCCAAAGTTTGGTTCTGCCTGCAAGTAATCACATCTAGCGTGAAAAAGAAGATGTGGAAGTTCACAGAAATGAAAGAGTTCTGCATCCGATGCCAATTTATCCAAGCTGAAGATGCTGATGGACAGCTCCTTGCACTGCTGAACCTGTTTCACAGCCTTCGGTTCTATGTGTACTTTGACCTGAGTGAGTACAAAGAGCAGTGGATCTGTACAGATGCGACCTTTCTGTACAAGGAAATGTCCAAAGTGCTATCGGTCCAATATGGCCCAAGAGAATCCTCATGTCCAGAGCTACGCAAATTCATTAAAAAAGGTGTGATTTCTGAAGCTGTTTCTGAGGCTTTGTTTCAGCAGCTAGGCATTGATGCTGACATCCCAACAAGATGGCTCCTGGAGGTCCTAGTAAATGTTGGTATTGCAGCCAAAGTGAGGGAGAAGGAGACACACTACTTCATTCCCGCAGTCCTTCCTGAGAGGCAGATCCACCTACCTGAAGCATCTGTGGCCACTTTGGGATTCACTTTCTCATTCCAATCTGATGAATATGAGAGATACAGCTGTGTACCAACTGGTCTATTCCACAGACTGGCTGTAGATATTGCAAGTGGCAGACAGGTTTTAAACGAGGAGGAAGTAAGGCCATTGCAGTTGAGACGAAAGCAGTGGAGGTACTGCCACAAGCAGTCTGACAGTAGACAGTTCATTTTCACACAAGAAGATGCCCACATTGCTCTTTCCCAAAAGGAAGACCTCATTCAACTTCAACTGTTGGTTCCTGAGGACTTTCCAAACACAGAGCTGTCTTTGTCTGAGCTCTGCAGGCACATCAGAAATGAGATGTACGAGCGCATTTGTTACATGAGTGAGGTAGTATTTGGTGCAGAGTTTCTTGAAGAGAAAGCCTCTTTAGAGGACGGGGTCATTTGCAGTCACCAGAATTGTGAGGGCTTCAGTTTGCATCTACTGCGATTTGAAGGTGGCAACCAGAGAAAGGGTCTGTGTACCAGACTGAACAAGGTGAAGTCGTTATCTCCAAGAGAGTTGGTTTGGGTTGCTAAGGAACAGGACAGCAACACCAATGTAAGTTTGCATATTATGTATTCAACAAAATAGACCTTATCACAAATGTAGCAATTCTAATCTTGCTGCTACTGACTCTATTTAATATGTTATTATTGTTATTTTTTTGACACAAGTAATTTGTGATTTTTATATCTTCTTCTGTATACGTAGTTGAGCGTGGCTGGTAAAGTGGAATTTGATGGAGACCAGTTCCTTCTCTATAAAGACCAGTCTACCTGTACTGGAGGACCTGAAGTTGTTAGACAGCCAGCACCATCTGACAACTCGGGAGAGTGTGATGGTGAAGGAGGCAGTTGGAAGCAGACCTTACGGGCCAAACACTGGGTTTACCTTTTAGAAAACCTCGCCATTCGCAACATAGTCAACGAACTGTACCAGGGAATGGGCGGAAAGCCACTAATTACAGACAAGGTGTACGATGAAATCAAAGCAGCAAAGAGCAGAGAAGAATCCAATGTAATCTTTCTCCGTCACCTCCTGAGTACTGGTACAGAGGAGACATTGAGGCTGTTTTGCAAAGTGCTTCAGGATACATCTGTCAAGTATCCAATACATGAAGAGGTTCTGCAGAAACTGCAAGAGGACAAGCACCTTTCTCTTCTTTTTCATTTGTAATAGTCTTTAGTATACTAATTAGTACAATATTTATGTATTATGTTATAGTGTATTCATTTATACAACATTTTATAGAATAAAATGGCTGTCAATCGATTAGGATTCTGAAGACGTGGTCAAGAACTTCACGATCACGATTTAAATTCGATCAACTGGAACGGCCTGAGAATTAGACAAATATACATCGATAACTCAAAAATAAAAGGTATTTGTGAACTTCTATAGAAGCACAGTCAAAGAAACACACAATTGTCTATGCTCAGAGTTGTAAGTTGACTTAATAAGCTTGTCACTACGTATACGTATATAGCTGCACTTCGCACCCAAAAATGATAGTACAGCCTGCGGCACTAAGCGCATTCCACAGATATTATTTTACCGACGACAGTACACGCTTGCATTCCGACGTCCTCCTTCAGGTTTACGTTTTCGTAGCCGTGAGTCCGCGCGACTTCCGAGATGATATCTCTCGTACCTCCACGGGTCACTTTGCCATTGTTAACCGCAGTCGGCAAATATCAAAGGATCGTTAACTTTTTTCACTTCCTCCCTACTGGGGAGGAAGGAGGGAGTAATTATGACTCTTATGAAGGAAAGAGAATGAAACTTGTAAATGTAAGTGTAAGTGTTTAGAGTAGTACTGTAAAGGCTCATTGCTGTGTAGAAGGTACTGATTATTGACAGTTACTAAGCATAATCGCAGCAACTGGAATAACACAATGAGTATTTAGAGTCGTATTCTATCGTTTGTAACTGAAAGATTGTATGACCCTTAAATGTCAGCAGAAATGAACATTTAAGTTAAAAATAAATATTGTCAAAAATTGTCAAACAATACTTTTGTAATAACTGTTACTTGCGAGGTTGACATTTATTTATCATTTCCATGATCATAAATTTGGAATATTCATGTTGCACACTCTATACTAAGTACTATTTGAATGTACAAGTCTTCACTGAGTGTGACGACTGTCCTGTGGTTGTGGTACTTACAGGAGAACAAGATGTACATGACATTTATGTGTTTATAAACAAACATTTCCTTAAAATGTAGTGACGTCAACCTTTAAGCAAAGTACATTTCAACAAAAACATTACAGAATGTTCCCTTAGACATGCAAGACTAATTATATCGGTTATTAGGGACAAAATATGTATGTTTGTATGTGTATGGTAACAAATTTACTTGAGGAATTTTAGCAATTAATTAATTATAAGAGTGAGTTACACTTTACGCTCTCCTTCTGTTGTGGTACTGTCTTGAAAAATTGTATTGAAATCCAAATAGCTCCCTTCCTGCTTTGCTTCAATAATGCTTTCATAGTGTGACTTCAACTCAAGAAAGGTTGGCCTTTCTGAAGGCTCCCATTTCCAGCACAAAAGCATATCATCATAACTATATATACATATATGCACGTGTGTATCAAGCATGTATATAAGTATATAATGTATTATATATGCATATATACAGAATACATAATATTATTACACCAAAACCAATTAATCGTATGTAAAAAAGATATACAGTACTCACCTTTCTTCACTACACCCATCAGGTTTACTCATCTGGTATCCCAACTTTATCATGTTGAATACATCTTCATTTGATATACCAGGATAAGGAACAGCCCCTATATATACAATATTATGCATACAATAATATATATATGAACTAAATATAGGGGAGTGAACTATAGAGGAGTTACCGTATATGTCCGAATAGAGGCCCGGGCCTCTATTTGAGCCTGGCTTCTATACGGACATATACGGTATATAATTGCACTGCATGAGCTGTGCAAAGTCCATGATGATATATATTCAAATAATTACTGGAATGTATTACGTCAAACCTCTTGGATGGTGATCAGTGGTTGCCAATTTAATAGGGTTTTGGTCCCCCTAACCAAGATTAGATTGAGGTCACTTGGTTTTGTGTAATACGTTCCGGTGATTACATAATTATTTTTTGCTTATCATTATCACAATCAACCAATTATATGCACTATATTATACGTATATGTAAATTTTAAGAAGCTTATTATACTTACCCAAAGTACAAATTTCCCAAATGCAGATTCCAAATGACCATCTATATAAAAGCTTAACTTTATTATATACGTATACATAATTCATGCATATACTCATGGTAAGAAAATTTTTAAAAACAATATTAATATTGACAAACTAGATCTTGACTTTTCCATAGCAGTATAACACAACAAATTATATATAGAAAGTTAAAAATGATATATATATGTCTAAATTCTTTATGGTATATATGTATCTATATGCTATTATTATACAGCTAGTATGTATATAATTAAATTGCATGACAGGTACTGTATATATATATCCCTGATATGCCATCTCCGGCCATGCATACTTTACATATATGCATGTGAGACCCAATCTATATGCTATATATAATATAATTAATAGTATATCATAGTGCAGCTATATAGGAAAAGGTGTAATTTCTGATTTGTTTCTCATTTGCACTCACACATCAGACTTTTCAGAGTACTTTTGATGTGTAATACTTTCCGGTGCCATCCATCTGATTGGCAATTTTGTTAGGGATGATGCAGTGTAGTAATCTTCAATTTCTCTACTCAATCCAAAGTCAGACACTTTGAGAAGTTTTCCACAGTCAACCAGAATGTTCCTGCAAGCCAAATCTCGGTGAACAATTCCAAGGGAAGACAAATGTTGCTGAGTTGACATAAAAAATAATAGAATTAAATATATACTTAATCTCATATTAGTAAAATTACCATTCCACATGCAATTTGGTAAGCAAAGGAGAAGAAATCATTCATTTCAACAGTTATCACTCCATAACTTGTGTAGTCATCATTAACTGATTCATCGTTTTGATTAGCATTGGGAACACTTTCAACATAAAGATTAACCCTCTCCACTTCTTTATCCATGATTACTTCCTTCTTTTTCTAAGAAATGTGTATTTGGTAAAAATAGGTAATCTTCCTGATCATAATTTTTACATGCAGCAGTCATGCAGTTGTTTGATATTGAAAATAGAGTTAAATCTTAAGTTCAGGTACAAGATTAGCTAAATAACAAATTAAAAAGATAATATTATGCTGTTGTTTAACATGCATATAAATAACTGCTAAAATGAATTTTGGTTTCCGCATGGCTATATACGTATTATATAGTTATTATATATAGAACAAGAATCTCTGCGTGTACTTTCATGTGTTTAATGCTAATATAAAATAATGAACCTCATCTTTCATCTTCCTTAGAAAAGATCTCAGATCTCCAAAGGGGACATATTCCATTACGATGCAAAATGGAGTAGAAGTAGTCATACAACCTATTATGTTGACAACATGAGGACATTCTCCATCTGAAGCCTTCTTCATTACGTTCATCTCATCAATAAATGATATCTGTTCATCTATCGTAGTATATCCTAAAATTATTAAAATATAATAATAAAATATATTTTTGCCAATTCAAATGTATGTTACCTTTTAACCTCTTGACAGCAACTAGGTTGGGAGGAATGCATGGATTTCTGTACTTTGTTTTTTCCATGTAACTTTTTGCCCTTTCCTTTTTTATATCAGGTGAAATGTAGGCCAATTGTACTTCACCAAAATTGCCTTTTCCAAGTTGCTTAATCATAACCAGTTTTTCCAGAGGTATCTCCCACTCTTCCTCTCTTTCCATTAAGCTTAGCATCTGTAGCTACATGCATATACATAACAGAACAAAATGTATAATGATATAACAATTTTTTAAATTTGTATTTTTAATATGGCTGAGTAGTAAAATTTTGTTTTAATTACAAAATGGATTTATAGACATACATGCATGCAAACATATACAATGTAAAATACTGCATGTGCTACCCTGTCTTACTGTATATCTCCTCTCCTGCAGTAGGCACATTCTTCTAAATGTTACAAAAGTAATGAATAAATGTACAGTATATTATTAGCAAATAATAAAATAATGATTTCTTTTAATTGGAGATGGTTCATCTTTGAGCACCTAAAGACACACTTTAGTAAATCTTTTGTTGGACGTTTCAACCCCACTAGGCTGCACTCAAAGAGTTTAAATATGAACCATCCAAAAGATTATTGACAATATTAGAATTTAAAATGCATTAGAGAAATCCTTTCAATTTTAATATATAAATTTCTTTTTCATTTCTTTGATATCGGAACTCTTCTTACATCCCATTGTTGTGGACACTTGGATCACACAGAGTACAGTGAATTACAAGAACATAAATCAATTCATACATACATATATATAATATTATTACTTCTTGGATCACAATTGCAGAAGTGATATATATATATATATGGGCCACCATGCATAATGAATATATACGTACATTCACAATATGTAATTTATGTGTACCTTCTACTTTTTAACTTGATCCTGTAAACAGACATCACAATAATCAGAGTAGCAAGCAAACAAATTAATACTAGCACACTAATAGATATGGCCAGAGGTAGTATAATAGTATTCCTTTCCATGATTGCTATAATGAAATGTAATAATATAATAAATTATTTATATATACGTAGTAGTTATACCACACTTAAGTGTGATGCATAAGTGATATCTGCCTGAGACCAAAGGTCGAGGGCGGATATCACTTAGCTTCACACTTGAGTGTGGTATATAATTAATGTACATATCACGTATATGACTTGAATCAATGATAAGGTATTGTAAGGTGATGATAAGTAAACATGAGTAGGCCTATTGGTGATATAACATTTATCACTAGTTCAAGTGTGGTTTATAACACCCCAGATATCACCCGGTTGTCCTGGGTAACGTGATATATAAGTTGTTACACATTACACACAAACATAAATATTTATATAAGGTATACATGTATATACGTATACACAATATTTTATATAATTATTATCAATAAAACCAGTGCAAAAACTTACAATCATCAATGTTAACGTTGATCACAAATTTTATTGTCAACTTTGAGTGGTTACTGACAAGTTTTCCATCATATCCCTGGATAGTAAGATAAGGCATCGCATTCTCTAGAAGATAGCATTCAAATGTAGGCAGCGATTCAATGTAGCTAGAAAGATCATGCATCCTTGTTTCAGATTCTCCTCCATTAAATGTAAAGCTTTCCACAAAGTTGCTTTCACCTAGGCATATAAAATATATAACAAATAACAAATATAATTACATATGCAATTAGTATTCACCAATATAACTTTCGAGTAGATCACAACTGCGACTTATATAATATGCATAACATTTTAACTTTAATGTACTCATCAAGTGTTGATATATATAGCAGTTGATAAAGAATTTTATGTCGAAATGATCTGCATTCTGTTACAATAATAGTTATGATATGAAAGCTAATATATAGTAAATATACATACGTATATCAGTATATGCGTACCGTATATCTAACTACAATGTCATTATCTTCTCATATAACTTGTGGATGAATGTTTTGCTTAAGCTGAGAAATTAAAATAAACAATTCACCTTTGGAAATGAAGGGTGTCATCCCACATTCCACACTGACATTAAATCTTCTTACATTTGAATTTTGACTTTGTAATGTAAGTATAGCAAGTCCACTTTCATTAACCAAAATCTCTTCTGGCTCAAACACCACATTAATTACTATATATAATATACATAGTACATTGTGCTATTACATGCATATGATTATATACTTACATAGAAGTACCAGCTAGGAAGCTTCATATATATACATATGCATTTGGTGTATATAAGTACATGTGTTACCTAGCTGAAATCATGCATTGCTATATAATTGAATAAAACACCAGCTTAATATTAGTATAATTATGTGTCTATTATGTATAACATAACTAGTATGAGATATGAAGTTTATTGAGCAACAGCAACAATAAAATTTAATCTTTTGAATGTTGCTCAATAACTTCATATCTCATCATGGTCGCGACAAATAAGCCCTATCACTTCAACATATTATACATACTCAAGGAACTATATATATACATTATTAAAACCAATAAATATATACTTATACAATTTATTCTATTTTTAATAATGCATAAATTGGCTAAACATAATAATTGACTTCATTCACACCTATACATAAGATGCAATTGAAATGCTTTTCAGTCTATGTCTAAATTAAAACATACATATTTCAATTAGCTGAATTGTGACACATTCTCTTTTACCAATCCTTATCCCATTTGATACTGAAAGATTTTTTATACAACAATTTATAGAGGATGGATTTGCTGCAAAGTCAGTGGTAAATAGTAAAAACTGCTGTATTTGGGGATCCAGAAAGCTGATTTCCCTGATAACTGTACATGTTGGTAAGATATCTTGGCCAATTACTAGAAATTCAACTGAAGAATATACAAGTCTTTGAAGTTACAAATAGAATACATTTATATATTACGTACAATGCAAAGTAAGTACTAGTATTACTATGAAAGATCGAGGGCCAGTTCTATCATGCAATTTTTTGGTCTTTATTTCTTCACAAATGTATAGGTATAGGTCAATCTTAGATACTACTGTTACTGTGATGATTAAATAAGCCTGCCTAAGATTGACTTTTAATAGCTAGTAGCTTTGTAATATACATATGTATGTATATTATAATACAATGGGGGCTTGAAACTTTTGAAAGGAAAACATATTCACTTTCTAATTCAATTTATTATAAGTCTTAATGAAAAATGACTGATTTTCTGTTTTGTAAACTCTTTTATGGGGTAATAATCATTTCGTCCATTCTACACATGTACCTACATGTACGTACATATTAAAAGAAAAACTTGAACAATTTACAATACAGGGAGTATACTCTCTTTAAGCAATGAAAGTTCAAGGTTAGACCAAGTGAAACTCAATTAACAATTTATAAGAAAATCGTGCCATGCACTTGTGATGAGGCTTAATTGCCATTTCCTATTTATAGCTGCATGTGGAGTAGCTTGATCTAACTAATTAATAACTGTTACAGTAAACCATTTCCTCTAGCTCTATGCAATGATTCATGTGTTCCGAGAATACCAGCATTATAATAGGCATATATACAGTACAAGTTATATATATATACATGTAGTGATACCAAGGTTAGGTATGTATATAGAGTTCATGTTACTTCAACTTGAAGTAATATTGTTCATTCTTTGAGTCATATGTACATTTTGTAACTTGCAATGCAAAATATTTATATAGGCCTAGGGACTTACAAATTTCTTCTGAATTGCAGGCAATAGTTACATTGAAATGTATTCTTTCCAGTCGGATATTAGTAGTTAATCCTAATTCAACTGCATCAGTTCCATTCTGCACGTATACATGTCTTTCTAGAAATTGAATCTGAACATCTACGTATAGTGTATACAATAGATAGAATTCAAAAACTACTAAATTAGTTCTTATCAAGTTATGGAGGCTACATGTATATTCACTGGAAAATATTACGCCAAACCAGCCAAGCGACCACAGTGTAATCTTGCCTGGGGGACTAAAGTCCTATTAATTGGCAACCATGGAGAGATCGCCTCCCAGTCATCCAAGATGAAAAAATTATCCATAAAAATTGAGCCACATGCAGCTGCAGGTAACTGTTCCACGCCCTCATTTGGGCTCGTGTGGTACACTTCAATGATGGTGAGTTTGGGTGGTGAGTTTGGGTGGTGAGTTTGGGTGGTGAGCTTGGGTGACTGGCTTCATTTATCAATCCACCACAAGTGAAACACTTATGGTTTCATAATAATTGAAGGTGAAGGCTATATAGTCTAAGCATGCAAGACTGAGTACTCACAAAGAACAAATGGAGTTAGCTGCACAGAACCTGTGCAAGGCTATGATGGGGAAATATTCACTGGAAAAGTATTACGCCAAACCAACCAAGTGACCGCAGTCCAGCTGGTTTGGCATAATATTTTTACAGTGAATATTTCCTCATCATAGCCTTTGCACAGGCTCTTGCAATAAACTCCATTTGTTCACATGTATATAGTACATGCAATTCTGGAAGATATAAAACAATAAATATATACAACCTCTCTTAATGCATACATACTGTATATGAATCAATTTCAAAATTTCTTCAAATTAGTATATTAATACACATGCTTTATCATTGGTTTATATACAGTGCAAGTTACAAAATACCATTCTAATAATATATATGTATAATACTATTCGCTATATCTAATGTATATAATGTTAACAGTACATTAATATATTTTTCCACATGTAAGTAGATTCCAAACAAAATCCTAATGTATCATTGATATCATTTTTATGTATATACGTACCTTTGAAATCCCAAATTTCAATTTTCATTGTACCATTTTTTCCAACTATAGAACTTCTTTCCTTGGGCGGATAAATATTGCATTGAAGTGATAATGGTAGACTTACTTGTTCACTGTCATTGTAGTAATCAGAGACAGTCAAAACAAATGAAGCTGGCCATACTCTTAAACCTTTCCTAATCATCGATTCATTATTAGGCTGGAAGCTAACTGGATAACTAAAAACTTTGCTACACTTTTTAAGAACATGATTGCTTTGCTTTTGTGGTGCACGTGATAAGCTTAAGTCATTTTTTAAAATATCAACAACTGCATCTATTAAAATTGAGAGGTGAATTATTGCAGTAAGCAATTAGGTAAATATTAGATGCTCTAAAAGTTGAAAGATGATTCAATAGATAATACAAGTTCGATGGTGATGCAGTTAGATAAATCATTATTCTATATATTATAGGTAATATATGAACTATATATATAAACTTCTTGGTATTAGAATAACATTTTCTATATACGTATACTGTATGCTTACCTTTTTCTGCAGTACAATTGGCAAACACTGTGAATTCATCAAATGTTGTATTTAGTTGTAGTTCCACTTGTAATTTCACATTTACCTCCAGTTCTTGTTTGAACACTGGCAATAATCTCACCACAAAGTTAACGTACAATTCTATAAATTCAGAGAAACTGCAAAGACTAATTTACATATACGTATATACAAACTTTATATATCATGCATGTATGTGTACAAATCGCAAGATATAAATACATACCATCATTGTCAATTAAAGTCACATCTACTGTAAGAGATCTATAATCACGGATTTTTACATCCGTTGCATTCTGTTGCATTGCTACCAACAAGGCCTCCAATTTGTACAGGATAGTTTGGTTTTTACAACTGACAATATCATCCTCTTTGGCTACAAAAGCTCCATGGGTATGCCAAGGGTAGTTACCATTATAAGTTTCATTATTTTGGCGGAACTCCAGTTGACCATTACATCCATTGTCTACAATAAAATTTGATCAATAAGACTGCTTTTTATAATACATGTACCAGTCAATACATATATATGCACATATACGTATGTACATAGGAGGAGCTTCTGTGAATATATATTGTTTAACATCTGAAAGAATCCTTTGGGAGAGCTCAAGTTTAACTATGATTGCTGTTGTCCAAAAGATAACTTTATATTTGTGGAATGTCAGGTAATTACACTTTACCAGGGCTGACACCTTGTATAAATCACAAAATCTTTAGGTGGCAGTTACAAAATAAAACCTAGTTCATATATTATATTGTATTTGGGACTGCAGAGCTTTTAGGTACGTATGTAACACATATATCAGTACTGCAGAGTTTACTCGGTGTGTAAACTTAATTGATATGCCACGTGATCTAGCTTACAATCTGTATTATATATGTGCTATTATATCGCTCTATACATAGTATTTCTTAGCCAATAAAATCAGTATTAATTCTTTTTTGGATATATATGGATGAAGGTACCCGGAAGAACTTATTTACGTACCAAGTCTTTCAGATCTAGAAACAGACCATTCAAGTTTAATTCCAGAGTCATCACATGACATGAAAAAGTCAATTTCAAATTCACTTTCTTCACCTTCAGTGATTGTTAATTGATTATCACTCACAATGGATTTAATGGAACAAACTGGAGTGACAGAAAACAAAATATCAAAACACAAATATTTTGATTGATATTTATACAAGTAAATAAAAAACATTTACAAAAATGATGTTAGAAGTAGTAATGGCAGTGTTCACTAATACATCTGCAAAAAGTATCGAAACAAGACACTGATTATACGATAAGGCTAATCATACAGAAGTTGCATATATACTGAAATTTAAGTAACTTAACCATACACTTCTGTGTTTGGGCGCACTAACCTTAAGTAGGAATGGTGCGCCCAAACACAGAAGTGTATGGTTAAGTTACTTAAATTTCAGTATATATGCAACTTCTGTATGATTAGCCTTATCGTATAATCAGTGTCTTGTTTCGATACTTTTTGCAGATGTATTAGTGAACACTGCCATTACTACTTCTAACATCATTTTTGTAAATGTTTTTTATTTACTTGTATTCCCCCTTTTTTTCTCTTAATATTACTTGTTTTAAATTGATTTGAAAGTTTTCTTGGCGAAGATCTCAAAATAACGTCTTAGACAAGAGAAATATGCCTAAAACCATGATCTCTTAATTAAAAAATGGCGTCCGAGAAGACCACAATTTTCGCTCTTCACAATTAACATGCTTATTGTAGAACGCATTCAGATTTAGGGCTGTCTATTCCCTAGTTCCGAAATATCTATGACGATTTATAACTAGTACGTGCCCGCATAAGTTCGCATATTAGCGCTAGTCTATTCAATAAAAGAAGAAGAAGAAGAAGAAGAAGAAGAAGAAGAAAAAATGAATTTTGGAAGTGGGTCTATTCCTAGTTAGCCGCTTTTTGAACGCTATAGAGCGTGTAGAGCGTCGAAACATGTTTTGGCATTTAGGAAAACGTGCATTAATCGCTGCAAATAACCGAATATATCCGAAAATCGCTTCGTTGGCGATTTATGAGGTGTTGATTGCTAATACATTGGATAGGGCGGCCATTTTTTTCTTCCGGCCATTCCTACTTAGAGAGTACTACCGTACTCTCTGATACATACGTACATGCACACACACTATATATATAGCTGTATAAACATACAGCTATAAAGGGTATATGCGTACATATTGTACAGTGGAATCTCAAGCTCAAAGGGGACCAAAATAAGTTCCTTATATATATATATATATATATCAAATATTCACTATATTGAATGTACATAAAAGTATACAATTTTTACTGGGGCTAGCAAAGTACTTCACTATACCAAGACATAAGCAATTTCGTTATACTGAGATTCTACTGTATATATAATATATTTCACATACATATATACATGGTATATGTACTTGCTGTAGATATTTATATTTACAGTACAAGTTACAATATACTAAGGTAATATATATATATAACATAGTAGAACGGATTAACTTTAGACTACTTTGATATGCATATATACGTTCTTAAATATCTGAGACATACATACTGATATCGAAGCCACAAAATTTCAAATATGCAAGATACACTCAATGAAATTTATAAATTGATGATCAGTGCAATGTATACTTTTAAATGTTTTAGTGCAATTTCAAAACCAATACCACTCAAACAAGGTGTACAGCCATTATATTCATTATCAAGACTCCCATTTCCCAATTAATTAGCTAGCATTATAATCTATATGACACATTTATCAAAATCATAAAATTAAATTTGCATGATAAATGTGCAAACATACATACCAGATTCAACAAGAGGATGTACATGTAAACTCATTCCACCGGGATATCCATAGGAAGTCTCTCTAGCGAAAGCATACACTATCACTCCAATAGTGTTTTCTGAATGTACTGTAAAAACACTGGCTGGATCTGATGGATTAACTGGAGGTTGGTAGGTTGCTCCATAGGCAACTGTATTGCCATCAGAATTATTAATTGCATGAAACTGTATTCTGCTAGAATCTAGGGTGCGACCACCATAGCTTAACTGAAGACTCTCATTTCCCAAATCATTAGCAAATATAAAGAAATTTATAAAGGGCACAAAGTTTACAGCATCCACAAAGGAACCTATTGCATCACTTTGGGTGAATATTAAGGTGTAACTTTGTTTCAGAAGGCTAGCTGGTGGAATCATGAGGAGAAATGGATCAGCAAGGTTACTTTCAGTTATAGGCTCATCAAAAGTGTATCCGAGAGAGATTGTAGCAACCAAGAGATGAAGATTTGAATTGACATAGCACCAATACGTCTTAGGATAAATTTTAAAGTTAAATTCTCCAGCATTTAGAGTAAACTTTTCTTGGTGGACATTATTACCATTCTGGTCATTACATGATATTTCAACAGCTGTTCTATCATTGCTTGCTACAAATTTGAATCCACTGGCTTCCCTAATTGCAAGTGGTGTCAGGACAAAGGTATACCCCCAGATTTCTGTAGGTGGGATTTGTTCAAGTAAAGTATCGCAAGCTATATTTTCTAATGGAACAAATGCACATTCATGACCAGTCAAGAATGTTATTGGCTTGTCTGCTACAACTCTAGTGCCAGTAAGATCCCCCATAGAAGCAACAAAGGTAAACACTTCACCCATTTTAGCTCTCCTTCTTCTCTTCGTATCTCCAGCAGTTATGAAAGTATTTATGCCAAAAAATGTAACTACATTCTGTGTTGGTGTAACTCTAACATCAGTGTTATCTTCATTAATAACAATAACAACAAAGCCAACCAAGGGTCCAGCAAATTGATCACTGTCTCCTACTGACATTGCATAATATTCATATATTCCTGAAGTAGTTTGAAATTTCGGAAGTGCAAGGAAAGCATCTGTGGAAGCCATTTCTTCATTATGTCCATAGACAATGAGGTTCCTACCATCAGTTGCATTGATGAGTATAGACATGTCATTCCCTTGGCCTCTAAGGTTCTGATAATTGATCTTAAGGTCAGATGGTACTTCAATTTTAACAATTTCTCCCTTGGTGACCATGTGTGTGGTGGGAGTGCCAGTTAAGCGAAATCTGACAATAAATGGAACAGGAGTATCCTCATTAGTAGTTACATAGAAGAGTGGAACAAATTCATTTCTATATATATCTCCTGCTACTATGTTGGGTGGAACAGCTAACCAGAACTCGCTTCCTTCATTACCTACATGTTTGGTTTCAAAAATAATGTAAATTCATCCAATTTCAATTTTTTTCTGTCTCACCAGTAACTTGAATGTTATCCAAAAGCACCTTCAGTAGTAGAAGATAAACAGTGACTTTTATTTTCATCTCCTCTTAAATTTTCCAAATAGGCTAAGCACTACGTATACACTAACCGCAAATGTAGGTAAGACAAGAGAACTGGTCTTATATATAATGTATTTATATGTCGGAATAATGTATACATGTCGGAATAGTATCGCTATACTACGTACCCATAATAGCGTATTCATGCAGTTGCGCAATCCATTGTTTTACGTTATTTTCTTGCGGACGTCTTGTAGAAGCAATATCATATTATGCTTGGCGGATATTACACTTAATCGACGACAAAGATGTTCCGAGAATTCTGAGTGCCTGGCAGGTTAGTTAACCGTGCCACATGTGGTATACACTCTGTTTACGAGATAACCATTCTTGCGTTATGTACATCAGAGGATCCACTTAGCAAGAGTGATTTGCAATAGCAATATGTATATCATATAATTTTGTTTAAAATTGCCATTGGCGTGACTTGAAATTGTAAAAGCTCAGACTCTATGATAATGGTTCTGTTTGTTTTTATAACTCAATTGTCACCAATAGTAAGACATTATACATAACTTCTACATGAAGGTCTGATTTTCATACATGTATTGTATTTGTCTGAATAGAGGCCTGGGGTCTATTTGGACAAATATGGTGTATATATCTATCTGGATAACTTATGAAATACACAAACAATAAAAATTTTCAAGTTGAATAAGCAATTATTAATGTGGAAGTGATAATCTTTTAATAGCAAGTTTAATTAGTCACATGACTACTGTGAGTATATTTTAGCACTCCAAGTCTGTTTAATTCTTCTAGAGTGATTTTATGTGAGTTCTGTAGAATAGAATTCAATAATAATAATTGTACGTATACATGCAATCTATAATTACACATACTTAATATGCAATGTAATCTACAGCTTTAGGGTGAATATCATATCAAAGAATACTGTATTACACGTCAAGTAGGGATGGCCGAAAAACATGTCTGCCCTACGTATTGATATTTTCAATCATGAAAGGTAGGTAAATATTTGAGCATCAGCAACACTATTGCTAAAGAAGACCTACGGGTCGAAACGTTCAAATTTCTGTTTCTCTAATATAAGTGTTGCTGATGCTCAAATATATACCTACCTTTCATTATGAATGCAACAAATACCCCCCTATTTTCAATCATGTATAAATGCTTGCAAAGTGGTCAACTAGCAATAGGCCAATTTCCAAAATTCATTTCTTCTTCTTTTTTCAAATGAACTAGCGCTAACATGCAAACTAGTATAGGTAGATCATGAGACATTAAAGTTTTAAGATCAGCTCCAGATCTTAAAGTCCCCCATTTTGCAGGTTCATCAAAGTTGTAAATTGTCTTTAAATAACCAACCCAAAAGTTGAACATGCTCCACACAAAGCATGTTAATTGTGAAAAAACAAAATGTAGTCTTCTTGGCCGCCATTTTTTGATAACTACCAGCCCAAGAGACCATCATACCTTAGGTGAGCAATACTCCTCGATCCAAGATATCACACAGCTGGAGAGTTGATCAAATGTTTCCATGGAAACAAGAGAGTCAAATGACTGGAAGAGTTGGTTCATGATACCTTCAAACTGTACAAGAGCCAAGTAAACAATCAAGGTTTAACCAGTCAATTTATGATACTGGTAAAAATATAAATAAATATAAAGACACACTTACATACATTCGTATGTACATAAATTCTCAACAATGGGGGCTGCTACAAGTGAGTTTATGTGTACATACGTACATACGTAATTCTGTTATTTATTTAATAGGTTTCATAATTTCTTTGCTGGCTTTTATGTAGGTGTAGTAGACATACGTATGTATTACAAATTAATAGTATCCTGTACAAATTGATTTTGTTGTGTAGGAAATTCCTCTAATATATGACTTTAATGCCTGAGTGATTTCCCACAGACATGGGACACTAGATTGCATAAATGTTCAAGCATGAAAGTTGGAAAAACTGAAAACATAACAACTGAACAATAGTCTAGTTACCAAATATATAGTATATATGCATACATACATTTAATAATAACAATGTACTTACATATAAAATATGTACAGTTACAATATCATATATTTCAATGACCTATATAACTACTTAACTGTATTCTATTATATTATTATTATTCACCTATTGTAACCTTAAAGTTATGTTAATACTCTATTCTAATTTCTGGTGTTAGTATTGTCATTATTTTAAAGATAATTGCTAACCAATTTAAATTTGATGTCATTAGGTATCTGCTGTGAAGATCTCATTACGCCACCCATACCTCGCACCTGCTGACTCTGTGCACGCACAATCTGTTCATAGTTTCTATCCAAACAAATGGACAGATAGAGTGTTACATTTAATGAGGAGGAAGATACATACATACATATTCGGAATCCTAGTTACGTTATAATATAGTACGCCAAATTGGGAGAGGATGAGATGAATAATTAAGGGAGAAAGATGAAACATATGAAAGTTTGACACAATCCGTATATAGACATTCTCATTATCAAAGTACGACAATCACTTAAAATTGCAGTCGTGTGGGAATGAGACTGCTTAATATGCTGTCCTGATCAGGTGTAGTGAAGTGGCACAGTAAACCAGTGATCAGGTGCAGAATACGTACTGTATAGTAAGATATTTTCGAGGATAGAAATTTTAACAAGGTCCTTAGAATAAATGTTCACGATTCTTATTTAAATAAAATTTTGTGTACTCTTGTTTTAGGATATGATACATTATGTATTATATACGTAGCTAGCCTAGGTTTTAGGAGGGTCGTAATAACTATGAGAATTTACTCTACTAAACAACTTACGTACTCCCTCAGACGGTCCAACTTCAGCATCTAGAGACAAAGTTTGTTTTCTTGAGAGTCGGACATTTTGACCCTCAAGAAACAAACTGCATCTCTAGAGGCTCAAGATGAACCATCTGAAATATAAGCTTTACGCAGCTAGAAAAAATTCCTATCATCTAACTTACTCCTTCATAATTTCCAAAGTTTTCACTTCCTTACGTAGTTCTTCCAGTTTAACTGCCTGTTTCTTTTTCTGTTCCTCCAAGTAAGCAACATAGTCAGCAGCTAGATGTACATACATACGTATTGAGGTGTACTCATGCAGAAACGTATACAGTTTCCATGACTACTACTTTTTATTATATATACATTGGAATGAAAGGTTTTCAAAAATACATAATATACCCATATGTTGTTTAACTGCATAATATACTGTCATATCATTTTAAAGGCTAATATATGTATGTACTTGTTACTAGTTCACCTGCCATCGTGAATGTATGGTATAGAGAATCTGTGCATGGTGACAGTGGCTCACTTTTCATCAGTACTGTTGCCCTGCTGAGTCGAGTGCTTCCTGGATTGGGTTTGCATGTTGGGACAATCCTTTCAAGTGTTGAATATCCACTCTTGATGATATCTCTCCTCTTCTGTTCGTTCAGCGTGTGAACATCCTTTCGTGATACATTGGATATACCAGATTTGTCATCAAAGTCTTCATCTTCGTCAATATCTGAAGATTGAAAACAATGGCTTCACTCACAATATGATTACTGTCTGTCAGTACCTCCATTTGTATACCTGCCTATAGTATTCCACTTTAAATTACGGCCTTTGACATTTCTTGACATCAATGTACGTACATGTAGACTACTTAGATGTACACTTAAGAATGAATAAAATTGATAAATTGCTACAATTTACTACAAATGCTTTTCTGTAATTACAAAATCATTTAATACAACATAGTAAATGGCACTGTAAATACAGTCTACATATGTATAAACAACATCACTATTCTATCACATGACAATCACAGTATCATTAATTAATTATTCTGTGATGTCATTTGCCTTCAAAGGGCTGGCTAGAATCCACACACTATCACTGCAAACCAAAACACAGAAAGACTACTGGCTAAGAAGTTTAAGTACATATATGTAAATCTACACATACACACACAAGTACCTCCTGAATATTGCTTCACAAACATTGCTTGTTGATGGGGATCAGGGCAGTCATAACTGACAGGCTATCAAGAGGGAAAAGGAGAAATGGCAAATATGCTCAAATTTATGTATATACAAAAGTATGTGGGAGTGGCGTGACACTGGGTGGTAAAAACATTTAACTCTGACCTAAACATTTAAAAGACTTTTTCTAGATAAAGTTAAATGTGAGAGTTGGTGTTCACATTCAAGTCATGGCACAGGAAATAGTGTTATTGATAACTTATAATAATAATAATAATAATAATAATAATAATAATAATAATAATAATAATAATAATAATAATAATAATGATAATAATTATTATTATTGTGACATGCCATACAAAGAACTGAAATCAGAAAAAGATGGCCCAGCCAGGTTTGGTTTACAAGTCACATAGAGTATAGATCATCATACGTAGTACTGCTGCATCTTGAGTGGGGTGAGTGGGAGGTGTTTGTGTGTGCTTTATAAAAATTACATACATTATACAAAACTTAGTGACTTATGGTGTGAATACATGGAATATATGAGATCAGTAATTTGCTTGTTAGAATATGACATATACTTTTATATACTTTTAAATCTTACCGTTATATCTGATTGAAAAGAAGACATGAAGCTTGACTGCGGTGTTGATGCATTCTTTAGGGAGGGCGAAGACAATGGTGATTGGCTGTACAAAGCCGAGTACTACAAACAAGAAATCAGCTAATCTATCAGTATATTGTAACTTAATGTTATACCTACCACTTAATGTAAGGTAATTTTATATCTCTAAATACATAATAAGGCTAACTTCTGATCCAGACCAACTGGGCTTTCGTTCAGCCATATTTTCTTAAGCCACACCCTCTTTAAAATAATTTAGGGAGATCCTCATTTTGCGACAATGCCGCCGAAATCTCGTAGAATATGCATTATGGGTTTTAGATCAGTTGGTAAGATGGTCATGCCATGACTACCGTATCTAATGTGCGCTCACTTATATTTTACCATTTTTGACAGGAAAGAGTTCCCTGGCAATTCAGTTTGTAAATAACCAGTTTCCGGACTATTATGACCCCACCATTGAGAATAGTAAGTGCAAGTAGCTGTGCATTCATAGATACACAGACAATAACAGGGCAACGCTGTTCGTGTATCTATGGTTTATTTAAGTAAAGGAAATCCTTTGTACAGTAATTGACCCTGCTACGTAGATCATGCCATCACATGATTGAAATGTGATCACACCAATATGTTCTCTGATATTTTAGCATTTGAAAAGTCCTTTAAAGTTGGCAGTCAGGAGTACCTACTTCAAGTGGTGGACACGGCTGGACAGGTAAGATACACTAGATTCATGTGGAGTACCTTATTCAGGAAATATTTGTGTGCAGAAGTGTTGTAATTATAGGAGAGTTTGCTTTAAGTTTCCATTTTCTGTTCACAACCATTCAATTACTAAGTGTACGTGGGATTCAATCTAAGGTTTCACAAAGATCAGGAAAAAGACAAAGATTCCCTGGGTCACTGATGAAGGGTGGAATTCCTAGAAACAGCTGTCTGACCCAGTGGAACAAAAGAGGAAAGAGAAGATTCCTGTATCCTCATCCCAAGCTCTCACCAGATTTAGTTACCTATAGGTTAACTTATTATAGAGTAGGCATAGCATGTAGGAAAGTGGTGTATTAGGTTTTATTTAGTTATTCTTCCCTTTTAGGATGAATATTCCATTTTATCACAAAATTATGCAGTTAATGTGCATGGATATGTTTTAGTATATTCCACAACTTCTCAGAAGAGGTAGAGGCTGCATGACAGTCATGTGATGTGCATGTGACATCCATTTGACTTTCATACATCTGTGACTTGACCATATGTGTACGTATATATAACATGTATGTATAACTATAGTGTAACAACATATGTAGATTCATGAGTCATCTAAAACACCTTGCTCCTGTTTATTTCCATCCATAACTGTCACATATAAATCATGTAACAGTCATAACAAACTGTACACACCTTGAATTATGATAAGTCAAGGTTAACCCAAAATTTATCCTCTAAAAACATGAAGCAAGTACGTATATGTATGTTATGTTCATTTCTGTGATTTTATCTATATAAACACCTGTATCTTGATATACATACACCTGTAATGGGCAGGGGTAATATCCAGAGTTCAATAATGATGATATCAATGCTTTTAGATTGGCTGTGATTTCTTCTATACATAGACACCTGTATGAATATATACAGGTCCTATCTCTTTTAACACCTGTCCTGCTTTGACATGCTAAAGGTGTATATGGGAATAAGTTGTGGTTATTATAGATTACCTCAGAGATAAGCCTCATAAGTCTAAATCTCAATGGCTTCTTAACTTGAAAGTAATTACAGCCAAATGTATGCACTCCTAAAGATTGAACCTTTGAACTTTGTATTTTTGTCCTTCTCCACAGCTTTGATGTAGTTCAAATTATCCATGAGAAAATTTTGGATATGACAGGAAACAATAAGTTAGTAATAAAGTTAGCTGGTATCTATGCAGTAATTAGGAAAAATTATTTTTATGAGTAAAAATATGTTTGATTGGGAAATAAACCTTTATGAAGTTGAACTGTACATACATATGAACATATTTACAAGATTGGATTCCAAATTTACATACTCAAGGACTCTAGGCGTCAGGATAATATTAAATAAGGATTTAAGGTGATATCTTGAGCTTAATAGCCACTTCTTATGTACGTAGCTATGAATTGAGTTGTGAAGCTTGGTAAAATAAGTGTATCCTTGGCTAATACTTTGAAAGTCTAAAACTCCATTTTCCCGTAGACAGAAGTGACATTCACAGCTAAGAAAACATACGAAAACTTTAGACACTATTTTCTTAGAATTGTTTTGTACTTGTGTACACAGCTTCTGTAAGGCTTTAAATGAGGATGCACTTTTCCCATTTCCACTGAACCAGACAGTGTAACTGGAAATTGCATCCTTCATCAGTAAACCTGAGAGTTTTGGCTTTCATGCCCCTTTTGTAAGTCCCTAGCAATCTGCACTAAATCTAGGAGTCTCATATACAAAGCCTTAGCTACTGTAGGCAAGTTTGTACTCTCAATATATACGTTTAGCTATGTACGGTACGTACAAAAATAAGGTTTACATCGAACTTCAATCGATTTCCAACATTCTACGCTTTTAATACCATCAAACTACGACTAACCTACGAACATCTTACGATAAAATGTCAAAGATTATTCGTGCGAGTTATGGACGAATTTCTATCGAAATTCGCTCTCAATTTGTATTTGGCTTTGAAATTATTAACACTTCTTGAAGTGGTAATAATTTCAAAGCTAAATACTCGAGTATTAATAGTGTTTGTTAATCGTCAGCAATCGGTTGTTTGAGGTGTTGATTTTTATTAAACATCTTGTTAACGTGTGTAAATCGTCAGCGCTTAATTTCGATGCCATTTCGTATGTAATTCGATCGAAGTACTATTGAAATTGCGTAGAAGTTCGCTCCCTTCATCATGCCATTTAGCGTGAAAATCGCTCCCAATTCGATCGAAGTACGAGCACATTTCGCACGCAATGTAAACGTTTTTTGTACGTACCGTACGTATGTAAGAATATGTTATCTGTACATAAATATTCTGATACATCATTTTTCTTACATGCTATAGCTACTATAGAGTAAAAGGCCTATAGGGAACTAAAGCTAGTGAGAGTTTTGGATGAGGATACAAGAGTTTTCTCCTTCTACTTCTCTTCTCCACTGGGCCAGACAGCTGTTTCTGGGAATTCCACCATTCATCAGTGACCCTAGGAATCTTTGTCTTCTTCTTGATCTTTTGCAAATCCTTGGCATACATAAGTGTGTTTGTGAACTATTTCTGTCATACATATCTACCTTGATCTTGATTTTAGTGTTCCTACAGTGTTAGTAGGGAACAAAACGGATCTCCATATACAGAGGTATGTGCATCTACGTAGTTTACACTTTCTTTCTTTAACCTTTTGAATTAATTTTACTTTTAGATTTTCAATTGTATTTTAAAGTTGATGTATATCTTCGTATTGTATGTGTACGTAAATGCCTAAGACTGACACTGAAAACTGCTTCTTATAATAGTTATTACAAGAACTACCACACACATGCATATCCTTTGTTAAGAACCAACTGTTATATACATAAGTAAGTACTATACAGTGTCGTTGGTATGTACTATGTATATCTATAAAAACATGATCACATATAAATTGTTTATTGGTGTATCATGCATGAAATTTCCTTATTGAAAACCCAACCTTGACCTCTTAGAACTGTCACAACAAAAGATGGAAAGGATTTGGCTGACAGGTGGAAATGTTCCTTCATTGAGGCTTCAGCTAAGCAATATGATGTAAGAAAACTAATTAAAACCCAAGTTGTTGTGTTTAGACTCTTTGGGTCAGCCTATGTATACCATGTGTGGTATCGTTGAATTGAGATAACACACACCCTAACAGGTGGTGTAAGATGGAAAGTGTTGATGGAAATATATACGTAGGGTATCCTTTAGAAATATTCTGAGGGGAGGGGTGCAATTTTGAAGGGGCAACCTATGTAGCTCCTTATGTTTGTTTGTTATTAAAAACTCTCTTCAAGGGGAGAGGCAAAGTATTTCCCCAAAGGGGGACAAATATTTCCCTTACCCTAAGAGAAACTTTCTTTCTAGCTTTACTATCTCCTTTTTGCATGTCTTTGACTAATACTCTCCATTTCATATGTGGCATTGATTCACATATATAGCATATAACATTTGTCATTTTCAAGGGGGGGGGATTACCCCCTCTGTCCTCCCCCTGAAAGAAACCCTGGTACGTACGTATCTCTCATTGCTATGAAAATGTGCAGGCTTGATTACCTTTGACCTGTAGGAGGGATATTCCCCCATCATATAGAAGAATGTCAGTTTGCACAGATCAAATGATATGTATACTTCACCTTTTAAAAATGTTCTTGAAAGAAATACAAAATGTCTGATGTACACACAAATATGCAAGTACGTAGTTGTGAAAAACCTATAAAGTCAATTGAAATTCTCCTGCAGCATTGAAACCATTTCTGACTCCATCTCATGTGAAGCATAAATCCTATATATTGCTGAGACAATAATCTTGGTGCAGTGTCATAAGAAAGACTACCCAGACAGATAAGGAAGACATATTGTTAAGAAGCCTATTTTAATTAATTCCTGGAAAGTACCTATCTGTGATCTGTTTGTTTGTAGCAGAAATGACTGTACTTATATCTCTTAGGTTATTATATACTGTTAGTGAACTGTAACTGTTACATATATAAGAATGAATAATCTAGCACATCATGATACATCTAAAAGGCATATACGTAGGGAACTAAACCTAGCGAGAGCTTTGGATGAAGATACAAGAGTTTTCTCCCTCTTCTCCACTGGGCCAGACAGCTGTTTCTGGGAATTCCTACCTTCATCAGTGGCCCTGGGAATCTTTGTCTTCTTCTTGATCTTTGTGAGTCTGGTGTTCAGTGTAGAAAGGCTTCACTGTACAGTGTGTTCATATGCATTACAAGCTGTGAATGTTTTGATAGAAACGCTTAATTGGTGTGTGCCATTAATATTGCAATAGCATTACAAACCATTCTACTGTTACTGTTAGGTAGAATGGTGAACTGTTGCTGTTGAAATAGCATTACAAACCATTCTACTGTTTATGTTAGGATGAATAGTGAATTGTTGCTGTCTTAGCAGCTCATAAAGCATGTTATATAAATGCCATAAGTTGACTTCAGAAGTAGCACTGTGGCCAATTAGACTAATTAACTATCCTTTTGTGTTTGTTATTAATCCTGAAAGATGAATATTCACTATTTTCTACTTCATTTGGCTCATAAGCTTAAATATACGTAGCTTTGTAGTGCAAACTGAATATATTTCATGACTCATCTTTATACCAAGAGTTGTATTTGAAGTAGTCCTGCTTATTGTCTCCCAATTAATGATAATTCTAAGCCCCTCTACTAAACTAGACACACACACACACACACTGAAATCTCAAAATGTGACCAGCCCATGAAAATGGTATGTGTAATGTTGACACAAGCAAAAAAGTGTTTTTTTATGAACTGAAAAGTTTCTAAAGGTAATGATATTATATTCTTGTGATACTCTTTTAGTTAGTACAGTGTAGTGTAAATGCTGTTACACCAACTACACATGTGGCTTAACTTATCATTGAGATGGTTCATCTTTTAGTCTTTTGAGTGCCTAGAGACACAGTTTGTTTTATTTAGAATAGGACATTTGATCCTGAGCGTCTTCTTCAGTGATTGAGACGAGTAAAAATAGTGTTTTGTGAACTTTCTCATTTAGTCTAGTACTTGTTTTTTTAGCAATTTGGCATTACCACTTTTTCGAAGTTTTCTCATCTTATTGCATTCATCCAAACTTATTCTATTGCTGTTTATCCTAGGATGCTCGTGAAATTTTTAAGACTATTTTAACCGAAGTAGAAAGACAGAGTGGAGAAGGAATTGATACAGGAAACAAGTGTTCCATTTCTTAAATAACCTTTTTTATATATGCCAATCAGTATTATTATGCATCTATTTATTGTATTACGCTTTATGTTACAGTACATTTAATTTGGTTAATTATAGTCAGGATTTCATGGTGATTACATTTAGAGTGTGTCACCAGATCTTTCATGCAAGGATTTTTGAAATGGAACAACATGAAATGAATATATTACAGGCCTAGGGCCTACACCATGTGCAGGAGAGTAGTCTCACAAAGCCAGTCCCTTTTCCTTATCTCTACTTCTGTTAAGAATAAGCTTGCAAAGGCAAAATGGTCTGATTATACTAGACTAACCATGTGATACCATCTCGTTTCACTGTACACACTGACTTACTTTATGTACTGATATCTACAGATGAAATAGCATTGAGGAAAATGATTAATAAAGAAAGGCCTACATAGGGAACTAAATCTAGTGAGAGCTTTGGATGAGGATACAAGTTTTCTCCACTGGGCCAGACAGCTTCACCTTCATGTGAGAATCTTTGTCTTATTCTAGTAGATCAGAAGACAGTATACATGATTTGTCAAATGTATGTAAAGGTAAACATTCATGCCATATAGTTACGGGTTTGTTTTTGAAGTTAAGCAGTTGACACACATTGACACACTTCTAGGTGTTCTTCATGACGTAATCGAGTCGCTATCTGGGGGTGTAAAAGTTCACACTTGCGGGGCTAGCTAAGCTGATCATATAAAAGTCGATAGATGTGACTAGTTTGCCCGATTGAAGACAGAATAACCCCCTGTATCAAAAAGTACAACCGAGATTACAATAACCCCTAATTGATCTTCTTCCTTATAAGGGAGGGTCTTTCTGGACGCGTATCCCCAACAAGTTACCGGTGGACCCCAGCTGTTCTTGACTAGAAAACTACTGAAGGTATTTAAGTGAAGTATAGATCCTGGTTTTACAGCATTAATACTTTCAAATGGCAATTCTTGTTCACGTGGTTCGGTCTTGAATGTTACTTTACAGCTAAACTCACTAATTGACATGCTAGAAAGGTGTAGCTCGTGCGCATGCGTAATGTCTGTTTATACCTTCTTTCGGGACATCTGTCTTGTCCTGTAAGCTGCATAAAGAAAAGTAAATTGAATTATATCACTCACAGGTTGCCACAAACTTGCACGTCTCGTGCGAATTATTTGCTTGACAATAGCATCTAATATTTTCGTAGATAGAAAAGTAACTGCTGTAGGTGTATTCTATAGAGTGCTGGATAGTATACACATGAGGATAATGATGCAAAAAGACTATTGCATCCTCATCCAAAGCTCTCGCTAGGTATAGTTCCCTATATATTATATAGGCCTTTAATAAAACCATAGATTATATAGACTACGTAAACTTACGTAGTCTATATAATCTATGATAAAACGATTGAGTGGTGGATATAAAGCTGTCTTTACTACCATGAAATATGTGAGTAAAAGAGGGTTCATCCACTAACAAGGGACGTCACGTTTCTGTTTTATATCACTAATTGTGCATGCATCCTCATTCAAAGCTCTCACTAGGTTTAGTTTCCTGTAGACCTTTACTCTAAGTAGATGTAGCATGTAAGAAAAATGTAATTAATTAAAAAATGAGCATCTAGAAACAAAATCCTTTATGTCATTATTTTGAACCGGGATTTACCCCACCCACTCATGTCTCCCAAGGAGTGCAATGAGCTAATGAGCAAACCTGAAGTCCTCTTAATGGGAACTAAGTCTCCCTTTACCACTCAAAGGGATGGTTGAACCACAAACAGCTGCTTTTGTATGGTATATAATGGAAGTAAGACATTACAGTTCCCATTGTTGTACTTGTGTTAAAGGTTGAATTTTATTTGTTATTCCAATGTTTCATCATTTTCAATGTCTCTAGAACTCATAATAAATCATTTTCAAAATGTATATTACACAGTATGATAAATAGTTTACAGTTGTATTGATTCAAAATGTACATAGTATACTGTTTCAAAATTTTCTAATACATGTCCCAATAGAGAAGAAAAGAAAGAGAAAACTATTGTATTACCATTTTATATATAAAGCCACACATTGTAGGCTGCACACTATATTTAGATACATAATCTATTCACTAAGTGTTTGCCCACAAAATTACACAAGCAAGCACAAGGCTTATGATTAAATACTTTTGTCAAAGCCTGTCACTTCTCCAATCTACAATATAAAGTTGTTAACTACTGGTATTACATCACAGACTAATAAGCTACCTTATTTGATCATGTATTTACCAACAAATACCTAAGTCTGTGAACAAATTTGAGAAAAGTTAATCATCAATAACTAAAAATGGGAAACTTTGAATTCTGAAATATTTGTGTCTAGAAAAATATAACAAAAGTGTCTCAAACCTGTAAATTCTGTAGTTGTGATTAGTGCTACATTCTGTGTGATGGTAGGAGCTAATGTTAAGTATGTATGCACAAGGAGGACATTGTATGCCTATGTAAACAAGAAAGCTATGTTTAGTGCAGGGTCCATTTTTAATAGCAAATGTATTGAACTAGGTCACTGACTCAAATCATATTAGTACCCTTCCCTTGTGATATTTTCTATAGAAACCCTCCATGCGTTTACTTGAATATGATGGTATCACACTATAATCCTCACCATTCATCAGAAATTCCTTGTATTGGCTAAAACATTTAAGAGCAAATGACCAAAGTATTCTGCAGTTTATCAGTAAAGACCTATATACGTACATACTGTTGATAGAATACTCAACACTCTAAAATATTGTATGCACATACTTTAAGTGGCCAATGATAACGTTATTAGGTTTCATCAGAAATTAGATTTTGTACCATTCCTTGAATTTTCCAAAATTTGTTGTACACTCAATAATAGTGATGCTATAACATCACTGTATGTGCTTATTGAAAACTAAATTTCAAAAAGCATGGACTGGGTATTACTGTAAGTCTTTTTAGGTCCATTAAAACAAATATTGATTCTGTTATTAAGGAAATTACAAGTGTTGTTGACTTGTGAAAGTATTTCCAGGCAGATTTGTCTGAGCCTTAATCAACCCCCCAATGCAACACCACCAAACTTCTCTGCCCCCTTTATTTCAGCATACCATGATTTTGCCCCCCTCCCTTGAAAAGGTTTCTAGAGATTCCTCAATCACCTATTGTGGTCTTGTCTGTTTGATTAGACTACTAATAGTGTTGTTATGAGTGTAATTCCTTCACACTGAAGTGTGGGTAGTAGTATGTCTGTCCATATGCATCCGATTGTTGAAATATGTGTAGACATTATAGAGTCTGTAGATATCTGTATTACTCCTTTTAAATGGGACTTGTTTTGAAACTTTTGCAAAAAAGTGTAAATTTTTGTTTTTGTGTTATTTAAACAGAATACTTTATATGCGATAATAAGTAATGATATGTGCAAATTCCCCATAAGAACTAAAACCCATACATGATTGACTGGTAATTATTGGCATGAGCGATTTCTTTTAATTAACGCATATTATACAAATGTATATCAAGTGCAAGGTATCACTTTGTACTTGATGTTTGTATTGTCCACTGTATATGTAAATACAGTAGTATAATATTGGCATTCCGTCACAATATGGAATTTGATTATACTTTTAATTTGCTACCAAAGTTCAAAGTAGCTGTATTACTTTTATTTTTAGAATTTGTGATATAATTAATGTAGTATATATAGTAATAGGATCCATGAGGCTACTAGCTGTGTATAGGTATGGAAGTATATATGTACATTGAAATATATTTGATGTTATGAAACATTAAGACAATGGCTATAAGTCACGTTTCAAAATCAAAACATTGATTTTGGATCATTTGTACCTCTACCTAACTCAAACTGCATCATTAAACAATATTATTGTCTTTCCCTCTAAAAATATTCAATCACCACTTTACGATGCTACACATAAATTATGATTACAATAACATGTATACTAACCATTTATTAATTGATAATGTCCTGTGATATACATATCTATATACACTTTCTGCCCATAACAAGGATATATGTATGTATTAGTTTATAATTCCTGTCAGTTGGTCTCTTTGATGTTACTGTAGTGGTCAATGTAACTTAATCATTTGTTCCATATACGTATACAGTGTGTACACTGAAAACCATCAACAGTATTGGATGAAGAACTCTTGTAATGGAACAAGCTGAGGACCAAACTAGTGTGGCGGCATCCTCTACCACTGCTGCTGAGGACCAAACTAGTGTGGCGGCATCCTCTACCACTGCTGCTGAGGACCAAACTAGTGTGGCGGCATCCTCTACCACTGCTGCTGAGGACCAAACTAGTGTGGCGGCATCCTCTACCACTGCTGCTGAGGACCAAACTAGTGTGGCGGCATCCTCTACCACTGCTGCTGAGGACCAAACTAGTGTGGCGGCATCCTCTACCACTGCTGCTGAGGGAAAACTAGTGTCTGCCGGTGAAGATTATCCAGAGACTGCCGGTGAAGATCAGCTTGAGACTGCTGGTGAAGATCAGCTTGAGACTGCCAATGAAGATCAGCTTGAGACTGCCAATGAAGATCAGCTTGAGACTGCCAGTGAAGATCAGCTTGAGACTGCCGGTGAAGATCAGCTTGAGACTGGCGGTGAAGATCATCTAGAGACTGCCGGTGAAGATCAGCTTGAGACTGCCAGTGAAAGCATAACAATAACTTTCAAGTCATCCAAATCCTCTACAACATTTGATATTCCAAATTTAATGATCACTCCCCCAGAAAGCAAACACACTAAGTCAACTTTTGAATCTCAAGAGTCAGGTAGTACTATTGTACAGACTGCCCCTATTACAACTCAGCCGTCTCTAACAGTAGCACCAGGTGTATCAAATGCCAATCCTGTTGTCATGGAAATAGAAATTGATGATAATTGGGCCCTCGGTAAAAATAACTCACAAAGAAGTCAGCATCTATCGCCCAAGCCCATTACTACACAGGCATCCCAGCGATCCATGAAAAGATCCGAATCTTCCCTCTCAAAGGTATCCAGGTTCTCAATATTATCAAGATTTTCAAGCTTCTCTCACAGCTATTTTGGAAATTGTAGATTTAGAAGGGTAAGCATGCGACTCTAATACATCTAATTCATGTACTCAAATACATGCTGAAATACTATATTTGGTCTCCAAACATACCTCAGACTTCACTTGGTAGGCCAAACATATAATAATTAACTCCCTGTGACTATTTCTATCACATCAACATGTGTATACTGTATATTTAATCTACATGCTACTGGTACTGGTATACGTATATTGGTTAAAGATTAGTTGGGCTAGCCTTGAATGGTCAGGGTTTGATATTGGTTTTAAACCAGAAAAATAGAAATGAGAACATGCTGCTATCTGTATTTATAGTTTTAATTTCATTCAAATAATAGCAAACTTGTGAAATTTCTTATCATTGTACATCTGTGAATAATATACAAATTGATTTATAATATATGAATTGACGTGTGAGATAAGGTTGTACATATTAGCTATTCATTTATACACAGACATTACGTCGAAGAAGACACAAGAAGAATTTCTCAGAAACCGATCATTCATTCACTCAGGATCAAGTTTCCCTCTCCGTGGTTTTATCAATGCTCTGTTTCTGCCTTAATCCATTCTGTTTAGTGATCACCGTCCCAGCTATGTTGCTAGCATTCTGGGTAAGTACGTATGTGTACCCATGTGCGTAGGTATATGCCTTTATAGCTTGTAGTCGCATGCATAATTGGAAATAATCAAACCACCCAATAATCATTATCATGCAAACCAATGGAGGAGAAGAGAGAAAAACATGGAAGAAGCAATTGCTAAGAACCCAATCCAGGACAGCTGGTTATGACCACCAGTTCTCTGTCACTGAGCTACAGTTGCCAAAGCAATGCTCCATTCATGTTTTCCCTCTTATACTAACTGCAAAGAAAGTAATTAATGATCTTTTGCATGAATTAGTGGTGAATTACATATCAGAACAAACTGATAATCAGAGATCCAACCCATTTCCGGTGGGAGGAGTCATCTTAACCAATAGGTAGCTGGCCATCATTGACCACAGGAGGCTATATGCATGTGCAGAATGTCTTTACTCATATAACTGGTGGGTCCATATACTAAACTCTCTTATTTTCTACTCCTAGGCATATCATGATGAAAAAAAGGGAAAACCAACAAAGGACTCATGGAAAATGGCAATTGTCACTCTCCTGAATTTAATTACACTTTTTGGCGGAATTGTGGTGCTCATTGCTATGATTATAGTCTTAAGTACATGTGCTGGTATGTCTCTAATATAAGACCATATACTTTTATTTTAATGACTATACTGTATTTCCTCAAACTGTAATTTGTTATATTCTTTTTATATTAATACAATCAATCACCCATGGGCTTTATCCCCTTTGCAGGGGGTAGCCTGTACACATAATGTACACAAACACAGTAGTTAACATGGCGAAAATAAGATAAATACTCTATATCTGTCAACAGTTGTAATGTACAAATGCTAATTATTACTTAAAATATTAATACATATTATATATTAATACAATGTCCATAAAATAGCAATAAGTTTTACACTCTGTCTAAATTATATATTATATATAGTCACTGATATATAGTAATAACATTATTATTATTATTATTATTATTATATATTGTAATTACATATTAAACTTGTCTATATATATGTATAGTATGTACATATATACAATATAAATAATACACATTCAGTTTATCATGAAAGGTTTTAAACCACAATATAATCATGAAACATGCATGGGAAAAGCATAGAGGCTATAGGGAACAAACACAATAGACTAACATAAGATTCTCCATTTCTCCATTGCAAGGACCAGGCAGGGGTTTCATGTAAAACCTTCATCAGTGACCCTAGGAGTCTTTGTCTTATTACAATTCTTAAGTCTTTGATATATACATTATATATAATTATAATGCTCAGGAAAGATGTACATCAGAACAATTGCACAAGTACAATAATAATACGTGTATATTAGTCTATATAGACCCACGAGTACGTATATATATATAATAATATTATATAGAAACTATATGAATATGTACAGTCATGATCACCCTTCACCAACTGTTTCTGTATAAACAAGAGATTATATAATTATACTAGTACTTTTGCTAAACTATGGCAAAAGTTTTTGATCTTCATCTAATCCATATATATATTATTATTATTGTTGTTGTTGAAAACACACCAGTGGAGGTGCAAAAGAACAAAGACAAATGTAAAATGATTATAGTGTTAGAGTTACATGGTGGATGCTATAAAGTCTAGTTCGCATTGAGTAAAATGAGGAATGACAGAGTGAGTATCTCGGATCTCTCTAATTAGATAGCCCACAGCAACATGATCAGTGGAATAAGATTTATAATGAGAGTTACCATACAACAGTTATTATATAGATATATAACTTTGTTATCCCTTAACCCTTGTATAATGATGTATTATCTCAATCACATTTCTTGTAGATTGTTTTTTGTTTAAGTATTTCATGACATTTCTAAAAGGTCTTTTACCTTTCAGAGTTTTATATAAATATATTTCCTCATCTCCTAATTGCCGCCAATTTAGTTTGCATTCAAAAGGTTTCTAAATGTAGATATACGTATATAATAGTGATATATTACATCTGTCTACGTAAACGCTTTTCTATATATCTACTGGTTGATATAGCTAATTCATTCCGTTTACAACATGGCTGATCATGAATATAAACCACTAATAAATGGTGAGTTCTTTAATGTTCTAGTTTTAATTTATTCTTTTGTGAGAACTACTTTTAATTTTACGTTTATTTTCAAACTCTATTGAAGGATTAGCGCCTTCGAAGTGTGTACGTTACGTCGACTATCTACGTTGTCGATATAGCTCTATTACAGAAATAAGAATTTCCTGTTGTAAAATAAAATGAATCAATGAATGAATGATGAAGTACTGACTGACCTGCGCCACCGAATATATATCTCTCGACGATACTTTATTCTGTCGGTAAATATATATGAATCTTGACAACGATTTGAGTTGATAAATATAGTGTATTTTCTATCACTGATACCAATAATTGAAGTGTTTACCCTTGTTAGAGTTTGCGCCATATACACTTGGGATATGCAACCTTTTGTACATAAACTATAGGTTCAAGGCGTTCTCCCCAAAGTGGGGTCTTCAGTTACCTTTTAATATAGCTAAACGCCTGGGTCTATAATTAGGATTGTTGCTGTGATTTCCTGAATGATTTTTTGTCTGCATGAAGCTAGTCCAATCTATATATATGCCACAAGTCCTATTGACAAAAACTGTTCATGAGTTGTTTCAAATGCTACCTCATATTCCAAATTACCCTATAAGCATAGGACATGTAATCTGATACTTTGAACTTAAAACTGAAATTGTGAATCTTTGTAAGGATTTTTAGAATTTCCTTTCATTTGGTAAACGTGGTCACATTTCACCTTACAATTGAGTGCAGCGTTATCAGCATCTCTGTATAGATGAAATCACTAGTTTTTAATAGAGGTGGTTACATTTGGTAGATAATATTTAAATTGTGTTAAGTGAATAAGTTATTTGAAGATTTGATGATCTATTACTTGTCTGTTTTGTCCTCTGTGAGACATTTGTATTCCTTGAATTGTTTGTGTTCTCACTGAACACAGTATTGTGTTTACTGTTATAGGAAGATATAAGCATGAAACCATTGTGGTTCTGATATCATGATATATGTACTTATATAAGCTGTAAACATGTTACGTAGATCTGTGTGTAGAATAGAAAATCGACTCTGAAAAGGCTTGCAATTGTAGTTACATAAACACATGCAAGTGTATGACATTGTGTGAAAATCTATATACAGAGGAATGACTTATTTTTATGCTAAGAGCTTTCAAAGGAAATGCTTGCAGAAATAGCTTTCTGACCCAGTGGAGAGAATGAACACAAAAAAACGAAACTATACCAAACCTCATCCAATGCTGTAAATTATGTGTTTATTCTAGTCACAGGAGAGCAGCATGCACAATGCAGTATATAAAACATTTGAATATTCATGTGGAAATGTTTAGATGTTTCAGTATGAAGTTACTTCTAATTGTACATATTGTGGATAAAATCTAGCTTTCACCATTTTGTGTCCTAGATACCAGCCATGAAGACTCTCCCCCAGATCATCCACCACCCAGCTATGTGGCAGACATCAATTCTGGATTCCCCCCACAAGGTCCACCTATTCCACATCAAGCTCCGCCCTTGTTTAATACCCTACCACCGATAATGAACCAGCAACAAGAACCTCCCCCTTATGAGAGCCTTCCTAATGTACAGAGACCCCCTATTATTAGAGCAAATGTAAGTCCCCCTTATGAGAGCCTTCCTAATGTATAGAGACCCCCATGTCAGTTCAGTTACCAAATACATGCACTATATATATACACAGGATCAAATCAGAAGTCACGAAACCTATTTGAAACTCTTTGAACAGCCAGGTTTCAAAAGATATGAGAGTTTGTATAAACTAGGAAAGGGGGCTGTTAAAAACATGAAAACCGTGAAATTAATCTATTAGTGCATACTTGAGCACCCTTGAAACCTGGCTGTTCAAATAGGTTTCATGCCATATGAAACCTGAGATTTGATCCTGTGATATTTATCCACAGATAATTTTCTTTTTATTAATATTACTGTGATCAAGACAAGTATATACTATTGACATGTGTTTGTGTGAAGGTTAGTTGTAACAGTCCAACCTCTCTCTGCAGAACAGTGTGATTATATGTCAGCCAGCTCGGGCAAGACTTGTGGTCGCCCCATCTAATGCACCAGATTACCACACTCTGTCAGTGCTACTGTGTGTTCTTTGTACCCTCTTCTTTGGAGGGGTCTGTCTAATATTTAACATTCCAGCCCTTTTATTCTCACAAGCAGTAAGTCATGATTGTAAATGATATTTCTATATTTAGCATTAGTAATACTAATTGGTTGATAAATATATTGAATATATATACGTAGTTTGAAATTTTGACTATATAGACAGTAGAAAAAATTCATTGCAGCTCTCCTGTTAATATCAATAATTATGTAACTATCCATGCGCCTACGTATCTATCTATATATTTATTTGAAAAAATAGCCTAAACTTTAAGGTATACTTCAAGATCTAAAGCTGATCTTAAAGCTTTGATGTCATCACCATTTAACTCTGGATTTTATCCCACCCACTCCTCAGGAGACATGAGTGGGTGGGGTAAAATCCAGAGTTAAATGATGTCTATTTATTTATTTGTTAGATTTCAGGGTATATACATATGGTCAAATAATTTTAATTTACCTTGCAGGCTGTCAAATATAACTCTCAGAGAGATTATGAGGCAGCCAGGCGTAGTGGAAGGGCCGCTCTGCTGTGTAACTTGCTATCAATTGTAGCTGCCATTTTAAGTGTGATTGCAATTCCTGTGGCTGTTGTAATGATCAATGCTAATAGGCACTCCAGATACTATCATATATATTAATTCAACCTACGTATTTGATATATACAAGTTATTAAAGGAGGACTGTATTCGTTGATGCTGATTTTATTTCACAATTTGTTGGTACATACATAATTGATAAAGAAAAAGGTGTATTTTTGCGTCTTAAAAAAGTATTTGTGCAAACCTATATATATGATCTATTAATGAATAATAAAACGCCCTTATACACCTCCTCGTCAACCCATCAAATCAGGGCCATCTGATTTTCGCCATGTGGAGCATAGTGGGGTCTGTCCACCACCATATGAAATTGTAGCTTATATACACAGTAATGAATCAACCAGTCCTTCTTTCTATGACCTAACTATAAAAAGAATATCTCTTCAAATATGGAATTGATTGAATGATTGAGTGTACTTTGTCTAAAGCTTCATTGGGCCACTCTATTGAGTGTCTTGTTTTTGAAGTTTCTTTAAATATTTTATCTGTACATGCACTGATGTAATCTTCAGGACAAGAGACACCTAAAAAGTTACAAATTTTCAATAATTCAACTCGTGGACTTTCCACTAAGTCCTCAAGATGTACATGTAGAACCTCATACCGCTGGGACTTACAGATCTCTACAATAGACCAAATCTCCTTCTCAAATTGCTTAACTTTGCAGTCAATATACATTGGATCCAAAATAATTTTATGAGTGTTGGCTTCGGCCCTCAGTTCTTTGCCTCCCAATCCATAGAGCATCTGTGTAGCAATAATGTCAAAGGGGTTTCTAACAGGATTAATAAACTTGATAGGAGCTTTAACAACATTTCCCAAGTGTTCAATTATTTCAAAGAAGTAACTTTTATTTCCCAGGTGTACGAAATTAGTATAAGCTCCAGACTTGTCCCCAACAACAGCAATTGTATCTTTGTAAGTTCCCATATAGGAATTCTGTATGTACAGCGAATAACCTTTGCTAGTGCTAATTAAGGAATTGTTTAGTAAGGATCGTTGTTGGTTATATAATGCAGAGAAAAGTGTTCTCCGGTCATTGAAGACTGGGTCTTTGGAATTGCCAGTTGCAACTTTGCTAATTAACAGGTATTCATTAGAGAGAACCACATGAGGATGAGCATCGAGAAGCGCACCGAGGATACTGCTACCACTTCTGGAGAAACCGATAAATAAGATGAAAGTCTCCACACTTTTTATCGCTTCTTCAGGTAGAAGAGGATAAAGACCATTTGTTATTAGGGGACATCGATTACACGGAACGACATGTTTGGGAAAGGCGACTTTTCTTTCACAAGCAATAACTCTTTGTTTGCTTTTATCATAGACGATTGTACTAACCATGTCAGCTGTGTTAAAAGTCGTGGTAGTGACAGTCTTGCTAACGCTAACAGGCCTAAATCTAGCTTGTTCCCAGCTTAGATCCTTAAGGGACACGGTATCGGGTGGATAGACATTAACTCCAGGATATTTAACTGCATTAGTATCAATTTGTTTGGAAGATGGCATTCGCGTAGTTCCAAGGTAGATCAGAAGCATAGTACCAACTAAAGCCAAACACAGGTTCAATCTTTTCTTATTGCTCATCGTCTGCAGGTCAATTGGGAGACAGACCACACAAAAGACCTATTGTTACAATGTTACGCAACCTAGTTTTGCACGTGACTAGATCTATTGCGTAATATTGTTGTGTCTGCAAATTTACATTTTCAGGAAGTGGCCTGCAATGTATTTTCAGGAAGTAGCCTGAGATGTTTATTTGCTTCCTGTTTAGTATTCTATTTGGGACATGTGTGTATGATGCTCATGCAGACTGTGAACAACTTGATTTTTAATGTATTTACACCCAAGTTTATATGCATATTAGTGCATGTTTATCGTTATGTGTGCATTTGTTGTATGCTAGTAAGTGGCATGAATTAAGCCGCATAATGGCATGCCATAAAATTCAAACAAAGTCAAACAGAGTATAGGGACCTTAGAGATGTCCAAAACTGTTTCAAAACTTGATCACGTAGAATGACCTCAGTGTGTTAAATATGCTTGCAGGTTGCTTGGTAGGAATTACAAAGACTACAGGAGGGTCCACGTGTAGGATACATGTCTTTAGAGTGACAGGAGTAGGGAGGCATTCAAAGGACACGTGAAGAGCAAAGGAGTAGGGAGGCATTCAAAGGACGCATGAAGAGCAAAGGAGCAGGGAGGCATTCAAAGGACGCATGAAGAGCAAAGGAGCAGGGAGGCATTCAAAGGACGCATGAAGAGCAAAGGAGCAGGGAGGCATTCAAAGGACGCATGAAGAGCAAAGGAGCAGGGAGGCATTCAAAGGACGCATGAAGAGCAAAGGAGCAGGGAGGCATTCAAAGGATGCATGAAGAGCAAAGGAGCAGGGAGGCATTCAAAGGATGCATGAAGAGCAAAGGAGCAGGGAGGCATTCAAAGGATGCATGAAGAGCAAAGGAGCAGGGAGGCATTCAAAGGACGCATGAAGAGCAAAGGAGCAGGGAGGCATTCAAAGGACGCATGAAGAGCAAAGGAGCAGGGAGGCATTCAAAGGACGCATGAAGAGCAAAGGAGCAGGGAGGCATTCAAAGGATGCATGAAGAGCAAAGGAGCAGGGAGGCATTCAAAGGATGCATGAAGAGCAAAGGAGCAGGGAGGCATTCAAAGGATGCATGAAGAGCAAAGGAGCAGGGAGGCATTCAAAGGATGCATGAAGAGCAAAGGAGCAGGGAGGCATTCAAAGGATGCATGAAGAGCAAAGGAGCAGGGAGGCATTCAAAGGATGCATGAAGAGCAAAGGAGCAGGGAGGCATTCAAAGGATGCATGAAGAGCAAAGGAGAGCTGACCACTAGAGAGACATGTCATGAGTCTCCACAAGCCCAAGTCCCCCTCTAGGTCAGTGGTTACTCCATTAGCCAGGCCTTGAACTGTGACGCTGTCTAATTTGGAGTCCCAGTGAACCTTACGCCTTTGCTTGTATGTCAACCTAATTGCTTTATGTCTATTTGGTTGCATTGCAGAAGCAAGGGGTGGCTTGGAAATGTAGCTAGTTGTTAGCTATTTCAACTGCCATTGGTGGAATACGCTCTCACTTCTGATGATTGTCAGTATCCTGGACAAGGGGGTCTCTATATGATAAAATGATGACCAGATGGGAAACTTCAGCTATATATAGGAAGGGAGTCGAACATCTAGAATTGGCAGACATTTTGTGTTGCGTATTGGTTGTCATGGTAATTAGGGTTGAGAAGCAAGATGGCGAAGACTGATATGGAGCGGACGGGTCTTTTTAGCGAGCTTGGATACACTAACATTGGAGACCCTTATAAGCCAAACGTTAACAGTAAGGAATTCTTTATGATATCTACTTCTAGTAAAAGAATCTTTTTAAAAATGATTAACGTAAACGTTCAGCGGTACGTACGTATTAGTGAGGTGTCCTATATTGGCTCATATTATTGCTATCCTCTTATCATAGTGAAAAAGTACAAAACATTTCCGTATCGCTATTGGTACCACACTCATAGAGTCTGTGATATTAAGTGTTGTGTGCCTATGATTATGGATAAAGCCATATCTTGAAGCGAATTGATTTGTTGGTTAAATGAAAACGACAGAATAGCACATTCCATGTAGCATGTAATCTTCAAGCTTTCTATAGTAGTTCATAGTCTTAAAATTGAGATGTGATAAGACGATAGAGATTTCTTCAAATTGCACCAAATCTATCTTTGAAATGATTAATTTTTAGTCTTATTAGCATCTAGAGACGGAGAGTTGGACGTTTCAACCCTCAAAGACTAAAAATGAACTAGCTCAAAGATGAGATGTGATAATTTATAAGTACTCTCTTACACAGAACCATTTAATGGAGGAGCCTACAAGGGTAAGCAGATGCTAATTGGCAACACAAAGTCCAAGACAGCCTACCAAACTGGTTACTTTGGAAAGTCTTTTGATCGAGTTATGGAAGGGGAGTCTTACAGTGATTCAGTCAAAGTAAGACGACAGGAGAGGCTAAAGCAGGCAGAAAAGAATCTGGGAAAAGCTTTCATACCAACAGATGGAACCAAAAAGCCGTAAGTTTCTATAACACTCTGGATTTCATATTTATTACAGATCGCTTAACTCCCTATCTTTTCAAATATATTGGCGATCTTGCTCTACCAGCGATCTTGCACGATTGCATAAATTCAATCGATTAGGCTCTACTTAACCTAGAGGAAAATTGGTCATCCTCCAAAGGAAGTTCTGTCACTGAATTACAGACTAAATGATTTTCCTGGATTATTTGTTTATAGAAATAATAAGTAACCATTTAACAATGATGTATTTTTATCTATCAACAGCAGGATACATCTGGCTGTCGAACTAATTAGTTATTTTTTCTGTGATCCAATTCCTTTGATGTAAAAGCTGTTTTATTAGTTAGTCTTTTAATGATATGTACCTGTGATTCTGTGAGAATTAACTGCATTTATGAAATAGTAGTTCTGAAGTTTGACTAAGAAGAAGAAGATCCCTCTTTTTGTGACAGTTGTTAAGCTGAATACTCAAGATAGCCATTAGTCAGTTTCTCCTATACCTCACACAGTTCTGGTATGGGAAGCCACTATGGGACTATCAGTGGTCCAGTGTCAGCCTTCAGTGCCACTACCAAGGAAAGGGAAAAGTACAAGTCTCCTGGAAAGAACTTTATGACCACTCCTGGCAAGAAGGGAACGGGATATGGGTGCGTACAACAGCTTTAGTATCTCACCATTACTTGTGTACGTACATATGTATGTATGAAGTGATAAGGGTTGTTTGTTGCTATCATGATTTAATCCAGAGGTATTATTGAGCAACAGCAACATAAAACATATTAAATATATATGTATGTTGCCTTATCTTATCCTCCTACGTATTTATGGTGTATGTATGTACATACGTATGCAGATAGCATGAAAAGTTACGTACATACGTAAGTAGATGCATAGGTACGTACAATGATACGTAGATAGATACGTACATGGTATTATCCTTATATATTCTGTGGTTGTGTATAGATATGTTGCTGTAACTATTGGCCAGTACAACAAGTATGAGAGTGAGCCATATGACAGTGCAAAGGAAATGAGAAAGGTAAGTCTCCAGTACTAAAATGTGCATCTTCAAGTGGATTTATGTCCTGTCTACGTATGCTAACAGTTCCACCCTTTCCTAAATTTATATATGTACTAAGATCAGACTTTAGTCACTTGGTTGATCACATCCTTATGTAATGTATATAATAGTGGTTAAGAGAATGCGAGACAAGTGGTGAGGTGTACGGACTAGTATACTGAAGTGTTAAATTAATATGGCATACGAGCATTGTAAAACTTGTAATCTCCCATTATTTAGATGCAAGCATTCAATTCCCATTATAAGGTGCCAGTAGGCAATTACATACGTATACTGTACATACTGCTGTGGCAGTTGTAGCTCAGTGACAGAGCACTGGGTTCAATTCCTAGCAATTGCTTCTTTCGTGTTCTTCCCTCTTTATGATGTTTAACTGATTATAAATTACTTGTGGTTTGATTATCACTTCAATTATTCATGTATATAGTACGTACATATGTACACAATAGGATTTGTGATTATGTATACATAGAAAGAACAGGAGAGTCACACTAAGAAGATGCAGGGTGGATCATTCAAGCTAAACAGTCATCCCAAAGGCTACTTCACAGAGAACCCCTTTAGAGTAGATAAACGTGAGCTTAGCATCTTACATACGTATATAGGTTGCAGAATGCCTACGTATATATTATGTTTAATATTTTATCTCCTGCATTAATATCTTGTGCATACAACATATTTATGTACATTCGTATGTATATACTCCATTCCTTTGTATATTGCGCATTTTCAAACAATATCTGTATACGTATATGTACAAATGAAACAACATTATGTATGTATCATTGAACATGTGATACACACTTCTCATAGCCTTGCCACCAGTAAAGGAAGTAAAGACTTCAAAGGAGAAGCTCATGCCCTTTAAGCCAAGCTCTCCGGCTAAGAAGCCCTGTGGGTGCAAGGCGGGAACATTTGATCCGTATCCCAAGCACTCAGAGGATCCTTATTTACTGGGAAAGCAGAAAGCTGAAAAGGGTGATGGAGAAAGAAAGATCTTTAGACCATCTCCAGGTCCCAAATCCAAACCTACGACATCAATAAAAGCTCAGAATGTTCAAAGGTACGTACACATACATTTTGGGGAGAATCTGCATCTAAATATTGTAATTTCTCTTTTCATTATCTATACATAATACCTACGTACATATCATTGTGGATCTGGTATACATATAAGAAGACTATCATCAACTATACGTACATGTGTAATCCTGTATGAATGTACCAAAATGTGTACCTATGTAGCTGGTAGTTAACCTTGGGAATATATATATACATGTACTGTATGTTATTGTAGTTTTGGTAAATTTACCTGTACAATATTCAATACATATATAGCTTTACCAGCTCAGCACATAATCAGTGATCACTGCAATTTACTCTTTATGTTCTCCAGACGAATGAACATTACCAACTTTCTATCAACCACAACAACCACATGAAAATCACATGACATTCACATGAATACATGCCTAAAATAAAGTTATGCATAAAATTAAATCTGTTATCAAATTAAGATAAATATATCACTAAGCAAAGTGGTATGACAACGACAGTGAAATTTGAAAGATTTTGAAAGGTCACCAAATTGTCATTATTTGTTTTTATTTAACGAACATGGTCTTCTAAATTCCTGCCCAGCCTCGTGAATCCACTTGTTACAGACTACAAAAGCGACAGCATACACTGATTAACATTTAGTAACATACTATTATAGGCATAGAGGAATATATATGGTTTATAACCCCTCCATAGGAATAATAATATTACAGTACACAATTTGCTAAGCAAGACACTCACCCCATTTGGTTCCTACTAGCACTGGACAGGCTGCATGTCTTGTTCTCATATCACCCTCACCTGAACGCTTCATATTCCACCAGTACACTGCATCACCCTAGACTCATACATACATACAATATCAGAGTTAAAGGAGCAGTAGTATAATATGTACATAACAAGAAGACAAAGATTTAGACCCAGGGTCACTGATGAAGGAGGGAATTCCCAGAAACAGGTGTCTGACCCAGTGGAAAAGGGAAGAAAAGATACCCCTATACCATTTACTTATTGTGATAAAGATAACCTACCTGTATCCTTATCATAGCAAGTAAATGGCAAACTAATGGAAACCTACGTATATACTATACCTATAAATACTAGAACTGTCAGCATTCAATGTGTGAAACATCAGTTCATCTGAATCAGGCATTAGGAAACCCAACGGTAAACCAAGTGATAGCTAATGAATGTACAATGTATGAGAATTTTTTATCAGCATATGAACAAAAATGTCATCACAAAGTTGTAAAATAGGTCACAATAATGAATACATATAAATGTAAGTATGTATGACAAACATATTAGTTATGATAGATAAGTTTATCAAAGCTATCTGCAACGAAAATTAAGCTATATTGATTATTGCTGATGAAGACCTATGGGTCGAAACGTTCAATCTACATAGCTCAATTTTTGTTGCAGATAGCTCCAATAAACTTATCTATCATAATGAACGCAACTAAAATTACTCCTTATTACATATTAGTTACCACATCTCCTCACATTGTAAGGTATAATTCTGCCTCCAGATTCAGTAAACACCGTGGCACCTCCCAGCGTTACATTGCTCATCTAACAACGCAAACACTCAAATATAACAAAACTCCTCATAATCATATATGTAGCTATGCATATAGATTGCATTACCAAGTACAGTGAAGCATCTTCATTGCAGACAGCTTAGAAACTATTAACTTTATACAGGTTATCCCCTAATCCAAGGCATATATACACACATGAAATAATTTGAGTTAAAAAAGTCAAGGCCGCATTCCCTACACTCAAATTATCTGACCACATTGTTAGGTTTATATTTAAGTCGTAAACTTTTCAATTCTAGGACCTTAAATATCCTCACAAGTATAGAGAACAGTAGAAAATACTTAAGCCTCTCAAATAGTGCCATATATAAAAACTACATATGAACCTAGACGTGCTACAACTGGTATAGGGGCAGCCCCTAAAAAGTGGTTTTAGAGTTAGTTTGCTATAATTTAGGAGAGTGTCTCGTATAAGAGGCTCACCACATACATAAATAAGTAGAGTAGATATCCTATTACCCCACCCCAATCTTGAGAAGGCATCTTCATTCTTCTGCAGAAATGGAAAGAGGCAGAACAGACACTCATAAAATTAACATAACATACATAAACAAAAGTGAATGGATTATTAAAAAATATATAATATAAAAATTAAAGGGCAGGACTGCATAGAGGGGGAAGGGGGGCATTTGCGCCCCCTCCCCCCCACCCCAGGATTGATTTTGCCCCCCCCCTAGACTTTTGGAAACCCCCTAAACTGCTTCAACACCCTCATACCACTGCCCCCACTAAATTTTGAATATTTTAATTTTGCCCCCTCTGGCCCCAAGTTCTGCATACAGCCCTGAAGGGAGTTATCAAAATTGGTATCCTAGCTCGATTTGTCTCAGAGGACAGAATCAGCAAAATATATGCTAGTAAATACAAATTTAATGTATCACATCTATACAGGAATTCCAACTTATTCTTACTCTTGCAAAATCATAATGCGGTTCATAATGTCCACCTATTCCGTAATTCACTACTTGTAGGTCCTCTGCTGTTGCCATGGAGAGACCTGTGGAATCGTCAATCCTATTATTTATCCTGTGTACAATATCAGTAGATTCGTCATCATCTTCACTGAGCCAACCACTGAAAGAGGAGATTACAAACATTATAGCAGTAGAAGAAAAACAAAAGATTTTAAGAGGTTTAAACCACGAGTCCACAAAACATGTAATCTCAGAGGAGTTCAAATGGTAAGATGAATCATACAGTAGTAAAGAATGAATAATCTAGCACACCATATTTCAACATGCTATATCTACTTTAGAGTAAAGGGCCTTTACGGAACTAAACCTTGTGAGAGCTTTAGATGAGGATACAATAAAGCAATAAACTAACAGTAAAAGTACGTACAGTGGAACCAGTCACTAATGGGATCTGGTCGCATAGACAGGTCTACAGGTCAGTATGGTTTAAAATTAACTTTTAGAACTTGCTAACAGTTATTATCATCAAGAGAGGTACGTACCTGATAATACAGATACAACTGTATATATATAATAAGTATATGAGGATGACAATAAATATAAGATCAAAGAGAAAATATTAGACAAAAAACAAAGAGAAATTGAAAGGTATAGTGTAACAAGTAATGCTGCACATATATAAGGTTCATCAGCAATGGAAAACGGTTTTTCCTACCTTTTGCTTATCCTGTAGTCAGCATATACAAGAGTACCGTTCTCAGAAGATATTGTGGCACGATTTAACTATGTATAAGTTAACAGAAAAATACTATAACTATGACCTCAATTTCTACTAATCAAATATTATAATTAGTGTGTCATTGTGGCTATTTTAATTTAGGAATATCCATTCCATTGCTGATGGTTTAAATCATTCATCATTGTCTGTACCTCTTACTAATCCTATAATCAGCCGGTTCAAATTCTCCCGTTTTCCAATTTCTAGCAGTTGCTCGTTTTAGCTATGAATATATCAAATGGCAAATTCCCTTACAATAACAATATACACTAAAGACTGCTAAATTAATGATCCACTCATTGAAGGCTATGTACGTACATCCACAGAGGCTTCCTTACTTTGGGTACAGCCAGTTCCCTCAGACGAGCCATTTCTGTTTCAGAAAGAAACTTTTTGAAGATCCAAATTCTTGGTTTTAAGTGAGCTACTTCCACTTTAATTGGGCGGAGAATAAGACGAGGATTGTTCTTATGTGTGAAATAGAAGCAGACCATCTTGTGATGGTTCTCCTTTGGCTGAAGGACAAAGGCAGTCAGACTTCAGTAAACACAGACCTTCTTAGATATTGAAAGAAAAGTCTTAGAACAGTAGACTATACATACTCATAACTATACCAATGTGCTAGAAGACCTTTTCAGAGAATACCACTCCTCATCAGTAGCACTGGGTAGTATTCTGGAGTTGCTAAGTTACCAAATCCCAGACTTTCGAAAGGGATAGGTCATCAAACAACAAACCAGCAACTCTACTACAACTACGTACAATCTCTACATCTAATGATATATAGGGTAACACTTTTAATGTTAAGATACGGTAATTATTAGTTGTATATAACGCTTGTATTTCACACGTAAAAATGTGTCTCACGGCGGAAAATTTGCCCTGACTTATGTGCTAAGGACTGACTGTACTTCTGTACTTCTTAGATATTCACAACCGCTAACAGAACTTACAATTGGCTTTGCTTCTCTGCACAGCTCCTCATAGCCTAACGTTTCAGGATATACATTCCTTGTCTGCTCTGTAACTACTCTGTTAAATGCTTCAGGATCTTCTTTCATTTGTTCCGAAAAAAAATTTAAATTTCTCAAGGCCCTTTCATGAGTGGGGTCTACAAGAAGACGGGTCATAAGAACAATACATAGGAGGTGAAATAATACATACATAACACAATCCAAGAGGGCAATTAACTTCCTTTTAAGCATATGTACACACAATAATAGATTAAGGATTTCTTCAGACACTGAAGAAGATCCTCGGGGTCGAAATGTCTGACAATCAAGAAAGACAACAAAACTGCATCTTTAGACGTTCTAAAAGTCAAAAGATGATCCTTTCAAAAGATAATGTACACACAATGTTCTACCGTGCCAATTGAAAGTTCTAACAGTAAATCCCATGAAAGTGGTGGATCCATGAAAGTGGTGGATCCATGAAAGTAGCAGATCTCACGACATGCAATGACTGCTGTAAAAGTTAACACACTACCACAGGTAATACAGTAACGAGCTTACCACTTTGCAAAATGTCCTTCGTATATTGCATTGCTTTGCGCAGGTTACCAACCTATTCAAAAAAGAATTAACATTTTTGATTTAACAGTAAAACTAAAAACTTCAGACGCACACTTAAATTGTTAGAATTAGCACCGGATGGCCAGCCTTGCGAAAGCTGCCATGTTATGGCCATAAAGTGGCCACACTGTTGACTCACTAGTGCTGAGTGCATGGACATGGTAAATGGGATTCATATTCAGCTTCTGATTAATAATCTGAGAGAATTTATTTAATCGAAAGTATTTTCCAGGACAAGATCTTCTAAAGATATATTCAAGATTTAGTATTTCTTTCAGTGATAAAAAGGACAACGTACAGTATTTCAATTGATAAAATGATAAGGATATTGGCTGCTTTTATAACAGCAATTGAATGACCGAGCATCAGTGACACAGGTCTACAAACTGAAATGTAACATTTCAACCAGGAGGCCTTCCCTCACTGAAAGTTTGTTGCTAAAGAAGACCCTGAGTGTGTCAGTTGGTGTTAATAGATGGGATTGGTGTAATACAGAGATCATGTGCCATTGAAATCATCTAACTTTGTATTCAGAAAATGCCAGAAAGTCATAAATTTCTGGTAGGCTGACATCTTCATAATCATTCTCCTCATCCATTTTCCTCAGACACTCCAACATCCACTCTTTAGTGTGCCAATAGTTCTCTAGATAATAGGCCTCTCTACCTATGGGTGGATCAAAGATATCAAAAGAAAAGATCAAAGGAAGGATCAAAGGAAAGATCAAAGGAAGGTTCAAAGGAAGGATCAAAGGAAAGATCAAAGGAAGGATCAAACGAAGGATCAAAGGAAAGATCAAAGGAAGGTTCGAGCAGTAAACTAGCATACATACGTAGGTCAATAACCGAAGTAAAGCGCTCCTGGACCAGTGAATTTCAAAATTGCCCAGTTTTTAAAGATTTCTAATGTAATTCTTATCGTACTTGGAGATACAGCTTGTCAGCAACAAATATAAATAGCTTACTCACCTATTTCAAAGCAAATTCTGGTTGTCACTTTAATGGCCTGCCTCTCCCCCAAAATAGACTGTGTCAGGTTTCTGGGACTAATCTTGTATGCGTCTTGCAGTCGAATGATAGCAGTCACTGCACCAGAGTAGTCCTCCTTTGAAGGAAAGCGATACTTCTCCAAAGCCACAGCAGACATAAGATCTGCAGAAACAAGTCAAAACAGAATCCTGTAACTGAACAACAGAAAAGGTGAACTGAATCCCAAGGAAAGGGCTCCAGGAATTTAATGGGAAGAGGTCAAGGTAGGCCCAGAGGTACAAAGGTCAAAGATGAAGTCTATAATTCATAAATCAATCTCAGTTCAGCTTCAATAACCATCAATATAATTAGTGATGTCATAATCAAAAATGGCAGCAAGTAAAGCTTGCTATTACACACGCTTTAATCTAACAAGACATGCTACATCTACTTTAGAGTAAAAGGCCTATAGGGAACTGAACCTAGTGAGAGCTTTGGGTGAGGATACAAGAGTCTTCTCCTTCTACTTCTCTTCTTCTCCATTGGGCCAGACAGCTGTTTCTGAGTACAGAGAGCCAAGGACTCATAGAAGAAGATAAGATCATTGATGAAGGGTGGAATTCCCAGTCTATAGGGGTCTTATATACACAAACAGGTATGTATATTAAACTTTTACAGTTAATAACGGTCCCATCACAACTGATGTGATGCCAAATAGGATCTGATACCAATTTCCTACTAATGGCGGACATGAGGTCGGTAGCTACACTGTGTAGTACATGGCCTTGTGTGTAGCATACACTGTAGGGCTTCAACTGTATTTATAAGAAAACCATATATGTTGCAATACATATGCTTAAACATATTCAATAATTAAATTCAAACTACACTGTATACAGTTTCCAGGGTTTCTATTTGATAAAGTAATCACAGAAATGCCCAAATATTACAAACATAGTGATATACACAGCAAAATACAGTACTGTTGGACTGTGAAAATGTAGGAAATTCAATTAGGAACAGAGTTTGGTCAAAAGTGTAGACGGGTAACTTGTAAAGTATACATCTAAAGGAAACGCATAATTCATGAAATATTAAGTTAAATATGTGATTGCAAGTTATGGGGAGACTCTGCATCTAAATATGGTAATCTCTCCTTTTCAGTATCTATACATACATAATGCAGTGAAAAAATAAATTGTAATCTATTATTGGAATGTCAATATAAAAGCTGTAAGAAATTTGTAAATTGACATTACAATAATAGATTATCTTTTGAAAGGATTATTTATCTTTGTAAGTCACTGAAGAAGACCGTTGGGGTCAAAACATCTGACAATCAAGAAGAAGAGACAACAAAACTGTCTTTAGACGCTCTAAAAATCAAAAGATGATCCTTTTGAAAGATAAGCTCGACGTAGTTAGAAGAAATCCTTATTCTATTACATTATGAAATACTGTATGGCTGCATGGAAATTTGGCAGAAGAATATTTGGCAGATTACTCAAATTATGCATTTGGTGGATATTACTGACGAGGCAGTTGTTGTTTGGTGTAGTTTGGTAGTTGAAATATTGGCGGATTGCTCTCAAAACTGCCAATGTGCCGCATATAAAATTCCTCACCAAATTTTTTGACCATACGGCATATCCAAATACCCTATGATCAGTGATATCAGTTTTAATCATTACATCATACCATGAGAGTTATCCTGGTAGACATATTCTGACAGTTTTTGGTCCCATCCACTGTGATACCGCATAATGACAGCCAAGGCATTGGTCGGGTGGTAGAGGTGCTCTCTTGGTTCATTTCTTGGCAAACTTTGAGCATTCTCTGCTGAAGCTAAAAACCTAATTAACAGATAAGAGGGGCATTAAGTGAGTGTGCAATACATCTTGAAATAGACATAGAATTAGACATACATATTCAGAAATGACAAGATTTATTTGTCATGTTCATAGTGGTAATTGAAATGGTTGAGCATCAGCAACAAAGAGTATTAACAGAAATTCAACATTTCAACCGGAGGTCTTCATCAGCAATGATTGTAAATTGATGGATGATTGCAGCTGACGAAGGCCTCCGGTTGAAACATTCAATTTCTGTTAATACTTGTGTTGCTGATGCTCAACTATTTCAATTACCAAATTTATCAAAGTAACCAAAACTTCAGACTATAATGTAAACTACCTAAGTTATATGGCTTTGGAGAACTTAGGAAGAAATTGAATGAATGGTGATCGTGTCAAAGAGCCATTAAAGTGAGACCTAAAGAGAATTAACATTTCAGATAAAAAGATTAGCATAGCTAAATGATACAACTGATAAGACCACCACAACTGATTCCCTTGAGTGGGTTTACGAGACAATATCACTACAAGTTATATTGTGAGAGAGCTAGGTCATACTACACGTTAAAGTACATAAAACTGCTGTTTTTACTGGGAGCTTTCACTCAAGCCATACTAATCTGTCCTTATAAGTGTGTCTGGATATGTATATTTACTTCTTAAGTTCTCCTAATCGTTCCTCCTCTTTCCTTATATAGGATTTTAGGTGTTGCACTAATTGTTCTTCTAACTCTACCAGTCCTTCCATATGTACAAGGGCTGTAAACATTTCTCCACAGACAAGAGATGGAATAACCACTCCTAAACTACACAGCAGCAACAAAGTAGTAGAACTCATCCCTAATACCAACTGCATAACCCGGATATGTCGATTATCTGCTGTAGTTTGTCGAAGAAAATGTACAGATTACTACCACGAACAATGGTCTTTGTAGAGAACATATAGATGTCACGTGATAGTCACGAGCCAAATCATCACTTCCGCCATTTTGCTGATACGATCCTGGTCTCGTAGATGACTGGTACGTCGTCCAAAGTATCTTCAGCCAAATTTTTCACTGTGTCTGAGCTTGCAGTATTATCTTCAGATAATTTATCAGGTCTTTACATAAAAACAATTGGTTATCTGGAGTCTTATGATATTCACAAGTCCTTGTTAGCGATCAGAGATGGGAAGTCTTGCTTTGCAGTAAACACCAAATACATAGAGCCTTTTCCCTTTTCGTGAGTATTCTAAGCTTTTTACTTTAAGATCAAAAGCTGATCTTGAGCTCAGACATCATCATTAGACTCTGGATTTATCCCACCCACTCATGTGTCTCCTTTTGAATCCACCCCACTCCCTATTATAATAATATATTTGTAACCTGGACCCACTGTGAATTAGCCCATGGCTAAGGGGTTCCCCCAATATAGATAATACTGTCTTATCATTGAGTGACTAAGGTCACTGGTTCCCATTAAGTGAACTTTGTTAGCTCTTTGAGCTCCTCAGGAGACATGAGTGGGTGGGGTAAATCCAGAAACTAAATAATGATGACAATTATTCAATTTGTTGATATAAGGTATAAAAGTTATATATATATATATATGAAAGAAGACTTGGTTTGTTTGATGTATATAATAATGTCCAGTGATTATCATATCTTATCTATAGAAAAGGATCATTGTTTCAGTTTATAGGAGAAACAGAGCTTTGTGATGGTTTTGAAGCTTTGTGTGCATCTGTAGGCTTCTGCCCACGCACTCATAGATGTGTTGATGGATTGAATGTTCAGATGTTTCATAAGGCAAGACAGATGAGAGAAAAACGATTGCAAAAGCAGTATAATTAAATTTGGACATTGTCATCATAGCTACTTTATTTTTGGGATGTTTCTGATTATGTGAATTAGTTTCTGTTTATATGTTTCTGTCAGGTAGCTGTATTTGAAGTGAGTTAAAAACCTCTGGGACTGCCCCCCCACCATCCTTGAAATACTTGGACATGTTTTTGTTATATAGTGTGTAAATTTTATGGGCAGACATGGCAATATATCATTTTTTCATCACTTAATTAATATAATAATTACCACCAATTGAGTCGATAAGATAACACACTGAGAATACTTTCATGAAGATTGGCCTATACCTTGTTTTTCATGGAATCTGAAAAATAAGCTTAACAGGCATGTATCCTAATATTTTATAGTGTTAGTTTAAGTTTTAAGAAAGAAAGATATTTGCAACAATATAGCATGCATACATGCAACATATGAACAACATGACATTCCTTGGAAAAACTATAGCTGCAGACAGTTAACTGTAGCTATGATAATGAAAGTGTTAGTATATGAAAACTACAATAGCTATTTAAATTCTATAGTCAAAACACTGCTATAGTCTACTGGTACTCTGGCCAATCCAATACTTCCCTGATAAATGCTTGCAATCCCCTTGCTGCATCTCCGAGCATATCAGGTAGCTATACATAAGCAAAGTACAGGAAACAAATACACAGTGCAAAACAGTCCAACTATAGGATAACTACATCTGCATTATAATGACAAAATGGTCTCCTGCTAAAAGTGAAATTGACATTCAGTTAAATAGTTTATAGATCGTGACTGGACAACATTGCATATCAATTACATTTATACACACCTACAGTAGTAGACTCTGTAGACTATATATGTTCATATGTACCAGTAAACAGTTTTAAGGGTCTTGGCCATCATCTATATATAGGTCCTGGAGTCTACAGAAATACATGTTTACTATAGATTTAACAATTTGAAAGTATTTGCCTGATATCAATTTCGACTTCCAAGGATTTATATCTTATGCATGTACGTACACGTACCTTTTCTTTTGGTGGAACAAATCTTTTAATGTCTTTTTTTGAAATGTGAGTTCTAAGCTCCATGGCTATACACCAAATTCTTGGGTTTTGTTTCTTGCTTCCATGTTGTTTTGAGGTAGCCCTGCAAATTGCATACACGTATAGAATCTGATATATGACTGTGTATAGTATCATTTGCAGGGACTTTCATACAGGATTGCAAGTTGTAATTGATTGCATGTAGGCCTTGTACAAGCAATATATATATATACTTTATGGTGAAGGAGTACAGCCTAGGGGATCTATGGAGATAGCTAATGTTTTCCATGGCTACATGTAGTTTGTTATTATTTAGCATACATAAGTACACTCACATGTTTAACATCCTATAATACCAACAGGTTGAAAGTGGGGAATATTATTTAAGGTATAATAGTGTATATGTAAAGCTTGTGTTGTTTTCTTTGTTAACACTGCTGGAAAAATCTCACCATTGTAGCAATGATCCACCAATGCCACTTCCCTTAGGAATTGCTATTTTTTTAGGTTCAAAAGTCTGTATATTGTATAAATATTTATCAATTCAAAAATTCAGTAAATTACTACGTACTGATGCAGAAAACCATTCATTGAAAGGAATGGAATAAATATGTAGTAATCTTTTTGTTATATATAATCACAATATAATTATATGGCTGATGTTTAGCACCCTATATTTATGGGGCCCAGTCTAGATCTCCAACGTTGGGACAAAAAGTGAATGATAATATAAAAAGGCCTATATATGTAGGTAAGATCGCTTTATGTATGCTGTTGATATTAAATATAATATATATACAAGACAAGTGATAATATATTTTAATTATATACCTCCCCAAACTCTGACATAGCTTCAGCAACTTTTTTAGCTACTTCTTCAATATAATGATTGTCTTTCCTATTTTTAACTGCATCGCAGGTATGTATATGTAAAATATATATGATATGTACGTATATAAACAGCATGGAGCATATAATTATTATAGTAACAATTATGGACAAAAACTGCAGACTTCATATATAATATATATATAATTATTTACAACTGCAAGTTTTGACAACCATTTTTTATGTATACATGTTTTTAGGAAAATATCAGTTAACCATGTTTTCAAGAAATTTATACAGTAAGGAATATGTACAATAATGTATATTATCTATTATTATTATTATATTAATTACTAAATTTATCAAAGGCACTCACTCTCCGGGTAGAGGACACTTTGCGCTGCTGTATGAATATCTACCATTCCAGTAATGGGGTGGATTTTTCTGATGAATTTTATCAATGCTACAGTCTCCATTTCAGGGTTTTTTATTGGTAAACCTGGATTTGAATCCAGCACTAGCTGTAGATACTTGTCTCTATCCCCGGTATCCTGATATTCTTTGTAAAGCCTTAGTTTTCTATCATAGGATTTCTATAAATATTAAGATCATGATACATTAATGAATACATACCATAGGACTTCTAATTTCAACCACCAAGCATTTGCAAATTGTAAAATTTTAAGAAAGCCCAAACATTATATTAATGGTTAGCGGTCACACTTACACTTTATATTACATGTATATGTACATATATCCATTGTATATCCAGGCAAGACATGGTCATAGCCTATAACTTAAATCCACAAAATCCTTGTGACTATATAGGGGCTTCTACTTAATTGTAGGTTAGGTAGCTAAATCAAGTATTCAATTTTGCACTATATACGTATGTACATACGTGTATGAGACTGATATGTGTATGTAGAAACTCTGGTGCTATATTATTGAAAATCTCTCTGAAGTTCTATAGACTGTTTTAGGTCTATATACATACACATATGAGTCACTTAGATTTATTGCTTATTATAGAGCTAAGAGTTATATAGAGACAATGGACATCTATATAAAACATACCAAGGATTCATAGAAGATCAAGATCAAGATAAAGACAAATTCGAAAGAAGAAAGAAAAGACTCCTGCATGTATCTTCATCTAAAGCTCTCTCCAGGTTTAGTTCCCCTAGGCCTTATAGGCTTTTTACAGAATAGGCATAGCATGTAGGAAAATGGTGTTTTAGGTTTTTCATGCTAGTTTTACATAATCCATACATACATATATATACCTTCGCTATATCTTTATAAATATCATAATTTCGGTTGAGATCAACTCCTGAAGATTTTTCAGGGTTTTTTTTATTACATTTTGGACGACAATTCGCTCTCCACAAACGAGGCATTAGGCGTTTAGCCTGAGAACTGCTGATTGGTCCATCTGTCCATGTAAACTGTATACAATACATATATATATATATAGAAAGGTGTGTGTGTGAATTGTATATATACTCACAATTACCTTTAAAATGCATATACGTATATATAATGTTTTAAATATAATATGCCTCTATATATGTATAATGTTTTAAATATAATATGCCTCTATACGTATTTACAATATGCACTTGTATGTTAGCATACCTCATATCCATCTGGATTGACAACTGGGACAATTATAAACTCAACAGCTTGGAATCTCTCAAAATACTTCTATACACATTATGTATATAAATACAAATATAATATTCATAATAGTAGTGAATTGTATACATATCTATATATAGTATATATCTCACATTTTTTACTTTCCCTCCATTTGTCATCTTCTCGTAGTTATTCAAGATGATACGAGTGTAACACATACAGGCTGTACCTGCTGCCCATTCTCCTGAATTAGAACAAGTATAATATAGTTGATCGTGTTATATTGCTATATTGAATTTGTTAAATAAAATCATACTTCCATGAATTAGACACTGAATGTATATTCTTTGTTGAACTTCGTCATTATGCTTCGCCCCTGTGATGCGTACAGCTATTATTTTGTTTTGATTTGGAGTATCTCCAATAGTTTCCAAATGGTACACTCCAAGATGCTCATACATTTGAGGCAAAGTTTTAGTGAAGTAAGTATAGATACTGTGCAGTGGATACTACAAATAAGATAATAGCATATGCATTGTGATAGATTCATAATTATACAGTATTTACAAATATAGGGTTCATTATCGATCAAGTCACATATAATTGTTGTGTATGATATCTATAACTAGTCACTGCATGGAATTGAGCTAAGCTTAAGTTTATTTGGATGGGAAGTTAAAATCCAATTAAAATGATAAAATGAAATCCCTAATCACCTTCTAATCATTCAAGAATCATGTTGATTGAATGACATAGAATACAAAATATATCAACAAAAACAGACATGCTGTGTGGCCCTTCTAGGATTCATTTGTGCAATACATTTTGGTCCCTAGCTACAGTGTAATTAATTTCCATCCAGTGATAAAACGATTCAAATCTGATTATATCTTAGTTTTAAGTAATTCTGGGGCCCACTTAATTACACCAAGAATCTGCAGAGTGTATAACATTGTTTGATTTACTTACAAAATCTTTGAGACAGTCTGCAACTTGCATTGATGCTCTGCCATTGTCTAGCACTCCCTCAGCATCTGATGTCTTTACCTGGTGATACCCATATTGAGACCATGGGGAGTAACCATCAGTAGCTTGACAAAATAGTATAGGAATTAACACAGTGAGTAATTGAGGCTTGAAAAGAAGAAACTGCATGATGATCTATATACACGGAAAGAATAATAAAATTGCAGCAGATTGCTTCTTGTCTCTCTTATTTGTTTATTGACCTGAAATGCTTATATATTTATGTGAAAGGCCTTTTAAAGCTTCAGATTATAAGTTAGAGTTTATACGTCATAGGTAAGTATAATTAAATATATAATTATTGATTCATATATATATGTATGATATAAATTTATACATGTGTATAATGGTGCAAATGGAATTTCCTATAACAAACTGAATGCGCTGGCATTCATTTTTTCAACACTCATTTACTGTCATTTAATTTGTCTTTTGTACATCGATTTCATAAATTGATAGCTGGAAGTGTACGTAAATGTGTGATATATACAATTGAAAAGCCGAGTGAATGTCAAGTTTCCTAATAGGTATGAATCGAAGTTATAATTGAATTAAGCTATTTGATTTAACTTACAAATCTTGGAGACAGTATGCAACTTGCATTGATGCTCTGCCATTGTCTAGCACTCCCTCAGTATCTGATGTCTTTACCTGGTGATACCCATATTGAGACCAAGGGGAGTAACCATCAATAGCTTGACAATATAGTATAGGAATTAACACAGTGAGTAATTGAGGCTTGAATTGAAGAAACTACATGATGATATATACATGGAAAGAATAATAAGTCCAATTCTCTCAAGCAAGTTTATATGCAGTATATTCCCGCAATTTGTTACTTGCTTCTCTTATTTATTTACTGATCATGAAATGCATATTTATGTGAATCAAAATGCTCTTTAATATGTACCTTCCTATACAAATCAGAGTAAGAGTATGTACACATACAACCCGTAATAAGTGTAGATTAAGGTATTATATATATTATATAATAAATGGATAAATATATTTTCCTTATATCTACTGAATGTGCTTGCATTCATTACTTTGACACTCATTTACTGTCATTGCATTGTCTTTTGATCATCAATTTACCTGAATTGATTATAAATTGGAAGTGCTTATGCTTTATACATTGTACAATTGATACAGATTGCTTCTTGCCTCTCTTATTTGTTTATTGACCTGAAATGCTTAAATTATGTGAAATGCCCTTTTATATAATATAAGTACGTAGATACCTGCTATATAATACAGTACAAGTTACAATATACGTACTAAGGTAATGTTATATATACTGCTCACATTCCTGCATGACAAATTAGTCTTTTATACATAGGGAAGGTGAAATATATAGTTCTATATACATTTAAAATCTGAGTTAAATTGCACATTTTCCTACATATAAATTATTTAAGTTAATTATACGTACTATTAAGTTATAAATGTTCTTTATTTAGTAACAACCTGCAGCTGTATGCGCAATCCAAATAATAATAAATATTTGTTTATTAATGTTTGTATGTTTCTGTTACTGAATCTACATATACAGAACATGTCTCATTGCTGAGTCAATTAGATCAGCTGGATTGATTTATAATTATATATAACATTATAATTAATATTCCCTTAAAGTGGCACTGGCTACCCACTGTTTTCAATAGGGCATGTATAATATACTTTCTTATGTATACTTTTATTTTAATCAGTTATAGAGCATGCAAGACAAAAAATATATACTTATATAATTATCTTAGAAATTAACAAAGGAAGATATCCTATAGCATACAAAATACGCATGTACATACTTGCAATTGAATCCTTCAATAAAATTAAAACAACCCAAATTGTTGATGCACGTATAGAAAAGATTACCTTGAATGGGTATATATACAGATGTCTGGACATTAATTGCGAACCTATTCATACAGTATATTAGGAAAAATATTTGTATAGCATATAATGGTATTGCAGATTTTAATTCATACATTTGCATGTATGTAATACATAACTTTGCTGTGTCTTTATAGGAAACCATTTATTATATAGGATTTTACATGGCTATTGGAATATTATAACTCCAATTACAAATCTGATAATTATAGGTACATACGTATTTATATTGATATGAATAAGTTCTCAATTGATGAATACTAAACATTCAGTGGGTAAGGAAATGTTTAATATAATAATGGAAAGCATTGCTCAATAAACACAGCTAAATGTATATTAATTAACTAGCATTTTTCATTTAGCTATATTATACTATGTACGTATAATATATATATACATATACAATGGCTAACATATTATATGTACATGTTAGGAAATGTTTAGATTATTATGTATTGCAAAAAATCAATGTAATGTAAGATAAAAAGATCTTCTGAATGAAATACAATGTATTTGCACATTGGTCCGGGATTTCACGAGCTTGGCCTCTGAACAAAGGAGGAGTCAGGGGAAGCCTATCAATACCTCTGAATGGAGAATTTCGGTGGCTGTATACAGTACAGGAACATTAACGCATGTAGCTGCGCTGTATTGGGCATATCTTTGCCAAGTGCAAGAATGTTATATTTATATTCATTTTTTCATGCCAATACCAACTTTCTGTTGATCTGATCATATGTATGATTAGCATATATATATGGTGTTTTAGATTGTTCATCTACGTACATATGTTTCTTGTGCTCCTTCTGTACAGTAGAATTTATATATAGGAATGGTCACCTGTCTATAGGATGATAACTAGATTAAAATGGCTATACTTCTGAATCAATAGAATTCCAAATTTTTGTTATTATTATATATACTTTTAATCCCTGATAATTTGGTCATCTGTATATATAATCAAGTAACTCCGGTCCGGCCATTGAGTGACCAGATTGAGTATGCATATATACAGATAGACATATCACATAAATTACTGCTATATATATAGTTGTCATACAAATTAGCTGCATGCCATGCACATATATACATAATACACAAAAGACTAAAATTTGTGAATTGTCTTATAAATAATGATTTCTTAATTTTTGTTCATCAATGTGCTATACAAGGGACTTTCATGAAAAAATCTCATACAGAACATGATCAGTATACATTAAATACGCATGCTATATATATATCACATATGTATATAAGTTACTTAATTTATATAATGTCTTGCTTAGAATAAGTGTACATTAAGCAATCAATAGAGTTATATATACATGAGTTATTTTCTTAGAATGAACAATCAATCACCTATATATAGCATCAAATTCTTGTTCATGTGTAAGTTTTTGAAGGTTACCATTTTATTTATAACTCTAAGATAAATTACATGCAATTTTGAATAGACTAGTGTAAGATTCTTGGAAAATTAACATAATACAACATCTGCAAACTGCAAGTCTGCATGTGTATAATGGTTATTAGTTTTATAGAAATTAAATGGCTAGAAACTATTATAACCTATGACCATATAGTTACAGTAACCTATAGCTTTGACCTTATAGTTAAACACATGCTAATCTACTGGTACTCTGGCCAATCCAATACTTTCCTGATAAATGCTTGCAATCCTCTTGCTGCATCTCCAAAAATATCAGGGAGCTATACATAAGCAAAGTACAATATAATACACATGTATAAATCTCCTAAATTTAAATTAATAAAATTATTTTTCCTATAATACATAGACTGGAACAACATATAAGTACAGCCAAGTCAGTCCAGACCTGAGGATTATAAAGGCCACACTACAATGGCATATAGATCATATATTTGTAAACATATATATTACATTTATACTATGCATGGGCCAAAGAAAATAATAGTCCTATTTATTAATAAAATGGACCAAATGGCACAAAAGCACTAAAACCTCAGTATAATATTATAATTTTAAAAGTCTTTTATATTTGAAATAAAATTTGCATAATACAGTGCATAACTTTCAAGAAGTAATGAATAAATATGTATAGGTATCAATATATACCTGTTCTTTTGGTGGAATAAACTTTTGATAGACATGTGGATTATTGACATGGTTTCTAAGCTCCATTGCTATAGACCATATCCTTGTAGTTTGCTTTTTATAGTTTTCAGATATTGAAGAAGTCCTATATTATATATACACATAAAATGATGGCTGTGCATATATATAAATTCTCTCAATATAAGTAATCATTGGATTTCTTCTAATTGCACTAAACGTGTCTTCGAGATGGTTCATCTTTTGAGCGTAAAATGACAAAGCGTTATGGTAGTGGTTATGACTGTATAATCTCTTGTCGCCCATGGCAACAGTTGCTAAATATATACATATATATATTATGTCTCACCATTGAAATAATGTTCCACCTAATTTCTTCTCTTTTGACTTATCTGTTTCCTTTTTAGGTATCGCTTTTTTAATGGTAAAAGGAAACTTCTGTAAGGAAATGCATATTATAAATAAATGCAATCTGAATGCAAAATTAGATCCTTTATTAGCCATTGAATTATATACCTATAATAATAATACAATCTATATATGTATTATATATAGGTAATTCATACAATGGCAGTCCAGACAACTAAAAAGGTACACCCACACAGACAGTTTTCACAATGTCATGTCCAATTGTTACTTTGATGATCATCAGTGCGGTAACCAAAATAATTAATAAAAGTTATTTCTTTAAGATGTGACTTTTATAATTATAATACTTCATAATATATGACATATGCAATTATAATTACAGTCAGACAAAAACCTTTGTATATAACCAGGTCTATTATAATAGCGATATTATACGTATTTAGTTGATTACCTGCCCATTCTTTGACATTGCTTTAGCTACATTTGTTGATAACCTTGTATAAACAGCGTTATCATTTTCATTACTTGCTATAAATTGTAGATAAATGCATATAACTACATGCTCAGATTGCATCAATGTGCTCAAAATTCATGTGCTATAGTGTTTGAAATTGAATATGTAGCTACACATGCAGAGTTAATACAGCCATTATACTTACAATATACATATACTTAAAGTATACAGATATACTGTATATATAGGAAATGCTCACTCTCTGGATAGAAGATAGTTTGTGCTGCCGTGTGAATGTCAACAAGACCAGCTAGTGGTAGGTTTTTTAGGATGTAATTCTTTAAAAGTTCAGTCTCCTTTTCAGGGTTTTTAGGATCTCCTGGATTTAAATCCAGGTATGTTTGATGGTAAACGTCTTCCCATTCTGATTTATCATTTTTCTGCTGCTCATACATATTTTTATAATGTAAATAGTCATTCTATTACAAAAAGAAATAGTATATAGAAAATACCACTTTTTCCACCAAAGGTTTTGTTTTAAGTACAGTATATACGTATATATGGAGTTTTAAGATGATGAAACTGACACAAGAACACCTCTGTGTTCTCCCTATGATTAGATGAAGGCCCATTATTATACTTGATAAAGGAACGTAATATTAATATATATTACTTCCTATACTGTATTATGTATAAAAACAATAAACTGTCTGTTGCATCAGTTGCAGCATATATACGTATATATACGTAAGTGTCTGGTTGAACAAGTTGCCATCAGATTATATAAAATAAACAGCTGCAGTTTATTTATAAAATTGAATGGAAATTGCATGGGAACAATTGACTTCTCAATATAGCATCACACACCCACACAGTAAGTGAATTTTGCACAACAGGTCACATCCACTAATCACAGGGCCATGCATTAATGACAAACGTGCCACCTCTGAAACATTTAATACAACAGATGTACACTTGTTTCAGTAAGTAGTAAGTATAATATATTTCAACACAAATTAACCATAAAGCAGGTGAAGTAAAACTTTGCCAAAAAGCTAAGCAGTTTGATAAATCACCTTACAAGGACATGCAGCATGCAACTGCTTTTTGTTTATTAGGGGCTGCCACAGGCAGCCCTAGCTTATATTGTTTTCATTTGCAGATTACGTTGTATGGCTTCATGTTACGGAAAGATATATAGATATATTATATATCTATATATATATCTATATATAATACAATCAAGTACTACACAGTGCAAGTTAAATCTCAACAAAGTGGCCAAGTAGTTCGAGTTAATTCGTGGGGCGGCAGCCCCATGAGTTTTTAAACTCGAACTACTTGTTTTTGACATGTTATAGAGTAAGCTCTGTGTACTTACAGAGCACTTGTACACACATAACTGATTAGGCTATTGTAGTCTCCCTATAAAACATACCAGAGCTAGCTTTGGATAAATGTCAAAGTTTCTGTTGAGATCAACTCCTGAGGGCATCTTCGTATATTCACACACTGGGTTACAATTGACTCTCCACACACGAGGTGTTAAAGGTTTGCCAACTAAATCTGGTTTTGTCCATGTAAACTATAATTTATATATTCAAAAAACATAAATTAGCAAGGGTCATGGTTAATGTATTCCCTAAGCTGAAAATATAGGTAGAGTGTATGCAACTTTTTATATGTTAAAAACTAGTGTCTTCTATATTTAGATATACGTATATTAACCTATATATTGTTACCTTACTGTCAAAGTTATGGCATGTATGTTACAGAATATACCTTGTATCCATCTGGATTGACAACTGGGACAATTATAAACTCAACAGCTTGGAATCTCTCAAAATATTTCTATATACAAATGTATAATATACACATACTTAAAGACTTGGAATGTTTATATAGTTGATATCTTACATTTTCTACTTTTCCTCCATTTGTCATCTTCTCGTAGTTATTCAAGATGATACGAGTGTAGCACATACAGGCTGTACCTGTTGCCCATTCTCCTGAATTAGAACATTGTCAAGAATATTAAAATTACAGTGGAACACGGATATAACGAACTTCAAGTTGCAGTAAATTTATTTCGTTATAACCGAATTTCGCTATAAAAGAGATACGTTTTCTGGCACGCATCGTATCCATACTCGTCACGGTAAATTATAGATGGAATGTCTATAGCTCTAAGTCGTTCGTTCGTTTTTTTGTAGTACATTGACATCAAAATAAATTATAAACGATCCCGTGATTTCGTATACGTATACGATTTTCAAATTGTAGAATGTCATGCATGGACTGTAACTAAAGAAGTTCGTTAGTATGCTATGCGTATACACTTCATTCACAAAAACTTAACACGTCCAGGATCAAAACACCAGACCAGAAAAGCTTCGTTATAAACGAATTTTTCCAAGATTCGCCCCTAAAATTTCGTTATAAACCGAAGGTTTTATGTTGTTTAAAACCGTTTTTTCAAAACGTTTAAATCTGTGTTCGTTATAAACGTGTTCCACTGTATTAGGTAAATGATATTTAATAGAAACATACTTGCATGAATTAGACATTGAATGTATATTTTCTTTCTTATTATGTTTTTTTTCAAATTGGTTGGCCCTGTGATGTGTACAGCTATTATTTCATTTCCATTCTTAGTCTTTCCTGGCAGTGATTGCACATTATAATTCACATTGACGTTCTTATACTTTGTAGGCAAATATGTTTTGAAATAATAATAGATTTTGTCCAATGGATACTACGAAATAAGAAATGCACATATGACCACATGCATACTGAATGGTCAAATTCAAAATATTAATGATCCTGAAATATTTATAATTAGTTAAACTTGATTAAATAAATTTACTTACAAAATCTTGGAGACAGTATGCAACTTGAATTGATGCTCTGCCATTGTCTAGAACTCCCTCAGTATCTGTTGTCTTTACCTGGTGATAACCATATTGAGACCATGGGGAGTAACCATCAGTAGCTTGACAATATAGTATAGGAATTAACACAGTGAGTAATTGAGGCTTGAAAAGAAGAAACTGCATGATGATCTATAAACACTGAAAGAATAATAAGTTCAATTCTCTCAATCAAGTTTACATGCAGTATATTCCGGCAATTTGTTACTTGCTTCTCTTATTTATTGACTGAAATGCATATTTATGTGAATCAAAATGCTCTTTTATACCTTCCTATACAAATCAGAGTAAGAGTATATATGTACATATACGGCCAGTAATAAGTATAATAAATAATAGATTGAGGTAATGGATAAATATATTTCCTTATCTACTGAATGTGTTTGCATTCATTACTTTGACACTCATTTACTGTCATTGCATTGTCTTTTTTGATCATCAATTTACCTGAATTGATTATAAATTGGAAGTGCTTATGCTTTATACATTGTACAATTGATACAGATGGTTTCTTGCCTCTCTTATTTGTTTATTGACCTGAAATGCTTAAATTATGTGAAATGCCCTTTTATATAATATAAATACGTATATATATATATAGATACCTGCTACATATACAGTACAAGTTACAATATACTATGGTATAATGTAATATATATATAAATAATTCATAATATATACTATTCATATTCCTGCATGACAAATTAGTCTTTTATACATAGGGAAGGTGAAATATATTTAAAATCTGAGTTAAATTGCACATTTTCCTACATATAAATTATTTAAGTTAATTATACTATTAAGTTATGAATGTTCTTTATTTAGTAACAGCCTACAGCTGTATGTGCAATCCAAATATTTGTTTATTAATGTTTGTATGTTTCTGTTACTGAATCTACATATATAGAACATGTCTCATTGCTGAGTCAATTAGATCAGCTGGATTGATTTATAATTATATGCAACATTATAATTAATATTCCCTTAAAGTGGCACTGGCTATACCCACTGTTATCAATAGGGCATGTATAATATACTTTCTTATGTATACTTTTATTTTAATCAGTTATAGAGCATGCAAGACAAAAAAATATATACTTAAATTAACAAAGGAAGATATCCTATAGCATACAAAATACGCATGTACATACTTGCAATTGAATCCTTCAATAAAATTAAAACAACCCAAATTGTTGATGCACGTATAGAAAAGATTACCTTAAATGGGGTGTATATACAGATGCTTGGACATTAATTGCGAACCTATTCATAGAGTATATTAGGAAAAATATTTGTATTGCATATAATGGTATTATATAGCAGATTTTAATTCATACATTTGCATGAAAAATCTAAGATACCATTTTCCTACATGCTATATGCCTATTCTGTAAAAAGAGCCTATAGGGGAACTAAACCTAAAGAGAGCTTTAGATGAAGATACAGGAGTCTTTTCTTCCTTCTTTTCCCTTCTTTCATCTTCTTCTCCACTGGGTCAGACAGCCGTCCAGCATGTATGTAATACATAACTTTGCTGTGTCTTTATAGGAAACCATATAGGATTTTACATGGCTATTGGAATATTAACTTCAATTACAAATGTGATAATTATAGGTACATACGTATTTATATTGATATATTGAATAAGTTCTCAATTGATGAATACTAAACATTCAGTGGGTATATAAATAAGGAAATTCATATAATGGAACCATTGCACAATAATTGATTTGCATTTGTCATTTAGATACGTGTTTTATATTAATAATATGTATGTTAATATGATTAAAGGCCTTCCGAATATATATTCATATCTTCATAAGTTATAATTATTTCTGTAGAGACTCCTAAATCTTCATAGGCATATATATATATGTATATTCTCATTGACAATGTATACATTCCTTCAAATTCTGCATATATAATATATAGGAATGATCCAAATTTACTATTAATATTTATCCCTGATAATTTGGTCATCTGTACATATAATCAAGTAACTCAATTGAGTGACCAGATTGAGTATGCATATTATACAGATAGACATATAGCATAGATTACTACTATATATATAGTTGTCATACAAATTAGCTGCATGCCATGCACATATATACATAATACACAAAAGACTAAAATTTATGAATTGTCTTATATATAACGATTTCATAATTTTGTTCATCAATGTGCTATATAAGTCCACACATACTCTGCCACCTCACAATACCACCTCCCCAGCCTGTTTGATGTTAAAATAATATAATGTACAACAATCACTATCATACATATGTTGTAATTACTGAACAAATATGGCTCCTCAAAGGAAATGGCCTTCATTTTCTTTGTTATTGGTGGCTTTTTTAGTCACTGAAGCAAATTTCAAGCATTTCTTTCATTTTTGTAGTCATATTGATCCTGGACTGCATGAATATGGAGTATAAAACAGTTATAACTTATTAACAAGGACTATTATATAGCAGAAATATATATAATAACACAAGGCTGAAGTAGATATACATTATTCTTATATAATACTCGTAAACCTATTAAACATGTGTGTATATATGTCAAAATCAAGTTATTTATAGGGGATATTTCTAACATACTACGTATACATTGATCCCTTTCCTGTCCTTTGTTTAATTTTATATAGATGCAAAGGCATTGTTTTCACCGAAAAGTCTCTTAAGAGGAGTAAATCTTTCAACGGAAGCTTCTCCAGAAGCACTCAGTGTATTATTCTCACTGAAGAAGTTGGAGAAACTAAAACTTGATATTGGAACATTTCCATATGAGGTAAGGTAATGCATTATTTTACTGCTGTATGCTAAAATTGGTAAAGAATCACCATGCATGAGTATATAGAGGGCATCATGAATTTTATTTGACTGCCGCAGCATATACGTATATTTATTTGGCATTAGAAGTATACATATATGTAGAACCGTATGTGTTCAAATTTTCGCGGGACGTATATTTCGCGAATGCCCCTCAAGTGGGGATTTTAGCGACTTTTTTTGCGAAGCCCCGAGTGTGCCTGAAGATTGACTCCTTTTGTGAACGTGGTATCAACATCTGCAACTGGAGAACTCAGACGTTTACCAAATGATCTCGCTACAGACACTTTGGAGAAACACTGCTGACGGGCCTAGATCTGTCTTCGTTTTATCTACGTATGTTGTTGTATGTTATTTTCAGTATGCATTGCCCCAGCAATTAAAAATCTGTATAGATATAGCTTGTACGGCTCTCACTGCCACGCCCTCCAAGGTGTCCACATTACAGGGGTGCTTAATTTATGCATTAATATATACCAATATGTTGCATATAAATGATAATTTTTATATTTTATTTTAGGCTCCAGATTGTGTCCTGCTAAAAGATGTATTAAGGAGCAGTAGTTCTCTAAAAGAACTCTCTGTACACAGCAATTCAACTAGCCTTTTTGAATATTTTTCATTAAACAAATCAGTTGAAATCCTTAGTGTTACAAGTAAGGTTTTCCCATATTTTCAAAAATGTAATAATTATATTACCACTTTCAATTTTCAAAAACCAGGTGCCCATAAAAGACATGGATATATATCTTAGTATATATCCATTGATCACAGAATATATAATATGTATATACCAGTTAGTTACATTATTATATATACTTGTCATGTGTCTTGTCTTGTCTTGTCTTGTCTTGTCTTGTTCGTTACCATAAATTGGTCACACTATCCCATAATCTGTTTTGAATGTCACCATCCATATTTCCAGAAGCACCTATAACAGAACCTAGGTACTTGAACTCCTCAACCACACTAATAGTTTCATTGCCATGCAACAACCTTGCCTCAACCCATTCTCAACATTAATCTCCTTTAATAGTTCCCCATATAACTCAATGGTTGCTGTCATGCCCTGATGAAATGACCCAATAAGACTTACTATGCTATCTGGTACACCTAACTTTCTTATATAGTGCCATCCACATTGCATTTCTTGGTACTGAATCGTATGCTTTTTGCAGGTCAATGAAGGTAACAAAGAGTTTAGCCGAATGTTCCCATGACTTTTCTACTAACTGCCTCATAGTAAAAACCATATCACTACAGCTTCTGCCTATTCTAAAACCACACTGCGATTCAGTTAGAACCTCTTCAGCCAAAACCTGCAACCTTATTTGAAGATATTAGATATAGAAGATATTCTTATGAAGAATACTGGCTACCAATTTCCCAACAACATCAAGGAGTGAAATACCCCTCAAATTATCACATGAGCTAAGGTCACCTACCTCATGAACCAAGTCCAGAAGTACTTCAAGAAACTCTTCCCTTTCACAAGCTATTTTAATCATTTCCGGAAGGATACCAGAAGAGCCTGCAGCCTTTCCATTTTTCAATCTAGTTATGGCCTCACACAAATCTTCCAACGATGGCAGACAAGACATTTCATTCTTCATTGGTCTTGTTTAACCTTTTCCAACTCATCGAACTGGCTTTGAAGGTTTAAAACTTTACTAAAATGCTGTCTCCATCTTTGATGTTGTGTTTTTGGGGATGTACATGCCATCCCATTTTCATCTTTAACAGCCTTTGATCGAACAGGGATAAGTCCTTTTCTACCATGTTGCATCTCCCTAATAAACCTCCACACTAAACTACCATGTCTACCTTTCTAGGCCTCAGAGGCCTTCTGTTGGAACCATTTATTCTTCGTTTCTCTTATAACCTTCCTGGTAAACCTATGTTGTGTACAGTATATTCTCTTGTCCTCCTGATTACCAGTATACAGTTTAGAATGAATGAGGTCCAACCGTATGAATTATTATTGTTATCAATTAGGTACTGGTTACTGTGGTATTTTGTAACTTGCACTATATATAGTATATCCTCCATGAAGCCTTAACTCCTCCCCTCATTTGCCCACGCTTTCCTAGAAATTTCCGTAATATCACTATCAAGAGCTTACCTCTACTTTGTACATAATAGGATGCTGAGCTAAATAAATATATATATACTATAGCTAGGTAATTATAATAATACAATATAAAAACAGTTAATATATAGAAAATATAGATTCTCCTATAAAAGAGTTCAACTTGGTATAGATTTGAAACTTGGCATATACTGCAGTGAGAATATCAATAGGTATATTATCTTCATAACAGGCACAAAAATGAAGGGAATGATCTTGTTCCTTACTCTACTGGGGGAAATGTCATCACTAATGGGGCTCCAGCAACTGCATGATCACCATGCAAAGGTAACTCTGAAGAGAGACGCTGGTTGTTTAGACCAATTTGAAGAATGTAGGGAAAGTCGATCTCTTGAAGAATGTGAAAAGGAAGCAATTGAATGTTCCTTAGCATATTTCACCAAAGATGAAATGTACAAGTTCTCTGAAAGGCTCTGTAGCTTGCCAGCACTTTGTGGGGGAGCCAAAAAGAGAAGCTCAGAACTTAAAAGGGATCATGACTGTTTTGAAGATCTTGCAGAATGTGTACATGAAAATGAAGAAGAGGAGGAAGAAATTCCTCTTAATGAAATAAGTGAATGCCAATATGAGTATTTCTTATGTATGATCAACGAACACATTGAAACCTACCCAGACTTGCTGGAAGAAGGAAAAGCATTATGTGAGGCATTTAGGGAGCAAGCCCCTGAAGAACCTAGAGATTGTGATGAAGAGTTAGAAGAATGTCTTGAAATAGCTGATGGTAACGAAATTGCTGTAGCTACATGCGATACTGTCTTTATGGAGTGTGAACTGGAGTCGGCAAGATAAAGAGTTCTTATAAGACAGATGCTGCATTATAATAGGAACAGATTAAGCATTAGTATAGCAAGAATAGGCAGGTCAACTATTCTTTAGGATAACATATAGTCTATAGCTATGTAGTACATTTGTTATGCAAAATAATTCAATGTTTTAGAAATTTCAGTTGGTTTTAAAGAATTTGATTTGAAGTGGCTTTATCATTCATTTTTTACCACCACATTGATATATACATACAGTAGTACCCTCTAAGTAGAGATGGCCAAAAAACAATGCCCACATACACCCTATTCAATGTATAAACCAATTAAAATCTAATAAATCAATATAACAAATTGAATGTGATTTTTAGTTACTGTAAATCCCTTATTATTTGCAACATTCAATAATGAATTATCTTCAGAGAAAATTAGCTACACTACAGAACACTCCATACTTCACCACTTGAGAGACCTCCTGTATGTGACTTTTGAAATGTGCCAATCAGGATAACCTATGTATATATAGACCTGCTCCACCCTAGGTCAACTGAGGAACATATGTTTACTCTAGACAGGCTAAGGCATTTACCTAACATTTGTTACAGAATCCAAAATATAGAATTTGAAGCAAAGAACTTAAATATTGGCCAAATCATAAAATGATGTAATAAAACACAGAACCATAATTAGGAAATCTTTAGCCAAGCATGCATTAGGACATTGCTATTGAGGGAAATCATGATAAGAACATACCAGCTTTTTCTGTATCTTTACTCTCTCATATATATATATGCCTCTCTGCACTGACTCAGCTATATAATAAGCTATCATATATACGTATAGCCAATGTAATGGATAAATACGTGTACATATATATATATATAAATTGCCAGCGATTATAATTAACCAGTCAGTAGCAAAAAACCTGCATCAGATACACTAGCTCCTTTAGCAAGTGTAGCATATTTCAAATGATGACATGCATGTAAAGAATTATGGAGAACTTTGTTAATTATATATGTTTAGTATATAAATTATACAATTGCAGCAAGTTGAGATTGTGAAATACACACGATCACATACGTAGAAACAAAATCTAGTCACTCCTAACGACAAGCAAAGTGTAATGTTGTCAGGTGAATAAATATATTCCCATTGTCAGCCTATGATAAGATTTATAACACAATTGGAGAACCTGAACACATAATTAAACAACATTTTGCCACTATATATTACCTTTCATAGTACCTATGCATATACATATAGTTAAGGTGTAGATAAATGCCAACCATGCAGTGCACAGGACTATACATGGACACATATAAACAATCACCACTTGCAAGGGGCTACCAGGCCATCCACCCAGGTATACGTACGTATACATAGCTCAACTGCCTGGGTGCATTAAGCCTTCAGCACTAATGGCTACAAGGACACACTTCCAAGACAGGCTCATACACAAGCACCAAGTTCAGAGATACTTCTGTTTTCAACAGCATCCTTCTACTTCAATTCAGTCAATTACCACGACAATGCATATACATACCTGTTTGGCACCAAAAAGTTGAATGAGATGTTAACCTTATAAGACACACGATTAAATGAAAGGAATGTTAAATTTAATGGTTAGGGTTTATTAGATTGTATATCAGATACAAGTACATTTTTTCAAGAAACATATACGTATATACAGATTAAATAGGTCTACCCTTATACATATAGGTCGTATATATAGTAGTAACTGTTTCCTTGAAGGCAGGGTCACTGTATGAGCTACCACAAGCATACTAGCTACTTTTTGCTTATAGTAACTATAACTAGAGGCTGACAGAATAGGAAAGTTTAAATGTAAATTGAATTAAAGTATTTGTATCCTTGTTGAATAAGCCCTATTACATAACTGTATACAGCCTGAAAACAGATTAGTTGATTAGGCTAGAGCATTAATTATTACCATTTAAAAATGAATCTAAGAATATCATCATCAGTTAACTCTGGGTATTACCCCTGCCCACTCATGTCCCCTGAGGAGCGCAATGAGCTTAATGGGCGGAACTGACATCGATGCTTTAAGATCAGCTTTTAATCTTAAAGTTCCCCTATTTTTTTCCATATATATTAGTGGTCAGCCACACTTTTGGCTGTATCCCTTATCTGCTGATAAGGAAACTACAAGCTTTTTTGCTTCTGGTAGTACTTATTAGCAGACTAACCATTTAAGTGATTATACATAACTGACTACAAATGATACCTGACTAGTGACTTAATAGGCATGACTCGACATAGTTATACACAACATTATATGTATGAGTAAATTGTCATCAATTCAAAATGTAAATTTGTAGTGTTCCTAATTGTGGTTCAGTGGTTATTACATCCCATACGTATGGTCTCCATCACCATTATTCCTATATAATAATGTATAAATTAAGGATGATAACAAATATATGGGTTACCTAATTAAAGAGAGCCCAAATATGTCCAAAATGTTGATAGCAGATCTATATAGCTGTAGATATTACCAACACAAAGCCATATAAAAAGTTAGATACAGAATGAGTTAGTGTACTTATCGTGATTCCCTAGGCCTGCATAGATCATGATTTCCTAATTGCAACCTTGCATGAGAATGACCTAAAGATTTCCTAATTGAGGTTCAGTGGTTTATTACACCCCATGGACCAATTTTTAAGTTACTTGCTTCAAATCCCATTTCGGATTGTGTAACAGTTGGTAGAGTGTGGATCGTAGCTAATTTTCTCTGAGAAGAAAATTCATCATTGAAGGATGCTCTGATAGCTTGCATGCTTAATGAGAGGTAATAATTCATATGGTGCATGAAGCACATAAATATGGTTGATACCATTACGGTCTTCATAAAACAGTCTAATTCACTTGAGGTTAACTGGACGGGAGGCCATTTTCAGTCTCACTGCTAAGAGGTGGGATTTGCCCTGAAATGGGCCAACAAAGCCCACATGTATCCTGGCCCAAGGTCTGGTAGGCTATATCCATGGGTGATGCGTGGGGTACTGCTGGAGGAGAGCTTTTGGCTCTCAGGCGAGAGTGACTACCTCTACCTCTTGATGTCATTATCAAAACCAGTCCATTACGCACATAGCTTCTAGCCAGTGCTTTTATCCTTGCCCCCAAGTACAGAATCAACCTTCTCTTGATACTTAATAAGACCTTTTGTAGTTGCTATGTGATTGCTCTGTGGTAGCTCTTGTGGTTGCTATGTGGTTACTTGCCTACTGTATCTGTAATATGTATCTCCTTAAATGTTGGAGACAAAGCTAACCAGAGGTATTCAACTTTGCACTCCGTTTGTCAGCTCTCCAATGGATACTGTTACAGGTCAGCCTGACAGGGTGTTTACACACTCATCTTGGTGCATTGTGCATAAGTCATTTCTAACTGAAGTCTTAGTATATCATTATCCTAGGTTGTATATTCAGAAAGATTAGTATAACAAATGTACAGTATTGCCCTAAATTACAGTATATCTACAGTATATAGCCCCTGTTGATAAACCTCTAATAACAGTAGACATTTATAGATAAATCATATAAAGAACCCGCCGCTTCAAGGAACAGTTACTACTATATATAAAACCTATATATAAGGGTATATCTACGTATGTAATGTGTCCTATATATATATGTTTCTTGAATAAAATGTACTTGCATCTGATATATAATGTAATATACCGCAAACATTAAATTTAACATGACCTACATTCATTTCATGTAATCATGTGTCTATATCATTCAATGTTTTGGTGCCATTGTCATGATAATTTACTGAATTGAAGTAGAATTAAGGGTGCTGTGGAAAACAGCAGTATCTCTGAACTTGGTGCTTGTGTATGAGCCTGACTTGGAAGTGTGTCCTTAAAGCTTGTAGTCATCTAGTGGTGAAGGCTTAATACACACAGGCAGTTCAGCTATGTACCTGGGTGGACAGCCTGGTAGCCCCTTGCAAGTGGTGATTGTTTATAATATTATGTGTCCAGGTATAGTCCTGTACACTACATGGTTGGCATTTAACTACACCTTAACTTTATGTATATATATGCATAGGCACTCTAGAAATAATAATAATAATAACACCGGTACCCCTAGATGTAGCATCAAGAGCCAAGGATTCACAAAAGATCAAGAAAGAGACAAGACTCCCAGAGTCACTGAAGGGTGAAATTCCCAGAAACAGCTGTCTGGTCCAGCGGCAAAAGAAGACATAGATGAATGCTCTTACCAGGTTTAATTCCCTATATATAGTCTTTTTTAATTTATTACAGAGTAGGCATATAGCATGCAGGAAAATATTTACAAAGATACCTCAGACAAGCTCCTTTCTATATACATGCAGATAACCTGATATCTTATAAATTTAGTTTTAATATTGTTTTTCTTACCCATTTTAAAGAAATACCTATACTGGTGTTAATTAGTTCCACAGATATAATATATATACAGTATATATATACTCTCTAGATTAAAGCTACATATATATAATTTGAACATATATATATATATATGTATAGCATTCTCCATGTATCCAGTGACAATTCCTTTATATAACAAGTTAAATAAAAACATTCAAAAATGAAGTTAAAAGTAGGGATGGCACTATATAACAATGATTGGCACATCTAGAAAAAGTAACAAAACAAGAAAGTGATCATATGTTAAGGCTAACATGGCTATTGGAATATTATAACTTCAATTACAAATCTGATAATTATAGGTACATACATATTTATATTGATATATTGAATAAGTTCTCAATTGATGAATACTAAACATTCAGTGGGTATATAAATAAGGAAATTCATATAATGGAAACCATTGCACAATAATTGATTTGCATTTGTCATTTAGATATGTATACATGTTTTATATTATAATAATATATGTTAATATGATTAAAGGCCATCCAAATATATATTCATATCTTCATATATATTAAGTTATTTCTGTGGAGACTCCTAAATCTTATGCCTATACCTTCATAGGCATATATACATATGTATATTCTCCTGGCAATGTACATTCCCTTCGAATTCTGCATGCATAGTATATAGGAATTGATGGTAACTATATAGATTGAAATGGCTACTTCTGAATCAACAGAATTCCAAAATTTACTATTAATATTTATCCCTGATAATTTGGTCATCTGTATAATATATAATCAATTAAGTAACTCCATAGACATATCACATAAATTACTGCAATATATTTGCTGTATAAATTAGCTGCATGCACAAATACGTAAAACACAAACGACTAATTAAAATTTGTGATTTCTCTTATATTTAACGATTTTTTATATTTTTTGTTCATCAATGTAATACAGGGGACTTTCATGAAAAAATCTCATATATACAGAACATGATCAGTATACATACGTACATTAAATATGCATGCTAATATGTGGCTGTTTAGAATAAGCCTACATTAAGCAATCAATAGAGTTATATACATGAGTTAGAATGAACCATCAATCACCTATATAATATAGTATCAAATTCTTAAGGTTACCATTTTATTTATAACTCTAAGATAAATTACATGCAATTTTGAATAGACTAGTGTGAGATTCTTGGAAAATTAACATATTATAATAATACAACATTTGCAAACTGTAAGTCTGCATGTGTATAATGGTTATTAGTTTAAATTTATGACCATATAGTTACAGTAACCTATATATATTAGCTTTGATGTTATATTTAAACAAATGCTAGTCTACTGGTACTCTGGCCATTCCAATACTTCCCTGATAAATTAAATGCTTGAAATCCTCAATCTTGCTGCATCTCCAAGAATATAAGGGAGCTATATACATAACTGCATGTGTAACAATATAATATATATGCATAAAATCAATATAAATATTAATATTATAAATTATTTTTCCTATAAAACATAGACTGGAACAATAAATACAGCCAAATCAGTGCAGACCTAGGGATTTATATTTATATATATACAAGAAAAATTAAGGTTACACTACAATGGCCTCAATCATATATATTATTATATACTTGATCATGTATCCAAGCTGTATACCAGTAATTACATATGTGTGTGTAGTTTTTTTAGCAGCCCCTATATTGTTTTTATTTTGCAATTTGGTTATGCACTTAGAAGAGAGAGTACAAGAGATTGAGATCCCAGGAGATCAGCCTCAGATGGATGGAATACCTAAGCCCCTGGTGGCAGGAATGAATGGAGTTGATGGTGTTAAAGTCAGGAACAATGACCTCAGACTTACCTCTATTGAGGATCAGACCAAGCTCAACACCCTCCCAGGTCTGAAGCTCAATATCCTCCTTGGTAAAATTTGTTAATTTTAATTTAAATGTCAGGTCATTGATAGTTAACAAATAAGTGGTTTATGCATGTTCTGTGATGGAGAATTAATTATATAATTTAGAATCAATGTTCTAAAGGGTTTCTTTGTACATAATCTCACCACAAGGTGCCATAAAAAGAGATTTGCAATAACTGGAACAATTATAATTGATTTAAAAGTATACAGCATAATCGATATCGTCACTCTAAAATCATCACCCCAATATCCGTATATTCTGTCAAATGCATTGAATAATAGTTTATCGTTTTCCTGCTGCAGCTATAATTATTTTGATTTTGCACCCCCCCCCCCCCCCCCCCCCCCCCCCAAGGCTATGGGGGGGGACACTTCATGTATTTGTATGAGTGATACTCGTTTTGCTCGTTTTCAGATATGAGTACTGATTGCAGGACCTATATTACGGCAACGCACTCTGCCAACAACGGACTCTACGGGGGTCCATTTTTGACAAAAAGGGACCCCGGCCAAAAGTGGGTATAGAAGAGGTGCGTTGTTTGCCATGCAAAAGAGGGTCCATTTTTACCATTCGCGCAGCGTGGGGGACCGGTGAATTTTTCGTAACATGCAGACCCCAGCCTATGAGCTGATGGGGCTTTCCTGGTTATAATGATGTAATCCAGAGGGTAGCCCCGCTAGCCCCGCAGACCTTTATGCGCAGACTGATTCGTTGGGGAAATTTATCAAGAAACCTCACACCCGCGCCCTTTAATATTAAGATTCACATTTTTCGTCTATCATTCTGAGCTAGCAAAGTGTGTAGCTAATAAATCTTTGGTCTAAGAAGATTCTCATCTTTTATATTAATAGAATGGGAGGAAAACATTCAGTAAACAAGACGGTAGTGGGTAAGTGTATTGAAAAGCTGCATCATTGTACAGGCTCTGTACATTGTAGCTGACCACAGGAATATATTCACATTTTGAACTTTCTAGATGATCCCGAAGTCGATAAATTTCTCAGAGAAAATCTCTACAGCCAATTGGTGGGTAAATGCGACGTCCGTTCAGTCAGTCCAAGTCTTTATAGACAGAATGTCGTCAATAGAGAGCAGCTTGTTGGAATCTCACTAAAGAATGAAGTTAACGCTGCAAACGAGACGTTTTATGCAATCCTTGAAAGCAATCCATCGATTAATGTACTAGAAAATGTGGCCAAATGTTTTAAAAATGACACTAGTAATGAGAATAATGCCAAATTTGGAGAATGCATTGATTCTTTTCTGGCTTCTCTCCGATCTGGTGAGTATACCCATGACAGGGGTGGAGGATCTACAAATTTATAAGGGGAAGGGAGGTGTTAGGTATAGGAGTACGACAGAAAAGTGTATGAGCTTAACATTTGGCTGGTATTGGGTATTCTCCTTATAGCTATATACTAGAGTTATTATATGTCTTGCATGCCATTGAACAGAAAGAGATTTTTTGTCATGGTTTTCACCTACAGCTGGTATAGATTCCCCCATATGTCAATGTTTTCTTTGTGGTTTACCTGTGGAATGTGCTGATTGAAATGTATAAATTCCCCAACTCACACACCAGGAATCACTGATGTACATTATTAAAACAATTCCCACGCAAAGAACATTCATTTTGACTAGAGTATTTTTGACTGTTCTTTGCATGAGAATTGTTTTTAAAATAGTTCATTTCTTGAAAATCTTTAGATAATTTTTGTTATGCTAGGCCTATTGCCTTCAATATAGGGACAGTGAAAGCTGACAAGGGTACACCATCTAAAGACATGGATAATTCTAGCGGATCACCCATAAGGTGGGCATGCTTACTTTATTTATGTACATTGCTGCGTATATGTGTTAACCAATCTCAGATCATAAAACTTGCAAGTATAATATGTACGTAAATACAATGTTATAAATAATATTTAATGTCATGAAAAAAGCTTATTAAGATCTGGCATTGGTTCATTCTTCTTTACATAATAATAATAGTGTATGGGAGTTTTTAATTTTAAACAAGACCACAGAAATATATAGTACAAATATATGTAATAGTTTGTTTAGTATTTACAACTGTTAAGCATGTAAATGTAATGGATTGATATTTGTTAAGTTAAGGTAAATATCACACATAAAACCTTTTTCATTTGCTTTGTATTTGTTGTGGAAATGTTGGTCTATACCACTTATAAATTTAATTAAACAATTGATGTGGGGCAGTTTTGCTTTCCCATTCTATATCTAATTCATTGGATTAATAAAGAATACAGACACATGCATATAGAGTATTTACAACATTACTATACATCACTGAATATTCTCTCTATAATACATTGTCTGTATAGTGTATTTCTCAGTGATAAAGATCACATGGATGTCCTCAAGCAACACATTATTGATGAAGTTCCACACAAATGGAAGAAGATAGCTACTGCTCTTGGTTTGTCTTACAACAAGATGGAGGCAATTGAGAGTGAAAACAGGAAGAATCATGATCGTCTGCTGACTGTCTTTGGTTTATGGTTGAGAGGGTCACATGGCACAGGAGAAAAATCTAGAACTCTTCAGACACTTCATGATGCATTAGTAGACAGTGACTGTAGACCTGAAGCAGAGAATATTTTGAAACATTTTGAAGGTATTATACTTATCAGAGACAAGATATTACACCTGCCATTTTAAAAGCGGTTTAAATAATACTCACTTTTAATTCTTATTGTGACGGCACTTATAGATTTATGGTATATTAGATTTTATATGTACCTTTTTCTATATATATAATATATATATCCCTGATATACGTATAACATGGAGTATAAATTTGTTGCAATCGATTTGATTAGTCGATGATTATACTGTGTCAGTATCAGCTTTTTCATTAGGGTCGAACATTTTGACTCAATGGTATTTATCAGTAATAATAATTATGAACAAAACATATATTTATCATTGAACATTGTCTATATACGTAGGTATATCAAAAAGAAAGAAAATAGCTTCTCAAAATCCATCTTCAAGTGCATTCCTAGTAAGTTAATACACGTTTCTGAATTGTGATGCATGATATTGCCTACTAATAAGAATTTCCAAATTTAACAGTTGATAGGCAACAAAATGGATTTACACACACATATATAAATGTGTTTATCAAGTGAATTGTGTTTCCTAATTATTTTGCACATATACAATTTCTATTAAGTATATACATATTTTTTCTTATATGATTATAATTCATTTCCTAAATGAATGGGTTGTATTTATTCCATATATAGAATTCTGTATTTGAGCTGAGAAGCCATGTGTACAGCCGTTATAAAAAGTTTAAACTAAGTGAGAGGTTGAAGGATATTGATTATATCAGATTAGCTGTAATTTCAAGCAATCCATCAGCTAAAAAGAAAATTAAAGATCAACGTAAATCTCTGGATCACTTTCATGATTGTGGACCACTAGCAGAGTTTTATAGGCACTCAAATGTTGAGGATCTCTTGAAAGCTTTTTCTAGCAATAATCGCCATTTTGATATATTAAGAAACAGATTATGTTTTCTTTCTGGCCAACCGGGAATGGGAAAAACTACCTTATTAAGACATTTTTGTCAACAGGTAGCCCTTTCAAAAGAAGCGAGGAATTTCCCTTTAGTACTGTTCTTCCCATTACGTGATGAAGCTGTAGCCAATGCCACTGATCTAAGAAGCCTCCTGAGATATTATGCAACTCAAGATTCATTAATCCACACTGATGCAATTGTCAAGTGGCTTGTAGAAACAAAAGGGAAGGAAGTACTCTTTATATTTGATGGTGCCGATGAAGCAAAGAATCTTGTGAGGGAAAGCTCCAATTCCATTTTGTTTAAGCTTTTAAATAGGGAAATATTGGCAGAATCTTCCATCATCCTCTCCAGCCGTCCTGGAGTGTGCCCCGATCTTAAACATTTTCCAGCTAATTTCTATGAAGTCCAGGGATTCTGCACAGAGGCAATTGAATCATATGTAAAGGAGTTCTTCAAAGAAGATCCATCCACGGCAGAAGGCATGCTATCCATATTGAAGCAGCGACCTGATCTCATGACAGGAGCTTATATTCCGATGAATCTCTACATATTTTGTTCAATCTTTGATCCTTCTGCTTCAGTCTTTCCTAACACAATAACAGAGTGTTACAACTTGTATACTACCCAATTATATGCTAGGGAGTGCAGTAGGGATGGAAAGGATCAATTTATTGATTCCGTATTCACTTATCAGTCAAAGGAAGCTGTGCATCTAGTTGCCTCATTAGGTGAGCTTGCATATAAGGGTCTCACTTCTACTCCACAATCATTCATATTTCAGGAGAAAGAAATTTGCAAAATCTTTCCTAGTTTTGAAAGAAAAGCAGTGGATTCCTTCTTTAAAGGCCTTCTGCACGTTCATGCAGGCACAGTGGCATTTACCTCCACCTACACCTTCAACTTTTCTCATGCCACCTTGCAAGAGTTCTTTGCTGCCCATCATCTCCAGCGGTTGCCCCAGGATGAGCAGCTGTCTTTTTGGAAGGAGCACATTTGGGATCCATCATTTGCTGTAATGTTGCGATTCTACGCAGGTCTCACTCGCCTGACCTGCGAGGGAGTGATTGATTACATAATACCCCTTGAAGCCGATCACAATTCTATCAAAAAGCTTCCGAGCCAAGCAACTGGAGATGATCCTCGGCTTTTATTTCTATTTCATATGCTCTATGAGGCACAGCATGATTCCATGGCAAAAAATGTGATGAAACATTTAAGCAATTCCCTCACATTTGATGATAGGCTCTCTCCGTTTGACACAATGGTTGTGTCATACTGCCTCGCCCTTTGCACCCATCTAGAAAGCTTGAATTTCTCCGGCAGGGTTACTTTCACCCCTAATCAGCTAGTTGATGTCCTTACTAGCAACACGGAACTTCAGACACTATGGGAATGCAACATTGGCCAGAAATTGACACTAAAAGGTAAATTTTGTTACAAGTGCAAGATTAAAATAATGATCTTCATAATAATACATTGAAACAGGAAAAAATGTTTTGCAAATGCTATATAGTATGTAAATGTGGGATGAATATTCAATGTACGTATATTTTATGAGTGCTCAGTCTCACTCAAACTTTCTGCCTGTAAGATGAGGTCATTAGTGTTTCAATTATTAAATGCAAAAAGTACATACGTATAACATAAACCATATAAGTAAAACAACTCTCTGTGGATAGTTCTTTGATGATTTTAGTCATCTTGAATGACTGGGATTGAGGTGGTCACCAGTTGCCAGTTAAAAGGACAGATTTTATTTGCCCAGAAAAAGTACACACATACTCTGCCACCTCATAATACCACCTCCACCAGCCTGTTTGATGTTAAAATAATATAATGTAAACCAATCACACATATGTTGTGTGTGTTGCTGAACAAATATGGCTCCTCAAAGGAAATGGCCTTCATTTTCTTTGTTATCGGTGGCTTTTTTAGTCACTGAAGCAAATTTCAAGCATTTCTTTAATTTTTAGCCATATTGATCCTGGACTGCATGAGTAAAACAGTTAAAACTTTTTGACGAGGACTATTATATAGCGGAAATATATATATATATATATATATATTTACAAGGCTGAAGTAGATATACATTATTATTACATAAAACTCTTAAACTCATATTTTATCAGTGTATACGTAGTGTGTTAGAAATATCCCCTATATATAAATAACTTGATTTTGACATATATACACACATGCTTAATATATACATTAATGCTTAATATATTATGTAATAATAATCCCTTTCCTGTCCTTTGTTTAATTTTATATAGATGCAAAGGCATTGTTTTCACTGAAAAGTCTCTTAAGAGAAGTAAATCTTTCAACGGAAGCTTCTCCAGAAGCACTCAGTGTATTATTCTCACTGAAGAAGTTGGAGAAACTAAAACTTGATATTGGAACATCTCCATATGAGGTAAGGTAATGCATTATTTTACTGCTGTATGCTAAAATTGGTAAGAATTACCATGCATGAGTATATAGAGGGCATCATGAATTTTATTTGACTGCTGCAGCATATACGTATATTTATTTGGCATTAGAAGTATACATATATGTAGTACCGTATGTGTTCAAATTTTCGCGGGACGTATATTTCATGAATGCCCCTCAAGTGGGGATTTTAGCGACATTTTTGCGAAGCCCCGAGTGTGCCTGAAGATTGACTCCTTTTGTGAACATGGTATCAACATCTGCAGCTGGAGAACTCAGACGTTTACCGAATGATCTCGCTACAGACACTTTGGAGGAACACTGCTGACGGGCTCTAGATATGTCTTCGTTTTATCTACGTATGTTGTTGTATGTTATTTTCAGTATGCATTGCCCCAGTAATTAAAGGTCTGTGTGTATAGATATAGCTTGTACGGCTCTCACATATCTCCTGCCATGCCCTCCAAGGTGTCCACATTACAAGGGTGCTTAATTTATGCATTATTATATACCAATATGTTGCATATAAATAATAATTTCTATATTTTAATTTAGGCTCCAGATTGTGTCCTGCTAAAAGATGTAGTAAGGAGCAGTAGTTCTCTAAAAGAACTCTCTGTACACAGCAATTTAACTAGACTTTTTGAATACTTTTCATTAAACAAATCAGTTGAAATCCTTAGTGTTACAAGTAAGGTTTTCCCATATTTTCAAAAACGTAATTATTATAATTACCACTTTTAATTTTCAAAAACCACGTGCCCATAAAAGTATAATGTATAAATATATATCACAAGACATGGATATATATCTTAGTATCCATTGATCACAGAATATATAATATGTATACCAATTAGTTACATTCTTATTATATATACTGGTCATGTGTATATACATATATACAGTTTCATATAGTTGTACAGTATCACCAGGATAATCCGCCCCTGCTTAATACGACAAACCGCCTAATTTGTATAGAACGAATTCATTTGCATACTAGAAGTATACGAGGTACTGGTAGATCTAAGAAATAGCCTCTAAGTGTTCCAGAACTGACTTGACAATCTTCCAGAAGAAACAATATGTGACTATAAGAGGAAGAATTCGACGGCAACGCAGGAGCAAATATCGTTTATCGTTTTATTTAGCTGGCTATAAATATTATTGCATAATATATATTTTTGGTTAATCTGCCAAACTCAATAATCCACCAAAAAAGTGCTTGAATGAATTGTGGCGGATTATTCAGGTTACAATGTATATACAATGGATTGATAAATTATGTACATGTATATATACGTATGTACCTATGCTATAGCATCATACTGTAGTACAAAACTTCTTATTTAGTGTCTTCGATTTCCTATTTGCCATGAAGTTTTCACCTAATAATTAACATATATATCTTCTTTCATATTTTTCATTTATGCTTGCAATTATCTTCATAATGGAATCTACATGTATAGCAAGTGAGTTTAATAATGTGGTTATAATATTCTTTGTTCTGTACTTAGACATCTAAAGCCTTATTCTGAAATGATAGGGAGTATTAAATTTTGTTGCAATCATAATATGATACTGAGATTATTGAGCAACAGCCAACCTGAAGGATGAATTGAAACATTAATTATTCTATCTAAAGAATTTATGTTGCTGTACGTATATACTATTGTATAACTTGCACTGTATGCATGTATATGTAGTTTTTAGTTTGTAACTCTTTCAAAATCATTTTCCTGTCTGCAGCATGCAAAGGAGAAGCTGTCGCACCTGTCCTAGAAATGCCTCTGTTGAAGAAGCTTACCCTTCAAAACGTTGACCCTCTGCCAGTTTTACATTCCCTGAGCTCTAGAGATAGAGTGTTGGATGAGCTTATTATCAGAGGGGAATCAAATTGGGTTAGCATTCACTATAATTATTACACTTTCTGTAATATAGGATTAATATAACAATATTTCTTATTAATTATTTTGTCATGTACATATGTGTGTGATTGCATAAGATTTAAATTTGGTATTATATATATATATTATTTATATTGCACATTATTATACAAATATTTAAATTTGAAATGTTTAAAATGGAAATGAAACCCTGTAAAAGATTCTTAAATTTTTCACACTATTTAAGAGGAATTCAGTTCCAAAAGAAAAGCTCTCTGATGTTGTAGCAGCTGTTAGTAAAGCTAAAGTCTCTAGCATTGAAATCAAGCTTTGGAAGATGACCGTTGATTTAGTAAAGGCATTCTGCACTGGTTTGGCAGAGAATAGGCATGTGAAAAAAGTGTCCCTGAAAGAGATCAAGCTATTGGGAGTATGTTATACAATTACATTTACATTATACATAATTGCACTGTATAGTACGGTAAGGAGGTTTATATCCTAAACATATTTACCGAGGTCCGATATTGAGGGTATAGACCTCCTTACATATATAATGTATAGTACAATCTCTAAACGATGTTTACCTTCTTGGTTCTTCTATAAAGACGATTCAAAAGGTTTGATATACGGACCTGTCAATGCCATTTTCTTCTGACTGTAATTGCCCGTATAGACGACGTAAAAGCTAAAACATGGCCAAATGGAAACAGCGTAATTATTAACCAATAAGATTCGATCAAAAGCCCACCTGATCTAGAATACTCTTGAACGAGGTATATGAGACCAGACCTCAAGGTCAAGCTTATATCATGAATATAAGACCAGGTCATAATACATTATTTCCTATAGTTGCGTAATTAATCATTGTACTGTACACTTATTTGTAACCATGCTACCTAATAGTGTATATTTGTGAACTGTAGCATACTAGCTACTTTAACATCAAACAATGATAATTTATGCCACTGGATTTTACTACTATTACATAATACACGTCACCTAAGTAAAATGGACTTTGTAAATTATTAAATCATAAGGTTGACAGCCAAATATTTTAGCTCTCACCTTATTATTACAATACTGAAATCACTTTTTCCCAAAATAGCCTCTGATACTATAATTTGGCATTTGTGTCATCAAAGTGATTATCAGTACATAAACTGGCCAGCCAGTTTGGCTTATTATTTAATTTAATTAGACTAAGTCATAAAATTGGTGTGGGTGGTTTTAATAAGTTATGGAGGGAATAAAAGGGATTGTCTTAGATTATATATTTTATAAATAAAATTAATGATGTGCTTTTATACTTATAATGTAGTAAAAGTGCTGTCTTTAATATACGTACGTACATCTACTATTATACATACAGCTTTTTGTGTATAGTATCAGTGTACATACATATATATAATGCAAATTGAAATAGAAATGATTAACCTGGGGCATTTAGACTTCTGTAGGTTATCATGAGAGGACATCTTCACAGAAGAGTCCACTATTTAATGTATTTGAGAGGTTATCACAGAGCACATCAATTGAGGATTTAGTCATTCATTCAGGTAAATGTAATAACTTCTTTATGTGAAAGTTAGCTAGAATCAGTGTTTATATTTATATATTACACATGCATGATGATCATGTATCTAATTATATTTGCACAGCCTTAAGAATGAAGAAATCTATGTAGTTTCATTCTTACTTCGCAATTGTTTGTTATGCTTGTCTGATAGATTGCATGATAGATATAATATATATGTTCTGTAAATACGTGCATCTACTGTATTTTGTAAATGGCAGTTTTTGTGAAGCTTAAATTAACTATATCGTTCTTCAACTTTAAAGAACAACTTATAAATTATAAACATGGTAATCATTGTGATTGTCCTTGATGGTGCCCAGCACCACAGCAGCATTGCACAGCTACAGGGATCCCTTAATTGGAGAAGGAAGTGAAGGGAACGTAGCTCCCCTGTCTCTGACTTGAGGCAGTGTTCAAGTTTGCAGAGGAACTGGAAGGTCTCTGGGCCAAAGACATCTGTTGTTTGAATTGCCACTGTCACAAAATGGTGGCTTGCTTCCAGTTCAGCACACTGCAATAGCTCTGTTCCACCTGAGCTGTGACTGTTCCTACTTCTTGAAGAGGAAGAGGTGTGGGAAGGGGCAAAGGTATCCGGTAGGTTGCGTTCCACACCAGGACCTTCCAAGGCATGATTGTGGCTCCATCAGGCCACTTCCCATTTAACAAGTAAGCAGATGCTGGTTGGCTCCAGGTGAGAGCTAGGGCAACCCAGCTAATGTTAATGATCTCTTGATGATATCATTGATGGCGCAGCATGATGGGGTGTCTGCCCTGGCTCTTGCGACAACTTAGCCCATGGAGACCCTGGTGGTTCACTTGAGCATGGCAGTGTTGGCACTTGTATGGTTGGCACAACTTGGCCCCTAAGCAAAGAAGGCAAAAGGCATCAACCGAAGCCCCCATCACTGCCGAGGTTGCTCTTTTAGCTCCGATGATGTTTTTGATTCCTCCAACCAAATTACCAATGGGTGAGTCCAGAAGGGTGGCATGGACTTGCAAATAAGTCAGGGAAGGCTAAGAGCATTGACTCTCTCATGGTAGGGTCATCACAGATGATCTCTGACTTTCCATGATTCAGCTGGAGGCCCATGTCACCTGCAACTCGCTCCACCATCTGCACATCACTGAGGACTTCATCCAGGCTGTCTCCTAAGGTGCCATCATCTAAGTAAAATACTCCAAATTCACATTTCAATTGCTTCAACATGCCATGAATGGTAAGGCAGAACTGCAAGGGTCACCCTGTTGAACCCCTTTCTGAGGTGGATGCAGTTAAAACGTTAAACTAAAGTCCAGCTTCAGTATGAGATGCTTTTGTGGCAGGTTGTCAAGATAAATTCGGATGGCATGGACTACTGCTTCGGCTCCCTGTGGGATGCCATAAAACCCAGTTGGTCCTAAGAGCTTTCCCATTGCCTGCATGACACTGTTTCCAACGCATTTAGCCACCAGACGACTATGGGTGCAGCCAACAGCAATCAACCTCACTCCACCATCTCTCTTCCCCAGAACTATTGAAGAAGCTCCAAAAAGAAGGGATGTACACTGGGTGAGACTTTGCCATCCTGGACCAAATTGATGAATGAAGTGAGAATAAGGATTCCTTCTAACTACATCGAACTTATCTTTGGGATAGTACATCCTTCAACTTTAAATCACTGAAGAAGACCCCTGGGGTCGAAACATTTGACCAAGAAGCAAAACCAAACTGTGTTTCTAAACGCTCAAAAAGGTTGAAGGATGTACCATCCCAAAGAGAAGTGAGTGCTCTCAACAATTGAGGGCCACTCCCTCCCCCATAACTCCTGTCATGCCTTTCAGATGTTGGGGGCACAGACCATCAGGACCACCTGCCGAGCCACAAGGAAAGGGCTGGATAGTCCTTGCCACTTCTTCAGAAGACGCCTGGATAGCTTGTCCCTCAACAGGAGCAGGAGGGAGACTAGAGTCGGGGTGGAGTTGTAGATGTTTGTCCTTCAGGGCCTGAAGAGTTTTGTCATTTGATTCTGCGATGGAGTTCTCAGAACAGGCAAGTCAGACTACTCTTTTGCCGTCTTCCAAGAGGAGCAAGGATGGCGGTTGTCAGGAGCCTGGGTAACAGTCTCCTACCAAATCGTGCACACAGATGAGCCCCGCTGCCATTAATGGCATAGCCAGGAGGCAGACGGGGCATTGGGCGCGGGAGAGATCTGCAGGCTGTTCGTTATCTTTGAGCAAGGGCAAGCTTCACCATTGACAGGCACTGTCATTAATCTACTTCACTACTTTGCAGTAGGGTGGCAATGCAATTTAATTGGATTCAATTATTTGCCTTCCCTTTGTATACCTTTTCAGGTGTTCTACCAGAGTCTTCTCATCAACCAGACAGCAGAAGATCTAGAAGGGGTAAGAATTGCAAAGTACCACAGAAGTATTGTCTAAATCTTCATTTGTATCTAAATAATCTAGCTCCTTTTGTAATATCCATGCATATACCTATTACTGATGTCTTGTAAAAATGTAGTTCTTTTTTATTAGATGTTTCCTCTGGTATTTATCAGCAACTTGTAATTACAACATGTGAGCTCAATTGTTTGGTATACATGCATACATATATATAAGTAAAAATAATCACTGGAAGATATTACGCCAAACCAGCCAAGTGACCGAAGTCTACTCTTGGCTGGGTGACCGAAGTCCTATTAAAAATGGCAACCAGTGATCGCCTTCCAGCCATTTTTTGGACTTCGGTCCCCCAGCCAAGAGTAGACTTCGGTCACTTGGCTGGTTTGGTGTAATATCTTCCAGTGATTATTTTTGCTTATCACCCTAGCCTTTGCACGGCAAATTGCAATTAACTCCCTTTTCCATGCATACATAATATATATATTCACCAAAAAAAAACAAAATGCTTTTAGTGTGTATACGTATAGGTTAACCCTGGTTTCTGAGTGTCACAGGATATAACTGTGGTGGTCAATCATATCACCTGCATGTGAGAGCCAAAGGCCAAACAATGACATCCTTTAACACAGGCAGAAGCCAAGATTTAACCTTGTAGCCTATCCCATTGAAAAAAAACAACCTGGTCGATATAGTTATAAGGCTTTATGCATGACATCTATAAGATATAGCATCCAGCATTATTCTTTAAGGGGTAAGAATTGCAAAGTACCACAGAAGTATTGTCTAAATCTTCATTTGTATCTAAATAATCTAATATTGCAAAGAATGCAGATAAAACATTTTACTTCAGTATTGTCTAATTAAGAATTCATAAAAAGTGTATCAGCAGTTTGTATGCATTAAAAATAAGATTCACTAAGATTTCAAAGGATGAAATTACAATATAATATTAATTGCTGTTATGTGCCTTTGTTTATTATTGCTTAATGCCAAAAGAATTTCTGCCATGCCATATCTTTTCTTCCAATTTCATATACAGTGAAAACTGGTTAACACGAAGTCGCTTTACACGAAATATTGCTTAACACAAACAATTCGCCGAGACCAGGTTATTTACCATACTAAATATACCGTTTTACGCGAAAAGTGCCTGTTAACGCGAAGGCATTAACACGTGTAATTTGTCAAGATGGCAGTCGCGAAGAAGCAACGAAGCTACTCGATAGATTTCAAGATAAAAATTTCGAAGAGATTGACGCCAAAAGGCTCTCTAAGTCGGAAATTTGTAAAAAGTACAACATTCCCAATTCGACAATGTCTACGTTCTTGAAGAACAGGACTAAAGTCGAGGTAGAAAACTCCAGCGCCAACGGGAGTAGGAAACGTCTTCGCGAAGCAGCCTACTCTGATATCGACGAAGCGTTTATATAGTTTGAAGCGTGTTTATATGCATATATATAGATACACTTTTGGATCATTACATTACATGTATGGAGATCTGATAACAAGAAATACTGTTAACGAGAAATGATTTGGCTTGCACCGTGAATTTCTCGTTAACCAGTTTTCACTGTATATGCCTCACTCCTGAACTTGTCTCCAACATGGTCCATATATAACTTTAGGCTGTAAGTTCGATTAAGCAATTTCTGTTTCTTATCTTTATGTATATAATATTGCAAAGAATGCAGATAAAACATTACTTTAGTATTGATTATTTAATTAAGAATTCATAAAAAGTGTATCAGCAGTTTGTATGCATTAAAAATAAGACTCACTAAGATTTCAAAGGATGAAATTACAATATATACGTATATATTAAATTGCTGTTATGTGCCTTTGTTTATTATTGCTTGATGCCAAAAACATTTCTGCCATGCAATATTTTTTCTTTCCAATTTCATATATGTGCCTCACTCCTGAACTTGTCTCCAACATGGTCCATATATAACTTTAGGCTGTAAGTTCGATTAAGCAATTTCTGTTTCTTATCTTTATGTATATAATATTGCAAAGAATGCAGATAAAATATTACATCAGTATTGATTATTTAATTAAGAATTCATAAAAAGTGTATCAGCAGTTTGTAAAGAAAATCGCGAACATTAAACCTCGTGAAATTTTCCCACTATACGGTATGTATTTTTCCAGTTAGTCCCCCACACAAATTGGGATGAGTTGTTGTCTATTAGCCAACCCATACCTTTGGCATTATAACATATTTTTAATCACCATATAACAGGCTATGATGTTCAACATTTCATGAATTATATTTATTATATATAAGTAATATTAATTTCATTAAGCCTTAATGTTTAAATGTTTATATATCCAAAAGATTTATTATATATTTTGTGTCACATATGCCTCGTTTCCTAACTTGTCTCGAACATTGAACTTTTTGGATGGTAATTTATTAGTAATCACAGGTAGCCATTTAATAGGATTTCAATCACTTGGTTGGTCAGGTGTAATATCTCCCAATGATTAATTATTCCTATCACAAATATTCAGCACTCTGTGATGTTCTGTATTTCATGCATGGACGATATTATATATAATTTGCATTAAATTTAATTAAACCTCTGCCAGTGGAATTTATACGTCCTGCACATGCTTTTGTGTTAAATGTATGATTTGTTATTTCAATTAAGAGTTTCCATGTTTTTCTTTATTATTATACACATGTATGTCATATTTGCTTCATCCCTGAGCTTTATTTATTTTTCTATAGCTATGGTACCAAAGGATTTGTGCTGTGAGTATAATAAATGTAAAATTCAAGATATATTTGCATAAAATATTGTAAAATATTTGAAGTATTATCCTATATACGTAGACTATAAGAAAAGTCAAACATTAAATTAAATCTTATATATATGTGTTATTAAATATTATACGTATACACAGTATAATACTTGTTTAATTGGCTTCCATTTTTCTAATATTGTCTCCATTGGCAATGAAATCATTAACATGGATCCATTATAGACGGTGAGTTTTGATATTAAACAGCCTATCTATAATAATGAATGTAACATTGATCATTTTGATTGCTGGACTATATATATAGTACAGTGTATCTAGCTGTATTGTACATCTATAATATTTACCATTATATATACGTACGTATTGTTTTGTGAAACTCTTACTTTAAGAGACAATAAAAGACTGACTCTACGTATACACAGTACACACCAAAAGTAATGCATATATACATTTGCGAGGGTCGAGGTCAAGTCACTCTACCAATTGAGCGAAGCACTCAAATAAATCTCGACAAAAACTCGACTTTGAGGGCACTCATGCGAGGTCTAAGGCACGAAAGTTAAAGAATTTAAACACAATTAAGGTGACATTTTTAGGGTCTCCCCTATGGTGGTCGAGGTTGATCTAATTAGTATACATATATATTATAGTATCAGTTAACACCACAACACAACTTTTATGTTATCAATCAGCCAGCTACGTATATATACTTCTGGCCTGTACATGTAGCATATGACAGTACTTTTTATGTAATTGGCTATTATATATATAGCCTTTTATAGTGGATCTATGTGCACAAGGTTTATATATAATATTATATTATAGTTTATAAGGTATATAAGGAATTGTGAAAAGCAAAAAGCAGCAGTTATTGTGAATCAAACCTATAGAACTCCATGGTTGGACATTAGCAACCAGTATATTCTGCCACTAAGCATAAACAACTATATATATTTTATATAGATATATAGATGTGGTTTGATTACTAATGTTATAATAAGATATATAGCAATTAGTACAAGTTTGTATGTATAGCTTTTGACAATATATATGATCATTATCATGTGTGTCATCTATATACCTTATTTCAGGTATATAATATATCAAATATTTCATTGTAATTATTTTCTGTCTATTTATTTTGCAGAGTGCAGCAGAGAAGATGTTGTACCTGTTCTGAATATGCCACAGCTGAAGAGACTTACTCTTCAAAGTATTGATCCTCTACCAATATTGCATTCCCTACACACAAGAGATGAATCACTGGAAAGACTGAGTATTAGGGATTGGCCTCACTTGTGGGTAAGTGGTATTTTCCGTTACAAGATCCTTAATGGTTTTAAAAATGCATGTTTCTTCTTTTACTTTATTACATTATGTTTATAAAGAGGTATACAAATCTTCAAAGGGATTCGTCTATGGATCATTCTATTGTTCTTCAAAAGGATTTGGATTATTCTATTGTAGCTGCTGTCAGTAAAGCTAAAGTCAAATGTTTTGATATTCATATTCGCCTACAAGAAGACTGTGTCAGTCAGTTTAGAAATATACTCAGTCGTGCTCTCAAAGAGAACAAACATGTGAAGAAAGTGACAGTAAATGGAACACAGCTACCATACTGAGCACATCTTCGCCAAGTAATTTTGACTTACATAATTTACTCTAATGAATATATATATTGTATAAAAAATTATTGATGATGCGTGAATGCCGCAATTCACTCAAAGTAGAAGTATATCAAAAGTACTGTACATGTAGTACTCTCTAAGTAGGGATGGTTGAGAAAAAACAAGGTTACTCTATTCAATGTATTATCAATTAACACTTAACAATTCAACAACTATTCAAATTTTCGGTTATATTTCATATATTTACAGTTGTTCATGTAAATTGATGTTCTTCAACATTAGGAAAGTGGCTAGCCAGTGCAATGCCCTTATATATTCTGAAGTTCATTTCTTCTTTTTCAGCACTAACTTGTGAACTTATGCTGGAAGATAGAAGTACTAAATAATCATTAATATAAAATAATAATTATGAACTAGGGAACGAAGTCTACCCTGAGAACTATGTATACGCACTAGTAAATATGGCTACTGTTTCTTCAATAGAATCACTTGCAATTGCAAACATATGACGTGGGAGTAAAAAAGCATGCATAATTTTAATCATGTGATGGATTACAACAAAAAAGTAAGAACTGTATATATACGTATAGTGCAAAATACTTTGTATGGGGATCTATATATACACAATGTCATAAGATTTGATCAAAGCAATTCAAACTCAGCCTTATGTTTGACAATCTCTAACTCTCTGATTTAGCTTGGGATAGTTTAATAATTCTGCAATCTCTTTAGCAAGATCATATCGCTTGCTGGACATCCATCCTTCAAAGGCTGTAGTTTTATGTTGATCAATGGCAACTTTGTATTCTTCAGCACAGTCCCCACTCTGGTATATTTTAATGAAAAGCTGAAGATGATGGTAAAATGGGAGCCAGAATGGATCTTCGGAGAAGGTTGACTCTCTTGTCAACATTTCAACATCAGTGCTGTTGAGCATGTGACTTGCTCTCTGTAAAGTCTCAAACACTGCATGGTCTTTCTTTGGGTCCATCCTTCTCTTCATGTAATATTGGGCTTGCTTGAGATGGTGCTGTGTCTTGGCCATTTTGTGTGTTTCATAGAATGCTCTAAACCATCCTTTCATCCCCTGCAACTGAATCATTGGCTTATTGAAATAGTCATCAATCATCTTTTCTGTATCCATATTACCATATTCGGTCTTCTCCTTTTTTAGGAGCCAGCCTTTTGACCAGTAAGTGTTAAATGTGGCAACATCATCAATGAAAAGTTGCTAGATTCAAAGCAGCCTCAATATGTAAATTAGCCTTGACCGTGTCCCCCATATGACTGTAAAGAGTGGCTAGGTGCTCATGAAGAAGACATCCCAAGATTGACTCTATATATATAGGTAATCATTAAATTATAGGAATTAATTTCTAACTGCACTAAACATGTCTTCGAGATGGTTCATCTTTTGAGCAGCTAGAGACGCAATTGGTTTTTTTAGGATTCAGACATTTTGACTCGGGTGTATGGCTTCAGTTGCTGAAGACCCAAATGCAAATTAATCTGTTCAGTGGAATCTTAGGCGGATTGGATGAGGGTTGTGCAGTGGATTGTGTTTAAAAGTGTAAAATGACAAAGCCTTAAGCTAGTGGTTACAACTGTATAATCCCTTGTCGCCCATGACAACAGTTACTAAATATATATTTATATATACATTTACATGTATTATGTCTCACCATTGAATTAATGTCCCACCTAGTTGTGACTTATCTGTTACCTCTTTAGGTGTCCCTTTTGTAATTGTAAAAGTAAAGCCCTGTAAGGAAATACGTACTATAAATAAATGTAATCTGAATGCAAAATTCGCTGACAAGATCCTTTATTAGCCATTGAATTACCTATATAATATGTATTATATATAGGTAACTCATGCAATGGCAGTCCAGACATCTAAAAAAGTATAACCACATAGACAGTTTTCACAATGTCATGTCCAATTGTCACGTTGATGGTCATAAGTATAGTGTGGTAACCAAATTAATAATAATAATAGTTATTTCTTTAAGATGTGACTTTTATAATTATAATACTTCATCATATATGACATATGCAATTATAATTACAGTCAGACAAAAACCTTTGTATATAACCAGATCTAGCTACATATATATATACGTTTGTTGATAATCTTGTATAAATATAGTGTTATCCATTTTATTAATTACTTGCTATGTAAAATTGTAGAGAAATGCATATAATTACTCAGACTGCATTAATGTGCTCAAAATTCATGTGCTATAGTATTTGAAACTGCATGGTATAGAGCCATAGTAGAGACATTCAAAACACAGATGGAGGATTTAAGATCAAAAGTCATGCACATTTCAAAAGAAAGCTATAGGTATAATAGACACATAACATATGCATACCTTATCATAACATATTCAAAGTGATAATCAAATCCTCAAACATCACAAAGAGGAATTTTTTAAAGAAAGAAGCAAAAATTGCTGGGAGTTAAACCTGCAGGACAACTAGTTATGACCACCAGTGCTCTGCCACTGAGCTACAATTACCACAGCAATGCATGCTGTATTCATGTAGTTGCCATTCACACTAATCAGTGGTGATTTTAAACACAACTTTCTTGTATTATAGTGGATGTGAAATGAAGTCAAAACATAATTTAGAATGGAAAAGCCTGATTGGTCAACAGAAAGAGAAATGTTTCCAGTTGGACTCCTTAGCCAAAGCAGTAGAAGAGAATGTTTTGTGATGACTCTTGGTATAGCCTCATCACGTTACATACATACATACATACATATAATCGTCAATTTCTTATTTCATGTTTCTCTCTGCTCACAGTGCCTTGGCCAACTTATCCAGCAAGCACTGGGCAAGAGTTTAAAGGATTCTACACTAATGCAACTTGTCACAAGAATATTAATGTATTCATAGGCAATCATGTTACAATATTGTAAGACAACTCATTCAAATGTCAAATAAGACAGTAACTGTCCAATGAAAAACTTCAAGAAAACAAACTGCATATACCATATACAAAGCCACAATTTGCATTTCACAAAATAGTTCAAGACACAGCAGCTCCTCCATTATCCTACAGAATGAAAAAACATAAAATATACTGATGCAATTAGATGTTTCATAACTTGAATAACACTTAACTCGAGAAAAATAGCTTGAGACTGGTCATGTACTTCTCTCAGCACAACTCAAGTAGAGCTGTCCCAGGGCACACCACGAGGAGGTGAAAGTACATCGTGCCCCACCCCACAGCGTTGACACTAACTATTGTGTAACAGAAGCTGTAACTGCGCAGTAATCTGCACTCATGGAGTTACTAGCCATGACATAGGAATCGATCAGCGTTAGCCTCACTTTCAGCCTATGCCAAGTCCGACCCTCCCGAACCGCAAACTGCCCCGATGAGAATCGGTGTGTTGCCACACCTTTAACTCCTCAGGATCGGATGACGTCCTTGAAGTGGGGACTGGCGAAACAACTGCCCAAATCAGGTGTCGACAACCGACTTCAACTTACATAGTTACGCGATTACCTCAATCTCCGTGCCGTCAGACCCCAGCCGAAGCCAGAGCTAGTGAGGACCAATCCCAAGCACCAACCCTCCCACTGAGTTCCTGATCAGATTGCATATCCAACGTGACACCAGGCCGCATTCTCAGCTCGCTGGCGGAGCCAAGGGGAATCCTGGGTCTACTTGTCTAGCGCTCCGAACAGGACTACTCGGGATAAGGAAAGACCACCGTCAGGCACAGAAACTTTAGCAACCACACGCGTCAAGTAAACCACTGGGGGTAAACTGAGATTTTTCACACCTCGCTATCTTTTATATGGCCGCATTCCATTTTTCCCGCGCAAAATCCAAATTAGGAATCGATGGTCACGTGTTTAGATGACGTCAGCCTTAATTATGTTTTGACTCATACATAGATACAAAATGGCTGACGAAGCGCTGACCGTTAAAATTGAAGTGAGGCGCGAGAACAATATTCATCGCAGTAGCTAACTGGTGAATTTGATAACGTTACCAATTTGTGGTGCATAAAGGAGTCGTCAGTCGAATCTCTCCGAAGCTTTTCTTAATCTCGCGCTAACCAGCAGTTAAACGTTAATAAATCTGTAAAACGATTAGAGCGAAGAAGTATAGGTTTGTGAATTTAAATGTCTAACGCATGCTCGAATTCATAAATACGGTATTTTAAATTAACTTACATCTTACATAGTATAGTGTGATTTGTATTCACCAGCTCATCAGTGCAGTCACTCGCCCACTTGTTCCAGACAGAACCAAGACTGAATACCTTCCTGCAGATCATCACACACCACCTCTGAGTCGTCAGTATCGCTGTGAACATCACTACCTTTCTCCTTTTCTCTACTTTTCATTCCTCTCTGAAGCATCTCCATAATTAATCCATCTAGAACTGTCTTACAACCTTGGAGGATTCGAGAGTAAGCGACTTCCACCAGGGCGTCATCATGTACGTACAGTAAGCTATACACTAAAGAAGAAACTATATTGCTACTGTTGTGTTTTAATTCACCATTGTTTTAACTACACACAGTATTCATGAAGATTATTTTCCATTTCATAAATAATATACATTGTCAAAGACAATATACACAAGAAACAAACAGTAGAATATCAGTTAGTTGGTGAATACAACACAATGCAAAAACTGCAAGTCTGTGTATAATGGTTATTAGTTTTATAGTAATTAAATGGCTAGAACCTGTGGCTATTAAACACATGCTAGTCTACTGGTACTCTGGCCAATCCAAAGCTTTCCTGATAAATGCTTGCAATCCTCTTGCTGCATCTCCAAGAATATCAGATAGCTATACATAAGCAAAGTACAATGCACTATATAATTATTAAGCATGTATAATAATAAAATACTCCTATATAGAAGTATAAAAGTTGCTTGTTCATATTGAAGTTTATTTAGTACAGGAAACCGATGCCTAAATTAAAATTCCCTTAAAATGACGATATTGTGAATATTTGGTTCATACAATACTCCTAGGATATGCTGTTGGTGACCCCTAATATAATATATAGTCACCTTAATATTCAATTTAATGGAGCATAATGTATATACATGTAGTGTACAAAAAATAATATATACTTTATAGGGCTCCTATCTTGATATTGGAAGGATAAAGTGACTCCTTTTTGCATGGCCCCTTGCAGCTTTGGATTTCCTCTCACAGGGACATAAAGGCTGGGGCCTTCAATTTTTTCATGTACAATATTAATGTCCCTTGTGTGCAAGTTACCAAATGGTCTCTAACCCTGTTGTTTATGTGAATGCATGCAACCAATCGTCGATACTCCTAGCTCACACTCAAGGCAAATCTGCGGTGATTATTGGTGATTATTACTTGCCTAAGCTTTAAGTGGCTATATACTTTTTAATTTATAAAGTTCCGAGCTTTAAGAATTGTTTTTCTAAGTATAAATATGATTGTAACCTTAATTCAGACCCATCTAATTTATGTATACTGTATGTATATTAGGACCTGCAAGGTCCAATCCCAAGAGTATATATATAACCAGTTGCAGATTAGGCATGCACATTCCACATGTACATGTACATATATCTAGGTAGCTAGGTAACTAGCTAGATTAGACAGATACAAAGAGTCTGACAGATATTTCACATTGAGTACTGTATATAGCTGCAAAGGAGCAACATGTTTACAAGGTGCATGATGAATTCTTCTCAATCAAACAAATTAGCATAGCTACTGTTTCTGTAAATATATAGCTACTGTTTCTTCAATAGAATCACTTGTAAAATATATGATGTGGGAGTGAAAAAAATGCATAATTTTAATTCTGTGATGGATGACAACAAAAGAGTAACAACTACGTATAGAGCAGAGTACTACGCGCCCTCGTGACTCGTACGTACTAACTATACACATCACTTCTATGTTTGGGCGCATCGATCCCTACTTCTAGTATATCCATGATGCGCCCAAACATAGAAGTGATGTGTATAGTTAAGTTTCAGTATGCCACTTCTGCAATGTTAGCCTTACCAGATGATCACTTTCTTGTTTCGTTACTTTTTCTAGATGTGCCAATCACTGTTATAGTGCCATCCCTACTTTTAACTTCATTTTTGAATGTTTTTATTTAACTTTATACATTACAAGTTACAATATACTAAGGTAATCTATATATATAAAGTTAAATAAAAACATTCAAAAATGAAGTTAAAAGTAGGGATGGCACTATAACAGTGATTGGCACATCTAGAAAAAGTAACGAAACAAGAAAGTGATCATATGGTAAGGCTAACATTGCAGAAGTGGCATACTGAAACTTAACTATACACATCACTTCTATGTTTGGGCGCATCATGGATATACTAGAAGTAGGGATCGATGCGCCCAAACATAGAAGTGATGTGTATAGTTAAGTTTCAGTATGCCACTTCTGCAATGTTAGCCTTACCATATGATCACTTTCTTGTTTCGTTACTTTTTCTAGATGTGCCAATCACTGTTATATAGTGCCATCCCTACTTTTAACTTCATTTTTGAATGTTTTTATTTAACTTGTATTGCTCCTTTTTTCTTGTTAATATTTGTTTTAAAAGTTTTCTTGGCGAAAACTCGAAATAAAGTAGCAGAATAGACGATATAATAGAGAGCTCTAAATTAAAAAATGGCGTCCGAAAAGATCCCAAATTTGATAAGATGTTTTCTACCGTTCTTTAACATTCAGTTTAGGATATTAAAGGGTCCATAATCGTTAAGAATACGACTGTATATAGGCCCTGCAAAGCGACTAAGAAATTCGATCGCGGGTAACGGCAGTACCCCAAATATTACTCATTCGGGTTACTTATTTTATATACAGAGAATTTGAAACTTAATTAAAAAATGGCGTTCAAAGAGGCCCTAAATTGGGCACTTTCAAAAGTAACACGCTTCGGTTGGAGCGCGTTGAAATCTAGGGTAGCCTATTCCCTAGTTCGGAAACATTCATGACGATTTAGTATTTGTATGTACCTGCGTAAGTTCGCATGTTAGCGCTAGTTCATTTGAAAAAAGAAGAAGAAGAAGAAAAAATGAGGAATTGCAGAATTTGGCCTATTTCGGTTTAACCACCTTGCGAAGGTTGTAGAGCATCGTAACATGTTTTGGCGTTTAGAAAAGCATGCAAAAACGACTGCAAACACACAAATGCAACCGAAAATCTGAACGTTGTTGATTTATGAGGTGTTAATTGATAATACATTGAATAGGGCGGCCATGTTTTTTTTCGGCCATCCCTACTTATAGAGTACTACCGTACTCTATGATAGATAAGATTTGATCAAAGTAATTCACAAAATCATATAAACATTATGTTTGACAATCTCTAACTCTCTGATTTAGCTTGGGACAGTTTAATAATTCTGCAATCTCTTTAGCAAGATCATATCGCTTGCTGGACATCCATCCTTCAAAGGCTGTAGTTTTATGTTGATCAATGGCAACTTTATATTCTTCAGCACAGTCCCCACTCTGGTATATTTTAATGAAAAGGTGAAGATGATGGTAAAATGGGAGCCAGAATGGATCTTCGGAGAAGGTTGACTCTCTTGTCAACATTTCAACATCAGTGCTGTTGAGCGTGTGACTTGCTCTCTGTAAAGCCTCAAACACTGCATGGTCTTTCTTTGGGTCCATCCTTCTCTTCATGTAATATTGGGCTTGCTTGAGATGGTGCTGTGTCTTGGCCATTTTGTGTGTTTCATAGAATGCTCTAAACCATCCTTTCATCTCCTGCAACTGAATCATTGGCTTATTGAAATAGTCATCAATCATCTTTTCTGTATCCATATTACCATATTCGGTCTTCTCCTTTTTTAGGAGCCAGCCTTTTGACCAGTAAGTGTTAAATGTGGCAACATCATCAATGAAAGTCGCTAGATTCAAAGCAGCCTCAATATGTAAATTAGCCTTGACCGTGTCCCCCATATGACTGTAAAGAGTGGCTAGGTGCTCATGAAGAAGACATCCCAAGATTGTGCCATTTGTACAGTCAGTATCTGCAGCTATCAGAAGACCTTCACACAGGATAGCAATAATTTCTTCACTTTTCTTATGGTTATGAGTAGGCAGACCAGCATCAATGATGACAACTTTCAAATCTGGAGGCATATCTTTTCCTAGCACATTTTTTACCATGCGCAGTGCCATATCACAATCAAGCCTCCTCTTTCCATACATAAATTTATGAATGCGTTCTCTCAGTAGCCCTTTGAGCACTCCAACTGCGCGTAGCTTTGAAGGCGTATTGGCAGGATAAAATACTTTTCCTGTAAAGTATTCATGTGGTGTTAGACCATTTTGAAGAGTTATCATATGAACCTGCAGCTGATTAATCAGATCAGCCACTAATCTGACTAAGTAGGCATAAACCCATTCATTCTTCCTCTCATCTTCATTATATTCTCCAGTTATTTTCTCAATTTTTATTGGTAAACTGGGAGCATTTGTTGGAACATTTGAATATGAATAATTCTTACTGTAATCAGAGCCTAACACCAACATTGTACATGTTTCTCCTGGGTCTGATCGGGCTTGAGTTGGCTCCATTGTACATGGCCAGTCAATATTTTTATCTTGAAAAGAAAATTTACCTGTACAAAAATGTGAAGGATTACAATCTAGAAAATGGCCATTAAATATGTACTAAAAAGTAATTCAAGTTAATAAGCTTGTGAGACGCCTTGGAACAGGTGTAAAAATGAAAATACTATAAGCCAGCTATACCCCAAAAATAATTTTAGATGGTTGCATCATGGATCTTCTATATATCCTCTAAATATCTTAATAGAAGATCTATGGTTGCATAGTATATAGGTAAAAATCGTAAAAGTTTCAAATTCAGCTATATTCAAAATTTGACTGATCAGTCTGGAAATTTGACATGGCCTAGGGTGTATGTATATTGGCTTTGTCCCAAAAGTAGGAATGGCTTTTTGGCATCAAAATGATAAAATTGATTGACTGTAGAATAATAAGAAAAAGCCTATTGTTTAACTCTGTGTATACGGGACATAACTAATGAATGTATAATTATATGAGTTAGATCATTAAAGGTATACATATATAGGAAGCGTAACATCACTAAGTCATGTTCAAAACGGCCACTTTATGGAAACAACGCAAGTAATCTATATATACGTAGCTACATACGACATACCTATTCCACGCTTGATACGTTTGATTACATCTTTAAAAGCAATATTTTCTCCTACTGCACCAGTCTGCTCCTCTAAGAAGGCCAGGAGAGACAGAAAAAAGTTATCATCCTTTCGATGAGCCTGTATCGTCTCACGAATAAACTCCTTCAGTTCACCGGCTGTGTCTGGAGGGCATCCGTAATTCATGAAATTATCAAACGCATTCCACAGGTTTAATTTTACTAGAAGATCGATTAAATCCTGTATAGGACTAAAAACTTGAAACAGGTCTAGGGCGACGTCTGGATTCATTCTTCGTAGGGGATCGTGCACGTGACTTTGTTTAGGCACGTGACCATTCACCTAGGAGACCGAGTGTTAATCCACAATTCTATGTACATGTATGTATGTTTTTGGACTGTACTTTTTCTGATGTGCCAGTCACTGTGTTGCAGGCACCGCCATCCCTACGTACTTGTGTCTTTATATATTTGCCCTTGTTATCTAAGTTTATACATCAGTATATAATGTACATTTAGTACTATAATTCTGTCTTATACGGAAAGATGTGAAGCTGAAAATTATAATTAGTGTCTTAGAGTATTCTCATTTTCTGCAATTATGTTTTTATCAAGATCTATTAGCCAAAAATTGGAAATAAAAGCTGAGTAATAGATATAGTTGGACTTATAGCAATGATTCCTATATCCTATTCTTCTATTGCACTGTTTCGTACCATTTTTAGAAATTTATATACCAAATTAAAGTTATATTATTATACGACGAATAATACTATATAGACTGAAGCGGTGATTGCGCAATGAAAGGGTCTGATTTCATCAGACTAAGTAATACCGCGGTAGACAGAAAATGGCCATGAACATATTTATTGGGGAAAAGGTTGTCAACATACTTTCTATACAGTTGATCAATGAAAAATCTAAGATAGCATTTTCCTACATGCTATGCCTATATTCTGTAAAAGAGCCTATAGGGGAACTAAACCTGAAGAGAGCTTTGGATGAAGATACAGGAGTCTTTTCTTCCTTCTTTCATCTTCTTCTCCATTGGGTCAGACAGCCGTTTCTGGAAATTCCACCCTTCATCAGTGATCCTGGGAGTCTTTGTCTTTCTTTATCTTGATCTTCTGTGAATCCTCCAATGTACAGTTTAGACCGAAATGGCATTATTATCATCTAAATATAACAACTCATTTAACACAGATCTTTTTGCCTCGATGTTATACACAAAATCTCTAAAGACCATATAGATTTGTACAATACAAGAGTTACTGAGATGAGGATGACATTTTCTGTATGTGATTTATACTAGCAGTGTACGTATACATTCATAATTGACTGCAAACATTACTTAGGTAGTGACTACTGATGAAGCTGTGAAAAATTGTTAAACTTAAGAAAAATGAAGTTCAAACAAATGATACAACATATAAAGTTGAAACTTGAACAATCGCCAATTGAGCACCTGCATCAAAATAAATAAATATTGTTATCTGTTATAAATACATGAGTATGCATACATGACAAACACCAAAAGTAATACTTCTATATGTAAAACCAGCCAGTTGTTATAAAATAGTTTTCAGTGATCAATGCAAACACAACTATTGATAATAGTGCGATTAGATGTAATTCTGAATCAATATTAAGTTATATATACTGAAGCACTTTGCATTCTGTTTGAAGACTAGCACTTGTTTTACTTACTATACTCTAAAACCAGTAAGAGTAACAAGGACGAGTCACATGAGCAAAAACACTCATTTACTAGAGTGACAATGTAGACCACTCTCTGCTATTGCCCTGCTTGGCTCTGCTACTTTGTACTTACTTTGCTTATACACAAGTGACATCATCATTCCTGCTATCCAATGGATCACTTGACTGTTTAGGGGACTTCCCATGAATAGCCCAGTCTAAGTTGGTTATTTCCTCTTGACCTCCTTCAGAAAGATTCTTGCTAGAAGGAACCTTTCCTTCATTTGACTGTGGCTCATTTACTTCAGCAGAAGTTGCACCTATCAATACAGTATACCTTCTGGATAAGCTTGTGTATTAGTCAGTTCAAGTATGAAAGACTATAGGTATTACATTTGAATTGGAATTGTATCAAGATTAATCTAAGATCTAAGATTAATATAACCTTTTTACACTTGTATAGATAATGCAATATGTACATAAATTTGGCTGCATATATACGTATATCTCTGTATACCTACATATATTGACTCACCTGTTGTGATCAATGGAGTAGCATATGGTCCAGTTCCTTCTTCAGTGGGTGGAGACACTAAGAAAGGATATTTTATACGTACATCAAAATGGCTGTTTAAGAATGTATCAATTATGTGAGTAAGAGTTTGTGGAGGTGGTACATATATTAATATTAACATTGAATAATAAATGTTTAAAGTAGTGAGAATAGTCACCATGCATATTAGAGAATATACTATGTATAGGTGACAGAATTACGTAGTTTTCCACCAAAGGGTCAATTAACAATTTCTTTCAACTTCTCTTATACAGGTTAAAATGGCAAATTATAAAATTTCATATTTTCTACCATTTAATATTTAAGGCTAAGTTTATCTTTGAGCATCTTTTAGTCATTTGAGCGTCTAGAGACACAGTTGGTTTGGGTCTTTTAGGATTCAGATGTTTTGAGTACCCTGATAGACCTCCCAGGGTTGACGTCCAAATCCTAAAAGAAACAAGCTCTGTCTCTAGGTGCTCAAAGATGAACCATCTCAAAGATAAGTTTGGCGCAGTTAGAAGACCCCTATCATCTAAGTTTATCTTCTGTCAAAATATTTCAGTTTGAAACTATATGAGCAAATATGTAGAAGTCAGTGATGAAAGTAAACTGAAATTGTATTGTATAGATTGGTTTAAAGAAAATAGCATTTAATGAAATATTCACTCAAATACATCTTTAGGGTTAAAAAGATAAAACAATTGCAAGCTGCCATGCATTTAGTAATTTAGCATACAGTATATTTAGTAAGAATATTTCTTTCTGTAAAAACATGCAAGGACAAACAATTCATGAATGTAAAGCCACATGAATATATCCCCCAGCCCCCACAAGATTGATATATGCTATCTTACCAGCATCTGTACCTATTACATCACTAGAGGGCATGTCGACATAGTTATTTTCCCCAGCTCGCTCCTGAAGCTCTACATCCTCATACGGATGGTTCTCACTTGTCCTCTCTTGTCTACCATTCGTTTCTTCTAAAATTAATGAAATAATGAAATGCAGCAGATAAGAGCAATAACGAAGCATTATCAAAACTGAATATCCTAAATTTATATTATTCTTGACAAAATAAGGGTTCCTTCTAACTACATCGAATTTATCTTTAGGATGGTTATTCTTACAACTCTCTGAATGTCCTAAAACCCACTATTGGTTTTAATCTTTTGGCCGAATGCTTCAATCTTATAGGTATAACCTCTGATAAAAGATTCTACATTGTCAAAGAACTAACCAATCTTTTTGGACTGTGTTGCCTGCGCATCTATTTCCCAATATTGTGCAATCCTCAACTTCTGTCTAGCATCAAGACTGCTGTCAAAACAGCAAATTAATGATCTCCACAACTGCAACACAGATAAGGTAGGAATTTGAATGCCTACCTGATTTATATTTTAAGCAAGTAACTTCATATTTTAGAGGCTACGTGTAAGTCTGTTCAAATTGTCATCCATATATACGTACACATACTTAATGAAAAAAGTCTAAAAATATGCATGGGAGTGACTTAGAAGGCCAAAGTGAGAGCCATTTAAATTTATTTCTTCAACATTTATCTTACCCTTGGGTGTCCTATTGTAGCCAGTAACAGAACAAGAATACCCTGTATGGAAAAAAATAGTAACCTCTGAATATCATTAAATATTGTCATCATAATTCTACATTTAACTTGTCCCAGTGAGGAAGGAAAAGGAGACCATATGTAGCTAGTGTAGTAATATCTAGCCACATTCACATGAAAAAAGATGACTTGATGTATTATTGTAGTCATAAATTTAGGTCCTTCAAATTTCATGACTAACGTACTGTACGTACGTACATTAGTAAGCTTTGGATTGTACCCAGTGAATGTCTGACAAAGTAGTTCAAAATGGCCGACAAGTCAAATTCTAGTTCTAGAGATGAAGGATTATCAGCCCTATTGGCATGTAATGTGTTTAACATTATACATCATATACGTATGTACTAGGATTAAATAGAGGTCCATCCTCTTATTAAGATGAAATTCTTTATTTTTAAAACTTAAAATAATGAAAGTCCTGAATGACAAATTACAAATACAATCTTCAAAAAGGTATCTGCTCTTATGTAGATTGAGGTAAATGTACACGACAAATGGACATTGGATTGTATCCATGAATTACAATACCAAAGTGTTCTTATTTCAGAGCTCAGTACCATAATTAAAATTACAGAATCTGACCTGTACTAGACATCCAAGAGAGAATAAAATACTGTAAGTACCACTGCTTGGTCCAACGGAGTTGTTGACGTACACAAGTGCAAATACCCAGGTCACTGTCATGGCAATGTACAGCCAAAAATGGCAAATTACATTGAACACAGCACTATACAAAATATGAAAGAAGTTTCAAAGTTATATATAATACATATATACGTACTGTACTAATAGTGATAGTAGCATAATTGTATGTGCGTATGTACATATCTATGTTTAGCATGGGGCCACATGCTGGGAGGGATGGTAGGTATTATTTTCATTGGTAAAAGAAATACACTTTATATGGAATAATTTGTTAACAAAAGAAACCAAATATTTACATAAGACTATCATAACCTACGTAAACATACTATATATACAAGTACATTGTTCTGTCACTGTATAATATACATACTGTAAAACCCTTAATATTAGCGTGCCATTAATGTTAGCGAAATTAGCAATGCGATATCATTGGCTAACATTTATGGTCACTAAGATGTTTATTATTACGCATGCGCAGTAGTGTGGAGCAAGTATTTACAACAAAACGCTAAATATTATGGACGTAAATATTTAAGGGTTTTACAGTAAGTAGTATGAGTGCAATTAACTTACTTTGGCTTTGAATACATCTTTAGATCATAATTTTCTTTATCATCTTCCGTAAATCTGACAGATGCTCTCTTTAGACAGTAAATAGCTCTCAATACAAGGAAAACATAGATAAATCCAATCTATACAAATAACAAAAAACAATACTAACAATTTTATAATATGCATCCATAAGAAATTGAAGTATTAATAACCCAAACAGCAAGTGATTATGAATTCAAGGACTATGTATTATAAAGATCAAATTTACACTTCACTCTTTGTAACCTTCCTAAAGGTACAAGAAGATTTTAGGTCGATTTATAAATTCATGATTATTATTATTATTATTAAAAAAGATTTTAAGTTAAGGAGAACATTGTACTATTAACTTGGTCTGTGTAAAGTATTAAATAAATTCAAAATATGCAACATACGTACCACAACTGCACCAGCTATGGGCACAATGAAGGCAAATGCAGTTGAATTATTCCACGACAACAGACAGCTATAGAAATCAGACATGGATATAAACATATAAACAAACAGGTCTATATACACTAAATAAACACTACAACACAACATCTGTATATTTCATTTTATATATGGCGTGAGAGTAAGATACTGTATATATAACTCACAATGAGATGTCACCAACACTGTCTCTGATAACAAAGTCAGGTGAGTTAATGGCTCCTGTTACGACTACCGGAAGAGCTGGCAGAACTGGAAAACAAAAAAGAGGACAAACCATTAAAATTCCAAACCAGAGGTAAAATTTACAGGTAATCTCAAATATATACGTACCATGAGTTGACTCTCCTAATGAGAGATAGCTATGGCCAAACAAAATTTATTATAAAGGTACAATCTAAGACTTTATTTTTTTATTCCTAAAGATAATCATAATCAATAAAACACAGCAACAACTTTGTATATAAGAATCAAAGCCCATATATAGCATTACTGATAGAGGTCACCATACCTTTCGCAACTATAATATTTATAAGATGGATTGTGTGGACGTACGTATATATGCATACACTATCAGAGTAGAATATGCATATATTATACTTTGATTTAGAGTCAACTAGATCAAGGTTATACGTACGTACGTAAAATCACACAACTGAATGTGGTGCCACAAATTTCGCTATAGAATCACAATTTATCCTCCGGCATAAAAAGCACTCCAATTTTACACCACCCGCCACATATGCATGTATGTACTGTATCTGCATGTTATGGAGAGAATGCTACTCTTACCCAAGCCAACTAAGAGTATCAATATGTATCCCCAGGGGGGTATGGTGAGGATGGCTTTTGTGAATAGGTAAGCAAGGAGAGCTGTGTCAGTAAATAACCAAAAGAAGGAACTTAGAGCAAAATAGAACACCACGCCAGAGAGAACCTTGCAGGTCATCTGGAAGGGGGAGAATGAGGAAGAGATAATAAATTTAATATGTGTGCAAACAATTGTGGCTCTTTTGTGAGTAAAATGAATCGAAAATGTACTGTAAATCCCTTTATTTAAGCGGAACCAAAAGTTAGCGAAACTGGATTTTACCCCTACATAGCAGAATTTAATATCAGAGACTTACAAAATGCATGGAAGTTTTGTTAGTTAATTACAGTAATAAATAATTACAGTAGTACTCTATTTAGTAGTAATACTATATTTAGTGAACTATAATTTTAGCGGTAAATGTCAAATTATAGCTAATATAGCTAAATTTAAAAGTACGCTAATAATAAGGGATTTACAGTATATGAAAGATTCATCAGCAGTATCCGCCTTATATACACTCATATACTAACTTCTTGAGAGGGAACAGATGAGAAGCCAATAGTAAACACTAATATCGACACCATCATGGAGACAGAAAGACCCATCATGTCTAAGTGACCAGCCTTGAGTATTCCCTTTCTACAGCTATCAAGAAAATAAAGAACTTCACAATCCAACACTTTCAGCCATGTCAAATAAACAAACCTTTTAGTGCATTCATAAACCCACAAGAAGGCAGTGATCAAAGCAGCCAATAGAGCAGCTGCAAACATGATGCCGCCTGCTATGTAAACAAAGAGTGACACGCTGGGTGGAGCCTCCGGTACAGGCTGAAATGAGTAAGCAGTAACAATTGTGACTACCTGTAGTTATTTGTTCTAACTACAAGGATAAACTTACTTCGTCCAAAACAGCAAAGGAGGTCAAATGAAAGCTTTTACAGGTAATGTTTCCATTCCGACTATTAGTGTCTGTCTCAATTCTGAAATCGGACCACATCGTTGCATCATTATCATAGTAGGAGCATACAGGTCTATTCTCACTCATCTGTGGAAAGATTAAACTTTCAATTTGAGATGTACATAATCTACTAAATATGCATCTCACCAAGTTAAAATCAATAATGACTGGTTCATTAAATGGAGTAGTGACTTTGTTGTCACCCTTTTCAATCACTATGGATAGGACTGGGCTGGCAATCGTAGGGTCTTGGATCAAATCCTTGAGTGTAGGAAGCAGCATCAATGTCAATGAAGTATCTTCACCATAGTCATCCAAAACTATGGCTGGAATAGTGACTTTGATTCCATCTATTATCATGGTCAGATCCGATCTTGATGAGATTGGTATGGATTTGGTGTTGTTATGAGAGTGTATTTTAATATCTAAGACCAAAAAATTGAAATCATCATGTTAAAATGGTTAATGATTGTAAGAGATTAAATAAGTAGAAAAGAAAGCTAAGATTTGGTGGGTTTAAAGGAAGATAGAAGTGGTCAGAGCTGAAATTACGAGAGGAAGACTTCCTGATGAATTGCATTTGAAAGTGGGTGCAAGAGTTGTAGTAAGACGAACATAAATGTTCAACGAGGTTGGGTAAATGGCACAATTGCTCAAATTATTTCATTTGCCACAAATTGTATTGTATTGTGTCAAAAAATGAAAATTGGTAAATTAAAATATCTGTGACACGTACTCTGTATACTTACAAATGTTTGTTTGTTCAGTCTCAAAATCCATCTCTTCATCTTTAATTCTTTCAACCACAATTGAATTAATCACTTCTAAAACATTGACTAGTTCTATGGGACCATTATCAGTGTCGACCTACAAATATAGAAGAGGTTATACTGCTAAAATCGAAGCAGTGATATTCCAGAACTTCTAAATAAGATAATCTATCGGTTACAGTTGGTTAGTGATTAATGTTTAGTGCACAAGATAATTTAGAGATAGTTAATTGGCTCAATGATATTAAATTAGAGTCAGACATTTTCACACTTATCATTCTTATACTTATCAAATAGAGATTAAAGGAGAAGTACCCATATATAATGATCACTATATCACTATTACATTTATATCACATTACTGGTAAATTAACTGATGATAGTGTGTTTTAAGGCCTATTTTGAGCAATAGGTTTGTGATAGCATCAAATAAAGCTTTACAATTCGTCTGTGTTTGGAGTTAATTCTGAAATTCAGTAAATATTGGTGTAGCCATCAAGAGTTATTTAATCTCCAGTAGTGAGCAAAAATCTTATCTTGGCTGGCGTACCAAAGTGCTATTATAATGGTAACCAGTGATCAGTTATTCATCAGAGATTTTACACAAGATTAGTGCAGTTAACTTCCTTACGTAGTTTATACGTATATACCTAATACTATACATATACGTACGTACGTATGTATAATACTCTATATGTTCATTTATTGCTGAAGAAGACCTAAGGGTCGAAACATCCTAATTCTTTGATTAATAATAAGTGTTGCTGATGCTCAACCAATACTATTTATATACATTATATACAGCATATACATATATTATTATATACATAATTATACTATGAATAAAGGGAGTTAATTACACGAGGCATGTGCAAAGGCTATATGATGATAAACCAATTTAATAGGACTTCGGTCCCCCAGCCAAGATTAGATTGTGGTCACTTGCTGGTTTGGCATAATAACTTCCAGTGAATTTGTTTATCATCATAATTATACTATATACATATGCATCAGTGGTACTTATTAAGTGCCTTCACATGTGATGCTGGAATAGCTACAAGTGCCTGTCACACTGGTAGTTTTACCTCTATCTACGTACCTCTTCCCATTTGTCCATTAGCTCACTATCAACTAACACTGAAGTAGTATTATAAATGTCCTACAGAAGCATACAGAATGACGATAAGAACCACTAGATTAGTAATAACAATACAGACGGTACAGAGGATAGATCAATAACAGTACTCCTTTATAAACTTAACAATGATTTAGCTGATCATACTACACTGAGTGTGACTAACTTTTACAAAGGTTATGAAATCTGAAGTGTTCCGCTTGAATCGGTTTGGCAACAATCTAAATATCAGTTAAAGAAGAGATGGAGTTAAGTGTTAATCATACACAGCTGTCTGGCCCAGTGGAGAAGAGAAGTACAAGGAGAATTGTGTCCTCATCCAAAGCTCTCACTAGGTTTAGTTTCCTATAGGTCTTTACTCTAAAGTAGATGTACGTACGTAAGAAAAATGGTGTGTTTGATTATTCATATAGCTGGTGAACTAAGAATAAAACAATAACTTCACTAAACTTTTCAAGGTGTGGACACTTTTAAAGGCAAAATTATATATGTTACTGGGGAAAATCCTCAAGTATCTATCCTACATATTTCCAGATAACTTGAATAAGCATCTTTGTCCCAGCTATTGTAATGGTAACCAGTGATCAGTTATTCATCACAGACGTTACACAAGCAAAGTGCAGTTAACTTCCTTAGCTTATATATACATACATTTATGACTGCATGTTCTACAGCTAACTCACTTTGAGATGTTTGATGTTAAATCAATTCCAAATTTGATGTCTGCTGGTGTAAATATATTTACATCTGCACTTGACACAATTGCTGTAACATTCTTTACAAAATCAGATAATTCAGGATCGGTGACATTTCCTGACGGAGGGTTATCTACAAACTATAGAGAAAGAGAGAAGCACATGTTTACACATACGAACATACCACAATCAATTAAAACACATAAACAAAGTGAGACATGTAATACAACACATACATATACGTACATACATTGTACCAGGGAAAGGCAAAAGATAGCATGAAACTGTATCTACAGTGTTCTACGTAAGTGTAGGGAATAATGCAAAACATATGGTTTTCTTGAAGACATCATAAATTGTACATAACAAAGTTGTATTGCTCATTTAAGTATAAGAGGCGTGTCTAAGGTTCCCTGTATATATGTAAGTATAACTATAAGAGGCGTGTCTAAGGTTCCCTGTATATACGTAAGTATAACTATAAGAAGAGGTGTGTCTAAGGTTCCCTATATATAAGTATATATATATACGTATAAGTATAAAAGAGTCATCATCAAAGAGCTGAATACAAGGGGTGAAAAATATTGCATTCCAATATATGAATAATCAAAGTGATAATCAAAATTAAAATCATTCTCAAACATAATTAATAGGGAAAACAAGAAGGAAGCAATTGCTGGAAATCTATCCCAGAATATAGCTGGTTATGACCACCAGTGCTCTGCCACTGAGCTACATTTGCAGTGCTCCCTTCATGTCAGACTTGCTATCAGACGTACCACTCTCCTGCAGCTGTTCAGGTCAGGCTCTTCCCATTTCCCGTCCAAATTGCACTTTCTGGTTGCTCTACCTCTTGGACACTTTATAGTATTAATTTCTCCTGGCAACGTGCTCTGCCACTCCAATCCCTTGGCCACATCACGAGGGCATGAAGTTCCAACAGGTGGCAACGTAGGCATATCACAATACATGTAGATCTTAGTCAAAGGTAACAGAGCATCTCCCAATGCTAAAACCTAGAACAACAAATGGAAATAATTCTGATTTTCATGGACAATTTCTTAGCAATTTGCTAAAAAAAGCCAGATTAGTATCTTGTTGGAAAAGTAATTTATGTATTCCATTACTTTTATTAAATACAGCATGTACTATATATAAGATATATAGTACATATATTTAAATATACCATGTACTATAATATGAACAATATATCTTAGACACATATACATGTATACTCACAGATATATCCACTCCATAGGTTCTTTGAATTAAGATTATAGTTGCTGTTATACCAATGCCTTGAAACTGAACTGTTGCATTTCCAGTATATTTATCATTAATCTGTATATTAAAAGCAGTAACATCCGCCAGAACTCCAACTGCATAAGGGTCTTCACATGGGTAGAGTGTGATGTTTAGATTTATGGGTATACGACCAAGAGAAACAGCAATTAAACTACAATGTAGAGTGATGCAGTCTTCAGATATATCACAATCTCCAGAAACTTCACTAGCTTCGCTAAATGTATTAGAAATAGTCTCCAATGAATCACACATGTCCTCTTTCGGGTCAGGAGTAGGAGATGGTGTGACTGATGTACCTAAATACAAACACAATAGGAGTACTTGAGGAAGTGGATGGTGTAGCTGATGATGTGGAGGGTGTAGCTGAGGAAGTGGAGGGTGTAGCTGAGGATGTGGAGGGTGCAGTTGAGGACGTGATGGGCTTACCTGAGGATGTGGAGGGTGTAGCTGAGGATGTGGAGGGTGTAGCTGAGGATGTGGAGGGTGTAGCTGAGGATGTGGAGGGTGTAGCTGATGATGTGATGGGAAAAATATCACCGCAAAACATGAAAATTCTTGAAGATGGCAAAACAGGAAGATCAAGTCCTAATAATGGTACTGTCACTGTAACCTGAAGCAACATACAATGAAAGTAACTACATAATTCTGTACTTCCATGTTGACTGCCAATTACTGAACAAACAATATTCAACTATAAAAAGGATTAAAGTTCTTTTACTATTACACAGTCACATGATATCAGTGTATACGGATCAAATCTAATAAAAGTATACAAATTTTACAGACAATACCTACATATAGACATTACCACAATTTAACAACTAAGGCAATTTTAAGCATGATTTGATGCTTAGCAGTAGATTAATTGACTAAATCACAATATATTCTAAGATTGATAGCAAGACATACAAAAGATAAAACAATTAGGACTACCAAAAGATTTTGGTCTTGCAAACATTTCCTCCATTACCACAGAACATTTATATACTTAAGGCAACTAACTAGAGGTAATGCACTGACCCAGTGGAGTGGAGCAAAAGAAGAAAGAGAAGACTCCTGTGTCCTGATACAAAACTCTCACCAGGTTTAGTCCCATATAGGCTTTTTAATATATTACAGAATAGACACAGCATGTAGGAAAGTGGTGTACTATATTATTCATTGAATATGGCCATCATGCCTTGCAATCCACATAGGAGTCTAAAGGAGTCTATTTTTTTCTCTATAAAACTACATGGGGACACTTTGCATTTCACTTACTGCAGGAACTCTGCAATATACGATACTGTTTATGAATTTGAATCTCTAATATGATGATGACTATTGATAAAAAGTTAAAGCTATGTATGTATACCAGAAGTACACATAGTCTATATAAAGCCCATCATACTAGTTTCCACTAACCTCCACATCTATAAAACCACTTCCTTGTGAAATGGAAATGTCAGCTATAGCTCGCTGTCCAATAACTGTTAGGCTCAAAGTTGTGTCATTCTTAAAGACGTCATCAATTATTGTACCAAGTGGACCACCATTAACAAAGATAGCTATCCCATAAGGCTCCTCACATGGCAACAAGGTCATTGTCATGGATATAGGAAATCTTAAATAGGTCATATTACATTCTAGTACGGTACAATCGTCATTTTTGCTACATCTTCCACTGAGTTCAGAGTTAGCAAGTTTGTCAGAAATGTCGTCTAAGGAATTACACATGTCTTCTTTTGATACTGAAATTGGAGAAGATGTTGGTAAGATGGTTCTGGATGGTGAAGGCTGTGTTGTAGCTAGTGTAAGAGAGGGTGTGGGTGAGGTTGGGGAGGGTGGTACAGTAGTCAGTCCTGTGTCAGCAGTTGGAAGAATTATTATATCTGTTAGATCAATTGAGTCTGTTGCAAGATCAGATGATGGTTGAGGCATTTCTGAAGCTGAGGATATGGAGGGTGTAGCTGAGGATGTGGAGGGTGTAGCTGAGGATGTGATGGGTGTAGCTGAGGATGTGGAGGGTGTAGCTGAGGATGTGGAGGGTGTAGCTGAGGATGTGATGGGTGTAGCTGAGGATGTGGAGGGTGTAGCTGAGGATGTGATGGGCATTTCACAGAACATGAAAATTCTTGAAGATGGCAAAACAGGAAGTACCAGGTTTAATGATGGTACTCTCACTGTAACCTGAAGCAAAATATAATGAAAAATGCCATGTTGACTTAAATTAAATCTAAAAATAGATTCACTATCAAATGCAACTATTGGTAGATTATATTACAATTAGCATCTCAAATGACTTACAACTTGTAACTGATCTTTATACACCGTATTGATAAATAATAAGTAAAAGTTTCATTAAAGGTAACATATAAAAAGATTTAATTTTAATGAATACAAGTGTCAAGAAAACAACATCAAAAACAGAATGGAACCAAGGCATCTTATATGCTCTTTACTTATTATCAAATTAAAGGGTCACCTATTTAGTAAACTATAGTCAGTACTACTGCAGATTAGGTTCATATAAAGTCCATCATACTAATTTCCACTAACCTCCTCATCTATGAAACCACTTCCTTGTGAAATGGAAATCTCAGCTATAGCTTGCTGTCCAATAACTGTTAGGTTCAAAGTAGTGTCATTCTTAAAGACGTCATCAATTATTGTACCAAGTGGACCACCATTAACAAAGATAGCTATCCCATAAGGCTCCTCACATGGCAACAAGGTCATTGTCATGGATATAGGAAATCTTAAATAGGTCATATTACATTCTAGTACGGTACAATCGTCATTTTTGCTACATCTTCCACTGAGTTCAGAGTTAGCAAGTTTGTCAGAAATGTCGTCTAAGGAATTACACATGTCTTCTTTTGATACTGAAATTGGAGAAGATGTTGGTAAGATGGTTCTGGATGGTGAAGGCTGTGTTGTAGCTAGTGTAAGAGAGGGTGTGGGTGAGGTTGGGGAGGGTGGTACAGCAGTCAGTCCTGTGTCAGCAGTTGGAAGAATTATTATATCTGTTAGATCAATTGAGTCTGTTGCAAGATCAGATGATGGTTGAGGCATTTCTGAAGCTGAGGATATGGAGGGTGTAGCTGAGGATGTGGAGGGTGTAGCTGAGGATATGGAGGGTGTAGCTGAGGATGTGGAGGGTGTAGCTGAGGATGTGATGGGTGTAGCTGAGGATGTGATGGGCATTTCACAGAACATGAAAATTCTTGAAGATGGCAAAACAGGAAGTACCAGGTTTAATGATGGTACTCTCACTGTAACCTGAAGCAAAATATAATGAAAAATGCCATGTTGACTTAAATTAAATCTAAAAACAGATTCACTATCAAATGCAACTATTGGTAGATTATATTACAATTAGCATCTCAAATGACTTACAACTTGTAACTGATCTTTATACACCGTATTGATAAATAATAAGTAAAAGTTTCATTAAAGGTAACATATAAAAAGATTTAATTTTAATGAATACAAGTGTCAAGAAAACAACATCAAAAACAGAATGGAACCAAGGCATCTTATATGCTCTTTACTTATTATCAAATTAAAGGGTCACCTATTTAGTAAACTATAGTCAGTACTACTGCAGATTAGGTTCATATAAAGTCCATCATACTAATTTCCACTAACCTCCTCATCTATGAAACCACTTCCTTGTGAAATGGAAATCTCAGCTATAGCTCGCTGTCCAGCAACTGTTAGGCTCAAAGTTGTGTCATTCTTAAAGACGCCATCAATTATTGTACCAAGTGTATCACCACCATTAACAAAGATAGCTATCCCATAAGGCTCCTCACATGGCAACAAGGTCATTGTCATGGATATAGGAAAGACTAAATAGGTCATATCACATTCTAGTACAGTACAATCTTCACTTTTGCTACATCCTGCATTGAGTTCAGAGTTGGCAAGTTTGTCAGAAATGGCATCTAAGGAATTACACATGTCTTCTTTTGATACTGAAATTGGAGAAGATGTTGGTGAGATGGTTCCAGATGGTAAAGGCTGTGATGTAGCTAGAGTAAGAGAAGGTGTGGGTGAGGTTGGGGAGGATGGTACAGCAGTCAGTCCTGTATCAGCAGTTGGAAGAATTATTACAATTGAATCTGTTGCAAGATCAGATGATGGTTGAGGCATTTCTGAAGCTGAGGATATGGAGGATGTAGCATATGAAATACTGCCAGAAGGTATATTGTTAAAGGCCTCTTTATGTTGCAAAAGACCTCATATATACATGTTATGTTTGAAATGATACACTAGTAGTAAATATATAGCAAATAAACACATATAAAAGAAATTAGACCAATTACGTGATCATTTTCTATATATTCTGTCAGTTTAGGTGAGCTTTATGAACACTTTGCCACTTTATGTTTCTTTGCTGTGGTTAGGAGGGTGACCCGGAAAGGACCACCTTCACGCCTGCAGTAGTAACAGTCTAATGTATGGCTGTACAGAATGCACTCACATGGGGTCGGAGGGTATTCTGTGATACATGCCATAGTAATGTTGACGGCTCTTAGAAGGGTGACATTGCCCAATCCTTCTCTGGAAATCACAATCTACAAAATCAACAAGTTGGCAATAAGCACATCATTACATACCAAATTAGAACATCTAGATGATACATAGGAATTTCTACCAACTGCATCAAACTTAATCTTCCAGATGGTTAATCTTTTGGCTTTAGATGCTCACAAAGATGCAGACTTAATAATTATTTGAGGAAGTATTCATCACATTATGGATGCTATTAATTCAAATCCTTTTATCAAGTCCAAAATCAACCAAATTATTATTCCTAATGCTCAATAATGACTTGATTTGCTAGCATACGTACATAAATGAATGAATCCTTTGAATATACGTATGTGAGAGGGCACATTTACAAGTTCTTGCTAGTTATGAATCAGTTGAATAAATCAAAGTTAATTAAATAAGTGCTTAGCATTCAATACGCTTAGGTATCAGTTCTAATTAAGTATGATACAGTAAATTGTTGTTAATATATACAAATGGTAAATCCACCACCCTCAGGGATACATATAAGAATCATGGGGAGATACATACCGAAGTTTCAATTCCTGTTTCATGTTCGATAATCGGAGTGAAGACCTCTGTGTCAGTATTATTAACCACAACTGTATAGGAATGATTTCCTTGAAATAAGATCTCATCAATATCAGTTATATTTGGGCCTTCCATTTTGAGGTGGTAGAAAAATGGCCGCTGACATGGATATAGTTCCATTCTGAAATAGTTGATATACTGGTTTCCAAACTTAGAATTGCATGTCAAAACCAAGCAGTCTTTGCTAATGTCACAGTGCTCAGTCATGTTGAGAGAATCTCTCACAGCAGACAAAGAATTGCACATCATCTCCATGGTAACATTAGGGAGACTCCCTGCAGCTTGAATGCAATCCATGTGTATGGTGGCACTGTCTATGAGCATTTCTGGTGTGCCTTCGAGCATTATTGCAAGCTGAGGTACAAGAATACAAATCATAGCAATATCATTTATCATATCTTGACATCTTATAATTTAACATATACATACGTACGTATGTAATATAAGTATTACTTTGAATGTGCTAAATTTGTTAAAATTAGTACCTAATAAAATAAGTAGCCTCAAAGTAACTAAAGTAAGAATTCATGTCAATATGTAGCCACGTAGGTACATACGTATATGTGAAGGACTAAATATATAACTGCATATCATGTCTATACTGGGAAATATATGTACTTATATTAAAATGACAAATGTTATATTCACAATCACTTTTCAAGGCATTAAAAACTACCATAAGTATGGTACACAAAGAAAAATTTTTACATTCCTGCTGAGGAACTTTCTAGGAAAAATGAGGAACTTCCTCGGCCGCTTTAAAGTTCCTCATTTTTCCTCTGAAAACATCCTCAAAATTGCTTTAACAGTTACTGATTGGAATTTGGCAAGCATAAGGTGTAAATCTGAATATGTATATACAGTATATAATAATAGGATTATTATTCCTTAAATTACCTCAATTGAGCCTGAAAACATCTTTGAAGAATGTGACCGGTTTTATTATTGCGTTAATGTACATACATTTAATAATCACCTCTAAAACTGCCTCAAAATTTCCTCTTAAAAAGTTCCTTCAAGGAAAAAAACTGTTTCTAGAGCACTTCAGAAACTTTAAAAATAACTTCCGAGGAACTTCCTTGAGGAATGTAAAGATTTTTCTCTGTGCACTGTATGTACCGCATAGCAGGAAAATTTGGCGGGCAATATATTTGACGAAATGCCCGATTTTAGCATTTGGTGAGTTTTATATTTGGCGGATTGCCCTGTAATGTACCATTACGTTCAAAATCGATAGCTGCATTCACAAATTTGGCAAAGAATTAAATTTGGTAAGCTTCAAACTACTCGCCAAATCGCCAAATTTAAGTCCTCGCCAAATTTCCCCGCTATATGGTATGTACATAAATTGACTTTAACATTATCATAAACAGGCAATTTGAGCTAAAAAAACTCATGGGGCTACTGCACCCTGCACTCAAATTACTTGGCCACTTCGTTTGGCTTAAAGGCATAATCTTAACAATTCTGACCCTTAAATATCCCCAAAATTGTAAAGAAGAGCTGAAAAAGGAAACAAACTTAAAGTTACCAAATGCCATTTGCAAATACATATAAATTATTATAATAACTGTATATTATTATATCACCATAATATAATACATATATATGAGACAAACAAAAGAATGAAAACAATAAAAATACAAACAACTTACCGCAATATCAATCACAAATATTCTTGGAAAAACTCCAAAAACAACGTCACCATTATCTATATCAACACTGGTACTCTGCTGAAAAATGCTGTCGAATTGTACAGTTCCGTTGATACTCAACTTCAGCCCAAGTGAGGTCAACCTGGTACACGGAGCTGCACTCAGTATGAACTCCACATCTAAAGAGTCAACCAATGTCTTACAAGTAAGAGTGAGGTTCTTTGGGTCAGTGCCCAAGACACACTCCATGGTGTCATCATTCAGTCTGTCTCTCAGTCTCTCCAAGGACTGATAAGTACCAATCTGACCACCTGAAAATGATGAAAGAGAATAACCAAAAAGTGTGGAAAATGGTGAAATACACTTTACTTTCTTTCTTGGAAACATAGCTATTTGTAACAAAACAAAACCTCATCTTAACATAGCATAAGATATAATAGGTAACATAGAGTAGGTATTTACAAATGCATGCCAAGGAATCAAGATAAAGAAAAAGACAAAGACTCCCAGGATCACTGATGAAGGATGGAATTCCCAGATACAGCTGTCTGGCCCAGTGGAGATGAAAGAGAGGAAAAGAAGAAAGAAAAGACTCCTGTATCTTCATCCAAAGCTCTCTTCAGGTTTAGTTCCCCTATAGGCTCTTTAACAGAATAGGCACAACATGTAGGAAAATGATGTATTAGATTTTTCATGTGAAATAGAATAATATCTTATGTTCTAGCTCCATTTTTAAAGTCATTACGAGAAGGATATAAAGGAAGCTTACGTATATTTTTATCATTTTATTCGTGCTTCTTAAGGCATAGAAAACGGCAGAGAAAAGGAAGCAAACTTAGGATTACCAAACGCTGCTGTTTGCAATTACGTATACACAAAGTTCTATACGTACATGCATTATCCCTATATACCTCACATATTTGTCTAACTACATTTATTCCTGCCAATTAAATATCATTTTTTCACACACTATATTTGTAGAAAACACAAAGTGAACTATGTGGGTACTATTACTGCTGAGATAGAGTATAATTAAATCATATACTTATAACCACATGCAATGGATACACATACAATCACTTGTACATATATAGGATATACCTATGTAGATGATTATTTACTAATGAAGTGATAATCAAACCACAAGTAATCATTAAGTAGAGGAAAAAACAGAAAATAAGCAATTGCTGGGAATGTTTTGACAACCAGAGCTCCACTACTGAGCTACAAGTGCCACAGCAATACTCTGTTCAAGATGAAATGATACATCAGTTTGTATAGTATTTTCTCTAAACAGTGCAGTAAACGTTAGGATTATATACAAGGAGCCCACGAGTGCAATTGCTATGACTAAAGATCTAATTAAAGAGAAAATGGAATGTTTAATAAAAATTTAATAGCATAAGCTTCAATTAGTAATTTGTTATATACATGAAAACTGATGCATATGTAAATACATTGAAAGTGGCCAAATTAGGTAGCCATTGATTATCTAATTCTTAAATTAGCAGATAACAGATGAAATACATTATCAATTGCCAATCAAACAGAGAACTAATTGTACAATTCCTGTGCCATTAAACTATACAATTAAAGACTATATGCCTTCCATATAAGGATATATTGACTTGCTAAATTACATATGAAATTACTCAGCAGATATATTTTATATATCAACTCATTACATGTACGTATAAAATTAACTGTGAAACATCAATAGCTGATGCTCTCCATATCAATTTCACCACCCTCTAACCACTTAAGCGGTATATTGTTATTCAATGACTAAACAACCAAATTGTGTACCGATATACGTAGCTGAAAGTGAAAGTGACATTCAGATGTACAATAATATTATGTAGTTGACAGTTTATGGTTTACAGGCAGCTTCAGGAAATGGAAGGAATGGTAACTACTGTTACCTTAGAAAGCCAAAGGTAGATTACAAGATATACCATCAGTCAACCAGGGCAAATAAAAGATATATCAAGGTATGTTTATCACTTTCCAGATATTTCAATAGCAATCCCTGCTTTGTAACTAAATATAACAGAATAGGCATAGCATGTAGGAAAATGGTATCTCAGATTTTTAATGGATATTCATAGAAACATTAAGCCAATTAGTGTACTGCTAATTGATTTGAATTCAATGTGTTTGGATAAGTGAAAACAACATAACAAACAAAATGGCTGCTGTTACAATCGCTGTTCAGGTAATCGAGGGTCCAGTTAATCAAGGTAAAGATAATCAAAGAAGTTCTGTACTGACAAATTATACTACGAATGTAGTTGTATTCTCATTCGTAGGTACAAACGTAGCCCTACAATTAATAAGTCACACAGGAATAACATGGAGTTGCACTCCTAAACACTGTAGCAGTTAATAAATGAAGTCTTTGCATAATATACAATTAATGTTTCGGATAATTGGTACATATTGAAGGAGCGAGTTGCCTACGTAGGGTCACAGAATGAAGAGGAAATGTTTTACTTGATATCTGCTAAACAGTAACAAATGACTATTAGATTCAACAGATTGAAAGAAAATGTGCTAAAGTTCACTTGGACAGAAATAGAAAGGTAAAAATGTACGTCGGATAACTAATCTATTAAAAAGAATAATAATTAGAATAAAAGATTATGAATACTGAAAATAGCAAGGTGAAAATGTTATAAGGAGATACGTACGTACTTATAAAGGAGAATTATCAAAACACCACCAACAGTATCTTTTCTATTCTTATACCTACGTAGGTACAGTCTACAGAGACTATAAAACTTTAGAAGAAGATGCAGCTCTCATATCCTTCTCCTCCACTTGGCCACAACAGTTTACCAACACTTTCATACGTATGTAGTGTTTCCTGATATACATATATACGTACATATACGTATAGAATAAGGTATTGATGGTATAGTCGTGTTATTGGCTCAGTGGTAGAGTAGGCTAAATTCCCAACATTGCCTGCACTCCATAATGAAACAGTTGTGGTTCAATTACCACTTCAATTATTCATATACGTATATACACATGGCAGGTAGACACTGCTCCAATGACACATACTACAGTAAACCTAGTAAGAGCTTTGGATGAGGATACAAGAGTTTTCTCCTTCTACTCTTCTTCTCCACTGGGCCTTATGTGCAACAGAATGGAGCTCCAAAGGACCTAGATTCCCAACATTATCACTTCAGTTCCAAAGGACCTAGATTCCCAACATTATCACTTCAGTTCCAAAGGACCTAGATTCCCAACATTATCACTTCCGTTCCAAAGGACCTCGATTCCCAACATTATCACTTCAGTTCCAAAGGACCTAGATTCCCAACATTATCACTTCAGTTCCAAAGGACCTAGATGGGTAGGGCCAACATCAGAGGAATGCAACATATTATAATTCTACAGATGAACATTAGCGGAGTAGCTCAAGTGACAGAACACGCCTCCTTTCCTCAGACACAGACAACCAGTAGCCTCAGGGAGCTGGTCATGTGACCTTGAACACAACTGTTTACCTCTTAGTCTGACAGGGTGGTATCTAGGAAGAAGGAAGAAGATTTGGAGGGAGGGAGATCTATAGTACCTGTAGACATGTCTCCCATGAGTTCTAGGGCATGGTCCCCAGGAATTTTGATTTCAGGCCCTTTCTAATTGATTGTAATGCAATCTGAGAGATAACTATCGTATTTTGGAATACAATTTCCTAATTAAGTTAGTTAATAATTAGTTACAGTTAAAAATTACTTATCCAGTAAATAAGACCCATGAAAGGAAGCGAAAAAGAGAGAGGAGTTGGAAAGTGACGTACGTAGTTCTTCCTGTGTCTCGATATGTACTACCTAACTCATAATATGTAGACATACGTACGTCTACTGATAGGCCAGAGATTTCTCTATGAATTGACAACCTTCTGGGGAGAAAGCTGTAGAGTTTGGTGGAGAAGTTCCTCCCACTAGATTAAACTCTACCATATGGTTCCAAACATCATTCAGAAGCTGTTTACATATATACGTACATACTGTAGGTTCATGTTAACCTTTCATTATGTTTACATATGCAGCATTCCTAAATAAACTGTTGTATATAGAGCAATGCTTTCTGAACTTAACCAGTCATGCAGGCTAATTCAGAGAGAAAGTTTTACATCTACAATACTGAATGCATCCTATATACACGTACGTACCAGATAACCTATGTATTAAAAATTTCCAATTGCATTCATACTAGTCTTCAGTTGAGCAATCAGCAACAAAATTCAATGAACAGAAAGTACAGACCAGCAGGACATTAATATTCACTGTTCCTTCCCACGACAACATCAATAACACATGTCAAAACTTTTTTATTTAAAGTGGTCCCTTTAGTAAACTCTTCACCATTTAGCTGATGAAGGCCTACAGGTCGAAATGTTCCATTTTGTTGTTAAGAATATCACTCAGTACCTCATATAGTAAACAGAGTTAAAAACCTCATGATTGATTGATTTTTCTGTAAGAGTTCTATTTTAGAAGCCTCATGCAAGTAAGTCATACATATATAATAACATTGGAGTACAACACAACAGAGTTAGAGGTCTGCATTGTATTACAAAATAGAAACAGAAACATAAATATTACAATACACGTTCACACATACATAAAAGTTTCACATAACAACTGGTCAAAATGTACGTAATCACATTCTACAAAGTGTAGAATAATCCAAATATATTTTTAGATGATGCAAACCATCTAATTAGAATGCGGGAGGTAATAATGATGAGCATAGTGATTAAAAAATATGTCACTGCAACTGCCAATCAGATGGTACGTACCTTGCGTCTAATAGCCATGCCTCAATTACAGAAGTCCTCAAACCTCACCTTAATTACAGAAGTCCTCTAACCCCTATTCTACGTACCTCTACAGTAGCTGTATAGTTTCAGAAGTTATTTCTAAAACTGAGACTGTTTCAAAGCCGATATGTAATACTTATAAAACTTTATCTTGTATTCACATGTTATATCTAGTCTTGATAGATTACATGTCTAATTTCCAAGACATTGCAATGGTGCTGCAGGTCTACACTGATAAATACATCAAATGGATCACATCACCATTCCTCCACATCAAAGGAATACTATATCCCAGGAAACCATAAAAGAAAAGAGTGGGAGGGTTGCCATGACTACCACTTAATAAAAGTCTGGCTTAATGTACAAATTTGTCATCAAATAATCTTTCTAATCATCAAGAATTCCCACAAAATTGGTCTTAATGAATGAACAGGTGTAACCAATAATATAGAGTCATTACAAACTGTCTTTAGTATATTACTTCTGATGTTAGCCTATACTTGCACAATGAGATGCTTTACAATGGTCCATCTCCACCAATCAAGCTGGTGTATTAATGAGAATGTCACCTCACATGATCAAGCTGGTGTATTAACGAGAATGTCACCTCACATGATCAAGCTGGTGTATTAACGAGAATGCCACCTCACATGATCAAGCTGGTGTATTAACGAGAATGCCACCTCACATGATCAAGCTGGTGTATTAACGAGAATGTCACCTCACATGATCAAGGCATGAAGACACTCAAGAGCACTCAACTTAAGGCAAAGCCGTGATACTCCTAACATTTCATGAGGGCAGGATCCATGGCAAATAGGTTGCTGCTATATGTTAAGTAATATTTAAGAACAACCAGTATGTCTTCTGTTAATGTTTGATATGCAGTCTACTAATGACATCCATATTAGTACAGAGTATATACAAGGGCCCACACCTTTCAGTCAAAACACACAACCAACCATAATTAATCCCATTTTGCTTTTAGGGGGCTTCCCCTTAATAATATTTTGCCCCTCCCCCTTCCACCTTGAGACAGTTTGCCCTCCCCCTTCCACCTTGAAGACAGTTTGCCCCTCCCCCTTCCACCTTGAAGACAGTTTGCCCCTCCCCCTTCCACCTTGAAGACAGTTTGCCCCTCCCCCTTCCACCTTGAAAAAAGTCAAATTGTTAATTTTTAATTAGCAAACAAACATATTGAACTAGGTAGCCCTCTATATTGCTCCTAGGTATATTGCATCTTGCCTGCCTTATTTGGTCTCACATATTTACCAACAACAAAGTTGAGAAAAGTTAGCTAAAAATGGGAAACTTTGAATTCTGAAATATTTGTGTCAAGAAAAATATAACAAAAGTGTCTCAAACCTGTAAATTCTGTAGTTGTGATTGGTGCTACATTCTGTGTGATGGTAGGAGCTAACGTTAAGTATGTATGCGCACAGAGGACATTGTATGCCTATGTAAACAAGAAAGCTATGTTTAGTGCAGGGTCCATTTTTAATAGCAAATGTATTGAACTAGGTCACTCACTCAAAATCTTATTTAGTACCCTTCCCTTGTGATATTTTCTATAGAAACCCTCCATGAGTTTACTTGAATATGATGGTATCACACTATTATACTCACTACTTGGGTATGTATAGCCTTTAAGATTAACTGAGTATGAACTTTAGACAAGGGAGTACAGTACAGGGAGTATACCAAGTGAGTAAACAAGAAACATCTGTTCAGTGGTTCTGCTCTACCCTGCCACTGCTTCTGGGAATACCAGCCTTTACCTTAGAAGATGATATTGTGCAATAACCACGCAAGGACTTAAAGAAAGAGAAGACAAAGACTCCCAGGGTCACTGATGAAGGTAGAGGATTCCCAGAAACAGCTGTCTGGCCCAGTGGATAAGAAGAAGAAGTAGAAAGACTCTTGTATCTTCATCCAAAGCTCTCACCAGGTTTAGTTTCCTGTAGGCCTTTTACTTTAACATACAGATGTAGCATGTTGACAAAGAGTGTGTTTGATTATTCAAGACTTTGGATGGCTTTGGATGAAGACAAAGCATTCATTTTGCTTCTCTGTAATTTGAGAAATATAGCTGTACTGGAAACTCCAATCTTCATTAGAGTCAATTAGAGTCAAATCTTCTGCATGGTTATCTTTGATATATTTTTACATATTGCTTGAGTACAATTGTAAAATAATCATTGTAACAATAAGTATAATATTACAGACAGCACAGGTAATTCTATTAACTATAAAGGTAATCTAATTAGGAAACACTATATTTAGAAAAGAATGGGCAATATTTAGACTTTCTAGATTTATGACTTATTCATAAACTTTCATAAAGATTAATATCCCAAGTTTTAGGAAGTCACCCCACATAATTCCTACAAGTCACACCACTCGGTTCAAACGGTCACCTGATTTATACAATTACACATCGGCCCACTGCTTAAAAATATGGTGGTCAATAGAGCTTCTGTTGTTAATATTATATACACAACCGTCATAGCCACTGTCCATGAACGTTTCCCACAGCCATCAGATGCACTCTGCTTCGCACATTTCAGTAATTACGTAGCCACTATTTAATATTGCTAAAAGAAAAGGTCATAGCCGATGATGTAAAGGATACCCAGCTACCAAGCCTTACAATTGTTAGTGGTTGATCTGTAATATGTAAACATATATCTACGTACCTCAAGAACCAATCATGACCTTTCAGGTAAAGCGGGGTTATTTGGAACAGACCTTATTTAACTAGACCTAGCTGAACACAGGGGCCTAGGTAGCATACTTCAGAATGAACACTTGCTTGCCTTTAAATAGGCTGCATCAACAGCGCTCGTCTTGCTGTTAGAAGGTAAAGGAAAGCTTTGTTCCAGTTACCCTCCTGTCGTTCCACTTTACCCTACACCTTTAATCACTCTTTTCGACCGTTACAGACATAGGACAAATGCTCAGGCGCAGATATCGCTTACTATGTTGCTGCTACAAGAAGCCCAAGGTATTCATGGAAGTACTAAGAACATCATCTATTCCAAATTGTTAATTAGCTAAGGGAAAGTTAGCTCAACAAAAACAGGACTTGCCGATATAAACCTCGTCTCAAAATGGCCGGTGTGTGTAGTCATAAATTATCTGGTAGTCTAGACTGTCTATGGTTTAACAAATAAGTAGTAGATACAACAGCTGCGAGAATACACGTACTGGTCTAGCAATGCATACATAATACAGTACTACCAACTTACGTGTAACGTGAAGGAGATTAAACGCGGCCAGGAATAACAGAACTAGCGTTGTGCACGACATTACTTTCCCTAAGGACAATCTGCGATCGCCAGAACTTGTTGGGATTGTGTAAAACCTTGTGCACGTATTATCAGAACATAAAGCAGTGGTTTTGTCAGCATGCAAGTCACGCTACCGTCTTCCGGTTTCCGATTCTGCTTACTCTATGAAAACGGAACTCAAAAAGTTAGAAATCAATATATATAGAGTGGGCCTTCATCTTCATAATATATACCTAGCTATAAGGCGATATGTCCATATCCTGCTATTGAGCTTTAACCTTAAATATTGAATTGGGGGATTTTAAGATCTTAAGTTGATCTTAAACTTTGACAATATAATATGGTCCTACTATACAATAACTTATAGTATTTCAATCTTGAAGCTGTCTCCTGCAAGCAATACCTGCCCTCCGCATACTTCTTTCTACATTTTTAATGTTTATAAGAATGTTTCGAATCAGAAAGACCATACTCATGATCATATAAAAATAAAACTTGGGTGCAGCTGAAAATGTTTCAGGCATATATAGACCAGACATATGATGCAGTGACTACAGTCCAGACATATTTCTACCTAGTAATTATACATTAATTTTATCATAGTGACTAATTGTTCCAGTTTGGCCTAGTGCTTCATTTTAGTTTATAGCATGCGTGTCACTTTAATAAACAATTATTATCATTATGATTAATTCATCATCAGATAATATGTGTATCAATGTATAAAGCAATTAAACTGCTTTGTTGGTTACATTTTAGTTATAGTTTTCACACTTGCAAGTCTGTAACATATACTGATATATCTTAATAACATCTTCACACACTGCACTCCAAAAGATTATGTTAATTTTGTTCAAAGGCTGCAAGATTAGTTATGCATGGATCAGGACAAAGTTGTCATTGTGGGACAGGAACAAAGTGGTACCAGGTTTCGAGGCAGTAAAATAACGGCACTGTTATCATTGAACTGCATTGATACCTATAATATAATGATATGAAAAAGAATCATTTACGTATATATTTCAAGTAATGTACATAGTACATATATGTATATGTGTAAAACCCTGTAATTAACTACTGCATATAGCAACTTACAGCATATATATATATACACACACACATATATACATGCAAATTATTGATTTTCCAATTGCAAGTAACTATATACGTATAGTCTAAGAAACTGTTTTAAGTCTATTCTCTTTATAGGCATGATATATACGTATATGGGAATATGGTGTTCTAGATTGTTATAAGAAAAAGAATCATTTACGTATATATTTCAAGTAATGTACGTAGTACATATATGTATATGTGTAAAACCCTGTAATTAACTACTGCATATAGCAACTTACAGCAACATTTATTCCACAATTTGCAGGTTCAATGATGATATTAATGGCAATTGTATTAAAGAAAAAACTCTTAGTAACCATTTCAGAGCTGGTCACAACTTTATTAATCAGATTTAGAAATCTAGCGTAAAAAGAGGATCAGGTAGATTAATTCAGAAATGAATTTCAAAAGTAATTAAGCCTATACATACCCAAGTGCAGTGGCATTTATATATATTCCCCCTGGTTGATCTCCAATTGGCTTTACTAAGCGCATAGTAAAAGAACCACTGCCTAGAGGAAGTTCAACATCACAAGAAATTTCACCACAGCCTGTTTTAATGGTACACGTGGCAGAAGTCACTTGCTCACGAACTACATTCTTGATAACATTCATTACAGGACACGTGTTACAATCACAGGGGGGTGGTGATGGAGAGGTTTTAGGTGATGGAGAGGTTTCAGGTGGTGAAGAGGTTTCATGTGGTTTAGAAGTCATTATGCTTGTTAAAGATGTTTCATATGGTACAAGGCAAAAGGTTGGTGATGGTGATGGTGATGGGGTTATAGTTACTTTTGGACACTGAAAAGTTGTAATTTTACATTCAAAAATGGTGACACCAAGGTTAAGCAGCATTGTTTTTACCTAAAAAAATGGTTGATAAATAATGCATGATACAAATGATATATATATATACACACACATATATACATGCAAATTATTGATTTTCCAATTGCAAGTAACTATATACGTATAGTCTAAGAAACTGTTTTAAGTCTATTCTCTTTATAGGCATGATATATACGTATATGGGAATATGGTGTTCTAGATTGTTATAATCATTTGAAAACATGCAGGATCCAGAAAAAATGAGGAATTTCAAAATTAGTCCTGTATGGGTTTTGACATGCAGCTTGAAAGGCCTAAATGATTAATAAATCACTTTGCCGCTGATTATGAGGTAATATTATATATAAGTATATGTAATTCAAATTCCCATGGCCAGCTATATAAATTAAACAATGAGAAACAGTCACTGAGTATTTACATTTATACATAATAACTTACTGTTAAACTTAAGCAAGGAGGATTAATTGAAAACTCTATTTTTATCCTAATCTTTCTTCTTTGATAAGGTACAACTCCAATCTGCTGTGTAGATTGCGAAATATTATTGTTAAGGCCAAATGAAAAGAAAAAAGAGTTACTCCCAATTGCCAAAGTCATATTCACAGAAGTAGGACTACACACTGCATCAAACACTAAGACCAGTTTAATTTTTCTTTTTAGGGTAACACCGGTTCCTTTATTTCTTAGAATAACGTGCTTCTTTCCTAAGCACATAATGGTAACGTTATCACTGATTGAACAGTCCAGTCCAGTATTATATTCCAAGGAACTTGTCATGTTAGCAATGTAGTCAACTAAAAATTGTAATAAATTATATCTGTTGTGTAAATATTTGTGTATTTATAAATATAACTGTAAACATATTTCGAATGGCTTCACTTGATTATAACTACTACTTCATTAAGTGCATATGTACTACTTCCTAATTGACAAAACCTATAAGGTCTGTGGTGGTTTAACTAGGTTATGTATATTGGTGTGAAAATGTACACAAACAATTAATTCAATTAACTTGTAAGGCACATATAGAGTGCATTGTCTCTCTTGTAAGAGGTGAAGTATAAGAGTCCAAAATTTACATGTACATTCATACAATTATATGTACAGACCATGCATGCAGTGATTGTCTCTTGATCCGAATCTCTCAAAATTCTACAAATGGTACTCATACTAAACCAATTAAGATAAGAGGCTATTATTATTTCCCAAACCTTGCTGGATAGCCATAGCTTCAGATATACAATAGCTAGTGATTACTGTAGTCTAAACTCCTATATACGTACTGTAGGTATAGGGTATAATATAAACAGGTAAGGGTTTTACAGAAATATAATACTTGTTAAGAGCTTTACGTATAGACAACTTATTATATTTATTTATTAATCATAGAGCTAGATATGATATATAATATATATAATAATGGACATTGTTCAATTATTTACTATATGCGTATATAAGATCCTACATACTAACAGTTTTCATGTTAACTAAAGGATATATATTATGTACATACGTATATGTAATTGAAAAATAATAATGCATGTAAAATCATAGGCATATACGTATATATACTTGTAATAATCTTCTACAAGATTAATTCCACTTACAATCATTGTCTCCATCAACAGACCTAAGAATACCTAACACTACAATGCAGAGTAGAATTGGTATTGGCAACAGTTGGAGCCCTTTCATAGCTCTTAACAGCTGTAGTATAGTCTTTGATCAGCACAACCAGAGATAAAGCAGAATAAGGAGTGTTTTCCTTCCTGTCTCTTTATAGGGTCTGTGAGCTAATAATAACTGTATACAAATGTTAGCAGTATGATATGTATAAATATATATGAATCACTATATGTACGTATAATAATGGTTTTAACTTATATGGTACATGCATATATAAGGCTTTTACAGTTGTGATTTATCCATGTAAGATTATAAGCACCATGAACTAGCTACACTCCTATACCAGCAAATTTGACATTGAGATATTAATTGAGGTCATACTTCTGTCTACTTAGGGCACAGGGCATATTAATTTGCACCAGGTGGACTTTAATTAATAAATTGATTTTGATAACTTTTATAATTAGTTAATAAATGACTGCATGATTATGAGTAAATTGTTTTACAAGTGATCTTAAAAACATCCACTACAATGTTGCAATTGCAAGTTGCTAATGAACACAAGTTACAAGCTGGCAAAAATGGCGTGCTGCACATGTATAATCTATAACTACACTGTAGTGAATATATTTAAGTATATAATAATATAGCTATATATCTATATTAATATTTATGTTTCCTGCTGATAGTATGAATTGTTTCCAGGGAAGCATTATGGCAATATCTCTTTAGCAGGAATGTCAAGGATCGTATAGCACAAGCACATAAGATATGCCTATAATGTGTGTTGTTGTGTTCTTGGGTGCTCTAATTGGTCAGATCGTGAAATTAACCTCACGTACCATAGTCTACTGTTGAAAAATAAGGCACTGATGCATATATAAGGAGTACCAAACATTGGTAGGAGCAACCTTCCTTTGAAGGCTAACACCCATATTTGCAGTGATCATTTTGTCAACTCCCATGGTTGGGGCTGACGAGTATCCAATGCTTAAATTGCCAAAGCTATCAACAAGTAAAACATTACCAAAAAAAGAGAAAACCCATGCAATAGCTGTCCAGTAGATAAAGCTGAACACACCGTCAAAGATAATTTACCGAATGTCTCATCACCCAAATATCAGACCCTGCCCTCTCAAGAGACTAGTGGGACAACCACTACAGCTGTCCAGTAGGAATCTACAGGTTCGATGCACTTGCCATTAACTGTGACAAAGGACACACTGCTTCCACCACTACCATCTCCTTTGTTTCATCACCTTCTCTTATATATGCACATATATAGGCTCTTTTTACAGAATAGGCATATAGCATGTAGGAAAATGGTATCTTAGATTTTTCATGCACATGTTAAAATAACATACCAGTTATGCAAAAATGTACATAAAGAGAAACTATTAATGTGTTTAACAGTAACAAGATTGATTATACACTATATTTTTATAACAATTATATGTAGTAATCAAATGAATATGTATTATACATGAAATATTAATAAGGGTAATGATTTAGTCAAAAACAGATTCTTTTCCTAAAAGTTTTGCCAATTTTTGGTTAAATGGAGCAAAAAAATGTTTAAGAAGGTGTACTGTTTTGTCAGCCATGTAAGAATATTCACTTCTTTCATGGTGAAGAAAAGGAATTGAATTCCTCCTTTTACTGGCTTTGGTTTGAAGGCTGGCCAGATTCTGAAATGCTAAAGGAGACATATTTAAAAAGGCAAACATTTTGTGTGCTATGGCAATTGGAGACATCAATAATTCTTTGTTTGTCAACACAAAAAACTGTTCTGGAGGAAAGTATTTCATCCAAAATGAAAGTGACAAAAAAGGGACACTAAACTCCATAGAAAATGCCCCACAAACTGGACTACGTGACCATTTATCAAAAAATTGCCTAAGAAGACACATAGTATCATTTCCATAGTAAGACACACAATCATTGTAGGCTCTGATTCTGTCTTCGACCAGGAGATGAAGCCTTTCCTTTTCAGCCTCAGGATTTTTTTCAGATTGATAACGGGTTACATTGCATATATGTCTTTGGTAGTAAAACTGTGACCGTACAACCTCAATAGGGTCTCGTACAACAATTATAAATTTAGTGTTTGGAAGCAACTCCTTATACAGCCTAGGTAGTCCATCAATCGGGGTCTTGGTTGAAGTTATCCCAAAAGGTCTTAAAAACATGGTTGTTGGGGTGCCATCTCCTGTTATTGCCTCGCTTGGCTCGAGACGAATCTTTGTTACAGCTTTATCGAAGTAACTTAGGTAGCTGGTGATACTTTGAATAGGAGGAAATATATGTTGGTAACCACCAATTGTTACTTCTTTAGCTCTTGGAATAGCGAAATCTTGATGCGTTGACAAAATCTCCCATACCTTTGAAGAACCACACTTTGGTATTCCGAGAAGTATAAAGTATGGCAAGCAGTTTAGAGTTGAATTTGTCCCTGGACCTCTCTTTCCGTACCAGCAGGGATTTTTAAACGCCGGAAGGAATTTATTTGGAATTACTTGTCTCAAATTTTCTATCAGATCATTAAGGTTTTCTAACTGCTCTGCAGTTGTAGCAAAGGGATCCGCTCTTTGTGTTGCTACAGATGAATCCAATTTCACTCCGGCGTTAACGTTTCTAGCGATTTTTCTTGAAACGAAATTATTCTGATTCACGGGAGACCAACTGAAAAATAAGAAGGCAGCAGCTGAAAGGGAGACAATAAATATGCCAGCACGTGTAGGCCTATGTCTCAGTCTGCAAATCAAGATCTTCATCGCCTCTGTGAAATATACACGTAATTAAAAAGGTAACGGTAAATATGCATGTGATCAGAAATAATCACTGGAACGTATTACGCCATACCAGCCAAGTGACCGAAGTCTGATCTTGGCTGGGGGACCGAAGTCCTATTAAGTTGGCAACCAGTGATCGCCTCCCAGTCATCCAAAGATGGAAAAAAATTCATCAAAGAACCACAGAGAGCTGTTTCGCCCTTATTTGGGCTCATCAGTGTGGTACACTTCAATGATGGTGAGTTGGATGACCGTCTTCACTTATAAATCCACCACAAGTAAAACACTTGTGGTTTCATTCTAAGTGAGGATGGAGGCTACAGTCTAAGTGAGACTGAGCACTCACAATGACAAAGGGAGTTAATTGATTCATTGATGATTTTTTGCCATCATTGGATGACTGGGAGGTTATCACTGGTTGCCACACAAATAGGACTTCGGTCCTCCAGCCAAGTAGACGACTGTCACTTGGTTGGTTGGCATAATTATCCAGTGTTGTTTATTATTTAATTGTTATATCTTTATATGCATGTATCTGATCATGAAACATCAATGAGTTTTAGAAATTTCGAATTGCTTAGATTAATATTTTGCTCTATATACATGTATATCTATATAGATCTCATCACAAGCTTTGATTTGTAATAGATATATACCACTACGTACCTGAGGACGAGTGACTCCGAAACCCATATACACCTCAGTGCCGTGGTATATGTACTATATATAAGGTTAAGCACATGGCCTTCCAATTACCTGTTCACACCTTAGTTTAGACTGGAGATGATGCATGCCATTATCAGCAAACATTTCAGTCTCAGGGGGTCTTACCCAATTATCACCGCAGGTTTGATTTGCCTTGAGTGTGAGCTAGGAGTACCAACGGTTGCATGGTTACAATTGCATGCATTCACATAAACAACAGGGCTAGAGACCATTTGGTAACTTGCACACAAGGGACATTGTACATGAAATAAATTAAAGGCCTCAGCCTTTTATGTCCCTGTGTGCAAGTTACCAAATGGTCTCTAATCCTGTAAACTGAATATAATTACTGACCAATTTAATGACTGATTTAAAGTAAGCATGTTTATATGTTGTATGTACTGTTGTTACTGGCCTCCCTGAAAAGTAGTTCCCTGGACTAAGTGGAGTTCCAGTTTAATAATTTAATCAATCAATATATACGCACTGAATGTAAATTTAAGAATATAGATACTCACAATTCATATATATTTTTTCAGTACATGTGAGACATCGATCGTGAAACTCAAGAAAAATGGTGGAAGAAAATTTCGCAATTTGGTTAGCGTGAAATTATAGCCATCGCAAAATTTCCACTATATATATGGTTCACGGCACCAATTGATCATGAAAAATTGGCTTTGAATTAAAATAATTATAATAATATTTTTGTACAACAAGCTCAGTGTAAATTGGGAATACTCTGCCAAATCTAAAACCATGCCAAGAGTTGTTTCAAAAAACCATAGACATGAAAAATTGAAGTCATTGTTTTTCATCCCAAAAAGGAGATGGATGGTAGTTGAAGTTTGAATGTTTCAAATACTGTACGTTGCAAATAATAAGTATGAACAGAAAAGTGTAAATAATGAAAGTGATGTAGTGTAATTTGTCAGTTAAAGTGATATAAGAATACAATAAGAGTGTTCAAATATTGTTGCCATGGTGACTTGACAACAACCGCAAAATGAAATATTAGTGACAAGACATAAGCAAGTCATGATAAATGAATCTCTTTTAGATTGCACATTTACAACTTTTAACTCTCAAATTTTCTATAGTCTGAAGTTTCATATTATTTTTGGTGCCATTTGTTCGATACAAAACAACTAAACTTTCTGTTTTGTCTGGAACACACTTTTCTGGATAATCTACTGGATTGATGTAGCCTAACACACGAGCCAACTTTAGCATATTTGTTCGTACATCCAATGAAGAAGCTGCGAATGAGTCTGAACAATAGCCATTACAATAACCAATGTCAACTGATCTTCCAAATATTTGATTTTCTTCAAGTTGCCAACCATAAGCAATTTCTAACGGCTTAACAGAGCATGCCGAGGGCTCAACAGTTGCTGTAGGAACTTCTTCTGTAGTCTCTGTAGCTTCTGTAGCTTGTGTAGTTTCTGTAGTTTCTATACGGTCAGTAGTATCTCTCTGCTGCCTACCCCTGACGTGACCAGGGTGTAAGAGGAGACCAGTCTTAAGAGCTTCATTGATAAAATTTTGCATCAAGACAAATTGTGGCTCTACAGCATACACTATATGAGCTGGAAACAACCTCTTGTCTGAGGAGTCAGACATTATGAAATTTAAAGGTAGCGAACAATTTTTTCCTGGTCTAGATGGCTTATGGATCCATAAGTGAACTTTGATCTTCCGTACATTACTTTTTGTTAAAACTGTCAAAAAGTGGTGGATGTGAGGTATTGTGAAAGTTACCCATCCTACTGTTTCTGGTGTCACTAAAGTCCGTCTTGAAAATGGCAAACAAATGCCCATATTTTGTGAGAATAAGGTGGCATAACAAATTTGTAACACATACGGAGTTGTCCTTTCTTCATCACTAAAGGAAAAATGAAGAGAGTCTTAAAACAAAACTAGTTTGGAATTAAAGTCCATCCTTAACCTAGAATTTAAGACGTTCTTACCTCATTGCTTGTAATCTTTCCGCTGGCATTTTGTGGTATATTTTGATTTCAGATTTGTTAAATTGGGTTCCATTTACAAATTTTGGAACAGGAAACTCAAGTGTTCCACATTGATCTGCACAATGGAAATTAATATGCATGATAAACATATACGTATACATACTGTATATACACTGTAAATGTTAAAATCTTCACAAATATTTTAGCTATGCACCAAAGTGTTACTTGTGGGAAGGCCATATTGTCAATTGTCTTTTTGAAGGATAATCTTTCGACTTTTAGAGCGTAGTCACTGCAGAAGACCCTCAGGGTTGAAACGTCTGACAGCCAAGAAGAGACAACAAAACTGTGTCTTTAGACGCTCTAAAAGTCAAAAGATGATCCTTTCAAAAGATAAATTCGGAGCAGTTAAAAGAAATCCTTACTCTAGTATATTGTCAATTGTCAATGTTTTAATATGCATAATTAAAAGATTACCGGTATAATTATTTTACCCAAAGTGCACTGTGAGAAAATATTTTCTCGTGAATATAGCATCTGCAAATGCTACTGGCTTTTCCATGAAAAATCTAAGATACCATTTTCCTGAACATGAACATTTTTGTAAGCACGCTATGTACATATAATATGACTGATAAATATCAACTTATTAATTCATTACCTGTACATGAACAATTTCATCTAGACATAAACACATTGGTATGAACACTAAATTGAAAAGTATTTAAATCCTTCAAATGGAGTTAACTGTAGTTGGTAGCCAAATATAATGTTACTAATATAGTCTACAGTACATGTAACAAGTTACTCATGATACCTTAGGGGTAGGTTTAATAACGGGTACTATTAATTGCGAATTTTGCGATTTAGGTCGAAATCGCAATACTTAATACACGCGAATATTAAATTTTTCATGAGAGTAATTTTGAATTTTCGATTAATTAGGGTAATTACTAAAAACTGTAAATATTTTGGAACTTCCGATAGGGAATCTGAAGAATGTGGAAGGCATCTTAATCTTGAAAGAAATCACCATAATTCTAGATAAGGATTTAAAATGGTTTGGTGTGTACGTACTTTTTGACTGCCGGATTATATTACACAGAACAATGAATCAATCCATATTTGTATAATCTACATAAACTTATCCAACTATAATTCTATTATCTATAGTCATATTATTGTACAATTATCGTATTATTATGATTTGCATGACTAACAACACATATTTGTATACCTAATCTAAACATTATTAAAGGTATATACGTATATACCAGTATATTTCTATTAGTGTATGCATATGATATACGTATATGCTGTACATACGTACATGAAAGTTTAAGTAAAACCTTACAAGTTTATATAAGAAAAATAGAAGGTTTAATGCAAATTGTTTCAGTAAGGCTGTAAAGAACCCATGCTTATGTTTCCAAAGATGTTGACATAGAATTAGCCAATAATTCACAAAAACAATTTCTTAGCCAACATTCCAGAGTCTCAGGACACATTCCTAACTTTTAATAGTCTATAAAAATGTTTACGGACTGCCTGTAGCTTTAATAAAAAAGCAAAATAATACTCAACTACATTATTAATTCTTACAAACTTGAATGTTCCAGTTTGGGCAAATGTTACATAACATATTGCATCACCTTTGTATTGATTGTTACAAAATAATCTATCAGACATGTACGTATATCAAGGGAAAAATAAACTGTACTTGGGTATTGTTTAATAAGTAAAGTGTACTTGGGTATTGTGTAACAAGTAAAGTATACTTGGGTATTGTGTAACAAGTAAAGTATACTTGGGTATTGTGTAACAAGTAAACTGTACTTGGGTATTGTGTAACAAGTAAAGTGTACTTGGGTATTGTGTAACAAGTAAACTGTACTTGGGTATTGTGTAATAAGTAAACTGTACTTGGGTATTGTGTAATAAGTAAAGTATACTTGGGTATTGTGTAATATGTAAGTGTACTTGGGTATTGTGTAATCAAATCAATCGGAGACCAGTAAGGCCAGAGATATAAACCGATTAGTAAATAGGATAGCTAGCAGTTGGACTGGGAGTAAGAAATCAATTATCAATTGCATTGGTACTGTATTATGGGATATTTAAATAAAATACACGTAGAAATGGATTATTAGGACAAGAATGCAATGGAATAAAATTACCAAGTAAATGAAAAATAAAATTTTTCTTGAAGTAAGTATACATTTGACATAAACATATTTACATATCTACATATGTGCTAGATATAGTATATTATGTAATGGCCATTGACATTTCCAAACAGTAAAAATTCAAAATTTCTATTTTTAAGGCAATAATATTTTCATAAAATTGATATATGTACTATTGAATTTAAAAGTACATTTATTTTTGGATGGAGTAAACACTGTCTTCATCTTTGAATTGGTTCATCTTGAGTCTTGTGAGTGTCTAGAGACGCAGTTGGTTTATTATCTTCTTCTTCAGACGTTTTGACCCTCAGATGAACCAATTCAAAGATAAGTCTGGCGCAGTTAGAAGAAACCCTTATCATCTACTTTTCTTCATTTTCTATTAATCATAATCACACATACAAATGTACTAAAACACCATTTTCCTGGACATGGCTGACATAAACATGAGGCTAGGGAAACATATTTAGAATGGACTGTTTTTCTACAGTTCTTACTCAAGGGAATACTTATAGACCTTTGGATGAGGGCTACAGTTTCACACCAATACTTCTTTTTCAACTGGGCCAAGTACATTTATTTAAATTGACCAATCAGCATCAACTGAATTGAAATAACCCTCATAAATCAACTACACTGTAAGTACACTTCAACTGATGTCTAAAGAAGGACTAAAATCACTCCTAAAATACACACAGCCTTAGCTGATTTCATTGTGTACCTCATCACTTTACTAATAGGAAGCCTTGTAACACTGCGTAAACAATAAATCAAATATATATCAGTAACATGTCAGTAGTTGCTATATTCCAGTTGCTTTCAGTGGATATAGCTTGTGGATTGATACATGAAACATTTAATAGATGTGACTGGTGTGCATGGAGTGTTCTTCACTAACTACTGAGTCTTTATAGAGCTGATAAAAGACATATTTTAATATTCCTTTTCAAGCTCTCCAGCTAAAACCAAAAAATCTCTTGCATCTACATACGTATATGTATATTAACATTTAGCTAAAATTGGTATAGCTTGGGGTTATATCAAATTATTAGAGCTGTTGACTTAATTCTTTGTAAGCCATATTTTTTGGGAAAACATTTGCAAAACTTTTCACCGACTTATGCAAGCATTTCCAGCTGTAGGATATGTAGTTTAGCAACTCAAGTACCCCAGGCTTTGGGGTTCTCTGGGGCAAGGACTTAAGAATGTAGACATTTGGCTATCAAGTTTGGCAGTGCAGGTCACATCAGAAGTGACAGCTGAAGGTGTCAACAGTTGCTAAAAATGGCTACAATTACAAACAGTCTAAAGTAGGCTGTAAAGTTGACTAAGGTACAACCTGACAGGTGTCAAATATTAAAGAAGTGTGTAGAAACAATGCCACATTTAAACAACAACAAGGAAAATTTGGATTAGTGTGCATAATTACATAGTTTTTCATTGTTAGCTAATGCTTTATCAGACAAACTTGCAAACCAGCGTAAAAGTTGTCAAAGTGTCAAAATCATATAATATGTGACAGGGGGAAAACACCATGTATTATGAAGGTATTACAAATTTATCCAAATATTGCTTTGTTGTTGATTTACAAGGTGATAATTGATAATACAGTTATGTGTTTATTATGGGTAACTCCTGGGGCTGCCACCCCACCCCCCTGCACTGGAAATATTTGGCTTGCATGCATGCTCTTAACTAATCTGCCTGAGTATCCTCAAAATTACAAAAAACTATAGAAAAAACTTAGTAAACTTAAGCTGAATTCTGCCATTTGGAAATACATATAAATATAGTGTTATAACAATTGTGTATGAACCTGTATTAGATAGATTCTAAACATGAAGCAAGTGTAACAAACGGAAATGAGAAGTAAAACAGCCCATAATAAGCAGGCTAATCATTAGTGAATTTGACTTAATAACTTGTTGGTCAGGCATATTGTTTAATCAACCATATTGTACTAGTATGCAATTACGAGCTTTTCTGAGAAATAAAACAATACATCCGATTCACACTACATTAGACATTACAGAAACTATCCATGGATTCTTCTCTTGACAAAGGTACATACATAGTTATACTGTAATAACAACGTGAGGAGTATGTTCGTACATCTTGACAGTTTTGAGTTGTTATTGGAAACAAATTGTCAGCCATTTTGATATTAACTTATAATCAGTGGTGCCTTAGTTAAACTGAACATGCCATACTACTTAAATCAACCATTAAGCCATGAAGGCAGACTATACAGCACTGAAATAATTTTTTGTAGTCTAAAGGCCCTTCTTCATAACTATTGCTGTGTCCAGTCCAATTCATTATCTACAGAGTCTAATTCTAAACAGGGCAGACAATAAATTAAAAATTCATAAAATCTTATATTGCACCTGCGCAGCTTGTAATAGATAAAATTGTGTGATCAAGCGACTGGACCTTGACAAGGATACATTGAATTATGACTGCTTTGTGTGACTTAAGCGTGCAAAATCAGAGATAATTGCAATATTAGACGGCGAGGCTATGAGGTATTAGTTTATGGATATTGAGTTACAGGTCCACGCTGTCATCAAGGTTGTTTTGCAAAAACATTCTAAAATTAATAGAAATGTTTAATACATTGCAATTACCTGTCCAATCTGATTAGATAATTGAGCAACTGCTCAAAATGGTTTGGTGGTTAATGATGTCAGTATACATATTCTAAATGAGTGGGCAGGAAGATTCTAGCCCATTGATCAATAGTTTCTATGATTTCACACAACAGGTAATACACAGGAAATTCATAAAGGAATCAGACTGTTCATTACCTTAAGATTTGACTCTCTTAAAGAGATATCTAATTTTCTATACAACACTAAGTCTTCATATGGAATAAGAACATATGTACTTAAGTAAGATCTATTGTCTTTAAGAATGCATAGAAGCATGCAAATCTAGCAGACTGTAATACCATCCCTTGTATGGAATGTTACAAACATGATTGGTGTAGTAATATATAGAAAGGTTCAATTTCAGTTGCTAACATTAAGAGGTTTGATTGCACAGGAAATAAGAATAAGAAATAATCTAAAAATAGACTATTTTGTATGAGATAATCTTTGGTACAGGGGAATGCCCAAAGGTTTAGCCAGACAAGGTCACAGACAGGCCCAAAAATTACCTGAATAAAATGCCTGGAATGCAGAATCATTGTCACCTTTAGCATCTTGGTCACCCCCAAGAGATTATGTTGCATCACTTTAGGAGCTGCTCAGGTAGCAGCTGCAAAACCACAAGACTGCCACATGCTACTATATTTAGGCACAAGTATTACATATGTGAGTCAGACAGACTGTGCAGTTGGCTAGAGGAAAGGGCAAGTTGGTTTCTGCAAGACAAATATGTTTATTACTTTAACCACACAATGAATGCATTTCCATGAATACCATTATTGAGCTATGAATTCAATTATAGGCAGGTGCTACTATTGACAATATTAGTTTATATAGTGTAGACACAACGACTGTCTCTTCTGCAACATCAGCCAACAAAAATAAGTCCTGAATCATTCCTTACCAAGGTGCATCGTCCTATATGCATGCCATTCCTAGCATGAGTCATTTGCCAGACTTTCAACTTTGGAGCCAGGAAGGTGTTTACATACCACTATTTGTGTGGCAGCACAATGCAGATATTACATAGCTTCCAGCTATAGAGTAAGACACAATTTAGTTCAGGGAGAATGCAACAACGCAGCAACATAAATTTGATCAATAGGGATAGTAGGTTAACCCATACTTGGTTGCAATGCGGTAAATTTTCTAAGAGTATCAAAAATCTGCTAGGTAGTGAGAATAACTACTTTGATGACACAAGGCAACATATTCTACTGCCAAGCGCTAGTGAGGAATGGTTAGTTCACTGATAGGATAAAATTAGACAAAACAGGCTCCATTACAACTCTACACCTCCCTGTTAGAGACAGAACATATTCAATAGTCTTTGTTAAACTGCACATTTTGTCATTAATCCATTTCCCATGTTAGATAACAAAGAAATAGATGAAATTTAATAATGGAAACTCTTTGAAGTCAGGTGACACATTGGGGGAGCATAACCTAATCATATTAGCACTATAGCATAAGCAATTTATTGAAGGATCTTGATCGTAACAATAAGGTTTCTGCTAAGAGGAGCTGGGAAAGCACACAGCAGTAACACTCATTTATCGGCTGTTGTACCTGCCTAATTGATACTATTGTTACTTAAACAATACCACACAGCCCCTGCACATAACTTTTTTAAGTTTTCAGCTTTTAAGAAATGACACACTTCAGTGAAATTTAGAAATGAATAACATTAGGTAGTAAACATCTCAAATGGAAAACCCATTTAATCAGAGTAATATTGCCTGCCAGTGTAAAGCAATGAATGTAGTTAAGTGCATCACTTGATTAGTCTGTGTATCAATATCTAAGGCTTTCCTAAGAGCGTTGACCTATCTACATCTTTAGGATGTTGACTGTTGAAAACAGAACTAATATATTCATTAGTGCGCCATGTAAACAACCTTGTTAGCAGCTTTCCGCAGACAAATAAACAACCTGAGTATAACAGATCTCCTGATAAACGAACTACCATCTGTATACACCATTAATTTGTAAAGTACCAAAACCCATTACTACGTAAATGTAACTAATTGTAATTAATAAAGTGAGTAGTGTAATACAATTATAACAGTTAATACTTCTATGACTTACATTTGCTACAATAAACCTATATACCTGTCATGCCATTCCAAAATCAAACGAGTACAGTCCTCCACTGAGTATCCACGAGTAATCTAAACAGTTTCCTATAGCTCTGATCAATGACTTATAATAACATAACAAGCAACTCCAACCTCATAAATTTCTGGTACACTTTGCTGTTACAACCCTAGGTCAGTTATATGCTATTTTTAGTATCTCTTTAATGGAACGTGAACTGGTGAATATACAAACTCATCTATTTATATTATTCTAATATACATTAATCTTTGCATAAAAAAGGAAGTGATTTTTAACATAGGACCGATTCCAATGTGCACATTGAATAAACCTTTACTTTCATATATATCACCAATTTATTACTTCTAATGATTACCAATTAATTATTCAAGGGTCACTTTATGCATGCAATATATGAAACAACAAACTGTTATTTGTTTATGTTCATCACAATCAACGGACTTATATTTTACATTTAGAAAAAAAAACGCCGCAAAACGTGTAACGACGCATTTCATCTATATTGTACAACTAGTAAACAGTCACTCGACAAATACCTAATAGAACCAATTTGGATATTGACATTTTAGATAAGACATTTCACACACTCAGCACTCCTATCTCAAGTATCAATTGAAAGAACGGTAGGAAGCGTTGCTAAATTGAACTGCAAACCACCTCATCACAAATAGCCCTAGCAACAATAACACGCTATATAAACAAAATTCATGAGCAAAAAAACGTTTCAAGCGCAGTATAGGGGATCATTTGATTAATTCTCTCGTAATTAGATCAACTTTAAATTAACGCTCAAGTATGCATTACCGTTCAGAACAGGCTCACCTCGACCTCTTAAATCAGCTTCGAAAGTGTATATTGAGTTTATCTTTGCAAAAAGCGGATTGCCACTAGCATTAGGATGAGACAGTCCGTTATACAAATCCTTAACGTAATCTGGAACGGTTACATTAACTAATTCTCCATCGCTGCTTTCCTTGAGAGATGTCTTTACTTCATCAGATATGGATAATTCTCGAACGTCTCTGCTAAGTAAACTGACTCCTTTAGAGCTCGGAAGAGGGAATAAAATGCAAGATAAATACAATACTACGAGCAGCGAGACACCCAACTGCATTGCGCCCAGTACAAGTCCGTGAAACTCTACTTAAAATTGCAACCTAACTTTTCTGGAAAAGCTAAGTAAGGAGTTTATATAGAGGTGCAGTAAAACGGAAATAGCACTTATCATGATTCATTTCATTTGCGGAATAACTTACAATATGTTACTTAAAAACTTTTATATATAATATTCGATATGAGGGTTGCTGGGTAGTATTTAGATGAGTTTAATAAGGCAGGATCTTATACAACTATAAGAGTAAATGCAAGGGAGGACTGTATGGCAGTCAGCTACACTTAATAATAATTTCCTTAATTAGCGCAATATTCATATTCCCAATTCACCTCATGTTCCACAAAACAATATGAAGTACAACAACAGCTATTGTTGCATTACCTTGGGTACACATTTCTTCAAGTAACAAACTATGGTCTGACACTACTGAGACATATTGCCCACATGGAGAGGGATTACAACATATTATGTTTGAAACTCAATATTGTGACGACACAATGACTTCACAATTTAAAGAATGCAAAAAACTCCCTCCTCAATCGATCTGATGTATAAATGCTAATTCATACATCTCTCAAGATATCCCCTTTAATTGGCATCACATGAGCAGTCACGAGAAAGCATCATAAGCAGTTAGAATGAACTCTTTGCTAATTAGTGCACAAATAAATAATGGCTGACATCAATATTGTATAATTGTATAATTCCTTTTTGCTTAATGGCTGCTTAAAATATGTCCTCTCAAACTCAGCCAAGGGACTAGCCAAACAACAAAGAATGAATGCTACAGTCTACATACAGCATCAGCCAACATGCTACAAGAAAATGCTGACACAGCTGTAGCAGACTTGCGGACATCACCAGCCTGAATCAAATCCAATCATCTCCTTGACTGCTAATCTACGTTCACTAGTAACTAATTAGATTAATAATAATTTGTGTGCACACGTACACAGGAATCCTCAAGGACCATCAAACAAATATTCAATTTTGGATAACTATCTATAAATATATACACCTATCAAATAATGACTAAGAAAAAGCCTTACGAAATTTCTTAATTTCTCTCAAAGTTGTTGCACTGAAGGCAAGTGATAACAGTTGCTTTGAGATTGAGGAATGTGTAAGAAGCTAATTAGCAAAATATCACCCCAGGAAATGCAAAATTGTTGATAAGGAGGTGGCAAAACTGTCAAGTCTTTACGGCACATTCTTCACGTGTAAAGGTCAGAAAGAAAACCAGCCTAAAGGCAACATAAACGTAACCTGATGAACAGGCTACAATCCTCACACTTCAAATGGCTACCAGTTGGTCTGGAGTAGACACCAGGTAGATGTGAATATTGTAAACATGATAAGGAAATACTGTTTTTAAGTTGACTTTATGTGTAGTATATGAAAACTTGACATACGTATATACATTTCATATCTCAGCACGTATTTACAAGTTCAAATGACACCTTTTTAGCTTTGGTTGGAATACTATTGTATGGCATTCGACTGAAAGTCTAGAATTACGAATTGAAATTAAAAATTAACACTAGCTAGTGTATTAAATGAAATTAATGGATTGGAGAACAAGGCAATGTATATATAACTGTCTAGTACTATCCATTAGAAGGATTCATTAGCTTATACTAGTAACATAGGCTCCACCACAATGCGAGGAACCTTTCAACTTTAATTATCTAATTAATTATTTCAATTAAGTATTCTAAAATTACAATCTTCTAATCTAAAAACACTTTCAGCTTTTATTTAATTCATTTAAAATCATTGCATCATACCTGAAGTAATAATTACATGTATTTTCATCCAAAGCTCTCTTCAGGTTTAGTTTCCCTATAGGCTATAATGGTATCTTAGAGTTTTCATGGCTTAGAAAATGACTAGTCCAAAAAATAATGCATGATACAAAGGAAAATAAATAATGAAACTCACATGCTCTGTTGCATGTGACACCTTCATGTTTAATTAGTAATGACTGCATGTACAACTTCACACTTGGTAACACCACCTAATTGAAAGATCAGCTGATAGCCTGTGAAACCTTAAAGGAAGTGTTAATATTTACTGGTATGCGGGTCCAACCAATAGGGTATCACCAACACCCAATAGGTATGGAGTAAACTTGACTGTAGGGCATTTTCAAATGATCAATGTGCCTATATACTTATTAAATCCACACTTTATAGGTTAAATCTAATCAATTGCCCTGGATACAAAGTGATGACTTGTTCCTGAGGGTGAGCACATCTTATAGGTCATAATGAATAAGTCTCCATGCTTTAACCTCTAATTAGGGATGCAAATGTATAGGGCTGCAGTACCCTATAAATGCAGAATGATGGTTTATACAGCATCCAGCAGAGGTCATCTACTAAGAATACGAGACATAACATTAATATATACATCCATACAACCCTATCTACATGCATACATCCATCCATCCATCCATCCATCCATCCATATACACATTCATGTCTATATAGTATATGATTTTTAACGTGATAACCTGTAATACATTGAATAGGGCGGCCATGTTTTTCTCATACCATCCCTACTTAGATAGTACTGCCATATTCTCTGATACCTTCATATTAATATAATGCAGTCATTACATCGAATAGCCATTTAAATCTATACATAGAGTACTATAAATATAAACTACCAAATATGTAGGTATAGCAAAAACCATAATTATAATCTAACCAATGCTAGAATGTGATTAATTTATTAGTAGAATTACAGGATCTTCTTATATGTCGCTTCAAGCAGGCTAAAAAGGTATGAGATATACTGTATATATCACCTTTGTTCAGATACTGGTATACATACGTACGTAGTTATCAGAAATTAACACTGAATAATTGGATCAATGTGAAGAATCACACTTTAACCCTTATACATTCCAAGAGTCGTGTGGTTTGTGACGTACAGTCTGATTTAGCTCTGGGTGAAGATGGTAGCTCCACATATGATATCTTTGCAAGTTAGCAAGACCCTACCCAACTTGAAAAACAACATTGAAAATACGTAGCTATAGTGACTCAGTGCTTCCTTTTTAGTTTGCAAGTATCATTATATATATCAATTATTATTATATTTATTATTATTATTATTATTATTATTATTATTGTATAATTTGCATGTTTTGAAAGTTAGAGCTACAAATATACGAATGCAGTGAACTTATTTTGCAATTAAAAGGGGTAACACAAATATACATATGCAGTGAACTTATTTTGCAATTAAAAGGGGTAACAGTGTCAAGAGAGTCATTTTTGAGTCTAGAGACAAGAGAATATTTATATACATAACTACATTTCATTTCCCAATGATATGTAATATTTAACAATATTAACAAGTGTCTAATCTGATGGATAGCAAGTTCTAGAATAATTGATACTGACATTATGAATTACTATCCCAGAAACAGCTATCCGGCCCAGTGGAGAAGAAAAGACGTACGTAGAAGGGGAAAACCCTTGTATCTTTATTCAAAGCTCTCACTAGGTTTAGTTCCATATAGGCTTTAATTCTAAAGTAGATGTAGCATGTAACAAAAATGCCGTTTTGGAATATTCATTATGATGAAGCTTTGTTAGGTGTTTTTGCCCATAGGGCCATCCCAAATACTAACGCCAAGCAAAGCTATTATATTGGGGTCAGCTGAACTAACATTCCCCGGCAACCCCTGTACATAGGTATACAAGCCATTTTTGACACTGTTATTTATATTATATATGTATGTATATAAATTCACATAATCTGCTATGCCATTCAATTATCCATTAGACTTGTGATGTGAGGGACTTACATAGTATTACATAACTACCTATTTCGTATAGCCACTGAAGGGTTTGGTCTCCATGGCAACCACTGGTGAGTTTAGCCACTGACAGCAGATTTGAGATTGAATATTGAATTTGACTATTTTAACAATTAAAAGGATATAACTACAAATCTATGCGTATAATTAGGGTTTGGTCTCCATGGCAACCACTGGGGTCAAAGGTGACTGAGTTTAGAAGCAATGTTGTAATGCATTTGTTGGTGGGTACTTGTACGTGGTCACTGCAGAATCTTTATTGAATAATAGTACAGGATTGAGTTACCTAAACAGTTGTATGAATTCCAGACTGGTAACATAATACCAGAGTAATGTTTAAAGTAACATGAATCCCACGTCAAATACAAGCATATAACTAGTATACCGAAATATTCTACACATATAACACCACTGTATTACCACAAATTTATACACAATACTAGGCACATGTACCTATACTATACTGCAAGCACATGTGCAACTACAAGGTTGTGGCAGCAAATGAAACAGGAGTCAGACAGTACTAAAGGTGATTGCATACAGCTGTAACTACAAAAATATGCAAGAAATGCAAAATGAAATTAGAGTAAGATTCAAATGTTATGTTCATCATAGGCCTCAAGAAGAAGACAAAGATTCCCATAGTCACTGATAAAGGGTGGAATTCTCAGAAACAACTGTCTATCCCAGTAGAAAAGAAGAGAAATAGAAGGAGAACTCTTGTATCCTCATCCAAAACCTCACTAGGTATAGTATGGGCCTTTACTCTAAAGTGTATAGCTTGTAAGAAAATGATGTGCTAGATTATTCATATGCATTATGTTGTGCAAAGCTTTCCACTGGTTTATATATAACACATAATGACCATTCTATAAATAGTACTAATAATGATACAGATTTTTTGAATATTTTCAACCTGATCTCTTACATAACACTCGTTTGCTGTATACACTTACACATGAAATGGAGTGATAAAACCAGTCATTTTTAAAACCAGTTTTTACAGGAAGGTAGTTATCAGGTACTATTAAATGACCTTTTTCAATCAGTCTCGTATGGATAGGTTAGGGAGTGTAATTGAACTCCGTTTTGGAGCAATATCACAATTCTTTAGTAGCCATACATGGAAAGATATTTGTCCACTAAATCATCAAGCTGTCAAATCAATAGATCACTTTACTATGGTTATGTTTAAGTACAAGTATTCATTTACATGAATGAATTCTATAAAGGGTAACTGATTTTAATACAGTTCCACATTGAAACACGATATGAAGTCAAGTGATCACCATATAATAAGATACACACACGGATGAGTATCTCCTGACATGACCGCAATGAAGGGGTACCATAAAGTGACTATAACTGATAGTCTAGTTGCTACATCTGCTACCATTTACATCGGCAGACTGACACCTGTTTCCATGAATAATTGAAGTGATAATCAAACCACAAGTAATTATAATAAGTCTCAAACATCATGAAGAGGGAAAACACGAAAGAAGCAATTACTGGGAATTGAACTCAGGACATACGTATATACTGACATACAGCTACTCTTGATGCTAATAAACCAATACAGATAGCTAAGATGTAACCTGTTGAAAATTCACCTCCAGAACTGAATAAAATATTTCGATCAGGAAATCTTGGAACATGGTTACTCCCTATACGTACATCCTTCACATGATAATATATCAATTAGTGAGTCAGCATACAGTTTTTTTTTTCAAGACTTTAACTACAAGTATTTAATGTATACAACATATATACGTATATATAGGCCCAGTATGTGTGTATCAATATAAACATTACAATTGTGAAGCTATATATAGAAATGAGTTGAAGCTGTAACAATTTAAGGGAATGATAAAGTTAAACTATAAGTACGTATATACGTACATATACAACATACACTGTATGCAGATGTAACAGCTAGATATGTAGTGTAAACCTACAAATGAATACTTGGTGAACTGTGGAACAAGTCTTTTTTTCCTAACCATGGAGTTATCCTTACATCTGTAGTAACCTTTCATAATCACACAGTATAAGGTCAACTATAAATGGGTAAATCAGGTTCACTCCTATCATGCATGAATCATTAGCTTTGGAATGATGCACATTGCTATGCAAATTGACTTAACACTATAGGGTATCCCATGGCAACAACAAATCTCTATTTAACAGTACATTAGGATCAGCCCTCTTTTTATCAGCTATGTACATATATATCTATAAATATGTAATGTGGCCATTCATAGGCCAACAGAAGGTCAAGTTCTACTGAAACTTGTGATGGTGCAACACGAATATAGTTTTCACATTATGTATGCATTTCTAAGGATTCCAATAACAACTGTGTTAATCCAATGTTAGCAGTACATTGTGGATCTCCTTGGAAAGGTGGTTAATTGGACAATGACCATGCAAGGGTTATGATGCAAAAGGGATAAATTGGAAAGTTTTGATTCAATTCAATTCAATTCGATTCAATAAGCATTATTTAGACTGGTGAGCCTCTTAGCCATTGGCTACCTTACAGTTGTCTCAGTTTAGATTGATGGAATATTAGTGAGTATCATCATTACATTTTTGAAACTTTGTCGCACTTTTCATACAAACTGGCCTATATTACAAGAAGTCTCAGTGATTCATACTACTGCGTTGGATCCTTGTAGAGGGTTGTACCCTACAACTGTAATAGCTGTAATATCAAAAACATTAAAAATACAACACTTCTAAAGTGGACAAATACTTAGTGACTAAAACCATCCAATCTAATCGCTCATTAACCCCGACTGCAACTTTAGTTACCTAGGTACTAATTATATCTCATTAACGACCTATAAACACTAATAATTAGGAATGCAAAACAAATTTGCCTTAGATATATTTATATATTAATATTATATCCAATATACAATATCAGCAAAGGAATATACTACAACAGTAACAATGTTATATTTAGATTAAGTCACTATTTTTAGACCCAGTTATATAGAAGTTGCAATGCTGATTCACACCTGTCCACTTGAAACTCATATTAAAACTGCTATGGAGTAATAATTAGAAAAGCAGATTTTACAACAAACTCAGGAAAAACTAACACATAAATCCGATAGCATATTATATAGAAGATACTGCGTACATCTAAGGAACTTCCAGAAAGGCTCCCAGAGTCCCTGATGAAGGGTAATGTTCCCAGAAACAGCCTTCTGGCCAATAGAGCAGAATAAGGAGACGTATATTTGTACCCTCATCCAAAGCTCTCCCTAGGTTCAGTTGCCTATAGGTCCTTACTCTAGAATGGATGTGGGGTGTAGGAAGAGATGTTATAACACAATCTGGTACAGTATAAACCCTTAAAATCTTAAATAGCAGCTATTCAGAAATTGCAGCTGTTTCTTGTACAAGTGTATACAGTTTTATATTGAAAGGGTATACATATAATATTTGTACACTTTGTACAAGAAACAGCTGAAAATGACCCAAATTCTGAATAGCTTTTATGTAAGGTTTTAAGGGTTTATACCAGATTGTGATTTACGTATACTAAACAAATAGAAACAGCTAAACTAACAATGTTCACTCATAGGTCACATTAAGTACCAAAAGGAAAACACAGTAATTAGGTGTATATATTATAAATCATTTACATAAACACAACTTAAGTGCTATCTTGGTTTCATTATCTTACAATACTTTACTGTTTATATTACAGGGATGTGCTTAACGGATTTTGAGTAAAAGAATTTATACCAAGATGTTTCTCATTCTTTTATGTTGTCTTGAAATTGTAGCTCTTGAGATGCCAAATTAACACTAACAGACCAATAAATGCTTTTGACAATAGCTGTCACTTGAAAATTGACACTTTGAGAAAAGACATCCATAGTATGGGGTAGCTTTATTTCTGCAGTGTTGTATCCAAATAAAAATATCCATTCAGGGTTTCTCTTAGAAAGCATCATAAGGAGGAAACAAAATAATATTTAGAATTCGATATGTGCTTGTTATTGCAATTACAATTTGACTTCTTCAAGGGGGAAAACACTTTTAAGAGGAGGCAAATACTCCTTAAGGAGAGGCAAGGATCTCATACAATTACAAACATGATTGGTAGGGTTACAAAGTAGAATATTTACATATACATACGTACATGTGTGTATACATATTACATATATATACGTACGTATATATAACATGAAACAAGAACTCCCAGGGTCACTGATGAAGGGTGGAATTCACAGAAACAGCCGTTGGCATGGTTGAATGGAGAATGGAAGAATAGATGCCTACATACGTAGCTGCACTTCATCAAAAGTTCTACACCTAGGCTTGCCACCATTAGTCTAAGAAATTGTGTTTAGTCAATTTTCTTTATGTTAGCTCCATAGGTATGATAGGCATAGTTTTTTGAATACGGTGTCTATTTAGACAACCCATGAAATAATATTATAATATATACAAATATAAAATGTACACCCCGTCATTTCAACACAGGTCAGTACTTATCGCTTAGCAACAGCTTTGCAAACATAGAGACTTGATGACCAAGTATGGTAATGATATTTGAGAGGAGAGCGTATAAGATTCTAGTAGTCAGATATGCAACTGCCTACAACTGAACCTCGCCTACGTTTGTAATTAAATAAACACTACTTATGTAGGTACTTTGTGCCAGGTTATTTTGAGAGTTTAAGAACAGGTATAACATCACCAGGAATACTAATTGCAACATAAATTGTACAGAAATCAATTAGAGAGAATACGTAGTTCAGCTTCTGCTGTGAAGAAGATTGACTTCAAATTACTGACATAAAGAGATGTGAAAATAACATGGATGGAGTCTTTGTTGGTCTGCCATTTCTAGCTTTAATGTGACAAAAGACTATCAAGTCTTATCTGGTTAGTACAATTAGATGAGAAAGGAATAAGAAACTTAGTTGAAATTTTTGTAGCTTACTGGTAGAGTAGGGATGTCACCTTTGTAAACAAACATACCACGTAAAATGAGTGAAACAGTTGTGGTTGACTATATCTTACATATGTAATCAGAAGCACATAGTACCAGGACTTTTCTTGTGGAAAATATGTACCTGGTTACCTCTGAGTGAAGAAGAGAGTGAAGCAGAAAGCGCTCATCAAAACCAACACTTAGCAAGTGAAATACAATATGAAAATTTAGATGATAACAGCTTTAAAATGTTTCTGTATAGCAAAGAGACACAATATGCACTGGGACTAAAGTAGATTAGCACATTAGCGCTTACAAAGTCTTCCTGACACATCCATAGTGGCATATTCCTGAAAAGAGTAGATATTGAATGGTAATAATAACGTCTTAATTGGACCAATCTTCCTCGTTAATCCAAAGTCAGTGGGTGGATAAATTAGAACATCATGTTTGATTCCCAATAATTAATAAATTGCTTACTTATAGATATCAGCTTAGGAATTTAAATATTTCAGTATACTTTAGTATACTTTAGTATAGCCTACGTATAATCATTTATAATCAAAAAACATCCACTGACATACTTTATACAGTAAAACTTGTGCCAGTGGTCATCTGATTAGAGTGGTCAACTCCTAATTAATTTCAGCTCTTAGAATCCTTGCAAAATTCGTATATGTATATAATGGATTGTACATGAGGCTTTCTATAAAGCAGCCACCTCTCTAATAAGGCCAAGTTCCGCTGGCAAACAAAGAAAACAATTAACTGGCTGACATCAAAATGCTAAACAAAAGTTTAACCACACTTGAAAGAAGATATATCAAAAAATGAATACACCATTTAATGTCAAAATGAAAGAATATTATATAAAATCATTTACTTTCTTGAATAATTAATTAAACAGGTACTGGTTGCCTAAGGGTTGACAGCATACAGTATTTGTAGGATTCCTTGATTGTATTCAATGATTGATATCAAAATTACCCAGCCACTTCCACATTCTTAAGGAGGTGGTGTTTTGATAGGCAACCAGTGAGTGGGCATATCGCCTACATCCATGGGTTCGCTAAACAAATTGTATTACAGATGCTTCCCAAATTAACCAGATTAAAGTGTATGTATGCAATGATCTAATTAATCTTCAAGTGTGAAGCTTTAGGTTATGTTGTTAGACAATCAGAGACAAAGCAATTAACTACCTTAATTAATGTAAATCACAATTAAAGGTATCATATACATAAATACACTGTAAATAAGAAATTAGAAATTTATCAGTAATACACAAGAATGCACATACGAATATACTACAAATACCTCCTGAACAGAATAAAACGAATATTAAGCAACTAATATGGTCTAAAAGATAATTCAAAACTTCACCATGAGAGAAATACTTATTGAGACTTTTTAAATTTTGACACTATATACTATATGTACATGGCTACAGGCAATGTACAGTAATATCATTATAATATAATGATATAACTGTACATTATTTAATTTGTAAACTATGTTAATATCGATAACATGTACATACGTACATACTTTCATCTTATAAACTAGGGCACTCCTCCACATTGACAGGGAGTTCACTGGGGATACAGAAGGCTACTGTCTAGATATCATATACACACAATATTAAACATTAATATAATAGTTTATATAATAAATTCACTTATCAGCATTCATCAAATAACTTCTCACACTTTTGATCAAGTAGTTGGAATCGCAACCAAAGTGCCATGGGAACTGCCTATTATCTCATTATGGATCCAACTTGAGTACCACCAAATGATGCCTTATAAAGCAACATACATATGTACTAGTTGAATACTATTCTATTGCTTGTACCACATAGGTCATACGTACACAGAAATTTGAAATGAATCACCATGGTAACCAAGTATAAGAGAACATAAACAATATATATAATGGCTAAGATGAATCATACTTAATAGATTTAGGGTAAGCTCAGATGATGATACAGTTGGACTTCCTTCCTTTACTTCACTTCTCCACTGGGCCAGACAGCAGTTTCTGGGTATTCCACCCTTCATCAGTGATCTCCTGGGAGTCTTTGTCTTCTTGGTCTTGACGATTATACTAAAAATGCATCAAATGTAACTGATACTCCAAGTACATACATACGTACATACCATTACATAACTACATCACACAACTATGTACAATTACCGGTCCATATAGGTCGGTTCTTAATATTTTCTATCTAAAACCTCAAATAATCAAAAAGGGAGGAGGCAAATAAGAAGGAGATTACTGTCGTCCTCATCATAAATTTCTTAGAGTTGCATGTATAACAAAGTCATAGGCATAAATTAAAATGGTGATTCTGATAATTGAATTCACACATGCACAATATACAGCTAAGAATCAGGAATGCATTAAACTCAGACAGGATTCACTTTAAACTGTTAGTAATGAGGTACTAATTAGGGACAAGAAACCATTCTGAATGAACATGTATTAACTTAAAGGTCAAACTGATATCACATAATACGATCTGTATGAACATTTTAAATTTCCCCTTCTCCAACATTTTTAAGGTTTAAGTGGCTACTGGATGCACCAACGGAACATAGGTTCATGTACGTACGTAGGTAGGTAGACTGTTATAAGGATTAAATAATCTGTTCTTAAGGTCCTCCTCCAGTTGACCACATCTGCCTACACTTGTATGGGAAATATTATGACATAGTTGATAATTATAAGACAGCTGACATTCGCTGAAATTTACCTCACTTACGTATCCCATCATAACTTACTGTAACCACATCCTGTAATGCTGTGCACCTACGTATGTATGTATGTATGTATGTACATATGAAAAATCTAATATACGTACCATTTTCCTAAATGCTGTGCCTATTCTGTAAAAAAGCCTATAGGGGAACTAAACAAGGAGAGAGCTTTGGATGAAGATACAGGAGTCTTTTCTTTCTTATTTTCCTTTCTTTCATCTTCTTCTCCACTGGGCCAGACAGCTGCATGTTTCTGGAATTCTAGTCTTCATCAGTGATCTTGGGAGTCTTTGTCTTTTTCTTTATCAGATTCTTGATCTTCTATGAATCCTATGTATACTACTCTAGTCAGCTCAATTAGGAGTTAACAAAGAGACAATACTTTGCAATGTCCATATGTATGCATAATCTAATAGACCATTTTTCGACATGCTACATCTACTTTAGAGTATGTAAAAGGCCTATAGGGAAGTAAGTGTAACCCTAATGTATGTACGACAACAGTAAACACATTAGATGGCTCGTCTCTTAAGTGTCCAAAGACAAAAGATAAACTACATATAAAAGGTCAGTTTGACACAATTAGAAGAAATTCTCATCATCTAATCATCAAAAGCTGATCAGAGACATGGTGGAGCTAAGGACAGGCTTCATGGCGACCCTGCAGTGATAAGAACTGCAACAGAATTTAAACCACCATACTAGTGATAGCAGCTGACAAGTCTACCATCAATATATCGGATTACAACAATCGACTATCTGTGTCAGCATATATATACAGGCAAACAGAGAAACACATACTACACTTTACAAATTTACTTTAGTACGCAAAAATCTGTCATAGTGAAGCCTCTTAAGTATAACTTGGCTCAGTAGAAAATGAAGAAAATCATCATGAACTGTGTCTTAATCCAATATTCTATAGGGTTTCCCTCAGTAACAAGTCTAGAGAATATTTCTGCATTGCCCTTAGCCTAAAGGATTATAGTAGTAAGTCTTTCCTTAATAGATAGAATAAGGATTTCTTCTAACTGTGTCAAACTTATATTTTGAAAGATTCATTTTTCAACATTTTGAGCTTCTAAAGATGTACGTAGTAGATGACAATCAGAAGTATATCACCAACTCCATCTCTAGACACGGATGAATCTATCAAAAGATACGTAGGTTTTACCTAAACAATAAGTCTAGAGAGCATATTCGTATTGCCCTTAGCTCATAGTATTATAATGTTTATAGAATACATCTAACACATAAGATATGTACGTATATGCAAACATATATTTAAATGTCCACTACAGATAGTTATTTACCACCATTTAGAACCTGTTTATGCAAAGGCAAAGAAAATCTGCACGCAGGTGTCACAATGTGCATGCAGGTGTCACAACATGCATGCAGGTGTCACAACATGCATGCAGGTGTCACAACGTGCATGCAGGTGTCACAATGTGCACGCAGGTGTCACAATGTGCACGCAGGTGTCACAACATGTACGCAGGTGTCACAACATGCATGCAGGTGTCACAACGTGCACGCAGGTGTCACAACGTGCACGCAGGTGTCACAACATGCACGCAGGTGTCACAATGTGCACGCAGGTGTCACAACATGCACGCAGGTGTCACAATGTGCATGCAGGTAGCAAAATACATGTACATAAGCATTTGTTGTACCAAAATTAGAAGTACTTTATGAGCACATTTAAAGTATTTGTCTGGCAATAAATCTAGATTTGTTACCTTTGAAGGCCTAAACCTGACAAAAACACCTTTAATAACCAATTAAAATGTGGGCAGGGCTAGATGATTCTACGGTCCTCAGTTATGTGCTAAAATGCTCAGTTGATGTAATTACAACACTTTTAGATACTAGACAGGTAAGAAAACAAAGGAATACTATACAGTCCAAAAATCTGATAATAATTCTGATATCAATTAATATGTGCTTTTGATGATAGTACTGCTAGCAGTTGACTTGTGTGATTACTTCATATAGAGGGATGGGCTTCTCTATAGGTGATAGTCCAAGGATTCACAAAGATCAAGAAAAAGGCAAAGATTTCCGGGGTCACAGATGAAGGGTGGAATTCCCAAAAACAGCTGTCTGGCCCAGTGAAGCAAAAGAGGAAAAACAAGGAGATTCCTGTATCATCCCAAGCTCTCAGCAGGTTTAGTTCTCGTTAGGCATTTTAATTTATTACAGGAGTCTTTATTTCTTCTTTTCCTCACCAGATTTAGTGCTCTTAATTTATTTCATAGCAATGCATGTAGAAAATGGTGTACATATTAAATTATTCATGTCTCATGATATTTCTCCTAGTGTTTCCTGGTTACCATGGCAACACACTCTAGTGAGTCCAAAGCATACATACATAACCTCCTGAATCTACTTATCAGGAATTCAGTGATAAAGTAACTATCACAGTTAATGTGAATTTACTGAAACGTATCATAAATAAACTAATGTACAGTACAAGACAACAAATTGATAAAGTTACACTATGTAATAAAATGTGCTCTAGTTATTGCGTGGAATGTAGTTTATCACATGGTACCATTCGTTAATGTGTACATATAATGTAAACTACACACCATTACAAAGAATAACCCGGATATCTGTAGTATAAAATTACTGAGGTCGACCACTAAAGAAAACATAATTGAACCTATACACAAACACTAACCTAACTGTACTCTCATCATTTTTCCATTTCCCTCGAGTTAATCAGCTACAACTGACACAGAAGTGCATGCTCTATTCATACATAGCCAGCACTTAAATGTTTAGACAGCTATTCTTATTAGGGGGGCAGGAGAGTGCTAGGTCTATTGCATAATATTTAACATCTCAGATACATATACGTACGTACGTACACACATATTTCACAGTCTCTGCTACTCATTTTAGTGAAATACTTTATCTTTTAATTACAATATGACCTAAGAGGTATTAAGCTTGTGGATAGTCTGCGATGAAGAAGTACACGGCTGGTTGATATCTTCTAGTGTTTATTGTACTAGGTGTATATGTACGTATGTCTATTGTGTAGTAAAGGTCATTTTGTAATTAGTTTAGTGTCCAAAGCTCACCCGTAATTAAAATATATACAGTTATAGGGTATACTAATAAAGTGTATGGGCTAATGGATATGCTCACAGTTTACAAAATACTGCTAATCACATGAAATAAACAATAAAATGATGTTTACTAACAACTACAAATGCAATATTCACTTGTTGGCGAAGACCTTACCTTCAAAATACATTAGCTGAAATCAGTACTGTTTTAGAAGCTTTGAGTATGTAACTCAACACAACCTATAGTATACAAGTACATATAGAATTATGTACGTACATTAATAGTTTTGTTATATATGGTCATTCATATGTGTGTATATATATACGTATGTACATACGTATGAATGTAATACTGTATATGAGGTTAGGAAAGAGTACGTCTTACGCACTTAATGAACTTCACTCTATCAGTGAATATATAAAATCAAATTAATTCTTATCACTTTTACATCTTTGGCATTTATGTAGGCATGTATGCCAGTGAACAGATCATTAACCTGATGTTCAGTAGCAATTGGTTGGACTCTATTGGTTACTCTTACGTTGAAACAATACATTAGTCCGTGTAACAACAATGATTCAATTATTTCGTATGTGTATCTAAAATTAGCCCCATCAATCCATCATATCACTAATTACAGTAAGCTAACCAGCCCATAAATTGTACTGGAATGGTCGTTACTTAATTAGTCAGTAGTAATGGAGCTTAACTAATGCAATTATTGTAGAAGTTGCACAAACATACGTAGTAGCTCTATGCCACAGAATATCAGTGGCTTGGCAGGTTAGCTAGGACTTTGATTGCCAGCAACTAGTTTTCTTTAAGGATGTTGACAATAAGAGTTAATTTCACCAACTAGGTTTGCTATGTAATTCTGTGATTTATCAATTTTCAGGAGCCAATAGATTAGAAGGTACAATATTACAGGGTTAAACAGTTATAATGAAATTCTTCCTTATTGACTCAGTCAGAGAATGAATTAGTGTACTAGGCAAATTGAATAAAAGCGAGAAGGGAAACTTCATGTCCTTAACCAACTTAAACTACTACTACGAGTATAGCAGGAATACAAGGCTAAGAAAACATATACAAAGATTACCATATTTGTCTAATTGAAACCCTGGACCGTGTTTCCTTCCATACATTTTCACCAGGTACGTAAACCTGGCTTCTATATAAAGTGACAATAAAACACAAATTTCCGACTTGGGGTAAGCCTAAAGAGTTATGGATGAGAATGCAGCCAAATTCTTTTCCCTTGTCACTTGACCTAACAGATGTTTCTAGGAATTTGACCCATCAACATTGATCCTGGAAATTTTCATTTTCTTGGAATTTTACAAGTTCTTAGTTCATTATGCTATACCTAGAGGTTTCATGTACAAACACGGTCTCACACTGTTGGTATGTATGTAGTCAGAGGAAAAACTCTCTTGGCTAATGTACGTATAATTAGTAGAAACCCATTTGCTACAAACACGTTAATTACTGTCCAAATTAATAACCTCTGAAATCATGAAGCCCGAATGAGGACAATTTCATTACGTTGGTAGAAGCCATTTTGAAAAGGTTTCTACGCATGCTGTCTGGCCCAGTGGAGATGAAGATGAAAGAGAGGAAAAGAAGGAAGAAAAGACTCCTGTATTTTCATCCAAAGCTCTCTCCAGGCGTTTAGTTCCCCTATAGGTTTTTTTTACAGAATAGGCATAGCATGTAGGAAAGTAATGCATTAGATTTATATGCTACCAAAAATTAGCTATTTAGCCAAGGATCACTTTACTTGTACAAACTAGTTACATACAAATGTATTGTGAATACAGTGCTGAGCATAATGAAAATTATTAGGCATGTTGAATGTTAAATATACGTATAAAGTAGATTAAACTGATTCGACCTACTTGATGGTGTTCTAGATTGTTCAATAAAACAGTACTATATTCAGAGTGCTAAGTAACAGACTCATTCATATATCTTATGAATAAAAGATGATTTTTTATCTATAAATAGATATACGTAGAATCTAACATACCATTTTCTGAAATGCTACATCTAAATATAGAGTAAGGCCTACGTATAGGGAACTAAACCTAGTGAGAGCTTTGGAAGAGGATACAAGAGTTTTCTCCTTCTACGTACTTCTCTTCTCCACTGAGCCAGACAGCTGTTTCTGGGAATTCCACCATTCATCAGGGACCCTGAGAATCTTTGTCTTTTTCTTGATCTTTTGTGAGTCCTTGGCATATATATAATAAGTTTACAAAGCATTGAAATATAGAGTTGAACATAATTGACTTGATATTTAATTCTACATGGTTTGAGAAATTAGCATCTTTCTTGCATAGTATAACTGTACTACCAGCAAGTGGTTTCCTTTAGTATTTGGGGGGGGAGGGGATTATTCATGCCCACATATACGTAGACTATATGATGATGCTACCTCACATGGCAGCTAAATTGGAACATGGATACATAAAACAGGTATTAAAGTTTAAGGATTAGCCAAAGCTTATACGTAAGGTGCTAAATTTGTAAATTTGTAAATTCAATTACGTACTTCTAGATATTAACATATGTCACTTTGTAACTACAACCACTTTAAGGTGATCTAATTTAGGTCAGACAATGGGATGAGTGCATAGATTGAGCACTTCCTCCATCGCTACGTAGGTGTATATAGATAATGTTAATGAGAAACATTTCAGCAGGAAGGTGTCTCTTAAGCTATATTCCTTCACAATAACATCACCCCTGACACACAAATGATCAAGCATGGTAGTGAGGCTTAAACAAGGAAACGTGATGGACTGACTAATGTTAACTTCATCCTGAAACATTTTTATATTGTATTGTATTGTATGGTATGGTATGGTATTGCATTGTAGGATATTGTATTGTATTGTATTGTATTGTATTGTATTGCATTGCATTGCATTGTATTTTATTGTATTGTATTGTATTGTATTGTATTGTATGGTATGGTATGGTATGGTATTGTATTGCATTGCATTGTATTTTATTGTACGTTATACGTAATTCAATTAGCCAAGGCTAATTTCATGGGAGCATTACACAGATAAAAGAAATATGAGAAACATATACGTACACATAGAAAAAAAACTACTTAATGAAAAAGAAAAAAATACTCTGGTTTAATCTTTAATCCCATTAAGTGAAGTTTGGTTCCACATACATTACCTCATTGCATTAGGTGATCAGAATAGGCCAGTTCTAATGGTGCTTTCAGTAAATTGTGCTATTATCTCCAATTTAAATGGAAGTGTTAGCAGATCCACCTACTTCGTATGTATATGTGAATTATTAGCCAAGATTATGGTCACTCACTGACATATACGTAAACGTCTAAAAGGATGCATGGAGAACAGTTTTGTGCAGCCAGACCAGACCACTACCTGCATCCATATTTATTTGGAATGGCATAACACAGTAAGGCTCCTTTACTCTGTGACAGCTTGATGCAAAGTACACTCTTTTCACCTTTTCTAACCTTTCTTTCTCACACAGCACTTGTTCTCCTTTGTTGTATTGAACTCCTCCCACTCCCAAGTCACCCTTTCACTAGGCTGGATCTAATCTTTGCTCAAATCCGATTGTGCTGGAAATCCTTCTGCATGTACTATTATTTATTCCACTCTTATTGATTTATGTATTCTGGCTGCATGGTTTGCAACCCTTTCCCCTTTAGGTATCACAGGTATTTATTTATTCAGAGGTATCTGCTGACTGCTGCATGATAAACAAGCTAGACAAACTGGATGTACAAATGGGAATAGAGTAAAGGTACAAACATGCAGAAGGAACAGGCATGAGAAGTTAAGCAAACAACCCATTTAGTGATTTGTAATAATTAATGTACTTGTATAATGTGTATATATACTGCTCTTAAACCTCACGAGTGCAGGCGTTTCTTTTGTCGCGTATCATATATGTAATCAGTAGTCAAATGTAGTCAAGTTAGCTAAATATAGAATATAACGTATATACTGTTATAATATAACTACAGTAATAGTTAATGTACTGTACATTACAGTGTACAATAGTGTATATAAGGCCCCTAGATTTAGCATAGAGAGCCAAGGATTCACAGAAGATCAAGATAAAGAAAAGACAAAGACTCCCAGGATCACTGATGAAGGTGGAATTCCCAGAAACAGCTGTCTGACCCAGTGGAGAAGAAGATGAAAGAAGGGAAAAGAAGGAAAAAAAGACTCCTGTATCCTCATCCAAAGCTCTCTTCAGGTTTAGTTCCCCTATAGGCTCTTTTACAGAATAGGCATACAGCATGTAGGAAAATAGTATCTTAGATTTTTCATGTACTGTAGAATGTGTACGTATACGTATATACTAAATGTACATTAGCTATTACTGTAGTCATATTATAACAGTATATTCTGGCTAGGTACGAAAGTTTCATTTGTCCCCACTAAAAATTAGATTTTATAAAAACTAGCTCCTTATACATGCAACCTTGTTTCTAATGTAAAGCCCCAAAGGTCAGTAATCTAATGGATATATACTAATATTAGAAGGAGCTACGTACTGTATACTAAAACTAATAGCAATGAAACAAAATGTTCTCACTCCAGGATAACCACAATCAAGTTAGCTAAATATTAAATATTGTAAATTATAGTAACTGCACTGCATTGAGAGGTAACATAAAATGCACTCTTTGACATTGGGACATTGAGATCATCACATATAAAACAGGTCTGATGGCCAATTGACCAATAATTGGTTTGGTTCAATGACAATTACTTTGCTTCTATTCTGAAAGTTCTTGTTGAATTGTGGCTATTGTAACAAATATCATTCCCTGTCATAGGACAGTTACTGAGTTGCTTTGAACTATAGACCTGCCATTGTTCTTTGTTATTCCCCATAACTGTTCATAACAATAATCTGGACTAGAACATTCTAACAAAGTTCTCTAAGTAATCACAAATAATCTGAAATGATTATCACACAAAAGAATATAAACTGACATGCTCTACTTTAAACTAAAAGGTACCAGGCCCCAGGGCTTTACTTTAAACTAAAATTGGAACAAGGATCACTATGAAACCCAAGCAGCGGTATCATAATTATTGGCCTAGACTGATATAGACAACTATAAGAACAATTCTTATCATTCTAGGCAGACTTGAGGAAAACATGTCAGACATTTATAAGGACAAAAAGTTCATACAACCAACCAAGTACAAATTACCATGGTTACATTTAAATAACAAGATTGCCATAGCAACAGCTGCAATCCATGCAATCAATTAGAACATTAATTAGCTGGTAGTACAATGTCTTAATTTAAACTTTATAAAGTACAAATGAACTTTATTAAGAGAGCTTGAGCTATGAAGTTGTCTACAGTACATATTAACTTTATTTCAGAACATTCATGATGATTCCTAAGTACCAAAACCTCACAGAGTCACTTTCTTAGTCAAACTTGTCATCCGAGATAATGTCCAGTGCATTCTGATAAGTCCTATGAGTTCATAAGGAGTAACAACAAAGTTATAAATAGAAACAAGCGCATACAAAGTTGCTAGAATGTGGCACATACATTAAAGTGAACAAGAAGGGAACCAAATTTTACATTTTAATAAAGTTTCGTATTTGATAGCAACTTCACTCGACATTATAAAATGAAATTGCGTATTAACATTTGATCCTAAAGTCCATTCATTGCATCTTTTTCTTCCGCTTAGATTGTGGTGTCAATTTATACTAGATTGTAATGCCCAATGAATAATAATTATGTTGCATAAGAGTTGAAACTGCATTTGTGCTTTATGATAATGTCAAATCTTTATACATGTTGACAAGTGTTCTTAGCTTGAGACCTCAGGAGGCTAAGACAAGAGTGACATCAAAAACAGATATCTTGCCAAATATCAATGTCACACTGAGGGATGACTAACCTGCTAAATTTCCTATAAAAGCTCAAGCAACAATAATCTTAGGGATTGTACAGTTTCGTAGACAAATAGCAAGGCAAACTGATCTATAGGATACAGAGAACCTGTTAAGCATGTACTACACACCTCCCCTAACTGAATTACAGTAGCTGGGAGTTACTAGGGACTGGAAGACATGCTAAATCTGGTGGTCCCATTAAACAGATGTAATCCAGAACCTTTACAGTTGTTATACTCACTGTAAATTCCATGCAATTTTTCCCTTGATCCAACACTTTCTCACACTGTCTTTTCCCAATTGAATGGGTTAAGCTAATAACTTTAATAACAATTGCACTCAGTCCTCCTTGTTTCTTAATTGGACATGTTGCTAGGTAACTGACAGGACAATTCTATAAATAGATGAAGATACAGCAAATCAAGTATAGGGTGCACAATAAGACACATACTTATCTAATCAAAATTTAATGTTAGTATGTATAAACATTTACATTTTAAACAGTCTTTCAATTTACATGAGGTAAAGATGCTGATTAACACGTATGCTAATCATAACATTAAAAGTTAAAAGAAAAAGAAACATCATAGACTTCATTTAAAGTAGCTAAATAGTTTGTCTGATTCTCTAAACAAGATGACCTACCAATGAGTGTAGTTTAGGCACGATCAACGGTAAAGTTCCTCATTGCAGTATTAGAGCAACGGCCATTTTGGATTCACAAATTGATTGAGCAATAGCACGAGGATTTATTAAAAAACACAATAGCGCAAATAGCTTAAAAGATAAAAAGTCATTCTTGTTAAATGCTAAACCTTGTGACGTTATCCTGTATTGTGCAGGAAACATGCCGATTGATATGTCTATTCATGCGCTTGCAAGAGCTTGTGAAATAAAAGATCACTACTGATATAGCTAATAATCAGAGGTTCATTAAGATCATGATAGCTTGTTTATTAATTAAACACTTCTATTCATACGGTCACTGTACACTTTATGATTTGCTTCGCTGGATAGCCATGATTGATTTCTAGTCGAAACTCATTAACTTTAACAACTTGCTGAATAGGCCGGGTTATGTTCTGCATGTAGTCTATTGTTCCTGAACATGACATCGAAAACAATAAACAAAATTTTAATTTCACGATTTTCCGCCAAGTTCACGATGTTTCCCGCCGACAGTTTCTAATAAATAGGCGAGGAAATTTTCAGTCGTTGGCCTCCGGGCTATCAACTCTGGAGGTCTACTTTGGTGTGGATCGATGCGAAAACCGTGGTAGGAGCACGACCATGGTACCATGCGACAAAGGGTCATCGGTGTTCGTATAGTGGGGTGGTCTCTCTATTATGGGTTAGTGCCTGGAGATGTATCTCACTATTAATTCTGCTTGTGTGTTAAATTGGCACTTGCGGAATTCTCACTATACGGCCCGTACCTGGAGGAGCGTGGGTCCAGTGCCACTACGTAGTCGGTCAGGAACCCCTGTTGTAGGCTGCAGCTTCAGGTTGGTTTGGAAGGAATTTGCATCAATGTAGTATTTCATTGTATATCATATATTTTTAATTCTTTTCTTATAGTTCATTGAACTGATGGGTCCCTACTCTAAAGCGCCTGGCCGATCCCAATGAGCTAAAGTCTGTGTGCAGTGTTCCCAAGCTACGTTGTGTGCACATGATGATTCTCATTGGTGGGGGTTTGTGGTCCGCCAGGGTCGGGCTTGTTCTGTTCGTAGCGTGGCAGGGCAAGACTAGTAACTGGTCAGAGGTCGGTCAGGTACGCCGGATCGCTCCCGTGCAACTTCTCTTACGACGCAAGTAGTGGAAGTGTCAAACAGAGTTGAGAAACCGGAGGCCATTTGGGGCACGAAGTACTTCTACCTCCTCGTGGTGTGCCCTGGGATCACCTTTACACTCAGTAAAGTGATGCGAAACGAAGTACTGCAGCAGCCATCCAGTATCACTCAAAAGAAAAAGAAACAGCAACCATGAAGAACTTGTTTAAAGAACTACATTGTTTGAACATTTTTTTAATTTAAAACCATGTACATGTATATTTCAGAATTGTCAAACAAAAATGATCATTGTGCAGTGGTTATATACAATCCCAATTGTCGATAATGATGAATTGATAATGAGATTGGTGCATATAAGAAGATATACATTAAGATATAACCCTATGTAAGCATCTATGTAAGCATTCAGTATACTCTTGTAAATTATAGTATAACAAATTTTATAAGGCTGGCCCATGTCCGTTACATATTGCGGCAATATAACAAGGAAGTAAAGCGAAAAAAAAAGGAAAAAAGAGCAAAATATGCGTAAACGAAAAAAGGAAAAAAGAGCAAAAAATGCGAAAAGGAAAAAAAGAGAAAAATATGCGGAAAGGAAAAAAAGAGAAAAATATGCGGAAAGGAAAAAAGGAAAAAAAGGAAAATAAGCGAAAAGGAAAAAAGGAAAAAAGGAGGACAGCGAAATGAAAAAGAAAAAAGGAAAAAAAGAAAGAAAGTAAACGAAAAAGGAAAAAGGAAAAAGGGAAAAAAGAAAGGTGTATTCTGCATTATGGTGTGTACTCCAGAGAATAGCTATAATTCCAGTATTATTAAGGCAATAACGACAACCAGTTATGGTTACTGGACACATATAAGCCATTGCCACTTACAAGGCTGTCCGCCCACAGGTGCTGACTGGGAGTAGGCCTTTGCCAGTGCTACCAAATCCGCACTACCCAGTCAGCATCAATACAGTAATTCTAGTTGATAAGAGAAAGTTAAAAGAGTTGAAGTTTAGTGACTATATGAATAATAGCCAAAAAACGAAACTTATTTATATATGCACATTTCTTATAGAAACTATATGGTAGTAATAATGCAACAGTGGATGGATTCATGGGGCACTACGATATTAGATACGATGGGCAGTACGATATTAGTATTCAGACAGAATCTTACTTCATTTCTAGAATTTAAAAATATAATTTCTTTCCACTCATTTCTTGAAATATAGGGGGAATACCAATTATTGAATTTTGTACAGATGGGAAAGTATATAGGCTGCTCCCTAAAACGAATAACAACACTTGTGGTTTGGCAAGCCTATATACTATCATTGTTCTCGCCCTGTACAAAAGATGGACGTAGTTCGAAAGGCAGCGGATGCTCTTAAAAACAGTCCTCTATTTAGACGTAGATTTGGATATGGAAATCAGGAACAAGAGCACACAAGAGTGTATCATCCCGAGAAGGATTTGACACCTTTCGTGCAAGGCATTTATTATAAGGTTCGGCGAACTTCTACGTGACTTTTTCCTGAATTCTTAGCCTTTCGATGTTACCCCTTTTTGTGAGGCTTAATATAAACAAGTTGCATTTGGTGTTTCTAAATTGGGTATGATCTGAAGCGTAAATGAAGAGTGTTTACCACTTGTCCTTTAAATTGTGAATTTGCTAATCTAAACTAGGGCGTAAACAATTAGAGTTAGTCAAGCGGGAGTAATCTGGAACAAACTTTACCTTTTAACGGCAAACAAACACAGGTGGTGTGGGCCTATTTAAAGGCAAACTAGAGCTCTTTCTGAAATATGCTGCCTGGTCTAGTTAAAGACGTTTTTCAAAGTTTCCAAATAACCTCAATCTTATTTGGGTGTAGTTTATTATGCAATTTAATATGTCCCAGCATTCCCCATTAAAATTCAGTGAGATCTACTACACACTATTTTGATAATGAATATTCTAGAACACTGTATTCCAAAAACTATGGTTATCATGTCTATGAAGCTATAAGGAAACACAGTTGTTTTAAACAAGTTACCTACGTACATATGTACATTTGGTTAGTGTTTTTCTCTTCTCCACTGGGCCAGACAGCTGTTTCTGGGAATTCCACCCATCATCACTGACCCTAGGAGTCCTTGTCTTCCTGTTGTTTTGGGAGTCCTTGGCTCTCTGTGCTAAATCTAGGGGTCTTACAAACGTACATGCAGAAATCTGGTGAAGACAGGTGGGTCAAATCTATGGTCAAATCATTCAATTTCTGTATCGAAGTAGTGTTGCTGATGCTCAAAGAAAAGCAATTTTCTGATATGAAGGACAACTCCATGCTCGTCGCTATTGCACAATCACGGGATTCAAGACTGGTATATCAGCCTGCATCTGCTATTGGCAGAGCAGTTCCCTATACTTAACTATATTTAAAGACTTAACATGTTTTCCAGTACGTATACATGTGTATATACATTTATGAATTGTATTTGGTTGTAGTACTTATGTACACGGTGTATTTAGATACTTGTAGTGCTGTAGCTACTACAAGTATAAAATGTTAAAGCTTGTGCAATCTTTAAAACTATTGATTTGTACTTTATAAATTTCAATACTTTTTAAAAAGCAGTAGGTTGATACAATTTGGGAAACACTTACCAGAGATTGTTAAAATGTACTAACTTCTTATGAACCTGAAGTTACTGGCATATACGTATATGTATGTGCATGTATACACTAATACTATTTATTAATCGTTGTATTTCTTCTATATTTAGGTACGTTACCTTGGAAAAATGCCTGTACCAGCCGAACGAGCTCAAGATCATGGCTGCACGGATGATGCTGTTAGATTGTTGCTAAGCAACCCAAGCCCAGATGCACAAGATGTTACCATCAAGGTAACCACTCGAAACTTGAGAATCAAAAACCACATTTCCAAAGCAGTCCTTCAGAATATTCCAATTTTTCACGTTTCCTATTGTGGGACAGACAAGGAACACCCAGAAGTGTTCTCTTTTGTTGCCAAGGAACCAGAGAGTAATCAATTCTTCTGCTTTGTGTTCAAAAGTTTGAAGGAAGAAAAGTCTTATGCATTGGCTCTCTCCCTTGCTAAAGCCTTTTACTTGGCTTACCAGATTGTCTTGGCAGAGCAGGGCAAGTTCCCTGAATCGGAGGCTCCGCCACGTGATACTGTCTTTGAGCCTCAAACTAACAACGATACCATGGAAACCCCGGCAAGACCAGACATCACCACCATACTGCAACAGTCTGGCAAGTCGGATGACAGACCTGCGGATACAGGAGGTTTTGGAGACTTGGAAATTACTGATTCTCCACAAATGGAAATCACTAGACCATCAACCAGTGATTCTCATATGAGCACTGAAAGCATAGATGAAGATTTTGTGAGACTTGCAAAAGCCAGATCCAATCCCGATATATTGCGATCAACGCTGGATACTCATGAGGTTACTACGGTGTCCTTTGATGCTCTCAAGATACATGCTGACCCTGCTTCAGTTAACCCATCTCCAGCTGGATCACCCGCTATATTACGTAAGCCAGCATGAGCGTCTCCTTGGTAACCAGAAAGAAAAGTAGCAACAAGATAACTTTTAAATTTTAAGATACTTTAGTAAAAAAAAAGATATACTCTTGTTTTTGGAGAACACTTTTGTGCATACAAATTACAAAAATATTTCCATGCTTTTTGTATATGTATTAAGAAGTACGTATTATTATTTTACAAGCTGAGCCAGGAGCCCGAGTGCATTGCATGTAGCAACTTCCCTCTAATATCTTGCTCTATGCATTCCTGTCCTATAGTATCAATTTGAGTTTTGTAGTTTGACCATATACCTTCCATTTTTGATATTCCATGCTTTTTGAATTATTGTATTTGCTGAAATACAAGAAAGTTCAAGAAGACAAAGATTCCCAGGTCACTGATGAAAATTGGAATTCTCAAAAATAGCTGTTTGGCCCAGTAGAGACGAGAAGCCCCAATCCATGCACCCTGCATAGTCCACACCATTTTTCAACATGCTACATCTAGGAACTAGGAACTAAATCTTGTATGAGGGAAGTGAAGACGTTTTTGAGTTACATTACATGATGCATTCACCATATAGAGAACCCCGCCTATTTGGTATATATTTCTTTTTCCATTATTAATATTAATTTCTTTTACTTTTTACTCAGCCAAATGTAAACCTTTAGCACTAGATAGGTTAGCCAAAGTTAAGCTAAGTTTTTTTTTCAGATTAAAATCTTTGCGTCGACTTGACGACTCTGGGTGTTACTAAAATGCGGAACGGTACGGAACGTTCCGCAAAGAGAAAATACGCTTTTTCCCACAGAACGTATCATTACCGCATATACTCGTATAGCGCGTATAGACATATTATTGCGCAATTATTGGAAGCAATATTAACTTTGTCGGATACTCTGTCAGATATTCGTCCTGATGTTCACCTTGTAAGTATTATACTTTATCAAATACATTAAGCAACTCTACTAAGCTACTAAATATTTCCAGAAAACAAATATTGTTTTTTGCAAACTGCCCCCATTTCAAGTTTTTATAACCTTGAAGGATTTGATATAAAATCACAAGCGTATCTCGGACATGTCATTCTGTAGAGATATAAAGTCTTCTTCTGAATTATTTATCTTTATTTTAAATTCATTGCCTGAAGTGGATACCTACTTACATGTTAATGAAGAAGTAAGATATTATCCATCTTTACAGTCTTATTCTTGTTCATAAAGTCTTCTTGTACTTTATAGACCAGAAGAATGTGTGATGTTTTTGTTAAAGAAGCCAAAAGTATCAAGAGCAATTTTATGAAGGTATAGTTACTTAATTACTTACCATACATTCACTTTCTTATTATTTGTGTATAATGATAGTTACATGAGCATGCCGCCTGAACCAAAATTGATAATGCTAAACACATTAACTGATGAAGGAAGATGCAAACAGAGTTTAATAAAATGACAACTACCAAGGATGATATATTGCTGAAAAATGTAGTTATAAAAAATCTGCCTTTCAACTATTAATGCACATGAAGACAATGCAATGATTATTTGTAACATTTCACCCACATTTGAACATACATGAATTTACAATAGTGCATGGTTATGCGCTCTGTAAATTGGAATATGGAATATGAAGAACAGTTCGGTCAGGAGTTGGAGCTGAATGCTAGTATTAATTCATATGTCAGGTCCTATGAACTTGCCTTCAACGGACCAAACACCATTCGATACCAGTTAGGTGTTCATGACCCAAGCTTTGATGAAGAAGGTAAATTAAGTACAGCTCCATAGCTACTAGTGAGTGCAGTAGTGTTAACATCACATACATACACTAATATAACTTTAGATACAATCAGAAATCATGTTTATTTTATATGTCATTACTCTATGGTGTTTTGTGTGTATGTATTGTTTTCATTATAGCCTTTGTACAGGCATAGTGCAATTAACTCCCCTATAATTCATTTAGTTTTTGTGTCTCTTTAAAACATTATTGTGTTCTGTAGTGTGACCTTTAATGAAACTTCTGACTTGACAGAAGTACAGAGAGTGAGATTGTAGCTTCTGAGTATAAAATGTCTTCAGCTCCTCCAAGCAATAATTTACAATGAAATCAAAAGGATTGACCCAGAAGCCAAGGAGAACACTCCAGTAAATTACAGAAAGTAAGACCATTGAATGTAAGAACTCGCGTAACATGTAGTACATGACCCAGCAGAGCTGAAGCATAAAGAGAAGACTCTTGTAAATGGTATTATGGTAGTTCCATGTTTGGAAAGGAAATAGATTCTTCCTTTTGCGTCAAGCATTGGACCAATGAATAGGATTTAGAAACCACCTTTACTAATACTATGCAACGTAAAGCCTGTGCATAAGGTTTTCTATGAGATATGGCCTTGAAATTGATGGCATTCAAGCACTGACCAGAATGGTGAACTGAGCATCTAAAAACCAGCAATTAGTTCAAGTTTAAATACTTGTTATTTACACTTTACTTTGCTTGTTTTGATGTAGCAATCCAATTACAACTCAAAATCACCAACTAGAACTTTGAAGGTATACTCCTGCAGAAATTACATTTATAAACACAGTTGGCATACTATACGTATACTCTATGTACTCAGTGATAGATATTTACTATCCGTTTTTTAACTCGGGGGGGTATGTACTTTAGCTACACAGTAGTTGATTGTATTTGATTGTTTTACCTAAATCAATTATAGATTCTGTGTTTGTGATTCTTTTATAATTATGTAGTGTCTTAGAGGGCTGTCACTTGAAGGTGATCTAAGCATTCTACCTGAAGAAGAACAATACATGCAAGATATGAAAGCTGACACAACTCAATATGATCTTGAACCTGGTGATGGTAGTATTCACTTAAATGTAGAATATCAATTTGAATGTTAATTACATAATTATAATTAAATAATATAATAATAATAAGTAAATATCTTACGAAATCGCTAACGTTTTGTAACGCATCACGTGCTGCGGAACGTTCCGTTCCGTTCCGCATTTTAGTAACACCCACGACTCTCGGCTGCGACGCGAGTTGTGTACACGTGACGTGTGCTATCTATCCAGACGCCATTTTTTCATACCCCCTAGGCAATCCTCGTGAACATGGCGTCTGGAAGAAACAAAAGTACGTTTTCAATCAGTGGAACGGATCGTGCCAAGAAGAAGCTTCCGACGATATCAGCTAAAAAAGGAATCGCATCAAAACTCGGCTATTCCCCCGAGTCGGTATCCGATCACGAAGGAGTACTGTTGAAACAACCTGAGAACATGCACTCCTTCGCAAGAGCTGTTCATGTCGCCTTCGCCTCGCACTACCCGTTAGTTCTGAGTCCTGACATGATTTGGTTGTGCATTATGCAAGGATTTTCCATTCATGTCAATGAAAATGCAGAGAAGCTAAGAAAAATGTTTGTGTCTCACGAAGGAAAGGTTGCGATAGAAGTTACAAGAAACCACTTTGTGAAGGGAAGGCAAAATCCTTGGGAAGAAGTATTTTCGGAATTTTCTGAGAAGATATGTGGACACATTGGAGATGAAACCCATTCAATGATAGTACCCTCCTTCTCAACTACTGGACCTGTGGAAAAGGCAGCCAGTGAGATTGTCTTGATGGAGGCAATGCAAAATTACTTCACATATTCAGTCAGGACAGCGTGTGGAATTCCAGAGTTTACTTTAGAGGGAACAGTAGAGGATTGGAAGCAACTTCGTGAAAAGGCGGCCAAACTTTCCAAATTTGACCTGGAGTGGTGGACTTCACACTTACTTCCTGTTCTGGACCAGTTTGTGGCTGCTAGTTCCGGTGAAGTGGATGAGGCATTCTGGTCCTCCATATACAAGTTTGGTGGAGGGTCTGGTGGTCCCTTTGTAAGTGGTTGGATCCTCAAGCTGTTCCCATACTTGAGTGGAAATAGAAGAAATGTTGTGTTTACAAAGGGGCCAACAGATTACTTTCGAGGATTAACAACAGATGCATTTCCAAGCGGTTTGTCACGTGTTCCATTCACCTGGTTTTACGTGAATCTGCAATTTCGTATGTACTTTATTGGAGGGTTTGTGGGAGTTAAGCAAGATCCAGAGTCGCTTGCCATCAGGCCTGAGATTGGATGGGCAGTTGTCGAACAGTCCAAAGCTGAGCCAGGCGCCTGAGAGCTTAAATATAACAACCTCTTTATGGCACTGTTGTGCTCTGCATTCCTGTACTATAGTTATGATTTTTGTAGTTTAACCCTATACCTACCATTTTTTATATTTTTCCTTTTAATTTTTGTATTTATTGGCTGGCTGAATTTTCATAAAGCTTTAAAATATTGAATTAGGGATGGAAGTGCTTGCAATAGTGACTAGTACATCCGGAAAGACAGCGATCATGTGTGATAAGGAAAAGGGGGGTATACTGAAATTCAATCACATCACATCTATGTTCATTTGGGCATATACTGAAATTCAAATGACTGGTTACATCACATCTATGTTTGGGTGTGGATGGCTTATGCAATCAAAACAGAAGTGATGCATGTACTGTCATATGACTTTCCATGTGGTCAGTGATCTCATTTACACTTTAAGCTGATCATGATATACCATGTGTATGGTAATTATACACAGGAAATAAAATTAAGGTATATGGTTTTTGTACTACAAATTCAACATCGATCATTGCTATATACTAGCCTCATGGTTTCTACAGTCACTAAAGAAATTTTCCACGTTACTTTCTCTGTTAGCTGAATTATTATATAATTATTATTATAATTATTGAAGCTGCATTATTATCATTGCTGCAAAATTGCAAAGGTTTACATACTTCTTATATGCTACTTAATCGGTAAGTTTACAAATGTTGTGAATAAATGAAGAGAATTACAATATTCAAAAACAAAAAATGCTGCAATTAACTGAAAACTGTTAGAAAAGGTCACAAAAATTGTAGCGATGTATCTAAGACTTTGTCTTCATGACAACCTTTACCTGGCACCCATCTCTTCGTAGGAGCTCATCTATATCAGTAGAACTGAGTCCCTTCACAGTCTTACCATTTATCTGCAGAAAAGGACACAAATCAAAGGCATTTTGAAGATCCCTATCTAATTTAGTGTATTTGATGTATGCAAGTTATATAAGCAAATGAAGGTGTACATTTGTAGTACAGTAAAACCTCTCTTATCCGGGCAATGTGGAACCAAAGGGTGCCGTAACTCCGTATCTCAGAAATATTACTGAAGATAAGACACTTGTACGTACATGTACTATATACGTACGTATATGCATACGTATATACGTAGCTGGACTACATATTTAAAACGTGTTTCTTCCACACTACTCTGAATTCAATACCATCAGGATCTTTTACTTTACCGAAACTTAAAAACTAAATCTAGCGCTAAAAACTACAGCAATTTACAGTGATTCACGTGATAAAATGGCTGCTTATACTGAAAACATATGCCAGGTAGATGGAAGTGCCTGTAACTTAGAGACGATCGGATAATTGAGGTTTGACTGTACGTATATGTATGTATGTATGCATACTTTAAATGCATGTACCACATCATATTACACATGAATACGTACGTACATACGTAGGTATATACATCCAGGGATGTATCTATTGCTATTACACTTTCTTCAACTAAATAGAGAACTAGCGACAAACAGTTGAGAAGCAATGGCCTACCTCAACAATTCTATCTCCATATCTTAGCAAGACATCTTGTTCTGGGCCTGGTGGATAGTCATCTGTTATCAGATGGTAGGTGTCATAAATCAGGGAATCAGCAACTACAGCAAGGCAGAAATATTACTCACTCTGTGCTAAGGAGATTCATTAGGGGAAATGTTGCTGTTCACATAATATCACAGCATACAAAGCCCAAACAATAGAAACAAAATGTGTACAATAGTAACTAATTCGAGTCACAGCAACAACAATGATAAAGACTTCCTAGTTGAAATGTTCAAATTAATAAAATTGTGTTGCCGAGGCTCATTCAAATCTCTACGTATGTCATTATCATGATTGCAACAAACAATATCATTTCAGTGGTAACTTACTGTTACATTCAGGTGGTACTGCAACTGTGACTGTTTTTTCTGTCTGGTCAGAAAGCAATGAATAGTTGCTGCCTGATATTAGAGATGAAGTTCTTCTCTTTGATACTTCCTCGTCAAATGAGACACAGATCCCGTGATCCGACAAGATTGAATAATCCCTGGTCAACATTGCTCTCCTGGTAATACTGGGACTTCCAGTTCTTTTAAATCTATCCATCAGTTGCTAAAGTGTCAGATATAAAAATCTGATGATATACTACTTCACTGTTAAATATGCATATACGTACACGCAAAGCCCCTGAATACTGGATGGGTAGCTACGTGGGTAAGTACGTACATACGTACATTCCTTTCTGTCATTTGTAGAAAAGTGTCAAAATGGTCAATGTTACGTATATCATGTGCCAATTGAAGGTTTATAGTGTTTATATACATATTCTAACCCCTCAGGTAGGCTTAGAGAAAGGCTATTTTGTTCATTCTTATTATGGAAGGATTCTCTGCTTTAACTTTATGATGGATTATGTCTGAGATAAAAAAGCTAAACAAGCGTGTGCCATTCAGAGTAGAGAGGTGGGTAGTGCATTATAAACATGTAAGAATACCAATTTGTACATAAATAATCAAACACACCAATTTTAAACATGCTACCTTTATATTAGAGTAAAGGTCTATAGGGAACCTAACCTAGTGGGAGTTACATATACGTATGCATGTCCTTTCAGAGGGTTCTGTCTTTCAGAGTGTCATCTTTAGTGGGAGTTACAAGTGTAGTATTTACCTGTTGCATTGCTGTCCTTGTACCAACTTCATCGTGCGCCTCATCTAATTCCTTTTGAGTGGCGGTCAATCTCTCCTCTGTGATATATTAGGGAAGAAGTCACTTTAAAAAGGACATCCATTGTTCTTGTAGTTTTATGTATGTATGTATGTATGTATGTATGTATGTATGTATGTACGTATGTACGTATGTATGTATGTATGTGAAAAACACACTACACTACACTGATAAACCATGTACAAGTCATGAAATATTTGGCTCACCTAGAATGGTCTTTTCTCTAAGGGCTACCTTCAGTTGCCTGCTCAACTCATCTTTACCCAAAGCCATGCGATCTAACTGATTTGACAGCTCTTCTACATCATGACTAGGTTCCGATTTTACAGTCTTCTTCACTTCTACCTTCTTACCACCTCTAGCATTAACTGTGTGTGTTACAGAGAAAGTAAATGTTAATTACTTCTTTACAGCACAAATTGCCACAAATTTGAAAAATAAGCTAATTGTTAAAAATCACTGGAATGAGACAGTGTAAGGAAGTATATTGGTATGCTTGTAAAATCAATAAGGAAAGTAAGGTACGTATACTGTATAGATAGTGATGGATCCCTTGTTAGAGAATTATATTTAGAAATTACAGATAAAATATGATAGCTTTTTTCAATGCAGATTTTTTAGACAGTCATGATCAGGTACTGAACTCCTTATTACAGAAGTAATCTAATCCTAGAAGAGACAGCTAGACAAAGGCCCCTTGTAATATAATACCCAGACCATATATGTACGTATGTAGGCTGCTGGGGCTAGGGGAGGCATGAATACGTACCTTCTGGTCCATCTTCCTTTTTAGTCATTTGATGGGAAATGCTGACAGTGCTATCTATCACTTTCTTCAGTCCCTTCATCAGTCCATCTACAATGGACTTGGGTGATTTATCTCCTTTAACAAGCTCCTTTTTCTTCTTCTCTAATTCCTTTCTCTGTATTTCCTTTTTCTCTGTGTCTTTTTCAATATCCTTTTTGTTTCCCCTGCTAATCACGGATGGTAAGGTGATGCCAAGCCTTTCATACAAACCTTCATTTCTGTAGAATTCATAAAATATACAATCAAATAAGATGATACTGTATTAGTATAAAGCCACATGCATGTTGCAGTATTGCAAGCTTTTAATTCTTAATTTGACGATCTACTGAGATGTAAATGCAAATTGGATTCAAATTACTTAAAAATTCATATTATTACTTCTTTAGGCATTAGATAAGATACATAGCAGTTTCTGAGACTATCACACTTCATCAATTTAATCTAATCTTCAGGTGTCTGAAGTGATAGAAGTTATTTAAATTGGAGAAGAAATAAGCCTTAATAAAAGGCCATATTGCCAACAGGCCCTAATTAAGAAGCTGTAAAAGGGTACACCCTGTCAATAGCTGTTGTACAAACAAATACAGATATGTCACCTCCTATTTATGCAACGCTCAGTCATTTAGGCATGGTGAGAGTTTGGTTCCAGTTCTGAGGCTGACGCAACAGCAACTAATTAGAGAAAATTCCTTTGGAGGGGAAGGCCTACTGTATGTATCCATGTGCATTCCAATTTGTGGGTAGTCTAACACTCTTTTACATACAAATGGCAAGGTGATGGTCTACATACATGAAATGTACTAGGACTTCAATACACTAAAGTACAAGCTTGCATGGTCCTAACCTCCCACACAGGCCACTATACAAGTCAATACACTATAGTCAAAAATGTTTAAACATGTAATTTCAGTTAAAACACTTAATGGGGCAACCACCCCTGAACTCAAGTTACTTGGCCACTTTGTTGGACTCTACATTTGTATAGTTATAATCTTAATGATTCCGACCCTTAAGCATCCTCAATATTACAAAGAAAGGAAGAAAAGGTAACAAACTCAAGCTTGTTAGAGCACACTATATTTGGCCAATGGGGTGCATAACTAATGAGTGTGTGCAGCCATTTGTGGTGAACTTACAATTCTCTTAAATACTTAATTTCTGCAGCAAGTTCACAATGGTTGTTTTCACTAGCAAGCTCTTCGGGTAACTGACCGTTAGGCATTCTTATAGACAAGAGGTTTTCTCCTTGGGGCAAATCAATGAGAGCATATACAAACTCTCTGATTCCACTCTTACAGGAACCAAGCAACAGCAAGTAGGCAACTTGAATTGGACTTGTAGCATCTAATGTTATAACAAAGAAAAGTATCATCATGGATAACATACTATAAACTGAACAGTTTCACCGAAAAACAAATGTTTGAAACAATGCCAGTTTAAAAGTGTTCGTACGTATATTATGCAAAACTCATTACTTTACTTGGAATATTCACTAAGTCTGTATCCGCACATCGACTTACATTGGTATCCACCACCCATGTATTGACTGCCGCCAAGTCCATGGTTTCCTCCGCCTATCTGACCACTCCCACCAGCCACACCTCCATAAGCACCAAAATTAGGGAAGAAACCAGGTAGGTTGCCTTGTAGAAGGTGGTAGATTTGCTGCAGGTCATCAGAGGGCGTGGCATAGTACTCAAACTCAGTCTGTGCAATTAAATGGCCATTACAGACCACTTGGAGCATCACCACCTCTGGATTATTGTGTCCTATATAAACAACCATATGAAATGAATTCAAGACTATCTGTATGTGACATAGGGTTTTTACCCTCTAACATTTTTATCTCTATAGAAATGGTGCAATATGAAAGTTTAGTATTACTCTAGACATAAGAATGAGAGGAATTGTCATATTTACTGTCAATGGAAAGTCATACACCAATTTGGGAAATTCCTAAAACCTGAGGTATTGAATGACATTTAGCAGGTATAATGCTTTAGATATGCAAGTTCTTCAAGGATGGAGGATAGTATCACTTCACATACCATTCATAGAGATACAGTATAAATATGTACATAAAACAGGTATTGTACACAATCAAATAGTTTCTGCAGATATCTGGTCTACATCCCTCAAATACATTAAAACACTCGCTTCCACCATATTACATGAAAACTGAATTTTGCCACCTTTAAAGAATAGTCTAAATACATTACATTTTTATGCCTTTAAGGGACAAAAAGAGGCACACAAACCAATAGCTACAGTTAGTAAGCATACGTACTTGGGATTTCACAGGAGAGGGTACTGCCATTCTCTTCTCTAGTCAACATAACCACAGGAGCTGATGTCTGAGTGTTAAAGAATTGAATAAACTTGGCACCTGGAGGGAGCTGCTGTTGAAAGATTACAGCCACTTCACCGCCTCCCTGTTGGTAGGAAGCAGAACATAAACATCAACAACCAAGTGAATACAATGAGTATAGATTTGTAACTAGGTAGGTAAACGCTGGTAAGATTCCAAAGTGTACTTCCGTACTTGTTTAAACATATTATAGGCTGCTGGAATCGAGAATATCTAACAATGATAGATGCTGTACTTTTATACACAGTACAATACTACTAAGCCATTAAAACATTCCAAACTACACAGAAGGATGGCTATTCTGCCACCTCATAGACTCTCCACACAATCCAAATGATCACAGAAAAGTCTAGAACAATCAAACCTCTTTCCACACAGATTAACTAGTTCAGACTAGGTTTGGTAGCCCTGGACCTCCTGTGACCCTATTAATAGGGGGGATATATGAGGAGAAGAAGAGAGCCATCCTTCAGAGAAGATTTAATGTTGACTTATTTACGTATTTTTTTATTGAAAGAAAAAAACATTTTCAATCAATTGGTAAGGATTTAGTTGTACTAAGTACTGAAGCTTTAATGAAAAAGTAAAAACTATAGCTCTCCCATTTAATATAGAACTTTAATAAGATATTTACTATGAAGAATTAAGACAAGAAAGTAATAATGTCCTTGAAGAACTATACACTGCATTATAGCAGCTATATATGAATCTGTCCTACCCTTTTTAATATCCTGGTATACCTTAGGAGCTAAGCTATACTCTAACTAAAGTCATTACAAATCTATCCAGCTAACCCTAACCCTAACCTTAACTCCTAGTGTATTGGCATCCATCAGTTAACTAACTACCAGTCCAGATCCTAACACCTGACTGTCTAAGAGCTTACCTGAAGTGGACTTCGTCTGGGGCAGGCCTTCATCAGCATCATACCTACACACAGAAGAATATAATTTCTCACTCATTCTCCAAACCACCAGCACAAACACTAATAAACTTTAAGGTATACACTTTATCCTAATCTAGCCCGGCTATTAATTAAAAATAAAACATGTGTCCATGTGATTCAACAAAATACTCAATACTTAGGACAACAGCTGGCCTCAGGAGGAAAACTTACACAAAATTCAAAAATCAACAAACAGCCACCTTAAACTGATCTACTGAGCTGAAATAAGCCGGGCATAGGAGGGCAACCTAGTTATAGTCCCTTGAATCAGAACTGAACCTACTATTCAAAACATAATGTTTACAGTATGCAATCAGAACTATACATTTCAACAGTTAGTTCCACTTTCCCCTAATAAGTCACAAGTCATGAATCACATAAACTATCTATGAATCTATTTAAACACCTAATGAATCTCATTTTAGCCTCCAAGGGTGTTTTATACCATGAACTCAAGGGTCCCTTGGCCATCTTTAAAGTGATAAAGGAAGATGTTAGATGTTCATTTATGGATAATTAAGTGATAAGTAAACCACAAGTACATCATCACAGTCTAATATCCAGAAGAGAGAAACATAAATTAAGCAACTGGGATCAAATCCAAGAGAGGTGGTTTTGACTGGTATTATGTACGTATATACGTACAAAGTACAGAATATACTGCTTAATAAATTGCGGGACCTATATAAATTCTATTTCTAACATAGAAAACTACTATACAAATATGTACGTACATATGTACATAGTCCATTCAACATAGGGATATTATTTAAGACCCAAGTGATGAAAATTCATTTTCACAATAGGGACATAATTGTCTCCGAATATTTGAAGACAAACGGTGTAGTTTGACATATGGAGCAAGTCTTCTTTAATGTCTGTAAGGCTAGCAAGTCCCCAATCGGGAAATACAGTTAAATCTTAACTTGGCACTTGCAGCTTCAAAAGACAAGTACAACAGACAAATATCAACAAGATTGCCCAGACACCATGATACATCACATTTTGACATAACATCAACTTTGAGTTCTGTAGAAAAGAAGACAGACCTTAAATCTGATCATGATTTCCTCTCCAACTTAAAATAACATCACCATGATATCAGCATGTTCATCTCAACACTGAGAAGGCTTCTACCCAATATATTTTCTCATACATTGATAAAAATACACAGGAAGTGCTTTACATAATACGTTGTAAGTCATATAGGGAGGATTCCTTAATGGAATGCTATACAAACAAGGAGAGGATGAGCAACAACTATATTGAACAGGAAGTGGGACATCCTGAAACATAAAATATAAATCAAGCAGGAAGTACATATCAAAAGTCAGTGATGGATACGACATACATGTACATACGTACATATATCCACTGCCCAATACGGTGATATAATATTGTAAAACCATTTGGGGGCAATCTATCACAGTAAAAGCATTTAAACAACAATTTGGTTTACTCCATCTTATCTTAGACACACATCTCCCTTATATCACTCTGACTTCCTTGGCTTAACTAGCCTATTCTATAAATTAATCAAGACATTCTTCTGGTGATGTGGGCATGATGACATGACTGCATACAAGTACAAAGACATATTCAACCATGATTTCAAACACCACAAATACCACATTCACTCCTAAACCTTTGCAGCTGGTGAGCATATACTCAAGTGACAGGAACAAATTGCATTAAAGAGATTGTTATCACAATGAATAATTGAAGTCATAATCGAGTAGTTCTAATCCTTCTCAGTCATCATAAGGAGGAAAAACCATGTAATAAGCAATTTTTGAGAACTGGACCCAACTGCTTCCGACTCTGTCACTGATCTACAATAGCTACAACAATTCTCCATACATATTTCCCCTCTTGTACTAACTACAAGGATTTAGTCTTTATTCACCAACTAGTGGTGATTCTCTTTCAGAACAAGATGGCAATGAAGATCAACATTTAATGCATACTGTATGCACACTACATTGGAAGAAACAATAGGGGGTATTTTGTTATTCATAATGGATGAAAAGGTAGGTATTACAGCAACACCTATATTCAAGAAACAGAGATTTGAATGTTTTGACCTGTAGGTCTTCTTCAGCACTGATGCTCAAATATATACATACCTACTTTTTCACTACATTGGAAGCATATGTGTTATGAGAGCTTATATAAATAGTTTAATGTCAACATGACCCAGGAAGGAAGCACTCATGAAGTATCACATGTTTCTGATTCCTGTTACTTCACAGTTACTAAAGCTACCTACCATTATATCAAAACCACAGTAGTTTTCTGGATACAGTTGCATCACTGCTAGCAAATAGAGACAGTTCCAAAAGCATGAAAAATCTAAGATACCATTTTCTTACATGCTATACCTATTCTGTAAAAGAGCCTATAGGGGTACTAAACCTGAAGAGAGCTTTGGATGAAGATACAGGAGTCTTTTCTTCATTCTTTCATCTTCTCTTTATCTTGATCTTCTGTGAATCCTTGGCATGCTTTTTAAATAAACATACATATGTCTAACCTTTAAGTGAAGAGATAAAATCAGATAGGCTTATTGTTAACTATGTACTTTGTAAATGTTAAAGACCACGTTTTGATAATTAGAAAAGCACTTAAATCATGGGTATGCAACCACAAATCGCCTCTTTGTTAATTGATGAGCTGTTAATTGATAATACATAGAACAGGGCAGCCATGTTTTTTTTGGCCATTCCTAATGAGTGCACTTAAGAAACACAATCTTAATTACATTCCAATGTCCATACCAGCAATAGAAATATAAAAATCATTTAAAAAGAATACATACCTACAGTACTTTAAGTATCAAATATTAAGTGTATTTTATTTTAACTGGTAAGACTTATATAGTCAATGCTTTCTATAAATGTAGAGGCATTCTAGTTAGTCAGTATGTAACATACAACAGGAAATGATATCCTCTTCATACTGAAGTTCCAGATTAATTGCTTTGGACTGTATCACTGAACAGCACATTGTACGTACGTTTGGTACATCTTGTGAAAATCCAACAACAAAGACAGACCTTTATGCATGCATCCAAGGATTCACAGAAGATCAAGATAAAAAAAGACAAAGACTCCCAGGATCACTAATGAAGGGTGGAATTCCCAGAAACAGCTGTCTGGCCCAGTGGAGATGAAAGAGAGGAAGAGAAGAAAGAAAAGACTCCTGTATCTTCATCCAAAGCTCTCTTCAGGTTTAGTTCCCCTATAGGCTCTTTTACATAATAGGCATATAGCATGTCGGAAAATGGTATCTTAGATGTTTCATAGTCTGTGTAGCTTGACATAAAAATGCTTTAAATTTAGAGTGTGTTCCAATGTTAAATATTAGCAGAGTTGTTACATGACTAAAAAAGAATACAGCTTATAAAAAGATATATACATACTTTGTGTTCAGCAAAATCAACTTGTGGCTAAGAAAGTGGTATATGTACGTACATACATATATTTATGTAAATGAAATTTATATAAACACTAGAGTTGCGTGTATAGAGCCTATAAAATAATATAAAATGCCTTCATCTAGGAAATGAAATTATCTATGTAGAATCTACTTTAGGAACTGAAACCCATTTAGGGGCTTTCAAGTGAAAATGAAAAATCCCCAAATTCACTGATTAGGTGGTAACAGTTATTTGGCCTGGGAGCAAGGAAAAAATGAAGGAGGAAGAGAAGAAGATTGTATTCTCATTGCATGATTGTATTTTGCGTGCACACTAGCTCTAGCAGTAAGCCTAGAAAGGAAATGGCGTCCTTAGAAATACACATCCATACGTAGGTACAGTATTGTAGCTAATAATCAGAAACTACGTAATATATAGTATATAGCCAGTTTGCTAGCATAAGTCATGAAAAGACACAGTTGTATTGTTATTATGAACTTTATAAAGATCATCCTGCAATAAGAAACATTTCCATTGCATGCAATTTGGCCCTATTCCAATGAAAGTTCAAATTTCCTACAACCAGATATAGCACTACGCCAAATATCCTATTTGTGATGTGATGTATACAGAGAGATTTTAGTTCAAGTAACTTCACTGTGTTCTCAAAAATCTATTAGATGAATCCCATAATACAGGGGTCAAAGGGTAATCATAGAAACTAGAAAGATTTTGTATATAGCAACATTGACACTAAGATTTCAAGATCATTAGGATTTGCACATAACTTAAAGATATTCCTTTCTAACAACAAAGCACCTTAATGGGACACCAAAACAGATACAAGTAAACTTTTTGGATAAGGATCTGGTTAAGGAGCTTCTACAAACAGTTTACCTAATAGGTAGGAATCTAGTAACCCAGACAACATAAGATCACAGTTCAAGCCCTATAAAGACATTTTCAATATACACACATGACCAATACAAAATCTTCATTGGTCGCCAAGGAAACCCATACAAAGTCTCCATTGGTTGCCAAGGAAACCCATACAAAGTCTCCATTGGTCGCCAAGGAAACCTAATGGATCATATATAATCACATGTGGTTGAACTAACATGTGCCTAGCAACGTCTCAGTAGTAGGGTGGTTGCTAAGAGCCTAATGGGTAGTTCAGCCAGGGTTACCTATTAACGGTGCAAATATGAAATGCCCACACAATAACAATATGTGGATAATAATAGGACGTATGTGATTGATGTCTAATGACACTATAAGTCAACAGCTGGACTAACAGAAGGTACCTGTACAAGAACTATAGATACGTACGTCCACCTGTTTTTTAGAATTAGCACTCAGTTCAAATGTGATGCCTTCACATTCATATATAAGTTCACACGAAATAGTGAAGGCCAATTGTTCCGTTCATCTTGAATATGTACATATATTTGAGCATCAGCAAATGAACACTTCAAAAAAACAGAAATTTGAATGTCTCAAGCCGCTGGTCTTCTTCACACTGAAGGAGATGATTAGATGTAATAAAAGACACCAGAAAATATACAAGGATAGACATAAACACTCACTATCTGAATGCAAGCGGATCCTTTGTATTACTATGGTTACATTCAGAACAAACTATTTAATACTTACTTACAGCATTTATATAACTGTACAGATGTTAGCAAAACCTTGGGGTATCAGCTATAGTACATAGCTGTGATACCCCACTGTTCACTGTGTACTATATACCATAGTATATAGTACACACATACATAGCTATATACTTATAGTACACACATACATAGCTATATACTTATAGTACACACATACATAGCTATATACTTATAGTACACACATACATAGCTATATACTTATAGTACACACATACATAGCTATATACTTATAGTACACACATACATAGCTATATACTTATATACATGTTCACATATGAAAGGGGGGCTCCTAGTTTTCAACTTCCTCATACAACTTCTGAAGTGAAAGTAGAGTAACTCCAATTAAAATCTAATCTGACGTAGTACACTATATGGTTTTAAACTACTGTATGCCACAAGTTACAGGAATATTCTGTGAGAAACATTTAAGACCGAGTGAAACTATTGATTAGAGATCATTACTTTATTTTGAACTTTGAAATTCAAATTCTACCAACGTAATTATTTAGCTGTATACATGTGGATTCACAAGATAAAGAAAAGACAAAGACTCCCAGGATCACTGATGAAGGGTGGAATTCCCAGAAACGGCTGTCTGACCCAGTGGAGAAGAAGATGAAAGAAGGGAAAATAAGAAAGAAAAGACTCCTGTATCCTCATCCAAAGCTCTCTTCAGGTTTAGTTCCCCTATAGGCTCTTTTACAGAATAGACATATAGCATGTAGGAAAATGGTATCTTAGATTTTTATAGGCTTTTTTAATTTATTATAGAGTAGGCATAGCATGTATTATTAGACTATGTATGTACCCTGGATGTATGTACCCTGGATGTATGTACCCTGGATGTATGTACCCTGGATGTATGTACCCTGGATGTATGTACTATATACGTACACCTACGTATAAGTCTCCTAACTATAATTCTATAACTGATAGAAGCAATACTATTACCTAATCTCCTTCAGGCATAAGATAACCATTGCTTCAATGTTATATGTACAAACAGTAGGAATCACAAATTGCATAATCAGAACTATGCATTACATTTATTCCTGACAAATTAGTTTAAGATTGTATTTCAAACTGCTACTATATAAAATTACATATAAATTATAGAAGTACAAACTCTGTGGTCAGTTCCATTTAGCTTATGCAATCAACACAATCCAGTATAAACAGAAAACAGTAGACATTGTGTTACTGAAAAGGTACTGAAAGTTTAGGGGAACTTTCAATGTATATAGCTCGTATAACCATCTACAAGTTAAATAAAAATCTTTTAAAATGATTTTAGAAGTAGGGATGGCAGAGCTACAAGCACATCTGGAAGAAGTAACGAAATAAGACAGTGATCATGTGATAAGGCTAACCATACAGAAGTGGCATAAGCGACTTTAAACCAACACACCATTTCCGTGTTTAGGCATATCGTGATAGCTGAAGTATGGTTGGATGATCTGCCAAAGTGAATCAGGGAATATTTCAATGGAAATAGCAAACATACACATCTGTAGATACACACTCTCTTAACTGGAAATAGATTTTTATTCAATACATGTAAACTGTAAAATACAAAAAAACTGGGCAATCATATTAGAGCTGAACTATTCATTGATAATGGAATAGGTCTAAATGGCTGAACTTTGACCTCAATATGAAACTTTACAGCATGTGGTCACTTTAAGGTTTTAATGAACATTTAGACTTCAACATGAATGGATCTGTCACTACTGGAAGTTCAGAATGGCTGTGCCGCCCACATCTATGCATACACATTATACAACCACTACCTGAACTCATTATTATATTATGATATCTTGTGACATATGTATGTACGTATATACTATACTATACTATACACTCACTAATATAGAAAATAGATTATATACAATTGATCATTAGCAACATTAGTTAATTATGATGCTCAACAATCACTTTACTATGACTACGAACACAAGAAATAATCAATAACTCACAAACATGTGTAACCTGCAATTAAGACCATCAGGTGATGACAAACAGATGATGATCAACAGATGATGACAAACAGATGATGATCAACAGATGATGATCAACAGATGATGATCAACAGATGATGACAAACAGATGATGACAAACAGATGATGATCAACAGATGATGACAAACAGATGATTATCAACAGATCATGATCAACAGATGATGACCAACAGATGATGATCAACAGATCATGATCAACAGATCATGATCAACAGATGATGACCAACAGATGATGACCAACATTGGAATTGACTCTAACCATAACAAAAATGAAATTACAGGGAATCCTATGAAATATGTAAGGACACCTGGCCGGGTACCAAGAGTGTCCTGATTATATGAACATTCCACCATAGCCATAGCTGGCCCATCTCTACTTACTTAGGGGACCAATTTAAGATTTCAACCTCTCTAGGTACATAACTACTAGGAAATGATCTTTGGACACATTTCTATGAGAATATCTTTGAAATCACTTTACACATCCTGATATGTACAGAATATTGATGACATTCCTATGTATGTACATTGTTCTTAGAAATTCTCCTATTCAGTGAGCAACCCAGCACATAGGGACACATGTACAGTATATCCTTGTGGCAAATTGATTAGGTACATTTTCACCTGGTGAATATAACATTGTTCAAACGGTAACTTGGGAAATATTACAAGGGTAACGTATTAGAGCACAATTCCAGGAACAAAGACTTTACAAAATTGCTATGTTTCCCTTATAATGGAATATTTGGGAAAATGGGAAAAGACTTCTTAGAACACAATCACTTGCAATTAGGTACGTAGACCTGCTACACATATGTACATACATAATTAACTGAAAGGTTACCATGACAACTATACATAGTATGTTATTTAATAATATGTACTGTATCTAGGCAACCTTTATAGAGCTTATTCAATTAAGCTTCTTATTTGTGGTTAACCTGCATGATCAGTCAGAGATATGAAGGTAGGTATATACCATAGGAATTCCTTTTCATGTTATCTAGAGAGACTAACAACTAGTTACAAATACTCCAAAGGGACACAGAAGTCCATCAAATGGCTATTAGAAAGCCAGCGGAGGCTATTAGAAGGCCAGCGGAGGCTATTAGAAGGGCCACCGGAGGCTATAGAAGGCCAGCGGAGGCTATTAAGGGCCATTGGGGGCTATTAGAAGGGCCACCAGGGGCTATTAGAAGGGCCACCGGAGGCTATTAGAAGGGCCACCGGAGGCTATTAGAAGAGCCACCAGGGGCTATTAGAAACTGAGCACTATTGTATTTCATACATACGTACGTACGTATTACCCATAACAGGAGTATATCTTACAATGGTTAACTTCAATAGGGATATAACAGAATGTTTGTAATTTTATACAGGTAACATACACCTTTAGGAAATACTATTTTTACTGATTCATTTCAAGTCACGCCAATGAATATCAATGAAAACAGTTTAACAGTAAATGGAAGAAAGTGAAAATACAAAAATGGAGCCTGGATCCTTAAAGTACAAGTCATTAACTAAATGTAATTATCAGCAGATTTACAAATGGTAGGCTTAACAGAGTGCCCAGATTTACAAATGGTAGGCTTAACAGAGTGCCCAGATTTACAAATGGTAGGCTTAACAGAGTGCCCAGATTTACAAATGGTAGGCTTAACAGAGTGCCCAGATTTACAAATGGTAGGCTTAACAGAGTGCCCTTACCTTGATGTATTCCCGATATATGCTCTGAACTAGTAGGTACATACTGAGGTGAGTCTTGCATAACAATCGGAGGTGGCTCCTTATAGGGGGGCGTGTCCTGGTGATAGGGACTGTCAGGATACTGCTGTGGAGGGCTGTCGGCAGCCTCACTGAGCATTGTATTGCTCATAGGAGCTGGCTGAGGAGAATGATGCATCTTGTGCATGTTGGCAGGAGAGGATATGTTGGAGTCTTGTCCCTGACTGTCCCAGGCTGGATAACTGGGCGGCGGCGGCTACATATTTGAAGAAACAAGTGAATATGACTGCACACAAGCAACACACTATATACGTACATATATTATACTATATATACTATATTATACTATATATACTATATTATACTATATATACTATATTATACTGCTAAGGAATCATTTTCAATTGAACAGAGGACCTGTTATAAAACTAACTACATGGGGTTTAAACACATAATTGTCTTTATATTATCCTTTTGTAATGGGAAACTGCATCTTAGTTCTGGTACAAACCACCAGAGATCATTAGCATAATATGAAATGTCATCATTAGAGAGTAGTTTATATAATACATACGTATTCATAGGACTTCAAGGCTGAACTAGAATAGTAGAGACTCACTTAATAATAGAGGTTAATACAGTGTAGTACCAAAATTTTTTTAATTCTAATTATATTATACTATATATACTATATTATACTATTATACTATATTATACAATTCTAATTATATTATACTATATATACTATATTATACTATTATACTATTCCAGAACAAAACCTGAACAACTATACAGATTTATGGGTCCAACAAGTATGTACACTTAACTAACATTACAAAGTCGCTTAAAAATGAGGCATATAAAGCATGCATATTATTTATTAAATCAACAAAATTTGGTGGAATCAAACATTTGATTGTTTATGACGTAGTCCTCCTATAATGGCTCATTGAAAGACAATCAACACTAGGTAAGTAGCTTAATACATTAGATAGAAGATAGAAGAGAAGTAGAAAAATCTTGTATCCTCATCCAAAGCTCTCACTAGATTTAGTTCCCTATAGGCCTTTACTCTAAAGTAGATGTAGCATGTAAGAAGAATGGTGTGTTAAATTATATACGTACGTACATATGCATGTACACTTCTCTTTAAAATTCAAATTTTGTATATGTATATAAGTAGTCAAAAGTAGGAAAGATTTGTATTAATGGCTCCAATGTGGGATTGTAAGACATAGCATATCCTTTATACGTAGGTAGATTGGTAAATACTTTACTGTGGGAACAATGAAAAAAGTACAGATATATGTAAAAGGGAAAACTCCTAAACTGTCCTATAGTGTACATACCAGAAGTAATACACATTAATGTTCTCATTCCATAGTCAGGCACAATTGTAAACATACATATTATTGGGAATACAAAATAAAAATTATCATACACACAAAACTTAAGATGTACTAATTTATTATTCTACCTACAAAAGCATACAAGTGTTTGTTTACATAATATTACACCATTTTGGAACAAAAAAGGAATCATTTTCAATTGAACAGAGGACCTGTTATAAAACTAACTACATGGGGTTTAAACACATAATTGTCTTTACATTATCCTTTTGTAATGGGAAAATGATCTTAGTTCTGGTACAAACCACCAGAGATCATTAGCATAAAATGAAATATCATCATTAGAGAGTAGTTTATATAGTTACATACATATTCATAGGACTTCAAGGCTGAACTAGAATAGTAGAGACTCACTTAATAATAGAGGTTAATACAGTGTAGCACCAATTCTAATTATTGTAAAACATAAAGTTCTTGTAATTTCTGAAATAAAGATATTGATAATAGATGGAGTTATAATATAATATATAATATAAGTTCTTTGATTCCTTTCTTCTCCTAAGAAATGTGAAGTCCTATTCTAATTACTTGTTTAGAATCAAACGTGATTTGGAAACAATCAACTGACAGAGTGACCTTGCATTAGTGTACGTACACTGAATAGGCATGCTGTGAGAACCTTTAGCACATGCTGTGAGAACCTTTAGCACATGCTGTGAGAACCTTTAGCATATGCAGTTCCAACATTCAGAACAGACAGAATAAATGCTGAGGCAGCACATTATTAATTATTATTGCATGCCTGATCCTATCAATATCACAACTTAGCAACTAGTGTTAGGTGTCAAGCACATTGAAGTCTCTTCATCTTCTCTTACATACCTGCACATTGTTCAAAAGGAACTGCCCATTTGGGAACTGTGAACTGCTCTGGGATACCATAGGGTGGGATGGACCTGAAGAATGAGATAAGATAACAGCTTCAGATAATTATCAAGCATACAGAGTGTTGCCATGGCAATCATAACTCAGAGTGTTGCCATGGCAATCATAGCTCAGAGTGTTGCCATGGCAATCATAGCTCAGAGTGTTGCCATGGCAATCATAGCTCAGGCTGGTAACTGAGTTAAACCAGCTGGCCTGGATTATATTCCAAATGATTTCTTTTTTCCCTGTTTTCACAAATTGATGGCAATTCAATTCAATTCATTCAACAGTCATATTAAGCTGGGAAATCCCCCATTAGCCTATAGGCTCCTTTGTAGAGGGCTAAGACTATATACAGTACAAGTTACAATACATATACTAAGGTAATCTAATATAAATAATACAAATAATTCATATGGCTCCAGGAAAGGACCTAGCAACAGAATGGGCAAAGTATCATAACATTTAGGGTATAAAACTCATTTTTAATAAGGGATTTTTTATTTAGGTCTCCGTTTGGTAGAAAACGGAGGACAAAGTCTGCATATAAAATGCCATAGGACTATAGAAAAGCTATAGAAAATTTATATTGAAACCAAGTGTTATATTAGTAAAAATTTTATATACGTATATATATATGATTAAATAATTGTGGCTTACTGTCAGGTTTCAAATTGAATATGAAGTGGTCTTTTAACACCTATTTACCCATAGGTAAAGTGATTCACAGTATCATGAACAAAGGCCAACTACTGATGACTTATAGTAGCAGACAAATGATAAAACAAGAAAAAAATGTGGTCATGAATCAGAACTTGTGACATTTCAGAGAATTAAAAATAAGGAGACCTTACAGATTCGAGATTAGGGTAGATTCCAGATTAGGGTAGATTCCAGATTAGGGTAGATTCCAGAAAGGTTTGCCTGAATTGGCAGACATAGGTACAGTACATGATATGTCTTCAGTGTACTATAATCCAATATGTGTCTAAAACGTGTCATAATAATTATGTAAGAGTTGATAACCTTGGATACAGGTTCACATGAATACATTCACCCACACATATGAAACTACGTATATCAGTCGTTTCTAACTTTCTAACTTTCTAACACATCATTGGAGTGCACAATCTGAGATTGATAGGGAATAAGAGAAAGGTTGAACTACTAGGCTATCAGTTTATTGAGAACAAATTAACTAAATATAAACCTTCATCCAAAATTTTAATACGTACATATTAAAATGTCCTTTCTTAATGGCTTAAATGTATCACTGCAAGATTAGCTGTTGGTTCCTGTAGTTTCTCTGTGCACCTATGTACAAGTTCTCTTTGACATTAACGACATTTTAACAAACTATGTACGTATATACGTAACCAAGAAGTTTCCCATTAACATGATACAGTTGTAGTATCATTCTTAGAATTAAAGATTATTCAGATCTCCGACTGTGCAGGTTCCAGTGTATGTAAAAGAACTATGTAACTAGGAAAGGTGACATCACCTGCATAACACAATATAACTATAAAATGGCTTCACTAGTTGTACCGTCCCAGTCAAAGTTCCTCTGCTGTACACACGTCTACACCTGCTTACCTGTGGATATAGAGTGAGAACCAATCATTCCTTGAGATGTTTGATACTGGTAGGGGGGATACATAATGTCAATCGTATCATCTGTTTCGTTCTACAACAAATAGAAAAAAAAAGATGATTTTCAGTAAATACTTTCATATGCAATGTAAATTTAATTATTTAGTTCCATTTATTCATCTTAAGAATGGTAAATCTAGCTGATTTATTAGGAACATTAGAAGGCTGTATACCTTTCACAGGGATGCTAAATGTGGTAATGGTATTAATAGGTACATACGTATAAATTGTCATACCATATCAAAGTCTCCTTCATCATCATCATCATCATTTGTGTAGGATGAATTACTGCTCATGTTTGCTATTGGCTGTCCAGTTGCTTCCATATAGACCTCTACATACATAGGTAATTCACAGAACAGACCAAAGTCAGTCAGAGGTGAACAACAATCTTATCAGGAATGATGACACATACGTATGATACTGTAAAGGCTCATTGCTGCATAGAGAGTACTGATTATTAACAGGTATTGAGCATAATCGCAGCGACTGGAATAACACAATGAACGATTCAATTAATTTCCTGGACATTTCGATCCGGAGATCTTTCTCAACTGGTATAAAATAGGTGTGGTGTGCATAGATACATATGCACAAGCTTAACCAGATGCCCAAGAACAATGACAGAATTATCATGATCTCTTCAGAGAGTACAGGTAAAACTAGCTACGTAGTGAAAATGTTTAAAAGTATATACGTACGTACAGTATGTATGTAACATGTAAAATACCCTAATTAATTATTATTGATGAAGACCTACGGGTCAAAACATTCATTTAACTGAATTTCTGTTGCTGAGGCTCATCAAGATAAAGAGTATTGTGCGCATGTATAAACAGTATACGTATATGTAAATTTGTATGCGTAAGGGCACCTCAAGACACATATCTGAATATTAAAGAGATGAGGCTAGAGTAATACAAAGGAAGTAAGAATGGAAGTTGACCTACATCAGCTCAAATGCAACAAACCAGAAAGCAATAGGTTTGTCAAGGTAGGGGATGTAGTTGATGTACGTAAGTAAAGCAAATACATTCAACATATGTCAGAACTGTATTTCTTAAGTTAGAACCTGTTTGCTAATAATGTTCAAAATCTTTATGTTACTACATACGTATAGCAACACCTTTTACATTCTACAGGGTATTTCTTACCTTTTGAAGAAAGGCAAATTATCAATTTTAACAAACAAGCAATGAATTAGGTCTCCCTTCACATTGTACAATATTGTACATATTAATTTAGACGTACGTATGTACCTCTAATAACTTCATCAGAGCACTGAAACATTCGAGACCTGTACTGTGTACCGTCCTTTAAACTTTCCCCTTTGACCTCTATCAGTTGTGGGAAGGCCCTAGGGAGTCCTTTGCGCAGCATGCAGGGTGCATCTTGGGTCTGGGAAGACCTGGCTTTCTGCTTGTACCACTCCTGGGCTATCTTGTGCCATTCAGTCAACTCAAACTTCCCCTTTGTGATGTCAACCCATCTAGACACAAGTAGAATTACTAGTATTAATAATATATCTGCATATAATATACGTAGATACATACGTATGTACATATACTGGTATGATTTATTGAGCATCAGCAACATACAATTCATTAGCTAGATGGACATTTCAACCCAGAGGTCTTCATCAGCAATATGATTAGGGGAGAGGTTACAGAGCAAGTTTAAATAATGACCTCCAAGGAGATTTCCAAGCTCAATCTCAGTCACTGGCCTTCAAGATCACTTTATAGCATTGTATATTTAGCTCTTCATACATTACCTTGTTTCAACAATTTTCTGCCTATTTTAGGATTTCAACAAGTACTTAATGTACATACGTATATACTGTAAATACAAACATTTCGTGTGTGATAAATTTCATGGAAGATCCAGTAGCATGTAGAGATGGTATTCACATGGAAACATTTTCATGCAGTACATGTAAAAATAAAAACTGTAACACTAGGCAGACATTAGGGCCTGTGCTTTGGCTGTATAGTAAACACTGTACATGCAGGCCCAGCGGAACCAGTCCGATTGCTCAGGCCATGGCCGGAGCAACTTTTTCAGGAAGGACTGGAAATTTGCTAGCAGTATCCGCCTAATTCCACAGCCTTACCTGAAAAGCTACTCTTCTAAATATGGTTTCAATTGATGGATGAATGGATGATAGTGTATCCTACTAAACACAATCCAAATCATGGCAGGGCATGTCTAAGCAACTGTAAAACTTAAGACAGTTGTGACGGCTATTTTCAGTGGAAAGGATAAAATTGGTGGATACAACTCTTGATACTGATGTTGTTTACTATTAGTTCGTCTAGGACTACGTAAGGTGATCTAAAGTGTTCAACAGTGTTTGCAATAGCAGAGAACAAAAATTGCAAATAAACATTAGGCTTTAGCCTGACCATCTCAAAACTACTTCCACCTGGCCTGACATGTACGTATGTACATCTTAACTATCAAACAGTATAGTGCAGGGAAATTCCCCTGCAGTATTATGGCAGGCCAACTGCTAGTCGTTGAAGGATGCCATAAATGGTAATCATATGCATGTATGTCAGAGGTTACTGCAATTATAAACAATGTGGTCCCCACCAATATGACAATCAAGGTAACAAATCCTCAGGATCAGTTTGCTGTGGCAGTGACAGTCAATGACATTGTCACAGGTTACATTCAGACAAATATGTGACTGATATGTAGTGTATTTTACTATTTTCTCAGCTGCAATGACGAGAGCTGGCAGTGAGGAGAGCTGGCAGTAATGAGAGCTGGCAGTGAGGAGAGCTGGCAGTGAGGAGAGCTGGCAATGAGGAGAGCCGGCAGTGAGGAGAGCCAGCAATGAGGAGAGCCAGCAGTGAGGAGAGCTGGCAGTGAGGAGAGCTGGCAGCGAGGAGAGCTGACAATGAGCACCCGCCTCAATTGAAGCCAAAAGGAGGCTCATAACGCCAAATTATCTCAAATTAGCATGTCGTTAACCAACAAATTAGCATGACTAACCAAATAGAATGACTACCTTCATAATGACTGCAATATCGTAGGCAACCATTGACCGTAATAGAAGATTTATGCATCTTAATAAAGAGAGAGCACTCAAGCATGTCAAAACAAGAATGTCTGTATATTATTGAACAATCAGGAATAATCAAATTTTGTAATCTTGTATTAAATAAATGTGCTATCTTAAGTATATTTTCACGCTGACATATGAGAAGCCAAACAAATGAGACAGCCATTTTGTTGAAACTCTCAACACAGCAGTTAAAATGGTCTTCATACAAACAGACTTCATCCCCAAACACACACAAATGAACCTATTTTAAGTAACATTTCTAACACCTCACTGATCTACAGTGCAGCACACAGAAATATGGGTCCCAATGCATGGACCAGTGGAGAAGAAGAAGGAGAAGACAATTGTATCCTTTCACTAGGTTTAGTTCCCTACATACATATATCTTAACTTCCCTATAGGCCTTTTCCTCTAGAACGGATGTAGCATGTTGAAAAATGGTGTTTAAATTATTCATAACATCATGACTTACATTATAGGGTATTAGAGGTAATTACGTAGGTCGGTGAAGTGCATACTTGTACCTATCTGTACCAGGCACAGTGTGCAGCAGTGAAATAATATTTATACTCCCTAACCCTTGTACATACATATATGTACATACGTATGTATACATTATTAATAAATAAATTATAAACACTTTGTATTTATTGTACATGTGATTACATGCTACAGAAAATTTAGTAGTAAAATTGAAAGAATAAAAGATATAGATTGAGTAAAGTGTTTACAAATCTGAGAAGAACACAATTTATACGTAGTTTTTTTTCGTATGTATTAAATCCCTGGAGTGGTATGATACAGTTTTCTTCAGACTATATCTATTTATTATTTATTTATTTATTTATTTATCATTTATTAAAGTGACGCATGCACATAAAAAGAGCACAAGGCCAAGCAGGGCCCATGAGTCACTATATATGTCTATTAAATATTACAGTTGTCAGTTTATAATCTGGCTTGATCAGGAACATATTGCACATGTAGATATTGGAATTCTTCATCTTCTAAATTTATATTTATAATTTATAAGTTTACATTAAAAGATTTCCCAATTATTTTATTTACGTACTTTCAGAAAGTTTTTTTTCATTTTCGGTAACATTCGTACTGCTCATTTTTATTCTACTGGTATAAATGTACGTATATATCACTCTACAAATATGGAGCAGGGCCCACCCAATTAATTGTTACTCCCCAATATTGGCTTTCTATCTAGGGTGAAACTACTGTCATATACGTATGAATGTATGTATACAAAAATACAAGGAATTAAGAAAATGACAACTACATAGAAACCGCTCAAAGTAAAATGACGTCATCACATACCATTAAAGTGATTATACTGCAATACAATTAAATAAATAAACAACTAAAGACACACACATATAGTACATAAACCAGTGAACAAGAAGGTAAACAAGAGTGTATTGACCTAGAAAGCTAGCTTGTTTCTCCCATTTCCTCCAGTTATAGTCTAATACTTGTTTCCAACATATCTGCTACATATTCACATAGTAAACCTGTTCAAACTGGTCAACTGTTATGGTTGAACAGTTGGTAGGAATGTACGTACGTATGTATAAACAAAACAAGGAAATAAAATCATGCACCATGATACTGCACTTCTGACGGAATATATGACCCTACTGGTGTAACATTAGCAATAAAGATGGCCGGGCTCACAGAAAATCAAACCTAAAAATATATTTTTGTCTTTCAGAATTTACATTCAGTGTAACTGCTATACTCTACTGCTTGAAGGGGATAACAAAACTACATGTATTAGATTCAATACCTTCATGTGATTAAAACAAGCATTTTGCATTCGTGAACTTCTTCCTAAATGATGCTTTCAATGCCTTCACAAAATTCATTACAAACATTACCATAGCAACTGTAACTAAGGATTGTTGATACCTGCTATTTATTTAGGAATTATCTGATGGGTAAAATCTTGAAAGCAATTGGAGTTGTAATTAGGTAGTGCTAAAAGGAAGGAACTAACCAAAGGCAACCGAACGAAACTGGTGAATGCCACTGCTCTACCCACAGTAGCATATGGATGTCAATTGTGATGTTTACCAAAACAAAAAGAGAATTCTACGAGGGATATCGAGGGAATAAGAAGATTGGATAAGTGAGAAAAGATGTCGTCATGGAGAGCTGGACTAAGGTGCCTTGGATACTGAGCCTCAAGGAGATGAACTCTGATAGATTTACCAAGAGAAGGGAGATACGTAAGAGATACGTAGGAGAGAAGAGACAATGAGGAAGACCTTATAGAAGACAGAAGATAAGTAAAATAAACCTTTATCTTTGCTCTTTGCATGTATGAAATACAGCAATAAGAAATAGGAACATCCATGATTGATTGCATGATTACTAAAGTGCCAAAATATGAAAAAAGGCTTCAGTTCATCCTGTAAATTTTGAATGTTTTTATCCAGGCATCAGATCAATAAATTATTTGAGATCCACTGTACATACATAATGCATCAACTGTACATCAAAACAGTGTACGCCGGACTTCTAGTTACTAGTTAAAACCTCACTATTACACACCCATTGGGCGCTCTTCAGTACACCAACCAATATAAAATGGCTGTATCTCCAGTCAGTTGGGTTAGAATTGTATTTAATTAGTTAGTTACACAGGTACATATGTATACAGCAGGGGGTGAAGTACAACTGAGTTACTGTTACCATAATGAATATGTTTGGTGATGGAGCATAACAGATACGTAGGTTAAACAAATAGTGCAATGTTTGATTCCTACAAAACGCTTTTATCATGTATTTTATTGCTCAGATTGAATGAAAACCATCTATCTGCATGCTCGCTTGTATATACGTATGTATATATTGTATATGTATGTACATGAAAGGTAAATACAACAGTCAATTTTGAGGACATAGCCTACAAACTTTAGTATGTTTGTTTGCTATGTGGGTATTTGATTTTTCCAGTAGGAGAGAGAGAGAGAGAGAAAGAGATATTTTCAAGGGGCAAATGCTTCCCCTCCCTCCCCCCCCAAAGAAACCCTGAGTGAGAAGTGGCCTCATATGCACATATTTTAGTTTTTCATCTTAAATTGAAATAACACTACAGCATGGGAGAAGCGCAGGTTTCTTAACCCTGTGTTCACTTGATAAGGTATATCTCTAGTAGAAAACCTAATTAGGGATGGGCCTGAAAACATAAAGTCATCAACAAAAAGTATATATACAAGCGCTGTACACTAAAAAGACTAGAAAGAAAGGCTTATATTTCCAATCATCATTTGTACGTACGTATCCGCATTATTAATGTTTGCTACTAAACCATCAGCATACCACTACTACACGAACTTTTAATAGTATATGAAAATTTATTTATTTGATACTTTATCAGTGTATTGAGTAGCCGAAACTGATAAAACAAAACAAACGGAGATCCACACCATACTCACCTCGCACCACTTTGCTCCTCTAAAAGTCCAACAATAAATTGCGCCAATTTTCCTCTCTTTCTCTTTGCTGCCCAGGTCTTCCATCCCTTCATCCAATCTTGGTAGGTTAGCGGGCTCAAACAGTTCACATCCAGGCTCATATTCGCTAGGTATGCGATCTTTTGAATTTCAGAATAGTGCTTTCCGAGTTTTGAAACGGATTACTTCTTAATCTAAAAGACGATGAGTCAGAAAAAGACCCTTTGGTATGATAACAAAAGTTTCCCTTCCAAAGTACCAACTCACGATAAGAGGATGTGGGTAAGAGCCTACTCGTACGACGCCATGTTTCACAAAGTCGTACACGCAAATATGTAATCAAACAGGCGCCAGATTTTTATGATAATAAAAGATATAAAATGGCGTCCGGCAAACTCATGGATCTATATATGCGTTAAGTTATTGCAGATGGCTTTTCATTCTATGAACCGCAAATTAGCAGTTTACCTAGGCACATGAAGGGATACTTGATGCCAGTACTGTGTAAACGAAGTCTCATTACTGATGAAAACATTGGTGTTGTAGGTATAGAGTTTTAATACTTTGTGAATGCCATTATACTGCGAGGCAAGGAAACGGATGTGCTAAACGATGATAATGAAACTTCTTTAGCTTCAGCTCTAAACATTTGCCACCAGATAGTAATTAGATTCTTTTCGCGGTTTTCCGTCCCAATTCACGTTCCATTGTTTACATTCGATCGACAAGTAGTGTTCAAGTGTACCCAAGATCGTCAGACAAGAGTCGACCCTGTTCGCTGAGGATTCAATCTAACCTCAGTCAAGTCGCCGAGTCTTTTTATTCCACTTCAGTTCTGCCGTATGTCAGTTGCAGGGAAAATACAAAAGAACGACGGTATTATATTCGGAGAGATCATATTTATGAATTCACCGTTTGATGGTTCAGTACAGTGATAATTAGCGAACTGTACGAACTCTGTCGTAATATTAGTTATTCTGGGTTGTATGAAGACAAATTAAAGTTATTCCAGAACAGAATGAGCTTAACGTCTCTATCAGTCCTTTCGCTGACAAAGGCAGCTGACCATTACAGCAGGCTAGAGGAGATCATTGAGAACCTCGTCCCAAAAACTGTTAAAATTACAATCTTTCCTTTGCTCTGCAAACGTGGCTTCATCACAGACTGGAACATCACAAAAGTATGCACTGACATGTTTACAGTTGTACTGTGTCACTATGATTTTAATTGTTAATATTTTGCATGGGATCTTTGTATTTAGATGATAGAGATTTCTTCTAACTGCTCCAAACTCATCTTTGAGATGGTTTATCTTTCTTGAGTATTTTGACCCTTCAGTCACTGAAGAAGACCCCCAGGGTTAAAATGTCTGATTCTAAGAAGCAAACTACATCTAGATGTTCAAGATGAACCATCTTAAAGATCTTAGTATTTATTAGACCAAGTATTGCATGCATCTCTGTCTGTTGTTTTTTGTCCAAGATGGTCTGTACAGATTAAGCAGTCTGTAGTGGAAAAGGAATTGTACCGATTAAATGGTGTTAGTTCGATTGTGACAGTGATTATTCATTTACTTATGTGATTACTATGTCTCTCTTTGTGTTGTGAATGGTAGCTTTGTCACTTTGCCGCCCCATAACCCATCTAAATGCAGTTGGATGCATAATGGAGACTGCATTATCTCTAATTGCTAATTTTGGGGGGATGTACCCCACCCAATAGGGTGTGGACAGTATGCAACATCTTTATATCCCAAGCTTCCTTCACAAGGCAGTATCTCAATTGTGATTTTTAGCTACAGATTCGCAAATTCCTTGCCAGTATACAGTTATGTATATTCAATATACGTAGATATTACCTTTAGATATTGTTAGTAGAACTTCTTTAGTTTGATATTTCACTCTGTTAATCCTGATCAACCTACACTTTTCAAGTTTTGTAGTCGTGACTTACTTACTTCGTTGGCCATTTTTGATTGGTTCAAGTGATATTTTCCCTTTTTGTTTATTTGTTAGAGAGTAGAAACTAGCATTGCAAAGAGAATAGTATTATGCTAACTACTGTAGTTGTACTACCTGGAATGTGATTAGAGTTGGTGCTGTTTCAGTTTTTACGGAATGTATAGCAAACCTTTGATCCTCAAATAGGAAGCTTTAGTGTGAATAGGCGTAAAATCTATATCCCTATATACGTATGTATGTATGTATATTATACAACCCTATGTCTCACTGAAGTATTTTACCTGTATACTGGCAAGGAATTTGCAAATCTGCTTATTTAGTAAGTACATAGTAGTATCTTCATCCAAAGCTCTCTCCAGGTTTAGTTCCCCATGGGTTTTTAAAGAGTAGGCATAATATGTAGGAAAATGGTGTATTAGATTTTTCATGCATATATGGTATATATTTTGAATTTTTCACTTTTATTTTCATGTTGTATTTCCTCATTAAGTATAGAATTCCTGTTTCATATTTTAACATTTTCTATTTCATTTTCAAAGTGTGTAAAGCGTGTAAGCACTTAATTGCAGTTCCATTACACCTTGTACATATTTGATGAGCTATCAGGTTTCCATGACAAATACTTTTTTACAGTAACACTAATCTTGTTAAGTCACCTGAAATTAGAACAGATTTTCTGTACTGTTGTAGAAAATGACAAAATATTACAGAAAATGAAGAAACATACAAACGTATACACATTTTAATAATTGAAATAATAAATTAAATTCCCAGTAATTTAAGCATCTTTGTCTCCTCATTTTGATGGATATATACTGTACTGTTTCATAAAGTAGTGACGATTAGTTGCCTTGATGTCCTAAACACTCTAGTAGTTCTGGACATCTGTAAGTACTTTAAAGGTCTTCATATTTGTTCCTTTCATCCAATGTTATCACTTGCCTACTTCTCAATAAAATGGAGAACTATTTTAATTTCAGCACGTGAACTTATTATATACATAGTTTTTTAATGTACTTTTCTGTCTGTCAGTTTATTAGTGACCAAATTATGGAGTTGGATCTCGGTGATTGCAACATCACAGATACAGCTTTAGAGAAGATATGTATTTGTAAGAACTTGCAAGTTTTGAATTTGAATTCTACAAAAGGACACAGAACATCAATTTCATCCGAAGGTTTGCTCTACGTACATTGTTGGATGTCTGAACAATAAAATTAGTTATAAAATAACTGTTCTTACATAACCCCTTTGAAATAAATGCAAGAGTAATGTGCTGAAAAGATATACATATCTTTTAGATGGAGTGACTTATCTAAAGACACAGTTTTGATATTTTGGTTTAATGTTTCAACCTCGAGGGTCTTCATCAACAACTCATATACATACGTAGATGTTTAATCTAACACACCATTTTTAAACATGCTATGAAATAAAGTCATATACGAAAGTAAACCTAGTGTGAGCTTTGAATGAGGATACAGGAGTTTTCTCTTTCTTCCTCTCTTCTTTGCCACTGGCCGCATCTTTTTTGATTGGCTGATTGAAAAACTAAAAATTTTAGTTGTTTTTAAAGATTATTTGCTTTGATATTTGTTCAGCCATGTTAAAATCCTTTTCTAGACCCTTTAAACCCTTCCTAGTAGAGTACCCCAAAGGGCTTCACAACCAGTAGAAACCTGAAACGGCTATTTGACTACATATTAGGCCATTCTATCAGCCTACGTAGGAGTAAAACCCCACTATTATACATGCATCTCCAAATGTCTATATTTATATGTACGTATAGAGACTTTACGTGCACTATATACAGCTGGTGTAAACGGAACTTACAGACTAATAGGGTCCACTGTCACTTTACTAATGTAATTATTAATATAATTTGTATTATCAAATGTACTCCTTTATCTACTAATTTTATAAGGTGATAGTATTACAGCACATACTTTACCACAAATTCAACTAGTTTGAAATTGTTGTCTATTATGAGATATTACTATGTAATTCAAATGGATATCGTCACTCCCTTGTATATTCTAAAAATGATTATCATTCCATCTATGTTCCATGATTACTGCTTGTGTTATCGTATAACTCCAAATGCAATCTTGTCAGAGATGACATTGATTTCTTCTTACTGTGCCAAAGTTATCTTTGAGATGGATCATATTTAGTCTTTTGAACATTTTAGCTAGCCTGCAAAAAGAGCAACAATTCTCAGTCAAATGTATGTATATTTTGTATTATACATAGGTTTACAAAAGGTGTTTAATTCCTGTCCCAATTTACTGCAAGTTCACCTGAGGAGGTGCAGTGAAGTTGATGATGATTGTGTCATGACCCTAGCTCAGAATTGTGGTCGCCTTGAGGTTCTAAATCTGCACGGGTGTGAAAAGGTGGGCGGAGTAGGACTGATCGGATTGGCAACTAATTCCAAGTACCTTGAGTGCTTAGATTTAACAAGAACACAAGTGAGCCAACATACGTATGTATATGCATTTGCTATTGCATGTAAGTGTGCTGTATAGCATCAAATACCTTTTTTCACTCCACATCAAATGAAATATTCACTCATAATAACTACATTTACCCTTCAATCAGATTAAAATTACAATTAAAATTAATCTTTGGCATGGTTCATCTTTTAATCTTTTGAGAGCGCCTAAAGACTAAAGATAAGTTTGGCACAGTCCTTATCATTGATTAAGGTACCTAAAAGACAGAATTATTGTCAAGTTATGATCACTATTAATTTGGTGAATATAATGTACATACATGTGTAAGCCTCCAATTAGTCAATTTGCAAGCTATGTCAGCCAGCCTTGCTAGGCGCTCATGAGATGTTCAAGATCAATCCACTAATGATTCTCTCTTACAAATAAAGCAACTAACTTATATAGGAAACAAAAACAAAAGCTTAGTGTCCATAAAAGGATTAAAGCTGCCCACTCTGTCTCTACCACAAATTTACACCTACATCCTACAAATCTACTAACTATTGTTCCTAAGATTACATAAAGTCTAGACTAGCAGTGTTTATTTCATGCATGTATTACACATGGAGACTTAAGACCAAAGTTAAAAATCCATGCAGTAATTACTTCTTTTCCATATATGACTCTCTATATGGTTTGTAACAATTAAATGGTTGTGGTTTGACTATATCAATGTGATAGGTATGTACATAATGTTTCTTAGGTAAATGAGGACAGTATTCTACTCTTTGCAAACAGCAAGAATAAGACACTCATTAAGGTACGTATGTACAGTATGTGTCTGTGTGTGTATGTATCCTCCATATTTGACAAAAGACTGTATGTTGCTCTCATGTATGTATAACAGATATAAATGAACTCTATTCTAACAGATAATCGTCACATTCGAAACATTAATATTCATATATACAGACTAACTAGGCTAGGCTAGGTTTGGTTGCCCTGGACTTTCTACAACCATTTGGTCTGGGGGGAGGACCCTTGTGGTGGCTGTATAGCCATCCTTTCCGGAGCAGTGTGGTGATAATATTGATATAGATAATATTGATATACATTATGTATAACAGTATAGGTTATAGAGTAGCAAGCACTAATCAAACTTAATGTTATTGTATTCTGTTGTTTGTTGATTACTGAAGACCGTGTTAATATGTTATAGGCAATTGCTATAGTAATTGTGCCATTTTCCCAATAGGAATTGAACTTGAGCCACTGTCCTGGGCCCACAGACCACGCTGTGCACATGTTACTGCAGAACTGTCCCAAGCTTAAGATGTTAATGTTGCATTCCTGTCCAAATGTGACTGGGCAGTCACGTGAACTGATTTCACAACAAACGAACTCTAATAATCGTGGTTTCAAACAAATAACTTGGACAATAAATTTCTAATCAATCTTTTAAACTTGTATGATATACGTACATAGATTGTATTAGCCTTTTTATATAATATGTTTGTAATTATCTGTATTAAACATAAGGACGTTTTGGAGAAGAAGATACGTATAACAAAGGTTCCCAGGGTTACTGATGAAGGATGGACTTCCCAGAGACAGCTGTCTGTCCCAGTGAAGAAAGAAAAAAATATTGGTACATATATATACGTATATACACATTATGTGAAACTCCATCCTCATAAAGCTACAAAGCTCTATATATGTAGGTTTTAGAAGAAAATTGGTATGAAAGCCTGCAGTATATGTATATGTTGATAATGGTTTAAATTAAAAAGTAATGCATTTATAATTCAGTAAGTTCAATCTCATCACTTCTTTTCCCAACTCTTGAACTTCTCTTCTGTGAAAAAATATACAGTATGTATATATACAGGCATACTAATGCGTATTATAAATATACAGTATGTATATATACAGGCATACTAATGCATATTATAAATACACATGAAATATTGGCAACTGCATAAGTGCCCACTTCCTGCCATATCATCTGATGTATTAGCTATATGTAATTTGTTATTTCTACGAATGGGCCATGGCCAGAAAGTATATTTTCTCGGTGCAAGGTCATATTCATTCATGGGGACTAAAATTAATGCTGTTCCTGCCCAATGAGAGTAATTGCAGGGAGAGCACCAATTCCAGTCTCCTCTGGTGTGGTGAGGGAGGCCTCTGGTGTGGGGAGGGAGGCCTCTGGTGTGGTGAGGCAACAGGCTTAAATTCAATCAAAATAGACATCATTTCACCAATGGACTTTGGTAATATACGTAGCAGAATATATGCATGTTTTACACTCTGAATTTTCACATTAATAAGACTACTGTAGAAATAACAAGTGTCACTGTCTATCAATTCACCTAGCTGTTTGGTATACGAGTCCAACTTGTATGCTGTTTGTTCCAAGGTTCCTATGCTCGACTCTATCTGATCAATTTGGTTGAGGTACGGTTGCAAGCTTTCGTCTGTGTGTGGGGGAATGAGAATCTTAACGAGATTCATACCAGCCTTGTACTCACATTATGAACCTACCATTTTACATATACACATAGATACATACGTATGCTCATGTCTATTATGTAATTAGCTTTAGCTAATAAACTACAAGTACACTATTCTATTACTTTATGTACACTTTCCAAATCTACACTTACTCATAAATAATCTAACACACCATATTTCTTACAAGCTTTAGAGTAAATGCCTATAGGGAACTAAACCTAGTGAGAGCTTTGGATGAGGATACAAGAATTCTCCTTCTACTTCTCTTCTTCACCACTAGGCCAGACAGCGGAATTCTACCCTTATCAGTGACCCTGGGAATCTTTGTCTTCTTCTTGATCTTGATTCGTATTATTATTAGATTACAGAATTACTTTTTCAAAATCTTCTGAATGATACAACTTACACTTATCGTTTAGTTGCTTGGTTGATGTATTCAATCTACCAGCAAGTGCCAGCATGTCAGAGTATTTCGCTGAAGTGATCTGGTTCAGTTGTTGTAGCAATCGATAGTCCTCAGAGTTGGCTACAGTACATGAATAATCTAACACACCTTTTTCAACATTTTTTGAAAGACCACACTTCAATGTGATTCAATCAATTTACAAAAAAGAGTGAGAGTAGGGTAAAATATAAGGTAGGGGTGAATCTCGGACACAGACAACAAGTTTATTCATCAATGCGATTAGTTAATTCATTGTCTGGCAATAGTGTTGCATGGTTAAAGAAAAAAAGGAATCTACTACATCTGCTTTACAGTAAGACCAGCCAAGTGACCGAAGTCGTATCGTGGCTGTCAGGCCACACAATGATACCTGTTAGTTCTCCCTTTAGGTAGTCAGAAACCTTTTCAAACATGATTCTACACGATTCTTTCTGCTCCTCTGTCAATACAGAACTCATGTGACGGTCATCACCTGTAGCACTATCGACCCTTCCTAAATTAGTTGAATCTTCAGCCATTTTGTTTTGTCTTTAAACTTCAAACAATATGGCTACCGAAGGAGAAGAAAGTGGACAACAAGAAGATCCAATCGTAGTAGAAGCAATTATATCAGAGAATGATACTTCAGATAGAGGGCAGTTAGTTTTCGGAAGTCACATTCATTCTTTGAGAACGCCACCAGATGAACGTGAAGACAGAGAAGTACTAGAACCCACGATAAATAACACAAGCGATCAGAATGTACTGGAAGAGGACAATCTGATTCAAAGTCTGCAAGGGTTACAAATAAATGACACAAGTCAACAAAATCTACAGACAGGAGAGTCGGCCGAGGCTTCTCGTAGGGGGCAGAATCCCGTACGGACGGAGGAGATGTCCGGTCCGTTGCCGGAATGTCCTGTTTGCGCTTGTTCCCCGGTGCATCCGGTGAAGTTATCGTGTAATCATATATTTTGTTTCATGTGTATAAAGGGTTGGGTTGCTAGGGACCCGAGGTGTGCCATGTGCAGGGAGCCTATTCCTGCTGAATACGTTGAAGACCCGCTCCTTGTTAAAGTGACACAAGAGAAAAGTGTTACTGAAGAAAATCCTGAACATGACGAGTGGGTGTGGTTTTATGAGGGTCGTAGCGGAGGGTGGTGGAGATTTGAAGAGAGAATTTCGGCTGATATTGAAAAGGCTTTCACCAAGAACCCAAAACCTGACAGTATTCTTGTATTTATTGCAGGATTCCAGTATACCATAGACTTTAGCACTATGAAACAATATCGTCAGCAGTACCCAAATCGAGCAAGAGGCATTAAACGGGAAAAGCTAAGCAACATGTCTGAAGAGGAGATAAGAGGTGTCTCTGGTATCAGAAAATGTTGATATTATTTTGAAATCTTTTCATGTGTGTTATATGCTGCCATGTAACTATGTGACAGGTTTACCATGGATGGTTCTTATATGTCAAATTTATCAGTACTTTTGTAAATAAAAGGTAATTATATAAATAAAGAGAAATTTCAGCCTATTTCTACACACATTACAAATAAGGATATACAAAAAATCTTCAGTTTATATGAAACAAAACAATTCAATCATGGAATAATAAGAGTGATAACCAATTGGTATATGTACATGTGCAGCAAGTTTTCCATTGAGATAATACCCTGCCCTTTGAAGTGTGGAGAAAGAGCAACACAAAATGAAGGTCATGCAGACAAGGAATGTAAATCATTTCCTCACTGTGGATGAGAAGGAGTGTTTGACTTAATCATGACTTCTCATTACATGATCTGCATTTACTTTCCTTTTCCTTATCTGGCTGGATGTAGGAAGACAGTGAAACGGGTTGACATAAAGCATCATTTAGCAACATGTGAGGAGGAACTGGTAGCTTACAAGTATTCACAAATCGGATGTGATTTGGTCATTAAGAGGAAGGGTCTTAACAAGTTAGTCTTAGTTCAAGATGAGAAGGATGGAAAAAGCCATGAATGATATCAGCCCCTCTGTTACTCTCCTCCTCTTTGGATTATGAAGATGGAAAATTTTGTTAATATGAGAAACAGAATACAAAGTGGTTCAGTGATCCTTTCTACTCTCATTTTGGAGGGTACAAGATGTGTCTGTGTGTTTAATTTATGCCCATGGATAAGGTAATAGTGAAGGGACACGTGTATCAGTGCACATCTGATGAAAGCTGCAAATGATGAAAATCTCTAAAGTAGCCATTTTAGGGAACAATCACAGTCTCCTTACTACAACCAGATAACCATCACATGGGTACTACCAGTTTTCCAAGAGATACAGAAGACTGTGTGTAAATCTAAATCAAGCAATACATATGCTTCTAGAATAAATTTGCCATAACTTCATAATATATGTTAGTACTGCTATATGGATATATTGCTGCAATAGCAACATTAACCCAGGTGTATATAGGCACCTATAGCTAGTTAGAGAATAATGTGTTGAGTCCATTGTGGTGCATGTTCACAGGTAACGTCTTAAAGAAAATGTATAGCTACGTAGCTATACAGTTTTGTGGAGCTAACATTTGTCAAATTTATTGGAGATGCATGTTAAACAATATCTCAAAGCTGACAGTTACTATATATTGTTGGTTTTATTGTGCAGATGTTCTTATAAAACATATACGTCTGATATTAAGCACATAAAGTGTTAATCACTATAAAATGTATATTCTTGTAACCATTCAAACAAGTTGGACATCTCCTGTACGTGTTCAATCTGACTGTCAGTCCAATTGATAAAATTCCTGGACATGTGATTATCTTCAAAAAGCACATTTTCACAGGTAGCAATGTATTCCTCAGAACACTCAATTTCTAGAAACGAGCATATTCTTTGTAGTTCCTGTTTAGGATTTCTTATCAGCTTTGGTAGATGAACCTAAATGATATGCAAGTCAGCTATAATTTGTACAGTACAAAAAGGTTAACATTATGTAGGTACGTATGAAGGGACTTGGGCATGTCCTATAGCTAACATATTTTCAACTAGTCTAAGATTTGCAGATGTAATACTTGCTACTGTACATCAGTAATAATAACTAATTGTTGCAACAACGTACACTGAGTCTCATACTTACTTGCAAAATATCTAAATTATAGGTTAGATTCATCTGCTTAATTGCAAACGCATGTGAGAAGTACTTTTGAATAACACAGTCCAGTTGATCCATTTCAAAATTGGCCTTTTCCTTCCCATCAGAGTGGGTAAGGTTTATCCTTAGCTCCGCTCCACCAATCTCATACACCAGCATCGTAGCAATGTTGTCAAAAGGATTGCGTATAATCTACAGAAATTACAAAAACACAGCAATCTTATATAACAGAGTAGACAAACATCACTAAAAGAATCAATTGTTGGGAATAAATTAAATAATTCCCAGCTAAGCAGGCACTGCAGTATTGGGTGAATCTTCGAAATGTCTAAATGAACACTCATAAAATATGGCACACAATAGTATTCCATCTTATTCCCTAATTGATTATCAGATAGGTAGAGATATAGGGAATTATAAGGCATGATTCTGATATTCAATCACGGAAATACTAAAATATTAAAAAGCCAGTTATTCATGCCAAGTCCCAATGAATCAGCTAAAAAGACCATGCAGTGTACATAGAAACAAACATTGAAATGAAAAAGAATATGTATAACTGTAAGTAACAGAATATATAATCAAGCATAAACACATGAACAACCAACCAATAAGAGGTCATTTGTAATCATTGTGTTGCAATTTTTATAGCTTCCCACAGAGTCATAATATAGAACTGCAGATATTGAATAACTACTTGTCTAACAGAGATTGCATAGCAAGATCAGAAAACAGTGCACATTGGGTAAGAGAGAAGAAGGGAGTCTTGGAGATTAACAATTAAGAAAATTCCACTCTTAGATAATATTATGTATAACACTATTTATAGTAACAGTTTCATGATTCAACCAACCAAACTTATATACCATCATTCAATTGAATCCTAATTCTGTCCCTTGCTAGGCATTCACATATGGAATGCTTATTAAAGATGTATTATGCTAATATTTTAGTAAGGTATATATGACTCTCCAAATCCAAATAAGGCAGGAAAAGCTTAGCAGGAAAAGCTTATGAAAGCCCTTGGTATGGTTATGTGGGTGTAGAAAGAAACTCAAATTAAAATGTGACTCCTAAATATCAGAACTGGTACAACTCATTCCTAACTAAAATCTCAAAGATATGGACTCAAACTCACATTTATAAATTTCAGTGGAATTTCGACTATGTTTTGTAGTTTTTGCAGCAGTTCTACGAAGCCTAGCTCATCAGCAACCATCAGATCTGTTGTTGGACCTGCAGCCTTATCCCCAATGACAATAAGTTCTTTTTCGTAAGTTCCCTTGAACCCCCCAGGTACATGAAGTCCGTAGCCTTTCGTCTGCTTTGATTTAAAGTGCCAGGCTGAATAACTGGATCTCTTGGCAAGAAAAGAAAGCAGTTCGACTTTTGTCGGTGCTTGTAACTTTGGATCAGTCACAAGGCGGTGCAACACGTAATATTCATATGCTATCATCATGTTGGGATGAGCGTCCAACACTGCACCTATACAGAACACACGCGCTAAGTTAAACCTAAGATACGGCTTCATTTTAACTAGCTACATTAACAGATTACTTTTCGGAATAATTTACAGAAGAGGAGGGACTTACAGAGTGGAACGTGCAGATGTCTGAACGAAACAGCCTTCTCTTACCTATTATACTGCTTCCGCTCCGGGCGTGACCAATGAAGAGAACAAACTGCTTTATATTCTGCACAATATCATCTGGTAACATTTCATCTTCTCTCGGAGGTTTCTGTACCTTACACCAATCCTTAAAGTTTATACTGCAATTTGGCCATTTTCTGATATTAAGGCACGAGATGTCTTCATCATCTGGAAGGGTTTCCAGATAAGCAAGAGTATTCTCAGTACCGAATAAGTAGACGGCAGTCATGATCGCGAAAAAGAAAAACGATACAGCATAGAAACAGTTTTTTATATGCCTGAGCATCTTCCTGGGGTGAACACTCGTATCGGTCGCACAATCACAGATCAAAGCTTCGTGGGACATGCCGCAATCTATGAATATACTTATGTATCAATCCAGCAGGGGTACCAATGCTTGATTTGCCTGTGTCTAGTTTATAATATGATGGTATGCTGTAGCTATGATGAGGAAGGCATCAGCTTAATAAAGTTTAGGGAAATTGAATTATTGTTTGTATATGGAGGTGGAGCAGCAGGAAGACATTCAGAAGATATATAGCATCTATATTGCAAGTGGCAGTGAAAGAGGAAGGGGTAGCAAGAATGATAGAGAAGATGTGGATCAAGAGGTTCCAGTGTCAGACATAGCTGCTGTACTTCTCAATGACTTTTATTTTTTAACATTTTACTTTCCTGTATAGTGCTGCATGGGGCATACATAAATGATCTGATTCATTGGAATTTATTTTTATTTTAGTGCTCGATCAGCCTTGCTGAGATTGTAGCCTTCATCTTCACTAAATATTAGTACTGAAATCACAAAATATTAATTAATTGAAGTGGACCTATACATCCATTTTACTACATCAATTTTAGTCAAGGAAACATGTCTCCACGTAATTTTCTGCATATATTAAAAAAGCCACAATTCATCCCTCCTTGTTTGGCTGAATACATGCTGTATTTCCCAAGTATAAGCCATGCACAATTGATGCAATATACCAGAACAAACTACAAAGTTTAAGAACCTCATGTAGACTTTTATAAATTAGGGCAGCTTTAAATTTATACATACACATTTCCTCTTTAGTTTATAGGAAGCACAAAGATTAATTAACAATTAACTCTGGATCAGACTCTGCATGAGTCATTTCTTTGTTCTAGTATGCAAATACATTGAAGTCCAATATATAGGTGACACATGCAAAAGCACAAGGCCAAACTGGGGGCCATGATCATGAGTCGCTGTTAACAGTACAATTAGAACAAAAACAAACAACACAAGAAAAGAAAGAAAAAAACAAAATTATCAACATTGTCACTTCCTTCTTTGCTTATGATCATGACCAAGAACAGCATGCCACCCTCCTGCATACATCCTCCTTTGTATTCCCTCTATTCTTCCATTCCTTCTTCCATATAGATCTAGAATTATGTCACTATGAGTAATGTGTGCGTGCGTGGCTCCATACAGTGCCTAAGTTTTGCAGAGGTACGTATATATGGCACAAGATGTGTCTCAAGTGCCCAGCAACGAGATCAATGTACACGACAGTGGTTATAGGAAACGTATTCATTCGTAATGAAATTGGCTGTGATTATCTAACCTGATTCCTGCATGTTTAGTACCCTTGAGTATATATACTAAGTTTTACCCTGCATTCCCTTCAACTTGTTTCATATATATATATATATATCCTTAGGCTAGTAAACAAATCACCAATGTTATTTATGATATGTATTTAAAGCACAAATCCCTTAGCTAGTTAGTTACCATGGCTTTTTATAGAACATGCACGTCCTCACCTCTCACCCACCTCACCATATACCTAGCTGTCAATCCCAGATGAGCAAGCAAGTGACTTTCTTTTGTAACGTGACTTATAAACCTAAACTAGTTGGGCCATCCTTATTAATCTTACTTTTTGTATGCATGCATGGCATGTCACAATAATAAACAATCATCATCATCATCATCATTTTTATTATTATTATAGCCTGTACATGTGGTTTTACACAAACGTAAATTTAGTATACATATGCATGCCAAAGAACTATGTTTGTGGTTAATATATATGCATTCAAATGAGACTCCAATTTCAATTAGTTTATACCCCAACAATTGTATACATGCTAATTGCTTGAACTCAAGAGACCCCTGACTCACATAAGGAAATTGAATAAAACATACATATATATAGCATGAATTTGTAGCTATATACAGTACTTCAATCACTTGGCTAGCGCTTCAAGATTAACGTTCACTACCAAAAGCTTCACAAATTCTTGTGTTGTGATTCACAGTTTACAAGACAAATGAAGAAGATAACTCTTATTATCATTCTGGTGGTATTGCTAGCAGGTAATGTGAGAGCAGCAAACCCTTTTACTCAGTGCTTGAAATCCCATTTGCCGCTAGTTCCTGGATTAGTAGGCGTAACATTTGCTAATAAGGGGGCACTTCCGCTTAAATTCTACTGGATTGATTACTCAGGGAAACTGGTCTTGTACCATACCCTTTCACCAGGGCAAAGTTACATTCAAGGTACCTATGCAGGCCATCCATGGCTTATCAAAACACCTAATTCCGAAGATGTGGCCATCTATATCCCTCTTAACAATAAGCCCTCTCGTGTTGAAGTTCGTAAGTCCTGGTGCACACGTACGTAATATATGACTTGAACTATATGTCACACTTACATTACAGATTATAGAGATGTAGGTTATGAATAGGAAATTAAATTGAACCACAAGCCTTGATACATATTGCATGCAGTATAGCTATAATGTTGATGTATACGTAGTGATATGTGGCAAGATGGACTTGAGACCTTGCCATGTTAGATAAATATAAAAGGGTCGCCTTTAAAGTCAACAACAAAGTTTTTCAGCATGCACTATATTACCTGTTATTAAATTATGATCATAAATAGCTTATATATATGTCAGTACATAACCAAGCTTGGCTTCATGATGCATGCGCAGACCAACTTCCAGCTATACATATGTAATAGAAATATATGCTCTGCATGCTTGTGTATAAACTTAATTTGCATGACATCATTACTGATCGAGATATAGGCTAATTAATGGCTGCAACATGTCTTGGAGGATGAATATCCCAAATACATATGAGTGATGCATGAGTTTATATATTATGGCAATGGGTACATAGACATGATGCATCTCCATTGAATCCTTCAATAAATTTCCTGGATAAAGTCTGTTGATATATATGTTTTGAACCATTTGAATTCTGTAAGTTTTCATCTATTTTCTAACAACTTTAACCTCTATTATGTTTCACCCATTAACTAATGAGCTCCGTAATCAATCATATTGATTTTTGAGTTTAAGCAAAGTTATTATATTGCTTTTAGTGTCTATATCTTGCCTCCTGTTCTGTCGTTATTAAAAATGTCCCCTACTGCATGCCATGTCATGTTCTTTAATAAACAAAATATCTTATATATGTGCAATAATATTATTAAGGATCTATATTTACAAATTACAATTTATACTCTCATATATACCAGCAAATATAGTGAGAGGCAATTTAATTATATATTTGATTGTCTATACAGGCCAACAGCCATTCCTCTTATATTTTAATTTTAAAGTGCATGATTTCTTTTCTTTTATTATAGGTTAAAAACATCACTGATAATGACAAGCTTAAGATTAGGCCTAATTAGAACTAATTAACAATAGTATTGCTTATATTAATTTCCTTGTACTCTAATTAATAAAACAGCAAAAATGTCCCAACCATGCACGCAGATTTGGTTTATATATAAGTCACATTATAGATAAAGTTATCACACTTCTGCAGGTGACTGATCATGAGGAGAGTGACTTGTGGTATATGCATACACGAAATAGATGAAGTCAGTAACTTGCTTGCTGGGTATAATATGTTTAATAAGTATAAATTGTTGAAACATTTGGTCATCGAAAACTGAACTTTAGTAGCACTTCTATTTGCTAACCACTTTACATATAATCTACACAATCCTTTCATCCTTAATGGGTTGTTTAAGACATGTCAAGGTCTAGCTCCTTAACAGCCAATCCCTAACAAGTACCTGTCTAAAGTGGCCACTTTATGCTGAAATAGACGGTTGCAGCTGGCACGTGCATCAGTTACGGTTAAGTAACCAGATAACGGGAGTTCAATCGATTTTTCTTTGGCATGCGTTATTTTCGTAAAGGATTGCAATGTATCAAGAAAGGAATAGGGACTCGTCCTAAAACATTTAGCGGGATAGCTTCTGGTAAAAGTAAGTAGGCCCATTACTGTAACAGTAGGTCTATATAAGTTAGTAGGCTAATGCAAGAGAGTCCACGCCTGAATGCAAGTTAACGTGAAAGTCTGGCAGTAGAAATTGCTTTAAATAATAAATATGGTGAGAACTGCCATCTCTATTAACTTAAAGCATATGCATGCAGCAAAGGAAGCGTGAGGGTAAGCGACAGTTATAAGTGTGTTCAGTTTCTTTTTCTGTCACTCAGATCGATTAGCCTTGTGCCCAATTAGGCAAAGTGTCGTAGGACTATCCTTCCGAGACAGTTCTCAATTTCCTCAGGTCAGCCATTTTTCTTTAACCCATGGACAGCCATTTTAATCCTGATTTGATATATCTATATAATATGAAAATCCTTTCTGTTCAATGCTACATAGGACTAGTTCCATTGCAGTTGTTAGATTAATGTTTTGTGTCAAATGGTGACTAGCTCATTAACCTAATAAGAATGATGCTATTATATTGTACTTATGTGTATGATTTCAGAGCATTGTAGTATATGATGAATTATCCATTTTCTTTCAGTTAAATATGCTGTCCATGAAGATTTCAAAGAGATGTTCTTGGCTTCAAGAAGAAATATTTAAACACCTTATAGGACTGTCTGGTGGCTTTGAAGACTTTTAAGATTATATTTATTTGATCTCATTATTTTATATATAACTGAAGATTGCAAATCCCAAAAGTTTGTCTACCAACATAGCAAGCAAAAGGAGATCCAATTTATAGATTTTCTAATAGCTATACTACTTCCTAGTACACACTGTCAGATTAATTTGTGCAAGAGGTGACCAGATATCATTACTGATTTGACTCATTATATACCAGATACTGCAGCACCCAGCTGAACCATCAATAACTTACTACTATTATACCTTGCAGGGCATCTGTTGTATTTCATTTTGTAAATCCGATTGCATCCTGCTAGTCACTTGTCTGATGAAATCAGACCCTATTCTTATGCAATTATTGCTCCAGTAAGAGGCCTGATTTCAACAGGCTACCTAGTCACTAGCTGAAGACAGTTTTTAGGTCTATATATGATGGGGAAGTAGAGAATTTCAACACTAGCACTCCTCCATCTCCGTAGAGATTGATTTCCAGCTATCATAGAAGAAATTGGTTGTTCTCATCCTCTCCTGTTATAAATGTACATAGTCAATATCCCTACTGATTAAATTTCTCATAATTGCAATTAGGATTGCATAAATGTTAACAGTACTAGAACCATTATTAAGCATTGTTTTTAAACACAGCCAATTACAGACATAAATACAGCGATTTTGAGGTAGTTTCTTTCAAATATTGAAATTTGCATAGGAATAGGCTCGACGAATTGACTTCAATTGTTCTTCCTATATCAGGTAAGTAGCTGACAAAATAATCTGTAATGTCGAAACAGTCTAAGCAAAGACCTGTCCAGCCTTGAAACCAATTAACAGTAGTTCGGTGCAGGAAACCGCTTTTCACGTGACGGAATAATGGGACAACCCGCTTTAAAGTCAACGACCTATTTCAAACTGCATGGGTTTGGTTAGCAATCGGGGGGTAACATATACCTATATATATCCTATAATTTTAGTATATTAGCATTAACAAATTCTGAAGGTGTTCAAGATGAAAAAATATAGTGTAACCATTCCACAGCAACCAGAAGCTCTAAAGCTCTTCTCCAAAGAAATCGGTCGAGGTGCTTATGGAGCAGTGCGCGAAGGAGAATATAATGGTCGACCTGTAGCAGTAAAGACCATTCATAAGGAGATCGCGGAGGGAAAACCTCTAGAGGATTTCATCGAAGAATGTAGACTCTTGGACAGCCTCGACCATCCAAATATCGTAAAATCGTATGGTGCCTTTATGGGTCCCTTTGGTCAACCCATGCTAGTTCTAGAGCGATTGAAGGAAAATCTCCGTGAGTATCTTAAGCGAAATCGTGGCATTTTGAGTCGAAAACGGCAGTTGGAGATATCTCTAAGTATCGCCTCTGGTTTGAAATATCTTCACGAAAGAACCCCTCAAATGGCCCATCGTGATGTGAGCGATAAGAATGTATTGATCGCAGAAGATGGTAGCGTCAAAGTGAGCGACCTCGGTCAGTCGAAACTTCTGGTTGGAGAAGTTTACATGACCACGGCTGCTCCTGGTAATATCTTATACATGCCACCGGAAGTATTGGTCGATGATGATAACGAGAGCCCTCATTACAGTGTTAAAGTAGACGTGTTCTCTTTTGGAGTCCTGCTGTTGCAAATTATTACTCAAGAATCACCATCATGTGGCCTATCTAATATAGGGTCTATGCCAGAGTTACAACGCAGGAGAAAGGAGCTCTCTAAGGTTTCAGATAATGATCCGATAAAACGTTTAATAAAGTCATGCTTACAAGATAATTACAGAATGAGACCAGAGATGGGAAATGTATATGAGCAGCTAAAAATGTTTTATGAGGTAAATAGTGTACAATAACAGGAAATTTTGTATTTTTATGTAGATATCCTTTGTATATATGCTTCTGACTTTCGAAGCTGTTACTAGCATAGGAAGTCTCTAAGTAGGGTTGTAATACCCATCTTTCAGTGTTAGGACTGGAGTTAACCACAAAATATTAGGAGTGAATAGATATTTCAACTTTTACACACCCTTGTTATTGCATATGGTATATATTCATAAAGACACATATATATATATATATATATTGTAACTTGCCCTGTATATATAGCATTAATATGTTTCTTGTAATAATGGCATATTTACTTTTTTCACTGCTTTTTAAATCATATATATACTTATAATGGATCCATCCCATCACCAGGCTAATTCCAAATTGTATTCATAGATTACATAGAGTAGGATATTCATGCATATTTAGTCTAAAATACCTGCGCCAAATAGACTAGATTCGTGATCACCTTTTTCACTTTGTATTTATTTTCTTTATGAGATTTTATAATCTATAATATTCATTTACGGCATTATTTTCAAAGATATTAGCAACTAGCTGGTCCCTCCAGGTGATATATACCTGTGTAACACATTTCATTGTAGTCTGGGCAGCTTGCAATTGAACATTAATTGAGTTGCCAATTCATGTATATACATACGTATGCGTATATCATGGCTGCTCAATTGCAAGTCACCGGTACCCAGCATGCATGGGTGGTATTCATATATTGAAGGATTTCCTGGGAAATGTATACTTTCCAAGAGGTGGATAAAAAAGTCTCAAGCAAGATCACAACCTTACCCATTCAACAACACATTGCCCTAACTACAAGTATACATAGGTTAATATATGGCATTACTGGATATACTAATTTTGGCTATTACCTTTACAAGCCAAGCATGGGGTTAATATATACATAATTATAATGCAAGACTGTATGTAATTTTTGAAAACATTGTTACCTTTCCTGTATATATGGATAATATAGTTACCTGATGTCAAAGCTTTAGAAAATCAGAATGCAGCACTAAAAAAAGATGTAGAACGTTTGCAGGAAAGAGAGGTTAATTATTATAATTCGTGTGTTATAGTACATGTACAGAAATCAGGAGTTAATACATATATGGGACATTTAGGTACAATTATAATAAAAGCAGATTCAACCATTTTTACCTAAAGGACTCTTTTTCACACCTACTATATTTGTCATTAATTTTTCAATTCTGATGTTGCATTATATTCATTTGACTCTTTTTATAGTCAAAAGAACTGTTACCAGTAATTGAATCTCTTAAATCTCAACTTAAAAGTGTGGAAAATGCATTACAGGACAAATACAAAGAAAATTTGATTTTAATGGAAAGAGAGGTGTATATATGTATCTTGAAGATTATTAAGACCTATACAGTTTGTTAAAAGTATCATTCTTCAATTTAAATTGCCTTTTCTATAGTTATAGTGTTATGATTTCTATAGCTACATGATTTCTAGATGTCTTTCTTCCAAATGTCCATGTGTTAGACACTGTTGCAAGCGTGCATTCAATCCCTATGTACACGTACTTCTAACTTCATTTTTCCATTGTCTTTATATGTCTCCAATTTAATTAACGATACCAACTTTAATTTGACTGTTAATCTGTATAGTCAAAGGTGCTGTTGCCAGAAATCGAATCTCTAAAGTCACAACTTAAACATATGGAAGATTCTTTACATGTGAAAGACAAAAAACTGGGGATTTTGCAGGAAAAAGAGGTATACACAGTATACATATGTGTGTGAAAATCTTGTAATATATATGTAAAAACACTGAATATATATATTATGCTAAACCAACCAACTGGGTGACCAAATTCCTATAAATTGGCATGCAACCAATGATCACCTCCTATAATATTTCCAGTATAGCTTCTCCCCACATCACATTATTTAACCTTTGCACAATCATATGCATTGTGCAATTCACTCTCATATATATGTTTGTAATGCCAGCATATATAGTTACTGCATGATACTTTCTCATGCAGATTTATTCACTTATCTTTATGTTGATTAGGTAATTCATTATAATCTATCTTCAATCAATCAATCAACATCATAAAAACATTAAATCCCCAGTCCTGGGGGTTGTTCTGTATATACTTTACAATTAAAGAAAGAAAGTGTTCTAAGTTAAAAGTTTAAAAATATATGTCCACATACATGCTATAATAGTATAATAGTAATACAATCTTCCTTACATCAGAAGGTAACTTATATGCCTGTTCAATTATAATTATACATTAATGTCAAACTTTATATATTCTATAATCAATATGTCTATTCTTATACTATAGTCAAAGGAGCTGTTGCCAGAAATTGAATCACTTAGGTCACAACTTAAAAGCAAGGAGGATGCTCTATATATACAAGAGAGAGACAAGGAAATCAGTAATTTGAAGAAAGTAGAGGTATATATGGAACGTTTTAGAGCCTATATATATAGTTTAACATATATGGAGCTATAAAGTACATTAATATGTTACTGAATCTGCTTAATCTGATAAATTTTGCAAGCAAAATTTTTTTGCCTACTTGGCCTCCATATTTTATTGCATCATAAAACACAGCAGCAAAAGGTTGCAAGTTGTATGCCATGATGAAACTGTCTAACAGTTTGTTTCACTGCTTATATTTGGATAACAATCTAAGAGCGTTGTTTCATTTGTGTCCTCAACAGTAACAGTAACAGTAACTGTAACCATTCACATGAAAATGATGCTTCGAGGTTGCAAAATCAAAAATGGTGATTCAGCAGCCTGTGCAATATCTTTGCGGCATCTACTTTTACAGCAAGTCTTAAGTCCCAATTCCATTTTATTAAGCAGAAACAGAAATCAAAATTTAGCTCATAAATTATTCATTACGCATTAATGATATTCTAGTCACATTCTAAATCTAAGTTTTGTTCAAAGTCCTTCTTCTCTTTGGTGCTTTTTTTGCCTTTCAGCCTTTGTAGCCTACCTTTGCCAATAGTGTGAAGGAATAGGAAAGTAGCTAGGCAAATCTTGATTCCATGAATGTAATAGCTTGTATAGGGTCTGAAGTTAGCTGGATTTCCCTTGTAAGTTACAGATCAATCAGTTTGGCTAGTCCTTAGAGCATTTAACTGGCTCATTATAACTAAATCTAACTGCTGTTTAGTAATATGATGACAATTATTTCTAATACAGTAGAACCTCGGTTATCCAAACCTCAATTAACCGGCTGCTCGGATTATCCGGACTCGAAGGTCGCATACTCTTATTAACGTCCATCGTCCCTTATCAGCCCATGTTGTTAAAATAAATGTTATTATTCCTACACGTCGTTCTCCCTGCTTATATCCCTCTCAAGCTCAAAATTTGAGTAATGCACGATACACCGTATATAGGTAAATGCATTTAAGAAAAAAATAAGAGTTCAAAAATTGTTACTTACGTATAATATGAGGCCTTACACACAGTATGATAATTTTTGGATTTATATCTAGGCTATATAAACATTTATATATATATATATATTTGTGTGAATAGAAAGGCCTTTAATGGAACACGTTACCTATATATGATTCATTAACCTTCTACTAAGTACTTAAATTGGACGGGTGTAATTTTATAGGTTGCAGTGCAGACGGAAGTGCTGCCACTCAATACTAGGGAGCAGCGAGAACACACTACAGCACTGCACAGTAAGAATGATTTAGCTAAGCTTAATATTACAAAGGAGGTAGATCCAGTTGAAAAGAAAGTCACTGCAGCAAGCAATCCTAGTCCAGTACCAGTTCAAACGCCAGAACTGCCCAGCATAAATTCCACAGAAAAAGAAAGCACTCTAATTCAGCCAGATGCTCAAACTGTATCGCCAAAGCTTAGTCAGAAATCGCCTGAAATCCATCAAGAAACAGCAATGCCAACTGGTATTAAAAGGAGTGCAACATTGGGCCGCACCTATACTTCAAGACAGCAAATATTCAAGTCAAGCAATGAACAAAGACTGGATAATCTGAGTGCAGGTAGTTCTGAGCAAGAAGAAGATAAACTTCCTTTTTGTGAGATATGTGGAAGAAAGTTTCCATGGAAAGAGAGGAAGCTGATGTGGACACACAGAATTGAATGTAAAAATGATAAAACTAGTATGGGGAAAGAAACATCTAGTCCTATGAAGATCATTGAAATTGATCATGAGGTCAATAGAGGTGATGACATCAAAACAGCTGAGTCAGAAATTTATGATTTAGCTAAGCTTAATATTACAAAGGAGGTAGATCCAGTTGAAAAGAAAGTCACTGCAGCAAGCAATCCTAGTCCAGTACCAGTTCAAACGCCAGAACTGCCCAGCATAAATTCCACAGAAAAAGAAAGCACTCTAATTCAGCCAGATGCTCAAACTGTATCATCAAAGCTTAGTCAGAAATCGCCTGAAATCCATCAAGAAACAGCAATGCCAATTGGTATTAAAAGGAGTGCAACATTGGGCCGCATCTCATCTACTTCAAGACAGCAACCATTCTTCAAGTCAAGCAATGAACAAAGACTGGATAATCTGAGTGCAGGTAGTTCTGAGCAAGAAGAAGATAAACTTCCTTTTTGTGAGAAATGTGGAAGAAAGTTTCAATGGAAAGAGAGGAAGCTGATGTGGACACACAGAATGGAATGCACAGCCGTACAAAAACAAGAGAAAATCAAAGAATTCCTATTTTACTGAGAGTACAGGTACTGTAAAGTACAACATAACTCTATAGTAACAGCTATATATGCATGATAAAGTATGGTAGAATATATATATATGTATGTGTACCTATATACATACGTAGCTTACAATTAATAATCTTCATATGCATGAACGAATGTTAACTTGTCTCCAGGCTTGATGTAATAATAATGCCTTGATCAAGATTAATCTTTACCTCACATTTCTGGATCCTGATGGCTTCGAATTCTTTGACCTTAGAAGGGTCTAAGAAGCCAAGTCAACCAGCCTTTCTCGACTTCTACTTAGTGTTAATCAGCCAGAAAAATGGTATTCATATATAATAAGTTAAATGTACATACATATATATGACAGTACTACATGTATAGCGACTATATATTTACAAATTGAAAATTATATACAAAAATCCAGGTCATGCCCCTATAGTTGGACTGGTCCCTGAAGCATATTGCAAAGTCTCACATGCATAATCTGCATAATATCCTTTTTCAAATTAACTATATAGCACATCCTGTGCATGCAGTACATATTCATAAGCACATGCACATCCTTCATATTGTGTTAGCTCTATATGTATGTATATACAGTACAATATATACCCATGCATAATTAATCTTGACCCAAGTGTATATATAGAGGCTTTCTTCTGTTCTATTAGATGATAATTAAATATTTCAATCTACAATTATAAAATAACAGACCATATGAGTAATCATATATGTATATGTAATATAAACCTTACAAGAACCATACAGTATGATACATGCATGCTGGCTACGTATACGTATATATACTATGTAGTTTGGTATATAATTTAAATTACCCTATATATGACAACATATATTACCTTCCGTGCATATATATATGAGAGGAAATATCTACTAATATATTTACCAATGGAAGATCTGAAGACAAGATTTCCTCAACTGTTGCCTTTTTTATATCTTGTCTATATAGTAGCTCAAGTAGGTTGATCAGTATATTTGTGTACATATATACATATCAAGCGTATTATATACAGCTGCAGATATTCAATCTGAAATCTTGCCAAAATGTAACAATGTCAGTGTGGAGTATACAGTATAAATACAATATTTTAATATGTATACTTTATTCTAATTGTACATATGTACATGTATATATTTAAGGTACATATATATGATAGATATATATATAGTTATCATTACTATAAAGTCCTGAGTGGCTAGGAAAGCTCATGCTAAATTCAATTACTCGTAACACGTGTCCTCTAATGAATGTTATCAAGAATGCAATTAACGCTTTTGGTTCCTTTACTATGTGTTTATATTAGTAAAGCCAATTGGAGATCAACCAGGGGGAATATATCTTTATGCCATTGCAAGTGACTTCTGGCATGTGTACCATTGAAACAGGCTGTGTTGGAATTTCTTGTGATGTTGGATTTACTCTAGGCAGTGGTTCTTTTACTACGTATGCGCTTGGTAAAGCCAATTGGAGATCAACCAAGGGGAATATATATTTATGCCACTGCACTTGGGTATGTATAGGCTTAATTACTTTTGAAATTCATTTCTGAATTAATCTACCTAATCCTCTTTTTATGCTAGATCTCTAACTCTGATTAATAAAGTTGTGACCAGCTCTGAAATGGTTACTAAGAGTTTTTTCTTTAATACAATTACAATTGCCATTAATATCATCATTGAACCCGCAAATTGTGGAATAAATGTTGCTGTAAGTTGCTATATGCAGTAGTTAATTACAGGGTTTTACATACGTACAATATATGTACTACATTACTGGAAATATATACGACAAGCACAATGATTTCAAAATAACCTATAACCTTGATAATGTCGACAAGACAAGATCACCTTTAACCTCTCCATTCCCCATCCTTTGTGATTGTAACACATGCTCTCTAATGAAGGCTATCAAGAAAGTATTTAAAGCTTCTGAGAATTTAAATTCTGCCACATGTACTATTGAAACAGATTGCATTGGAATATCTTGTGCTGTTGGATCAGCTTTGGGCACAGGTTACTTTTCTACACGTATAGTAAAACCAACTGGAGATCAACCTGGGGGAATATATATACCTATATGGTAATTTTACTTCAATTCTTGGGTAATTATATTGTTAATGCTTACTTTTGAGATTAATAAATCTGCATAATGATCCTATTACACTATAGAACTACTGAACTGGCTAATGAAGTTATTCTGGCATGATTTTTAAGACAATCCACACATTCACAATTGTAATTAAAGTTGACATAGAGCCTGCTACATGTGGAAAATATGTTACAATAAGTTATATATTATATATAATATACATGATTCCTTTTCCTCATTGGTGTAATGTTATAGGTATCTATGCAGCTCAATGATAACAATCTTTTCACTTTAGTGCCTGGTAATCTGGTACCACTTTGTCCTGATCCATGCATAACTAATCTTGCAGCCTTTGAACAAAATTAACACAATCTTGTGTAAGGTATATGAGTATTATGTTACAGACACTTGCAAGTCTGAAAACTAAAATGTGACAAATAATTTTTCTAATTGCTTTATACATTGGCACACATATTAATCAAAAATATGATACACATATGTACGTATATGCATATATATCTGATGATGAATTAATCATATATAATAATAATAATAATTGTTTATTAATTCTTTATGCTATAAACTAAAAGAAAGGACTACGGCAAATTGGGCCAATTAGTCACTATAATAAAATTAATGTATAGTTACTAGGTAGAAATATGTCTGGACTGGAGTCTCTGCATCATATGTCTGGTCTATATATGCCTGAAACATTTTCAGCTGCACCCAAGTTTCATTTTTATATGATCATGAGTATAATGGTCTTTCTGATTCAAAAACATTCTTATAAACATTAAAAATGTAGAAAGAAGTATGCAGAGGGCAGGTACTGCTTGCAGGAGACAGCTTCAAAAGATTGAAACACTATAAGTTAATGTATAGTGGAACCATATATTGTCAAAGGTTTATGATGGTATCAATCGATATTGATGATATAAAGTCAAAGTTTAAGATCAACTTAAGATCTTAAAATTCCCCCCTTCAATATTTAAGGTTAAAGCTCAATAGCAGGATATGGCCCAAACCACGAACATTTCTCACACGATAGAAACATTTATATCAATATGTATGGGGTGCTGTTGATGTCAAAAATGCTCTTAGATTTTGAGTTCTATTTATTATATAGGACATCCTATTTATTAAATAGGAAGTCCTATTTATTTTGTATATGTAATTACTGTAATAGAAAATCTTAGACATACATAACACATGCTACTGAGCATGCTCATTTCTAATCCATGAGTCATAAAGATGGCAGAAAAGGGGCAACCAAAACTGGATCAGGAATGCCATGCCATTCACTCCATGCATTTATCGTAGAACATACTCTGTTCCTTCACCCAACAGCCTACGGCACATTGATGGAAACCACAAAATGATAAAGTGGCAATTAGATTCATGGTTGTATAGATGGCTATTCAAGATTGATTACTTTTTTAAAGTGCAGCAACAACAATTGTGCAAACACTGTGTTTCCATTGTTTACTGCAGCTTGTGAAGAATACGGTATTCCATCAAGAGTAAGAACTGACAAAGGTGGAGAAAATGTGGATGTCTGGCGGTGGATGGAAGCAGTTCAGGGGAGTAATAGAGGTTCTTACATCGCTGGTGCAAGTGTTCATAACACTCAAATTGAATGCCTATGGAGAGATGTATTCAGTGGGGTCACATGTAGCTTTGTAAGGATATTTAATGCATTTTGAAGGCTGGATTCCACAAACCCTGCAGACTTATTTTGCCTTCACTATGCATGTGTTCATACCCTCAGGCTGTATTAATGCTGCTTTAACTAGCTTCATAAATGCTTGAAATCACCATGGACTATCCAGTGAAGGCAATCAATCACCCATGCAACTATTTACATATGGTATAGTGAGAAATTCCAATTGCTTCCTGTCAACATCCAGTTTTGGTCGCCCCTTTTCTGCCATCTTTATGACTCATGGATTAGAAATGAACATCTGAATCTCTATTGGACCTATGTATTGTTGACGATCCTGACTCTGTTGTGAATTCTGGCACTCTTGATCTTGGGATTAGTGACCACCTAATGTGCTTCGCCATTTTCAAATGGAGATCTGTCCTATTGCGGAAAGTATCTACTGTTTTTCGGAGATCAATGAGGAACTTCAATCAATCTGATTTCAATGCAGACCTTGAGATAGCACCATGGAGCATTCTTGAAATGTTCGATGATCCATCTGATAAAACTGAAATTTACAATCTACTCCTATCCGACATCCTTGATCTTCATGCCCCCCTCAAGAAGGTCAAGACCCGGAAGCACAATGCTCCCTGGATCACACGGGATCTACGCAAGCAGATGATTTACCGTGACCGCCTGCATCGGAAGTTCCTGCGGACCCGCCTAAACACTGATTATAAAAGGTACAGACAATTTCGCAATCAAGTGGCAGAGATCAGCCAAGAAGTCTTATGTGTCTGATCTTATGGCAAAGAAAGTCCATCCCTCTAACCTATGGTCAGCAATTAAAGTCTGCAAATACAATGGTCTTTCTTCTAAGTCATCAGTCACTAACACTCCATCTGCATCTAGTCTCAATTCCTACTTTGCCTCGATCACCTCAGCAAATCAGGCAGTTGTCTATGACTCAGTTGTACCACGAAGTCCTTCTGCTCATGTTGATGTTTGCAATCTACCTTTAATGTCTCCATCTACCTGCGCTGCTCTTTTATCTGAACTCAAGCCTAAGACTTCATCTGGTGTTGACACTATTAGTGCTGCAGTTTTACGATCTTCACCTGAAGCTCTATCTACCCCTTTGTCAGCTATTATCAATTCCTCTATTACCTCAAGTTCTTTTCCTAGTCAATGGAAGTCAGCTATTATCCATCCCATTCATAAGAAGGGTCCCACTTCTATCTGCTCAAACTACCACCCTATATCAATGCTCCCGGCAGCCAGCAAAGTAGCAGAAATGTATGTAGTAACTATTATAACTGACCACTTGGAAAGAAATAACCTTCTTCATCCACTCCAATCTGGTTTTAGACGTGGTCACTCTACGCAATCCCTTCTTTTGTACCTCACTGACTCCTGGTATAAATCTTTAGACAGCGGAGATATGGTTGGCGTTGTGTATCTGGACATAGCAAAGGCTTTTGACACTATCAACCACTCTCTTCTTCTTCACAAGTTGAGAGTTCAATTCAATTTGAGCTTTCACTTGTGCCAGTGGATTAAGTCCTATCTTTCCAACAGAGTTCAAGCAGTTGCTGCTAACGACACAGTCTCACCATATCTCCACATTGGCTCTGGTGTCCCACAAGGCTCAGTTCTTGGTCCCCTCCTATTTTCAATGTACATCAACGATCTTCCTGCAGCCACAACTTTTCCTTTGCAGACAGCTTTGTTCGCGGATGACACTACCATCTTTGCATCTGGCAAGACATCTGACAGTATTAGTTCAAGGTTGAACGCTATTATGTCATGTGTGAACCAGTGGCTGATTGACAATGGCCTGTCCCTAAATATAGCAAAGTCTAAATGTATGTTGATTCACCCTAGGAGGAAACGCCCTTCAGCCCTGAACATCACCTCCAATGGTTCTATTATTGAACAAGTTGAGACCTTTAAGCTTTTGGGGGTCATTATTGATCACCATCTGCACTGGCGACCCCACATAGATAGCATAGTCAAATCTGCCTCACGTAATGTCCACCTAATGAGGAGACTCTCCTGGTTCCTACCTGTCAACGCTCTGAAAGCTTTCTATTTTGCCTACATTGCAACTTGTTTTGACTATTGCAGCCTTGTGTGGGACCCCTGTTGCTTGATTGACTCTGCCCACCTTCAACGGCTTCAAAACTATGCAGGTCGCATTATTCTGAAGGTCCCTAATTCTTCTTCTGCAACAGAGGCTCTAACTACCCTTAATTGGACATCCCTCTCAGATAGACAACGGCAGAAACTATTTTCTTTAAGTCAAGAACTATTGCAACCTAGGCTAGGAAAGTCTCCTCCATCGTACCTTAGAAATCTCTTAACAAAAGTATCAGCAGTTCACCATTATCAGACAAGAGGGGCTGCAAGAGGCCACCTGAGTGTGAATCAAGTTCACAAGGAATATGGGAAGAAGGCGATCAGCTACAGATTAACCCAATTAAGGAACTCCTATTAATCCACTATTACTATGAATGTATTCCAATGTCACCCATGATTATTATCATTCCCTTTCTCTTTTTATTACCTCATCTTACTCTTTCATATTACTATGTACTATTTGTTTGTTACTTCACTGGACTCCCTGTAAAGTAGCCATTTGGCTAAGTGGAGTCACCAGTATAATAATGATTTAATAATGATAATAATGATAAAGAGCATTTTTGACATCAACGGCACCCCATAAATATGTAGTAGTACAATAGGATGTTCGGTGTGTGGCTGAGTATTATAATTATAATAGCCTCTGTGGATCGAAATATTTTTAACAACGAAATAATAACGCGTTGTATGATCTACGTATATATAACATACGGCCACACAAACAGCTGAAAATGGCTCTACTGCGATACCTGCAGCGCAAGGACGACACAGAGATCCCTTTCGTAAGCCTCCATTTTCTCAACGTATTTTCGTGGTTGCCCCCAAACAAAATATTTTAACACGAAAGTGTTTCCCACGAAAATTTCCCGAATTGCGGTAGTAAAAATACGTGCACAAGGTTTTACACAATCCCAACAAGTTCTGGCGATCGCAGATTGTCTTTAGGGAAAGTAATGTCGTGCGCAACGCTAGTTCTGTTATTCCTGGCCGCGTTTAATCTCCTTCACGTTACACGTAAGTTGGTAGTACTGTATTATGTATGCATTGCTAGACCAGTACGTGTATTCTCGCAGCTGTTGTATCTACTACTTATTTGTTAAACCATAGACAGTCTAGACTACGAGATAATTTATGACTACACACACCGGCCATTTTAAGAAGAGGTTTATATGTTTTTGTTGAGCTAACTTTCCCTTAGCTAATTAACAATTTGGAATAGAGAATGTCCTTAGTACTTCCATGAATACCTTGGGCTTCTTGTAGCAGCAACATAATAAGCGATATCTGCGCCAGAGCATTTATCCTATATGTCTGTAACGGTCGAAAAGAGTGATTAAAGGTGTAGGGTAAAGTGGAACGACAGGAGGGTAACTTGGAACAAAGCTTTCCTTTACCTTCTAACAGCAAGACGAGCGCTGTTATGCAGCCTATTTAAAGGCAAGCAAGTGTTCATTCTGAAGTATGCTACCTAGGCCCTTGTGTTCAGCTAGGTCTAGTTAAAAAAGTTCTGTTCCACTTTACCTTATTCTGAAAGGTCATTGGTTCTTGAGGTACGTAGATACACTATGTTTACAGATCAACCACTAACAATTGTAAGGCTTGGTAGCTGGGTATCCTTTATATCCATCAGCTATGACCTTTTCTTTTAGCAATATTAAATAGTGGCTATACTTAATTACTGAAATGTGCAAAGCAGAGTGCATCTGATGGCTGTGGTCTAGTTTAAAAAGGTCTCTATGTGGAGTATAAATGTTAGGGGGACTGCAGCTTCACCTGCCCCAGTTCCTATACCAATGTTGCCAGATGTAGAGATATGTTGCAACATGCTTGTATGATTCATGCACAGCTAATGCTTCACTGTGTAACATCATTTCTTATTTCTGTACTTTTTGTGCCATCCCTACATTTTCACTATTTTTGTAGAAATTGTTTAATATTTTTATACAATATAGTAACAATATAGAGGGCTACCTAGTTCAATATGTTTGTTTGCTAATTAAAAATTAACGATTTGACTTTTTTCAAGGTGGAAGGGGGAGGGCAAACTGTCTTCAAGGTGGAAGGGGGAGGGGCAAACTGTCTCAAGGTGGAAGGGGGAGGGGCAAACTGTCTCAAGGTGGAAGGGGGAGGGGCAAAATATTATTAAGGGGAAGCCCCCTAAAAGCAAAATGGGGTTACATAATTGTGTTTTGGCTAAGAGGTGTGGGACCCTTGTATACACTCTGTACTAATATGGATGTCATTAGTAGACTATACATCAAACCATACTTAACATATAGCAGCAACCTATTTGCCATGGATCCTGCCCTCATGAATTGTTAGGAGTATCACGGCTTTGCCTTAAGTTGAGTGCTCTTGAGTGTCTTCATGCCTTGATCATGTGAGGTGGCATTCTCGTTAATACACTAGCTTGATCGGTGGCATTAAGCCAGACTTCCTAAGTCAGATGGTACCATACGTCTGATAACCACACCTCCTGCATTCTAATTAGATGGTTTGCATCATCTAAAAATATTTTTGGATTATTCTACACTTTGTAGAATGTGATTACGTACATTTTTGACCAGTTTTTATGTGAAACTTTTCTGTGTGAACGTGTGATTTAATATTTATGTTTCATGAGGCTTCAAAATAGAAGTCTTACAGAAAAATCAATCAATCATGAGGTTTTTAACTGTATTTACTATATGAGGTGCTAAATGATATTCATAACAACAAAATGGACCATTTCAACCAGTAGGCATTCATCAGCTAAATGGTAAAGAGTTTACTAAAGGGGCCACTTTAAATAGAAATGTTTTGACATGTGTTATTGATGTTGTTGTGGAAAGGGACAGTGAATATGTAGTAGTTATAACCCACTTCCGAGGGCTGCAGGCAAAATACAATACGAGGCCGAGGCGAAGCCGAGGCCGAGTAATTGTATTTTGCCGGAAGCCCGAGGTAGCGGGTTATAACTAATTTGTACCCCTTTGCCATGGCAGCAGGACACCTTGCGTTATAATTTTATTTAGCGGGAAAATGGACAAGGAGAATAGCGAACCAAGAAGGAAGCGTTTGAAGCTCGTTAAGAACCCAACTATTACGTATAGATACTTACCATCAGCAACTGCGGCCGTATCCCCTAGCAAGCGTTTCGGGCACGCATCCGCGGAAGACTTATCCTACCTAGCTGAGAAGCAGAACAACAAACTGCTGTTTTCACTATTTGAATGACCTTTTTCCTTGCTGTACTAGTGTATTTTCTATTATGCAGTGTTGTGTTCTAATTGAAAGCCACAACTTCCTGTTGATATTACTCTCCTTGCATGGGATTTATTACCCCTACTGATACTGTCCGTTGCCATGGTAATGGGGTACAAATTAATGTGTTGTCATGAAAAGCGACAGTGAATATTAATGTCTTACTGGTCCGTACTTTCTGTTCATTGAATTTTATTGCTGATTGCTCAACTGAAGACTAATATGAACGCAATTGGAAACACTCCCTAACACTTCATTGGAAGCTCAGAACAAAGTATACAGTATATATTATGTATAAAGTTTGTCTGATTCAGCATTCCTAGCTTGTCTGTAACTTTCTAGTACATAGGTTATCTGGTACGTACGTACATGTATGTAGGATGCATTCGGTATTGTAGATGTAAAACATTCTCTCTGAATTAGCCTGCATGACTGGTTAAGTTCAGAAAGTATTGCTCTATACAGGAGTGCTGTAAACATAGTGAAAGGTTAATGTGAACCTACGTATGTAAACAGCTTCTGAATGATGTTTGGAACCTCTTTTTAACAGACTAGTTATCCTACGTACATCTTTATTCTGTCCAAGTAAACTTTAGCACATTTTCTTTCAATCTGTTGAATCTAATAGTCATTTGTTACTGTTTAGCAGATATCAAGTAAAACATTTCCTCTTCATTCTGTGACCCTAGGCAACTGGCTCCTTCAACATGTACCAATTAACCGAAACATTAATTGTATATTATGCAAATACTTCATTTATTAACTGCTACAGTGTTTAGGAGTGCAACTCCATGTTATTCCTGTGTGACTTATTAATTGTAGGGTTACGTAACTACAAATGAGAATACAACTAGTATAATTTGTTATTACAGCGCTTTCTCGATTATCTTTACCTCAATTAACCGGACCCTCAATTATCTGAACAGCGATCATAACAGCAGCCATTTTGTTATGTCGTACTTGGCTAAGTCGGTGATGTAATTAGCTTGGTGGCAAATTAGTACTGTATGTATTTGTATATTAATTAGTATGTTCACAGGAGCATTTGTGCAAAGCAAAAAGTGTGAAAAATAGTGGAGCAGTAAGTCCTCCGTGTCGGGTAAATTGTCTACCATTTGACAGCCCACTGGAGCAGCAAGGATGCCAGTGTGCTTTGGAAACGAAAGAACAATATATAGGCTAGGAACATGTAATGTTTTGTGAGTGCTCTAAGCTCTGGGAGAGTAGACTGAGGAGTGAAAGGTTAACTACTAAAGAGGGTAAACTGAAATATCGGATTAGCCTCCTAAGTGTTCCAGGAAGGTGTACACTACTGTATTGGATAAGAGGATACGAGCCATCATTGAAGAGATAGTATAGAAGAACAGGGTACATTCCAGAGGCAAAGAAGCTGCATTGATCAGTTTTTCACAGTGAGACAATTCGGGGAGGAGATAATTGAGAAGAACAAAACAATGATCATGGTATGCATAGACCTAGAAAAGGCCTTTGACAGAGTGAATAGGGAGTTGCTATAGAGAGAGGGGTGAGACAGGGGTGTACGTTGTCGCTTTGGCCTTTTAACTTATTTTTGGACAACATAGTGAGGGAGGCAAGGGAGAGTTACCAGGGTGGTGTGCAATTGGAATTTAAGCATTTTCTGATGTTTGCGGATGACCTAGCGTTAGTGAACGAAAAGGACAAGGACATGAAAAGAAATGTTGAAGGGCTCAATGAAGTAATGACAAAGTGGAAGATGAAAATAAACAAGGTGCTGGTAGTGCAGAGGGGAGGTGGCACATGTCACATAGATGGAGTAGAGGTGGAAGGAGTGAAGACAGCAAAATATTTGGAGGCCGTGTTTAATGAGGAAGGATCATGAGATTGAGAACAGAATAGAAGGCAGCAGTGAGAATAGTGGGGGCATTAAGAAGTGAAGTTATTGAACACAAAGAGTTGAGCAAAGCTACGAAGCTAAGAGTTACCAATGCCATGGTTGTACCAACTCTACTGTATGGGAGTGAGACGTGGACCCTACAGAGAAGACATAGAAGTAAGATCCAGGCAATGGAGATGAGGTACCTTAGGAGAGTAGAAAGTGTGACCAGAATGGACAGATTAACAAATGAAGACATTAGAAGAAGGCTAGGGGTTGAAGCAGTTTTAGAAGTGGCAGATAGGAAGAAGAAGGAGTGGAGGAAGAAGATTGAGGAAATGCTGCAGGAGAGGTTGGTGAGAAGAGGGTTTGAGGAAGAGGTGTGTGGTAAATGACCAAGAGGATGGCCAAGGAAGAGATGGAGAGAACACACTTATATTATTATGGAGAACAGTCTATATTCCTATAGTAACTGAATTAGATAAAATTTTAAGTATTTTTACTTCACTTCACTTCACTTATCTTATTTATACTGGGATACCCAATTAGCCAGAGGCTACTTTTCATGGGGCCCAGTTTAATATACAGAAATTAACGTAAATATCAGCACATACACACATATAAACAGATCAGTTTAATTAATCAGTCAGTAATCAGTTTGGGCAGATGTTGATGGTAGGGGGTGCCACTTTTTTTTTCTTTTTTTCTTCTCTGCCCTGGAGGTGAGTTCTGGCCATCCCATTGTGTCTTTGCTTTTAATCTTTGCTCTTAGCTTCCAGGTCACCAACACCCCCCAACCCTGTATGTAACAGCAACCTCCTACTGAGGAGATGAGCTGCATGATGAATTGATTGATTGATTGATGTTCACAGGTTCCTTCACTTTTCTGGACTATTTCATGATCACTTATCCAAACACCTTGGACACTGGATTCAAATCAATTTGCAGTACACTTATTGGCTTAATGTTTCTATGAATATCCATGCATTAAATGGGTTACTTTTATCAATATTTAGTTATAAAGCAGGGATTGCTATTGAAATAACTGAAAAGTGATAAACATACCTTTATATATCTTTTATTTGCCCTTGTTGACTAATGGTGTATCTTGTAATCTACATTGGGTTTCTATGGTAATGGTAGTTACCATTCCTTCCATTTCCTGAAGCTGCCTGTAAACCATAAACAGTCAACTACATAATATTATTGTACATCTGAATGTCACTGTCACTTTCACTTTCAGTGGTTTCTATATATCGGTACACAATTTGGTTGTTTAGTCATTGAATAACAATATACCGCTTAAGTGGTTAGAGAGTGGTGAAATTGATATGGAGAGCATCAGCTATTGATGTTTCACAGTTTAATTTTTATATATACATGTACTGTAGTTGAGTGTCAAGAGTTGATATATAAATTTATCTGCTGAGTAATTTCATATGTAATCTAGCAAGTCAATTTATCCTTATATGGAAGGCATATAGTCTTTAAATGTATAATTTAATGGCACAGTAATTGTACAATTAGTTCTCTGTTTAATTGGCAATTGATAACGTATTTCATCTGTTATCTGCTAATCTAAGAATTAGATAATCAATGACAGTCATTACATAATTTGACCACTTTCAATGTATTTACATATGCATCAGTTTTCCTTACGTATATAATAAATTACTAATTGAAGCTTATGCATTTAATTTTTAAATTAAACATTCCATTTTCTCTTTAATTAGATCTTTAGTCATAACAATTGCACTCGTGGGCTCCTTGTAGCCCTAACGTTTACTGCACTGTTTAGAGAAAATGCTATACAAACTGATGTATCCTTTCATCTTGAACAGAGTATTGCTGTGGCACTTGTAGCTCAGTAGCAGAGCTCTGGTTGTCATAACATTCCCAGCGATTGCTTCTTTTCTGTTTTTCCTCTTTACTTAATGATTACTTGTGGTTTGATTATCACTTCATTAGTAAATAATCATCTACATAGGTATATCCTATATATGTAAAAGTGATTTGTATGTGTATCCATTGTGTGTGGTTATAAGTATATGATTAAATTATACTCTATCTCAGCAGTAATAGTACCCACATAGGTTCTACATATATAGTGTGTGAAAAATGATATTTATGTACAGCCATACATTAGATTGTTACTACTGCAGGCGTGAAGGTGGTCCTTTCCGGGTCACCCTCCTAACCACAGCAGAGAAAGATAAAATGGCAAAGTGTTCGTAAAGCTCACCTAAACTGACAGAATATATACGTAGAAAATGATCACGTAATTGGTCTAATTTCTTTTATATGTGTTTATTTACTATATATTTACTACTAGTGTCTCATTTCAAACATAACATGTATATATGAGGTGTTTTGCAACATAAAGAGGCCTTTTACAATATACTTTCTGGCAGTATTTCATATGCTACACCCTCCATATCCTCAGCTTCAGAAATGCCTCAACCATCATCTGACAGGACTGACTGCTGTACCACCCTCCCCAACCTCACCCTCCCCAACCTCACCCTCCCCAACCTCACACTCCCCAACCTCACCCATGCCCTCTCTTACTCTAGCTGCAACACAGCCTTCGCCATCTGGAACCATCTTACCAACATCTTCTCCAATTTCAGTATCAAAAGAAGACATGTGTAATTCCTTAGATGCCATTTCTGACAAACTTGCCAACTTTGGACTCAATGCAGCATGTAGCAAAAGTGACAATTGTACTATACTAGAATGTAATATAACCTATATAGTCTTTCCTATATCCATGACAATGACCTTGTTGCCATGTGAGGAGCCTTACGGGATAGCTATCTTTGTTAATGGTGGTACACTTGGTACAATAATTGATGGTGTCTTTAAGAATGACACAACTTTGAACCTAACAGTTGCTGGACAGCAAGCTATAGCTGACATTTCCATTTCACAAGGAAATGGTTTCATAGATGAGGAGGTTAGTGGAAACTAGTATGATGGGCTTTAATTGGACTGGAACTGCAGTAGTACTGACTATAGTTTACTAAATAGGTGACCCTTTAATTGATAAGAAGTAAAGAGCATATAAGAAGTCTTGGGTACAGTCTGTTTTTGATGTTGTTTTCTTGACACTTGAAGTATTTATTTAACATTAAATTACGTATTTGGGCGTCAAAGGTGCCTTTATATTGTTTTCAGAAATTAGGTTAAGTATGGCTTCCTGTTCGTAACCATGCATATATTTATATCAACAAAATGGTGGATGCTCGTTTCCTAGTGTAGTCAGCCCTAGATTAAGCTATAATGAAACTGTAACCAATTATCTATGTGGCCAGTCTAGAACATTCTATAATGTATATAGAGTGCTTGTACCCTGTATTGTAGTTGCTCTTATTATGATTGCAAAAAAGTGATCTTGAGTCGATCTGTGTGGCGTTCGTGACTACTTTCGTACTATTTCTAATCGTGACAGCTGATAGAAGTCGAGACTGTGCACACGATTACATTGGCGTAGTCGGCAGGATCAGCTGAGTCGAAACGATGGCAGAGGAAGCAGCAGAACACGTTGCACCTAGGAGACAGGACAATCCTCCTGTGAGGCCTGTTGTGTTACCGGAGACCTTCAACGGTGAAGGGAACTGGGGAGATTGGGTCAAGCACTTCTTTAGTGTCGCTGCCGTTAACCACTGGAGGAAACAAGAGCAACTTTGGCTACGGGTTCGCCTGGTAGGCAGAACTGCCACAGCGTTGAGGCGAGTGCCTGAGGGAGCCAAGGATGATTTTAGCCGTTGGTTGGATGCACTAAAGAATGTTTTGATCCCAGTAGCAAACGGGAACTTTATCTTGCAGAACTGTTGGCCAGGAAGAAGAAGCGAGGTTAGGATTGGGCCACATTCGCCGAGGATCTCAAGTTTTTAGTCAACAAAGCCTACCCAGATCTGCAAGAGGATGCGAAGGAGCAACTTTCGCTGACACATTACCTGGGCCAATTGGATAATCAACAGCTGGCATTTGGCGTGAAACAGAGAAGGCCAAAGACATTAGATGAAGCAGTTAGTTCAACTCTAGAAATGGAATCATATTTGCTGCCCAAAAGCGTCCAGAGTTGCCCCAGTAATGGGGAGGGAACCGCTGGAACTGATAATGCTCACCATGCAGGATGCTATGCTCAGCCTACTCCAAAGTCTGATGACCAGGCTGGACACAGTGGAGAAGAAGTTGGATTCCCTCTCAAGAAAGGACAGCAGAGTGGCTACTGAGAACAAAGAGTAGGGGAAACCAAGTGCAAGCAAGTCCAGTATCCGTTGCCATTGATGTGGGAAAACAGGACATATTGCCAGCTATGTATGGCCAAGCATCCACCAGTCAAATGGCGACAGGGTCAGGAGAGGACCTGGATTTGGAGGAAATTCTCAAGGGATGCCTTGAGAGGATGACATCAGATGAGAAGGGACAAGCTCTCACTCTACTGAAGGAGCACCGAGCTGTCTTTGCCAGTTCAAATAAAGACATGGGCAGGACCACCAAGGTCAAACACAGAATTGACACTGGGAGCCATCCCCGTATCCGCCAGCCAGTTAGGAGAGTACCAGTGGAGCGAAGGGGAGCAGTCAGGAAAGAAGTACAAGACATGCTTAAAAGAGGTGTAATTCAACCGTCCACTAGTCCCTGGGCCTCACCTCTGGTGCTTGTCAGGAAGAAAGATGAGATTTTGCATTGACTACAGGAAAGTGAACGCAATCACCAGGAAAGATGCCTACCCTATTACTAGGATAGACGAATTGCTGGATACGTTGGCAGGTTCTTCAATCTTTTCTTCAGACCGGCTATTGGCAAGTTGAAGTCCACCCTGATGACAAGGAAAAGACAGCAGTGTGCACACCAGAAGGATTATTTGAGTTTAGCATCATGCCTTTTGGCTTATGTAACACACCAGCAACCTTCCAGAGGTTAATTGAGTGTGTTTTAGCAGGCCTGCACTGGAAGAGTTGTCTTGTCTATCTGGATGATGTCATCATTGTAGGGAGGACTGTTCAGGAACATCTCAATAATATGCGAGAAGTATTCCAGAGACTGCAAGAAGCGGGATTGAAGTTGAAACCATTAAAGTACTTTCTTTTTCAGGAGGAGGTTCATTTCTTGGGTCACATAGTATCACAGAAGGGAATTGCCACAAACCCTGAAGCAGTTAAAAACTGGCCTACTCCAAGGAATAGCCGTGAAGTGCAGCAGTTTTTGGGTCTCTGTAACTATTATCGTAGGTTTATCCAGAGCTATGCTTCTGTTGCCAAACCCTTCTACCAGCTGACAGAGAAGAATAAAGAATTTAGATGGACAGAAAGCTGCGAGGAGGCTTTCACAGAGCTTAAGAATAAGCTAGCGACCGCTCCAGTTTTGGCCTTTCCGTACTTTTCAAAGGAATTCATTCTTGACACGGATGCCAGCAATGTGGGTATAGATGCAGTGCTCTCACAAGTAGGGGAGAGGGGAGAATCAGTTGTTGCTTATGCTAGTCGTGTCCTTAATAAACCTGAGAGGAAGTATTCAGTTACTAGGAAGGAACTCTTGGCTGTGGTCACGTTTCTTCACCACTTCAGACCCTATCTACTAGGGAAGAAATTCACTGTGCGAACGGATCATGGATCTCACACTTGGTTAAAGAACTTCCAAAATCCTGAGGGCCAACTCGCTAGGTGGTTGGAATGATTGGATGAGTACAACTTCCAGATTGTTCACAGAGCAGGTAAGAAGCATGGAAACACAGACGCCTTGTCAAGAATGCCTGAGGAATCTCACAGCGAATCGGGAGGGAGAGCCAAATCCACTCTGATCGCAAGCATTGCTGATTCAAGGGGAAGGGGACATAGCCACTGTTTTGCCCAGAATCTCTAGAGAGGAGTTGAGGCAGAGTCAATTAAGGGACGTAGGGATCGGTCACGTGCTGCAGGCCAAGGAGAGAGGAGAGAACCCGCCAGCTAAAAATATTAAGGGTAAGTGCCTTGAAGCTAAAAGACTTGTCCAACTTTGGGATCAGTTGGTGGTGAAAGATGGCCTACTCTGGAGACAGTACGAAGACAAGGATGGAAAGCATTATGGCTTGCAACTAGTGGTGCCCTTCTCTCATAGGTGCAAGATAGTTGCGAAGTTTCACAGCGGAGCACTTGGGGGTCATCTTGGTGCAGAGAAGACTCACAGTCGTATCAAAGAAAGGTTCTACTGGCCTGGTTACTGGAAAGATTCTATAACTACTGCCAGGCCTGCAACAATTGCTCTACTCGGAAAGGCCCACTACCCAAAAGGAGGGCCCCCTTGCAGTCCATCTGAGTGGGCTATCCTCTAGAAATGGTGGCAATGGATATTACTGAGCCATTCCCTGAGAGCGAACAGAAAAATTGCTACATACTTGTTGTGGCGGACTATTATACCAAGTGGGTGGAGTGTTTTGCTATTCCGGACCAGGAAGCTAAAACGATTGCTCAGAGATTAGTAGATGAATTCTTTTGCAGATTTGCTATACCTGACCAAATCCACTCTGATCAGGGCAGACAGTTCGAGAGCAGTGTTATGACAGAGGTGTGCAAGTTGCTGCAGATAGAGAAGACAAGGACTACACCGTATCACCCGCAATTTGACGGTCAGGTTGAGAGATTTAACAGAACTCTTGTGGACATGCTGTCAGCTACTTGTAAGGAACACCCGTTTGATTGGGAAAACCACTTGAAAAAGGTGTGCTTTGCATACAATACCATTGTGCATGCCTCCACAGGATATTCACCATTTGAGCTGATGTTTGGGAGGCTAGCCAGAATGCCGCTAGATCTTGTCCTAGGGACTGATAGAGAGACAGCTCGTTCCCCCGCAGGTTATGTGATCCAACTGAAGGATAGACTTTGACAAGCTTACAGTCATGTCACTAAGACGCTACAGACTAAGCAAGAATTACAACATCAGTTATATAACCAGAAAGTGCATGGAGAGCCCTACCAGCCGGGAAACCTAGTATGGCTACATTCCACAGTGTGCAAGGGTCATGAGGGAAAGAAACTCCATTATCCCTGTACAGGGCCTTATGAGGTCATCAAAAGGCTGGCAGAAACTACCTATAGGATTCATGATATTGAGAGACGTGGAAAACGTAAAGTGGTACATTTCAACCGTTTAAAGTCCTGTAAGCAACCAACATCGATGTCTGAAGTTATACCACAAACTCCAGGTGAGGATTGCGAGAACACGAACAATTCCCCACCTACTAAGCTTAAGGCTATTGGGACAGATTTACATCTAGTAGAATCACAGGATACGGAACTTACCTCTCAAATACAAGCTGCTGAAGTAGTTACAGAACTTGCCAATGGAGCTCTGTCAAGTCCAAGGTACCCTACCAGGATTAGACGGCCACCGAGTCAATATAGGGATTCAGGAAACTTGGTACCCAATACGTATTCTCAGAAAAGAGGGGATGATTAAGTCAGCCCTAGATTAAGCTATAATGGAACTGTAACCAATTAACTATGTGGCCAGTCTAGAACATTCTATAATGTATATAGAGTGCTTGTACCCTGTATTGTAGTTGCTCTTATTATGATTGCAAAAAAGTGATCTTGAGTCGATCTGTGTGGCGTTCGTGACAACTTTCGTACTATTTCTAATCGTGACAGCTGATAGAAGTCGAGACTGTGCACATGATTACACTAGCTTAAAATTAGCTTTCTCTTCCTTTACGTCGAACATTGAACCAATGTAAAGGATTTAGAAACCACCTTTACAAATACTATGTAACGTAAAGCTTGAGCAAAAACGTTTTTATGAGAAATTGATGGCATTCAAGCAACGTTCTGAATCAGTTAACCGGACATCTAAGAACCAGCAAGTAGTTCGAGTTTGGGGGCACCAGGTGCCCCATGAGTTTTTTAAACCCGAAATACTTGTGGTTTTATATGTTACCTTTAATGAAACTCCTACTTATTATTTATCAGTACAATTTATTCAACATTTTTCATTATATTGTACTTCAGGTTACAGTGAGAGTACCATTATTAAACCTGGAACTTACTGTTTTGCCATCTTCAAGAATTTTCATGTTTTGTGAAATGCCCATCGCATCCTCAGCTACACTCTCCACTTCCTCAGCTACACCCTCCACATCCTCAGCTGCACCCTCCACATCCTCTGCTACACCCTCCACATCCTCAGGTAAGCCCATCACATCCTCAGCTACACCCTCCACTTCCTCAGGTACTCTTATTGTTTGTATTTAGATACATCCGTCGCACCATCTCCTACTCCTGACCCGAAAGAGGACATGTGTGATTCATTGGAGAGTATTTCTAATAGATTTAGCGAAGCTAGTGAAATTTCTGGAGATTGTGATATATCTGAAGACTGCATCACTCTACTTTGTAATTTAATTGCTGTTACTCAATTTGGTCGTATACCCATAAATCTAAACATCACACTCTACCCATGTGAAGACCCTTATGCAGTTGGAGTTCTGGTGGATATTACTGCTTTTAATATACAGATTAATGATAAGTATACTGGAAATGCAACAGTTCAGTTTCAAGGCTTACCAATAACAGCAACTATAATCTTAATTCAAAGAACTTATGGAGTGGATATATCTGTGAGTATACATGTATATGTGTCTAAGATATATTGTTCATCTTACAGTACATGGTATATTTAAATACGTATACCATGTACTATAAGATGAACAATGTATCAAATAACAATAAAAGTAATGGAATACATAAATTACTTTTCCAACAAGATACTCATTTTGCGGCTTATTTTAGCAAATCTCAAAGAAAATCAGAAAATCAGAATTATTTCCATTTGTTACTCTAGGTTTTAGCATTGGGAAATGCTCTGTTACCTTTGACTAAGATCTACATGTATTGTGATATGCCTCCATTGCCACCTGTTGGAACTCTCACATCCTCAGCTGCACCCTCCATATCCTCAGCTACACCCTCCATATCCTCAGCTACACCCTCCATATCCTCAGCTACACCCTCCATATCCTCAGCTACACCCTCCACATCCTCAGCTACACCCTCCATATCCTCAGCTACACCCTCCATATCCTCAGCTACACCCTCCATATCCTCAGCTACACCCTCCACATCCTCAGGTAAGCCCACACATCCTCAGCTACACCCTCCACGTACGGATTGGAATTTGGTAAGCACTAGGTGTGAATCGATGTTTACACATTAGACAACTGAGCTTAAACAGACGGCAGTTACGAATATAGAAACAAGCAATTATTGACAACGAATTATGGCTGCAGCTAAAGCATATACCCGTGTTTTGGGAGGAAGAAGGACTTACCTCGATCATAAAATCTCAGTTGGCTAGAATGTCAACGTTATTATTATATTGTTCATAATCAACTGATTCAGAAATTATATAGCAAGAGTAAAATATACAAATTATAACAGTTATAAATTCTGGAAGTACGTGTATCGGACAGTATTCGCTTGTATTTAGTATACTTTGACATTGTTATTGATATGACACACTATCCGTGATAAAATTAACCTCCACTTGACTTGTTATAATTTATAATGATGGGTATATTTTATTTTTGCCTCATTTGTGCCTGGAAACTTCCTCAAAGAATGTCGCAGCTTATTACATGTTAATTTTCAAAGCTTATTACCTCTAAATCTGTCTTAAAATAGTTCCTCAAAAAGTTCCTCTATAAGGTAAATTTCTTCCTATACAACTTCAGGAACTTTTAAAAAATTTCCTAGGCATTTTTGAGAAACTACCTCAAAGAGGAAGTTTTTGTAAAGATTTTTTCTAGATGTACCGTATACGTACATATATGTGCCTATCTAAACATATATGGAAAACTTCCGTATGACTGTATTCATTTTGTATACTAGCATTTTTATATCTCCAATTTGTTTATAAAATTAAGTTTGAAATACGTATGATGTATGGAGCTGGTTTAGGCACTTATATACCTACCTAGGTATATACGTAACTTCTATGAAATAAAAAGAGTATTAATTAGCTTGATACCAAACATTTATACATTCTGCTCAATTTTTTAAATAAATAATTGATGTTACAAGCTTTTTGCATTCTTCCTCTATACATTGTAGCAACATCAGCAATGCCATCTCCAACACCACCTCCACCGCAAGTCCAAGGTGTCACTGTTACAAGAGGTGTATCAGGTGGATCTCCATCTTTGACAGTTTCATGGACTGCAGTATCTGGATCTGGAATAACCTACACTGTGAGGTATTCAACAAGTAGTGGTACTACAACAGAACCACCATCTGGGGCATTGACAGTGTCAGGAATCACTGGTACATCAATTACACTGAGTGGACTTACACAAGGTAAAATGTACTACATTTGGGTAGCAGCTGTTTTATCCAATGGACAAGGACCTTACAGTACAAGAGTGTCAGAGACTACATTTACAGGTAAATATAAGTTCAGGTAAAATTATTTATTGATAAGTGTTACATTTCAGAAATTGATTTGCATGTAAAGTGTGTAGATATACTGTATATATCTACAGCAAAGTATACAGACATTCTTCTACATTCAGTCATTGCTTCTTAAGAACAACATTTTTAGGTATTTGATATTGGTATACTCTATACTATTCTGTCTGTAGTTCCAAATAAGGTATCATTGACTACCAATCAAGTAACTAGGACAGTCACTTCAAACAAACCATCTCTTCAAGTAACTTGGAATGCTCCATCAAGTGATCGTACCATCACTAGTTATAAGATACAGTACAGGAATGGAACTAGTGGTAGTTGGATGAAGAGGACTTCAACTGGTAACACAAGAATGGTTACTTTAGAGAATCTCAAACTTGGGACACTCTATCAAGTGAGAGTGAGAGCTGTGTCTGATTTAGGAGATGGAGCATGGAGCAATATTGTCAGCAAGACAACTTTTAATGGTATGCATACAACTACGTATATATATATTTCGATGAACAAAGATCTCTGTTATGTATGTAAGCAAGTTAATTTGAAGTGATCATGAAAAACAATTTGAATATTCTTTTTGTAGTTCCAAATAAGGTATCATTGACTACCAATCAAGTAACTAGGACAGTCACTTCAAACAAACCATCACTTCAAGTAACTTGGAGTGCTCCATCAAGTGATCGTACCATCACTAGTTATAAGATACAGTACAGGAATGGAACTAGAGGTAGTTGGATGGAGAGGACCTCAACTGGTAACACTAGAATGGTTACTATAGAGAATCTCCAACTTGGGACAATGTATCAAGTGAGAGTGAGAGCTGTGTCTGATTTAGGAGATGGAGCATGGAGTGATACTATTAGCAGAACAACGTTAAATGGTATGCATACAACTATATATATATTTCGATGAACAAAGATCTCTGTTATGTATGTATATAAGCAAGTTAATTTGAAGTGATCATGAAAAACTATTTGAATATTCTTTTTGTAGTTCCAAATAAGGTATCGCTGACTACCAATCAAGTAACTAGGACAGTCACTTCAAACAAACCATCTCTTCAAGTAACTTGGAATGCTCCATCAAGTGATCGTACCATCACTAGTTATAAGATACAGTACAGGAGTGGAACTAGTGGTAGTTGGATGGAGAGGACCTCAACTGGTAACACAAGAATGGTCACTATAGAGAATCTCCAACTTGGGACACTGTATCAAGTGAGAGTGAGAGCTGTGTCTGATTTGGGAAACGGAGCATGGAGTAATACTGTCAGCGTGACAACGTTTACAGGTATTAAAATTTAATGTTTATTAAATGGCTGACATTCTCTTTTCATGATATTGTATATCAAGTTCCAGGTGTTCCCACTAACCTCATGATATCTCCTCCATCTGGATCATGTGACCAACTGATGGTTACTTGGACAGCACCATCTAATACTGGAGGACTACCAGTCAAGTATAAAGTGTATAGAGATGGTACATTAATACATTCCATTAGAACTACTACGACTACTACATTGAGTAGTCTAACAGTAAACACACAGTACACAGTGAGAGTAGTAGCTTTCAATGACTTGGGAGATGGAGGAGAAGTGACAGGAACAGGAAGAACTAGACCACAAGGTTGTTATAGGATGAGTGTTTATGAAAAATACGTAGTATTAATGAAAATAAGATTTAATTAGAATTATGATTTTAATATAATTGACCTTTTAGCCTCTTTGATGGAGTGTTGTGGATCAATCTTTACCTATATATATAGGGATTTTCTTCAGTAAAATGTCTGACTTTATAGACTGCACAAAAAATATCATTTTTGGATATATATACAGTATCACTGTATGCATAGTGAAGACGTGATGAAATGGATACTACTACAATATTTTCACTGTATTGTCATAAAATATATACGTACGTAGGTGTTTGTAAAAAAATTATATAATGCCTCAGAGATTTAGAAATATACTTATAGCATATATACGTACCTATAGTACAAGCCTATATAGATGAATTAGCTGCTATTTATCTATCTATGTATAGACCTGTACTATAGGTATGTATATAGGCTCAATGTATAAAATCATCACCTAAATATGGTCAGAACAGGTGTTATGAATTCTGAATATCTACTGTTTCTATCTTCTAATATATACGTATAGCTCCTTCAATATCTTCACTGTCAGCCAGTTCCTCAACACAACTCCTCATCACACTCACTGCACCAGCTAGATCATCTTTTCTTACTTACAAGTGTACTATATCTACAACTGTGAGTGGTCTGTCTCCAAAGACTGTAACTGATACAGTGTTACAGTATACAGTGAATGGTTTAAGTCCTTATGTTACTTACACTGTTGAATGTACATCTTCAAATGGAGAAGATTCCTGTAATTTTAACATGGAGACTATAAGAATGCCTTCAGCAGGTGAGTATTTTAAATGTTTATATATATATATACCTTCTCTCAAGTGACACTGTATATGTTCTTGTTCTATAAATACTTCAGTTTAAAATTAGAATGCCAGTAAAGATAAACCATAATTATAATGCATATGGTATTTCACTAAAATCTTGTTTAATATTTAAGTTTCCAATACATTGTCAAGTTCCCAGTGGTCCTCCACTTGATCTAAGAACAATTCCAGCCAGAGACTCAGCCATTTTAACATGGGACCCACCAACTGAGAAGGACCAAAATGGAGTAATTACTGGATATTTGATAAAGTACCAGTTAAGTAGTGATCCATCAAGTCAGATGACAAGAACAGTTGGAGCAGTAACTCAATTATTATTGGATAATCTGATGACTGGAGTGACATACAGTTTTACTGTTGCTGCTATTAATAGTAATGGAACTGGACCTGGTGCTGGCATGGTGACGTTTACAACAATTCCTGACAGTAAGATATCTAATTAACAATTCCTCCATCATTGTAATTGTGTGTGAATGTATACTATCACACATTTTATTTAGTAACTTGTTAACTTGATTTTGTTATATATATATGTATAGTCTATGCCTCTATACAATTATATATATATTATATACCTTTGTTGATATATGGCATGCAAATGCATCATCTTCAGTCTATACTAAGATGTGAACAGGTAATTGGTAGGCCATGTGTTCTACCTTGGATGATCTGTATCAACTACTACTCTCTATGCAGTAGTTGAGGATTTCAAAGCCTGCAACAGTGTGACTAAAGTCTTGTACTGTTTAAAATACTGATTATTCTAGGGGTCACTTGTTTAGTAACTTGCACTGTGTAATACTTGATTTTATATTACCTTAGTATATTGTAACTTGCACTGTATCTAAGCATGTGTGTATTGTGTATAAGTATATACTGTTTTATATACGTACGTACCTACTTTATTTTAGTACTTTATACAACAGGTCATATGTCAAGTAGTACTCACTCTCTTTAAACACAGTAGTATATATATGCTTCTATTCAGAATACTATATAAATCAGTCAAATATTATGTACATAATATTTTGAAACTGTATTTTCGTATGTAGTAATTGGAACTACAACCAGCGATAACTTGGGGACTAATGAAACTCCTTCATCATCTTTTGTGCAACCCACGTCCTCTGAGATATCACAAGAGACAACAAGTAGTGAGAGTTATGGAAGTAGTGTTGTAAAAACTAGTGAAGTTCTAAGCTCAGAAAGCAGTTCTATTCCATCAAGCAGTGCAGTACTCACTCCTAGTCCTCTTCCTAGAAGTACGTAAGAATAATCTAAAATTACCTGACCAGTATGATATGTAATATTATTAATAATGCTTAGAAATATGTTTTGTTAGTAAACTCTTTTGTGAATTGTTAGAATGTAACTATATCAATCATTTGTATTTTGGTGGTTTGCAGAAGAACATGGTCACTAAGCAACACATTGGTGTATATACAGTTAACGTTTGAACTATATTGTCATGTATCTGATGAGAATTTCCTCAGACAATACATTTTAAATGTGGTGTATGGTAATGTATCAATTAAATTACATTGCAGCTTGCCCCAATACTCTCATCTTCACTTCCACCCCGGTTGGTGAGACTCGCACTGTGAGGTGCTCCACACTCAGTAACCTTCTCTACAGTGGTATCATATCAGCAAGGTGTGGAGGTGACGAAGAGTGGGAGTCACTGGACCTGTCACAATGTACATTTAGGGAGCTTCCAAACAGGATTCTCTTATTGGAAGCAACAAAAAATAACATTAGGAAATATGTAAGTTTGACTGAGTCAATACTTAATCCAACCCAATGAAATTGTATCTAAACGTATAGGGAGTGTTGTGTACTTGTTGTATTCATTGTGATATGAATTTATTGGTCAATTTACTTAATAGCTATACGTAGCTGAGTCAACAATTTAGTTATTTCAAACATAAAGGTCTTCATCTGTGATATAGCAATTACATTGATGTTGAAAACTAGCTTAACCATCACATCCCTTGATTTATAATTAGCAAGGGTAGCTGATGCTTTATAGTATAAATCCAGTGCCTAGTGAAGATGAAGTATATATATACAGTTATCCTCCTTATGCTGTGTATCTATATATGCTTTACACTCTCTATAGCCCTCACAGCTCAAACATGGCAGAGTGTATTCTGTAATTGTAATTGAAGATACAATGTCCCCAGTAGCTGAAGTTGGAATTGCAGTCGCTATGTCAGCAAATGGTTGGTTTATATATATATATATATATATCACACAATTAGTGTAAATATTCATTTTTGTCTGGACGCAATGCATTATCAGTTTTCATTGCTGCACTATACTCAGATTCATGTGGTTGTTGTGAAAATATTATAAATGTGACGTCATCAGTTAGTCCCTTAACATTTTGTGTCGGATCACCTGGAGCAACATCAGCCTGCAAATGCTCAGATGAAAAAACAGATGTAGTTAGTACTGTGTTTATGATCATATTTATCTACTACAGTATATATAAGCATAGCTAGGCTATTCTCCATATTGGAATGCTATATAGTTGCTCTCTATAATACCATAGAAGTTTTCTTTGATATAATATATGTGTATACAATACGCTTTTAGTGTAATGAGAGATATTTAATGGATGATGATGAATGCACTTTGGACACCGATGGTGATAAGATTGCAGACTATAAAGTTAGCAAATCATTCATATATATTATCATTGGAGTATAATTATATTTTCTATTTCTGTATATTTCTGTATTTTACTGCTATATATATATATATATACGTACTTATAAAATGCATATACGTATAGGATCCTTGTATTGGATGCTGCCGGAAGGAGACTATTGGAAATATTACATGGCCTGTAACAGCTATTGGTCAAAGTGCCTCTTTACAGTGTTCTGAGATCCACAGTTCCTTCTCAAGTTCCCTAGCAACTAGAAGATGTAATGTCCCAGGACTGTGGGAGTCAGTGGATATAAGCAGATGTACATTTAAGAATGGAACTGAGGAGAATGAAATTGTAGTAGTTGTGTCAGAGAGTGGTAGTAGTGATGTTACAGTAGAGAGTTTTGAAATTGAAGTTGAAACATCTCTAAAAGTACCTAATACATGCACTAGTTATATATATTGTTTATAATAATACTGATACAAGTAGATACATGTTATATAGTTGGAATGCATGCAATATACTATTAATAGAGTCACAAATAGGTCCCAATGACAAAAATGTAATATCAGCCCGCAATGTGACCTACCTTTATTTCAGATCCAGAATGTAACCAAGCAGAATTATACAATTAAAATTGTAACACCAGACAACACAAGTTTTGTTGCAATTGTCACATTTCTCACTCAAAATGTGACAGCAGTAGTATTTCAACCAGCTGAGGATACCACTGTATACACATCATCAAGTGAGCAATACTCCATGTTCTGATCTAAGGTGTATGTATATATATGGACTCAGCTGCATACATAGCAGTATATCTGTTAGCTTGCATCACTATATATATGTATGTATGTATGTGTATGAAGTATTGACTAATTCCAATAATTCTAACTTTGAAAAATCAGTGGAGTATGCGTACATAATCTACTTTAGCTTAATAGGATTTTAGATTATTGATACACTATTTATAGATGATTGCTCATGCAATGAAAGTACACCAGTGACATTAGGAGGTAGACAGAGCTTATGTATTGGTACTGGTATATCTTGTACCTGTTCAGGGCAACGAGGATGTATGGTGAGTTGCATATAACAGGAGTTCAAGTAAGACTTAATAACTTACATATTGAATATAACATATGTACAGTGTGTAACACCATTTGTGAGGAACCGCCATGGTAATTGTGAAATTGACAGTGATGGAGATGGCATACCAGACTCTGAAGTTAGTACATAGTCTCCTATTACACATAGCAATGTATGTACGTACATACAGTATGTATATATATTTACATCTGTGTTATTTACTGTTGGATGAATATGTATGCTTTATGACTGACCTAAATATATATATATGCACATGCACCTGTGTAGTCTGTATGTCTAATCTGCTGAATGCAGTTTCTTTAAAATGATCATTCCGTATTTGTTCGTTTAATGTAGGATGAATGTAAAAATAAGCCAGGAATCTGTGATAAGCGTAAGTTTATATCCATACACTCTGGTCTGAAGAGCATTTACTTTTATGTACATATTACAAAATATTATTTTGACAATTAAGCACTCTTGATAACTATAGCTGAAGAAGGTCAAATTACATGTCCACCAAATACTGATCAAGAATGGCAGTTAGAGTGGTCAGAAGTGTTTGCTGGTGAAGTAGCTCATCTGCGTTGTCCACAAAGGGAAGGCAGAACTGTTACTGGTATGCAATAACATACTATTGTACTGTACATATACAGTTCTTTAGCAATTAATGTACGTAATATATATAGTATGTATAAATATAAATGTAACCAATTATTATTACATACATAGGTCTTGCTGAAAGGAGGTGCAATTCTGATAGGACTTGGGGTGAAGTAGATGTTACTGCATGTACTTCTCAAGAATTCAACAATATAATATTAGAGGTACATGTACAACTGTACCAGTTTAGCAAGCAGAATCAATTAGTTGTGTATATGTATATATATTCTCAATAAATGCATATACGGTAGACGTCAAAAAAAGTTAACGTTTCGTTCATTAAGACTAAGCCAGAACGGCGTACCGTTTTGTTTCGGCTTAGTCTTCAATTCATCCCAAAGCGTTTTAGATCGTCCTAATTATAGGCCTACGAAATGAATAAAAACGATCAATCGTCTATCGCTTGCGTTCCGACGTAAGTTGTAAATTACTGTTAAACACGTGGATACTTGTTTAGCTTACTTGTGAAATACTTGGACAATTGTACTATAATTAACACGAAGCGTTTCTCACATGCATGCGTTCCTACGCAAGAACGTTCCGCATGCTTTCGAAAGTACAGATGATCGTTTTTTGAAGACGATCAATCGTTGTGTATCGTCTTCACACAGTTTTCGTAGGAACAAAACACCGTATAAACGAAACGAAACGTTAACTTTTTTTGACGCCTACCGTACATATACTGTACCGTTATCTCTCCATATGAAATAGGCCGAATCTCTGGTAAACACACTGAATGTATCTAATGCTACCAATGAGCCTTTGACTGAAACAGCTAAGGAGGTTGTTGATGATATTACAGCACAACTTAGTACTGTTACTGAACCAGTTGAAAATGAGACTATCCTACCAAGTGAATTGAAAACTACTACTTTTGTACTACAACAAATAGAGAAGTTAGCTTCAAGTACATTACAAAACACTATAACTGTGTAGATACATTTATGCTTGAATGCTCAAGTATATATACATATGTATATTATAATACTTGCATTTGTATTAAAAATACATTTGCTTGACTTTTTCAATTGATAAGTATTACGTATGTACATATGGATGTTCTGTATATTATTCTGAATATATAGATTGGGTGAAAGCAACAACCTTTTTGATCCGGACAGCAATGCAACTAATGCAACTATTGAGGTAATTGTGGCTATTTCATGCCTTAATTACGTGATATATCCTTATTTCATGAACATATGTACTTACATTTAATTAAACAGTAAAATATATTATACATTTTCTACAGAATATTGCTGATATTGTGAGCAATATACTGGATGAAAATAACAAGGCAGCCTTTACAGCTACCAATAAAGTACCAGTTGCAAATCAGACAACTGAATCAGCAGCCATACTGAGGACAACTGAGGGGATAGCTAATGGTGTTGGTAGAGCTCTTACACCTTCAAAGCCAACCATTACACTCACTAGACCTAATTTTGGTAAGATAGGAATGTTTGATATGACATTCTCTCATGTCCTTTGCATTTAAAGTTACCACTTCTGTTATATTCTATTTCAGGTTTTCAAGGTAGTAGGGTCAATTTGAGACGTCCAGGTGGTATATTATTTCCAGGTAGTCTTCTTAGATCTAACTTTAATAACCAAAAATTCATACCAAAGTTGAATATTCCCTCAAGTTTCATCAAAATGGCAGTAAAACCAGGTCTGTATTTGATTATCATTAGTCATTTATGTAGTAATTTGTCTGCTCCAGTTTAAACTTTAGTATTACATACATACTATATCTCTTTATGTTACGTAACTCTCTGAAGTGTCCCTTCCAATGGATCAACCCACAACTACATCCCCAATTGATGGCTCTACAGTGGCACCCACAACTGAAACACCGTCTGTTTCCTCAGAAGATGAAGACACTACTACTGTAGTCAACTTTGTAATGAACAATATGGAGGATTATTTACCAATAAAATTTGAGTAAGTACTTGTTGTTGAAATGAAAAATGTTCCTTAAAACAGCACAACATTTATATGTATCAAATTGTTATTTACTATATATAGAGATGGTGAAGAAGAAATAGAAGGTGATAATATAGTACCAGGTACTCCTGTAGTCTCCAGTCAGATTGGTGACATAGAAGTCCCAAGTGTTCCTGAAAACTTTACGGATAAAGTCATCATTGAATTTAATGTTAAGGTATATATACCATAGAGTACCATAATTACATATAAATAATTAAGTACATATGGTGTATATTTACCTGTATAGGATGAGGTACTGAATGGTCCAGTGCCTTCTGGTAAAAGGAGAGAGTACACTTGTGTGTTTTGGAATCCCGATGCTAACAAGGGAACTGGAGGATGGTCTAGAAGTGGAGTAGCAAGACTAAACTTCACTGAAACTGAGAATGGAACACAAGTTACATGTGAAACTGTTCATTTGACCAGTTTTGTAGTACTAGTTTCTCTGGTGGATACAGTAAGTATACGTATATTATATACGTATACATATATATATAATTGGTATGATAATTAATTTTCAATCACTTATGACAATTTTAAATGTTTACATATTATGTTCATGTAGACTTTAGGTGAACCATTAGCATTTGATGTTCTGACGTATATTGGATGTGGAATATCTATTTTGTTCTTGATAATCTCAATCATATTCTTCTTGTGTTTAAAGTGAGATTTCGTGTATATATATACGTACATATTATACAAATTGCACTGTACACACTGCCTATTATCTGTTTAATATGTTATATGTTCAACAGGCGTCCAAGTTATCCATATACTTTATTGTATTTTCAGGAAAGAACTAATCACAAAGGTTCACAATTATGTACACTTGAACTTGTGTATTGCATTGACACTGGGTCTCATTGTGTTTCTGACTGGCATAGACACAGCTACATCTGTTCCAGTAAGAACACAAATGATCTCTATGGTGCGGTGATTAATTAACTATTCTTTTTCTACCTGTTTAGACTGCCTGTAAAGTAGTGACTGCTCTGATGCACTACTTCTTCCTATCAGTGTTCACTTGGTCACTCTGTGAAGGAGTTCTCATCTACAACCTTCTTGTTAAAGTGTTTGGAGTTAATAAAAAGAAGTGGCTTTACATTTACACTGCACTTGGATGGGGTAACATTTATAAAAATGTTTGAATGTACGTATATGTATAACAATCTTTTCTATTCCGACTCAAGGTCTGCCTATTCCAGCAGTAGTTGTGTCAGTTGCCATTAGACACGAGGTCTATTTCAGGAGAGCATCCTTTGACACAAGTGATCCATTTTATGAACACATTCATGCGTGAGCTATGCAATCCTACAATATCCTTAATTTATATAAAGGTATTCCTCTATTAACTTGATGTCTTATATATACACAGATGTTGGCTTCCTCCTCATCTTGGAGTGATTTGGGCCTTCATTGGACCTATGATACTGATAGTAGTGGTAAGGCTACAGTGAGACATCCACAGTCCATAAATGGTACACCCATATGCAATTGTATCACTTTGTAGGTGAATGCAGTACTGCTGTTTCTAAGTATGGCTTCATTAGCTAAGAATCAATGTAGAAATAAAGCAAATTTCAAAAAAGGAGATAGTTCGAACATGAAGGCTATTGGAAAGTAAGTACATACATTTCATAATGAGATAATGTATACTACATATACAGTGTTGTGAATTAGAAGATCACCTCATTACCAAACACACTTTCCTGCCCATAAAGCACTGTGGTTCATACAATTAAGTAAATAATAATCTTTGGTAACCTTTACTATGTTCATTAGACAACTACTGAAGACTATCATCATTCTGCTGCCGTTGTTCTGTTTCACTTGGGTCATTGGATTGTTTGCTATAGCTCCAGGTCAAGCAGGACAAGTATTTGCTATACTCTTTATAGTTGCCAACTCACTACAGGTATATACGTATATAATCAGTTTCACTCCATGCAGCTGTCATTTCAGTGCATTTCATTTCTGTCAGCTTGCATGATAGTTATCTTATACAGTTACTATTTTTATGCATCAAAGGGTTTCCTTATCTTTGTGCTTCACGTATTGAGACATGAAAAGATTTGGGGAAAGATAAAGGCTTGGTGCAAATGTGACAAGGTAAACTAATCCTATATATAACAACTGGATATTTGTGCTATGTATATAGTTGAAAGCATATGTAACATATATATAATGTAAATGTGTATATATTATTTTAACATCCCTCCTTCCTTTAAGGGTATCCTCTCTACAAGTTCAACAGGAAAAGGTATTCTTTATTTTAATAGTATAGTGTTTTATCATTACTAATCTTTACGATTCCGTTTAGCTTCATTTGGTTCCCGTTCAACTGCTAAATCAAACTTCTATGCTACTACCTCAGTCAAATCCTCTGTTGGTGGCACTGAAGGAATGGGACTTGCTGTAAAGCAGGATGATGATGCAGAGAGCATCAAGGACGAAGATGTTCAGATGAACCCTATATCTGGTGGTCCGGAAGCTAAGAATGGAGAGCCAGATAATGTGACCGCAACATCATTTGGTATCACTAATGGAGAATCGGAAATGGAGAAGAAAAGTCTGGGGAAAGAGGAGTCCAAAGATAGTGATAAAACAGATAATAAGGGAAAATATGGTTCCACCGAAGATCCTCCATCCATCCCATCAGTGACTACCTTTGGTATAGGTGATCCTCAGCCCCCTAGTACGGATCCTGAGAAGCAGATAGAAATATGAAAAAGAAAAAAAAGTGTTTGTTTTGAGTTAACAATTGAATTTTTGCCAAATTTAATGATTTAGGGTTAATAAGAGTAACTTTTCACTAGGAATTAGTAGCAGAGAAAGGCATGATTCGTGAAAACACAAACTAGGACCAAGAGTAATAAGGTTGAAATATTAATGAAGGAATTCAAATTATTTCTGGATATACGTAGTGTACATATACGTATATGTCATACGTACTTATGCTATAGTGGTGGATTCAAGGGGTGCTCTGGGGGCAATATAGCAAGTCCTCTCGAGCTCTCAATTTGAGTTTGTAGTAGCCATGGCAATTGCAAAATAATAACCAAACCGTCTCACATCTCTTGTATTATAATTTCTAGCTTTGACTCTGTACATAATATGTGCATATATATAATTGTTTTACCTCATTATATGGAATACTTTACTAGTTCCTATATATCATTATATAATTTCCAGGGACCTTTTCAAATGGATTGCTTAAATCAAAACTGTATATTGACATTCTTTCAAGGAATGACACTTCATTTAGATAATATATACAATACACTCTAGTGGAGCTGTCTATGTCAGATGGGGGAGGACTACATGTCCAAATGGAGCTGATGTTGTATATTCAGGAAGAGCAGCAGGTGGTAGGCATAGTAAAACAAGTGGGACCACTGACAATCATTGTCTTCCTAATAGTCCTCAGTACTTATCTCAGGATACCGCTAACACTTGGGTGGCACAACTGCATGGAGTGGAGTATGAGATGAGTAGCACTTCACCATACAATATGAGCGAACATCAAAATTTGCAAAACTCTCTTGATATGTTTTATGGATGTCTGTGAATGCTGACAGTGTCAGCTTCACATCTTTCCAATTGACAGAGTTTGGGGCACTAAATGTACATTAGATTCTTGCATACAAATGTATGGTGAGAGATAGGGCAGTACGTGAAGCAGACATATGCATGCCTTGTGTAGTCTGTAATGCCAACAGCCAATCACAGCTGTTAATGGTCCTAGCTTGTTATACCTGTCCCTCTGGCTGGAGTAGAGAGTACTATGGATACATGATGACTGAGGCTGAACACAGTGGTTGTGGTGGCCAAAGACAACAATGCAATTTGTGTAGACAGCTGAAGCTGTTCCTGGAAGTGGAGCAAATATCAATCCTTCTACGGGTGTTATGATGAGGGGCCAGCTGTAATGGAATTCCAGGTCCTCCTAATCAGTCAAACAAACTGCTGACATGTGCACAAAGTAATAGAGCAGTTCAAGAATGAATGATAACAATGAATTACTGCATATGTACAAATATCCATCACTTTCTAAATTACAGTACAGTAACTGTTAATCCACCATTTTACTCTCAAACAATTATTACAGCTTACATTCACAAACTGTGGATATTATATAGCCAATAGTACCATAATGTATGTATGTATATAGCAAGTAAATACAGGTCTGAGTTACTGTATGTATACTCGTTCATTTTGACACAATCAATAATGGAGCAGTATATATTTCACTTATTGAATGTTTACATCATAAATAATAAAAGCTCCAGAACACACAACTATGACTGGTTATTAGTGCTTGAAACATTGTTTACTACTGGTAATGGTTTACTGAGCTTCACAAAAGTCACAGGTGATATCAGTACTGGCTGACCTGGGATCACGACCTCCCCAGTTGTTGCCACCATACCTGCGTAAGGATACCCATATTAAACTGTTAGAGTGTGCACAAGTTCAGAGATGTGCTTACTAGGTGGAGTGTTAACTTTCTCAGTGTTGGCTTGTTCTGAATTATCATTTTCTGATTCTCTTTCTACAGCTTGTTCTGTAGTTATGCCACCACTGGAGGTGGGCACATCAGTGGGCGTGGTCACGTCAGTGGGTGTGACTGAAGAACTCTTGGAAGTGGGAAATATTTCACTTTGCAGCTTAGGAAGAAATTTTTCAATACGTTGCCTTGACAACTGCCATAATTGAAAGCCATGGTCCTCTTTAAGAGATGATTGGTCTCCTTTACTTTCCAAGGAAATTATCTCTGTAATGTTACCGAAAAGCCCAGCTGTGGACATTACTAGCAGCATGTACTTCAGAGATTCTGGTATAGCTTCTGTCTGTTAGAAAAAAGGGATCACTCTGACACGGAGCTCATTCCTTTACACTGCATCCTACGTAAGCTTACTAAGTTATACTATGGAAAACACATTCAACTGAATGACCATTTTCCTATCACATCAGATAGGGCTTTACTCCTATACATTCACAAGTTAATGGTCAATTAAATATTATTAACCTAAGATAAAATCTCAGTTCACAACTACAGAACCTAAAGCGCTCACCAAACTTTCTGAATTTTCAATAAAGTAATACTTCTCCATGACATCCAAAATACCAAGCCACAACTCTTGGAAGTTTTTCAACTTTAACAGAGGAGACAAATGTTGCAGAAAGACCTAATAATAACATGGAGGTCATATACATACATAAACTCATCTACATACGTATAGTTGCTCAAGCCATTCCCAATGGTCCTTCAATGAAGTCTTTAAGTTTCATTATCTCTCAATGTACAGATTGCTAAACTTTTGGCTTATTAACTACACCTTTAGCTCTGTTCTGGTACTCGTTTAACCCCTTCCTTAGCTGGCTTACAATACTCAAAGAACCTTCACTGTCAGATTGTACACTTTTACTTGACATCTAGTCAGTTCACCCATACAGTCAGTGCTCAGCATGTATCTAAACTCCTTTCTGTTTCATGCTACATAGGACTGGTTCCATTGCAATTGTCAGATTAATGTTTTGTGTCAAGTGTGTGACTATATATAGCTCTTAACCTAATAAGAGTGATAATTGATACTATTATATTGTACGTAGCTACTTATGTGTATAATTTCAGAGCATGGCATTGCCTTGTATTAAATGATCCATTTTCTTTCAGTTAAATATGCTGCATGTCCATGAAGATTTCAAAGAGATGTTCTTGGCTTCAAGAAGAAATATTTAAACATCTTATAGGACTGTCTGGTGGCTTTGAAGACTTTAAGAATACAACTGAAGATTGCAAATCCATTAAGTTTGTCTACCAACATAGCAAGCAAAAGGAGATCCAATTTATAGATTTTCTAATAGCTATACTACTTCCTAGTACACACTCTCAGATTAATTGTGCAAGAGGTGACCAGATATCATTACTGATTTGACTCATTATATACCAGATACTGCAGCACCCAGCTGAGTCATCATTAACGTACTACTATTACTATATTATACCTTGCAGGACATCTGTTATATTTCATTTTGTAAATCCGATTAACAGTAATTGCATCCTGCTGGTCACTTGTCTAATGAAATCAGACCCTATTCTTATGCAATTATTGCTCCAGTAAGAGGCCTGATTTCAACAGGCTACCTAGTCACTACTTAAAGACAGTTTTTAGGTCTATATGGGGAAGTAGAGAATTTCAACACTAGCACTCCTCCATCTCCGTAGAGATTAATATTCTCGAAATCATAGAAGTTGTTGTTCTCATCCTCTCCTGTTATAAGTGTACATAGTCAATATCCCTACTGATCCCTATTTGTGTACATATATATATATCAAGTGTATATATACAGCTGCATATATTCAATCTGAAATCTTACTAAATTAAATGTTTAACAATGTCAGTGTGGAGTATACAGTATAAATAAAATATTATATAAATTTTGAAATTTTAATATGTATACTTTATTCTAATTGAATAAAGTGTATATATATATGTACATGTACATATATATGATAAATAATTATCATAACTATAAAGTCCGGAGTGGCTAGGAAAGCTCATGCTGAATTCATTTACTCGTAACACGTGTCCTCTAATCAAGAATGCAATTAATGCTTCTGGTTCCTTTACTACCGTGCTTAGTAAAGCCAATTGGGGATCAACCAGGGGGAATATATCTTTATGCCATTGCAAGTGACTTCTGCCATGTATACCATTGAAACAGGCTGTGTTGGAATTTCTTATAATATTGGACTTTTTCTAGGCAGTGGTTCTTTTACTATGCGCTTAGTAAAGCCAATCGGAGATCAACCAGGGGGAATATATATTTATGCCACTGCACTTGGGTATGTATAGGCTTAATTACTTTTGAAATACATTTCTGAATTAATCTACATGATCCTCTTTTTACGCTAGAACTATAACTCTGATTGATAAAATTGTCACCAACTCTGAAATGGTTACTAAGAGTTTTTTCTTTAATACTATAACAATCGCCATTAATATCATCATTGAACCCGCAAATTGTGGAATAAACGTTGCTGTAAGTTGCTATATGCAGTAGTTAATTACAGGGTTTTACATACGTACATATATGTACTACATTACTGGAAATATATACGACAAGCACAATGATTTCAAAATAACCTATAACCTTGATAATGTCGACAAGACAAGATCACCTTTAACCTCTCCATTCCCCATCCTTTGTGATTGTAACACATGCTCTCTAATGAAGGCTATCGAGAAAGCATTTAAAGCTTCTGAGAATTTAAATTCTGCCACATGTACTATTGAAACAGATTGCATTGGAATATCTTGTGCTGTTGGATCAGCTTTGGGCAGAGGTTACTTTTCTACACGTATAGTAAAACCAACTGGAGATCAACCTGGGGGAATATATATACCTATATGGTAATTTTACTTCAATTCTTGGGTAAGTATCTATATTGTTAATGCTTACTTTTGAATCTGCATGATGATCCTATTACACTATAGAACTACTGAACTGGCTAATGAAGTTATTCTGGCATGATTTCTAAGACAATCCACACATTCACAATTGTAATTAAAGTTGACATGGAGCCTGCTACATGTGGAAAATACGTTATATATTATATATAATATACACAATAGAGCTTTGATTCATTTTCCTCATTGGTTTAATGTTATAGGCATCTATGCAGCTCAATATCCAAGATCCATGCATAACTAATCTTGCAGCCTTTGAACAAAATTAACACAATCTTGTGTAAGGTATATGAGTATTATGTTACAGACACTTGCAAGTCTGAAAACTAACTAAAATGTGACTAACAATTTTTTTTAATTGCTTTATACATTGACACACATATTAATCAAAAATATGATACACATATGTACGTATATGCATATATATCTGATGATAAATCAATCATATATAATAATAATAATAATTGTTTATTAATTATTTATACTATAAACTAAAAGGAAATTGGCCAATTAGTCATTATAACAAAATTAATGTATATATATAGTTAGGTAAAGTAAAATATGTCTGGAATGGAGTCACTGATTCATATATGTCTGGTCTATATATGCCTGAAACATTTTCAGCTGCACCAAGTTTCATTTTTATATGATCATGAGTACCGGTCTTTCTGATTCGAAACATTCTTATAAACATTAAAAATGTAGAAAGAAGTATGCGGAGGGCAGGTACTGCTTGCAGGAGACAGCTTCAAGATTGAAACACTATATATAAGTTAATGTATAGTGGAACCATATATTGTCAAAGGTTTATGATGGTATCAATCTATATTGATGATATAAAGTCAAAGTTTAAGATCAACTTAAGATCTTAAAATTCCCCTCTTCAATATTTAGGGTTAAAGCTCAATAGCAGGATATGGCCCAAACCACGAAAATTTCTCACATGATAGAAACATTTATATCAATATGTAGTAAGTACAATAGGATGTTCAGTGTGTGGCTGAGTATTATAATTATAATAGCCTCTGTGGACCGAAATATTTTTAACAACGAAATAATAACACGTTGTACGATCTACGTATATATAACATACGGCCACACAAACAGCTGAAATGGCTCTACTGCGATATCTGCAGCGCAAGGACGAACACAGAGATCCCTTTCGTAAGCCTCCATTTTCTCAACGTATTTTCGTAGTGTATAATATATTTTTTCGTGGTTGCCCCTAAACAAAATATTTTAACACGAAAATGTTTCCCACGAAAATTTCCCGAATTGCGGTAGTAAAAATACGTGCACAAGGTTTTAGCTACACAATCCCAACAAGTTCTGGCGATCGCAGATTGTCCTTAGGGAAAGTAATGCCGTGCGCAACGCTAGTTCTATTATTCCTGGCCGCGTTTAATCTCCTTCACGTTACACGTAAGTTGGTAGTAATGTATTATGTATGCATTGCTAGACCAGTACGTGTATTCTCGCAGCTGTTGTATCTACTACTTATTTGTTAAACCATAGACAGTCTAGACTACGAGATAATTTATGACTACACACACCGACCATATTGAGAAGAGGTTTATATCCAAGTCCTGTTTTTGTTGAGCTAACTTTCCCTTAGCTAATTAACAATTTGGAATAGATAATGTTATAGTACTTCCATGAATACCTTGGGCTTCTTGTAGCAGCAACATAATAAGCGATATCTGTGCCTGAGCATTTGTTCTATGCCTGTAACGTTCGAAAAGAGTGATTAAAGGTGTAGGGTGAAGTGGAACGACAGGAGGGTAACTTGGAACAAAGCTTTCCTTTACCTTCTAACAGCAAGACGAGCGCTGTTGATGCAGCCTATTTAAAGGCAAGCAAGTGTTCATTCTGAGGTATGCTACCTAGGCCCTTGTGTTCAGCTATAGGTCTAGTTAAATAAGCTCTGTTCCAAATAACCCCGCTTTACCTTATTCTGAAAGGTCATTGGTTCTTGAGGTACGTAGATACACTATGTTTACATATTACAGATCAACCACTAACAATTGTAAGGCTTGGTAGCTGGGTATCCTTTACATCATCGACTATGACCTTTCTTTTAGCATTATTAAATAGTGGCTATACTTAATTACTGAAATCTGCAAAGCAGAGTGCATCTGATGGCTGTGGTCTAGTTTAAAAAGGTCTCTATGTGGAGCATAAATGTTAGGGGGACTGCAGCTTCATCTGCCCCAGTTCCTATGCCAATGTTACCAGATGTAGGGATATGTTGCAACACCCCTGGTTGTATGATTCACACACAGCTAATGCTTCACTGTGTAACATCATTTCTTGTTTCTGTACTTTTTGTGCCATCCCTACATCTTCACTATTTTTGTAGAAAATGTTTATACAATATAGTAATAATATAGAGGGGCTACCTAGTTAAATATGTTTGTTTGCTAATTAAAAATTAACGATTTGACTTTTTTCAAGGTGGAAGGGGGAGGGGCAAACTGTCTTCAAGGTGGAAGGGGAGGGGCAAACTGTCTCAAGGTGGAAGGGGGAGGGGCAAACTGTCTCAAGGTGGAAGGGGGAGGGGCAAACTGTCTCAAGGTGGAAGGGGGAGGGGCAAACTGTCTCAAGGTGGAAGGGGAGGGGCAAACTGTCTCAAGGTAGAAGGGGGAGGGGCAAACTGTCTTCAAGGTGGAAGGGGGAGGGGCAAAATATTATTAAGGGGAAGCCCCCTAAAAGCAAAATGGGGTTACATAATTGTGTTTTGGCTAAGAGGTGTGGACCCTTGTATACACTCTGTACTAATATGGATGTCATTAGTAGACTGTATATCAAACCATACTTAACATATAGCAGCAACCTATTTGCCATGGATCCTGCCCTCATGAATTGTTAGGAGTATCACGGTTTTGCCTTAAGTTGAGTGCTCTTGAGTGTCTTCATGCCTTGATCATGTGAGGTGACATTCTCGTTAATACACCAGCTTGATCATGTGAGGTGGCATTCTCGTTAATACACCAGCTTGATCATGTGAGGTGGCATTCTCGTTAATACACCAGCTTGATCATGTGAGGTGACATTCTCATTAATACACCAGCTTGATCATGTGAGGTTGCATTCTCGTTAATACACCAGCTTGATCATGTGAGGTGGCATTCTCGTTAATACACCAACTTGATCATGTGAGGTGGCATTCTCGTTAATACACCAGCTTGATCATGTGAGGTGGCATTCTCGTTAATACACCAACTTGATCATGTGAGGTGGCATTCTCGTTAATACACCAGCTTGATCATCTGAGGTGGCATTGTCGTTAATACACCAGCTTGATCATGTGAGGTGGCATTCTTGTTAATACACCAGCTTGATCATGTGAGGTGGCATTCTCGTTAATACACCAGCTTGATCATGTGAGGTGGTATTCTCGTTAATACACCAGCTTGATCATGTGAGATGGCATTGTCGTTAATACACCAGCTTGATCGGTGGCATTAAGCCAGACTTCCTAAGTCAGATGGTACCATACGTCTGATAACCACGCCTCCTGTATTCTAATTAGATGGTTTGCATCATCTAAAAATATAATTGGATTATTCTACACTTTGTAGAATGTGATTACGTACATTTTTGACCATTTTTTATGTGAAACGTTTCTGTGTGAATGTGTAATTTAATATTTATGTTTCATGAGGCTACTAAAATAGAAGTCTTACAGAAAAATCAATCAATCTTGAGGTTTTTAACTGTATTTACTATATGAGGTGCTAAATGATATTCATAACAACAAAATGGACCATTTCAACCAGTAGGCCTTCATCAGCTAAATGGTGTAGAGTTTACTAAAGGGGCCACTTTAAATAGAAAAGTTTTGACATGTGTTATTGATGTTGTTGTGGAAAGGGACAGTGAATATATTAATGTGTTGTCATGAAAAGCGACAGTGAATATTAATGTCTTACTGGTCCGTATTTTCTGTTCATTGAATTTTATTGCTGATTGCTCAACTGAAGACTAGTATGAACGCAATTGGAAACACTCCCTAACACTTCATTGGAAGCTCAGAACAAAGTACAGTATAGTCTGATTCAGCATTCCTAGCTTGTCTGTAACTTTCTAGTACATAGGTTATCTGGTACGTACGTACGTATATATAGGATGCATTCGGTATTATAGATGTAAAACATTCTCTCTGAATTAGCCTGCATTACTGGTTAAGTTCAGAAAGCATTGCTCTATAACAGTTTATAGGAGGAGTGCTGTAAACATAGTGAAAGGTTAATATGAACCTACGTATCAGAGAGTACGGTAGTACTCTCTATGTAGGGATGGTACGGGTTGTTTCGTTTTCCCCATACATTGGTATAGGAGCGAAAATCCGAAATAGGCTGAAAATCGCCCAAAAAAAGCTATGTATCGTTAAAAATACACCAGCCATGCTATAAACTGGCCTTAAAGGCAAGCGACCGTGTTCCGCTAGCAAATGAGCGAACTTTGAAATATCCCGTTTTCGTTTTCTTCTTCTTCATCTTATTCGCCCGCTGTAACTAAACAAGGAAATAAGTTTTCGGGCTACTTCTGAAGCGAAAATACTCCAAATTTTCCGCGCTGTATTCTTTTGTAGAAGCGAGAGCGATAACGTTATTATTGAGCATGACGGTTTTCGTGGCCCAAGAGTCAAGGCTTCAATAAATTCGCCATTTTAATGACGTCATATTCAGTCGAAGATTGCGAAACCAAAATGGTCTATTATATAATTCCTAGCTTATGCTCCATAAAAAGTACAGAAACTAGAGAATAATAAAAATTTTCTACAAAAATAGTAGAAGATGTAGGGATGGCACAAAAAGCATAGAAACAAGAAAGGGATGTTACACAGTGAAGAATTATTTATGCACGAATCCTACAAGCAAGGGTGTTGTATGATTCATGCATAAATAATTCTTCACTGTGTAACATCCCTTTCTTATTTCTGTGCTTTTTGTGCCATCCCTACATCTTCTACTATTTTTGTAGAAAATTTTTATTATTTTATATATAAACTTGTATGATTATTTATATACGTATTTACAGGAGTTGAATAACAATGTACATTAGGCTGGTATTCCCAATATGGAACAGTTAAATGATCTTCAATATAGACATGCTCTGAAACGGATAATGGCGGCTTTTGCTGTATCAAACAAGATGCATACGGGGTACAGTAACGATTCATGTGTAGTCGAGTGCCAAAAGTCAACCTTCTTAGACCATAGTTTGTCACCAGTGCTACTGGACAAAGTAATGAATAGAACATAGAAGAAGTAGATAATATTGCTAAATATTTTTACCTCAATACAACATTGAAAAGGCTGTTCATTTCGTTTCCTATGACTTCAGAGCTATAATTTAAGCATATCACATCATCCGCCATATCATTCACAAATCACGAATCGATCATTTAGTACAGACACATAAAAGTGTTTCCGCAGACTATACCTAATAGTTTCCGTTTATTCCTTCCTCAACATCATGGAGTGGTCTTGCTGTTCAAGGGTTTCGAAGCTGCTAGCGCTCTTGTCGCATATATTTGGTACGCGATACTAGACTAATATATGATGAATTCGAAGTGCTTACTCTTGTCAATTATTGTGGGGTATCTTGCAGGAATGGGACTACACCAAGCTGTCGGAGATGGTGAGCGTGTATGTATTACAAAATATTATGCTTTTCAACAACTAACGTTTCAAATATGTGGTTACTAACAAGCCGTTCGTAAAGCTAGCAATTTTATTTTACGAATATTCCTGTATTCGTATGCAACACTACTTGCAGGAGGCTATGTTTCCGTTCTTGTTTTTCCTCGAAACAACCAATACGTCTTGAATTGAATCATGAATTGAAGTGAATTAAGTGAATTAAATGCTTCTTAATTTCATTGGGAAAGTTCAATGGCTACTATTAAGACACATATACAAAGTAGTTAAAAATCAAATTCATTTCAATTTTATACAATTCAATTCAATTCAATTCTATTCTATTCAATTTTTCCACAGTTCCAGTTCGTCTTGTTGATGGTAATGGTTATTCTACTGGTCGTGTGGAAGTGTACCATAACTCAACATGGGGCACAGTGTGTGATGACTTTTGGAGTCTTGCAGATGCAGATGTAGTCTGCAGACAACTTGGATTCAGCAGTGGAGCTGTCACTGCACACAAGTCAGCCTATTTTGGAGAAGGATCAGGTCCTATCTGGTTGGATAACCTCATGTGTGATGGAAGTGAGCCAGATTTATTTAACTGTACTCATCCAGGAGTGGGTATTGAGAATTGTGATCACTCTGATGATGCTGGAGTGGAGTGTGTCGGTAAGTCCTGCATTGTCCCTATTCTGCCTAACTACAAACATAATGTGATTCAATACATATTGTGACCAATATCTCATCTTGCACTCAGCATATGATTCTTTTGTTTGTTTATAACTAAGAGCAATGATAACTATATTGACTAAGATTTTCATAATAATAATAATGGCATAGTACTGTATGTAAATATCACATTTGCATTATTTGGAAGGCTTCTCAATATTTCTTTTATTTAACCCCTTTTGGAATAAAAATCCAACAAGGCTATATTATGTAAGGATGGATGTCTTCAGCTTGTATCTTCTTGGAAGTTCATCTTTGATTCTTTGCAAAAAGATACAGTTTGTTAAAACCTTTGGTTATGACATTTCAACTCCATGGGTCTTTAGCATTTTCAAAAGACAATACATAAGGACTTTGATAGAAGATTATATATTGAAGTAGAAATGGGAAATTTCCTTATTGCAGTGACCTGTGATGACATTGTCTGTCAGAATGGAGCGGTATGTATTGAAGGACATTGTAATTGTACATTTGGCTATGATGGATTTCTGTGCCAGATTGTAACAGGTTTGTAGAAACAAAAGTTTATTTATATTCAGTGATTACGAACTTTATACATGTAACAGTTCCAGTTCGTCTTGTTGATGGTAATGGTTATTCTACTGGTCGTGTGGAAGTGTACCACAACTCAACATGGGGCACAGTATGTGATGACTTTTGGAGTCTTGCAGATGCAGATGTAGTCTGCAGACAACTTGGATTCAGCAGTGGAGCTGTCACTGCACACAAATTAGCCTATTTTGGAGAAGGATCAGGTCCTATCTGGTTGGATAATCTCAAGTGTGATGGAAGTGAGCCAGATCTATTTAACTGTACTCATCCAGGAGTGGGTATTGAGAATTGTGATCACTCTGATGATGCTGGAGTGGAGTGTGTCGGTAAGTAGGTATTTGTAGTCATGTCCTATGCATCTCACCTCAATAATGAAAAGTGTTTTAGATTTATCGTTCCTTGATACTGTCACAACACTGTAGTAACTGTTTTGCAAACTACCAAATCTGAATCCAACTGACCAATTTACAGCATTTCATGAACATACCAGTCATAAGGCCCTTCCTATGAATAATTAAAGTGATAATCAAACCACAAGTAATAAAAAGGGAAAAACCAATTGCGGGGAATCAAATTCAGGACATATGATTATGACCACTAGTGCTCTGCCACTGAGCTATAATTACCACAGCAATGTTCCATTCATACTAACTACAAAGTAGATAATTACGTAGTTGCCATTCACACTGATCAGTGGTGATTTTATTTATCAGAACAAGCTGATTATGAGAGACCCAGCCCATTCTAGTACATGTGAGGGGCCATCTTAACCAATTAGTCACTGGCCACCATATATCACATAAAAATGAATAAGTAATTAAAGTGATAATCAAACCACACCTATACTTTGTACCTACTTTTATGCTTCTGAAGCCCCTCCATTTTAAAGCTGAGGGGCTTCAGAAACTGTATATGTTGTAATTGCAAGCTGTTGCACATCACAAGTAATACATACATACATACATATACATATATATTACTTAACTTATCCTTTTAGTGACCTGTGATGACATTGTGTGTCAAAATGGAGGAACCTGTAATGATGGAGTGTGTACATGTCCATTTGGATATGGAGACTACCTCTGTCAGACTGTCACAGGTTTGTTAACTTTAGTGATATGAAAAGCTTTTTGCATATCCTTCATATGTAAATAGCTTCTGAATGATGTTTGGAACCTCTTTTTAACAGACTAGTTATCCTACGTATATCTGTATTCTGTCCAAGTGAACCTTAGCACATTTTCTTTCAATCTTTTGAACCTAATAGTCATTTGTTACTGTTTAACAGATATCAAGTAAAACATTTCCTCTTCATTCTGTTACCCTAGGCAACTTGCTCCTTCAATATGTACCAATTAACTGAAACATTAATTGTATATTATGCAAAGACTTCATTTATTAACTGCTACAGTAGTTACGTAGGAGTGCAACTTGATGTTATTCCTGTGTGACTTATTAATTGTAGGGCTACGTACGTACATACGAATGAGAATACAACTAGTATAGTTTGTCAGTACAGTGTTTCCTCAATTATCTTTACCTCAATTAACCTGACCCTCAATTATCATAACAGCAGCCATTTTGTTATGTCGTACTTGGCTAAGTCAGTGATGTAATTAGCTTGGTGGCAAATTAGTACTGTTTGTATTTGTGTATTAATTAGTATGTTCACAGGAGCATTTGTGCAAAGTAAAAAGTGTGAAAAAATGGTGGAGCAGTAGTCCTCCGTGTCGGGTAAATTGTCTACCATTTGACAGCCCACTGCATGGAGCAGCAAGGATGCCAGCGTGCTTTGGAAACGAAAGAACAATATATAGGCTAGGAACATGTAATGTTTTGTGAGTGCTCTAAGCTCTAGGAGAGTAGACTGAGGAGTGAAAGGTTAACTACTAAAGAGGGTAAACTGAAATATTGGATTAGCCTCCTAAGTGTTCGAGGAAGGTGTACACTACTGTATTAGATAAGAGGATACGAGCCATCATTGAAGAGATAGTATAGAAGAACAGGGTACATTCCGGAGGCAAAGAAGCTGCATTGATCAGTTTTTTATAGTGAGACAACTCGGGGAGGAGATAATTGAGTAAAACAAAACAATGATCATGGTATGTGTAGACCTAGAAAAGGCCTTTGACAGAGTGAATAGGGAGTTGCTATGGCTGGTGGTAGAGAGATATGGTGTCAAGGGAAGGCTGAAAGAAGCAGTGAAGTCTCTGTACTTAAGAAGTGAAGCATGTGTACGGATACAGGGTAAAATTCAGACTGGTTTGGCGTAGAGAGAGGGGTGAGACAGGGGTGTACATTATCTCCTTGGCCTTTTAACCTATTTTTGGACAACATAGTGAGGAAGGCAAGGGAGAGTTACCAGGGTGGTGTGCAGTTGGAAGCATTTTCTGATGTTTGTAGATGACCTAGCGTTAGTGACCGAAAAGGACAAGGACATGAAAAGAAATGTTGAAGTGCTCAATGAAGTAACGACAAAGTGGAAGATGAAGATAAACTGGGAGAATACCAATAGTGCAGAGGGGAGGTGGCACATGTCACATAGTCGTAGATGGAGTAGAGGTGGAAGGAGTGCAGACAGCAAAATATTTGGGGGCCATGTTTAATGAGGAAGGATCATGCGATCATGAGATTGAGAACAGAATAGGGGGCAGCAGCGAGAATAGTGGGGGCATTAAGAAGTGAAGTTATTGAACACAAAGAGTTGAGCAAAGCTACAAAGCTAAGAGTTATCAATGCCATGGTTGTACCAACTTTGCTGTATGGGAGTGAGACGTGGACCCTACAGAGAAGACACAGAAGTAAGATCCAGGCAATGGAGATGAGGTACCTTAGGAGAGTAGAAGGTGTGACCAGAATGGACAGATTAGCAAATGAAGACATTAGAAGAAGGCTAGGGGTTGAAGCAGTTTTAGAAGTGGCAGATAGGAAGAAGAAGGAGTGGAGGAAGAAGATTGAGGAAATGCCGCAGGAGAGGTTGGTGAGAAGAGGGTTTGAGGAAGAGGTGTGTGGTAAATGACCAAGAGGATGGCCAAGGAAGAGATGGAGAGAACACACTTATATTATTATGGAGAACAGTCTATATTCCTATAGTAACTGAATTAGATAAAATTTTAAGTATTTTTACTGTATGTAACAGCAACCTCCTACTGAGGAGATGAGCTGCATGATGAATTGATTGATTGATTGATGTTCACAGGTTCCTTCACTTTTCTGGACTATTTCATGATCACTTATCCAAACACCTTGGACACTGGATTCAAATCAATTTGCAGTACACTTATTGGCTTAATGTTTCTATGAATATCCATGCATTAAATGGGTTACTTTTATCAATATTTAGTTATAAAGCAGGGATTGCTATTGAAATAACTGAAAAGTGATAAACATACCTTTATATATCTTTTATTTGCCCTTGTTGACTAATGGTGTATCTTGTAATCTACATTGGGTTTCTATGGTAATGGTAGTTACCATTCCTTCCATTTCCTGAAGCTGCCTGTAAACCATAAACAGTCAACTACATAATATTATTGTACATCTGAATGTCACTGTCACTTTCACTTTCAGTGGTTTCTATATATCGGTACACAATTTGGTTGTTTAGTCATTAAATAACAATATACCGCTCAAGTGGTTAGAGGGTGGTGAAATTGATATGGAGAGCATCATCTATTGATGTTTCACAGTTTAATTTTTATATATACATGTACTGTAGTTGAGTGTCAAGAGTTGATATATAAATTTATCTGCTGAGTAATTTCATATGTAATCTAGCAAGTCAATATATCCTTATATGGAAGGCATATAGTCTTTAAATGTATAATTTAATGGCACAGTAATTGTACAATTAGTTCTCTGTTTAATTGGCAATTGATAACGTATTTCATCTGTTATCTGCTAATCTAAGAATTAGATAATCAATGACAGTCATTACATAATTTGACCACTTTCAATGTATTTACATATACATCAGTTTTCCTTACGTATATAATAAATTACTAATTGAAGCTTATGCATTTAATTTTTAAATTAAACATTCCATTTTCTCTTTAATTAGATCTTTAGTCATAACAATTGCACTCGTGGGCTCCTTGTAGCCCTAACGTTTACTGCACTGTTTAGAGAAAATGCTATACAAACTGATGTATCATTTCATCTTGAACAGAGTATTGCTGTGTACTTGTAGCTCAGTAGCGGAGCTCTGGTTGTCATAACATTCCCAGCAATTGCTTCTTTTCTGTTTTTCCTCTTTACTTAATGATTACTTGTGGTTTGATTATCACTTCATTAGTAAATAATCATCTACATAGGTATATCCTATATATGTAAAAGTGATTTGTATGTGTATCCATTGTGTGTGGTTATAAGTATATGATTAAATTATACTCTATCTCAGCAGTAATAGTACCCACATAGGTTCTACATATATAGTGTGTGAAAAATGATATTTATGTACAGCCATACATTAGACTGTTACTACTGCAGGCGTGAAGGTGGTCCTTTCCGGGTCACCCTCCTAACCACAGCAGAGAAAGATAAAATGGCAAAGTGTTCGTAAAGCTCACCTAAACTGACAGAATATATACGTAGAAAATGATCACGTAATTGGTCTAATTTCTTTTATATGTGTTTATTTACTATATATTTACTACTAGTGTATCAGAGGTGTTTTGCAACATAAAGAGGCCTTTTACAATATACTTTCTGGCAGTATTTCATATGCTACACCCTCCATATCCTCAGCTTCAGAAATGCCTCAACCATCATCTGACAGGACTGACTGCTGTACCACCCTCCCCAACCTCACCCTCCCCAACCTCACACTCCCCAACCTCACCCATGCCCTCTCTTACTCTAGCTGCAACACAGCCTTCGCCATCTGGAACCATCTTACCAACGTCTTATCCAATTTCAGTATCAAAAGAAGACATGTGTAATTCCTTAGACGACATTTCTGACAAACTTGCCGACTCTGAACTCAGTGGAAGATGTACCAAAAGTGACAATTGTACTATACTAGAATGTAATATGACCTATTTCAGCTTTCCTATATCCATGACAATGATCTTGTTGCCATGTGAGGAGCCTTATGGGATAGCTATCTTTGTTCGTGGTAATACACTTGGTACAATAATTGATGGTGTCTTTAAGAATGACACAACTTTGAGCCTAACAGTTGTTGGACAGCAAGCTATAGCTGACATTTCCATTTCACAAGGAAATAGTTTCATAGATGAGGAGGTTAGTGGAAACTAGTATGATGGGCTTTAATTGGACTGGAACTGCAGTAGTACTGACTATAGTTTACTAAATAGGTGACCCTTTAATTGATAAGAAGTAAAGAGCATATAAGAAGTCTTGGGTACAGTCTGTTTTTGATGTTGTTTTCTTGACACTTGAAGTATTTATTAAACATTAAATTACGTATTTGGGCGTCAAAGGTGCCTTTATATTGTTTTCAGAAATTAGGTTAAGTATGGCTTCCTGTTCGTAACCATGCATATATTTATATCAACAAAATGGTGGATGCTCGTTTCCTAGTGTAGTCAGCCCTAGATTAAGCTATAATGAAACTGTAACCAATTATCTATGTGGCCAGTCTAGAACATTCTATAATGTATATAGAGTGCTTGTACCCTGTATTGTAGTTGCTCTTATTATGATTGCAAAAAAGTGATCTTGAGTCGATCTGTGTGGCGTTCGTGACTACTTTCGTACTATTTCTAATCGTGACAGCTGATAGAAGTCGAGACTGTGCACACGATTACATTGGCGTAGTCGGCAGGATCAGCTGAGTCGAAACGATGGCAGAGGAAGCAGCAGAACACGTTGCACCTAGGAGACAGGACAATCCTCCTGTGAGGCCTGTTGTGTTGCCGGAGACCTTCAACGGTGAAGGGAACTGGGGAGATTGGGTCAAGCACTTCTTTAGTGTCGCTGCCGTTAACCACTGGAGCAAACAAGAGCAACTTTGGCTACGGGTTCGCCTGGTAGGCAGAACTGCCACAGCGTTGAGGCGAGTGCCTGAGGGAGCCAAGGACGATTTTAGCCGTTGGTTGGATGCACTAAAGAATGTTTTGATCCCAGTAGCAAACGGGAACTTTATCTTGCAGAACTGTTGGCCAGGAAGAAGAAGCGAGGTTAGGATTGGGCCACATTCGCCGAGGATCTCAAGTTTTTAGTCAACAAAGCCTACCCAGATCTGCAAGAGGATGCGAAGGAGCAACTTTCACTGACACATTACCTGGGCCAATTGGATAATCAACAGCTGGCATTTGGCGTGAAACAGAGAAGGCCAAAGACATTAGATGAAGCAGTTAGTTCAACTCTAGAAATGGAATCATATTTGCTGCCCAAAAGCGCCCAGAGTTGCCCCAGTAATGGGGAGGGAACCGCTGGAACTGATAATGCTCACCAGGATGCTATGCTCAGCCTACTCCAAAGTCTGATGACCAGGCTGGACACAGTGGAGAAGAAGTTGGATTCCCTCTCAAGAAAGGACAGCAGAGTGGCTACTGAGAACAAAGAGTAGGGGAAACCAAGTGCAAGCAAGTCCAGTATCCGTTGCCATCGATGTGGGAAAACAGGACATATTGCCAGCTATGTATGGCCAAGCATCCACCAGTCAAATGGCGACAGGGTCAGGAGAGGACCTGGATTTGGAGGAAATTCTCAAGGGATGCCTTGAGAGGATGACACCAGATGAGAAGGGACAAGCTCTCACTCTACTGAAGGAGCACCGAGCTGTCTTTGCCAGTTCAAATAAAGACATGGGCAGGACCACCAAGGTCAAACACAGAATTGACACTGGGAGCCATCCCCGTATCCGCCAGCCAGTTAGGAGAGTACCAGTGGAGCGAAGGGGAGCAGTCAGGAAAGAAGTACAAGACATGCTTAAAAGAGGTGTAATTCAACCGTCCACTAGTCCCTGGGCCTCACCTCTGGTGCTTGTCAGGAAGAAAGATGAGATTTTGCATTGACTACAGGAAAGTGAACGCAATCACCAGGAAAGATGCCTACCCTATTACTAGGATAGACGAATTGCTGGATACGTTGGCAGGTTCTTCAATCTTTTCTTCAGACCGGCTATTGGCAAGTTGAAGTCCACCCTGATGACAAGGAAAAGACAGCAGTGTGCACACCAGAAGGATTATTTGAGTTTAGCATCATGCCTTTTGGCTTATGTAACACACCAGCAACCTTCCAGAGGTTAATTGAGTGTGTTTTACCAGGCCTGCACTGGAAGAGTTGTCTTGTCTATCTGGATGATGTCATCATTGTAGGGAGGACTGTTCAGGAACATCTCAATAATATGCGAGAAGTATTCCAGAGACTGCAAGAAGCGGGATTGAAGTTGAAACCATTAAAGTGCTTTCTTTTTCAGGAGGAGGTTCATTTCTTGGGTCACATAGTATCACAGAAGGGAATTGCCACAAACCCTGAAGCAGTTAAAAACTGGCCTACTCCAAGGAATAGCCGTGAAGTGCAGCAGTTTTTGGGTCTCTGTAACTATTATCGTAGGTTTATCCAGAGCTATGCTTCTGTTGCCAAACCCCTCTACCAGCTGACAGAGAAGAATAAAGAATTTAGATGGACAGAAAGCTGCGAGGAGGCTTTCACAGAGCTTAAGAATAAGCTAGCGACCGCTCCAGTTTTGGCCTTTCCGTACTTTTCAAAGGAATTCATTCTTGACACGGATGCCAGCAATGTGGGTATAGATGCAGTGCTCTCACAAGTAGGGGAGAGGGGAGAATCAGTTGTTGCTTATGCTAGTCGTGTCCTTAATAAACCTGAGAGGAAGTATTCAGTTACTAGGAAGGAACTCTTGGCTGTGGTCACGTTTCTTCACCACTTCAGACCCTATCTACTAGGGAAGAAATTCACTGTGCGAACGGATCATGGATCTCACACTTGGTTAAAGAACTTCCAAAATCCTGAGGGCCAACTCGCTAGGTGGTTGGAATGATTGGATGAGTACAACTTCCAGATTGTTCACAGAGCAGGTAAGAAGCATGGAAACACAGACGCCTTGTCAAGAATGCCTGAGGAATCTCACAGCGAATCGGGAGGGAGAGCCAAATCCACTCTGATCGCAAGCATTGCTGATTCAAGGGGAAGGGGACATAGCCACTGTTTTGCCCAGAATCTCTAGAGAGGAGTTGAGGCAGAGTCAATTAAGGGACGTAGGGATCGGTCACGTGCTGCAGGCCAAGGAGAGAGGAGAGAACCCGCCAGCTAAAAATATTAAGGGTAAGTGCCTTGAAGCTAAAAGACTTGTCCAACTTTGGGATCAGTTGGTGGTGAAAGATGGCCTACTCTGGAGACAGTACGAAGACAAGGATGGAAAGCATTATGGCTTGCAACTAGTGGTGCCCTTCTCTCATAGGTGCAAGATAGTTGCGAAGTTTCACAGCGGAGCACTTGGGGGTCATCTTGGTGCAGAGAAGACTCACAGTCGTATCAAAGAAAGGTTCTACTGGCCTGGTTACTGGAAAGATTCTATAACTACTGCCAGGCCTGCAACAATTGCTCTACTCGGAAAGGCCCACTACCCAAAAGGAGGGCCCCCTTGCAGTCCATCTGAGTGGGCTATCCTCTAGAAATGGTAGCAATGGATATTACTGAGCCATTCCCTGAGAGCGAACAGAAAAATTGCTACATACTTGTTGTGGCGGACTATTATACCAAGTGGGTGGAGTGTTTTGCTATTCCGGACCAGGAAGCTAAAACGATTGCTCAGAGATTAGTAGATGAATTCTTTTGCAGATTTGCTATACCTGACCAAATCCATTCTGATCAGGGCAGACAGTTCGAGAGCAGTGTTATGACAGAGGTGTGCAAGTTGCTGCAGATAGAGAAGACAAGGACTACACCGTATCACCCGCAATTTGACCGTCAGGTTGAGAGATTTAACAGAACTCTTGTGGACATGCTGTCAGCTACTTGTAAGGAACACCCGTTTGATTGGGAAAACCACTTGAAAAAGGTGTACTTTGCATACAATACCAGTGTGCATGCCTCCACAGGATATTCACCATTTGAGCTGATGTTTGGGAGGCTAGCCAGAATGCCGCTAGATCTTGTCCTAGGGACTGATAGAGAGACAGCTCGTTCCCCCGCAGGTTATGTGATCCAACTGAAGGATAGACTTTGACAAGCTTACAGTCATGTCACTAAGACGCTACAAACTAAGCAAGAATTACAACATCAGTTATATAACCAGAAAGTGCATGGAGAGCCCTACCAGCCGGGAAACCTAGTATGGCTACATTCCACAGTGTGCAAGGGTCATGAGGGAAAGAAACTCCATTATCCCTGTACAGGGCCTTATGAGGTCATCAAAAGGCTGGCAGAAACTACCTATAGGATTCATGATATTGAGAGACGTGGAAAACGTAAAGTGGTACATTTCAACCGTTTAAAGTCCTGTAAGCAACCAACATCGATGTCTGAAGTTATACCACAAACTCCAGGTGAGGATTGCGAGAACACGAACAATTCCCCACCTACTAAGCTTAAGGCTATTGGGACAGATTTACATCTAGTAGAATCACAGGATACGGAACTTACCTCTCAAATACAAGCTGCTGAAGTAGTTACAGAACTTGCCAATGGAGCTCTGTCAAGTCCAAGGTACCCTACCAGGATTAGACGGCCACCGAGTCAATATAGGGATTCAGGAAACTTGGTACCCAATACGTATTCTCAGAAAAGAGGGGGTGATTAAGTCAGCCCTAGATTAAGCTATAATGGAACTGTAACCAATTATCTATGTGGCCAGTCTAGAACATTCTATAATGTATATAGAGTGCTTGTACCCTGTATTGTAGTTGCTCTTATTATGATTGCAAAAAAGTGATCTTGAGTCGATCTGTGTGGCGTTCGTGACAACTTTCGTACTATTTCTAATCGTGACAGCTGATAGAAGTCGAGACTGTGCACACGATTACACTAGCTTAAAATTAGCTTTCTCTTCCTTTACGTCAAACATTGAACCAATGTAAAGGATTTAGAAACCACCTTTACAAATACTATGTAACGTAAAGCTTGAGCAAAAACGTTTTTATGAGAAATTGATGGCATTCAAGCGACGTTCTGAATCAGTTAACCGGACATCTAAGAACCAGCAAGTAGTTCGAGTTTGGGGGCACCAGGTGCCCCATGAGTTTTTTAAACCCGAAATACTTGTGGTTTTATATGTTACCTTTAATGAAACTCCTACTTATTATTTATCAGTACAATTTATTCAACATTTTTCATTATATTGTACTTCAGGTTACAGTGAGAGTACCATTATTAAACCTGGAACTTACTGTTTTGCCATCTTCAAGAATTTTCATGTTTTGTGAAATGCCCATCGCATCCTCAGGTAAGCCCACCACATCCTCAGCTGCACCCTCCACTTCCTCAGGTAAGCCCATCACATCCTCAGCTACACCCTCCACCTCCTCAGCTACTCTTATTGTTTGTATTTAGATACATCCGTCGCACCATCTCCTACTCCTGACCCGAAAGAGGACATGTGTGATTCATTGGAGAGTATTTCTAATAGATTTAGCGAAGCTAGTGAAATTTCTGGAGATTGCGATATATCTGAAGACTGCATCACTCTACATTGTAGTTTAATTGCTGTTACTTTTGGTCGTATACCCATAAATCTAAACATCACACTCTACCCATGTGAAGACCCTTATGCAGTTGGAGTTCTGGTGGATGTTACTGCTTTTAATATACAGATTAATGATAAATATACTGGAAATGCAACAGTTCAGTTTCAAGGCTTACCAATAACAGCAACTATAATCTTAATTCAAAGAACTTATGGAGTGGATATATCTGTGAGTATACATGTATATGTGTCTAAGATATATTGTTCATCTTACAGTACATGGTATATTTAAATACGTATACCATGTACTATAAGATGAACAATGTATCAAATAACCATAAAAGTAATGGAATACATAAATTACTTTTCCAACAAGATACTCATTTTGCGGCTTATTTTACAAATCTCAAAGAAAATCAGAAAATCAGAATTATTTCCATTTGTTACTCTAGGTTTTAGCATTGGAAAATGCTCTGTTACCTTTGACTAAGATCTACATGTATTGTGATATGCCTACGTTGCCACCTGTTGGAACTCTCACATCCTCAGCTGCACCCTCCATATCCTCAGCTACACCCTCCACATCCTCAGCTACACCCTCCACATCCTCAGCTACACCCTCCACATCCTCAGCTACACCCTCCATATCCTCAGCTACACCCTCCACATCCTCAGCTACACCCTCCACATCCTCAGCTACACCCTCCACATCCTCAGCTACACCCTCCACATCCTCAGCTACACCCTCCATATCCTCAGCTACACCCTCCACATCCTCAGCTACACCCTCCATATCCTCAGCTGCACCCTCCATATCCTCAGCTGCACCCTCCATATCCTCAGCTGCACCCTCCATATCCTCAGCTACACCCTCCACATCCTCAGCTACACCCTCCATATCCTCAGCTGCACCCTCCATATCCTCAGCTGCACCCTCCATATCCTCAGCTACACCCTCCACATCCTCAGCTACACCCTCCACATCCTCAGCTACACCCTCCATATCCTCAGCTACACCCTCCACATCCTCAGCTACACCCTCCATATCCTCAGCTACACCCTCCATATCCTCAGCTGCACCCTCCATATCCTCAGCTGCACCCTCCATATCCTCAGCTACACCCTCCATATCCTCAGCTACACCCTCCACATACGGATTGGAATTTGGTAAGCACTAGGTGTGAATCGATGTTTACACATTAGACAACTGAGCTTAAACAGACGGCAGTTACGAATATTGAAACAAGCAATTATTGACAACGAATTATGGCTGCAGCTAAAGCATATACCCATGTTTTGGGAGGAAGAAGGACTTACCTCGATCATAAAATCTCAGTTGGCTAGAACGTCAATATTATTATTATATTGTTCATAATCAACTGATTCAGAAATTATATAGCAAGAGTAAAATATACAAATTATAACAGTTATAAATTCTGGAAGTACGTGTATCGGACAGTATTCGCTTGTATTCAGTATACTTTGACATTGTTATTGATATGACACACTATCCGTGATAAAATTAACCTCCACTTGACTTGTTATAATTTATAATGATGGGTATATTTTATTTTTACCTCATTTGTGCCTGGAAACTTCCTCAAAGAATGTCGCAGCTTATTACATGTTAATTTTCAAAGCTTATTACCTCTAAATCTGTCTTAAAATAGTTCCTCAAAAAGTTCCTCTATAAGGTAAATTTCTTCCTATACAACTTCAGGAACTTTTAAAAAACTTCCTAGGCATTTTTGAGAAACTACCTCAAAGTGTAAAGATTTTTTCGTACCGTATACGTACATATATGTGCCTATCTAAACATGTATGGAAAACTTCTGTATGACTGTATTCATTTTGTATACTAGCATTTTTATATCTCCAATTTGTTTATAAAATTAAGTTTGAAATACATACGCATGATGTATGGAGCTGATTTAGGCACTTATATACCTACCTAGGTATATACGTAACTTCTATGAAATAAAAAGAGTATTAATTAGCTTGATACCAAACATTTATACATTCTGCTCAATTTTTTAAATAAATAATTGATGTTACAAGCTTTTTGCATTCTTCCTCTATACATTGTAGTGACATCAGCAATGCCATCTCCAACACCACCTCCACCTCAAGTCCAAGGTGTCACTGTTACAAGAGGTGTATCAGGTGGATCTCCATCTTTGACAGTTTTATGGACTGCAGTATCTGGATCTGGAATAACCTACACTGTGAGGTATTCAACAAGTAGTGGTACTGCAACAGAACCACCATCTGGGGCATTGACAGTGTCAGGAATCACTGGTACATCAATTACACTGAGTGGACTTACACAAGGTAAAATGTACTACATTTGGGTAGCAGCTGTTTTATCCAATGGACAAGGACCTTACAGTATAAGAGTGTCAGAGACTACATTTACAGGTAAATATAAGTTCAGGTAAAATTATTTATTGATAAGTGTTACATTTCAGAAATTGATTTGCATGTAAAGTGTGTAGATATACTGTATATATCTACAGCAAAGTATACAGACATTCTTCTACATTCAGTCATTGCTTCTTAAAAACAACATTTTTAGGTATTAGATATTGGTATACTCTATACTATTCTGTCTGTAGTTCCAAATAAGGTATCATTGACTACCAATCAAGTAACTAGGACAGTCACTTCAAACAAACCATCTCTTCAAGTAACTTGGAGTGCTCCATCAAGTGATCGTACCATCACTAGTTATAAGATACAGTACAGGAATGGAACTAGAGGTAGATGGATGGAGAGGACCTCAACTGGTAACACTAGAATGGTTACTATAGAGAATCTCCAACTTGGGACAATGTATCAAGTGAGAGTGAGAGCTGTGTCTGATTTAGGAGATGGAGCATGGAGTGATACTATTAGCAGAACAACGTTAAATGGTATGCATACAACTATATATATATATTTCGATGAACAAAGATCTCTGTTATGTATGTATATAAGCAAGTTAATTTGAAGTGATCATGAAAAACAATTTGAATATTCTTTTTGTAGTTCCAAATAAGGTATCGCTGACTACCAATCAAGTAACTAGGACAGTCACTTCAAACAAACCATCTCTTCAAGTAACTTGGAATGCTCCATCAAGTGATCGTCCCATCACTAGTTATAAGATACAGTACAGGAATGGAACTAGAGGTAGATGGATGGAGAGGACCTCAACTGGTAACACAAGAATGGTTACTATAGAGAATCTCCAACTTGGCACACTGTATCAAGTGAGAGTGAGAGCTGTGTCTGATTTGGGAAACGGAGCATGGAGTAATACTGTCAGCGTGACAACGTTTACAGGTATTAATATTTAATGTTTATTAAATGGCTGACATTCTCTTTTCATGATATTGTATATCAAGTTCCAGGTGTTCCCACTAACCTCATGATATCTCCTCCATCTGGATCATGTGACCAACTGATGGTTACTTGGACAGCACCATCTAATACTGGAGGACTACCAGTCAAGTATAAAGTGTATAGAGATGGTACATTAATACATTCCATTAGAACTACTACGACTACTACATTGAGTAGTCTAACAGTAAACACACAGTACACAGTGAGAGTAGTAGCTTTCAATGACTTGGGAGATGGAGGAGAAGTGACAGGAACAGGAAGAACTAGACCACAAGGTTTTTATAGGATGAGTGTTTATGAAAAATACGTAGTATTAATGAAAATAAGATTTAATTAGAATTATGATTTTAATATAATTGACCTTTTAGCCTCTTTGATGGAGTGTTGTGGATCAGTCTTTACCTACGTATATACGTATATAGGGATTTTCTTCAGTAAAATGTCTGACTTTATAGACTGTACAAAAAATATCATTTTTGGATATATATACAGTATCACTGTATGCATAGTGAAGACGTGATGAAATGGGTACTACTACAATATTTTCACTGTATTGTCATAAAATATATACATACGTACGTACGTAGGTGTTTGTAAAAATATATATAATGCCTAAGAGATTTAGAAGTATACTCATAGCATACGGTTATACCTATAGTACAAGCCTATATAGATGAATTAGCTGCTATTTATCTATCTATGTATATACCTGTACTATAGGTATGTATATAGGCTCAATGTATAAAATCATCACCTGAATATGGTCAGAACAGGTGTTATGAATTCTGAATATCTACTGTTTCTATCTCCTAATATATACGTATAGCTCCTTCAATATCTTCACTGTCAGCCAGTTCCTCAACACAACTCCTCATCACACTCACTGCACCAGCTAGATCATCTTCTCTTACTTACAAGTGTATTATATCTACAACTGTGAGTGGTCTGTCTCCAAAGACTGTAACTGGCACAGTGTTACAGTATACAGTGGATGGTTTAAGTCCTTATGTTAATTACACTGTTGAATGTACATCTTCAAATGGAGAAGATTCCTGTAATTCTAACATGGATGCTATAAGAATGCCTTCAGCAGGTGAGTATTTTAAATGCTTATATATATGTATATTGTACTACCTTCTCTCAAGTGACACTGTATATGTTCTTGTTCCATAAATGCTACAGTTTAAAATTAGAATGCCAGTAAAGATAAACCATAATTATAATTTATATGGTATTTCACTAAAATCTTGTTTAATATTTAAGTTTCCAATACATTTTCAAGTTCCCAGTGGTCCTCCACTTGATCTAAGAGCAGTTCCAGCCCGAGACGCAGCCATTTTAACATGGAACCCACCAGCTGAGAAGGACCAAAATGGAGTAATTACTGGATATTTGATAAAGTACCAGTTAAGTAGTGATCCATCAAGTCAGATGACAAGAACAGTTGGAGCAGTAATTCAAATATCATTGGATAATTTGATGGCTGGGGTGACATACAGTTTTACTGTAGCTGCTATTAATAGTAATGGAACTGGACCTGATGCTGTCATGGTGATGTTTACAACAATTCCTGACAGTAAGATATCTAATTAACAATTCCTCCATCATTGTAATTGTGTGTGTATGTATACTATCACACATTTTATTTAGTAACTTGTTAGCTTGATTTTGTTATATATATGTATAGTCTATGCCCCTATACAATTATATATATATTATATACCTTTGTTGATATATGGCATGCAGATGCATCATCTTCATTCTATGCTAAGATGTGAAAAGGTAATTGGTAGGCCATGTGTTCTACCTTGGATGATCTGTATCAACTACTACTCTCTATGCAGTAGTTGAGGATTTCAAAGCCTGCAACAGTGTGACTAAAGTCTTGTACTGTTTATAGGGGTCACTTGTTTAGTAAATTGCACTGTGTAATACTTGATTTTATATTACCTTAGTATATTGTAACTTGCACTGTATCATGTGTGTATATGCTATATATTGTGTATAAGTATATATATACTGTTTTATATACGTACGTACCTACTTTATTTTAGTACTTTATACAATAGGTCATATGTCAACTAGTACTCACTCTCTTTAAACACAATAGTATATATATGCTTCTATTCAGAATACTATATAAATCAGTCAAATATTAATCACATGTACGTGTACATAATATTTTGAAACTGTATTTTCGTATGTAGTAATTGGAACTACAACCAGTGATAACTTGGGGACTAATGAAACTCCTTCATCATCTTTTGTGCAACCCACGTCCTCTGAGATATCACAAGATACAACAAGCAGTGAGAGTTATGGAAGTAGTGTTGTAACAACTAGTGAAGTTCCAAGCTCAGAAAGCAGTTCTATTCCATCAAGCAGTGCAGTACTCACTCCTAGTCCTCTTCCTAGAAGTAAGAATAATCTAAAACTACCTGACCAGTATGATATGTAATATTATTAACAATGCTTAGAAATATGTTTTGTTAGTAAACTCTTTTGTGAATTGTTAGAATGTAACTATATCAATCATTTGTATTTCTATAATTTGGTGGTTTGCAGAAGGACATGATATGGTCAGAAGAAGAACATGGTCACTAGGCAACACATTGGTGTATATATACAGTATAATGTTAACGTTTGAACTATATTGTCATGTAACTGATGAGAATTTCCTCAGATAATACATTTTAAAATACATTAATACATTTTAGAATTACCTACATTTTAAATGTGTGTATGGTAATGTATCAATTAAATTCTAATCATATATGTTTCATTTACATTGCAGCTTGCCCCAATACTCTCATCTTCACTTCCACCCCGGTTGGTGAGACTCGCACTGTGAGGTGCTCCACACTCAGTGATCTTCTCTACAGTGGTATCATATCAGCAAGGTGTGGAAGTGATGGAGAGTGGGGGTCACTGGACCTGTCACAATGTACATTCAGAGAGTTTCCAAACAAGATTATCTTATTGGAAGCAACAGATACTAACATTAGGAAATATGTAAGTTTGACTGAGTCAATACTTAATCCAACCCAATGAAATTGTATCTAAACGTATAGGGAGTGTTGTGTACTTGTTGTATTCATTGTGATATGAATTTATTGGTCAATTTATTTAATAGCTATACTTAGCTGAGTCAATAATTTACTTATTTCAAACATAAAGGTCTTCATCTGTGAAATAGCAAGATGTTTAAAACTAGCTTAACCATCACATCCCTTGATTTATATATAATTAGCAAGGGTAGCTGATGCTTTATAGTATAAATCCAGTGCCTAGTGAAGATGAAGTATATATATATACAGTTATCATCCTTATGCTGTAAGTATCTATATATGCTTTACATTCTCTGTAGCCCTCACAGCTCAAAAATGGCAGAGTGTATTCTGTAATTGTAATTGAAGATACAATGTCCCCAGTAGCTGAAGTTGGAATTGTAGTTGCTATATCAGCAAATGGTTGGTTTATATATATATATCACACAATTAGTGTAAATATTCATTTTTGTCTGGACGCAATGCATTATCGGTTTTCATTGCTCCTGCTGTACTACTTAGATTCATGTGGTTGTTGTGAAAATATTATAAATGTGACATCATCAGTTAGTCCCTTAACATTTTGTGTCGGATCACCTGGAGCAACATCAGCCTGCAAATGCTCAGTTGAAAAAACAGATGTAGTTAGTACTGTGTTTATGATCATATTTATCTACTACACATAGCTAGGCTATTCTCCATATTGGAATGCTATAGTTGCTCTCTATAATACCATAGAAGTTTTCTTTGATATAATATATGTGTATACAATATGATTTTAGTGTAATGAGAGATATTTAATGGATGATGATGAATGCACTTTGGACACCGATGGTGATAAGATTGCAGACTATAAAGTTAGCAAATCATTCATATATATTATCATTGGAGTATTATTATATTTCTATTTCTGCTATATATATATATATACTTATAAAATGCATATACGTATAGGATCCTTGTATTGGATGCTGCCGGAAGGAGACTATTGGAAATATTACATGGCCTGTAACAGCTATTGGTCAAAGTGCCTCTTTACAGTGTTCTGAGATCCACAGTTCCTTCTCAAGTTCCCTAGCAACTAGAAGATGTAATGTCCCAGGACTGTGGGAGTCAGTGGATATAAGCAGATGTACATTTAAGAATGGAACGGAGGAGAATGAAATTGTAGTAGTTGTGTCAGAGAGTGGTAGAAAAGATGTAGAGAGTTTTGAAGTTGAAGTTGAAACATCTCTAAAAGTACCTAATACATGCACTAGTTATATATATTGTTTATAATAATACTGATACAAGTAGATACATGTTATATAGTTGGAATGCATGCAATATACTATTAATAGAGTCACAAATAGGTCCCAATGACAAAAATGTAATATCAGCCCGCAATGTGACCTACCTTTATTTCAAATCCAGAATGTAACCAAGCAGAATTATACAATTAAAATTGTAACACCAGACAACACAAGTTTTGTTGCAATTGTCACATTTCTCACTCAAAATGTGACAGCAGCAGTATTTCAACCAGCTGAGGATACCACTGTATACACATCATCAAGTGAGCAATACTCCATGTTCTGATCTAAGGTGTATGTATATATATATATGGACTCAGCTGCATACATAGCAGTATATCTGTTAGCTTGCATCACTATATATATGTATGTATGTATGTGTATGAAGTATTGACTAATTCCAATAATTCTAACTTTGAAAAATCAGTGGAGTATGCGTACATAATCTACTTTAGCTTAATAGGATTTTAGATTATTGATACACTATTTATAGATGATTGCTCATGCAATGAAAGTACACCAGTGACGTTAGGAGGTAGACAGAGCTTATGTATTGGTACTGGTATATCATGTACCTGTTCAGGGCAACGAGGATGTATGGTGAGTTGTATATAACAGGAGTTCAAGTAAGACTGAATAACTTACACATTGAATATAACATATGTACAGTGTGTAACACCATTTGTGAGGAACCGCCATGGTAATTGTGAAATTGACAGTGATGGAGATGGCAAACCAGACTCTGAAGTTAGTACATAGTCTCCTATTATACATAGCAATGTATGTATGTACGTACGTATGTACATATATTTACATCTGTGTTATTTACTGTTGGATGAATATGTATGCTTTATGACTGACCTAAATATATATGTATGCACATGCACCTGTGTAGTCTGTATGTCTAATCTGCTGAATGCAGTTTCTTTAAAATGATCATTCCGTATTTGTTCGTTTAATGTAGGATGAATGTAAAAATAAGCCAGGAATCTGTGATAAGCGTAAGTTTATATCCATACACTCTGGTCTGAAGAGCATTTACTTTTATGTACATATTACAAAATATTATTTTGACAATTAAGCACTCTTGATAACTATAGCTGAAGAAGGTCAAATTACATGTCCACCAAATACTGATCAAGAATGGCAGTTAGAGTGGCCAGAAGTGTTTGCTGGTGAAGTAGCTCATCTGCGTTGTCCACAAAGGGAAGGCAGAACTGTTACTGGTATGCAATAACATACTATTGTACTGTACATATACAGTTCTTTAGCAATTAATGTACGTAATATATATAGTATGTATAAATATAAATGTAACCAATTATTATTACATACATAGGTCTTGCTGAAAGGAGGTGCAATTCTGATAGGACTTGGGGTGAAGTAGATGTTACTGCATGTACTTCTCAAGAATTCAACAATATAATATTAGAGGTACATGTACAACTGTACCAGTTTAGCAAGCAGAATCAATTAGTTGTGTATATGTATATATATTCTCAATAAATGCATATACGGTAGACGTCAAAAAAAGCTAACGTTTCGTTCATTAAGACTAAGCCAGAACGGCGTACTGTTTTGTTTCGGCTTAGTCTTCAATTCGTTTTAGATCGTCCTAATTATAGGCCTACGAAATGAATAAAAACGATCAATCGTCTATCGCTTGCATTCCGACGTAAGTTGTAAATTACTGTTAAACACGTGGATACTTGTTTAGCTTACTTGTGAAATACTTGGACAATTGTACTATAATTAACACGAAGCGTTTCTCACATGCATGCGTTCCTACGCAAGAACGTTCCGCATGCTTTCGAAAGTACAGATGATCATTTTTTGAAGACGATCAATCGTTGTGTATCGTCTTCACACAGTTTTCGTAGGAACAAAACACCGTATAAACGAAACGAAACGTTAACTTTTTTTGACGCCTACCGTACATATACTGTACCGTTATCTCTCCATATGAAATAGGCCGAATCTCTGGTAAACACACTGAATGTATCTAATGCTACCAATGAGCCTTTGACTGAAACAGCTAAGGAGGTTGTTGATGATATTACAGCACAACTTAGTACTGTTACTGAACCAGTTGAAAATGAGACTATCCTACCAAGTGAATTGAAAACTACTACTTTTGTACTACAACAAATAGAGAAGTTAGCTTCAAGTACATTACAAAACACTATAACTGTGTAGATACATTTATGCTTGAATGCTCAAGTATATATACATATGTATATTATAATACTTGCATTTGTATTAAAAATACATTTGCTTGACTTTTTCAATTGATAAGTATTACGTATGTACATATGGATGTTCTGTATATTATTCTGAATATATAGATTGGGTGAAAGCAACAACCTTTTTGATCCGGACAGCAATGCAACTAATGCAACTATTGAGGTAATTGTGGCTATTGCATGCCTTAATTACGTGATATATCCTTATTTCATGAACATATGTACTTACATTTAATTAAACAGTAAAATATATTATACATTTTCTACAGAATATTGCTGATATTGTGAGCAATATACTGGATGAAAATAATAAGGCAGCCTTTACAGCTACCAATGAAGTACCAGTTGCTAACCAGACAACTGAATCAGCAGCCATACTGAGGACAACTGAGGGGATAGCTAATGGTGTTGGTAGAGCTCTTACACCTTCAAAGCCAACCATTACACTCACTAGACCTAATTTTGGTAAGATAGGAATGTTTGATATGACATTCTCTCATGTCCTTTGCATTTAATACTACCACTTCTGTTATATTCTATTTCAGGTTTTCAAGGTAGTAGGGTTAATTTGAGACGTCCAGGTGGTATATTATTTCCAGGTAGTCTTCTTAGATCTAACTTTAATAACCAAAAATTCATACCAAAGTTGAATATTCCCTCAAGTTTCATCAAAATGGCAATAAAACAAGGTCTGTATTTGGTTATCATTAGTCATTTATGTAGTAATTTGTCTGCTCTAGTTTAAACTTTAGTATTACATACATACTACGTCTTTGTATGTTATGTAATTCTCAGAAGAGTCCCTTCCAATGGATCAACCTACAACTACATCCCCAACTGATGGTTCTACAGTGGCACCCACAACTGAAACACCGTCTGTTTCCTCAGAAGATGTAGACACTACTACTGTAGTCAACTTTGTAATGAACAATATGGAGGATTATTTACCAATAAAATTTCAGTAAGTACTTGTTGTTGAAATGAAAAATGTTCCTTAAAACAGCACAACATTTATATGTATCAAATTGTTATTTACTATAGAGATGGTGAAGAAGAGATAGAAGGTGATAATATAGTACCAGGTACTCCTGTAGTCTCCAGTCAGATTGGTGACATAGAATTCCCAAGTGTACCTGAAAACTTTACGGATAAAGTCATCATTGAATTTAATGTTAAGGTATATACGTATACCATAGAGTACCATAATTACATATAATAATTATGTACATATGGTGTACATATATTTACCCGTATAGGATGAGGTACTGAATGGTCCAGTGCCTTCTGGTAAAAGGAGAGAGTACACTTGTGTGTTTTGGAATCCCGATGCTAACAAGGGAACTGGAGGATGGTCTAGAAGTGGAGTAGCAAGACTAAACTTCACTGAAACTGAAAATGGAACACAAGTTACATGTGAAACTGTTCATTTGACCAGTTTTGTAGTACTAGTTTCTCTGGTGGATACAGTAAGTATACGTATACTATATACGTGTACATATATTATATAATTGGTATGATAATTAATTTTCAATCAGTTATGACAATTTTAAATGTTTACATATTATATTCATGTAGACTTTAGGTGAACCATTAGCATTTGATATTCTGACGTACATTGGATGTGGAATATCTATTTTGTTCTTGATAATCTCAATCATATTCTTCTTGTGTTTAAAGTGAGATTTCGTGTATATATACATATTATACAAATTGCACTGTACACACTGCCTACTATCTGTTTAATATATTATATGTTCAACAGGCGTCCAAGTTATCCATATACTTTATCGTATTTTCAGGAAAGAACTAATCACAAAGGTTCACAATTATGTACACTTAAACTTGTGTATTGCATTGACACTGGGTCTCGTTGTGTTTCTGGCTGGTGTAGACACAGCTACATCTGTTCCAGTAAGAACACAAATGATCTCTATGATGCGATGATTAATTAACCCTTTATGCGCGAGTGACGCATATTTGCGTCAATTAATTAGGTATCTTCAATAGCGAGAGACGCATATTTGCGTCAAAGATACCATGGACGTTTTGTAGTAAAATTTACAGAGCTACATAACACTGCTGCAGCCGAAATGTTGGCGATACAAAGACTAAAGGCGGTGGTTTATTTGTGCGCCTTATTCTGCTTGCCACGCTTCACTTGACGGTTTGGTAAACAATTTGTTTGAGGCTACGACGCTTCTCCAATGTTCTAGGGCTTTGAAAAGACTACATAAAAATATACCGTTACAAAAGGATAACCAGGGATCTTCCTGACCGAATTGGCTTCCGTAGATAGTCAGAGAAAGCTTCTTACCCGAAGAAACTTAGAAAACATAGCCGTGCTTACTTTCTTCACTAAAAGAGGTAATATCTCGAAAATAAGAGCATCTTAGAAGCCAATAGAGCAACAAAATATGGCTAAAAATCGGCATCAAAGTTTTACCGTCATAAAGAGTTGCCACATTCCTATCGAGGTGACGAATTTTAATTCCTGCCTCATGGTGTCCTCGTGACAATTAAATATCGCTTCTGGTGATTATTACGCCCACGTAATTATCTCGCGCATAAAGGGTTAACTATTCTTTTTCTGCCTGTTTAGACTGTCTGTAAAGTAGTGACTGCTCTGATGCACTACTTCTTCCTATCAGTGTTCACTTGGTCACTCTGTGAAGGAGTTCTCATCTACAACCTTCTTGTTAAAGTGTTTGGAGTTAATAAAAAGAAGTGGATCTACATTTACACTGCACTTGGATGGGGTAATGTTTATAAAAATGTTTGAATGTATGTATATGTATAACAATCTTTTCTATTCCGGCTCATTATTGCAAAGGTCTGCCTATTCCAGCAGTAGTTGTGTCAGTTGCCATTAGACACGAGGTCTATTTCAGGAGAGCATCCTTTGACACAAGTGATCCATTTTATGAACACATTCATGCGTGAGCTATGCAATCCTACAATATACTTAATTTATATAATGGTATTCCTCTATTAACTGGATGTCTTATATATACACAGTTGTTGGCTTCCTCCTCATCTTGGAGTGATTTGGGCCTTCATTGGACCTATGATACTGATAGTAGTGGTAAGGCTACAGTGAGACGTCTACAGTCCATAAATGGTACACCCATATGCAATTGTATCACTTTGTAGGTGAATGCAGTACTGCTGTTTCTAAGTATGGCTTCATTAGCTAAGAATCAATGTAGAAAGAAAGCAGATTTCAAAAAAGGAGATAGTTCGAACATGAAGGCTATTGGAAAGTAAGTACATACATTTCATAATGAGATAATGTATGCTACATCTACATATTAAAACATTTGTCTGTGAATTAGAAGATCACCTCATTACCAAACACACTTTCCTGCCCATAAAGCACTGTGGTTCATACAATTAAGTAAATAATAATCTTTGATAACCTTTACTATATTCATTAGACAACTACTGAAGACTATCATCATTTTGCTGCCGTTATTCTGTTTCACTTGGGTCCTTGGATTGTTTGCTGTAGCTCCAGGTCAAGCAGGACAAATATTTGCTATACTCTTTATAGTTGCTAACTCACTACAGGTATAGTATATATATAATCAGTTTTCATCCCATGCAGCTGTCATTTCAGTGCATTTCATTTCTGTCAGCTTGCATGATAGTTATCTTATACAGTTTCTATTTTTGTGCATCAAAGGGTTTCCTTATCTTTGTGCTTCATGTCTTGAGGCATGAAAAGGTTTGGGGAAAGATAAAGGCTTGGTGCAAATGTGACAAGGTAAAATTAATCCTATTTATAACAACTGGATATTTGTGCTACGTATAAAAGCATATGTAACATATATATAGTGTAAATGTGTATATATTATTTTAACATCCCTCCTTCCTTTTAAGGGTATCCTCTCTACAAGTTCAACAGGAAAAGGTATTCTTTATTTTAATAGTATAGTGTTTACATATATCTCTTTAGTCTTCTTACTTTATGATTCCTTTTAGCTTCATTTGGTTCCCGTTCAACCGCTAAATCAAACTTCTATGCTACTACCTCAGTCAAATCCTCTCTTGGTGGCACTGAAGGAATGGGACTTGGTGTAAAGCAGGATGATGATGCGGAGAGCATCAAGGACGAAGATGTTCAGATGAACCCTATATCTAGCGATCCGGAAGCTAAGAATGGAGAGCCAGATAATGTGGCCACAACATCATTTGGTATCACTAATGGAGAATCGGAAATGGAGAAGAAAAGTCTGGGGAAAGAGGAGTCCAAAGATAGTGATAAAACAGATAATAAGGGAAAATATGGTTCCACCGAAGATCCTCCATCCACCCCATCAGTGACTACCTTTGGTATAGGTGATCCTCAGCTCCCTAGTACGGATCCTAAGAAGCAGATAGAAATATGAAAAGAGAAAAAAGTGTTTGTTTTGAGTCAACAATTCAATTTTTGCCAAATTGTATGATTTAGAGTTAGCTTTTTTCACTAGGAATTAGTAGCAGAGAAAGGCATAATTTGTGAAACACAAACTAGGACCAAGAGTAATTAAGGTTGAAATATTAATGAAGGAATTCAAATTATTTCTGGATATACGGTATATGTCATACTTATGATATAGTGGTGGATTCAAGGGGTGCTATGGGGGCAATATAGCAAGTCCTCTCGAGCTCTCAATTTTAGTTTGTAGTTGCCATGGCAATTGCAAAATAATAACCAAACCATCTCGCATCTCTTGTATTATAATTTCTAGTTTTGACTCTGTATATGTAATATATGCGTATATATAATTGTTTCACCTCATCACATGGAATATTTTACTTTAAAATATAGTTTCTATCATTATATAATTTCCAGGGCCCTTTTCAAATGGATTGCTTAAATCAAAACTGCACTTTAACATTCTTTCAAGGAATGACACTTCATTTAGATCAATTGGGAAATGACCTGCATGTGTGCTAGTATAGTTATTGTATTCTGTATATTATATAACTGTGATAGATGTGTGCATACATATATACATAAATCTACGTACATGTCCATGTTCGTATATATACAGTGCAAGTTGCACACAAGGGACATTGTTCATGAAATAAATTAAAGGCCCCAGCCTTTATGTCCCTGTGTGCAAGTTACCAAATCGTCTCTAACCCTGTTGTTTATGTGAATGCATGCAAGCAACCAATGGTACTCCTAGCTGACACTCAAGGCAAGTCAAATCTGCGGTGATTATTGGCTGAGATCCCCTGCATGAGACTGGAATTTTTGCTGATAATGGCATTCAGATGCATCATCTTCAGTCTATACTTAGGTGTGAAAAGGTAATTGGAAGGCCATGTATTTAATCTTATATGATCTGTAGAGACTACTACTCTGTATGCAGCAGTTGAGAATTTCAGTGTGGCTAAAGTCTTGTAGCGTTTAATATACCTGATTGTGATTATTTTGGGAGTCATTTGCATCCGTATTATATTATATACCTCAGTGTGATTATCTTGGGAGTCACTTGCATCCGTGTATAAATTTGTAACTTGCACTGTGTAATACTATATACAGTACAAGTTACAATATACAAAGGTAATCTAATATAAATAAATAATTAATTAATTAAATAATTCATATGGCTCTAAGAAAGGACCTAGAAACAAAATGGGCATATCATCATAAAGTTTAGGGTATAAAACTCATTTTAAATTAAGGGATTTTTAATTTAGGCCTCCGTTTGTTAGAAAACAGAGGACAAAGTCTGCATATAAAAGGCCATAGGACTATAGAAAACCTATGGGAAATTTATATGCAAACAATGTGTTATATTGATAAAAAATTTCAATTTGTCAGATAACTGTGAAATCAACATATATCATGGTACATGTGTATAAGAAACGTCTGACGAAGTTTTGCTTAATTAAATGAGCAAAATAATCAAGATATAATGAAGAATTCAAAGTTACGATTGCGCAAGCTGGTGATGTATTGTGATGTTCTTCTAATGCGTCACCAACAAGGGACATAAAAGGCCAAGGCCTTTATATACGTATATGATGTCCCTTGTGTACAAGTTACAAAATGGTCTCTAACCCTGTTGATTATGCCAATGCATGCAACCAACCGTCGGTGTTCTTAGCTCCCTCACAAGGCAAATCAAATCTGCTGTGGTTATTAGCTGAGACCCCTTTAATACTGAAGCCTTTGTTGAAGTTAAATAAAAACATTCAAAAATGAAGTTAAAAGTAGGGATGGCACTATAACAGTGATTGGCACATCTAGAAAAAGTAACGAAACAAGAAAGTGATCATATGGTAAGGCTAACATTGCAGAAGTGGCATACTGAAACTTAACTATACACATCACTTCTATATTTGGGCGCATCGATCCCTACTTCTAGTATATCCATGATGCGCCCAAACATAGAAGTGATGTGTATAGTTAAGTTTCAGTATGCCACTTCTGCAATGTTAGCCTTACCATATGATCACTTTCTTGTTTCGTTACTTTTTCTAGATGTGCCAATCACTGTTATAGTGCCATCCCTACTTTTAACTTCATTTTTGAATGTTTTTATTTAACTTGTATTGCTCCTTTTTTCTTGTTAATATTTGTTTTAAAAGTTTTCTTGGCGAAAACTCGAAATAAAGTAGCAGAATAGACGATATAATAGAGAGCTCTAAATTAAAAAATGGCGTCCGAAAAGATCCCAAATTTGATAAGATGTTTTCTACCGTACTTTAACATTCAGTTTAGGATATTAAAGGGTCCATAATCGTTAAGAATACGACTGTATATAGGCCCTGCAAAGCGACTAAGAAATTCGATCGCGGGTAACGGCAGTACCACAAATATTACTCATTCGGGTTACTTATTTTATATACAGAGAATTTGAAACTTAATTAAAAAATGGCGTTCAAAGAGGCCCTAAATTGGGCACTTTCAAAAGTAACACGCTTCGGTTGGAGCGCGTTGAAATCTAGGGTAGCCTATTCCCTAGTTCGGAAACATTCATGACGATTTAGTATTTGTATGTACCTGCGTAAGTTCGCATGTTAGCGCTAGCTCATTTGAAAAAAGAAGAAGAAGAAGAAGAAGAAGAAAAAATGAGGAATTGCAGAATTTGGCCTATTTCGGTTTAACCACTTTGCGAAGGTTGTAGAGCATCGTAACATGTTTTGGCGTTTAGAAAAGCATGCAAAAACGACTGCAAACACACAAATGCAACCGAAAATCTGAACGTTGTTGATTTATGAGGTGTTAATTGATAATACATTGAATAGGGCGGCCATGTTTTTTTTCGGCCATCCCTACTTATAGAGTACTACCGTACTCTATGATATATGGCATGCAGATGCATCATCTTCAGTCTATACTAAGGTGTGAAAAGGTAATTGGTAGGCCATGTGTTCTACCTTGCAATTGGATGATCTGTATCAACTACTACTCTCTATGCAGTAGTTGAGGATTTCAAAGCCTGCAACAATACTAGTGTGACTAAAGTCTTGTACTGTTTAAAATACTGATTATCCTAGGGGTCACTTGGATCTCTTTAAATTTGTAACTTGCACTGTGTAGCTAGTACTTGATTGTAATTTTAATATTACATAGTCACTTGGATCTCTTAAATTTGTAACTTGTACTGTGTAGTACTTGATTGTAATTATATATATATAGTTGAAAGTCAGCAATATGAATTTACTAATTCTGGACGTTTCGACCCAGAGGTCTTCATGCATCAGCAATATATGAGGAGTGGGAATACAATTCAGTATAAATAGAAAATTAGTAAATTCATGTTGCTGACACTCAACAAAGCTTTATTCTCGTAATGATCGCAACAAACACTCCTAATTCCTACACATGGACAAGTAAAAATATTAACAGATAACGTAAGAAGAGAAGACAGAGCTTAAATTACCAAAGTAATACGGTCGACCAAACGAATCCAGTCTTTCGCATCAATATAGGAACAACTCTGCCTCAAACTTGACGGGAACGTATACAAAAACGCTTTATCTAACCTTCGCTACAACTCGCCTGTTCGGTAGCTCCTTCTCGTAGGAGAGCGTCGACTTGTCATAGCCGTTCTCGAAGGATGATCTTCTTTAGCAACGAGTCGGTGACGTTTACGCAACGTCACATGATTCACTAAATGTGTGTACGGAGCGACATACGAAGGTGTTGGTGACGCATTAGAAGAACATCACAATACATCACCAGCTTGCGCAATCGTAACTTTGAATTCTTCATTATATCTTGATTATTTTGCTCATTTAATTAAGCAAAACTTCGTCAGACGTTTCTTATACACATGTACCATGATATATGTTGATTTCACAGTTATCTGACAAATTGAAATTTTTTATCAATATAACACATTGTTTGCATATAAATTTCCCATAGGTTTTCTATAGTCCTATGGCCTTTTATATGCAGACTTTGTCCTCTGTTTTCTAACAAACGGAGGCCTAAATTAAAAATCCCTTAATTTAAAATGAGTTTTATACCCTAAACTTTATGATGATATGCCCATTTTGTTTCTAGGTCCTTTCTTGGAGCCATTTGAATTATTTAATTAATTATATTATATTATTTATTTATATTAGATTACCTTAGTATATTGTAACTTGTACTGTATATATACATAATTATTATCAGAGACATGCATATGCATTTTATGCTTTAGCTTCTTTGCAAAAGTACAGTTTCAATATTAAGATGCCAGTATGTTTTGTATATATATTTGGCTCCAAGAATATCCATCAATGTAAGGGAAGAAAAAGTTGATCATGAATCCATAATATGACCACATGTCAGGTAGTATTTGTATAGCTTTATGTCATGCAGGGATATAACAGGATTTAAGAAGCCGATGCAGTATAACAATAGCTTCTTAAATCCTGTTATATCACGGTTACGAAATTTAAACACAGGCGGTTGCTCCGGCAATGGAGTATATACTATTTTAAAGCAATTAGAAGTGGTCAAGAGTATGAATATATATCAAATTAGTGGGATCCTTGTAAAGACATTAGTGGTTGTCTATTTTGACTCTTTAAGCTGTTACGTAACTCAGAAGGATGGAGAAAACAAGTTCTAAAGTGGCTCTGTTCACAGCTCTTGTACTATTAACAGGAGCTGTTATCATTGAAGGAATACTCATATTTTGGATGCAACAAGAAATCAACTACATCAAGACTACCATCAACAGGGAAGATCCAGTGACTGTTATCAATACGGACAAGCCAAATGTGGAATCTCTAACTACAGGACCTGGTATATATTATACACCTTCTTTCAATCAGTATTGTATAGAGGTGCATAATAGTATATATAAGGAAGTGTATATATAGCTCAATTATAACCCAGTATTGGCAGCCTTAAATGTTGCAGATACATAACTGAGTAATACTCTTATAGAAACATTTTGTAGACTATATAGACCTTTAAAGGTCTTGATAAACTACTAGGAAAATGAACAATAAAAAATTACTTCACATTTTCTTTCTACATATTTATTATAAGGCTCTATCTATGTCAATCATGTCTTGAGGAAAAGGCAGGAAACTGATGACAACTGTGAAACACCTACACTCAAAGTTGGTTTGCCAGGAAGAGATGGAAGAGATGGTTCGTCTGGTCCATCTGGTCCATCTGGTCCACCTGGTCCTCCAGGAAGGGATGGCAGGGATGCTGTTTGCTCTACCCAGCAAACAGCAGGTGAGAAAGGAGAGAAAGGCTCACCAGGCACTCCTGGTCTCCCAGGGGTAAGTGGTGCTATGGGACCAAAAGGTGAACCAGGTATGGAAGGACCAAATGGAGAGACAGGTACTCCTGGCACTCCTGGTCACCCAGGAGTAAATGGTGCTAAGGGACAGAAAGGTGCACCAGGTATAGTAGGTCCAAAGGGAGACACTGCCTCTAGTGGAGCTGTCTATGTCAGGTGGGGGAGGACTACATGTCCAAATGGAGCTGATGTTGTATATTCAGGAAGAGCAGCAGGTGGTAGGCATAGTAAAACAGGTGGGACCACTGACCATCATTGTCTTCCTAATAGTCCTCAGTACTTATCTCGGGATACCGCTAACACTTGGGTGGCACAACTGTATGGAGTAGAGTATGAGATGAGAGGTAGCACTTCACCATACAATAGTCTAAATCAAGCAGACATGCCTTGTGTGGTCTGTAATGCCAACAGCCAATCACAGCTGCTAATGGTCCCAGCTCGTTATACCTGTCCCTCTGGCTGGAGTAGAGAGTACTATGGATACATGATGACTGAGGCTGAACACAGTGGTCGTGGTGGCCAAAAGACAACAATTTGTGTAGACACCTCAGCTGAAGCAGTTCCTGGAAGTGCAGCAAATATCAATCCTTCTACGGGTGTTATGATGAGGGCCAGCTGTAATGGAATTCCATGTCCTCCTTATCAGTCAAACAAACTGCTGACATGTGCAGTATGCACAAAATAATAGAGCAGTTCAAGAATGAATGATAACAATGAATTATATACTGCGCATGCATATGTACAAATATCCATCACTTTCTAAATTACAGTACATTTTACTCTCAAAAAATTATAGTAAAATATAAGAAATATAAACACTTATATGCTATTACAGCTTACATTCACAAACTGTGGATATTAGCCAATAGTACCCATAAAATAAGCATATTTTCCCTTAAAAATTGTACATACAGTGTACATGCACAATGTAACAGTTTTGATTTCTAGAAGCTTGTCCAAATGGAATATATTTTACAATGTAATATTTTGTACTCATAAATACCTGATACCTGGTAACACAAAATTTATTTCTATATACTGCTGGTAAATTTTGTATTTAGAAAATGAGGTCATTACATTATGTATTTGAGCTGACAGATCAAAAGCGGACCACATAACCTATGTATGTACGTATGTATATAGCAAGTAAATACATGTCTGAGTTACTGTATGTATACGCTTTCATTGTTGACACAATTAACAATGGAGTAGTATATATTTCACTTATTGAATGTTTACATCATGAATAATAAAAGCTCCAGAACACAACTATGACTGGTTATTAGTGCTTGAAACATTGTTTACTACTGGTAATGGTTTACTGAGCTTCACAACAGTCACAGGTGATATCAGTACTGGCTGACCTGGGATCACGACCTCCCCAGTCACTGCCACCATACCTGCGTAAGGATGCAAGGGAACCAGAATAACTGTACGGGCACTACATGCAGTTAAGTGTTAAGGTGTTAACAATTACAAGACATATGCTAAAGGCTACATATGTATGTTAATATTGCAGTTGTTATTACAATAGGTTAGGCTGGTAAAATGAACAACCCATAAATCAATACCCTTAATCGTTTTCCTTAAATTACATGATACATGTATGTATCTATTTTATTTGTTTTAAAATTGATGACATACCGAATAACAGTACATACGACCTAATATACATATGTACACATTATGTACTGTACGTATTGCTTCCTTCAAAAAGAGTTACTAATCCTCAAATCTCTGTGTTTTAAAAGTAATCTTCAAGTGGTAAGCCTTATCATGTTAATATTCTATTTTAGGTTCACACTGTGATTCATATTTAGGAGATCAACAGTACAACCGGACTCATATCCATATTAAACTGTTAGAGTGTGCACAAGTTCAGAGATGTGCTTACCAGGTGGAGTGTTAACTTTCTCAGTGTTGGCTTGTTCCGAATTACCATTTTCTGATTCTCTTTCTACAGCTTGTTCTGTAGTTATGCCACCACTGGAGGTGGGCACATCAGTGGGCGTGGTCACATCAGTGGGTGTGGTCACGTCAGTAGGTGTGACTGAAGAACTCTTGGAAGTGGGAAATATTTCGCTTTGCAGCTAGGAAGAAATTTCTCAATACGTTACCATGACAACTGCCATAATTGAAAGCCACATTCAGCTGAATGGCCATTTTCCTATCATATCAGACAAGGCTTTACTCCTATACATTCAGAAGTTAATGGTCAATTAGATCCCTCAACTCAGTTCACAACTACAGAACCTAAAGCGCTCACCAAACTTTCTGAATCCTCAATAAAGTAATACTTCTCCATGACATCCAAAATACCAAGCCACAACTCTTGGAAGTTTTTCAACTTTAACAGAGGAGACAAATGTTGCAGAAAGACCTAATATATCCAAAGAACAAGTCCTTCAAAGGAAATATAATAACAACATGGAGGTCATATACATACATAAACTCATCTACATATAGTTGCTCAAGCCATTCCCAATGCTCCTACAATAATTATAAAGTCTTTAATTATAAGTTTCATTATCTCTCAATGTACAGATCGCTAAGCTTTTGGCTTATTAAATACACCTTTAGCTCTGTTCTGGTACCCGTTTATAACCCCTTGCTTAGCTGGCTTACAATACTCAAAGAACCTTCACTGTCAAATTGCACACTTTCACTTGACATCTAGTCAGTTCACCCACACAGTCAGTGCTCAGCATGTATCTAAAATGCTTTCTGTTCCATGCTACATAAGACTGGTTCCATTGCAATTGTCAGATTAATGTTTTGTGTCAAGTGTACATGTGTGGCTAGCTCATTAATCTAACAAGAGTGATAATTGATACTATTATATTGTAGCTACTTATGTGTATAATTTCAGAGGGTGGCATTGCCTTGTAGTAAAGGTGTGTAAATGATGAATTATCCATTTTCTTTCGGTTAAATAATATTCTGTCCATGAAAATTTCAAAGAGATGTTCTTGGCTTCAAGAAGAAATATTTAAACATCTTATAGGACTGTCTGGTGGCTTTGAAGACTTTAAGAATACATTTATTTGATCTTATTATAATTTATAACTGAAGATAGTAAGTTTGTCTACCAACATAGCAAGCAAAAGGAGATCCAATTTATAGATTTTCTAATAGCTATACTACTTCCTACTACACACTCTCAGATTAATTGTGCAAGAGGTGACTAGATATCATTACTGACTTGACTCAATATATGCCAGATACTGCAGCACCCAGCTGAGTCATCAATAACTTACTACTATTACTATATTACACCTTGCAGGGCATCTGTTTCGTAAATCCGATTAACAGTAATTGCATTCTGCTAGTCACTTGTCTGATGAAATCAGACCCTATTCTTATGCAATTATTGCTCCAGTAAGAGACCTGATTGCAACAGGCTATCTAGTCACTACTTAAAGACAGTTTTTAGGTCTATATACAAACATAATATAATAATACGTATATAGGATAAGTTTTTTAAATGGCTGTTTGGAACATATATGATTGGGACTAAAATGATGTGTTTTCAATGTCCAGTCGCAATTGTGGTCTCTTTGTTCTGACTTCCTCAATCAATTCAGGACTTTTATCATGAATTTTGAGCTTCAGATACTTTAATGTTTTATTCTCCAATGCTCCACGTAGCACACTTTTAGCTAAGTCACTGTAACATTCACCAGCAAGTACAATGAGGATCTCTAATGTTGAATTTTCAGCTACAACCTTTGGAATCATCTGACAAAGATCTTGATAGTTATCTTCACACACCTGTCAATAAAATTAAAGAAGTAATTATATGTGTACGTATACATAACAGGGCTTGAAACATACTTCAGTGTTAGTACATTCAATCTCAACTTCTGTAAGCTCTTTCTTTTCCTCTTTAGGGTCATTAATTAGATTTCTGTGACCATTAAGTGCATGTATTAAAAACGTTACAACGGGAAATGCTTGATCTGAGGCAAGAGAAATCCTTCTTATGCCTTTCCTCTCCAAGCACTGTCCCAAACGTTCCAGAAGACTGCCACATCCTATAGTTATCAGCAACATGCACAGGTATACATAATAACTTGTAGAAGCCATATGTAAAGGATGTGGCATCTTTTTCAGACACTATCTAAAATTGGGCACTTTCTCTTGGCTGTATCATTATTTCAGAATTTATGTCAATTAATATCCTAGTGATTTTGGACTAAAGTCATCAATTATCAGACAGTATGGTTCTTCATTTATTCATTCTCACCTAATGTTCAATCATAGGTACTTCCCACTCATGATCAGAGTAGAACATTTCGAGTGAAATTGATTTATGGTAACATGGTATTAATCTCTAGAATTAGAAGTGATAGGATTGATTATCTAAACTTGGATATTACAAAACTGAAAAATGGTACTAGAATCAGGAAGAGAATTATTCTAACATATATACTGCAGGTAATATGAGTGCATAAAAAGGAAATAAGGAATCTAACTAAGAGCTTGAAGTAAGGGAGTTAATTACGCTGAGCTGTGCAAGGCTATGATGATAAGCATATATTCACTGGAAAATATTACACCAAACCAGCCAAGTGACCGCAGTCTAATCTTGGCTGGGGGACCAAAGTCCTATTAAAATGGTAACCAGTGATTGCCTCCCAGTCATCCAAGATCGAAAAAAATCATCAAAGAAACACAGACAGCTTGAAGTACACTTGTACTTCTTGTACTACTTCGCTTTGATACTTTTCATTAGAAATAAAGTATTGACAATAGAGAGACTGTATTAAAATTAGGCAGATTCTATTTATAAGTATACCTAATCCAAATACTGAGACTCATGTTGGAATACATTGTTATTTGACAATGGTTACTGTAACTATACTCATGCAGGATATTATATGTACGTACCTGAAAAATTGCAATTTTTCAGTTCAATGGTTTCTATTGAAGTGTTTCCAATAATTCCACTGATGATTCCTTTGGTTATGTGCTCATCACAGTTCCAAAATATTACGTGTTTCAGGAAACCAGTATTTTCAATAAATTTTTGAAAGGACTCTTTAGTTTTAGCGGACTCTTTTGAGCTCTAGATAGAAGAAGTCACAGGTGAATTAAAGATTGATAATGTATAGCATAGTCTATGAAATTACCTTCGTTTCAAAGTCTAGAACTTCAATGCCTTTCATACAGTTATGATCAAGAAGCTGGCACAGCTGCTTTCCTGGTTTGACATTGCTAATGTCAATATTGCTTAATAAAGCGTTTCTTTGCTTGTGTTTGAGAACATACTCAAGTTCCCTTTGATTGCGTATTGTAAATTTCAGTGTTTTAAGTGGTATAGGAGCTTCTAACAGGCCCTTAGATATACACGTATCACAACCAGACAGGGTTAGATGCTTGAGACTGTATAGACAGCTAGCAGATTGGGTTACTTGATCGATGTCAACCTGATTCAGCATTAAATATATACAATGTAAAATACACAATAAGAATGGTGAAGATATAGGAAAATAAAACAAATCCATATACTTACTGCTTCATTTGAAAACTGTAAATCAAATTGAATTGACTTGAGCTTCAGTGTTTCTAGTTTGATCTTACAAATATCAAAGAAATAATTAATTGGAATTTTACTTTCTCCATTTGAAAGTGAAAGATACTTTAGCTGATTCAATTTTGACAAAATTCTTACAATATCTGGGGTAACTACATGAAAAAAATATTGACATAAATGGTTTACCGAAACTGCAAGTAAAAGTATGTAGCAATAATTGGACTTTGGATAATCAGAACTCTTTAAAGTGTAGAGAAAATAATCTGAATGCAACCACATCATTTGGGTATCAACTTTTCCTTTGTACCCCATTTAACAATTACGTACAGGTGTGTATACATATTAAAATCCAGTGTTTCTACGTACTTCTCAAAGTATTACTAACAGGCAACTCGTCTAATATGTGGCTAATTCTAAGAATTAAAATCAGCACCATTATGTGAAGTATTTTAATGACTGCTATAGTATTTAATAAATGTTTTAATGATTAATAGTACATGTCCTTAATTATTGAAAATTTAGTTTCTCCAGAAAGCAACCTTTATAAGATGAAGTTTCTAAGGTCCTCTTTCTACTCACAATATACATATATACAGGTAGCTAATGCAAGGATTACATACATAACACAGTATATGTGTCACTAACCTGGTTTTAATGACAACCTAACTAATTGGCTAATAAATTCATGACGGTGGAGAATATTTTGAATAATACAGAAACCATCTGTAAGGCTTTCACTTGTCAATGAATGCATGTCCTCTTCTTCACTCTCTTCATCAGCTGCAAGGTCTAGAAAAGACCCAAAACTAGTACTTGATCTTTCCGAATCTTCATTATAATCTTCATTATAATCTTCAATATTGGAATTTGTGGCTTCAGAATCCATACTTTGGACTTCACTAACAGAATCACTATCTTGCAACTGTTCCAGAACCTATAGATTGTTGATAAAATATCAAATGAACATCTCAGACATGAATACTAAAGGAGTATGATGAAGAAGCAATTTACGTATATGCCATGCTGCTATATGTATATTGTACCCATATCTCTACTAGTACATACATTCTTGTAGTGCACAAATGTATATATGCAACTCATAATCAACTGCAGTGCATCTTGGATAAAATCCTCATCTCTTACAGTTACTGTATGTGTCAAACAACCAAATATTACTAAATCAACAATTATATTTGTAGACCAGCTGCTCATATATACAATGTAACAAAAACCACCAACTAACATCTTATGGTCATACTTATAATTTATTACAGGTTAACTACATACATTTTTTACTTTGCAATCCAAGATTTTCAAGGTTGACAAACCGCAATTGAGAGCTTCAATTTTCTCTGCCAATTCTTCAATCAAGTCGTCTGTAGACAAGAGAGAATGAAAATACAGTATAATATTCCAGAACTTCACTTTCCTGCGTATATACGTACGTACATATAACTAAGACTCATACTAATATATACGTAGCTATATAAGATACATATATAGTACATACTTATGAAAATTAAACCTAGAGCTTTGGATGAGGATACAGGAATCTTCTTTTGTCTTTGCTCCACTGGGTCAGACAGCTGATTTTGAGAATACCACCCTTCATCAGTGACCCTTGAAGTCTTTTTTTAATTCTTAGATCCTTAGCTCTCTAAAAAATTTAAGGCTATATATATGCATTAAAAAGAAAAGTGGAACCACAGCTGTAAGAGATTAAACTATACATCACTTAAATAAGTACAACCAACCATCCATATCTACAATTTCCTCCAAAATGAGAGAAGAAATAGCCACCTTCAACTTAGGAAGAAACTCTATCAGGGAATGAATAGAGATTTTTTTAAAATGTAATCCAGTTACATTATGATCACAGTGCTTTGGTGGATAGTTTATAAAATGCAAAAGAAAAAGTTCAGTGTCATTAAATAAAGGGTTATGGAAGACACTGGTATCTATGAACCATTCAGGGCCTGTTTCTTCAACGATTTTGGAGTATAGAACATCAGGAAATTTGCTTTGATTTTCTTGGTAGAGTTTACATAAGTAATACAATGCACTTTCATCTGACATAGTTGAAACAGTTCCATAGCTCTGTTTGAGCCCTTGAAGTAGGTTTTCTTGAACCACTGCATTGCTCAAACCTCCAAGGCCACAGTAAAATTCAAAGACTGAACTAGACATACGTACTCTGTATGTCACCAAAGTAAAAACATTTGTCTCTACAGTGAAAAATAAATTCTCTTTCAACAAATTCGTTTGCTAACTTGGAATTTTCAACAAATCCTTGCTGGGGTAAACAAACCAAGGCATAGGCAGCAAATAGTTCTTTAAAAATATCATGTACAAAGTAAAATGACTGCTCTATGCCAATGCGTTTATATACAAGACAACTAAAAAAATCATCCTGTGAACTAAAAGCTTTTCCTGATAAAGAAGAGCTACCACTTGCAATTTCTTTTAAAGCCAGATTGCAAAGCCTAACAAATTGACTTCCTACTTCCTTATGGTTACAAATGTCCTCCAAACTCTTCACAAAATCTTCAGGGTCATTTTTGCCATTGCTTTTGCACAAATAACGTTGAATTACCAAGAAGACAACATTAATAATGATTTCTGTCTTACTTAGATGAGGAATATTTTCAGAAGCACTTAATAAATACCCGTGTACAATGCAAAGCAATTTTAAATAGAATGGATTTTTGCTAACACTTTTGTATAGTGGAGCAAATGCAAATTTCTGGTTACCATAAGCAGCAACTAGCTGTGACTGATTAGATTCATCAAGCCCTATTATTTTAATTTTTTTAGATATAGTTTTATGCTTGCAAACAGCATATGATGCAACAGGTCTTGAGGTGACAATAAAAGAAGACTCGCGACAAGTATATTCCTTGCTTGTAATAATTTTAGTAATCAAGGAATTCTTCTGCAATTTCCTCGAAAGCTCATCAAAACCATCAAAAACAAAAAGAACCCCTTACCCAAAGCTTTCACTTATAGCACTATCTATAAGAGCTACTTCTTCTTGAGCAAGTGAATAGTTAACATCTGCTGTACAACTATGGATAAGACTCCTTAGTTCTAAGGGAGTGTCCTTGAGAACCTTTAAAACCACTCTAATTATTATTATTATTATTATTTAACGTGCCACGTGCATAGCACTAGGACAAACTGTCCTATGAGGCACACACCAATACATCATGACAAATAAATCAGTTCAACAAAACATTAAGTCATCAATCAAAAAGGTCAACTAAATCTAGCAGTCCACATCTTCAAAATAATCTTAAGGATTGAGTGATGCTTGCATCCTTGATCCAGAATGGCAAATAGTTTATCATCATCAGTCATCAAATCAAACCCCAGTGCTACCCGTGACAATGACTGAAAAAGGTCCACTCGCTCATCCTTCCATCTCTCGCACTCCATCTAATCTAACTAATCTACTAACTAATCACCAGTGTAAATGTATGTCTAATTTTTCCCTCAACCAAGTCCCTGCACAATTTCTTGGTAAAAAGGGTTTTGCCAATACCAGGCTCACCCTCAATTAACATTGCAACTTTTTGGGAGTCAAAACTGGAAAATAGATCTGCATACTGAATTGGCTCTTTTTCAGCTTCTAAATTTTCTTTGAAGTTCTTAATATCTGATTGCTTAACCTCAATAAACTGTGCAGGAAGTAACTCTAAACCATGGCACTCATGATCAATAGGTGGCATCCAGCTGTCTTCATGGGCAGATAATTTGTAAATTTTATCTAAGATTCTCCTGCTTTCCTAAAAAAGAGCAGAGATTTTTACATAATTTTTAAGATTTAATATTTATATTAGGAAAGGCACTGGTAATAAAGTAAATCAAGAAGTAACACTGTTACCAATACAAATTGTACTAAAAACTTATGAATAAGGGTTGGCAGTATTACTATAATTTCACTATTTATATATGCAAAAAATGGTATCTGCATGTACATGAATTAGGGATATCAAAATACTTTTTTTCCAACTATGACTAATAGTCTATACCTAAAGGAATGCAAATCTGCTACAGTTTGTCAGTGTTCTGTCTCCTACGTACATATGTCATATGTCATATACTGCCCACCCTTACCTATGAATATACATTAATCACATACCATTCTCTACTAAATCGAATAAAATATTCACAATTTTACTGCTGTATATATTCTGACCTGAACTTTGTCTTTTTCTTGATTCTTACAGGCACCTATATGTATTATGTACATTAAATGATAAGAGAAATTTTAGATTGGGGAATGATAGGACACAAAGTTTAATGCACAAAATCCTACCTTTAGCCAGGAATCGTGTTTCAATATATTGTGCTAAGCGCTTGTGACAGTCATGGCCAGCAGATTCAGTTATCAAAACTTCAGCTAATTTTTCTAACTTCTTAGCACTAGGATCTTGTACTAAAAGTGCATAGAAGGCATTAGCAGCTTCCCTTTTGCTAATACACGTATTTTGTAATTTGTCTAGTTGCTCCTCACTAATAACTTCTTTGCAGTGCAAAACAGATGATAGAGATTTGAAATCACAGGAATGTAGATAACGAATAAAAGTTTCATCTTTTATAAAATCTTTAACTTCTTTTGGAGAATCTATAACAATGTCGGAATAAAAATAATGGAATATTTGTGCATTTTTCTGACCACTTTTGTAGTTACTGTAAATTTGATTCTGCATGATTATATTTCCATGTTTATGCTTTTTGTAAAACATAGAAATGCAGTGTGGGTTAGAGATTACTTTTGTTTAGGTATAAGAAAAGCTAGTGTAGGGACAATAGAAGATTACAGTGGAGGCAGGTAGGTGTTGTATGCTTTAGCCCTAACCCTGTAGTAGGAATTGCAATATTTGTACAAATTTAAAATGCTATGCTTTGAGCAACATTCGTATTTTTGACTCACCTGGGATTTCTTTCAATTCTTTTTCACTCATATCAATATTTGATTGAGTATTTAAAGATTTTTCTCCTTCACATTGGGTCCCATTTTTTATTTTTGGTTTAGATCTATAGTATAAAATAACACCGGATTGTGATAGCCACTATCATTCATTAAAATTTATACAAGCAATTTGAGTTAAATAGCTTATGGCGGCTCTGGGATGGTTGATTCAAATACTTGGATGCTTAAACATCGAAAATAAACTTAGCATACCACTTATAATGTGTGTTTTATAGCAAATAGCTACTATTGACTTCCAATTGTAAAACTTGCATATGGCCGTTTCAAGGTTGCATTAAATTTATACAGTTTTTCTGCACGCCATTGTGTTGGACACATTTAAGAAGATACAAGCTGCCCACGCTTGCCAAAGAGTCGCTTGGTTTCGGGTTTATGCTAGTCTGGCTTGCTATCCCCTACTTCCTGCCCGCCGTAGCTACCGATTTCGCACCAGTAAACGGGCGCCTATACGTACAAGGGGAGGCCAGTAGCACGGCTGTCCACATACTCGAGTATATTCTTGTCTTTTCGTACTTTTGAGGGCTTCCTTTAGGCACAAATTCACAAGACGCTTCAGCTGAAATCATCGTCGGATCGCCGCAAAAAACCATAGAACCTCCAAGTGATTTTCTGCTAGACCCTACTTACTCGCCCCCGCGCAATTATCGACGGGCCGACTAACCACTTAAAAGTGTACGAGCCAAGCAATCTTTAATACTATTACAATTGCCTTAATAACATCATTGAACCCGCCGCAAATTGTGGAATAAATGTTGCTGTAAGTTGCTATATGAGTAGTTAATTACAGGGTTTTCCATATGTGCATATGACAAGGAGATTCATGCACAGAAGATCAAGATAAAGAAAAGACAAAGACTCCCAGGAACACTGATGTAGGTGCAATTCCCAGAAACAGCTGTCTGACCCAGTGGAGAAGAAGATGAAAGAAGAAAGAAAAGACTCCTGTATCTTCATCCAAAGCTCTCTTCAGGTTTAGTTCCCCAATAGGCTTTTTTACAGAATAGACATATAGCATGTAGGAAAATGGTGTATATATAGATTTTTCATATATGTACTACATTACTTGGAATATATACGTATTCTTTTTCATATCAAATGTATATTATAGGTATCAATGTAATGCAGTTCAACGATAACAGTGCCGTTATACTGTCTCGAAACCTGGTATACCACTTTGCCTTGTCCTAATTGAAACTTCTTTCACAATGATTTCAGAACAACTTATAACCTTTACATTTTCTATAACATCGACAAGTATACAAGATCACCTTTAACCTCTCCATTCCCCATCCTTTGTGATTGTAATACATGCCCTCTAATGAAGGCTATTGAGAAAGCACTTAAAGCTTCTGAGAATTTAGATTCTGTCACATGTACTATTGAAACAGATTGCATTGGAATATCTTGTGTTGTTGGATCAGCTTTGGGCAGAGGTTAACGTTACACGCATAGTAAAACCAACTGGAGATCAACCTGGGGGCCGGGGAATATACATTTATGGTAATTTTACTTCTGAATCAGGCAATTCTTGGGTAAGTATCTATATTGCTTAAGCTTACTTTTGAGATTAATAAATCTGCTATTACACTATAGAACTACTGAACTGGCAAACGAAATTATTACCAGCTCTGGCATAATTTCTAAGACAATCCTCACATTCACAATTGTACGTAATTAAAGTTGACATGGAGCCTGCTACATGTGGAAAATATGTTACAGTAAGTATAATATATAATATACACGATTCCTTTTCCTCATTGGTGTAATGTTATAGGTATATATCTCAATAATAACAATTTCTTCACTTTACTGCCTCGTAACCTGGTACAAGTTTGCCCTGATCCATGCATAACTAATCTTGCAGCCTTTGGACAAAATTAACATAATCTTTTGAAGTGCAGTGTGTAAAGATATTATTAAGATATATCAGTATATGTTACAGACTTGCAAGTCTGAAAATATGACTAACAAAGCAGCTTGTGACTTACATGTTGACAAATTTACTGCTTTATGTTCTAATAATAACGTAATTCGGGAAATTTTCGTTGTTAAATATTTTCGTGGTTGGCCCAAACAACGAAAATTTCTCACACGAAATATTTTTAGCAACGAAATATTAACGTGTTGTACGATCTACGTATATATAACATACGGCCACACAAACAGCTGAAAATGGCTCTACTGCGATACCTGCAACGCAAGGATGATCCCTTTCGTAATCTCCAATTTCTCAACGTATTTTCGTGATTGACCAAAAACCACGATAATATTTTAACACGAAAATTTCCCGAATTATACGGTAGTAAGAAATACGTGCACAAGCAACGAAATATTAACGTGTTGTACGATCTACGTATATATAACATACGGCCACACAAACAGCTGAAAATGGCTCTACTGCGATACCTGCAACGCAAGGATGATCCCTTTCGTAATCTCCAATTTCTCAACGTATTTTCGTGATTGACCAAAAACCACGATAATATTTTAACACGAAAATTTCCCGAATTATACGGTAGTAAAAAATACGTGCACAAGGTTTTACACAAGTTCTGGCGGTCACAGATTGTCCTTAGGGAAAGTAATGCCGTGCGCAACGCTAGTTCTGTTATTCCTGGCCGCGTTTAATCTCCTTCACGTTACACGTAAGTTGGTAGTAATGTATTATGTATGCATTGCTAGACCAGTACGTGTATTCTCGCAGCTGTTGTATGTACTACTTATTTGTTAAACCATAGACAGTCTAGACTACGAGATATTTTATGACTAAACACACCGGCCATTTTAAGACGAGTTTATATCCATGTCCAAGTCCTGTTTTTGTTGAGCTAACTTTCCCTTAGCTAATTAACAATTTGGAATAGATGATGTTCTTAGTACTTCCATGAATACCTTGGGCTTTTTGTAGCAGCAACATAGTAAGCGATATCTGTGCCTGAGCATTTGTCCTATGCCTGTAACGGTCGAAAAAGAGTGATTAAAGGTGTAGGGTGAAGTGGAACGACAGGAGGGTAACTTGGAACAAAGCTTTCCTTCTAACAGCAAGACGAGCGCTGTTGATGCAGCCTATTTAAAGACAATCAAGTGTTCATTCTGAAGTATGCTACCTAGGCCCTTGTGTTCAGCTAGGTCTAGTTAAATAAGGTCTGTTCCAAATAACCCCGCTTTACCTTATTCTGAAGGCCATTGGTTGTTGAGGTACATATAGATACACAATGTTTACAGATTACAGATCAACCACTAACAATTATATGGCTTGGTAGCTGGGTATCCTTTACATCATCGACTATGACCTTTTCTTTAGCAATATTAAATAGTGGCTATGTAGAATTACTGAAATGTGCGAAGCAGAGTGCATCTGATGGCTGTGGGAAACGTTCATGGGACAGTGGTTATGACGATTGTGTATATCAGAGAGTACGGTAGTACTCTCTATGTAGGGATGGTATCGGTTGTTTCGTATTCCCTATACATTTATATAGGAGCGAAAATCCGAAATAGGCTGAAAACGGCCGGAAAAAGGCTATGTATTGTTAAAGATAGACCAGCCATGCTATAATTGGCCTTTATAAGGCAAGCGATCGTGTTGGAGATTGCGAAATCAAAATGGTTTTAAAATACACTAGTTCATGCTCCATAAAAAGTACAGAAACTAGAAATGATGTTACACATACAGTGAAGCATTAGCTGTGCATGAATCATACAACCAAGGGTGTTGCAACATATCCTTACATCTGGTAGTATTTTGCATGGTGTGCTTAAGCTTCCCCTATACCAATGTTGCCAGATGTAGAGATTTTTTGTAGAATTTTTTTAATATTTCTATACAATATAGTAACAATATAGAGGGCTACCTAGTTCAATATGTTTGTTTGCTAATTAAAAATTAACGATTTGACTTTTTTCAAGGTAGAAGGGGGAGGGGCAAACTGTCTTCAAGGTGTAAGGGGGAGGGGCAAACTGTCTCAAGGTGGAAGGGGGAGGGGCAAACTGTCTCAAGGTGGAAGGGGGAGGGGCAAACTGTCTCAAGGTGTAAGGGGGAGGGGCAAACTGTCTCAAGGTGGAAGGGGGAGGGGCAAACTGTCTCAAGGTGGAAGGGGGAGGGGCAAACTGTCTCAAGGTGGAAGGGGGAGGGGCAAACTGTCTTCAAGGTGGAAGGGGGAGGGGCAAACTGTCTTCAAGGTGGAAGGGGGATGGGCAAACTGTCTCAAGGTGGAAGGGGGAGGGGCAAACTGTCTCAAGGTAGAAGGGGGAGGGGCAAACTGTCTCAAGGTGGAAGGGGGAGGGGCAAATTGTCTCAAGGTGGAAGGGGGAGGGGCAAATTGTCTCAAGGTGGAAGGGGGAGGGGCAAACTGTCTCAAGGTGGAAGGAGGATGGGCAAACTGTCTCAAGGTGGAAGGGGGAGGGGCAAATTGTCTCAAGGTGGAAGGGGGAGGGGCAAATTGTCTCAAGGTGGAAGGGGGAGGGGCAAATTGTCTCAAGGTGGAAGGGGGAGGGGCAAACTGTCTCAAAGTGGAAGGGGGAGGGGCAAACTGTCAAGGTGGAAGGGGGAGGGGCTAACTGTCTTCAGGGGGGAAGGGAGAGAGGGCAAACTGTCAAGGTGGAAGGGGGAGGGGCAAACTGTCTCAAGGTGGAAGGGGGAGGGGCAAATTGTCTCAAGGTGGAAGGGGGAGGGGCAAATTGTCTCAAGGTGGAAGGGGGAGGGGCAAACTGTCTCAAGGTGGAAGGAGGATGGGCAAACTGTCTCAAGGTGGAAGGGGGAGGGGCAAATTGTCTCAAGGTGGAAGGGGGAGGGGCAAATTGTCTCAAGGTGGAAGGTGGAAGGGGGAGGGGCAAACTGTCTCAAGGTGGAAGGGGGAGGGGCAAACTGTCAAGGTGGAAGGGGGAGGGGCTAACTGTCTTCAGGGGGGAAGGGAGAGAGGGCAAACTGTCAAGGTGGAAGGGGGAGGGGCAAACTGTCTTCAAGGTGGAAGGGGGAGGGGCAAAATATTATTAAGGGGAAGCCCCCTAAAAGCAAAATGGGGTTACATAATTGTGTTATGGCTAAGAGGTGTGGACCCTTGTATACACTCTGTACTAATGTCATTAGTAGACTGTATATCAAACCATACTTAACGTACAATACAATACAATATACAATATTCTCTTACCTTACAATATTCTTCTGGCAGTATTTCATATGCTGTACCACCCTCCCCAAACTCACCCACGCCCTCTCTTACTCTAGCTACAACACAGCCATCACCATCTGAAACCATCTTACCAACATCTTCTCCCATTTCAGTATCAAAAGAAGACATGTGTAATTCCCTAGACGACCTTTCTGACAAACTTGCCAACTCTGAACTCGGTGGAAGATGTAGCAAAAGTGATGATTGTACTATACTGGAATGTGCTATGACCTATACAGGCTTTCCTATATCCATGAGAATGACCTTGTTGCCATGTGAGGAGCCTTATGGGATAGCTATCTTTGCTGGTGGTGGTACACTTGGTACATTAATTGATGGTGTCTTTAAGAATGACACAACTTTGAACCTAACAGTTGTTGGACAGCGAGCTATAGCTGACATTTCCATTTCACAAGGAAGTGGTTTCATAGATGTGGAGGTTAGTGGAAACTAGTATGATGGGCTTTATGTAGACCCAAACTGCAGTAGTGCTGACTATAGTTTGAAACATCTAAACTACGTAAATTTGTGACCTTATATACCTATATATAAGAAAACTTTAAGTTGGTTCCATTCTGTTTTTGATGTTGTTTTCTTGACACGTAAAGTATTTATTAAACTTTACAATATGGTTTTATATGTTTATTTATCAGGACTGTGTAAATATTTATAGTTGTAATTAAATCATTTGTGATGCTAATACCAGTAGTTGCAATATCATGATATTATATCCAAGTATTCAATTTTATAGTGGATCTGTTTTTAGATTTTAACTGGGCAGTCAACATTGCAGTAACTACTTACTTTTCATTATATTTTACTTCCAGGCTACAGTGACAATACCATTATTAGAAGTGGAACTTACTGTTTTGCCATCTTCAAGAATGTTCATGTTTTGTGAAATTAAGCCCATCACGTCCTCAGCTACACCCTCCACATCCTCAGCTACACCCTCCACGTACGGATTGGAATTTGGTAAGCACTAGGTGTGAATCGATGTTTACACATTAGACAACTGAGCTTAAACAGACGGCAGTTATGAATATTGAAACAAGCAATTATTGACAACGAATTATGGCTGCAGCTAAAGCATATACCCATGTTTTGGGAGGAAGAAGGACTTATCTCGATCATAAAATTTTCTCAGTTGGCTAGAACGTCAATATTATTATTATATTGTTCATAATCAACTGATTCAGAAATTATATAGCAAGAGTAAAATATACAAATTATAACAGTTATAAATTCTGGAAGTTCGTGTATCGGACAGTATTCGTTTGTATTCAGTATACTTTGACATTGTTATTGATAGGACACACTATCCGTGATAAAATTAACCTCCACTTGACTTGTTATAATTTATAATGATAGGTATATTTTATTTTTGCCTCATTTGTGCCTGGAAACTGCCTCAAAGAATGTCACAGCTTATTACCTCTAAATCTGTCTTAGAATAGTTTCTCAAAACTGCCTCTGAAAGTTCCTCTAAGATAAATTTCTTCCTATACAACTTCAGGAACTTTTAAAAAAACTTCCTAGGCATTTTTGAGAAACTACCTCAAAGAGGAAGTTTTTGTAAAGATTTTTTCTAGACGTACCGTATACGTGCATATATGTGCCTATCTAAACATGTATGGAAAATTTCTATATATATGACTGTATTCATTTTGTATGCTAGCATTTTTATATCTCCAATTTGTTTATAAAATTAAGTTTGAAATACGTATGATGTATGGAGCTGGTTTAGGCACTTATATACCTACCTACGTATATACGTAACTTCTATAAAATAAAAAGAGTATTAATTAGCTTAAGCTTGATACCAAACATTTATACATTCTGCTCAATTTTTTAAATTTATAATTGATGTTACAAGCTTTTTGCATTCTTCCTCTATACATTGTAGCAACATCAGCAATGCCATCTCCAACACCACCTTCACCGCAAGTCCAAGGTGTCACTGTTACAAGAGGTGTATCAGGTGGATCTCCATCTTTGACAGTTTCATGGACTACAGTATCTGGATCTGGAATAACCTACAGTGTGAGGTATTCAAGAACAAGTAGTGGTACTACAACAGAACCACCATCTGGAGCATCAACAATGTCAGGAATCACTGGTACATCAACTACACTGAGTGGACTTACACAAGGTACAATGTACTACATTTGGGTAGCAGCTGTTTCATACGATGGACAAGGACCTTACAGTACAAGAGTGTCAGAGACTACATTTACAGGTAAATATAAGTTCAGGTAAAATTATTTATTGATAAGTGTTGCATTTCAGAAATTGATTTGCATGTAAAGTGTGTAGATATACTGTATATATCTACAGAGAAGTATACAGACATTCTTCTACATTTATGTTTGAGTGTATATATCAGTCATTGCTTCTTGAAAACAACATTTTTAGGTATTAGATATTGGTATACTCTACGTATACTATTCTGTCTGTAGTTCCAAATAAGGTATCATTGACTACCAATCAAGTAACTAGGACAGTCACTTCAAACAAACCATCACTTCAAGTAACTTGGAGTGCTCCATCAAGTGATCGTACCATCACTAGTTATAAGATAGACTACAGGAATGGAACTAGTGGTAGTTGGATGGAGAGGACCTCAACTGGTAACACAAGAATGGTTACTATAGAGAATCTCCAACTTGGGACACTGTATCAAGTGAGAGTGAGAGCTGTGTCTGATTTAGGAGATGGAGCATGGAGTAATACTGTCAGCATGACAACGTTTACAGGTATTAAAATTTAATGTTTAATAAATGGCTGACATTCTCTTTTCATGATATTGTATATCAAGTTCCAGGTGCTCCTACTAACCTCATAATATCTCCTCCATCTAACACTGGAGGACTACCAGTCAAGTATAAAGTGTATAGAGATGGTACATTAATACATTCAAATAGAACTACTACGACTACTACATGGAGTGGTCTAACAGCCAACACACAGTACACAGTGAGAGTAGTAGCTTTCAATGACTTGGGAGATGGAGGAGAAGTGACAGTAACAGGAAGAACTAGACCACAAGGTTGTTATAGGATGAGTGTTTATGAAAAATACGTAGTATTAATGAAAATAAGATTTAATTAGAATTATGATTTTAATATAATTGACCTTTTAGCCTCTTTGATGGAGTGTTGTGGATCAGTCTTTACCTATATATATATAGGGATTTTCTTCAGTAAAATGTCTGACTTTATAGACTACACAAAAAAATTCATCTTTGGATATATGCATAGTGAAGACGTGATGAAATGGGTACTACTACAATATTTTCACTGCATTGTCATAAAATATATATGTACATACAGATTTAGAAATATACTTATAGCATATATACGTACCTATAGTACAAGCCTATATAGATGAATTAGCTGCTATTTATCTATCTATGTATATACCTGTACTATAGGTATGTATATAGGCTCAATGTATAAAATCATCACCTAAATATGGTCAGAACAGGTGTTATGAATTCTGAATATCTACTGTTTCTATCTTCTAATATATACGTATAGCTCCTTCAATATCTTCACTGTCAGCCAGTTCCTCAACACAACTCATCATCACACTCACTGCGCCAGCTAGATCATCTTTTCTTACTTACAAGTGTACTATATCTACAACTGTGAGTGGTCTGTCTCCAAAGACTGTAACTGATACAGTGTTACAGTATACAGTGAATGGTTTAAGTCCTTATGTTACTTACACTGTTGAATGTACATCTTCAAATGGAGAAGATTCCTGTAATTCTAACATGGACACTATAAGAATGCCTTCAGCAGGTGAGTATTTTAAATGCTTATGTATATGTATATTGTACTACCTTCTCTCAAGTGACAATGTATATATTCTTGTTCTATAAATACTTCAGTTTAAAATTAGAATACCAGTAAAGATAAACCATAATTATAATGCATCCGGTATTTCACTAAAATCTTGTTTAATATTTAAGTTTCCAATACATTTTCAAGTTCCCAGTGGTCCTCCACTTGATCTAAGAACAATTCCAGCCCGAGACTCAGTCATTTTAACATGGGACCCACCAGCTGAGAAGGACCAAAATGGAGTAATTACTGGATATTTGATAAAGTACCAGTTAAGTGGTGATCCATCAAGTCAGATGATAAGAACAGTTGGAGCAGTAATTCAAATATCATTGGATAATTTGATGACTGGAGTGACATACAGTTTTACTGTAGCTGCTATTAATAGTAATGGAACTGGACCTGATGCTGTCATGGTGATGTTTACAACAATTCCTGACAGTAAGATATCTAATTAACAATTCCTCCATCATTGTAATTGTGTGTGAATGTATACTATCACACATTTTATTTAGTAACTTGTTAGCTTGATTTTGTTATATATATGTATAGTCTATGCCCCTATACAATTATATATATATTATATACCTTTGTTGATATATGGCATGCAAATGCATCATCTTCAGTCTATACTAATATGTGAAAAGGTAATTGGTAGGCCATGTGTTCTACCTTGTATCAACTACTACTCTCTATGCAGTAGTTGAGGATTTCAAAGCCTGCAACAGTGTGACTAAAGTCTTGTACTGTTTATAGGGGTCACTTGTTTAGTAACTTGCACTGTGTAATACTTGATTTTATATTACCTTAGTATATTGTAACTTGCACTGTATCTAAGCATGTGCGTATGCTATATATTGTGTATAAGTATATACTGTTTTATATACGTATGTATGTAACTATTTTATTTTAGTACTTTATACAATAGGTCATATGTTAAGTAGTACTCACTCTCTTTAAACACAATAGTATATATATGCTTCTATTCAGAATACTATATAAATCAGTCAAATATTAATCACCATGTACGTGTACATAATATTTTGAAACTGTATTTTCGTATGTAGTAATTGGAGCTACAACCAGCAATAACTTTGGGACTAATGAAATTCCTTCATCATCTTTTGTACAACCCACGTCCTCTGAGATATCACAAGAGACAACAAGTAGTGAGAGTTATGGAAGTAGTGTTGTAACAACTAGTGAAGTTCTAAGCTCAGAAAGCAGTTCTATTTCATCAAGGAGTGCAGAGACAACAAGTAGTGAGAGTTATGGAAGTAGTGTTGTAACAACTAGTGAAGTTCCAAGCTCAGAAAGCAGTTCTATTCCATCAAGGAGTGCAGAGACAACAAGTAGTGAGAGTTATGGAAGTAGTGTTGTAACAACTAGTGAAGTTCTAAGCTCAGAAAGCAGTTCTATTTCATCAAGGAGTGCAGAGACAACAAGTAGTGAGAGTTATGGAAGTAGTGTTGTAACAACTAGTGAAGTTCCAAGCTCAGAAAGGAGTTCTATTCCATCAAGGAGTGCAGAGACAACAAGTAGTGAGAGTTATGGAAGTAGTGTTGTAACAACTAGTGAAGTTCTAAGCTCAGAAAGCAGTTCTATTCCATCAAGGAGTGCAGAGACAACAAGTAGTGAGAGTTATGGAAGTAGTGTTGTAACAACTAGTGAAGTTCTAAGCTCAGAAAGCAGTTCTATTCCATCAAGGAGTGCAGAGACAACAAGTAGTGAGAGTTATGGAAGTAGTGTTGTAACAACTAGTGAAGTTCTAAGCTCAGAAAGCAGTTCTATTCCATCAAGGAGTGCAGAGACAACAAGTAGTGAGAGTTATGGAAGTAGTGTTGTAACAACTAGTGAAGTTCCAAGCTCAGAAAGCAGTTCTATTTCATCAAGGAGTGCAGAGACAACAAGTAGTGAGAGTTATGGAAGTAGTGTTGTAACAACTAGTGAAGTTCTAAGCTCAGAAAGCAGTTCTATTCCATCAAGCAGTTCAGTACTCACTCCTAGTCCTCTTCCTAGAAGTACGTAAGAATAATCTAAAATTACCTGATCAATATGATGTGTAATATTCTTAGAAATATGTTTTGTTAGTAAACTCTTTTGTGAATTGCTAGAATGTAACTATATCAATCATTTGTATTTCTATATTTTGGTGGTTTGCAGAAGAACATGGTCACTAGGCAACACATTGGTGTATATATACAGTATAATGTATTGGTGTATATAATGTTAACGTTTGAACTATATTGTCATGTAACTGATGAGAATTTCCTCAGATAATACATTTTAAATGTGTTGTATGGTAATGTATCAATTAAATTCTAATCATATATGTTTCATTTACTGTGCAGCTTGCCCCGAAACTCTCATCTTCACTTCCACCCCGGTTGGTGAGACTCGCACTTTAAGGTGCTCCACACTCAGTGACCTTCTCTACAGTGGTATCATAACACAAAGGTGTGGAGGTGACGAAGAGTGGGAGTCACTGGACCTGTCACAATGTACATTTAGGGAGCTTCCAAACAGGATTCTCTTATTGGAAGCAACAGATACTAACATTAGGAAATATGTAAGTTTGACTGAGTCAATACTTAATCCAACCCAATGAAATTGTATCTAAACGTATAGGGAGTGTTGTGTACTTGTTGTATTCATTGTGATATGAATTTATTGGTCAATTTACTTAATAGCTACGTACGTAGCTGAGTCAACAATTTAGTTATTTCAAACATAAAGGTCTTCATCTGTGATATAGCAATTACATTGATGTTGAAAACTAGCTTAACCATCACATCCCTAGATTTATAATTAGCAAGGGTAGCTGATGCTTTATATATAGTATAAAACCTAGTGCCTAGTGAAGATGAAATATATATATACAGTTATCATCCTTATGCTGTATATCTATATATGCTTTACATTCTCTGTAGCCCTCACAGCTCAAACATGGAACAGTGTATTCTGTAATTGTAATTGAAGATACAATGTCCCCAGTAGTTGAAGTTGGAATTGTAGTCACTATGTCAGCAAATGGTTGGTTTATATATATATATATCACACAATTAGTGTAAATATTCATTTTTGTCTGGACGCAATGCATTATCAGTTTTCATTGCTGTACTACTCAGATTCATGTGGTTGTTGTGAAAATATTATAAATGTGATGTCATCAGTTAGTCCCTTAACATTTTGTGTTGGATCACCTGGAGCAACATCAGCCTGCAAATGCTCAGATGAAAAAACAGATGTAGTTAGTACTGTGTTTATGATCATATTTATCTACTACAGTATATATAAGTATAGCTAGGCTATTCTCCAAATTGGAATGCTATAATAATGTTTTTGCTCTCTATAATACCATAGAAGTTTCTTTGATATAATATATGTGTATACAATATGATTTTAGTGTAATGAGAGATATTTAATGGAAGATTATGAATGCACTTTGGACACTGATGGTGATAAGATTGCAGACTATAAAGTTAGCAAATCATTCATCATATATTATCATTGGAGTATAATTATATTTTCTATTTATGTATATTTCTGTATTTTACTGCTATATATATATATATATATATATGCCGTTCACAAAAGGGATGATCTTCTTTAGCAACGAGGCGGTGACGTTTTCCCAACGTCACAAGATTCACTAAATGTTTACGGAGCGACATACGAGAGGTGTTGGTGACGCACTAGAGAAACATCATAATACATCATCAGATTGTGCAATCGTAACCTTGAATTCTTCATTATTATCTTGATTATTTTGCTCGTTTAATTAGGCAAAACTTCACCAGACGTTTCCTATGCACATGTACCATGATATATGTTGGTTTCACAGTTATCTGACAAATTGAAAATTTTTATTAATATAACACGTGGTTTGAATATAAATTTTCCATAGGTTTTCTATAGTCCTATGTCATTTTATATGCAGACTTTGTCCTCCGTTTTCTAACAAACGGAGGCCTAAATAAGAAATCCCTTAATTTAAAACGAGTTTTATACCCTATACTTTATGATGATATGCCCATTTTGTTTCTAGATCCTTTCTTGGAGCCATATGAATTATTTAATTACATTATTTATTTATTTATTTATTTATTTAGATTACCTTAGTATATTGTAACTTGCACTGTATATATATATATATATACTTATAAAATGCATATACGTATAAAATATATATATGTATAGGATCCTTGTATTGGATGCTGCCGGAAGGAGATTATTGGAAATATTACATGGCCTGTAACAGCTATTGGTCAAAGTGCCTCTTTACAGTGTTCTGAGATCCACAGTTCTTTCTCAAGTTCCCTAGCAACTAGAAGATGTAATGTCCCAGGACTGTGGGAGTCAGTGGATATAAGCAGATGTACATTTAAGAATGGAACAGAGGAGAATGAAATTGTAGTAGTTGTGTCAGAGAGTGGTAGAACTGATGTAGAGAATTTTAAAGTTGAAGTTGAAACATCTCTAAAAGTACCTAATACATGCACTAGTTATATTGTTTATAATAATACTTATACAAGTAGATACATGTTATATAGTTGGAATGCATGCAATATACTATTAATAGAGTCACAAATAGGTCTCAATGACAAAAATGTAATATCAGCCCGCAATGTGACCTACCTTTATTTCAGATCCAGAATGTAACCAAGCAGAATTATACAATTAAAATTGTAACACCAGACAACACAAGTTTTGTTGCAATTGTCACATTTCTTACTAAAGATGCTACAGCAGCAGTATTTCAACCAGTTGAGGGCATCACTGTATACACCTCATCAAGTGAGCAATACTCCATGTTCTGATCTAAGGTGTACATACCTATGTATGGTATGTACGTATATGGACTCAGCTGCATACATATATATATAGCTGTATATCTGTTAGCTTGCATCACCATATATATGTGTATGTGTATGAAGTATTGACTAATACCAATAATTCTAACTTTGAAAAATCAGTGGAGTATGCGTACATAATCTACTTTAGCTTAGAGATCCTAGGAGTTTGAATTATTGATACACTATTTATAGATGATTGCTCATGCAATGAAAGTACACCAGTGACATTAGGAGGTAGACAGAGCTTATGTATTGGTACTGGTATATCATGTACCTGTTCAGGGCAAAGGGGATGTATGGTGAGTTGCATATAACAGGAGTTCAAGTAAGACTAATAACTTACACACTGAATATAACATATGTACAGTGTGTAACACCATTTGTGAGGAACCGCCATGGTAATTGTGAAATTGACAGTGATGGAGATGGCATACCAGACTCTGAAGTTAGTACATAGTCTCCTGTTATACATAGCAATGTATGTATGTACGTACGTATGTACATATATTTACATCTGTGTTATTTACTGTTGGATGAATATGTATGCTTTATGACTCACCTAAATATATATATATGCACGTGCACCTGTGTAGTCTGTATGTCTAATCTGCTGAATGCAGTTTCTTTAAAATGATCATTCCGTATTTGTTCGTTTAATGTAGGATGAATGTAAAAATAAGCCAGGAATCTGTGATAAACGTAAGTTTATATCCATACACTCTGGTCTAAAGAACATTTACTTTTATGTACATATTACAAAATATTATTTTGACAATTAAGCACTCTTGATTACTATAGCTGAAGAAGGTCAAATTACATGTCCACCAAATACTGATCAAGAATGGCAGTTAGAGTGGTCAGAAGTGTTAGCTGGTGAAGTAGCTCATCTGCGTTGTCCACAAAGGGAAGGCAGAACTGTTACTGGTATGCAATAACATACTATTGTACTGTACATATACAGTGCTTCAGCAATTAATGTACGTAATATATATAGTATGTATAAATATAAATGTAACCACTTATTATTACATACGTAGGTCTTGCTGAAAGGAGGTGCAATTCTGATGGGTCTTGGGGGGAAGTAGATGTTACTGCATGCACTTCTCAAGAATTCAACAATATAATATTAGAGGTACATGTACAACTGTACCAGTTTAGCAAGCAGAATCAATTAGTTGTGTATATGTATATTCTCAATAAATGCATATACATATACTGTACCTTTATCTCTCCATATGAAATAGGCCGAATCTCTGGTAAACACACTGAATGTATCTAATGCTACCAATGAGCCTTTGACTGAAACAGCTAAGGAGGTTGTTGATGATATTACAGCACAACTCAGTACTGTTACTGAACCAGTTGAGAATGAGACTATCCTTCCAAGTGAATTGAGAACTACTACTTTTGTACTGCAACAAATAGAGAAGTTAGCTTCAAGTATATTACACACAAACAATATACTTGTATTTGTATTAAAAATACATTTGCTTGACTTTTTCAATTGATAAGTATTACATATGGATGTTCTGTATATTATTCTGAATAGATTGGGTGAAAGCAACAACCTTTTTGATCCGGACAGCAATGCAACTAATGCAACTATTGAGGTAATTGTGGCTATTGCATGCCTTAATTTTATCCTTATTTCATGAACCTATGTACTTACATTTAATTAAAAAGTAAAATGTACGTATTATACATTTTCTACAGAATATTGCTGATATTGTGAGCAATATACTGGATGGAAATAACAAGGCAGCCTTTACAGCTACCAATGAAGTACCAGTTGCTAACCAGACAACTGAATCAGCAGCCATACTGAGGACAACTGAGGGGATAGCTAATGGTGTTGGTAGAGCCCTCACACCTTCAAAGCCAACCATTACTCTGACTAGACCTAATTTTGGTATGATATGAATGTTTGATATGACATTCTCTTATGTCCTTTACATTTAAAGCTACCACTTCTGTTATATACTATTTCAGGTTTTCAAGGTAGTAGGGTCAATTTGAGACGTCCAGGTGGTATATTATTTCCAGGTAGTCTTCTTAGATCTAACTTTAATAACCAAAAATTCATACCAAAGTTGAATATTCCCTCAAGTTTCATCAAAATGGCAGTAAAACAAGGTCTGTATTTGATTATCATTAGTCATTTATATAGTAATTTGTCTGCTCTAGTTTAAACTTTAGTATTACATACATACTATGTCTCTGTATGTTACGTAACTCTCAGAAGAGTCACTTCCAATGGATCAGCCCACAACTACATCCCCAACTGATGGCTCTACAGTGGCACCCACAACTGAAACACCGTCTGTTTCCTCAGAAGATGAAGACACTACTACTGTAGTCAACTTTGTAATGAACAATATGGAGGATTATTTACCAATAAAATTTGAGTAAGTACTTGTTGTTGAAATGAAAAATGTTCCTTAAAGCAGCACAACATTTATATGTATCAAATTGTTTTTTACTATATATAGAGATGGTGAAGTAGAGATAGAAGGTGATAATATAGTACCAGGTACTCCTGTAGTCTCCAGTCAGATTGGTGACATAGAATTCCCAAGTGTTCCTGAAAACTTTACGGATAAAGTCATCATTGAATTTAATGTTAAGGTATATATACCATAATTACATTTAATAATTACGTACATATGGTGTATATTTACCCGTATAGGATGAGGTACTGAATGGTCCAGTGCCTTCTGGTAAAAGGAGAGAGTACACTTGTGTGTTTTGGAATCCCGATGCTAACAAGGGAACTGGAGGATGGTCTAGAAGTGGAGTAGCAAGACTAAACTTCACTGAAACTGAGAATGGAACACAAGTTACATGTGAAACTGTTCATTTGACCAGTTTTGTAGTACTAGTTTCTCTGGTGGATACAGTAAGTATACGTATACTACATACGTATACATATATATATAATTGGTATGATAATTAATTTTCAATCACTTATGACAATTTTAAATGTTTACATATTATGCTCATGTAGACTTTAGGTGAACCATTAGCATTTGATGTTCTGACGTACATCGGATGTGGAATATCTATTTTGTTCTTGATAATCTCAATCATATTCTTCTTGTGTTTAAAGTGAGATTTCGTGTATATATACATATTATACAAATTGCACTATACACACTGCCTATTATCTGTTTAATATATTATATGTTCAACAGGCATCCAAGTTATCCATATACTTTATTGCATTTTCAGGAAAGAACTAATCACAAAGGTTCACAATTATGTACACTTGAACTTGTGTATTGCATTGACACTGGGTCTCATTGTGTTTCTGGCTGGTGTAGACACTGCTACATCTGTTCCAGTAAGAACACAAATGATCTCTATGATGCGGTGATAAATTAACTATTCTTTTTCTGCCTGTTTAGACTGCCTGTAAAGTAGTGACCACTCTGATGCACTACTTCTTCCTATCAGTGTTCACTTGGTCACTCTGTGAAGGAGTTCTCATCTACAACCTTCTTGTTAAAGTGTTTGGAGTTAATGAAAAGAAGTGGATTTACATTTACACTGCACTTGGATGGGGTAACATTTATAAAAATGTTTGAATGTACGTATATGTATGACAATCTTTTCTATTCCGACTCATTAATGTAAAGGTCTACCTATTCCAGCAGTAATTGTGTCAGTTGCCATTAGACACGAGGTCTATTTCAGGAGAGCATCCTTTGACACAAGTGATCCATTTTATGAACACATTCATGCGTGAGCTATGCAATACTTAATTTATATAAAGGTATTCCTCCCTTAACTGGATGTCTTATATATACACAGTTGTTGGCTTCCTCCTCATCTTGGAGTGATTTGGGCCTTCATTGGACCTATGATACTGATAGTAGTGGTAAGGCTAAAGTGAGACGTCTACAGTCCATAAATGGTACACCCATATGAAATTGTATAACTTTGTAGGTGAATGCAGTACTGCTGTTTCTAAGTATGGCTTCATTAGCTAAGAATCAATGTAGAAATAAAGCAAATTTCAAAAAAGGAGATAGTTCGAACATGAAGGCTATTGGAAAGTAAGTACATACATTTCATAATGAGATAATGTATACTACATCTACATATTAAAACATTTGTCTGTGAATTAGAAGATCACCTCATTACCAAACACACTTTCCTGCCCATAAAGCACTGTGGTTCATACAATTAAGTAAATAATAATCTTTGATAACCTTTACTATGTTCATTAGACAACTACTGAAGACTATCATCATTTTGCTGCCGTTGTTCTGTTTCACTTGGGTCATTGGATTGTTTGCTATAGCTCCAGGTCAAGCAGGACAAGTATTTGCTATACTCTTTATAGTTGCCAACTCACTACAGGTATATACGTATATAATCAGTTTCACTCCATGCAGCTGTCATTTCAGTGCATTTCATTTCTGTCAGCTTGCATGATAGTTATCTTATACAGTTACTATTTTTATGCATCAAAGGGTTTCCTTATCTTTGTGCTTCACGTATTGAGACATGAAAAGATTTGGGGAAAGATAAAGGCTTGGTGCAAATGTGACAAGGTAAACTAATCCTATATGTAACAGCTGGATATTTGTGCTATGTATATAGTTGAAAGCATATGTAACATATATATAGTGTAAATGTGTGTATATTATTTTAACATCCCTCCTTCCTTTAAGGGTATCCTCTCTCCAAGTTCAACAGGAAAAGGTATTCTTTATTTTAATAGTATAGTGTTTACGTATATCTATTTAGTCTTTTTATCATTACTAATCTTTACGATTCCATTTAGCTTCATTTGGTTCCCGTTCAACTGCTAAATCAAACTTGTATGCTACTACCTCAGTCAAATCCTCTGTTGGTGGCACTGAAGGAATGGGACTTGCTGTAAAGCAGGATGATGATGCGGAGAGCATCAAGGACGAAGATGTTCAGATGAACCCTATATCTAGCGGTCCGGAAGCTAAGAATGGAGAGCCAGATAATGTGGCCACAACATCATTTGGTATCACTAATGAAGAATCAGAAATGGAGAAGAAAAGTCTGGGGAAAGAGGAGTCCAAAGATAGTGATAAAACAGATAATAAGGGAAAATATGGTTCCACCAAAGATCCTCCATCCATCCCATCAGTGACTACCTTTGGTATAGGTGATCCTCAGCCATCTAGTACGGATCCTGAGAAGCAGATAGAAATATGAAAAAAGAAAAAAAAGTGTTTGTTTTGAGTTAACAATTCAATTTTTGCCAACTTTTCAATAGGAATTAGTAGCAGAAAAAGGCATGATTTGTGAAAACACAAACTATAGGACCAAGAGTAATAAGGTTGAAATATTAATGAAGGAATTCAAATTATTTCTGGATATACGTAGTGTACATATGAAAAAAGGGGAGTTAATTGCAATGAGCCGTCCAAAGGCTAGGATGATAAGCAAAAATATTCACTGGAAGATATTACGCCAAACCAGCCAAATGACCGAAGTCTAATCTAGGCTGGGGGACTGAAGTCCTATTAAAAATGGCAACCAGTGATTGCCTCCCAGTCATCCAAGATGGAAAAAATTTCATCAAAGAACCACAGACATACTTATGCTATAGTGGTGGATTCAAGGGGTGCTCTGGGGGCAATATAGCAGTCCTCTCGAGCTCTCAATTTTAGTTTGTAGTAGCCATGGTAATTGCAAAATAATAACCAAACCGTCTCGCATCTCTTGTATTATAATTTCTAGCTGACTCTGTACATAATATGTGCGTATATATAATTGTTTAACCTCATCACATGGAATAGTTTACCAGTTCCTATCATTATATAATTTCCAGGGCCCTTTTCAAATGGATTGCTTAAATCAAAACTGCACTTTGACATTCTTTCAAGGAATGACACTTCATTTAGATAATATATACAATACACTCTAGTGGAGCTGTCTATGTCAGGTGGGGGAGGACTACGTATATATATATACATGTCCAAATGGAGCTGATGTTGTATATTCAGGAAGAGCAGCAGGTGGTAGCTATAGGCATAGTAAAACAGGTGGGACCACTGACCTTTCTAATAGTCCTCAGTACTTATCTCAGGATACTGATAACACTTGGGTGGCACAACTGTATGGAGTAGAGTATGAGGTGGGAGATAGCACTTCACCATATGCATACAATAGTCTAAATCAAGCAGACATGCCTTGTGTGGTCTGTAATGCCAATGGTAGATCACAGCTGTTAATGGTCCCAGCTCGTTATACCTGTCCCTCTGGCTGGAGTAGAGAGTACTATGGATACATGATGACTGAGGCTGAACACAGTGGTCGTGGTGGCCAAAGACAATTGCAACAATTTGTGTAGACACCTCAGCTGAAGCAGTTCCTGGAAGTGGAGCAAATATCAATCCTTCTACGGGTGTTATGATGAGGGCCAGCTGTAATGGAGTTCCATGTCCTCCTTATCAGTCAAACAAACTGCTGACATGTGCAGTGTGCACGAAGTAATAGAGCAGTTTAAGAAATGAATGATAACAATGAATTACTGCGTATGCATATGTACAAATATCCATCACTTTCTAAATTACAGTACAGTAACTGTTAATCCACCATTTTACTCTCAAAAATTATAGTAAAATATAAGAAATATAAACACTTATATGCTATTACAGCTTATATTCACAAACTGTGGATTTAGCCAATATATAGTACCATAAAATAAGCATATTTTCCCTTAAAAATTGTACATACAGTGTACATGCACAAAGTAACAGTTTAGATTTACAGAAGCTTGTCAAAATGGAATATATTTTATATACGTATTACAATGTAATATTTTGTACTCATAAATACCTGATACCTGGTAACACAAAATCTATTTCTACTGCTGGTAAACTTTGTATTTAGAAAATGAGGTCATTACATTATGTATTTGAGCTGACAGATCAAAAGCAGACCACATAACCTACGTATGTATGTATGTACGTATATAGCAAATAAATACATACATGTCTGAGTTACTATACATGTACGTATGTGTTCATTGTTGACACAATTAACAATGGAGTAGTATATATTTCAACTATTGAATGCTTACATCATAAATAATAAAAGCTCTAGAACACAACTATGACTGGTTATTAGTGCTTGAAACATTGTTTACTACTGGTAATGGTTTACTGAGCTTCACAACAATCACAGGTGATATCAGTACTGGCTGACCTGGGATCACGACCTCCCCAGTTGCTGCCATCACACCTGCGTAAGGATGCAAGGGAACCAGAATAACTGTACGGGCACTACATGCAGTTAAGTGTTAAGGCGTAAAAATTACAAGGCATATGCTAAAGGCTACATATATTGCAGTTGTTATTACAATAGGTCAGGCTGGAAAAATGGACGTCCATATTAAACTGTTAGAGTGTGCACAAGTTCAGAGATGTGCTTACTAGGTGGAGTGTTAACTTTCTCAGTGTTGGATTGTTCCGAATTACAATTTTCTGATTCTCTTTCTACAGCTTGTTCTGTAGGTATGCCACCACTGGAGGTGGGCACATCAGTGGGCGTGGTCACGTCAGTGGGTGTGACTGAAGAACTCTTGGAAGTGGGAAATATTTCGCTTTGCAGCTTAGGAAGAAATTTTTCAATACGTTGCCATGACAACTGCCATAATTGAAAGCCATGGTCCTCTTTAAGAGATGATTGGTCTCCTTTACTTTCCAAGGAAATTATCTCTGTAATGTTACCGAAAAGCCCAGCTGTGGACATTACTAGCAGCATGTACTTCAGAGATTCTGGTATAGCTTCTGTCTGTTAGAAAAAAGGGATCACTTTGACACGGAGCTCATTCCTTTACACTGCATCCTACGTAAGCTTACTAAGTTATACTATGGAAAGCACATTCAACTGAATGACCATTTTCCTATCACATCAGATAGGGCTTTACTCCTATACATTCACAAGTTAATGGTCAATTAAATATAATTAACCTAAGATAAAATCTCAGTTCACAACTACAGAACCTAAAGTGCTCACCAAACTTTCTGAATTTTCAATAAGTAATACTTCTCCATGACATCCAAAATACCAAGCCACAACTCTTGGAAGTTTTTCAACTTTAACAGAGGAGACAAATGTTGCAGAAAGACCTAATATATCCAAAAACAAGTCCTTCAAAGGAAATATAATAACAACATGGAGGTCATATACATACATAAACTCATCTACATACGTATAGTTGCTCAAGCCATTCCCAATGGTCCTTCAATGAAGTCTTTAAGTTTCATTATCTCTCAATGTACAGATTGCTAAACTTTTGGCTTATTAACTACACCTTTAGCTCTGTTCTGGTACTCGTTTAACCCCTTCCTTTAGCTGGCTTACAATACTCAAAGAACCTTCACTGTCAGATTGTACACTTTTACTTGACATCTAGTCAGTTCACCCATATACAGTCAGTGCTCAGCATGTATCTAAACTCCTTTCTGTTTCATGCTACATAAGACTGGTTCCATTGCAATTGTCAGATTAATGTTTTGTGTCAAGTGTGTGACTATATATAGCTCTTAACCTAATAAGAGTGATAATTGATACTATTATATTGTACGTAGCTACTTATGTGTATAATTTCAGAGCATGGCATTGCCTTGTATTAAATGATCCATTTTCTTTCAGTTAAATATGCTGCATGTCCATGAAGATTTCAAAGAGATGTTCTTGGCTTCAAGAAGAAATATTTAAACATCTTATAGGACTGTCTGGTGGCTTTGAAGACTTTAAGAATACAACTGAAGATTGCAAATCCATTAAGTTTGTCTACCAACATAGCAAGCAAAAGGAGATCCAATTTATAGATTTTCTAATAGCTATACTACTTCCTAGTACACACTCTCAGATTAATTGTGCAAGAGGTGACCAGATATCATTACTGATTTGACTCATTATATACCAGATACTGCAGCACCCAGCTGAACCATCAATAACTTACTACTATTACTATATTACACCTTGCAGGGCATCTGTTTCGTAAATCTGATTAACAGTAATTGCATCCTGCTAGTCACTTGTCTAATGAAATCAGACCCTATTCTTATGCAATTATTGCTCCAGTAAGAGGCCTGATTTCAATAGGCTACCTAGTCACTACTTAAAGACAGTTTTTAGGTCTATATGGGGAAGTAGAGAATTTCAACACTAGCACTCCTCCATCTCCGTAGAGATTGATATTCTCGAAATCATAGAAGAAATTGGTTGTTCTCATCCTCTCCTGTTATAAATGTACATAGTCAATATCCCTACTGATCCCTATTTGTGTACATACATACCAAGTGTATATATACAGCTGCATATATTCAATCTGAAATCTTACTAAATTAAATGTTTAACAATGTCAGCGTGGAGTATACAGTATAAATAAAATATTATACAAATTTTGAAATTTTAATATGTATACTTCATTCTAATTGAATAAAGTGTATAGATATATGTACATGTATGTACATATATATGATAAATAGTTATCATAACTATAAAGTCCTGAATGGCTAGAAAAGCTCATGCTGAATTCAATTACTCGTAACATGTGTCCTCTAATGAATGTTATCAAGAATGCAGCTAGCGCTTCTGGTTCCTTTACTATGTGCTTAGTAAAGCCAATTGGAGATCAATCAGGGGGAATATATATTTATGCCACTGCACTTGGGTATGTATTGGCTTAATTACTTTTGAAATTCATTTCTGAATTAATCTAAATGATCCTCTTTTTACGCTAGAACTATAACTCTGATTGATAAAATTGTCACCAGCTTTGAAATGGTTACTAAGAGTTTTTTCTTTAATACTATTACAATTGCCTTTAATATCATCATTGAACCCGCAAATTGTGGAACAAATATTGCTGTAAGTTGTTATATGCAGTAGTTAATTACAGTGTTTTACATACGTACATATATGTACTACATTACTGGAAATATATACGACAAGCACAATGATTTCAAAATATAACCTATAACCTTGATAATGTCGACAAGACAAGATCACCTTTAACCTCTCCATCCCCCTTCCTTTGTGATTGTAACACATGCTCTCTAATGAAGCATTTAAAGCTTCTGAGAATTTAAAATCATGAGTACCGGTCTTTCTGATTCGAAACATTCTTATAAACATTAAAAATGTAGAAAGAAGTATGCGGAGGGCAGGTACTGCTTGTAGGAGACAGCTTCAAGATTGAAACACTATATATAAATTAATGTATAGTGGAACCATATATTGTCAAAGGTTCATGATGGTATCAATGATATAAAGTCAAAGTTTAAGATCAACTTAAGATCTTAAAATTCCCCTCTTCAATATTTAAGGTTAAGGCTCAATAGCATGATATGGCCCAAATCACGAAAATTTCTCACACGATAGAAACATTTATATCAATATGTAGTATATAAGTACAATAGGATGTTCGGTGTGTGGCTGAGTATTATAATTATAATAGCCTCTGTGGACCGAAATATTTTTAACAACGAAATAATAACACGTTGTACGATCTACGTATATATAACATACGGCCACACAAACAGTAGAAATGGCTCTACTGCGATACCTGCAGCGCAAGGACGAACACAGAGATCCCTTTCGTAAGCCTCCATTTTCTCAACGTATTTTCGTAGTTGCCCCCAAACAAAATGTTTCCCACGAAAATTTCCCGAATTGCGGTAGTAAAAATACGTGCACAAGGTTTTAGCTACACAATCCCAACAAGTTCTGGCGGTCGCAGATTGTCCTTAGGGAAAGTAATGTCGTGCGCAACGCTAGTTCTGTTATTCCTGGCCGCGTTTAATCTCCTTCACGTTACACGTAAGTTGGTAGTACTGTATTATGTATGCATTGCTAGACCAGTACGTGTATTCTCGCAGCTGTTGTATCTACTACTTATTTGTTAAACCATAGACAGTCTAGACTACGAGATAATTTATGACTACACACACCGGCCATTTTAAGAAGAGGTTTATATGTTTTTGTTGAATTACCTTAACCTTAGCTAATTAACAATTTGGAATAGATAATGTTATAGTACTTCCATGAATACCTTGGGCTTCTTGTGGTAGCAACATAGTAAGCGATATCTGCGCCTGAGCATTTGTCCTATGCCTGTAACGGTCGAAAAGAGTGATTAAAGGTGTAGGGTGAAGTGGAACGACAGGAGGGTAACTGGAACAAAGCTTTCCTTTACCTTCTAACAGCAAGACGAGCGCTGTTATGCAGCCTATTTAAAGGCAAGCAAGTGTTCATTCTGAGGTATGCTACCTAGGCCCCTGTGTTCAGCTAGGTCTAGTTAAAAAAGTTCTGTTCATAATAAACCCGCTTTACCTTATTCTGAAAGGTCATTGGTTCTTGAGGTAAGCAGATACACTATGTTTACATATTACAGATCAACCACTAACAATTGTAAGGCTTGGTAGCCGGGAATCCTTTACATTATCGACTATGACCTTTTCTTTTAGCAATATTAAATAGTGGCTTAACTTAATTACTGAAATGTGCAAAGCAGAGTGCATCTGATGGCTGTGGTCTAGTTTAAAAAGGAGTATATGTGTTAGGGGGACTGCAGCTTCATCTACCCCGGTTCCTATACCAATATTAATGTTGCCAGATGTAGAGATATGTTGCAACATGCTTATATGATTCATGCACAGCTAATGCTTCACTGTGTAACATCATTTCTTGTTTCTGTACTTTTGTGCCATCCCTACATCTTCACTATTTTTGTAGAAAATGTTTAATATTTCTATACAATATAGTAACAATATAGAGGGGCTACCTATATATAGTTCAATATGTTTGTTTGCTAATTAAAAATTAACGATTTGACTTTTTTCAAGGTGGAAGGGGGAGGGGCAAACTGTCTCAAGGTGGAAGGGGGAGGGGCAAACTGTCTTCAAGGTGGAAGGGGGAGGGCAAACTGTCTTCAAGGTGGAAGGGGGAGGGGCAAACTGTCTTCAAGGTGGAAGGGGGAGGGGCAAAATATTATTAAGGGGAAGCCCCCTAAAAGCAAAATGGGGTTACATAATTGTGTTTTGGCTAAGAGGTGTGGACCCCTTGTATACACTCTGTACTAATATGGATGTCATTAGTAGACTGCATATCAAACCATACTTAACATATAGCAGCAACCTATTTGCCATGGATCCTGCCCTCATGAAATGTTAGGAGTATCACGGCTTTGCCTTAAGTTGAGTACTCTTGAGTGTCTTCATGCCTTGATCATGTGAGGTGGCATTCTTGTTAATACACTAGCTTGATCGGTGGCATTAAGCCAGACTTCCTAAGTCAGATGGTACCATACATCTGATAATCACACCTCCTGCATTCTAATTAGATGGCTTGCATCATCTAAAAATACAATTGGATCATTCTACACTTTGTAGAATGTGATTTTGTACATTTTGACCAGTTTTTATATGAAACTTTTATGCGTGAACGTGTGATTTAATATTTATGTTTCACAAGGCTTCTAAAATAGAAGTCTTACAGAAAAATCAATCAATCATGAGGTTCGTAACAACAAAATGGAACATTTCGACCTGTAGGCCTTCATCAGCTAAATGGTGAAGAGTTTACTAAAGGGACCACTTTAAATAGAAACGTTTTGACATGTGTTATTGATGTTGTTGTGGAAAGGAACAGTGATTATTAATGTCCTACTGGTCCATACTTTCTGTTCATTGAATTTTATTGCTGATTGCTCAACTGAAGACTAATATGAACGCAATTGGAAATATATTCTCCCTAACACTTCATTGGAAGCTCAGAACAAAGTACAGTATATATTATGTATAAAGTTTGTCTGATTCAGCATTCCTAGCTTGTCCTCATCAATATGTAACTTTCATAGATTATCTGGTATGTACGTGTATATAGGATGCATTCGGTATTGTAGATGTAAAACATTCTCTCTGAATTAGCCTGCATGACTGGTTAAGTTCAGAAAGCATTACTGTATACACAACACTTTATTTAGGAGTGCTGCATAAGTTTATTGAACCTATATGTAAACAGCTTCTGAATGATGTTTGGAACCATATGGTAGGGTAGAGTTTAATCTAGTGGGAGGAACTTCTCCACCAAACTCAACAGCTTCCTCCCCTTGATTGTCAATTCGTAGAGATATCTCTGGCCTATCAGTAGACGTATGTGTACATATTATGAGTTAGGTAGTACATATCGAGACACAGGAAGAAGTTCCTAACTCCTCTCTCTTTTTCACTTCCTCTCCTGGGTCTTATTTATTGGATAAGTAATTTTTAACTGTAACTAATTATACTAACTTAATTTTATCCAAAAATACGATAGTTATCACTCAGATTGCATTACAATCAATTGCAAAGTGCCTGAAATCAAAATTCCTGGGGACCATACCCCAGAATCATGGGAGACATGTCTACAGGTACTATAGATCTCCCTTCCTCCAAATCTTCTTCCTAGATAGCACCCTGTCAAACTAAGAGGTAAACAGTTGCATTCAAGGTCACATGACCAGCTCCCTGAGGCTACTGGTTGTCTGTGTCTGAAGGTCACATGACCAGCTCCCTGAGGCTACTGGTTGTCTGTGTCTGAGGAAAGGAGGCGTGTTCTGTCACTTGAGCTACTCTGCTAATGTTCATCTGTAGAATTATAATATGTTGTATTCCTCTGATGTTGGCCCCGTCCATCCAGGTCCTTTGGAACTGAAGTGATAATGTTGGGAATCCAGATCCTTTGGAGCTCCATTCTGTTGCACATAAGGCCCAGTGGAGAAGAAGAAAAATAGAAGGAGAAAACTCTTGTATCCTCATCCAAAGCTCTTACTAGGTTTACTGTAGTATGTGTCATTGGAGCAGTGTCTACCTGCCATGTGTATAACGTATATGAATAATGGAAGTGATAATTGAACCACAACTGTTTCATTATGGAGTGCAGACAATGTTGGGAATTTAGCCTACTCTACCACTGAGCCAATAACACGACTATACCATCAATACCTTATTCCTATATTATCTACGTATATATGTACATACAATATTCTCTTACCTTATAATATTCTTCTGGCAGTATTTTATATGCTGTACCACCCTCCCCAACCTCACCCTCCCCAACCTCACCTTCCCAACCTCACCTTCCCAACCTCACCTTCCCCAACCTCACCCACACCTTCTCTTACTCTAGCTACAACACAGCCATCACCATCTGAAACCATCTTACCAACATCTTCTCCCATTTCAGTATCAAAAGAAGACATGTGTAATTCCTTAGACAACATTTCTGACAAACTTGCCAACTCTGAACTCGGTGGAAGATGTAGCCAAAGTGACGATTGTACTATACTGGAATGTAATATGACTTATACAGGCATTCCTATATCCATGACAATGATCTTGTTGCCATGTGAGGAGCCTTATGGGATAGCTATCTTTGTTCATGGTAGTACACTTGGTGGTACAATAATTGATGGTGTCTTTAAGAATGACACAACTTTGAGCCTAACAGTTGTTGGACAGCGAGTTATAGCTGACATTTCCATCTCACCAGGAAGTGGTTTCATAGATATGGAGGTTAGTGGAAACTAGTATATATGATGGACTTTATATGGACCCGAACTCTGGTAGTGCTGACTATAGTTTGAAACATCTATATAAACTAAATACTTAGGTGACCTTATATATGTACGTGTATATATAAGAAGACTTTAAGTTGGTTCCATTCTGTTTTTGATGGTTTTATATGTTTATTTATCAGGACTGTGTAAACATTTATAAATTGTAAATCATTTGTGAAGCTAATATTAACACCAATAGTTGCAATATCATGATATTATATCCAAGAATTCAATTTTGTAGTGAATCTGTTTTTATATTTTTAACTGGGCAGTCAACATTGCAGTAACTACTTACTTTTCATTATATATTGTACTTCAGGTTACAGTGACAGTACCATTATTAGGAGCGGAACTTACTGTTTTGCCATCTTCAAGAATTTTTATGTTTTGTGAAATTAAGCCCATCACTTCCTCAGCTACACCCTCCACTTTCTCAGGTACACCCTCCACATCCTCAGGTAAGCCCTCCACATCCTCAGCTACACCCTCACCTCCTCAGCTACACCCTCACCTCCTCAGCTACACCCTCCACATCCTCAGGTAAGCCCATCACATCCTCAGCTACACCCTCCACGTACAGATTGGAATTTTGGTAAGCACTAGGTGTGAATCGATATGTTTACACATTAGACAACTGAGCTTAAACAGACGGCAGTTACGAATATAGAAACAAGCAATTATTGACAACAAATTATGGCTGCAGCTAAAGCATATACTCGTGTTTTGGGAGGAAGAAGGACTTACCTCGATCATAAAATCTTCTCAGTTGGCTAGAACGTCAATATTATTATTATATTGTTCATATTCAACTGATTCAGAAATTATATAGCAAGAGTAAAATATACAAATTATAACAGTTAGAAATTCTGGAAGTACGTGTATCGGACAGTATTCGCTTGTATTCAGTATACTTTGACATTGTTATTGATAGGACACACTATCCGTGATAAAATTAACCTCCACTTGAGTTGTTATAATTTATAATGATGGGTATATTTTATTTTTGCCTCATTTGTGCCTTGAAACTTCCTCAAAGAATGTCACAGCTTATTACCTCTAAATCTGCCTTAGAATAGTTCCTCAAAACTGCCTCCAAACGTTCCTTTGAGGTAAAATTCTTTCTATACAACTTCAGGAACTTTTAAAAAACTTCCTAGGCATTTTTGAGGAACTACCTCAAAGTAGAGGTTTTTATGTAAAGATATTTTCTAGATGTACCGTATACATACACGTACATATATGTGCCTATATAAACATGTATGGAAAACTTCTATATGACTATCTTCATTTTGTATACCAGCATTTTTATATCTCCAATTTGTTTATAAAATTAAGTTTGAAATACGTATGCATGATGTATGGAGCTGGTTTAGGCACTTGTATACCTACCTACGTATATACGTAACTTCTATAAAATAAAAAGAGTATTAATTAGCTTGATACCAAACATTTATACATTCTGCTCAATATTTTAAATTTATAATTGATATTACAAGCTTTTTGCATTCTTCCTCTATACATTGTAGCAACATCAGCAATGCCATCTCCAACACCACATCCACCGCTAGTCAAAGGTGTCACTGTTACAAGAGGTGTATCAGGTGGATCTCCATCTTTGACAGTTTCGTGGACTCCAGTATCTGGATCTGGAATAACCTACACTGTGTGGTATTCAACAAGTAGTGGTACTACAGCAGACCCACCATCTGGAGCATTGACAGTGTCAGGAAACACTGGTACATCAACTACACTGAGTGGACTTACACAAGGTACAATGTACTACATTTGGGTAGCAGCTGTTTCATCCGATGGACAAGGACCTTACAGTACAAGAGTGTCAGAGACTACATTTGCAGGTAAATATGTAATAAGTTCAGGTAAAATTATTTATTGATAAGTGTTGCGTTTCAGAAATTGATTTGCATGTAAAGTGTGTAGATATACTGTATATATCTACAGAGAAGTATACAGACATTCTTCTACATATATGTTTCATTTACTGTGCAGCTTGCCCCGAAACTCTCATCTTCACTTCCACCCCGGTTGGTGAGACTCGCACTGTGAGGTGCTCCACACTCAGTGACCTTCTCTACAGTGGTATCATAGCACAAAGGTGTGGAGGTGACGGAGAGTGGGAGTCACTGGATCTGTCACAATGTACATTCAAGGAGCTTCCAAACAAGATTTTCTTATTGGAAGCAACAAAAAATAAGATTAGGAAATATGTAAGTTTGACTAAGTCAATATTTAATGAAATTGTATCTATAGAAGGAGTGTTGTGTACTTGTTGTATTCATTGTGATATGAATTTATTGGTCAATTTACTTAATAGCTACATAGCTGAGTCAACAATTTAGTTGTTTCAAACATAAAGGTCTTCATCTGTGATATAGCAATTACATTGATGTTGAAAACTAGCTTAACCATCACATCCCTTGATTTATAATTAGCAAGGGTAGCTGATGCTTTATAGTATAAACCTATATAGTGCTATATTGGAGCTATCAAGAAATGACTCGATACTTGCATGGTCCCTTAAGAGTGTACCAGAGTCTGTATAGTATATATATGTATATAAATGATCAGAGACAGCAGAGAAGACATACACAAAGTATATGCTCATGTATATTACGTATACTTATTACACACAGTACACTATATAGTTATCATCCTTATGCTGTAAGTATCTATGCTTTACACTCTCTGTAGCCCTCACAGCTCAAGAATGGAACAGTGTATTCTGTAATAGTAATTGAAGATACAATGTCCCCAGTAGCTGAAGTTGGAATTATAGTCGCTATGTCAGCAAATGGTTGGTTTATATATATATAGATATCACACAATTAGTGTAAATATTCATTTTTATCTGGACGCAATGTATTATCAGTTTTCATTGCTCCTGCTGTACTACTTAGATTCATGTGGTTGTTGTGAAAATATTTTAAATGTGACGTCACCAGTTAGTCCCTTAACATTTTGTGTTGGATCACCTGGAGCAACATCAGCCTGCAAATGCTCAGATGAAAAAACAGATGTAGTTAGTACTGTGTTTATGATCATATTTATCTACTACGCTAGCTAGGCTATTCTCCATATTGGAATGCTATAGTTACTCTCTATAATACCATAGAAGTTTCTTTGATATAATATATGTCTATATGTGATTTTAGTGTAATGAGAGATATTTAATGGAAGATTATGAATGCACTTTGGACACCGATGATGATAAGATTGCAGACTATAAAGTTAGCATCATTGGAGTATAATTATATTTTTCTATTTATGTATATTTCTGTATTTTACTGCTATATATATATATACTTATTAAAATGCATATACGTTTAGGATCCTTGTATTGGATGCTGCCGGAAGGAGACTATTGGAAATATTACATGGCCTGTAACAGCTATTGGTCAAAGTGCCTCTTTACAGTGTTCTGAGATCCACAGTTCTTTCTCAAGTTCCCTAGCTACTAGAAGATGTAATGTCCCAGGACTGTGGGAATCAGTGGATATAAGCAGATGTACATTTAAGAATGGAACTGAGGAGAATGAAATTGTAGTAGTTGTGTCAGAGAGTGGTAGTAGTGATGTAAAGAGTTTTGAAGTTGAAGTTGAAACATCTCTAAAAGTACCTAATACATGCACTAGTTATATTGTTTATAATAATACTGATACAAGTAGTACATGTTATATAGTTGGAATGCATGCAATATACTATTAATAGAGTCACAAATAGGTCCCAATGACAAAAATGTAATATCAGCCCGCAATGTGACCTACCTTTATTTCAAATCCAGAATGTAACCAAGCAGAATTATACAATTAAAATTGTAACACCAGACAACACAAGTTTTGTTGCAATTGTCACATTTCTCACTCAAAATGTGACAGCAGCAGTATTTCAACCAGTTGAGGGTGCCACTGTATACACATCATCAAGTGAGCAATACTCCATATTCTGATCTAAGGTGTACGTATATATATGGACTCAGCTACATACATATATAGCAGTATATCTGTTAGCTTGCATCACTATATATATGTGTATGTGTATGAAGTATTGACTAATAATTCTAACTTTGAAAAATCAGTGGAGTATGCGTACATAATCTACTTTAGCTTAGAGATCCTAGGATTTTAGATTATTGATACACTATTTATAGATGATTGCTCATGCAATGAAAGTACACCAGTGACGTTAGGAGGTAGACAGAGCTTATGTATTGGTACTGGTATATCATGTACCTGTTCAGGGCAAAGGGGATGTATGGTGAGTTGCATATAACAGGAGTTCAAGTAAGACTAATAACTTACACATTGAATATAACATATGTACAGTGTGTAACACCATTTGTGAGGAACCGCCATGGTAATTGTGAAATTGACAGTGATGGAGATGGCATACCAGACTCTGAAGTTAGTACATAGTCTCCTATTATACATAGCAATGTATGTATGTACGTACGTATGTACATATATTTACATCTGTGTTATTTACTGTTGGATGAATATGTATGCTTTATGACTGACCTAAATATATATATATGCACGTGCACCTGTGTAGTCTGTATGTCTAATCTGCTGAATGCAGTTTCTTTAAAATGATCATTCCGTATTTATTGGTTTCATGTAGGATGAATGTAAAAATAAGCCAGGAATCTGTGATAAACGTAAGTTTATATCCATACACTCTGGTCTGAAGAACATTTACTTTTATGTACATATTACAAAATACAGCTTTGACAATTAAGCACTCTTGATAACTATAGCTGAAGAAGGTCAAATTACATGTCCACCAAATACTGATCAAGAATGGCAGTTAGAGTGGTCAGAAGTGTTAGCTGGTGAAGTAGCTCATCTGCGTTGTCCACAAAGGGAAGGCAGAACTGTTACTGGTATGCAATAACATACTATTGTACTGTACATAATACAGTGCTTCAGCAATTAATGTACATAATATAGTATGTATAAATATAAATGTAACCACTTATTATTACATACGTAGGTCTTGCTGAAAGGAGGTGCAATTCTGATGGGACTTGGGGTGAAGTAGACGTTACTGCATGCACTTCTCAAGAATTCAACAATATAATATTAGAGGTACATGTACAACTGTACCAGTTTAGCAAGCAGAATCAATTAGTTGTGTATATGTATATTCTCATAAATGCATATACATATACTGTACCTTTATCTCTCCATATGAAATAGGCCGAATCTCTGGTAAACACACTGAATGTATCTAACACTACCAATGAGCCTTTGACTGAAACAGCTAAGGAGGTTGTTGATGATATTACAGCACAACTCAGTACTGTTACTGAACCAGTTGAGAATGAGACTATCCTACCAAGTGAATTGAGAACTACTACTTTTGTACTACAACAAATAGAGAAGTTAGCTTCAAGTACATTACAAAACACTATATCTGTGTAGATACATTTATGCTTGAATGCTCAAGTATACGTATGTATATTGATAATACTTGTATTTGTATTAAAAATACATTTGCTTGACTTTTTCAATTGATAAGTATTGTGTATGTACATATGGATGTTCTGTATATTATTCTGAATAGATTGGGTGAAAGCAACAACCTTTTTGATCCGGACAGCAATGCAACTAGTGAAACTATTGAGGTAATTGTGGCTATATATTGCATGCCTTAATTACGTGATATATCCTTATTTCATGAACATATGTACTTACATTTAATTAAAAAGTTAAATGTACGTATTATACATTTTCTACAGAATATTGCTGATATTGTGAGCAATGTACTGGATGAAAATAACAAGGCAGCCTTTACAGCTACCAATGAAGTACCAGTTGCAAATCAGACAACTGAATCAGCAGCCATACTGAGGACAACTGAAGGGATAGCTAATGGAGTTGGTAGAGCTCTTACACCTTCAAAGCCAACCATTACACTCACTAGACCCAATTTTGGTATGATATGAATGTTTGATATGACATTCTCCTATGTCCTTTGCATTTAAAGCTACCACTTCTGTTATATACTATTTCAGGTTTTCAAGGTAGTAGGGTTAATTTGAGACGTCCAGGTGGTATATTATTTCCAGGTAGTCTTCTTAGATCTAACTTTAATAACCAAAAATTCATACCAAAGTTGAATATTCCCTCAAGTTTCATCAAAATGGCAATAAAACAAGGTCTGTCTTTGGTTATCATTAGTCATTTATGTTGTAATTTGTCTGCTCTAGTTTAAACTTTAGTATTACATACATACTACGTCTTTGTATGTTATGTAATTCTCAGAAGAGTCCCTTCCAATGGATCAACCTACAACTACATCCCCAACTGATGGCTCTACAGTGGCACCCACAACTGAAACACCGTCTGTTTCCTCAGAAGATGTAGACACTACTACTGTAGTCAACTTTGTAATGAACAATATGGAGGATTATTTACCAATAAAATTTCAGTAAGTACTTGTTGTTGAAATGAAAAATGTTCCTTAAAACAGCACAACATTTATATGTATCAAATTGTTATTTACTATAGAGATGGTAAAGAAGAAATAGAAGGTGATAATATAGTACCAGGTACTCCTGTAGTCTCCAGTCAGATTGGTGACATAGAATTCCCAAGTGTACCTGAAAACTTTACGGATAAAGTCATCATTGAATTTAATGTTAAGGTATATACGTATACCATAGAGTACCATAATTACATATAATAATTATGTACATATGGTGTACATATATTTACCCATATAGGATGAGGTACTGAATGGTCCAGTGCCTTCTGGTAAAAGGAGAGAGTACACTTGTGTGTTTTGGAATCCCGATGCTAACAAGGGAACTGGAGGATGGTCTAGAAGTGGAGTAGCAAGACTAAACTTCACTGAAACTGAGAATGGAACACAAGTTACATGTGAAACTGTTCATTTGACCAGTTTTGTAGTACTAGTTTCTCTGGTGGATACAGTAAGTATACGTATACTATATACGTGTACATATATTATATAATTGGTATGATAATTAATTTTCAATCATTTATGACAATTTTAAATGTTTACATATTATATTCATGTAGACTTTAGGTGAACCATTAGCATTTGATATTCTGACGTACATTGGATGTGGAATATCTATTTTGTTCTTGATAATCTCAATCATATTCTTCTTGTGTTTAAAGTGAGATTTCGTGTATATATACATATTATACAAATTGCACTGTACACACTGCCTACTATCTGTTTAATATATTATATGTTCAACAGGCGTCCAAGTTATCCATATACTTTATCGTATTTTCAGGAAAGAACTAATCACAAAGGTTCACAATTATGTACACTTAAACTTGTGTATTGCATTGACACTGGGTCTCGTTGTGTTTCTGGCTGGTGTAGACACAGCTACATCTGTTCCAGTAAGAACACAAATGATCTCTATGATGCGGTGATAAATTAACTATTCTTTTTCTGCCTGTTTAGACTGCCTGTAAAGTAGTGACAGCTCTGATGCACTACTTCTTCCTATCAGTGTTCACTTGGTCACTCTGTGAAGGAGTTCTCATCTACAACCTTCTTGTTAAAGTGTTTGGAGTTAATAAAAAGAAGTGGATCTACATTTACACTGCACTTGGATGGGGTAACATTTATAAAAATGTTTGAATGTACGTATATGTATAACAATCTTTTCTATTCCGACTCAAGGTCTGCCTATTCCAGCAGTAGTTGTGTCAGTTGCCATTAGACACGAGGTCTATTTCAGGAGAGCCTCCTTTGACACAAGTGATCCATTTTATGAACACATTCATGCGTGAGCTATGCAATCCTACAATATCCTTAATTTATATAAAGGTATTCCTCCCTTAACTGGATGTCTTATATATACACAGTTGTTGGCTTCCTCCTCATCTTGGAGTGATTTGGGCCTTCATTGGACCTATGATACTGATAGTAGTGGTAAGGCTACAGTGAGACGTCTACAGTCCATAAATGGTACACCCATATGCAATTGTATCACTTTGTAGGTGAATGCAGTACTGCTGTTTCTAAGTATGGCTTCATTAGCTAAGAATCAATGTAGAAAGAAAGCAGATTTCAAAAAAGGAGATAGTTCGAACATGAAGGCTATTGGAAAGTAAGTACATACATTTCATAATGAGATAATGTATACTACATCTACATATTAAAACATTAGTCTGTGAATTAGAAGATCACCTCATTACCAAACACACTTTCCTGCCCATAAAGCACTGTGGTTCATACAATTAAGTAAATAATAATCTTTGGTAACCTATACTATATTCATTAGACAACTACTGAAGACTATCATCATTTTGCTGCCGTTGTTCTGTTTCACTCGGGTCATTGGATTGTTTGCTGTAGCTCCAGGTCAAGCAGGACAAATATTTGCTATACTCTTTATAGTTGCTAACTCACTACAGGTATAGTATATATATAATCAGTTTTCATTCCATGCAGCTGTCATTTCAGTGCATTTCATTTCTGTCAGCTTGCATGATAGTTATCTTATACAGTTTCTATTTTTGTGCATCAAAGAGTTTCCTTATCTTTGTGCTTCACGTATTGAGACATGAAAAGATTTGGGGAAAGATAAAGGCTTGGTGCAAATGTGACAAGGTAAAACTAATCCTATATATAACAACTGGATATTTGTGCTACGTATATAGTTAAAAGCATATGTAACATATATATAATGTAAATGTGTATATATTATTTTAACATCGATCCCTCCTTCCTTGAAGGGTATTCTCTCTACAAGTTCAACAGGAAAAGGTATTCTTTATTTTAATAGTGTAGTGTTTACGTATATCTATTTAGTCTTTTTATCATTACTAATCTTTATGATTCCTTTTAGCTTCATTTGGTTCCCGTTTAACTGCTAAATCAAACTTGTATGCTACTATCTCAGCCAAATCCTCTGTTGGTGGCATTGAAGGAATGGGACTTGTTGTAAAGCAGGATGATGATGCTGAGAGCATCAAGGACGAAGATGTTCAGATGAACCCTATATCTGGTGGTCCAGAAACTAAGAATGGAGAGCCAGATAATGTGGCCGCAACATCATTTGGTATCACTAATGGAGAATCAGAAATGGAGAAGAAAAGTCTGGGGAAAGAGGAGTCCAAAGATAGTGATGAAACAGATAATAAGGGAAAATATGGCTCCACCGAAGATCCTCCATCCATCCCATCAGTTACTACCTTTGGTATAGGTGATCCTCAGCTCCCTAGTACGGATCCTGAGAAGCAGATAGAATTATGAAAAGAGAAAAAAGTGTTTGTTTTGAGTCAACAATTCAATTTTTGCCAAATTGTATGATTTAGAGTTAACTTTTTTCACTAGGAAGTAGTAGCAGAGAAAGGCATAATTTGTGAAACACAAACTAGGACCAAGAGTAATAAGGTTGAAATATTAATGAAGGAATTATTTCTGGATATACGTACAGTGTACATATATATGTCATACGTACTTATGATATAGTGGTGGATTCAAGGGGTGCTCTGGGGGCAATATAGCAAGTCCTCTCGAGCTCTCAATTTTAGTTTGTAGTAGCCATGGCAATTGCAAAATAATAACCAAACCATCTCGCATCTCTTGTATTATAATTTCTAGCTTTGACTCTGTATATGTAATATGTGCGTATATATAATTGTTTTACCTCATCACATGGAATATTTTACTTTAAAATATAGTTCCTATCATTATATAATTTCCAGGGCCCTTTTCAAATGGATTAATTGCTTAAATCAAAACTACACTTTAACATTCTTTCAAGGAATGACACTTCATTTAGATCAATTGGGAAATGACCTGCATGTGTGCTAGTATAGTTATTGTATTCTGTATATTATATAGCTGTGATAGATGTGTGCATACATACATAAATCTACGTACATGTCCATATTCGTATATATATATATACACATAATTATTATCAGAGACATGCATATACATTTTACGCTTTAGCTTCTTTGTAAAAGTACAGTTTCAATATTAAGATGCCAGTTTGTTTTGTATATATATTTGGCTCCAAGAATATCCATCAATGTAAGGGAAGAAAAAGTTGATCATGAATCCATATATATATGACCACATGTCAGGTAGTATTTGTATAGTTTTATGTCATGCAGGGATATATATAACAGGATTTAAGAAGCCGATGCAGTATAATAATAGCTTCTTAAATCCTGTTATATCACGGTTACGAAATTTAAACACAGGCGGTTGCCCCGGCAACGGAGTATATACTATTTTAAAGTAATTAGAAGTGGTCAAGAGTATAAATATCAAATTAGTGGGATCCTTGTAAAGACATTAGTGGTTGTGTATTTCGACTCTTTAAGCTGTAATACGTAACTCAGAAGGATGGAGAAAACAAGTTCTAAAGTGGCTCTGTTCACAGCTCTTGTACTTTTAACAGGAGCTGTTATCATTGAAGGAATACTCATATTTTGGATGCAACAAGAAATCAACTACATCAAGACTACCATCAACAGGGAAGATCCAATGACTGTTATCAATACGGACAAGCCAAATGTGGAATCTCTAACTACAGGTATACATTATACACTGCTTCTTTCAATCAGTATTGTATAGAGGTGCATAATAGTACAGGATGTGTATATATAGCTCAATTATAACCCAGTATTGGCAGCCTTAAATGTTGCAGATACATAACTGAGTAATACTCTTATAGTAACATTTTGTAGACTAGATCTTTAAGGGTCTCGATAAACTAATAGGTAAAAGGAACAAAAAAAATTACTTCACATTTTCTTTCTACATATTTATTATAAGGCTCTATCTATGTCAATCATGTCTTCAGGAAAAGGCAGGAAACTGATGACAACTGTGAAACACCTACACTCAAAGTTGGTTTACCAGGAAGAGATGGAAGAGATGGTTTGTCTGGTCCATCTGGTCCACCTGGTCCTCCAGGAAGGGATGGCAGGGATGTTGTTTACTCTACCCAGCAAACAGAAGGTGAGAAAGGAGAGAAAGGCTCACCAGGCACTCCTGGTCTCCCAGGAGTAAGTGGTGCTAAGGGACAGAAAGGTGCACCAGGTATAGTAGGTCCAAAGGGAGACACTGCCTCTAGTGGAGCTGTCTATGTCAGATGGGGGAGGACTACATGTCCAAATGGAGCTGATGTTGTATATTCAGGAAGAGCAGCAGGTGGTAGGCATAGTAAAACAGGTGGGACCACTGACCATCATTGTCTTCCTAATAGTCCTCATTACTTATCTCAGGATAAAGCTAACACTTGGGTGGCACAACTGTACATGGAGTAGAATATGAGGTGGTAGGTAGCACTTCACCATACAATAGTCTAAATCAAGCAGACATGCCTTGTGTGGTCTGTAATGCCAATGGTAGATCACAGCTGTTAATGGTCCCAGCTCGTTATACCTGTCCCTCTGGCTGGAGTAGAGAGTACTATGGATACATGATGACTGAGGCTGAACACAGTGGTCGTGGTGGCCAAAAGACAACAATTTGTGTAGACACCTCAGCTGAAGCAGTTCCTGGAAGTGCAGCAAATATCAATCCTTCTACGGGTGTTATGATGAGGGCCAGCTGCAATGGAATTCCATGTCCTCCTTATCAGTCAAACAAACTGCTGACATGTGCAGTATGCACAAAGTAATAGAGCAGTTCAAGAATGAATGATAACAATGAATTATATACTGCGCATGCATATGTACAAATATCCATCACTTTCTAAATTACAGTACATTTTAATTTACTCTCAAAAAATTATAGTAAAATATAAGAAATATAAACACTTATATGCTATTACAGCTTACATTCACAAACTGTGGATATTAGCCAATAGTACCCATAAAATAAGCATATTTTCCCTTAAAAATTGTACATACAGTGTACATGCACAAAGAAACAGTTTTGATTTCTAGAAGCTTGTCCAAATGGAATATATTTTACAATGTAATATTTTGTACTCATAAATACCTGATACCTGGTAACACAAAATTTATTTCTATATACTGCTGGTAAACTTTGTATTTAGAAAATGAGGTCATTACATTATGTATTTGAGCTGACAGATCAAAAGCGGACCACATAACCTATGTATGTACGTATGTATATAGCAAGTAAATACATGTCTGAGTTACTGTATGTATACGCGTTCATTGTTGACACAATTAACAATGGAGTAGTATATATTTCACTTATTGAATGTTTACATCATAAATAATAAAAGCTCTAGAACACAACTATGACTGGTTATTAGTGCTTGAAACATTGTTTACTACTGGTAGTGGTTTACTGAGCTTCACAACAGTCACAGGTGATATCAGTACTGGCTGACCTCCCCAGTTGTTGCCACCATACCTGTGTAAGGATGCAAGGGAACCAGAATAACTGTACGGGCACTACATGCAGTTAAGTGTTAAGGTGTTAAGAATTATAAGGCATATGCTAAAGGCTACATATGTATGTTAATATTGCAGTTGTTATTACAATAGGTCAGGCTGGTAAAATGAACAACCCATAAATCAATACACTTAATCGTTTTCCTTAAATTACATGGTACATGTATGTATCTATTTTATTTGTTTTAAAATTGATGACATACCGAATAACAGTACATACGACCTAATATACATATGTACACATTATGTACTGTACGTATTGCTTCCTTCAAAAAGAGTTTCTAATCCTCAAATCTCTGTGTTTTAAAAGTAACCTTCAAGTGGTAAGCCTTATCATGTTAATATTCTATTTTAGGTTCACACTGTGATTCATATTTAGGAGATCAACAGTACAACCGGACTCATATCCATATTTAACTGTTAGGTGTCCACAAGTTCAGAGATGTGCTTACTAGGTGGAGTGTTAACTTTCTCAGTGTTGGCTTGTTCCGAATTACCATTTTCTGATTCTCTTTCTACAGCTTGTTCTGTAGGTGGGCACATCAGTGGGCGTGGTCACATCAGTGGGTGTGGTCACGTCAGTGGGTGTGACTGAAGAACTCTTGGAAGTGGGAAATATTTCGCTTTGCAGCTAGGAAGAAATTTCTCAATACGTTACCATGACAACTGCCATAATTGAAAGCCACATTCAGCTGAATGGCCATTTTCCTATCATATCAGACAAGGCTTTACTCCTATACATTCAGAAGTTAATGGTCAATTAGATCCCTCAACTCAGTCACAACTACAGAACCTAAAGTGCTCACCAAACTTTCTGAATCCTCAATAAAGTAATACTTCTCCATGACATCCAAAATACCAAGCCACAACTCTTGGAAGTTTTTCAACTTTAACAGAGGAGACAAATGTTGCAGAAAGACCTAATATATCCAAAGAACAAGTCCTTCAAAGGAAATATAATAACAACATGGAGGTCATATACATACATAAACTCATCTACATATAGTTGCTCAAGCCATTCCCAATGCTCCTACAATAATTATAAAGTCTTTAATTATAAGTTTCATTATCTCTCAATGTACAGATCGCTAAGCTTTTGGCTTATTAACTACACCTTTAGCTCTGTTCTGGTACTCGTTTTAACCCCTTCCTTAGCTGGCTTACAATACTCAAAGAGCCTTCACTGTCAAATTGTACACTTTTACTTGACATCTAGTCAGTTCACCCATACAGTCAGTGCTCAGCATGTATCTAAACTCCTTTCTGTTCCATGCTACATAAGACTGGTTCCATTGCAATTGTCAGATTAATGTTTTGTGTCAAGTGTGTGGCTAGCTCATTAATCTAACAAGAGTGATAATTGATACTATTATATTGTAGCTACTTATGTGTATAATTTCAGAGGGTGGCATTGCCTTGTAGTAAAGGTGTGTAAATGATGAATTATCCATTTTCTTTCAGTTAAATAATATGCTGTCCATGAAAATTTCAAAGAGATGTTCTTGGCTTCAAGAAGAAATATTTAAACATCTTATAGGACTGTCTGGTGGCTTTGAAGACTTTAAGAATACATTTATTTGATCTTATTATAATTTATAACTGAAGATAGTAAGTTTGTCTACCAACATAGCAAGCAAAAGGAGATCCAATTTATAGATTTTCTAATAGCTATACTACTTCCTACTACACACTCTCAGATTAATTGTGCAAGAGGTGACTAGATATCATTACTGACTTGACTCAATATATGCCAGATACTGCAGCACCCAGCTGAGCCATCAATAACTTACTACTATTACTATATTACACCTTGCAGGGCATCTGTTTCGTAAATCCGATTAACAGTAATTGCATTCTGCTAGTCACTTGTCTGATGAAATCAGACCCTATTCTTATGCAATTATTGCTCCAGTAAGAGACCTGATTGCAACAGGCTATCTAGTCACTACTTAAAGACAGTTTTTAGGTCTATATACAAACATAATATAATAATACGTATATAGGAGAAAAATATAAGTTTTGTTTAAATGGCTGTTTGGAACATATATGATTGGGACTAAAATGATGTGTTTTCAATGTCCAGTCGCAATTGTGGTCTCTTTGTTCTGACTTCCTCTATCAAATTAACAAAATTTTCATCATGACTTTTATCATGCATTTTGAGCTTCAGATACTTTAATGTTTTATTCTCCAATGCTCCACGTAGCACACTTTTAGCTAAGTCACTGTAACATTCACCAGCAAGTACAATGAGGATCTCTAATGTTGAATTTTCAGCTACAACCTTTGGAATCATCCGACAAAGATCTTGATAGTTATCTTCACACACCTGTCAATAAAATTAAAGAAGTAATTATATGTGTACGTATACATAACAGGGCTTGAAACATACTTCAGTGTTAGTACATTCAATCTCAACTTCTGTAAGCTCTTTCTTTTCCTCTTCAGGGTCATTAATTAGATTTCTGTGACCATTAAGTGCATGTATTAAAAACGTTACAAAGGGAAATGCTTGATCTGAGGCAAGAGAAATCCTTCTTATGCCTTTCCTCTCCAAGCACTGTCCCAAACGTTCCAGAAGACTGCCACATCCTATAGTTATCAACAACATGCACAGGTATACATAATAACTTGTAGAAGCCATATGTAAAGGATGTGGCATTTTTTCAGACACTATCTAAAATTGGGCACTTTCTCTTGGCTGTATCATTATTTCAGAATTTATGTCGATTAATATCCTAGTGATTTTGGACTAAAGTCATCAATTATCAGACAGTATGGTTCTTCATTTATTCATTCTCACCTAATGTTCAATCATAGGTACTTCCCACTCATGATCAGAGTAGAACATTTCGAGTGAAATTGATTTATGGTAACATGGTATTAATCTCTAGAATTAGAAGTTATAGGATCGATTATCTAAACTTGGATATTACAAAACTGAAAAATGGCACTTGAATCAGGAAGAGAATTATTCTAACATACTGCTGCAGCAGGTAATATGAGTGCATAAAAAGGAAATAAGGAATCTAACTAAGAGCTTGAAGTAAGGGAGTTAATTACGCTGAGCTGTGCAAAGGCTACGATGATAAGCAAATATTCACTGGAAAATATTACACCAAATCAGCCAAGTGACCGCAGTCTAATCTTGGCTGGGTGACCAAAGTCCTATTAAAATGGTAACAGGTGATTGCCTCCCAGTCATCCTAGATCGAAAAAATCATCAAAGAAACACAGACAGCTTGAAGTATACTTGTACTCCTTTGCTTTGATACTATTCATTGTTACCACTGCACACAAACAGTGATACCATGCATATGTACAGTAAACAATAGCCATATTGGATCTGTTTCTGTGAAGGGAACATTGGTATATAGTGAAAGGTGAACAAGTAGCCTGTATATGGCCCAGGACCATACACAGATCCAAGGAAATTATATAGACTGTCTTTTTGTATGTATGTAAATCTTTCTATTATGGTTGACAACCAAATATGCATCAATTTTGCACTCAGAGCTCATGATGAATACGAAGGCATTAATGTATAGAATATATGCATATGCTATTTGTAAAAATATATATTATACATAGTAGACAATTTAACACTGTAGATTTGTCATTTGAAATAAAGTATCGACAATAGAGAGACTGTATTAAAATTAGGCAGATTCTATTTACAAGTATACCTAATCCAAATACTGTGACTCATGTTGGAATACATTGTAATTTGACAATGGTTACTGTAACTACGTATAATTATGCGGGAATATATACCTGAAAAATTGCAATTTTTCAGTTCAATGTTTTCTATTGAAGTGTTTCCAATAATTCCACTGATGATTCCAGTGGTTATGTGCTCATCACAGTTCCAAAATATTACTTGTTTCAGGAAACTAGTATTTTCAATAAATTTTTGAAAGGACTCTTCAGTTTTAGCGGACTCTTTTGAGCTCTAGATAGAAGAAGTCGCAGGTGAATTAAAGATTGACAATGTATAGCATAGTCTATGAAATTACCTTCATTTCGCAAAATTCAAAATCTAGAACTTCAATTCCTTTCATACAGCTATGATCAAGAAGCTGGCACAGCTGTTTTCTTGGTTTGACATTGCTAATGTCAATATTGCTTAATAAAGCGTTTCTTTGCTTGTGTTTGAGAACATACTCAAGTTCCCTTTGATTGCGTATTGTAAATTTCAGCGTTTTAAGTGGTATAGGAACTTCTAACAGGCCCTTAGATATACACGTATCACAACCAGACAGGGTTAGATGCTTGAGACTGCCTAGACAGCTAGCAGATTGGGTTATTTGATCGATGTCAACCTGATTTAGCAGTAATATATACAATGTAAAATATACCATGAGAATGATGAAGATATACGTAGGAAAATAAAAAAAATCCATATACTTACTGCTTCACTTGAAGACTGTAAATCAAATTGAATTGACTTGAGCTTCAGTGTTTCTAGTTTGATCTTACAAATATCAAAGAAATAATTAATTGGAATTTTACTTTCTCCTTCTGAAAGTGAAAGATACTTTAGCTGACTCAATTCTGACAAAATTCTTACAATATCTGGGGTAACTACATGAAAATATTGACATAAATGGTTTACCGAAACTGCAAGTAAAAGTATGTAACAATACAATAATAGAACTCTTTAAGTGTAGAGAAAATTTGATGAGCCATACAACCACATCATTTGGGTATCAACTTTTTCTTTGTACCCCATTTAGCAATTACGTACAGGTGTGTACATATTAAAATCCAGTGTTTCTACGTACTTCTCAAAGTATTACTAACAGGCAACTTGTGGCTAATTCCAAGAATTAAAATCAGCACCATTATGTGAAGTATTTTAATGACTGCTATAATATTTAATAAATGTATTAATGATCAATAGTATACATGTCCTTAATAATTGAAAATTTAGTTTCTCCAGAAAGCAACCTTTATAAGATGAAGTTTCTAAGGTCCCCTATCTACTCACAATGTACATATATACAGGTAGCTAATGCAAGGATTACATGCATAACATGACAATTGTATATTATGTGTCACTAACCTGGTTTTAATGACAACCTAACTAATTGGCTAATAAATTCCTGGCGGTGGAGAATATTTTGAATAATACAGAAACCATCTGTAAGGCTTTCACTTGTCAATGAATGCATGTCCTCTTCTTCACTCTCTTCATCAGCTTCAAGGTTTAGAAAAGACCCAAAACTAGTACTTGATCTTTCCGAATCTTTATTATAATCTTCAATATTGGAATTTGTGGTTTCAGAATCCATACTTTGGACTTCACTAACAGAATCACTATCTTGCAACTGTTCCAGAACCTATAGATTGTTATCATGATAAAATATCAAATGAACATCTCAGACATGAATACTAAAGGAGTATGATAAAGGAGCAATTTATATGCCATGCTGCTATATGTATATTGTACCCATATCTCTACTAGTACATACATTCTTGTAGTGCACAAATGTATATATGCAACTAATAATCAACTGCAGTACATCTTGGATAACATCCTCATCTCTTACAGTTACTGTATGTGTCAAACAACCAAATATTACTAAATCAACAATTATATTTGTAGACCAGCTGCTCATATATACAATGTAACAAAAACCACCGACAACAGCTATATATATTATCTTACGGTCATACTTATAATTTAATACAGATTAACTACATACATTTTTTACTTTGCAATCCAAGACTTTCAAGGTTGACAAACCACAATTGAGAGCTTCAATTTTCTCTGTCAATTCTTCGATCAAGTCGTCTGTAGACAAGAGAGATTGAAAATACAGTATAATGTTCCAGAACTTCACTTTCCTGCGTATATACGTACATATGTATAACTAAGACTCATACGTAGCTATATAAGATACATATATACATACTTACGAAAATTAAACCTAGAGCTTTGGATGAGGATACAGGAATCTTCTATTGTCTTTGCTCCACTGGGTCAGACAGCTGATTCTGAGAATACCACCCTTCATCAGTGACCCTTGAAGTCTTTTTTTAATTCTTAGATCCTTAGCTCTCTAAAAAATGTAAGGCTATGCATTAAAAAGAAAAGTAGTACCAGACCACAGCTGTAAGAGATGAAACTATATATCACTTAAACATGTGCAACCAACCATCCATATCTACAATTTCCTCCAAAATGAGAGAAGAAATAGCCACCTTCAATTTAGGAAGAAACTCTATCAGGCAATGAATAGAGATTTTTTTAAAACGCAATCCAGTTACATTATGATCACAGTGCTTTGGTGGACAGTTTATAAAATGCAAAAGAAAAAGTTCAGCGTCATTAAATAAAGGGTTATGGAAGACACTGGTATCTATGAACCATTCAGGGCCTGTTTCTTCAACGATTTTGGAGTATAGAACATCAGGAAATTTGCTTTGATTTTCTTTGTAGAGTTTACATAAGTAATACAATGCACTTTCATCTGACATAGTTGAAACAGTTCCATAGCTCTGTTTGAGCCCTCGAAGTAGGTTTTCTTGAACTGCTGCATTGCTCAAACCTCCAAGTCCACAGTAAAATTCAAAGACTGAACTAGACATACTCTGTATGTCACCAAAGTAAAAACATTCGTCTCTACAGTGAAAAATAAATTCTCTTTCAATAAATTTGTTGGAATTTTCAACAAATCCTTGCTGGGGTAAACAAACCAAGGCATAGGCAGCAAATAGTTCTTTAAAAATATCATGTACAAAGTAAAATGACTGCTCCATGCCAATGAATTTATATACAAGGCAACTAACAAAATCCAAACCATCCTGTAAACTAAAATCTTTTTCTGATAAAGAAGAGCTACCACTTGCAATTTCTTTTAAAGCCAGATTGCAAAGCCTAACAAATTGACTTCCTACTTCCTTATGGTTACAAATGTCCTCCAAACTCCTTATGAAATCTTCAGGGTCATTTTTGCTTTTGCTTTTGCACAAATAACGTTGAATTACAAAGGGGACAACATTAATAATGATTTCTGTCTTTAAGTTACTTAGATGAGGAATATTTTCTGAAGCACTAAACCTGTGTACAATGCAAAGCAATTTTAAATAGAATGGATTTTTGCAAACACTTTTGTATAGTGGAGCAAATTCAAATTTCTGGTTACCATAATATGTAGCAACTAGCTGTGATTGATTAGATTCATCAAGCCCTATTATTTTAATTTTTTTAGATATAGTTTTATGCTTGCAAACAGCATATGATGCAACAGGTCTTGAGGTGACGATAAAAGAAGAATCGCGACAAGAATATTCTTTGCTTGTAATAATTTCAGTAATCAAGGAAGTCTCCTGCGATTGCCTTGAAAGCTCATTAAAGCCATCAAAAACAAAAAGAACCCCTTTCCCAAAGCTTTCACGTATAGCACTATCTATAAGAGTTACTTCTTCTGGAGCAAGTGAATAGTTAACATCTGCTGTACAACTATGGATAAGACTCCTTAATTCAAAGGGAGTGTCCTTGAAAACCTTTAAAACCACTCTAATCACCAGTGTAAATGTATGCCTAATTCTTCCCTCAGCCAAGTCTTTGCACAATTTCTTGGTAAAAAGGGTTTTGCCAATACCAGGCTCACCCTCAATTAACATTGCAACTTTTTGGGAGTCAAAACTGGAAAATAGATCTGCATACTGAATTGGCTCTTTTTCAGCTTCTAAATTTTCTTTGAAGTTCTTAATAATTGATTGCTTAACCTCAATAAACTGTACAGGAAGTAACTCTAAACCATGGCACTCATGATCAATAGGTGGCATCCAGCTGTCTTCACGGGCAGATAATTTGTAAATTTTATTTAAGATTCTTCTGCTTTCCTATAAAAAGAGCAGAGATTTTAACATAATTTTAAGATATTTTGCAAAAAAGAGGAAAGGTAATAAAGTAAATCAATAAGTAACACTGTTACCAATACAAATTGTACTGAAAACTTATGAATAAGGGTTGGCAGTATTACTATATAATTTCACTATTTATGCAAAACCAAATGGTATCTGCGTGTACGTACGTACGTACGTAGAATGAATTAGGGATATCAAAATATTTTTTTCTAGCTGTGACTAATAGCCTATACCTAAAGGAATTCAAATCTGCTACAGTTTGCCAGTGTTCTGTCTCCTACGTACGTATGTCATATGTGTATCTCTTGTTGTGTCATCATCCTTTTCTGCTCCTTCTCAAATTGTCACAGATCGTCTCTGGAATGTGTTTTATTTACCATTTTATAGTTTCTAAGTACCTACTGCCATCTTTCAATTGCAAATTGGCACATGCAGAAGTCTGCTTCACATTAAAACATCACTTTTAGTCAGCCATGTTATTCACACATATGGGACCATGAATTACAAACAAAATATTTAAACATTTTCAGAGTGATAGTCAAGGGAAGGAATTTGATGTCATACTAGAAGCTTATTAGCTTTTAGTTGTAATTTAGTTATTATTGTGAATACTTATTCGGTATTAAAAAGAGTCTATATTGCCTACCCTTACCTATGAATATACATTAATCACATACCATTTTCTACTAAATCAAATAAAATATTCACATTTTACTGCTGTATGCATGGTATATATATATATATATATTCTGACCTGAACTTTGTCTTTTTCTTGATTCTTACAGGCACCTATATGTATTATGTACATTAAATGATAAGAGAAATTTTAGATTGGGGAATGATAGGACACAAAGTTTAATGCACAAAATCCTACCTTTAGCCGGGAATCGTGTTTCAATATATTGTGCTAAGTGCTTGTGACAGTCATGGCCAGCAGATTTAGTTTTCAAAACTTTAGCTAATTTTCTTAACTTCTTAGCACTAGGATCTCCTACTAAAAATGTATATAAGTTATCAGCAGCTTCCCTTCTACTACTATTTTGTAATTTGTCTAGTTGCTCATCACTAATAACTTTTTTGCAGTGCAAAACAGATGATAGAGATTTGAAATCACAGGAATGTAGATAACGAATAAAAGTTTCATCTTTTATAAAATCTTTAACTTCTTTTGGAGAATCTATAACAATGTCGGAATAAAAATAATGGAATATTTGTGCATTTTTCTGACCACTTTTGTAGTTACTGTAAATTTGATTCTGTATGATTATATTTCCATGTTTATGCTTTTTGTAAAACATAGTAATGCAGTGTGGGTTAGAGATTACTTTTGTTCAGGTATAAGAAAAGTGTAGGGACATGGAAGATTACAGTGGAGGCAGGTAGGTGTTGTATGCTTTAGCCCTAACCCTGTAGTAGGAATTGCAATATTTGTACAAATTTAAAATGCTATGCTTTGAGCAACATTCGTATTTTTGACTCACCTGGGATTTCTTTCAATTCTTTTTCACTCATATCAATATTTGATTGAGTATTTAAAGATTTTTCTCCTTCACATTGGGTCCCATTTTTTATTTTTGGTTTAGATCTATAGTATAAAATAACACCGGATTGTGATAGCCAACTATCATTCATTAAAATTTATACAAGCAATTTGAGTTAAATAGCTTATGGCGGCTCTGGGATGTCTTTTCGTACTTTTGAGGGCTTCCTTTAGGCACAAATTCACAAGACGCTTCAGCTGAAACCATCGTCGGATCGCCGCAAAAAACCATAGAACCTCCAAGTGATTTTCTGCTAGACCCTACTTACTCGCCCCCGCGCAATTATCGACGGGCCGACTAACCACTTAAAAGTGTACGAGCCAAGCAATCTTTAACTCGCTTTAGCATGCTGCTTTTCCGCGTTTGTTAATCGAATTAATTTATCGAGTAGGGTGTCCCATAACTTTGCAAGGAACCATTGATAGAAACCATGTGCTCCAGATTATCTCGTATAGCGACCAAGAGCCTTCTACTGATAGGGTAAACGACCACGACCTCCCACTAGGACAAACAGGATTTATAAGAATTGATTTGGGATGAATTGCTTGTCACAAATGCATAATAGATACCGCACAAGTATTTTATACACACTCGATCGGACCGGTAATTTCTATCGTTCCATATCAAAATGGGAAAGAAATGACTGGTCTACGTATATACGTATACTAACGTTTCCTCATCCTCAGAGCTGTCAGATTCTATTCTCGGTCTCTTCCTTGTCGATAGCATTATATAAATCTAACTCTTGAGGATATCTTCTTCGGCAGATATATAAGGTCTGGTGAAGAGATACAACTTTCTAAGAAGTTGACCTTTTTATATCAAATATAGGGGGCGTAACAAAATTGTGGTAATGCCATTACCCACCCACAATGAAATTTATAATTATCGCTGAATCACTCTATCCGCCTCCTGCCACCTATGCTATTTTGATTTATAGACTGTACACTATTCCATGGATTTTTAGATCTTTTATAAATTACAGCTAGCTAATAACAAGTACTAGCTCCTGTACATGAATATGCTGACACACTATTTTTCAAAATGCTAAATCAAATTTAGAGTAAAATGCCAATAGGAAACTAAATCTAGTGAAAACTTTAGATGAGAATAAACCTCACCAGTATATGCATACTGCCCATTTTTGTTATTCGATCAACTATGGCTGCAGACCTTTGTTTGCACAATAGTACATGGGAACACCTTGGCTTGCATTTCATAATTAAATTATCATTACTAATAATATTCATGACAGTTGAAAACATGTCCTCCCTTCTAGTCTTTAATCATATTCATAGCCTTTACAACAACAACATGTGAATTCAAATGTATATTATTACTATTATTATTATTATTATAATTATTATTATTATTATTAATTTGCCACATGCTCACCAGCACCAGAGCCAAACTGCCATATGAGACACGTACCAGAACTAGAACTAACTTATCGTCTTCGCACATGTACAGATTGTCAAAATCATTGGCTATGTGCCTCATTGCCTGTAAGAGAGGCTGACGTTCGGTGCACCATATATACATTACACTCAAGCAGCCAATGGGTAACATCCTCCACCTTCCCTGCCTGACACTCCCGACATGTCCTCTCCTTTCTCTGAAGCCCTCACCACCATCCACACTCAATCATGAGGGGGGCTGTCCCACCTCTCAACATCATCATCACTCGTTTGTGACTCTTGCTGGCCACGTCCAAGCACCGTGATTCACCACTTCTTAAGAAGCCGCAAAATTGCCAACTTCAGTTTGGTGCTAAGCTCACCTGACCATTCCTCTTCAATCATCCTCCTCGCATAAGTCTCTAACATTGCCTTAATTTCTCCACTAGATAGACCACGTACCTCCTCAGCTCCAACACGACACCACCCAAAAGACTTGAGACACTCCCGCAGTTTCATAATCCATGACCCTCCACACTCCATTGCTTCCAATGTAGCTACCCTCAGAATCCTCCCTTCATACAATGGGCTTGACAACACTTTAAACCAGAATGCAACACATCTGACCCTCGCTAACCAAACAACAGGAAAAGCATCAGCCTCCATCAGCAATGACCCCCCTTGGGTGGCATAGACCCATGCCGAAAAAGATACGCAATGCCCGTAGCTGGATCTGACTCAACCCCTTCAACTTATGGTGGCAGCCCCAAATCTCTGCTCCATACAATAATACAAACTGCACCAGTGACTGCATCAACTGTATAAAAGATCTACCATTTACCTCTCCCACTTACTTCCCGACACTTCCGCAACCATGCACCCAATGCCTGTGATCCCAACTTCACCCGATACTCCACCATACTAGAACAGTCCAGGAACTCATCTACCATGCAACCCAAATACTTAAGTGGAAACCAAAGGGATTTCATCCTCACCAATATTGAAAGTGTCAGAACATCTATCTGCATGCACCTATTTTCCTCATGCATGTGTATCATAGCACTCTTCTCTTCATTAATCTCTACAGACCATTTCTCATACAAAGCTTGTAAGCACTGTAGACTCCTCTTCATATCCTAGCTCTGTATTCTCTGCCAACTAGGCCGTGTCATCCGCAAACAACAGGCTATATAGACACCATCCTTCCTCCACACAAAACCTCACAATCCCTGCACTTCAACTCTGACACCAAGCTATTTATGTACAGGGAAAACAAAAGTGGAGACAGAATGTATTGTATATATCTAAAGGCACATATATACAATGTATATCATGAATAGTTATTATTCAAGATCACATGTAAAATGAATTTCATTACTATGAAGTCCTGGGTGGCTAGAATAGTTCATGCTGAATTTGATTACTCATAACACGTGTCTTCTAATGAATGTTATCAAGAATGCAGCTAACGTTTCTGCTATATGTGCAAATTGGAGATCAATCAGGGGGAATATATATTTATGCCACTGCACTGAGGTATGTATAGGCTTAATTACTTTTGAAATTCATTTCTGAATTAATCTACATGATCCTCTTTTTACGCTAGATCTCTAACTCCGATTGATAAAATTGTCACCAGCTCTGAAATGGTTACTAAGAGTTTTTTCTTTAATACTATTACAATTGCCTTAATAACATCATTGAACCCGCAAATTGTGGAATATATAAATGTTGCTGTAAGTTGCTATATGAGTAGTTAATTACAGGGTAGTATGTACATATGACAAGGAGATTCATGCACAGAAGATCAAGATAAAGAAAAGACAAAGTCTCCCAGGATCACTGATGAAGGTGCAATTCCCAGAAACAGCTGTCTGACCCAGTGGAGAAGAAGATGAAAGAAGAAAGAAAAGACTCCTGTATCTTCATCCAAAGCTCTCTTCAGGTTTAGTTCCCCTATAGGCTTTTTTACAGAATAGACATATAGCATGTAGGAAAATGGTGTATATATAGATTTTTCATATATGTACTACATTACTTGGAATATATACGTATTCTTTTTCATATCAAATGTATATTATAGGTATCAATGTAATGCAGTTCAACGATAACAGTGCCGTTATACTGTCTCGAAACCTGGTATACCACTTTGCCTTGTCCCAATTGAAACTTCTTTCACAATGAATTCAGAACAACTTATAACCTTTACATTTTCTATAACATCGACAACTATACAAGATCACCTTTAACCTCTCCATTCCCCATCCTTTGTGATTGTAATACATGCCCTCTAATGAAGGCTATCGAGAAAGCACTTAAAGCTTCTGAGAATTTAGATTCTGTCACATGTACTATTGAAACAGATTGCATTGGAATATCTTGTGTTGTTGGATCAGCTTTGGGCAGAGGTTAACGTTACACGCATAGTAAAACCAACTGGAGATCAACCTGGGGGGAATATACATTTATGGTAATTTTACTTCTGAATCAATTCTTGGGTAAGTATCTATATTGCTTAAGCTTACTTTTGAGATTAATAAATCTGCTATTACACTATAGAACTACTGAACTGGCAAACGAAATTATTACCAGCTCTGGCATAATTTCTAAGACAATCCTCACATTCACAATTGTATGTAATTAAAGTTGACATGGAGCCTGCTACATGTGGAAAATATGTTACAGTAAGTATAATATATAATATACACGATTCCTTTTCCTCATTGGTGTAATGTTATAGGTATATATCTCAATAATAACAATTTCTTCACTTTACTGCCTCGTAACCTGGTACAAGTTTGCCCTGATCCATGCATAACTAATCTTGCAGCCTTTGGACAAAATTAACATAATCTTTTGAAGTGCAGTGTGTAAAGATATTATTAAGATATATCAGTATATGTTACAGACTTGCAAGTCTGAAAATGTGACTAACAAAGCAGCTTGTGACTTGCATGTTGACAAATTTACTGTTTTATGTTCTAATAATACCGTAATTCGGGAAATTTTCGTTGTTAAATATTTTCGTGGTTGGCCCAAACAACGAAAATTTCTCACACGAAATATTTTTAACAACGAAATATTAACGCGTTGTACGATCTACGTATATATAACATACGGCCACACAAACAGCTGAAAATGGCTCTACTGCGATACTGCAACGCAAGGATGATCCCTTTCGTAATCCTCCAATTTCTCAACGTATTTTCGTGATTGACCACAAACCACGATAATATTTTAACACGAAAATTTCCCGAATTATACGGTAGTAAAAATACGTGCACAAGGTTTTAGCTACACAATCCCAACAAGTTCTGGCGGTCGCAGATTGTCCTTAGGGAAAGTAATGTCGTGCGCAACGCTAGTTCTGTTATTCCTGGCCGCGTTTAATCTCCTTCACGTTACACGTAAGTTGGTAGTACTGTATTATGTATGCATTGCTAGACCAGTACGTGTATTCTCGCAGCTGTTGTATCTACTACTTGTTTGTTAAACCATAGACAGCCTAGACTACGAGATAATTTATGACAACACACACCGGCCATTTTGAGACGAGGTTTATATCCAAGTCCTGTTTTTGTTGAGCTAACTTTCCCTTAGCTAATTAACAATTTGGAATAGATGATGTTCTTAGTACTTCCATGAATACCTTGGGCTTCTTGTAGCAGCAGCATAGTAAGCGATATCTGCGCCTGAGCATTTGTCCTATGTCTGTAACGGTCGAAAAGAGTGATTAAAGGTGTAGGGTAAAGTGGAACGACAGGAGGGTAACTTGGAACAAAGCTTTCCTTCTAACAGCAAGACGAGCGCTGTTGATGCAGCCTATTTAAAGACAATTAAGTGTTCATTCTGAAGTATGCTACCTAGGCCCTTGTGTTCAGCTAGGTCTAGTTAAATAAGGTCTGTTCCAAATAACCCCGCTTTACCTTATTCTGAAAGGTTATTGGTTCTTAAGATACACAATGTTTACAGATTACAGATCAACCACTAACAATTATATGGCTTGGTAGCTGGGTATCCTTTACATCATCGACTATGACCTTTTCTTTAGCAATATTAAATAGTGGCTACGTAATTACTGAAATGTGCGAAGCAGAGTGCATCTGATGGTTGTGGGAAACGTTCATGGACAGTGGATATGATGATTGTGTATATCAGAGAGTACGGTAGTACTCTCTATGTAGGGATGGTATCGGTTGTTTCGTATTCCCTATACATTTGTATAGGAGCGAAAATCCGAAATAGGCTGAAAACGGCCGGAAAAAGGCTAAAGATAGACCAGCCATGCTATAATTGGCCTTTATAAGGCAAGCGATCGCGGTTGAAGATTGCGAAATCAAAATGGTTTTAAAATACACTAGCTCATGCTCCATAAAAAGTACAGAAACTAGAAATGATGTTACACATACAGTGAAGCATTAGCTGTGTATGAATCATACAACCAAGGGTGTTGCAACATATCCTTACATCTGGTAGTATTTTGCATGGTGTGCTTCCCAATAGAAAATGAATGATGTCTACTCTTATTATTCCCATGTACATTGGTATATGTATACACAGCTAATGCTTCACTGTGTAAACATCATTTACTTTTTGTGCCATCCCTACATTTTCACTATTTATGAAGAAAATGTTTAATATTTCTATACAATATAGTAACAATATAGAGGGGCTACCTAGTTCAATATGTTTGTTTGCTAATTAAAAATTAACAATTTAACTTTTTTCAAGGTGGAAGGGGGAGGGGCAGGGGCAAACTGGTGGAAGGGGGAGGGGCAAACTGGTGGAAGGGGGAGGGGCAAACTGTCTTCAAGGTGGGAGGGGGAGGGGCAAACTGGTGGAAGGGGGAGGGGCAAACTGTCTTCAAGGTGGAAGGGGGAGGGGCAAACTGTCTTCAAGGTGGAAGGGGGAGGGGCAAACTGTCTCAAGGTGGAAGGGGGAGGGGCAAACTGTCTTCAAGTTGGAAGGGGGAGGGGCAAACTGTCTTCAAGGTGGAAGGGGGAGGGGCAAACTGTCTCAAGGTGGAAGGGGGAGGGGCAAACTGTCTTCAAGGTGGAAGGGGGAGGGGCAAACTGTCTTCAAGGTGGAAGGGGGAGGGGCAAACTGTCTCAAGGTGGAAGGGGGAGGGCAAACTGTCTCAAGGTGGAAGGGGGAGGGCAAACTGTCTCAAGGTGGAAGGGGGAGGGGAAAACTGTCTTCAAGGTGGAAGGGGGAGGGCAAACTGTCTCAAGGTGGAAGGGGGAGGGGCAAACTGTCTTCAAGGTGGAAGGGGGAGGGGCAGACTGTCTTATGGTGGAAAGGGGAGGGGCAAACTGTCTCAAGGTGGAAGGGGGAGGGGCAGACTGTCTTATGGTGGAAAGGGGAGGGGCAAACTGTCTCAAGGTGGAAGGGGGAGGGGCAAACTGTCTTCAAGGTGGAAGGGGGAGGGACAAACTGTCTTCAAGGTGGAAGGGGGAGGGGCAAACTGTCTTCAAGGTGGAAGGAGGATGGGCAAACTGTCTTATGGTGGAAGGGGGAGGGGCAAACTGTCTTCAAGGTGGAAGGGGGAGGGGCAAAATATTATTAAGGGGAAGCCCCCTAAAAGCAAAATGGGGTTACATAATTGTGTTTTGGCTAAGAGGTGTGAGCCCCTTGTATACACTCTGTACTAATGTCATTAATAGACTGTATATCAAACCATACTTAACATATAGCAGCAACCTATTTGCCATGGATCCTGCCATCATGAAATGTTAGGAGTATCATGGCTTTGCCTTAAGTTAAGTTCTCTTGAGTGTCTTCATACCTTGATCATGTGAGGTGGCATTCTCGTTAATACACCAGCTTGATCATGTGAGGTGGCATTCTCGTTAATACACCAGCTTAATCATGTGAGGTGGCATTCTTGTTAATACACCAGCTTGATCGGTGGAGATGGACCATTGTAAAGCATCTCATTGTGCAAGTATAGGCTAACATCGGAAGTAATATACTAAAGATAGTTTTGTAATGACTCTATATTATTGGTTACACCTGTTCATTCATTAAGACCAATTTTGTGGAATTCTTGATGATTAGAAAGAGAGTGTGATGACAAATTTGTGCATTAAGCCACACTTTTATTAAGTGGTAGTCATGGCAACCCTCCCACTCTTTTCTTTTATGGTTTCCTGGGATATAGTATTCCTTTGATGTGGGGGATTGGTGATGTGATCCATTTGATGTATTTATCAGTGTAGACCTGCAGCACCATTGCAATGTCAGCAGTACATTTTGACCAGTTTTTTATGAAACTTTTATGTGTGAATATTTATGTTTCATGAGGCTTCTAAAATAGAAGTCTTACAGAAACATCAATCAGTGGTCATGAGGTTGTTAACTGTGTTTACTATATGAGGTGCTGGAGTGATATTTGTAACAACAAAATGGAACATTTCGACCTGTAGGCCTTCATCAGCTAAATGGTGAAGAGTTTACTAAAGGGGCCACGACTATAACACGACTATACCATCAATACCTTATTCCTATATTATCTACGTATATATGTACATACAATATTCTCTTACCTTATAATATTCTTCTGTACAGTATTTTATATGCTATACCACCCTCCATATCCTCAGCTTCGGAAATGCCTCAACCATCATCTGATCTTGCAACAGACTCAATTGATCTAACATATATAATGATTCTTCCAACTTCTGACACAGGACTAACTGCTGTACCACCTTCCCCAACCTCACTAATGCCCTCTCTTATTCTAGCTACAACACAGCCTTCACCATCTGGAACCATCTTACCAACATCTTGGCCGATTTCAGTATCAAAAGAAGACATGTGTAATTCCTTGGACAACATTTCTGACAAACTTGCCGACTCTGACGTCGATGGAAGATGTAGCAAAAGTGACGATTGTACTATGCTAGAATGTGCTATGACCTATATCAGCTTTCCTATATCCATGACAATGACCTTGTTGCCATGTGAGGAGCCTTACGGGATAGCTATCTTTGTTCATAGTAGTACACTTGGTACATTAATTGATGGTGTCTTTAAGAATGACACAACTTTGAGCCTAACAGTTGTTGGACAGGAAGCTATAGCTGACATTTCCATTTCACAAGGAAGTGGTTTCATAGATGTGGAGGTTAGTGGAAACTAGTATGATGGACTTTATATAGACCCGAACTCTGATAGTGCTGACTATAGTTTGAAACATCTAAAACTAAATATACGACCTTATACGTACGTACATATATATGTATACAAAGGCTAAGTTGGTTCCAATCTGTTTTTGATGTTGTTGTCTTGACACTTGAAGTATTTATTAAAGTTTACAATATGGTTTTATATGTTTATTTATCAGGACTGTGTAAACATTCATAAATTGTAAGTCATTTGTGAAGCTAATATTAATACCAGTAGTTGCAATATCATGATATTATATCCAAGAATTCAATTGTGTAGTAAATCTGTTTTTAGGTTTTTAACTGGGCAGTCAACATTGCAGTAACTACTTACTTTTCATTATATTTTACTTCAGGTTACAGTGACAATACCATTATTAGGACTGGAACTTCCTGTTTTGCCATCTTCAAGAATGTTCATGTTTTGTGAAATTAAGCCCATCACATCCTCAGCTGCACTCTCCACATCCTCAGGTGCACCCTCCACATCCTCTACTATAGAAATACCTCAACCATCTCCAACGTCTTCTCCCATTTCAGTATCAAAAGAAGACATGTGTAATTCCTTGGACGACATTTCTGACAAACTTGCCGACTCTGACGTCGATGGAAGATGTAGCAAAAGTGACGATTATACTATACTAGAATGTAATATGACCTATTCAGGCTTTCCTATATCCATGACAGTTACCTTGTTGCCATATGCATGTGAGGAGCCTTAATTATGGGATAGCTATCTTTGTTAATGGTGGTCCACTTGGTACATTAATTGATGGTGTCTTTAAGAATGACACAACTTTGAGCCTAACTTTTTCATATGTAGAATAATATGCCAACTAAGAATAATTGAGTTCTTCATCATGTCCACATTATAGTTGCTATATATAAATATGGAGCTATCAGTGATATATCTAATTCCTATCACCATTAATTACAGATATGATGAATTTAAAACTTATCTTTTACACAGTGGTTGAGGTGGTCACAATTCAGTCAGACCTGCCAGTTGGGTCCACCATTGGATTGCTGTTGGGAGGTGCTTTGATTGGAGCCATTTTTGGAGTTGGGGGCAGTTGTATTGTGTTTAAACTTTATCTCACTAAATTTAAGAAGAGAGAAATATCAGAAAAGTTAGAAGTCAAATAATTATACTGTATAAGATTTCAGAAATCTATAAATGCAGTAATACAAAACACATGCTTAATAATACTGATTAGGCTAAATTTCTTGAAGTTATAATTAGTAATTAATTACAACTATATACGTACCTCATGAACCATGTGCCTCATTAGCCAAATTATGCATGTGCAGTCAAGTGATATATCTAATGTATGAAAAATCTAATACACCGTTTTTCCTATATATATACACGTACATGCAATACCTACTCTGTAAAATGCCTATAGGGAACTAAACTTGTAGAGAGCTTTGGATGAAGATACAGGAGTCTTTTCTTTTCTTTCTGGGAATTCCGCCCTTCATCAGTGAACCTGGGAGTCTTTTGTGAATCCTTGTCTCTCTATGCTTATTTCTAGGGGTCTTATATACACGATTTTGGTGCATGGATGTCATTCTTAATGTTGCTTAGGTTTGAGGAGGTCAAATATGAGGTGCCATCTGATATAGTCAAAATGGAAGCCAATCCATCTTATGATGCTGTAAATGTTCCCAAGAAAGAGGAAACGTAGCTATAATGGCCTAAATGAAATTGAATTTAACATACAAAATTATTTTTTATATTACATGTATAAGTTTTCTTCTATGATCAGATCTTTAAAAACAAAGATCTCTTTAGGATAAACTTAGTCTGAGTGTTGACACCAAGTGTTAACTGCATATGTATCAGTTGTTTGATGGGGTTGTACAAATATAGCTGCATATATACAAACACAGATTTTTGTATTTTGTGAGATTTGTGAGACAGGTTGCATTGAATGATACCTTTGGCTCATTATAACGCTGGGTTCACACGATATTTCGAGTCTTTTAAATTGAACCACTTCCGATTATCAGTTGCATGTGCTTTACCAGCGATGCATATCGATTCATCGATTAATGAGAAAGATCGAAGCCAAAACTGGGTAGTTTCATAGTTGTTTACACAATACGGTGAGGCTACCAACTACAACTGTATCCAATATATATATATCCAGCCCACCTGTAGTTGTAATTCATGCTTTGTCATGAATGAATTGAAGAATGCTTTTAACAGCAGCAATATATTCCATTCTGCTTTGCATGTGCACAGTTCATTCAAATTGCTTGAGCACATTCTGTTATACTGCTATTCCAATTAGAACCATGTTCGCTTCTGTAATAGCAAATGGTTAATTTATAGCGAGATTGGTTAAGCCAACAAGTCAACAAATTGGAGGAATTTATCTTTATTTACGCAGACATTGTAGTTGCAGGGTAAACAAGAGCTATAGATATATATAGAATTAGCATTGCATGTCATTGAATTAAACTCATGGATCATATAATTCTTGTTAACATATTACGATACTTATGTATATATAACTCCTATCCAATAATGAAGCAATTGCTGTGTCTAATTTCAGAATTTCTGCCACTATATACAACAGTTACTGTAGAAAGAGATGATTGCGGTGTGTTTGTTTCTGTAAGTTACGTACATTAGACCAAATAATGTACATGGCTATAATTAAGTTACTCATAATCATTCTCATGCATGCAGTGTCTCATTAAGTATTAAATTAGCTATGGAATATATACCTACGCATTTTAATACAATTGCAATATCATATATGCTATGTACAAATAAATGCTTAATTGTACATGTCTTCCCGTTTAGATTCTGTTTAGATTTAATAGAAAGGAAGAGACTATTCTACCTAGGAGTCTTGTACCCCTTTGTTGAACTGATTCTGAATTATAGTGTGTGATTTTGAAACTGGAACTGATTCTGAATTATAGTGTGTAATTTTGAAACTGGAACTGATTCTGAATTATAGTGTGTAATTTTGGAACTGGAAACTTATATAAGTCTCTTTAGTTTTGAAAATATATTGCAAGCATTCCATTGTTTATCAAAAGCCAATAACTTTAATTCTGTTGTTCTTTGAATTTCCCAAATTAATGCATTAATGCAATGTCATAAACATTTTTAAGTACATGCATGTCCAGAAATACATGTATACCACACTGATGAGCCCTAAAGAGGGCGAAACAGCTGTCTGTGGTTTATTGATGATTTTTTGCCATCATTGGATGACTGGGAGGTCATCACTGGTTGCCACAAATAGGACTTCGGTCCTCCAACCAAGTAGACGATTGTCACTTGGTTGGTTGGCATATAATTATCCAGTGTTGTTTATTATTTGCAACAATAGCCTAGCACAGGCTCAAGTGCAATAAACTCCCCTTTTTCATGTAATAGTTATACACTCCTCCCCTATCCCTTTTCATAACCTATGTACGTATGTACGTATATAGCAAATAAATACATACATGTCTGAGTTACTATACATGTACGCGTTCATTGTTGACACAATCAACAATGGAGTAGTATATATTTCACTTATTGAATGTTTACATCATAAATAATAAAAGATCCAGAACACAACTATGATGACTGGTTATTAGTGCTTGAAACATTGTTTACTACTGGTAATGGTTTACTGAGTTTCACAACAGTCACAGGTGATATCAGTACTGGCTGACCTGGGATCACGACCTCCCCAGTTGCTGCCATCACACCTGCGTAAGGATGCAAGAGAACCAGAATAACTGTACGGGCACTACATGCAGTTAAGTGTTAAGGTGTTAAGAATTATAAGGCATATGCTAAAGGCTACATATGTATGTTAATATTGCAGTTATTACAATGGTAAAATAGACGTCCATATTAAACTGTTAGAGTGTGCACAAGTTCAGAGATGTGCTTACTAGGTGGAGTGTTAACTTTCTCAGTGTTGGCTTGCTCTGAATTACCATTTTCTGATTCTTTTTCTACAGCTTGTTCTGTAGTTGTGCCACCACTGGAGGTGGGCACATCAGTGGGCGTGGTCACGTCAGTGGGTGTGACTGAAGAACTCTTGGAAGTGGGAAATATTTCGCTTTGCAGCTTTGGAAGAAATTTTTCAATACGTTGCCATGACAACTGCCATAATTGAAAGCCATGGTCCTCTTTAAGAGATGATTGGTCTCCTTTACTTTCCAAGGAAATTATCTCTGTAATGTTACCGAAAAGCCCAGCTGTGGACATTACTAGCAGCATGTTCTTCAGAGATTCTGGTATAGCTTCTGTCTGTAAGAAAAAAGGGATCACTTTGACACAGAGCTCATTCCTTTACACTTAGTGCATCCTAAGCCTCCTAAGTTATACTATGGAAAGCACATTCAATTGAACGGCCATTTTACTATCATATCAGACAGGGCTTTACTCCTATACATTCAAAAGTTAATGGTCAATTAGATCCTTCAACTCAAGGTAAAATCACTACAGAACCTAAAGCCCTCACCAAACTTTCTGAATTCTCAATAAAATAATACTTCTCCATGACATCCAAAATACCAAGCCACAACTCTTGGAAGTTCTTCAACTTTAACAGAGGAGACAAATGTTGCAGAAAGACCTAATATATCCAAAGAACAAGTCCTTTAAAGGAAATATAATAACATGGAGGTCATATAGCAGACAGGTACGTAATCAGAGCAAAAATGTTAACTTTCATTACATATTTGGCAAGTCCAATCCAAGATATGCTAAATATATATAATCAAGGTAAATCTCAGTTGTGCAAGTTCACCAAATTCAAACCATAAAAAATACATAGGTAGTCAGCTGCTACTAACTTTGCTGAGAAGTTGGGCTCCTCTCATTCTTGTTTCTTCCAAACTAAAGGCATCCATCATGTCATCCCCATCCAATAATCGACTCAACATTGGAAAAAATACCTGCATGTGTATTAAACACTTCAAATCACCAAAACAGACGCGAATATAGGCTCATAATTGAACAATGAAGAGTAAGAAGATTGTGACTCCAGTTTATAAACCTTTACTACAAGTATCATCACATTTACATGTTAGGGACAATAGATGAAGAAAGAGAAGCCTAATGATATCCTCATCCAAGGCTCTTTAGGTTTTCCCTAAGTAACTAGTCTAAGAAAATTTAAAGTCTATCCTCTTTATGTTTATCGGCATGGTAACCATAATTATCTAGAATATTGTGTTCTATATTTTTCATGTGGGAAAATGATATCTGAATAGTGCTAAAGCTAATATCTATAATATCAAATATGTTCCTGTTAGATACTTACATCTAAGAAACAGGCTTCCCATTCTGTGGGGTTCAACTGCTGTAGATCATGAGCAAGCAGTGCTCTCTGGAGGTAACTGATAGCTGTATGCCTAACACTACGCCTTGAGTCGCAGCACATGCGAGCCATTCCCTATGCAATATGTAATATATACACAATAAAATCACAGAGATCATAAAGATTTACTTGAGGATTATTTAAACTAATGCGATTCTTATTTGGTTTGTAGCACAATAGATCTTTATCTTGAAATGTGATAAAGTAATGGATCAACAAACAATGCTTTTCAGCAATTGAGGTTTACGACCCAGAGGTCTTAACCAGCAATAATAATTTGTATGAAGACCTCTGGGTCAAAATATTCAATTACTGAAAATGTGATCGAGGCTCAATAAACTAATACTATTCTCAAAGTCACTCAGTCGCTGAAGAAGATCCCCAGGGTCGAAACGTTTGACCAAGAAGTGAAACCAAACTGCGTTTCTAAACACTCAAAAAATCGAAGAATGTATCATCCGATGTACCATCACAAAGATATGCGACAAACAACCCCTATCATTTCAAACCAAATGAGCATACACTGTATATTTGGTAAACTGACCTGTAGCAGGGGACACCAAGCGTTGTGCCATAGAGGTCCTGTGGACTGATGAGATTTGTCTGTCTCTGAAAAGTATAGAGACGCACTGGCTGATGGGTTTAAACCAGCTCTTTTTCCTTGGTGACCATTAGCAAAAATGTCTGACACTCTGGAATACAAGGTATGCATCAGGTCTAGCAGTTGGATTGTGATGGTGCTAAAGGACAGACTGCCTGTTGGAGGAGATGATGGTTGAGGCTCTTTGGTTGCTACGTGGGATGTCTTTCCTCTGGACGCCTGTTGCCTTGGTGATGGCCCCGCCCCATGTTGTGCTGCTGCTGTCCTCTTTAGGTCATGCTGAAGAGCCTTTGGGGTAGCCTCTGCCAGTGTCCTTACAGCGTGGATACAGCTAGTAAAGTTTTCCTTTGTCGTGTGCCTCTCGTTTCGGATCAGATAGGCTAAGGTCTCGCATGCTTTAAAGAGAAGAGATGGATGTGGCCAGTCTAATGTCTCAGATGGCCAGACATCAAAGTTATTCATAGCTTTGACAAGATGATCAGTTGATTGAGGAATAAAAGGCACTAAACTATTTTCACTGGAATTCTTGGAGGGTTCAGATGGTTGGTCATCACTGGAATGTGACAGGTTAGTGTCACTACTAAGAGGGGATTTTGGGTGGAAGCTTACCCCAGCACTGCAGCCCTCCAGGACTGCCATGAGAATGAGCCAATCATATGAACTCTTTGTGTGGGCTACACTGGCTTGAAACACCTCATGGAGACCATTAGACAGCTGACTCAGCAGTCTGTGGGGCAGGTCCTTTAATGGAAGGGCTGGGAATATCCTCAAGGAGGACAATACCTGCATGATGAGGATATTTATCCAGTTAAAATGTAACAAATAATAAAAAGTGTGATAGCTTACAGCCTACAGGTATATACTACAGACATGGCTACCAATATATATATAGCAACATTTCCTATTAATGAAGATTGTTGATACTCTAAGGAAAGGATCCCAGTATTGGAGATATTGTACATACACACCATCACACGACATGCTACATAAATATGTAAATTCTGTATATAAAGAGGTATTGTACTATTAGTATAGTTGTGTGATGATTCTCAGGACATCAGAGTAACATTTGTACTCATGATCTGATTACTCATTTCAATTAATGTCTACCTATACTACAGACATACGTACATCATGATGACATGTACTTATCTGGATCCAAACCACAACTGTTGCTAGTAAAAACAAAACAGTTGTGTAACAATATTTTTAGTATTTTGGTACTGTATATTCCAGTTGCCCCATCTACCTACACTTTAGCTCTTAAGTGGACCAATAAAAATATAGAAAGATTGATTTTTGTTTATCCTATTCTACCTTATTAAACAGGAACCAAAAGTATTCCAATACTCAAAGAAACATTTTAAGAGGTGTCTTACTTCAGTTCTGACTTCATCTCTTGAGATCAATCTTTTTACAGCTTTCAGTAAACCAACAACTCCTCTCTCCTAAGTTGCCTATTTTATATCTAGTCTGTATAGTAGCTCAAGTACTTCCTCTTTTGCTTATATAGGTTGATCAGTATGGATGTATATATTTGTGTACATACGTATATACATATCAAGTGTATATATACAGCTGCAGATATTCAATCTGAAATCTTACCAAAATGTCAACGTGGAGTATACAGTATAAATAAAATATTAAATTTTGAAATTTTAATATGTATACTTTGAATAAGTATATAATCTAAAGGTACATATATATGATAAATAGTTATATATATTACTATAAGCTTAAAGTCCTGAGTGGCTAAGAAAGCTCATGCTGAATTCAATTACTCGTAACATGTGTCCTCTAATGAATGTTATCAAGAATGCAATTAACGCTTCTGGTTCCTTTACTATGCGCTTAGTAAAGCCAATTGGAGATCAACCAGGGGGAATATATATTTATGCCACTGCACTGAGGTATTTATAGGCTTAATTACTTTTGAAATTCATTTCTGAATTAATCTACATGATGATCCTCTTATTATATGCTAGAACTATAACTCTGAGTGGGACCATATATTGTCAAAGGTTTATGATGGTATATATCAATCGATATTGATTTGATATATAGTCAAAGTTTAATAAGAAGATTAATGAAAGATTAATCAATATGGATCAAAGATGGAGCCGTAATACTGCTGTTCATTATTATCAGTATCAGTTTAAGATCTTAAAGTCCCCCTTTTCAATATTTAAGGTTCAAGCTCAATAGCAGGATATAGACAAACCACCTTATAGCTAGCAATAATATTATATTACTTTTTGAGTTCCGTTTCATAGAGTAAGCAGAATCGATTGGATCGATACAGGAAGAGGGGGTGCTAGTGTCCTGGGGGCTAAGAGCAAAGATTATTAAGAAAAGCACAATGGGATGGCCAGGACTCACCTCCAGGGCAGAGAAGAAAAAAAGAAAAGTGACACCCCCTTCCATCAACACCTGCCCAAACTGATTTCTGACAATTGTTAACTGATTAACTGTATGACATTGTGTATGTGTAGATGTTTATTGTAATTTCTGTATATTAACTTGGGCCCATGAACAGTAGCCTTCCTTGGCTAATGGGTTACCCAGTATAAATAAGATAAGATAAGAAGACGGTAGCGTGACTTGCATGTTGACAAAATTACTGCTTTATGTTCTAATAATACCATAATTCAGGAAATTTTCGTTGTTAAAATATTTTCGTGGTTGGCCCAAACCACGAAAGTTTCTCACACGAAATATTTTTTAACAACGAAATAATAACGCGTTGTATATCTCTATAACATATCTATGACATACGGCCACTGAAAATGGTTCTACACAACTGCGACACCTGCAGCGCAATGATGATCCCTATCGCAATTTCTCAACGTATCTTCGTGGTTGCCCCCAAACCACGAAATATTTTAACACGAATATTTCCCGAATTACGGTAGTAAGAAATACGTACGTGCACAAGGTTTACACAAGTTCTGGCGGTCGCAGATTGTCCTTAGGGAAAATAATGTCGTGTACAACGCTAGTTCTGTTATTCCTGGCCGCGTTTAATCTCCTTCACGTTACACGTAAGTTGGTAGTACTGCATTATGTATGCATTGCTAGACCAGTACGTGTATTCTCGCAGCTGTTGTATCTACTACTTATTTGTTAAACCATAGACAGTCTAGACTACGAGATAATTTATGACTACACACACCGGCCATTTTGAGACGAGGTTTATATGTTTTTGTTGAACTACTTTAACCTTAGCTTATTAACAATTTGGAATAGATAATGTCCTTAGTATACTTCCATGAATACCTTGGGCTTCTTGTAGCAGCAACATAATAAGCGATATCTGCGCCTGAGCATTTGTCTTATGTCTGTAACGGTCGAAAAGAGTGATTAAAGGTGTAGGGTGAAGTGGAACTACAGGAGGGTAACTTGGAACAAAGCGTTCCTTAATTTACCTTCTAACAGCAAGACGAGCGCTATTGATGCAGCCTATTTAAAGGCAAGCAAGTGTTCATTCTGAAGTATGCTACCTAGGCCCTTGTGTTCAGCTATAGGTCTAGTTAAAAAAGGTCTCTATGTGGAGTATACATGTTAGGGGGACTGCATCTTCGAATTCATCTGCCCCAGTTCCTATGCCAATGTAGGATATGTTGCAACATGCTTGTATGATTCATGTACAGTTAATGCTTCACTGTATAACATCATTTCTTGTTTCTGTACTTTTTGTGCCATCCCTACATCTTCACTATTTTTGTAGAAATATTTTAATATTTCTATACAATATAGTAACAATACAGAGTGGTTACCTAGTTCAATATGGTTTGTTTGCTAATTAAAAATTACGATTTAACTTTTTTCAAGGTGGAAGGGGGAGGGGCAAACTGGTGGAAGGGGGAGGGGCAAACTGTCTTCAAGGTGAAAGGGGGAGGGGCAAACTGTCTTCAAGGTGGAAGGGGGAGGGGCAAACTGTCTTCAAGGTGGAATGGGGAGGGGCAAACTGTCTTCAAGATGGAAGGGGGAGGGGCAAACTGTCTTCAAGATGGAAGGGGGAGGGGCAAATTGTCTTCAAGGTGGAAGAGGGAGGGACAAACTGTCTTCAAGGTGGAAGGGGGAGGGGCAAACTGTCTTCAAGGTGGAATGGGGAGGGGCAAACTGTCTTCAAGATGGAAGGGGGAGGGGCAAACTGTCTTCAAGATGGAAGGGGGAGGGGCAAATTGTCTTCAAGGTGGAAGGGGGAGGGACAAACTGTCTTCAAGGTGGAAGGGGGAGGGGCAAACTGTCTTCAAGGTGGAAGGGGGAGGGGCAAACTGTCTTCAAGGTGGAAGGGGGAGGGGCAAACTGTCCAAGATGGAAGGGGGAGGGGCAAAATATTATTAAGGGGAAGCCCTCTAAAAGCAAATTAAAATGGGGTTACATAATTGTGTGTTTTGACTGAAAGGTGTGGGTTCCCTGTACTAATATGGATGTCATTAGTAGACTATACATCAAACCATTAACAGAAGACATACTGGTTGTTCTTAAATATTACAGAATACTTAACATATAGCAGCAACCTATTTGCCATGGATCCTGCCCTCATGAAATGTTAGGAGTATCACGGCTTTGCCTTAAGTTGAGTGCTCTTGAGTGTCTTCATGCCTTGATCATGTGAGGTGGCATTCTCGTTAATACACCAGCTTGATTGGTGGAGATGGACCATTGTAAAACATCTCATTGTGCAAGTATAGGCTAACATTGGAAGTAATATACTAAAGACAGTTTTGTAATGACTCTTCATTATTGGGTAATCCATTCATTTAGACCAATTTTGTGGAATTCTTGATGATTAGAAAGAGAGTTTGATGACAAATTTGTGCATTAAGCCAGACTTCCTAAATGGTAGTCATGGCAACCCTCCCACTCTTTTCTTTTATGGTTTCCTGGGATACAGTATTCCTTTGATGTGGAGGAATGGTGATGTGATCCATTTGATGTATTTATCAGTGTAGACCTGCAGCACCATTGCAATGTCTTGGAAATTAGACATGTAATCTATCAAGACTAGATGTAACATGTGAATACAAGATAAAGTTTTACAAGTATTACACATATTGGCTTTGAAACAGTCTCAGTTATAGAAATAACTTCCGAAAGTATACAGCCACTGCAGAGATACGTAGAGTAGGGGTTAGAGGACTTCTGTAATTGAGGTAATAATGGTGAGCATAGTGATTAAGCAATATGTCACTGCAACTGCCAATCAGATGGTACCATATGTCTGATAACCACACCTCCTGCATTCTAATTAGATGGCTTGCATCATCTAAAAATATATTTGGATCATTCTACACTTTGTAGAATGCGATTACGTCATTTTTGACCATGCAGTTGTTATATATGTGAAACTTTTCTGTGTGAACGTGTAATTTAATATTTATGTTTCATGAGGCTTCTAAAATAGAAGTCTTACAGAAAAATCAATCAATCATGAGGTTTTTAACTGTGTTTACTATATGAGGTATACTGGAGTGATATTTGTATATAACAACAAAATGGAACATTTCAACCTGCATTAGGAGGTTGAAGAACAGGAAAGCACCTAGTGTATGTGGAATAACAAGTGAAATGCTAAAGGCCGGTGGAGATGCAGTTGTCCAGTGGTTACACAAAATCTTTTGTATGGCCTGGGAGAGTGGAACGGTGCCAGCTGATTGGAGGAAAGCACAAATTGTCCCAGTACACAAAAAGGCAGTAGAACACAGTGTAAGAACTACTGGGGTATTAGTCTACTAAGTGTTCCAGGAAGGTCTACACTACTGTATTGGATAAGAGGATACGAGCCATCATTGAAGAGATAGTACTAGAAGAACAAGGTACATTCCAGAGGCACCAGAGGCAAAGAAGCTGCATTGATCAGTTATTCACAGTGAGACAGCTCGGGGAGAAGATACCGTATATCGGGATATGAATGCGAGAGTAAAAGATTGCGAATTACGGGTTTAAGTAAACATTGTGGTTAAAAGAATGCGAGATAAAGCTAAGGTGTACGGGACATGTATACGAAATTATGAGGTGTCAAATCAATACATGTCAAAAAATTGCGCATACAGTCAAAACTCGCAATTCGCATTCTTTTGACGCACTCATTCAATGCCCGATATACGATAATTGAGAAGAACAAAACAATGATCATGGTATGTGTAGACCTAGAAAAGACCTTTAACAGAGTGAATAGGGGAGATATGGTGTCAGGGGGAGGCTTAAGGAAGTAGTGAAGTCTCTGTACGTGTATGGATACAGGGGTAAAATTCAGACTGGTTTGGCATAGAGAGAGGGGTGAGAGAGGGGTGAGAGAGGGGTGTACGTTTTTGCCTTGGCTTTTTGACTTATTTTTGGACAACATAGTGAGGGAGGCAAGGAAGACTTACCAGGGTGGTGTGCAGTTGGAAGCATTTTATGATGTTTGTGGATGACCTAGCGTTAGTGACCGAAAAGGACAAGGACATGAAAAGAAATGTTGAAGTGTTCAATGAAGTAATGACAAAGTGGAAGATGAAGATTAACAAGGTGCTGGTAGTGCAGAGGGGAGGTGGCACATGTCACATAGTCATAGATGGAGTAGAGGTGGAAGGAGTGCAGACAGCAAATATTTGGGGGCCATGTTTAATGAGGAAGGATCATGCGATCATGAGATTGAGAACAGAATAGGGGGCAGCAGCGAGAATAGTGGGGGCATTAAGAAGTGAAGTTAAGAGCTAAGCAAAGCTACAAAGCTAAGAGTTATCAATGCAATGGTTGTACCAACTCTGCTGTATGGGAGTGAGACGTGGACCCTACAGAGAAGACACAGAAGTAAGATCCAGGCAATGGAGATGAGGTACCTTAGGAGAGTAGAAGGTGTGACCAGAATGGACAGATTAGCAAATGAAGACATTAGAAGAAGGCTGGAGGTTGAAGCAGTTTTAGAAGTGGCAGATAGGAAGAAGAAGGAGTGGAGTAAGAAGATTGAGGAGATGCCGCAGGAGAGGTTGGTGAGAAGAGGGTTTGAGGAAGAGGTGTGTGGTAAACGACCAAGAGGATGGCCAAGGAAGAGATGGAGAGAACATTCTTAACAATTTTGCCTATATATTTTATTATGCAGAACAGTCTATATTCCTGAATTAGATAAAATTTTAAGTATTTTTTACTGTATGTAACAGCGACTGGACTATTTCACTTATCCAAACACCTTAGACACTGGATTCAAATCAATTCGCAGTACACTAATTGGCTTAATGTTTCCCTGAATATCCATGCATTAAATGGGTTACTTTTATCAATATTTAGTTATAAAGCAGGGATTGCTATTGAAATAACTGAAAAGTGATAAACATACCTTTATATCTTTTATTTGCCCTGGTTGACTGATGTTGTATCTTGTAATCTACATTGGGTTTCCATGGTAATGATAGTTACCATTCCTTCCATTTCCTGAAACTGCCTGTAAACCATAAACTGTCAACTACATAATATTATTGTACATCTGAATGTCACTTTCACTTTCAGCTACGTATATCGATACACAATTTGGTTGTTTAGTCATTAAATAACAATATACCACTTAAGTGGTTAGAGGGTGGTGAAATTGATATGGAGAGCATCATCTATTGATGTTTCACAGTCTAATTTTTTTACGTACATGTACTGTTACAGTAGTTGAGTGTCAAGAGTTGATATATAAAATTTATCTGCTGAGTAATTTCATATGTAATCTAGCAAGTCAATATATCCTTATATGGAAGGCATATAGTCTTTAAAAGTATAGTTTAATGGCACAATAATTGTACAATCAATTCTCTGTTTAATTGGCAATTGATAACATATTTCATCTGTTATCTGCTAATTTAAGAATTAGATAATCAATGACTACCTAATTTGGCCACTTTCAATGTATTTACATATGCATCAGTTTTCTTATATAACAAATTACTAATTGAAGCTTATGCGTTTAATTTTTATTAAACATTCCATTTTCTCTTTAATTAGATCTTTAGTCATAGCAATTGCACTCGTCGGCTCCTTGTATATATATAATCCTAACGTTTACTACACTGTTTAGAGAAAATACTATACAAACGAACAGAGCATTGCTGTGGCACTTGTAGCTCAGTAGCAGAGCTTTGGTTTTCATAACATTCCCAGCAATTGCTTATTTTCTGTTTTTTCCTCTACTTAATGATTACTTGTGGTTTGATTATCACTTCATTAGTAAATACAATCATCTACATAGGTATATCCTATATACGTATGTACAAGTGATTTGTATGTGTATCCATTGTGTGTGGTTATAAGTATATGATTAAATTATACTCTATTTCAGCAATAATAGTACCCACATAGGTTTCTACATATATATATTGTCACTCTTACATGGCGGCAGTTATAGATTTCGATTTCGATTTGTGTTCACACTGCTTTGGATTTGTCTCTCTTATTTGATTATCTCTAGAAAGACTAGAAGTACCACTGTCGATTCTAATGGTGATATTCTTTTTGCCCCTAGCCAGCTCATATCTAGTGGAAAGTCCTCTGTGCTTATCTGTGTATGGAGAAGAAGCTCACGCCTTGGTCCTCACCTTCAGCGCCCGCTTTCTTCAGCCTTTTCTGGCCTGTACTGGCTTATTTTGCTTGCAGGAGATGTGGAAGCCAACCCTGGACCGTTAAATTCCCGTGCACTGTCTATCAGAAGCCTGTGAAGATCAATCAACATGGTGTTAGCTGTGATGTCTGCGATCTATGGACTCATGCAAATTGTGCACGATTAATAGATGAGGAATACAGACGGTTGAGTTTTGAACGCTACTTGGAATGGATGTGTCCAGTGTGTGTTTTGGGTAGCCTACCTTTCCCAGACTTAGACAATGGTGTTCTTGAAGGGACTTCAGCACATGTTTTCCCTCTGTTGGTTAGTTCCATCACTACAGCAGATCAGAACTTTAGTTTTATTCCAGGCAGCTTAAGCTATGCCCATCTTAATGTTCAATCTCTAAGAAATTCAGAATCTTTTGTAGAAGGCTTCTGGTCATGTTATTCTTGGATTGAGTGAAACATGGCTGGGTGATTTGTTTTCTGACTTGGCAGTCTCTGTGGCCTCCTATATCTCTTATCGTAGGGATCGCCCACATGGGCGTGGAGGGGGGTTACTTGTTTATGTTCCAGAGACTCTTCGTAGTCGAAGAAGGTATGACCTTGAACCCCAGTCCATCGAAGCCATTTGGGTTGAGGTATGGGCTAGGGGTTCTCAAACGTTATTGTGCAACCTCTATAACCCTCCTAGCACCAATGTTGAGTTTTTGGAGGAATTGGGCTATATGTTAGAGGTTGCAGTTGGTGAGAAGGAGATTATTATCATGGGTGACTTTAACTGTGATGTAAACTCACCTAGTTCAATGATGAATCAGTTATTATCCATTATGTCCGAGTACCAACTGACTCAGACAATTACTGAATCAACTAGGGTCACAGCAAACTCACAAACTTTAATTGATCACTGCTATGTTACATCTTCTATGGCTTCTGTTCCATCTGGAGTTAGGTCATTAGCAGGCAGTGATCCTTATATATATGATCTACATTACACTACAATCCGTCAGAAAGTCTGCAAAGGCTGCTACAATTAAACAAGTAAGGTCTTTTAAGAAATGTAATGTGGATAATTTGCTTAATGATATGGTAAAGGCCCCTTGGGATGTGATTGACACTTTCAATGATGCAGATGATAAATGGGGTTATTGGAAGGCCTTATTTTTTGACATAATTGACAGACATAGTGAAGATGAGATGCCGGCAGCATAGTTTGCGTTGGTTGTCTAGTGAAACGAGACAGCTTATGAGAAATTATTGCCATAACAAATACAGGAAAACAAGGGCTCAGGCTGACTGGGAAAAGTATCGTGAATTAAGGAACTGATTAAGGAAAGGTTGAGGAGAGAAAAGCAGGCATACTTTGCTTCTGTATGTAGTAAATTCTCAAATCAACCAAGGCAAGTGTGGAAGGAGCTAGATAAAGCGCTAGGGCGTAAAGCACAAAGTAGAGTTCGCCAGCTTGAGACCAGCCAGGGTACTGTTGAGGATCCTGAAATGATTTGTAAAACCTTAGTGCCCACTTTTCAGCCCTGTCCAAAGGATCTGGACAGGTTTCTGATTCCACTCAAAATCCTTGGAGTCTTTCCTCTGGTATTCGTGATACCATCTTTAAGTTTGAACCCTTTGAAGAAGAACAGGGTTTGGGGACATTAAGGAAGCTAAATATCTATAAAGCAACGGGTCCAGATAGAATATCAGCCTCTCTTCTCAAAACACTATCTATTGTGATATCTCCTAGTGTCACAAAACTTTTTAACTCTTTTATAACTTCGGGTCAGACCCCTACAGAGTGGAAGGAGGCAAATGTAATTCCTATTCCGAAGGTAACTATTGTTAAGCTCCCTTCTAATTACAGACCTGTTTCAATATTCCCAGTGATAGCAAAGGTTTTTGAGTCCCTTGTTTTTGGGCAGTTCTATAGCTATCTTGTTACTAACTCTCTGCTTCATCCAAATCAATCTGGTTTTCGACCTTCCCACTGTACTCAGGATATACTTTTGAAGACTATTGACGATTGGCGTAAGGCATTAGATAAAAGAAAATGTGTAAGTTGGAGCTGTCTTTGTAGATTTAAGTAAAGCCTTCGACACTATTGACCATGGCTTACTTCTTCAGAAGTTGCTGTGTTATGGAGTTAAAGGTAAAGAGTATCAGTGGTGTTCTAACTATCTTAAAGGGAGGAAGCAGAGAGTGGCATTGGATGACACGATGTCTCAGTGGGTTGAATGAGTGAGAGGTGTTCCCCAGGGTTCTGTCTTGGGTCCTTTGCTATTTTTTGTTTATATAAGTGATCTCCCAGGAATGACCAGTAAGTGCAACATAAATATGTATGCAGACGATGTGGCCATTTACTGTTCGGGTAAAGATATAAATGAAGTTACAACATCACTTAACAGTGATCTAGCTGAAGTTGTTCGTTGGACATAATGCAACCATTTCAAGATTAATGTTAGTAAAACTCAGTATGTGGTGTTAGGGAGTAAGGCAATGAGGTCAGGGCAAGATGTTCACCAGAGACTGTCTGATGAAATAGTGCCATCAGTTAGCTTTGTGAAATATCTTGGTCTTCTTATTGATGATAATCTTAGTTGGAAGAGTCACCTACTTGCCATCCGAAAGAAAGTTTTTGCTGCTATCAGCAGTATACGACAAGTTAGTAGATATCTTTCGGTAGATACATAAAGGCTGGGGCCTTTAATTTATTTCATGAACAATGTCCCTTGTGTGCAAGTTACCAAATTGTTTCTAACCTTGTTGTTGAATGCATGCAAGCAACCAACGGTACTCCTAGCTCACACTCAAGGCAAGTCAAATCCTGCGGTGAATATTGGCTGAGACCCCCTGCATGAGACTGGAATTTTTGCTGATAATGTTCATGTGTTTAACCTTATATGATCTGTAGAGACTACTATTCTGTATGCAGCAGTTGAGAATTTCAGTGTTGCTAAAGTCTTGTAACGTTTAATATACCTGATAGTGATTATTTTGGGAGTCATTTGCATCTGTATTATAATATATACCTCAGTATGATTATCTTGGGAGTCACTTGCATCCGTGTATAAATTTGTAACTTGCACTGTGTAGTACTTGATTGTATTTAAACATGCATAATATATAACACTCCTTATTCCTACACATGGACAATTACAAGTAAAAATATATATATATATAAAAGTATACTTTTGTTGGGGCTAGCAATATACTGAGACATTCGCTATATGTACCGTATGTACACATGGAAATGACACACGAGCTTGCACGCACGCATATTTATCCAAATCCACCCCTACATATTCAATTACACGCCTGCATACGTACACAAATGGATTAGAAAAATATTTACAGTAAAAACATAAGAAGAGACGACAGAGCTTCAAGTACCAAAGTTTTAATACGGTCGACTAAACGAATTTCTTTTGCATCAATATAGGGACAATTCTGCCTCAAACTTAATGGGAACGTATACAAATATGTTTTATCTAACCTTCGCTACAACCCGCTTATTTGGTAGCTCCTTCTCGTAGGAGAGCGTCGACTTTTCATAGCCGTTCACAAAAGGGATAATCTTTTTTAGCAACGAGGCGGTGATGTTCACTAAATGTGTATAGGGAGCGACATACGAGAGGTGTTGGTGACGCACTAGAAAAACATCATAATACATCACCAGATTGCGCAATCGTAACCTTGACTTCTTCATTGTATCTTGATTATTTTGCTCATTTAATTAAGCAAAACTTAGCCAAACATTTGCTATACACATGTACCATGATATATGTTGGTTTCACAGTTATCTGACAAATTGAATTTTTTTATAAATATAACAAGTGGTTTGAATATAAATTTTCCATAGGTTTTCTATAGTCCTATGGCCTTTTATATGCAGACTTTGTCCTCCGTTTTCTAACAAACAGAAGCCTAAAAAATCCCTTAATTAAAAATGAGTTTTATACCCTAAACTTTATGATGATATGCCCATTTTGTTTCTAGGTCCTTTCTTGGAGCTATATGAATTATTTAATTAATTATATTATTTATTTAGATTACCTTAGTATATTGTAACTTGCACTGAAAATATAGTGTGTGAAAAAATGATATTTAATTGGCAGGAATAAATGTAGTTAGACAAATATGTGAGGTATATAGGGATAATGCACGTACGTATAGAACTTTGTGTATACACGTATGTAATTGCAAACAGCAGCGTTTGGTAATCTTAAGTTTGTCTGCCATTTTCTATGCCTTAAGAAGCAGGAATAAAATGATTAAAAAATATTATACTTAAGCTTCCTTTAAATCCTTCTTTAAAAATGGAGCTAGAACATAAGATATCATTCTATTTCACATGCATTTGTAAATACCTACTCTATGTTACCTATTACATCTTATGCAATTTTGTTACAAATATCTGTGTTTCCAAGTAAAGTGTATCTCACCCTTTTTCACACTTTTTGGTTATTCTCTTTCATCATTTTCAGGTGGTCAGATTGGTACTTATCAGTCCTTGGAGAGACTGAGAGACAGACTGAATGAAGACGCCATGGAGTGTGTCTTGGGCACTGACCCAAAGAACCTCACTCTTACTTGTAACACATTGGTTGACTCTTCAGATGTGGAATTTATACTGAGTGCAGCTCCGTGTACTGGGTTGACCTCACTTGGGCTGAAGTTGAGTATCAACGGAACTGTACAATTCGACAGCATTTTTCAGCGAAGCACCAGTGTTGTTATAGATAATGGTGAAGTTGTTTTTGGAATTTTTCCAAGAATATTTGTGATTAATATTGCGGTAAGTTTGTATTTTTATTGTTTTCATTCTTTTGTTTGCCTCATATATACGTATATTGTGGTGATATAATAATACGGATTCTTATACAGTTATTATAATAATTAATACGTATTTGCAAATGGCATTTGGTAACTTTAAGTTTGTTTCCTTTTTCAGCTCTTCTTTATAACTTTAATTTTCTCTATAATTTTGGGGAAATTTAAGAATCGTGAAGATTATGACTTTAAGCCAAACAAAGTCGCCAAGTAATTTGAGTGCAGGGTGCGGGTGCCCCATGAGTTTTTTTAACTCAAATTGCCTGTTTATGATAATTTTAAAGTCAATTTATGTACATACATACAGTGCACAGAGAAAAAATCTTTACATTCTTCCTCAAAATTTCCTGGGAAGTTATTTTTAAAGTTTCTGAGGTTCTCTATAGAAACAGTTTTTCCTTGGAGGAACTTTAAGAGGAAGTTTTGAGGCAGTTTTAGAGGTGATTATAAAATGAATATTAACACATAAAAACCGGTCACATTCTTCAAGGATGTTTTCAGGTGCAATCGAGGTAATCTAAAGGAAAAAATAATTCTATTATTATATATTTTATATACATATTCAGATTTACACCATTACGCTTGCCAAATTCCAGTTGGTAAGCAATTTTGAGGATGTTTTCAGAGGAAATAATGAGGTACTTTAAAGCGGCCAAGGAAGTTTTAAAATGCCTTGAGGAAGTGCCTCAGCAGGAATGTAAAAATGTTTTCTTTGTGTACCATACTTATGGTAGTTTTTAATGCCTTGAAAGGTGATTGTGAATATAACATTTGTCATTTTAATATAAGTTTTGTTGTACATTTGTGCAAGATAATAAATGGATTGCCTCCTACTAAATCCTGTCTTGGAAGCAATAATTATGACTTCTATACACTAACTAACTCTTATACGGGCTTGTTTATTATGTACACTTGATACATTATACTGGTCAACAATTGTTATCTTGTGAAAAAAAAACAACTATGTGATCACAGATGTCACCTTTGTGCTATATTGTTGAACCTATTCTATGGCCACATGTAGTAGAGATCCTTTACATGACTAGAAAGCTTTAGAAATGGTAGCCATTGTAACTTTGGATATCTGTCTACTTGTACCTTAATCCACATTCTTCAACCATAGTAGAATTTAGACTGTTAAAATTGCAACATCACAGACTATAATTTCCCAGTATAGACATGATATATAGATATATATTTAGCCGTTCACATATGTACCTACGTAGCTACATTTTGACATGAATTCTCACTTTAGTTACTTTAAGGCTAATTATTTTAATTTTAACAAATTTAAGTAATACCTAGTGGTTATACCACACTTGAGTGTGGTATAATTAATATATATCACGTATGACTTGAATCAATTGTAAAGGTGATGATAAGGTATTGTAAGGTGATGATAAGTAAACATGAGTAGGCCTACTGGTGATAACATTTATCTCTAGTTTAAGTGTGAAATATAAAGTTTATAACACTCCAGATATCACCCGGTTGCCCTGGTAACGTGATATATCTACTTGTATTACATACATACGTATGTGTTAAATTATAAGATGTCAAGATATGATAAATGATATTGCTATGATTTGCATTTTGTATCTCAGCTTGCAATAACACTCGAAGGCACACCAAAAATGCTCATAGACAGTGCCACCATACACATGGATTGCATTCAAGCTGCAGGGAGTCTTCCTGATGTTACCATGGAGATGATGTGCAATTCTTTGTCTGCAGTGAGAGATTCTCTCAACATGACTGAGCACTGTGACATTAGTACAGACTGCTTGGTTTTGACATGCAGTTCTAAGTTTGGAAACCAGTATATCAACTATTTTAGAATGGAACTATATCCATGTCAGCGGCCATTTTTCTACCACCTAAAAATGGAAGGCCCAAATATAACTGATATTGATGAGATCTTATTTCAAGGAAATCATTCCTATACAGTTGTGGTTAATAATACCGATACAGAGATCTTCACTCCAATTATCGAACATGAAACAGGAATTGAAACTTCGGTATGTATCTCCCCATGATTCTTATATGTATCCCTGAGGGTGGTGGATTTACCATTTGTATATATAAACAACAACATGCATACTGTATCATATGTAATTAAAACTGATACTTAAGCATATTGAATGCTGAGCACTTATTTATTTAACTTTTATTTATTCAAACTGATTCATATATAACAAGCAAGAACTTGTAAATGAGCCCTCTCACATATATTCAAAGGATTCATTCATTCATGTATGTATGCTAGCAAATCAAGTCATTACTGAGTATTAGGAATAATAATTTGGTTGATTTTAGATTTGATAAAAGGATTTGAATTAATAACATCCATAATGTGATGAATACTTCCTCAAATAATTATTAAGTAAGTCTGTCATCTTGTGAGCATCTAAAGCCAAAAGATTAACCATCTGGAAGATTAAGTTTGATGCAGTTGGAAGAAATTCCTATGCATCATCTAGATGTTCTAATTTGGTATGTAATGATTTCCAACTTGTTGATTTTGTAGATTGTGATTTCCAGAAAAGGTTTGGGCAATGTCACCCTTCTAAGAGCCGTCAACATCACTATGGCATGTATCACAGAATACCCTCCAACGCCATGTGAGTGCATTCTGTACAGCCATACATTAGACTGTTACTACTGCAGGCGTGAAGGTGGTCCTTTCCGGGTCACCCTCCTAACCACAGCAGAGAAACATAAAATGGCAAAGTGTTTGTAAAGCTCACATGAACTGACAGAATATATAGAAAATGATGACCAATTACGTGATATCACGTAATTGGTCTAATTTCTTTTATATGTGTTTATTTACTATATATTTACTACTAGTGTATCATTTTAAACATAACATGTACGTATATACGTTTGAGGTCTTTTTTATATCCTCAGCTTCAGAAATGCCTCAACCATCATCTGATCTTGCAACAGACTCAATTGTAGAGATAATAATTCTTCCAACTTCTGACACAGGACTGACTGCTGTACCACCCTCCCCAACCTCACCCACGCCCTCTCTTACTCTAGCTACAGCACAGCCTTCACCATCTGGAACCATATTACCAACATCTTCTCCAATTTCAGTATCAAAAGAAGACATGTGTAATTCCTTAGACGACATTTCTGACAAACTTGCCAACTCTGAACTCAATGGAAGATGTAGCAAAAGTGACGATTGTACTATACTAGAATGTGATATGACCTATATAGGCTTTCCTATATCCATGACAATGACCTTGTTGCCATGTGAGGAGCCTTATGGGATAGCTCTCTTTGTTCGTAGTAGTGTACTTGGTACATTAATTGATGGTGTCTTTAAGAATGACACAACTGTGAGCCGAACATTTTATGGAATACAAGCTATAGCTGACATTTCCATTTCACAAGGAAGTGGTTTCATAGATGAAGAGGTTAGTTGAAACTAGTATGATGGGCTTTAAATGTATGGACAGGAACTCTGTTAGTGCTGACTATAGTTTACTACATACGTACGTAGGTAACCCTATAATTTAATAAGAAGTAAAGAGCATATAAGAAGTCTTGGGTACAGTATGTTTTTGATGTTGTTTTTTACACTTAATGTATTTATTAAACTTTAAAAACGTATGTTACTTTTAATGAAACTTTTACTAATTATTTATCAGTACAGTGTATAAATTTCAGTTACAAGTTGTAAGTCATTTGAGATGCTAATTGATTATCTACCAATAGTTGCATTTGATAGTAAGTCTTTTAGATAAACATTTTTAATTTTAGTCAACATGGCATTTTTCATTATACTGTGCTTCAGGTTACAGTGACAGTACCATCATATGGACTGGAATTTCAATTTTTGCCATCTTCAAGAATTTTCATGCTCTGTGAAATGCACATCACATCCTCAGCTATACCCTCCACATCCTCAGCTACGCCCTCCACATCCTCTACTACAGAAATACCTCAACCAGCTCCAACGTCTTCTCCCATTTCAGTTTCAAAAGAAGACATGTGTAATTCCTTAGACGACCTTTCTGACAAACTTGCCAACTCTGAACTCAATGGAAGATGTAGCAAAAGTGACAATTGTACTATATTAGAATGTGCTATGACCTATTTCACATTTCCTATGTCCATGACAATGACCTTGTTGCCATGTGAGGAGCCTTATGGGATAGCTATCTTTGTTAATGGTGGTCCACTTGGTACATTAATTGATGACGTCTTTAAGAATGACACAACTTTCAGCCGAACAGTTATTGGAATACAAGCTATAGCTGACATTTCTATTTCGCAAGGAAGTGGTTTCATAGATGAGGAGGTTAGTGGAAACTAGTATGATGGGCTTTAATTGGACAGGAACTCTGGTAGTGCTGACTATAGTTTGAAACATCTAAACTAAATAGGTGACCTTATATACGTATATATAAGAAGACTTTAAGTTGGTTCCATTCTGTTTTTGATGTTGTTTTTTTGACGCATAAAGTATTTAAGTATTAGATGCTAATTGATAATCTACCAATAGTTGCATTTGATAGTGAGTCTGTTTTTAGATAAACATTTTTAATTTTAGTCAACATGGCATTTTTCATTATACTGTACTTCAGGTTACAGTGACAGTACCATCATATGGACTGAAACTTTCTGTTTTGCCATCTTCAAGAATTTTCATGTTCTGTGAAATTAAGCCCATCACATCCTCAGCTACACCCTCCATGTCCTCAGCTTCAGAAATGCCTCAACCATCATCTGATCTTACAACAGACTCAATTGTAATAATTCTTCCAACTTCTGACACAGGACTGACTGCTGTACCACCCTTCCCAACCTCACCCACGCCCTCTCTTACACTAGCTACAACACAGCCTTCACCATCTGGAACCATCTTACCGACATCTTCTCCAATTTCAGTATCAAAAGAAGACATGTGTAATTCCTTAGACGACATTTCTGACAAACTTGCCAACTCTGAACTTGATGGAAGATGTAGCAAAAGTGACGATTGTACAATACTAGAATGTGATATGACCTATTTAAGCTTTCCTATATCCATGACAATGACCTTGTTGCCATGTGAGGAGCCTTATGGGATAGCTCTCTTTGTTCGTAGTAGTGTACTTGGTACATTAATTGATGGTGTCTTTAAGAATGACACAACTGTGAGCCGAACATTTTATGGAATACAAGCTATAGCTGACATTTCCATTTCACAAGGAAGTGGTTTCATAGATGAAGAGGTTAGTTGAAACTAGTATGATGGGCTTTAAATGTATGGACAGGAACTCTGGTAGTGCTGACTATAGTTTGAAACATCTAAACTAAATAGGTGATCTTATATAAGAAAACTTTAAGTTGGTTCCATTCTGTTTTTGATGTTGTTTTCCTGACACTTGAAGTATTTATTAAACTTTACAATATAGTTTTATATGTTTATTATATTATTATTTATCAGGACTGTGTAAACACTTATAAATTGTAAGTCATTTTTGATATATACTAATACATTTATAGTTGCAAGTCACTTGTGAAGCTAATATTAATACCAGTAGTTGCAATATCATGATATTATACCCAAGAATTCAATTTTGTAGTGAATCTGTTTTTAGATTTTTAACTGGGCAGTCAACATTGCAGTAACTACTTATTTTTCATTATATTTTACTTCAGGCTACAGTGACAGTACCATTATTAGGACTGGAACTTCCTGTTTTGCCATCTTCAAGAATTTTCATGTTTTGTGAAATTAAGCCCATCACATCCTCAGCTACACCATCCACATCCTCAGCTACACCCTCCACATCCTCAGCTGCACCCTCCACATCCTCAGCTACGCCCTCCATGTACGGATTGGAATTTGGTAAGCACTAGGTGTGAATCGATGTTCACACATTAGACAACTGAGCTTAAACAGACGGCAGTTACGAATATAGAAACAAGCAATTATTGACAACGAATTATGGGCTGCAGCTAAAGCATATACCCGTGTTTTAAGAGGAAGAAGGACTTACCTCGATCGTAAAATCTTCTCAGTTGGCTAAAACGTCTATATTATTGTTATTTTGTTAAAATCAACTGATTCAGAAATTATATAGCAAGAGTAAAATATACAAATTATAACAGTTATAAATTCTGGAAGTGCGTGTATCCAACAGTATTCGCTTGTATTCAGTATACTTTGACATTGTTATTGATAGGACACACTATCCTTGATAACATTGACCTCCACTTGACTTGTTATAATTTATAATGATGGGTATATTTTATTTGTGCCTCATTTGTGCCTGGAAACTTCCTCAAAGAATGTCACAGCTTTTTACGTGTTAATTTTCAATTTATCATCACCTCTAAATCTGTCTTAGAATAGTTCCTCAAAACTGCCTCCGAAAGTTCCTCTAAGGTAAAATTCTTCCTATACAACTTCAGAAACTTTTAAAAAACTTCCCAGGCATTTCAAAGAGGAAGTTTTTATGTAAAGATTTTTTCTAGACGCACCATACGTATACATACATACACACCGTATACGTGCATATATGTGCCTATCTAAACATGTATGGAAAACTTCTATATATATATATATATATATATATGACTGTATTCATTTTGTATACTATATAGCATTTTTATATCTCCAATTTGTTTATAAAATTAAGTTTGAAATACGTATGATGTATGGAGCTGGTTTAGGCACTTATATATCTACCTATATACGTAACTTCTATAAATAAAAAGAGTATTAATTAGCTTGATACCAAACATTTATGCATTCTGCTAAATTTTTTAAATTTATAATTGATGTTACAAGCTTTTTGCATTCTTCCACTATACATTGTAGCAACATCAGTAATGCCATCTCCAACACCACCTCCACCGCAAGTCCAAGGTGTCACTGTTACAAGAGGTGTATCAGGTGAATCTCCATCTTTGACAGTTTCATGGACTGCAGTATCTGGATCTGAAATAACCTACACTGTGAGGTATTCAACCAGTAGTGGTACTACAACAGAACCACCATCTTGGGCATCAACAATGTCAGGAATCACTGGTACATCAACTACACTGAGTGGACTTACACAAGGTACAATGTACTACATTTGGGTTGCAGCTTTTTCATCAGTTGGGAAAGGATCTTACAGTACAAGAGTGTCACAGACTACATTTAATGGTAAGCTAGATTTCTTCTAATGTATCTGCAGTGGAATAGTATATTTTGTTCATTTTGTGATGGTGTATATATAACAGTTCTCTATACTCTTATACATTTACATATACTGTATTTGTTTTTACTTCAATTCTGATAATGCCACTATATGTTTATCTTATAAACATGTGCTATATAATGAACAATACCTCTAGATGTACGTATATAAGGAACTTAGACATTAAAGAACCCACTGCATGTGTTCTATATAAATTTACCTTTTAAAAGATTTACGTAGTATATTATACAGTATGTGGTTCATGGCTGCCAAACAAATTTTCCATCATTGAAGCTATAGAAAGCTATATCAGCTTTACACAATTACATTAATTGACTCCATCAGCTTTGATTTAATTAAATACAGTTTACAGCCTGATATATAGTATAGGTAGTTGCTATTAATTTATCTATGTATCTACCATCTTACTGATTATAAGGTATTCTTATTCATGTAGAAAATAAAGGTATACTTAAAATTACATAACTGTTTATTAAAATATAACATGCACGCTTGTGTGCTTTTTGTTTCAGTCCCAGCTAAAGTTACTGGAGTGTCAGTGTCTCCAATGTTGACATCAAATCAACCATCACTTCGTGTCACATGGTCAGCTCCTTCAAGTGAACGTCCCATACAACACTATCAAGTAGACTACAGAGTGGGTACCTCTGGTAGTTGGAGTACATGGAGTCCAAATCCTACATCTACTTCAGTGACACTGACTGGTCTTCAAAGAGGATTTAACTACCAAGTGAGAGTGAGAGCTGTGTCCGATATCGGTAGTGGAACATGGAGTAATACAGTTAGTGGGACTACTTATGGTGGTAAGTATAACAGTTACATAATATTGTTATACAATTTCACGTTTGCACCATGCATGAAAAATCTAAGATACCATTTTCCTACATGATATATGCCTATTCTGTAAAAAGAGCCTATAGGGGAACTAAACCTAAAGAGAGCTTTAGATGAAGATACAGTAGTCTTTTCTTCCTTCTTTTCCCTTCTTTCATCTTCTTCTCCACTGGGTCAGACAGCCGTTTCTGGGAATTCCACCCTTCATCAGTGATCCTGGGAGTCTTTGTCTTTTTCTTTATCTTGATCTTCTGTGAATCCTTGGCTCACTATGCTAAATCTAGGGGCCTTATATACACTATTTTGGCGCCAAAAGTTAAATAAGGTGTTAACTAAGACACATGATGAAATTTAATTTTATGAATGCATGTATTGTACTTAGTGGGGCAATTCATATAAATTCAACATTTGCATGTGATGCATATGCCTAATTGCATGTAGAAATCTAAAATTTAATATTTATTAAATGGCTGACATTCTCTTTTCATGATATTGTATATCAAGTTCCAGGTGCTCCCGCTAACCTCATGATATCTCCTCCATCTGGATCATGTGACCAACTGATGGTTACTTGGACAGCACCATCTAACACTGGAGGACTATCAGTCAAGTATAAAGTGTATAGAGATGGTACATTAATACATTCAATGAGAACTACTACTACTACTACATGGAGTGGTCTAACAGCCAACACACAGTACACAGTGAGAGTAGTAGCTTTCAATGACTTGGGAGATGGAGGAGAAGTGACAGGAACAGGAAGAACTAGACCACAAGGTTGTTATAGGATGAGTGTTTATGAAAAATACGTAGTATTAATGAAAATAAGATTTAATTAGAATTATGATTTTTAATATAATTGACCTTTTAACCTCTTTGATGGAGTGTTGTGGATCAGTCTTTACCTATATATATAGGGATTTTCTTCAGTAAAATGTCAGACTTTATAGACTGCACAAAAAATTTCATCTTTGGATATATGCATAGTGAAGACGTGATGAAATGGGTACTACTACAATATTTTCACTGCATTGTCATAAAATATATACGTACGTACTGTAGGTGTTTGTAAAAAATATATAAGAGATTTAGAAATATACTTATAGCATATATACGTACCTATAGTACAAGCCCATATAGATGAATTAGCTGCTATTTATCTATCTATGTATAGACCTGTACTAGGTATGTATATAGGGTCAATGTATAAAATCATCACCTAAATATAGTCAGAACAGGTGTTATGAATTCTGAATATCTACTGTTTCTATCTTCTAATATATACGTATAGCTCCTTCAATATCTTCACTGTCAGCCAGTTCCTCAACACAACTCATCATCACACTCACTGCACCAGCTAGATCATCTTTTCTTACTTACAAGTGTACTATATCTACAACTGTGAGTGGTCTGTCTCCAAAGACTGTAACTGATACAGTGTTACAGTATACAGTGAATGATTTAAGTCCTTATGTTACTTACACTGTTGAATGTACATCTTCAAATGGAGAAGATTCCTGTAATTCTAACATGGACACTATAAGAATGCCTTCAGATGGTGAGTATTTTAAATGCTTATGTATATACATATTGTACTACCTTCTCTCAAGTGACAATGTATATGTTCTTGTTCTATAAATGCTACAGTTTAAAATTAGAATGCCAGTAAAGATAAACCATAATTATAATGCATATGGTATTTCACTAAAATCTTGTTTAATATTTAAGTTTCCAATACATTTTCAAGTTCCCAGTGGTCCTCCACTTGATCTAAGAGCAGTTCCAGCCAGAGACTCAGCCATTTTAACATGGGACCCACCAGCTGAGAAGGACCAAAATGGAGTAATTACTGGATATTTGATAAAGTACCAGTTGAGTAGTGATCCATCAAGTCAGATGACAAGAACAGTTGGAACAGTAATTCAAATATCATTGGATAATCTGATGACTGGAGTGACATACAGTTTTACTGTAGCTACTATTAATAGTAATGGAACTGGACCTGATGCTGTCATGGTGATGTTTACAACAATTCCTGACAGTAAGATATCTAATTAACAATTCCTCCATCATTGTAATTGTGTGTGAATGTATACTATCACACATTTTATTTAGTACATGTAACTTGTTAGCTTGATTTTGTTATATATGTAAGTTTAATCTATGCCTCTATACAGTTATATATATATATTATATACCTTTGTTGATATATGGCATGCAGATGCATCATCTTCAGTCTATACTAAGATGTGAAAAGGTAATTGGTAGGTCATGTGTTCTACCTTGGATGATCTGTATCAACTACTACTCTCTATGCAGTAGTTGAGGATTTCAAAGCCTGCAACAGTGTGACTAAAGTCTTGTACTGTTTAAAATACTGATTATCCTAGGGGTCACTTGTTTAGTAACTTGCACTGTGTAATACTTGATTTTATATTACCTTAGTATATTGTAACTTGCACTGTATCTAAGCATGTGTGTATGCTATATATTGTGTATAAGTATATACTGTTTTATATACGTACGTACCTACTTTATTTTAGTACTTTATACAACAGGTCATATGTCAAGTAGTACTCACTCTCTTTAAACACAATAGTATATATATGATTCTATTCAGAATGCTATATAAATCAGTCAAATATTAATCACATGTACGTGTACATAATATTTTGAAACTGTATTTTGAAAATGTAGTAATTGGAGCTACAACCAGCGATAACTTGGGGACTAATGAAACTCCTTCATCATCTTTTGTGCAACCCATGTCCTCTGAGATATCACAAGAGACAACAAGCAGTGAGAGTTATGAAAGTAGTGTTGTAACAACTAGTGAAGTTCTAAGCTCAGAAAGCAGTTCTATTCCATCAAGCAGTGCAGTACTCACTCCTAGTCCTCTTCCTAGAAGTACGTAAAAATAATCTAAAATTACCTGATCAGTATGATATGTAATATTATTAAAAATGCTTAGAAATATGTTTTGTTAGTAAACTCTTCTGTGAATTGCTAGAATGTAACTATATCAATCATTTGTATTTCTATATTTTGGTGGTTTGCAGAAGAACATGGTCACTAGGCAACACATTGGTGTATATATACAGTATAATGTTAACGTTTGAACAATATTGTCATGTAACTGATGAGAATATCCTCAGATAATACATTTTAAAATACATTAATACATTTTAGAATTTCCTACATTTTAAATGTGTGTATGGTAATGTATCAATTAAATTCTAATCATATATGTTTCATTTACTGTGCAGCTTGTCCCGATACTCTCATCTTCACTTCCACCCCGGTTGGTGAGACTCGCACTTTAAGGTGCTCCACACTCAGTGACCTTCTCTACAGTGGTATCATATCAGCAAGGTGTGGAGGTGATGAAGAGTGGGAGTCACTGGACCTGTCACAATGTACATTCAGGGAGCTTCCAAACAAGATTCACTTATTGGAAGCAACAGATACTAACATTAGGAAATATGTAAGTTTGACTGAGTCAATACTTAATCCAACCCAATGAAATTGTATCTAAATGTATAGGGAGTGTTGTGTACTTGTTGTATTCATTGTGATATGAATTTATTGGTCAATTTACTTAATAGCTACGTAGCTGAGTCAACAATTTAGTTATTTCAAACATAAAGGTCTTCATCTGTGAAATAGCAATTACATTGATGTTGAAAACTAGCTTAACCATCACATCCCTTGATTTATAATTAGCAAGGGTAGCTGATGCTTTATAGTATAAATCCAGTGCCTAGTGAAGATGAAGTACGTATATATATATACAGTTATCATCCTTATGCTGTAAGTATCTATATATGCTTTACACTCTCTGTAGCCCTCACAGCTCAAAAATGGCAGAGTGTATTCTGTAATTGTAATTGAAGATACAATGTCCCCAGTAGCTGAAGTTGGAATTGTAGTTGCTATATCAGCAAATGGTTGGTTTATATATATATATCACACAATTAGTGTAAATATTCATTTTTGTCTGGACGCAATGCATTATCGGTTTTCATTGCTCCTGCTGTACTACTTAGATTTATGTGGTTGTTGTGAAAATATTATAAATGTGACGTCATCAGTTAATCCCTTAACATTTTGTGTCGGAGCACCTGGAGCAACATCAGCCTGCAAATGCTCAGATGAAAAAACAGATGTAGTTAGTACTGTGTTTATGATCATATTTATCTACTACACATAGCTAGACTATTCTCCATATTGGAATGCTATAATAATGTTGCTCTCTATGATACCATAGAAGTTTTCTTTGATATATATAATATATGTGTATACAATATGATTTTAGTGTAATGAGAGATATTTAATGGCAGATGATGAATGCACTTTGGACACCGATGATGATAAGATTGCAGACTATAAAGTTAGCAAATCATTCATCATATATTATCATTGGGGTATAATTATATTTTCTATTTATGTATATTTCTATATTTTACTGCTATATATATATATATATAAATACAATCAAGTACTACACAGTGCAAGTTACAAATTTATACACGGATGCAAGTGACTCCCAAGATAATCACACTAAGGTATATAATATAATACGAATGCAAATGACTCCCAAAATAATTACAATCAGGTATATTAAACGCTACAAGATTTTATAGCCACACTGAAATTCTCAACTGCTGCATACAGAGTAGTAGTCTCTACAGATCATATAAGGTTAAACACATAGCCTTCCAATTACCTTTTCACACCTTAGTATAGACTGAAGATGCTGCATCTGCATGCCATTATCAGCAAAAACTCCAGTCTCATGCAGGGGGTCTCAGCCAATAATCACCGCAGATTTGACTTGCCTTGAGTGTGAGCTAGGAGTACCGTTGCTTGCTTGCATGTATTCACATAAACAACAGGGTGAGAGACGGTTTGGTAACTTGCACACAAGGGACATAAAGGCTGGGGCCTTTAATGTATTTCATGAACAATGTCCCTTGTGTGCAAGTTACCAAATCGTCTCTCACCCTGTTGTTTATGTGAATACATGCAAGCAAGCAACGGTACTCCTAGCTCACACTCAAGGCAAGTCAAATCTGCGGTGATTATTGGCTGAGACCCCCTGCATGAGACTGGAGTTTTTGCTGATAATGGCATGCAGATGCAGCATCTTCAGTCTATACTAAGGTGTGAAAAGGTAATTGGAAGGCTATGTGTTTAACCTTATATGATCTGTAGAGACTACTACTCTGTATGCAGCAGTTGATAATTTCAGTGTGGCTATAAAATCTTGTAGCGTTTAATATACCTGATTGTAATTATTTTGGGAGTCATTTGCATCCGTATTATATTATATACCTTAGTGTGATTATCTTGGGAGTCACTTGCATCCGTGTATAAATTTGTAACTTGCACTGTGTAGTACTTGATTGTATTTAAACATGCTTAATATAACACTCCTTATTCATATGTATATATATGACGTTTCTTATACACATGTACCATGATATATGTTGATTTCACAGTTATCTGACAAACTGACAATTTTTATCAATATAACACGTGGTTTGCATATAAATTTCCCATAGGTTTTCTATAGTCCTATGGCCTTTTATATGCAAACTTTGTCCTCCGTTTTCTAACAAACGGAGACCTAAATAAAAAAATCCCTTAATTTGAAACGAGTTTTATACGCTAATCTTTATGATGATATGCCCATTTTGTTTTTAGGTTCTTTCTTGGAGCCATATGAATTATTTAATTATTTATATTATATTATATTAGATTAGATTACCTTTGTATATTGTAACTTGCACTGTATATATATATATATACTTATTAAAATGCATATACGTATAGGATCCTTGTATTGGATGCTGCCGGAAGGAGACTATTGGCAATATTACATGGCCTGTAACAGCTATTGGTCAAAGTGCCTCTTTACAGTGTTCTGAGATCCACAGTTCCTTCTCAAGTTCCCTAGCAACTAGAAGATGTAATGTCCCAGGACTGTGGAAGTCAGTGGATATAAGCAGATGTACATTTAAGAATGGAACGGAGGAGAATGAAATTGTAGTAGTTGTGTCAGAGAGTGGTAGTAGTGATGTAAAGAGTTTTGAAGTTGAAGTTGAAACATCTCTAAAAGTACCTAATACATGCACTAGTTATATTGTTTATAATAATACTTATACAAGTAGATACATGTTATATAGTTGGAATGTATGCAATATACTATTAATAGTCACAAATACGTAGGTCCCAATGACCAAAATGTAATATCAGCCCGCAATGTGACCTACCTTTATTTCAGATCCAGAATGTAACCAAGCAGAATTATACAATTAAAATTGTAACACCAGACAACACAAGTTTTGTTGCAATTGTCACATTTCTCACTCAAAATGTGACAGCAGCAGTATTTCAGCCAGCTGAGGGTACCACTGTATACACATCATCAAGTGAGCAATACTCCATATTCTGATCTAAGGTGTATGTATATATATGGACTCAGCTGCATACATATATAGCTGTATATCTGTTAGCTTGCATCACTATATATATGTGTATGTGTATGAAGTATTGACTAATAATTCTAACTTTGAAAAATCAGTGGAGTATGCGTACATAATCTACTTTAGCTTAGAGATCCTAGGATTTTAGATTATTGATACACTGTTTATAGATGAATGCTCATGCACACCAGTGACGTTAGGAGGTAGACAGAGCTTATGTATTGGTACTGGTATATCTTGTACCTGTTCAGGGCAACGAGGATGTATGGTGAGTTGTATATAACAGGAGTTCAAGTAAGACTAATAACTTACACATTGAATATAACATACGTACAGTGTGTAACACCATTTGTGAGGAACCGCCATAGTAATTGTGAAATTGACAGTGATGGAGATGGCATACCAGACTCTGAAGTTAGTACATAGTCTCCTATTATACATAGCAATGTATGTACGTACGTACGTATGTACATATATTTACATCTGTGTTATTTACTGTTTGATGAATATGTATGCTTTATGACTGACCTAAATACTGTATATATATATGCACGTGCACCTGTGTAGTCTGTGTGTCTAATCTGCTGAATGCAGTTTCTTTAAAATGATCATTCCGTATTTGTTCGTTTCATGTAGGATGAATGTAAAAATAAGCCAGGAATCTGTGATAAACGTAAGTTTATATCCATACACTCTGGTCTGAAGAACATTTACTTTTATGTACATATTACAAAATATTATTTTGACAATTAAGCACTCTTGATTACTATAGCTGAAGAAGGTCAAATTACATGTCCACCAAATACTGATCAAGAATGGCAGTTAGAGTGGTCAGAAGTGTTAGCTGGTGAAGTAGCTCATCTGCGTTGTCCACAAAGGAAAGGCAGAACTGTTACTGGTATGCAATAACATACTATTGTACTGTACATAATACAGTGCTTCAGCAATTAATGTACGTAATATATATAGTATGTATAAATATAAATGTAACCACTTATTATTACATACGTAGGTCTTGCTGAAAGGAGGTGCAATTCTGATGGGGCTTGGGGGGAAGTAGATGTTACTGCATGCACTTCTCAAGAATTCAACAATATAATATTAGAGGTACATGTACAACTGTACCAGTTTAGCAAGCAGAATCAATTAGTTGTGTATATGTATATTCTCAATAAATGCATATACATATACTATACCCTTATCTCTCCATATGAAATAGGCCGAATCTCTGGTAAACACACTGAATGTATCTAATGCTACCAATGAGCCTTTGACTGAAACAGCTAAGGAGGTTGTTGATGATATTACAGCACAACTCAGTACTGTTACTGAACCAGTTGAAAATGAGACTATCCTTCCAAGTGAATTGAGAACTACTACTTTTGTACTACAACAAATAGAGAAGTTAGCTTCAAGTACATTACAAAACAATATCACTGTGTAGATACATTTATGCTTGAATGCTCAAGTATACGTATGTATATTGATAATACTTGTATTTGTATTAAAAATACATTTGCTTGACTTTTTCAATTGATAAGTATTACGTATGTACATATGGATGTTCTGTATATTATTCTGAATAGATTGGGTGAAAGCAACAACCTTTTTGATCCAGACAGCAATGCAACTAATGCAACTATTGATGTAATTGTGGCTATTGCATGCCTTAATTATATCCATATTTCATGAACATATGAACTTACATTTAATTAAACAGTAAAATGTACTATACATTTTCTACAGAATATTGCTGATATTGTGAGCAATGTACTGGATGAAAATAACAAGGCAGCCTTTACAGCTACCAATGAAGTACCAGTTGCTAACCAGACAACTGAATCAGCAGCCATACTGAGGACAACTGAGGGGATAGCTAATGGAGTTGGTAGAGCTCTTACACCTTCAAAGCCAACCATTACACTCACTAGAACCAATTTTGGTATGATAGGAATGTTTGATATGACATTCTCTCATGTCCTTTTCATTTAAAGTTACCACTTCTGTTATATTCTATTTCAGGTTTTCAAGGTAGTAGGGTCAATTTGAGACGTCCAGGTGGTATATTATTTCCAGGTAGTCTTCTTAGATCTAACTTTAATAACCAAAACTTCATACCAAAGTTGAATATTCCCTCAAGTTTTATCAAAATGGCAGTAAAACAAGGTCTGTATTTGGTTATCATTAGTCATTTATGTAGTAATTTGTCTGCTCTAGTTTAAACTTTAGTATTACATAAGTACTACGTCTTTGTATGTTATGTAATTCTCAGAAGAGTCCCTTCCAATGGATCAACCTACAACTACATCCCCAACTGATGGTTCTACAGTGGCACCCACAACTGAAACATCGTCTGTTTCCTCAGAAGATGTAGACACTACTACTGTAGTCAACTTTGTAATGAACAATATGGAGGATTATTTACCAATAAAATTTCAGTAAGTACTTGTTGTTGAAATGAAAAATGTTCCTTAAAACAGCACAACATTTATATGTAACAAATTGTTATTTACTATAGAGATGGTGAAGAAGAGATAGAAGGTGATAATATAGTACCAGGTACTCCTGTAGTCTCCAGTCAGATTGGTGACATAGAATTCCCAAGTGTACCTGAAAACTTTACAGATAAAGTCATCATTGAATTTAATGTTAAGGTATATATACCATAGAGTACCATAATTACATATAATAATTATGTACATATGGTGTACATATATTTACCTGTATAGGATGAGGTACTGAATGGTCCAGTGCCTTCTGGTAAAAGGAGAGAGTACACTTGTGTGTTTTGGAATCCCGATGCTAACAAGGGAACTGGAGGATGGTCTAGAAGTGGAGTAGCAAGACTAAACTTCACTGAAACTGAGAATGGAACACAAGTTACATGTGAAACTGTTCATTTGACCAGTTTTGTAGTACTAGTTTCTCTGGTGGATACAGTAAGTATACGTATACTATATACGTGTACATATATTATATAATTGGTATGATAATTAATTTTCAATCATTTATGACAATTTTAAATGTTTACATATTATATTCATGTAGACTTTAGGTGAACCATTAGCATTTGATATTCTGACGTACATTGGATGTGGAATATCTATTTTGTTCTTGATAATCTCAATCATATTCTTCTTGTGTTTAAAGTGAGATTTCGTGTATATATACATATTATACAAATTGCACTGTACACACTGCCTACTATCTGTTTAATATATTATATGTTCAACAGGCGTCCAAGTTATCCATATACTTTATCATATTTTCAGGAAAGAACTAATCACAAAGGTTCACAATTATGTACACTTAAACTTGTGTATTGCATTGACACTGGGTCTCGTTGTGTTTCTGGCTGGTGTAGACACAGCTACATCTGTTCCAGTAAGAACACAAATGATCTCTATGATGCGGTGATAAATTAACTATTCTTTTTCTGCCTGTTTAGACTGTCTGTAAAGTAGCGACCACTCTGATGCACTACTTCTTCCTATCAGTGTTCACTTGGTCACTCTGTGAAGGAGTTCTCATCTACAACCTTCTTGTTAAAGTGTTTGGAGTTAATGAAAAGAAGTGGATCTACATTTACACTGCACTTGGATGGGGTAATGTTTATAAAAATGTTTGAATGTACGTATATGTATAACAATCTTTTCTATTCCGACTCATTATTGCAAAGGTCTTCCTATTCCAGCAGTAGTTGTGTCAGTTGCCATTAGACACGAGGTCTATTTCAGGAGAGCATCCTTTGACACCAGTGATCCATTTTATGAACACATTCATGCGTGAGCTTACAGTTCTACAATATACTTAATTTATATATAAAGGTATTCCTCCCTTAACTGGATGTCTTATATATACACAGTTGTTGGCTTCCTCCTCATCTTGGAGTGATTTGGGCCTTCATTGGACCTATGATACTGATAGTAGTGGTAAGGCTACAGTGAGACGTCTGCAGTCCATAAATGGTACACCCATATGAAATTGTATCACTTTGTAGGTGAATGCAGTACTGCTGTTTCTAAGTATGGCTTCATTAGCTAAGAATCAATGTAGAAATAAAGCAAATTTCAAAAAAGGAGATAGTTCGAACTGGAAGGCTATTGGAAAGTAAGTACATACATTTCATAATGGGATAATGTATACTACATCTACATATTAAAACATTTGTCTGTGAATTAGAAGATCACCTCATTACCAAACACACTTTCCTGCCCATAAAGCACTGTGGTTCATACAATTAAGTAAATAATAATCTTTGGTAACCTTTACTATGTTCATTAGACAACTACTGAAGACTATCATCATTTTGCTGCCGTTGTTCTGTTTCACTTGGGTCATTGGATTGTTTACTATAGCTCCAGGTCAAGCAGGACAAGTATTTGCTATACTCTTTATAGTTGCCAACTCACTACAGGTATATACGTATATAATCAGTTTCACTCCATGCAGCTGTCATTTCAGTGCATTTCATTTCTGTCAGCTTGCATGATAGTTATCTTATACAGTTACTATTTTTATGCATCAAAGGGTTTCCTTATCTTTGTGCTTCACGTATTGAGACATGAAAAGATTTGGGGAAAGATAAAGGCTTGGTGCAAATGTGACAAGGTAAACTAATCCTATATGTAACAACTGGATATTTGTGCTATGTATATAGTTGAAAACATATGTAACATATATATAGTGTAAATGTGTGTATATTATTTTAACATCCCTCCTTCCTTTAAGGGTATCCTCTCTACAAGTTCAACAGGAAAAGGTATTCTTTATTTTAATAGTATAGTGTTTTATCATTATTAATCTTTACGATTCCGTTTAGCTTCATTTGGTTCCCGTTCAACTGCTAAATCAAACTTCTATGCTACTACCTCAGTCAAATCCTCTGTTGGTGGCACTGAAGGAATGGGACTTGCTGTAAAGCAGGATGATGATGTGGAGAGCATCAAGGACGAAGATGTTCAGATGAACCCTATATCTAGCGGTCCGGAAGCTAAGAATGGAGAGCCAGATAATGTGGCCACAACATCATTTGGTATCACTAATGGAGAATCGGAAATGGAGAAGAAAAGTCTGGGGAAAGAGGAGTCCAAAGATAGTGATAAAACAGATAACAAGGGAAAATATGGTTCCACCGAAGATCCTCCATCCATCCCATCAGTGACTACCTTTGGTATAGGTGATCCTCAGCCCCCTAGTATGGATCCTGAGAAGCAGATAGAAATATGAAAAAGAAAAAAAGTGTTGGTTTTGAGTTAACAATTGAATTTTTGCCAAATTTAATGATTTAGGGTTAATAAGAGTAACTTTTCACTAGGAATTAGTAGCAGAGAAAGGCATGATTCGTGAAAACACACACTAGGACCAAGAGTAATAAGGTTGAAATATTAATGAAGGAATTCAAATTATTTCTGGATATACGGTATATGTCATACTTATGATATAGTGGTGGATTCAAGGGGTGCTCTGGGGGCAATATAGCAGTCCTCTCGAGCTCTCAATTTTAGTTTGTAGTAGCCATGGCAATTGCAAAATAATAACCAAACCGTCTCGCATCTCTTGTATTATAATTTCTAGCTGACTCTGTACATAATATGTGCGTATATATAATTGTTTAACCTCATCACATGGAATACTTTACTAGTTCCTATCATTATATAATTTCCAGGGCCCTTTTCAAATGGATTGCTTAAATCAAAACTGCACTTTGACATTCTTTCAAGGAATGACACTTCATTTAGATAATATATACAATACACTCTAGTGGAGCTGTCTATGTCAGGTGGGGGAGGACTACGTATATATATATATACATGTCCAAATGGAGCTGATGTTGTATATTCAGGAAGAGCAGCAGGTGGTAGGCATAGTAAAACAGGTGGGACCACTGACCTTCCTAATAGTCCTCAGTACTTATCTCAGGATACTGATAACACTTGGGTGGCACAACTGTATGGAGTAGAGTATGAGGTGGGAGATAGCACTTCACCATATGCATACAATAGTCTAAATCAAGCAGACATGCCTTGTGTAGTCTGTAATGCCAACAGCCAATCACAGCTGTTAATGGTCCCAGCTTCTTATACCTGTCCCTCTGGCTGGAGTAGAGAGTACTATGGATACATGATGACTGAGGCTGAACACAGTGGTCGTGGTGGCCAAAGACAACAATGCAATTTGTGTAGACACCTCAGCTGAAGCAGTTCCTGGAAGTGGAGCAAATATCAATCCTTCTACGGGTGTTATGATGAGGGCCAGCTGTAATGGAGTTCCATGTCCTCCTTATCAGTCAAACAAACTGCTGACATGTGCAGTGTGCACGAAGTAATAGAGCAGTTTAAGAAATGAATGATAACAATGAATTACTGCGTATGCATATGTACAAATATCCATCACTTTCTAAATTACAGTACAGTAACTGTTAATCCACCATTTTACTCTCAAAAATTATAGTAAAATATAAGAAATATAAACACTTATATGCTATTACAGCTTATATTCACAAACTGTGGATTTAGCCAATATATAGTACCATAAAATAAGCATATTTTCCCTTAAAAATTGTACATACAGTGTACATGCACAAAGTAACAGTTTAGATTTACAGAAGCTTGTCAAAATGGAATATATTTTATATACGTATTACAATGTAATATTTTGTACTCATAAATACCTGATACCTGGTAACACAAAATCTATTTCTACTGCTGGTAAACTTTGTATTTAGAAAATGAGGTCATTACATTATGTATTTGAGCTGACAGATCAAAAGCAGACCACATAACCTACGTATGTATGTATGTACGTATATAGCAAATAAATACATACATGTCTGAGTTACTATACATGTACGTATGTGTTCATTGTTGACACAATTAACAATGGAGTAGTATATATTTCAACTATTGAATGCTTACATCATAAATAATAAAAGCTCCAGAACACACAACTATGATGACTGGTTATTAGTGCTTGAAACATTGTTTACTACTGGTAGTGGTTTACTGAGCTTCACAACAGTCACAGGTGATATCAGTACTGGCTGACCTGGGATCACGACCTCCCCAGTTGCTGCCATCACACCTGCGTAAGGATGCAAGGGAACCAGAATAACTGTACGGGCACTACATGCAGTTAAGTGTTAAGGCGTAAAAATTACAAGGCATATGCTAAAGGCTACATATATTGCAGTTGTTATTACAATAGGTCAGGCTGGTAAAATGGACGTCCATATTAAACTGTTAGAGTGTGCACAAGTTCAGAGATGTGCTTACTAGGTGGAGTGTTAACTTTCTCAGTGTTGGATTGTTCCAAATTACAATTTTCTGATTCTCTTTCTACAGCTTGTTCTGTAGGTATGCCACCACTGGAGGTGGGCACATCAGTGGGCGTGGTCACGTCAGTGGGTGTGACTGAAGAACTCTTGGAAGTGGGAAATATTTCGCTTTGCAGCTTAGGAAGAAATTTTTCAATACGTTGCCATGACAACTGCCATAATTGAAAGCCATGGTCCTCTTTAAGAGATGATTGGTCTCCTTTACTTTCCAAGGAAATTATCTCTGTAATGTTACCGAAAAGCCCAGCTGTGGACATTACTAGCAGCATGTACTTCAGAGATTCTGGTATAGCTTCTGTCTGTTAGAAAAAAGGGATCACTTTGACACGGAGCTCATTCCTTTACACTGCATCCTACGTAAGCTTACTAAGTTATACTATGGAAAGCACATTCAATTGAACGGCCATTTTACTATCATATCAGACAGGGCTTTACTCCTATACATTCACAAGTTAATGGTCAATTAAATATAATTAACCTAAGATAAAATCTCAGTTCACAACTACAGAACCTAAAGTGCTCACCAAACTTTCTGAATTTTCAATAAGTAATACTTCTCCATGACATCCAAAATACCAAGCCACAACTCTTCGAAGTTTTTCAACTTTAACAGAGGAGACAAATGTTGCAGAAAGACCTAATATATCCAAAGAACAAGTCCTTTAAAGGAAATATAACAACATGGAGGTCATATAGCAGACAGGTACGTAATCAGAGCAATAATGTTAACTTTCATTACATATTTGGCAAGTTTTTAGATTAATGTTTTGTGTCAAGTGTGTGACTATATATAGCTCTTAACCTAATAAGAGTGATAATTGATACTATTATATTGTACGTAGCTACTTATGTGTATAATTTCAGAGCATGGCATTGCCTTGTATTAAATGATCCATTTTCTTTCAGTTAAATATGCTGCATGTCCATGAAGATTTCAAAGAGATGTTCTTGGCTTCAAGAAGAAATATTTAAACATCTTATGGGACTGTCTGGTGGCTTTGAAGACTTTAAGAATACAACTGAAGATTGCAAATCCATTAAGTTTGTCTACCAACATAGCAAGCAAAAGGAGATCCAATTTATAGATTTTCTAATAGCTATACTACTTCCTAGTACACACTCTCAGATTAATTGTGCAAGAGGTGACCAGATATCATTACTGATTTGACTCATTATATACCAGATACTGCAGCACCCAGCTGAACCATCAATAACTTACTACTATTACTATATTACACCTTGCAGGGCATCTGTTTCGTAAATCTGATTAACAGTAATTGCATCCTGCTGGTCACTTGTCTGATGAAATCAGACCCTATTCTTATGCAATTATTGCTCCAGTAAGAGGCCTGATTTCAACAGGCTACCTAGTCACTACTTAAAGACAGTTTTTAGGTCTATATGGGGAAGTAGAGAATTTCAACACTAGCACTCCTCCATCTCCGTAGAGATTGATATTCTCGAAATCATAGAAGAAATTGGTTGTTCTCATCCTCTCCTGTTATAAATGTACATAGTCAATATCCCTACTGATCCCTATTTGTGTACATACATATCAAGTGTATATATACAGCTGCATATATTCAATCTGAAATCTTACTAAATTAAATGTTTAACAATGTCAGCGTGGAGTATACAGTATAAATAAAATATTATACAAATTTTGAAATTTTAACATGTATACTTCATTCTAATTGAATAAAGTGTATAGATATATGTACATGTATGTACATATATATGATAAATAGTTATCATAACTATAAAGTCCTGAATGGCTAGAAAAGCTCATGCTGAATTCAATTACTCGTAACATGTGTCCTCTAATGAATGTTATCAAGAATGCAGCTAGCGCTTCTGGTTCCTTTACTATGCGCTTAGTAAAGCCAATTGGAGATCAATCAGGGGGAATATATATTTATGCCACTGCACTTGGGTATGTATATATAGGCTTAATTACTTTTGAAATTCATTTCTGAATTAATCTAAATGATCCTCTTTTTACGCTAGAACTATAACTCTGATTGATAAAATTGTCACCAGCTTTGAAATGGTTACTAAGAGTTTTTTCTTTAATACTATTACAATTGCCTTTAATATCATCATTGAACCCGCAAATTGTGGAATAAATATTGCTGTAAATTGTTATATGCAGTAGTTAATTACAGTGTTTTACATACGTACATATATGTACTACATTACTGGAAATATATACGACAAGCACAATGATTTCAAAATATAACCTATAACCTTGATAATGTCGACAAGACAAGATCACCTTTAACCTCTCCATCCCCCTTCCTTTGTGATTGTAACACATGCTCTCTAATGAAGCATTTAAAGCTTCTGAGAATTTAAAATCATGAGTACCGGTCTTTCTGATTCGAAACATTCTTATAAACATTAAAAATGTAGAAAGAAGTATGCGGAGGGCAGGCACTGCTTGCAGGAGACAGCTTCAAGATTGAAACACTATATATAAATTAATGTATAGTGGAACCATATATTGTCAAAGGTTCATGATGGTATCAATGATATAAAGTCAAAGTTTAAGATCAACTTAAGATCTTAAAATTCCCCTCTTCAATATTTAAGGTTAAGGCTCAATAGCATGATATGGCCCAAACCACGAAAATTTCTCACATGATAGAAACATTTATATGAATATGTAGTATATAAGTACAATAGGATGTTCGGTGTGTGGCTGAGTATTATAATTATAATAGCCTCTGTGGACCGAAATATTTTTAACAACGAAATAATAACACGTTGTACGATCTACATATATATAACATACGGCCACACAAACAGCTGAAATGGCTCTACTGCGATACCTGCAGCGCAAGGACGAACACAGAGATCCCTTTCGTAACCCTCCATTTTCTCAACGTATTTTCGTAGTTGCCCCCAAACAAAATGTTTCCCACGAAAATTTCCCGAATTGCGGTAGTAAAAATACGTGCACAAGGTTTTAGCTACACAATCCCAACAAGTTCTGGCGGTCGCAGATTGTCCTTAGGGAAAGTAATGTCGTGCGCAACGCTAGTTCTGTTATTCCTGGCCGCGTTTAATCTCCTTCACGTTACAAGTAAGTTGGTAATACTGTATTATGTATGCATTGCTAGACCAGTACGTGTATTCTCGCAGCTGTTGTATCTACTACTTATTTGTTAAACCATAGACAGTCTAGACTACGAGATAATTTATGACTACACACACCGGCCATTTTAAGAAGAGGTTTATATGTTTTTGTTGAATTACCTTAACCTTAGCTAATTAACAATTTGGAATAGATAATGTTATAGTACTTCCATGAATACCTTGGGCTTCTTGTAACAGCAACATAATAAGCGATATCTGCGCCTGAGCATTTGTCCTATGTCTGTAACGGTCGAAAAGAGTGATTAAAGGTGTAGAGTGAAGTGGAACGACAGGAGGGTAACTGGAACAAAGCTTTCCTTTACCTTCTAACAGCAAGACGAGCGCTGTTGATGCAGCCTATTTAAAGGCAAGCAAGTGTTCATTCTGAGGTATGCTACCTAGGCCCTTGTGTTCAGCTAGGTCTAGTTAAAAAAGTTCTGTTCATAATAAACCCGCTTTACCTTATTCTGAAAGGTCATTGGTTCTTGAGGTAAGCAGATACACTATGTTTACATATTACAGATCAACCACTAACAATTGTAAGGCTTGGTAGCCGGTGTCACAGTAAATTCTATCCCCCCTAAATTTTATCCCCCCGGATAAAATATCCCCCTGGGATACTTTATCCTAGGAAAAATTATCCTACCCTAGGAAATTATATCCTACTCTAGGATAGAATATCCTAGGATATTTTATCTGGGGGATGAAATAAACTAGGATAGTTTATCCTAATCATTTTGTCATATATGAATGTTTATTATTAATAAATAAGTACAAAATACTTAATAAAATACATAATCTGTTATGTCAAATGCATGAGATAAGAAAAAAATACTAAAATAATACTTGTCATATGTCATGAAATTACAAAAATTAAAATACAATCTGTTATGTCAAGTGCACTGGGAGCAAACCCATGAAATGTCCTTCTCGGAGAATATCCTGTCTGGAATGGCCTCACAAGATTTATGAAACCATCCCTGACAATTGCCACATAAGGCCATCTCCTCACCATCTTCAGGTAAAAGGCAATGGCAGTACAAACTGACATACTTCTTTGTTAGAGGCTTTGGAGGCTTTATCTTTCTACTTGGAAAAGGAGCCACTTTACCATTTGTAAAGCATTCTAAGAAATGGCTCCTCATCTTTGCTTGGTCATACCTAATATGCATGTCACAAGAAGTTTTCAAATTAATCAAGACTCACATATATAACATAATCATGAATATACCTCTTGCTGCTTGGATCTTCTCCAAAGCACATATCTGTAGCATAGGCTATTGCAAACAGGCCACAATCAGTCCCTCCTTTCTGCGTGGTCATTCTCATCAGTTCAAACACCACCTGTCTCTTGTCAGTTTTCATGATGCAACAAGACTGCACCTCAACTGTTGATGCAGCCTATTTAAAGGCAAGCAAGTGTTCATTCTTAAGTATGCTACCTAGGCCCTTGTGTTCAGCTATAGGTCTAGTTAAATAAGGTCTGTTCATAATAAACCCGCTTTACCTTATTCTGAAAGGTCATTGGTTCTTGAGGTAAGCAGATACACTATGTTTACATATTACAGATCAACCACTAACAATTGTAAGGCTTGGTAGCCGGGAATCCTTTACATTATCGACTATGACCTTTTCTTTTAGCAATATTAAATAGTGGCTATACTTAATTACTGAAATGTGCAAACAGAGTGCATCTGATGGCTGTGGTCTAGTTTAAAAAGGAGTATATGTGTTAGGGGGACTGCAGCTTCATGTACCCTGGTTCCTATACCAATATTAATGTTGCCAGATGTAGAGATATGTTGCAACATGCTTATATGATTCATGCACAGCTAATGCTTCACTGTGTAACATCATTTCTTGTTTCTGTACTTTTGTGCCATCCCTACATCTTCACTATTTTTGTAGAAAATGTTTAATATTTCTATACAATATAGTAACAATATAGAGGTGCTACCTATATATAGTTCAATATGTTTGTTTGCCAATTAAAAATTAACGATTTGACTTTTTTCAAGGTGGAAGGGGGAGGGGCAAACTGTCTTCAAGGTGGAAGGGGGAGGGGCAAACTGTCTTCAAGGTGGAAGGGGGAGGGACAAACTGTCTTCAAGGTGGAAGGGGGAGGGGCAAACTGTCTTCAAGGTGGAAGGGGAAGGGGCAAACTGTCTTCAAGGTGGAAGGGAGAGAGGGCAAACTGTCTCAAGGTGGAAGGGGGAGGGGCAAACTGTCTTCAAGGTGGGAGGGGGAGGGGCAAACTGTCTTCAAGGTGGAAGGGGGAGGGGCAAACTGTCTTCAAGGTGGAAGGGGGAAGGGCAAACTGTCTTCAAGGTGGAAGGGGGAGGGGCAAAATATTATTAAGGGGAAGCCCCCTAAAAGCAAAATGGGGTTACATAATTGTGTTTTGGCTAAGAGGTGTGGGCCCCTTGTATACACTCTGTACTAATATGGATGTCATTAGTAGACTGCATATCAAACCATACTTAACATATAGCAGCAACCTATTTGCCATGGATCCTGCCCTCATGAAATGTTAGGAGTATCACGGCTTTGCCTTAAGTTGAGTACTCTTGAGTGTCTTCATGCCTTGATCATGTGAGGTGGCATTCTTGTTAATACACTAGCTTGATCGGTGGCATTAAGCCAGACTTCCTAAGTCAGATGGTACCATACATCTGATAACCACGCCTCCCGCATTCTAATTAGATGGTTTGCATCATCTAAAAATACAATTGGATCATTCTACACTTTGTAGAATGTGATTTTGTATATTTTGACCAGTTTTTATATGAAAATTTTATGCGTGAACGTGTGATTTAATATTTATGTTTCACAAGGCTTCTAAAATAGAAGTCTTACAGAAAAATCAATCAATCATGAGGTTTTTAACTGTGTTTCTATATGAGGTACTGGAGTGATATTTGTAACAACAAAATGGAACATTTCGACCTGTAGGCCTTCATCAGCTAAATGGTGAAGAGTTTACTAAAGGGACCACTTTAAATAGAAACGTTTTGACATGTGTTATTGATGTTGTTGTGGAAAGGAACAGTGATTATTAATGTCCTACTGGTCCATACTTTCTGTTCATTGAATTTTATTGCTGATTGCTCAACTGAAGACTAATATGAACACAATTGGAAATATATTCTCCCTAACACTTCATTGGAAGCTCAGAACAAAGTACAGTATATATTATGTATAAAGTTTGTCTGATTCAGCATTCCTAGCTTGTCCTCATCAATATGTAACTTTCATAGGTTATCTGGTATGTACGTGTATATAGGATGCATTCGGTATTGTAGATGTAAAACATTCTCTCTGAATTAGCCTGCATGACTGGTTAAGTTCAGAAAGCATTGCTGTATACACAACACTTTATTTAGGAGTGCTGCATAAGTTTATTGAACCTATATGTAAACAGCTTCTGAATGATGTTTGGAACCATATGGTAGGGTAGAGTTTAATCTAGTGGGAGGAACTTCTCCACCAAACTCAACAGCTTCCTCCCCTTGATTGTCAATTCGTAGAGATATCTCTGGCCTATCAGTAGACGTATGTGTACATATTATGAGTTAGGTAGTACATATCGAGACACAGGAAGAAGTTCCTAACTCCTCTCTCTTTTTCACTTCCTCTCCTGGGTCTTATTTATTGGATAAGTAATTTTTAACTGTAACTAATTATACTAACTTAATTTTATTCCAAAAATACGATAGTTATCACTCAGATTGCATTACAATCAATTGCAAAGTGCCTGAAATCAAAATTCCTGGGGACCATACCCCAGAATCATGGGAGACATGTCTACAGGTACTATAGATCTCCCTTCCTCCAAATTTTCTTCCTAGATAGCACCCTGTCAGACTAAGAGGTAAACAGTTGCATTCAAGGTCACATGACCAGCTCCCTGAGGCTACTGGTTGTCTGTGTCTGAAGGTCACATGACCAGCTCCCTGAGGCTACTGGTTGTCTGTGTCTGAAGGTCACATGACCAGCTCCCTGAGGCTACTGGTTGTCTGTGTCTGAAGGTCACATGACCAGCTCCCTGAGGCTACTGGTTGTCTGTGTCTGAAGGTCACATGACCAGCTCCCTGAGGCTACTGGTTGTCTGTGTCTGAAGGTCACATGACCAGCTCCCTGAGGCTACTGGTTGTCTGTGTCTGAAGGTCACATGACCAGCTCCCTGAGGCTACTGGTTGTCTGTGTCTGAAGGTCACATGACCAGCTCCCTGAGGCTACTGGTTGTCTGTGTCTGAAGGTCACATGACCAGCTCCCTGAGGCTACTGGTTGTCTGTGTCTGAAGGTCACATGACCAGCTCCCTGAGGCCTACTGGTTGTCTGTGTCTGAGGAAAGGAGGCGTGTTCTGTCACTTGAGCTACTCCGCTAATGTTCATCTGTAGAATTATAATATGTTGTATTCCTCTGATGTTGGCCCCGTCCATCCAGGTCCTTTGGAACTGAAGTGATAATGTTGGGAATCCAGATCCTTTGGAGCTCCATTCTGTTGCACATAAGGCCCAGTGGAGAAGAAGAAAAATAGAAGGAGAAAACTCTTGTATCCTCATCCAAAGCTCTTACTAGGTTTACTGTAGTATGTGTCATTGGAGCAGTGTCTACCTGCCATGTGTATAACGTATATGAATAATGGAAGTGATAATTGAACCACAACTGTTTCATTATGGAGTGCAGACAATGTTGGGAATTTAGCCTACTCTACCACTGAGCCAATAACACGACTATACCATCAATACCTTATTCCTATATTATCTATATATGTACATACAATTCTCTTAGCATAAAAAATTCTTTTACCATGTACCATACTATATTCTTTTACCATACAATATTCTTCTGGCAATATTTCATATGCTGTACCATCCTACCCAACCTCACCCACGCCCTCTCTTACTCTAGCTACAACACAGCCTTCACCATCTGGAACCATCTTACCAACATCTTCTCCAATTTCAGTATCAAAAGAAGACATGTGTAATTCCTTGGACGACATTTCTGACAAACTTGCCGACCCTGAATTCATTGGATTCTGTAGCAAAAGTGACAATTGTACTGTACTAGAATGTGATATATATACCTTTATATTCATGACAATGACCTTGTTGCCATGTGAGGAACCTTATGGGATAGCTATCTTTGTTCATAGTAGTGTACTTGGTGGTACAATAATTGATGGCGTCTTTAAGAATGACACAACTTTGAGCCTAACAGTTGATGGACAGGAAGCTATAGCTGACATTTCCATTTCACAAGGAAGTGGTTTCATAGATGTGGAGGTGAGTGGAAACTAGTATGATGGTCTTTATATGGACTATGTGTACTTCTGGTATAACCAAATGTACGTACATACGTAGCTTTAACTTTTTATCAATAGTCACCATATTAATGATTCAATTTCATAAACAGTACCATAAATTGCAGAGTTCCTGCAGTAAGTGAAATGCAAAGTGTCCCCATGTAGTTTTAGAGAGAAAAAATAGACTCCTTTAGACTCCTCAAGTGAATCAGAACAGCATGATGGCCATGTTCAATAAATAATATAATATGCCACTTTCCTACATGCTGTGCCTATTCTGTAATATATTAAAAATATATATTAAAAAGCCTATACGGGACTAAACCTGGTGAGAGTTTTGTATCAGGACACAGGAGTCTTCTCTTTCTTCTTTTGCTCCACTCCACTGGGTCAGTGCATTACCTCTAGTTAGTTACCTTAAGTATATAAATGTTCTCTGGTAATGGAGGAAATGTTTGCAAGACCAAATATCTTATGATAACCCTACATGATTGCTTTATCTTTTGTATGTCTTGCTATCAATCTTAGAATATATTATGATTTAGTCAATTAATCTACTACAAAGCATCAAATCATGCTTAAAATCGCCTTAGTTGTTAAATTGTGGTAATGTCTATACGTAGGTATTATCTGTAAAATTTGTATACTTTTATAAATTAAGATTTGATCCGTATACACTGATATCATGTGACTGTGTAATAGTAAAAGAACTTTAATCCTCTTTATAGTTGAATATTGTTTGTTCAGTAATTGACAGTAAACATTGAAGTACAGAATTATGTAGTTACTTTCATTGTATGTTGCTTCAGGTTACATTGATAGTCGGACCGGAACTTCCTTTTTTGCCATCGTCAAGAATTTTCATGTTTTGCGGTGATATTTTTCCCATCACATCCTCAGCTGCACCCTCCACATCCTCAACTACACCCACCACATTCTCAGGTAAGCCCATATAACTATTACTTCATTAAGTGCATATGTACTACTTCCTAATTGACAAAACCTATAAGGTCTGTGGTAGTTTAATTAGGTTATGTATATTGGTGTGAAAATGTACACAAACAATTAATTCAATTAACTTATAAGGCACATATAGAGTGCATTGTCTCTCTTGTAAGAGGTGAAGTATAAGAGTCCAAAATCTGCATATACATTCATACAATTATATGTACAGACCATGCATGCAGTGATTGTCTCTTGATCTGTATCTCTCAAAATTCTACAAATGGTACTCATACTAAACCAATTAAGAGGCTATCATTATTTCCCAAACCTTGCTGGATAGCCATAGCTTCAGATATACAATAGCTAGTGATTACTGTAGTCTAAACTCCTATATACGTACTGTAGGTATAGGGTACAGCATAAATAGGTAAGGGTTTTACACATTGTTCATGAAATAAATTAAAGGCCCCAGCCTTTATGTCCCTGTGTGCAAGTTACCAAATCGTCTCTAACCCTGTTGTTTATGTGAATGCATGCAAGCAACCAATGGTACTCCTAGCTGACACTCAAGGCAAGTCAAATCTGTGGTGATTATTGGCTGAGATCCCCTGCATGAGACTGGAATTTTTGCTGATAATGGCATCCAGATGCATCATCTTCAGTCTATACTTAGGTGTGAAAAGGTAATTGGAAGGCCATGTATTTAACCTTATATGATCTGTGAGACTGCTACTCTGTATGCAGCAGTTGAGAATTTCAGTGTGGCTAAAGTCTTGTAGCGTTTAATATACCTGATTGTGATTATTTTGGGAGTCATTTGCATCCGTATTATATTATATACCTCAGTGTGATTATCTTGGGAGTCACTTGCATCCGTGTATAAATTTGTAACTTGCACTGTGTAGTACTATATGTATATATATACAGTGCAAGTTACAATATACTAAGGTAATCTAAATAATCTAAATAAATAATGTAATATAATATAATGTAATTAAATAATTCATATGGCTCCAAGAAAGGATCTAGAAACAAAATGGGCATATCATCATAAACTATAGGGTATAAAATTCGTTTTAAATTAAGGGATTTTTTTATTTAGGCCTCCGTTTGTTAGAAAACGGAGGACAAATCTGCATATATATAACATATATACGTATATATTCTCAAAATAATGCAAAATATTCCACAGCTTATTTCAAAATGGGAATATAAATATAGTGGTAATATTGGACCAGTGGCATAATATATGTATGTATATATTGACAAATTTGATTTACTTTATTACAGAAACTCCACCTCCTCTACTTGTTGGGATCAATGTTTTTCAAAATGATAGGCTTATGATAATGTACCTATACAATACATACATTTTGTGTTGGGACCTATATATATATTCAATGTTTCAAATTAAAGCTAGTCACTTCATTCACTTATCATGACTGTGAAATGATGAGTCACCATTAATTGGTATATACAGAATGGAACAGTTAGTTGAAGGTATTTTTGTATGTTTATGATTACGTGTTCCTTATATGTATATCGTTACGATTATTTAAGGATCTTTATTATATTATGTATTTCATAGCATGAATTTTACACCAAAAAGAACATACAATATCACACCTACACCACATACAGTATATACTCCTTAATAAATGTTTCCTCTACTTTGATGTTGAGTCATAACTTAAAATTTACATGTGTTTGACTTTATTAACATTTATATACTACTCTGTATTCGTAGCTACTACTAAATATGTATCCTTTATAATATACGTACTATTTATTATTCATATTGTATAGAATCCTTACAAGTTAGAGGTGTTAGAGTTAGTAAAGGGACGTTAGATGGATCTCCATCTTTGACAGTTTCATGGATTGCGGTTTCTGAATCTGGAGTAACTTACACAGTGTGGTATTCTACAAGTAGTGGTACTACAACAGAACCACCATCTGGAGCATCAGTACTGTCAGGAATTATTAGTGCATCAGCCACATTGACTGATCTTTCACAAGGAACCACATACTACATTTGGGTAGCTGCTGTAACAGACAGGGATCAAGGACCCTACAGTTTGAGAACCTCAGCAATTACATTTCAAGGTACTAGTGTAAGTAGAATATCAATGGTCCTTGTTTAGTGTATATACACTAAATGAATATTTATGAAATTTTAACTTATACATATGTTAATGACAAACTCTTCATGATGTAGCACCTCCTCAAGTACAAGGAGTCTCTGTGATAGCTACAGTTAGTAGAAGAAAGCCCTCCCTATTGGTTCGTTGGAGTACCCCGATAGGGCAGAATATCTCTTATGTAGTACAGTATTCTGCAACCAATCAGAACACTCCTCCAAATGATGCCCTTGAATTAATATCTTATTCAACTTCCATTTTACTGTCAATTGGAATTCAAAGTGGAACAACATATTATGTTTGGGTTTGTGCTATATCTAATAAACTCCATGGAAAATACAGTAGAAGATCAATGAAAACAACCTTTCAAGGTACCCATGATAGAGTGCTGAAAGCCTTTTGCACTACAGATGTAGATAATGATATACATTTAGCAGGCATCTTTATAACAGCTTGTTGTGACCAAGGGTAACCACTGTACATACGTAGTTTGATTATAACATAGGCACATAAACCTTTGCACTTACGTACATCATACTTATGATGTATTCACATGAAAATGCCATCATTTATATATATATATATATATATATATATATAGTTACAAATTTAAGAGATCCAAGTGACTATGTAATATTAAAATTACAATCAAGTAGTAGCTACACAGTGCAAGTTACAAATTTAAAGAGATCCAAGTGACCCCTAGGATAATTAGTACTTTAAACAGTACAAGACTTTAGTCACACTAGTACTGTTGCAGGCTTTGAAATCCTCAACTACTGCATAGAGAGTAGTAGTTGATACAGATCATCCAATTGCAAGGTAGAACACATGGCCTACCAATTACCTTTTCACACCTTAGTATAGACTGAAGATGATGCATCTGCATGCCATATATCAACAAAGGCTTCAGTATTAAAGGGGTCTCAGCTAATAACCACAGCAGATTTGATTTGCCTTGTGAGGGAGCTAAGAACACCGACGGTTGGTTGCATGCATTGGCATAATCAACAGGGTTAGAGACCATTTTGTAACTTGTACACAAGGGACATAAAAGGCCAAGGCCTTTATATACGTATATGATGTCCCTTGTAACTTGCACTGTGTAGCTAGTACTTGATTGTAATTTTAATATTACATAGTCACTTGGATCTCTTAAATTTGTAACTTGTACTGTGTAGTACTTGATTGTAATTTAATATTTTATATATTTGCTAGTAACTTGCACTGTGTAGTGTACTTGAGTGTAATTAGCTAACAAAGTATTTCACTATACTTATAGACATTCGCTATAAGCAATTTCGTTACTGTATGTAGTACACATGAAAAACGTACTAACATGGATAAGAATAAAGCCTAGTTGAAAGTCAGCAATATGAATTTACTAATTCTGGACGTTTCGACCCAGAGGTCTTCATGCATCAGCAATATATGAGGAGTGGGAATACAATTCAGTATAAATAGGAAATTAGTAAATTCATGTTGCTGACACTCAACAAAGCTTTATTCTCGTAATGATCGCAACAAACACTCCTAATTCCTACACATGGACAAGTAAAAATATTAACAGATAACGTAAGAAGAGAAGACAGAGCTTAAATTACCAAAGTAATACGGTCGACCAAACGAATCCAGTCTTTCGCATCAATATAGGAACAACTCTGCCTCAAACTTGACGGGAACGTATACAAAAACGCTTTATCTAACCTTCGCTACAACTCGCCTGTTCGGTAGCTCCTTCTCGTAGGAGAGCGTCGACTTGTCATAGCCGTTCTCGAAGGATGATCTTCTTTAGCAACGAGTCGGTGACGTTTACGCAACGTCACATGATTCACAAAATGTGTGTACGGAGCGACATACGAAGGTGTTGGTGACGCATTAGAAAAACATCACAATACATCACCAGCTTGCGCAATCGTAACTTTGAATTCTTCATTATATCTTGATTATTTTGCTCATTTAATTAAGCAAAACTTCGTCAGACGTTTCTTATACACATGTACCATGATATATGTTGATTTCACAGTTATCTGACAAATTGAAATTTTTTATCAATATAACACATTGTTTGCATATAAATTTCCCATAGGTTTTCTATAGTCCTATGGCCTTTTATATGCAGACTTTGTCCTCTGTTTTCTAACAAACGGAGGCCTAAATTAAAAATCCCTTAAGTTAAAATGAGTTTTATACCCTAAACTTTATGATGATATGCCCATTTTGTTTCTAGGTCCTTTCTTGGAGCCATATGAATTAATTAATTAATTATATTATATTATTTATTTATTTATTTATATTAGATTACCTTAGTATATTGTAACTTGTACTGTATATATATATTATTTCATCCAGAAATGATTCAAGTAATGCATGATTTTAATGCCACATCAGTTTCTTTGTTTATATATATATAAAACTTTCATTGACTGTATATACATGTCCCAACAGTTCCAGGTGCTCCCACTGGACTGGTTATAACTCCTCCACCTGATAAATGTGACCAGCTGAACTTACACTGGACAGCACCCTCCAATACAGGAGGACTTCCTGTCAAGTACAGAGTGTACAGCAATGGTGTTCTTGTACATCGTATTCTCAGTTCAACAAGAGCAGCCATTCTTGGACTAGCAATCAACTCTGAGTACAGAGTGAGAGTAATAGCTTTCAATGATTTGGGAGATGGAAAAGAAGTGACAGGAGTTAGAAGGACCAGACCACATGGTATATAATATATGTTGTGATCAACTGCATCAATTCTCTATTTAATCATCCTCTTTTCTGTAGCTCCCACAATCTCCTTTCTCTCTTCACCACATTCAACAAGAATAACATTTACACTGTCATCATCACCGTTAATTGATTCATCAAGCTGTACAATCTCTCCCAACATTTCCAGTCTACCCACAAAGATGGTGTCCACCTCTGATTCTACTAAAGTACTAACTGTTGAAGGTTTGACTTCTGGAGTTAACTATACTGTCACCTGTATCTCTTCAAGGGAAGGTTTGGTATCTTGTGATTCTGTGACCAGCAACATTGGTATGTACAAGTGTATTATACTATATTCTTTATTAAATCATAATACAAGCTGGTTAATTGGGCTTGGTTACTATGATCCTACGTACTAACAATCCTCCAAATCTCAACTGCACCTTTTAAAATTTCTTTTTCTATATATAATTTTAATTATTATTTGCATAATTTTCTAATTTTAAATACTTTCAACTACTTTATCTTCATCTACAGTTACCTTATTAGTACCTCCAAAGGTCACTGGTGTGTTTGTAAGAGTTGTATTTACTAAAGTACCTACTCTCACTGTTAGCTGGACACCAATAACTGATTTTGATTATGACATTTCATATACTGTGTGGTATTCTACAAGCAGTGGTACCACAACAGAACCACCATCTGGAGCCTTAAATGTGTCAGGTATCACTGGTACATCAACTACACTGAGTGGACTTGCACATGGTACAACCTACTATATTTGGGTAGCAGCAATTTCATCAGTTGGTGAAGGACAATTCAGTACAAGAGTGTCAAAGAGAACGTATAAAGGTATTACTTGAAAGAAGCATTCTATATATTAATATGTATATATTATTATGTATGTACGTATATTACCTGAGACTTTGGTCCATACAGTACACATCATACAAGTAATCAGGAATAATCTTAGTGTGTCAGAATTTCTAAATTTTCCCAAGGGGCATGTCTCCAGGCTCCCCTAGCTAGGCCAGCCCCCTGACAAAAACATCTTCCTCCTTTTCATTACTTACTTTTAAATTACATGTTTTCATCTTGAGTAATGATATATACATGACCATATACGTACATATAATTGTGAATATACTTCTGATCACAGCTCCAGCACAGGTTGAAAAAGTGGATCTAGTGAGTATCAGTTGTATTCAACCAGCTCTTTGGGTATTCTGGTTGGCACCTTCAAGTGAACGTCCAATCCAAAACTATGATATCGAGTACAGGTCATTAAATAGATCAACACATTGGAATAGAGTATTTCCAAACCCAACTAGTACATCAGCTACAATAGAGAACCTTCAATCTGGACATACCTACCAAGTGAGAGTGAGAGCTGTGTCTGATGTTGGATGTGGAGTGTGGAGCAAACCTGTCCTTCAATGCACAATTAATGGTAATGTAGTACTTCTAGTGTTTATACGTAGGTAGGACTTGCTCTAGCTGTGGATTAACTGTATATATTGAGACAGTTAAAGCTTCCTTGATTGATTTCAATACTTCTTTTTTAATTTTCAAACTATAGATACTGATGAATGTTTAGCTAACAATGGTGGATGTGATCATATATGTCTGAATACACCAGGATCATATACTTGCGCTTGTAATACTGGCTATACACTAAATGAAGATGGACACACATGTGGTAAGCAATCCTGTAAAGGGAAATTCCCAATCGTTTCCTTATTTAGAGTTCTTGTTTGACTAGAAAGAGATCTAGATACACTGTACAGTTTCACTGTATAAAATGACTAAGTTTTTATTTTTTAGATAACATAATAACAGTCAACTTTGTGGAGATAAGTGCTTCAGGATACGAAGGACAGACTGTAGTACTAACTGTTGAGAGAGAAGGGTGGATAGCCACACCTCTTGTAGTGACTGTGAGAGTAGTAGAACTAACCATCTGTCTCTATGGAAGTGGTAAGCTGATATCACATTTGAAGCTGTAGCAGTACTTTGCTTTAGATCGTTGTTAATTTCATTCAAAGTTATATATGTGTGTGTGTGGGAGGTTACTGGCTTAATTTGCATTATTTACATAAAATTTTAAGGAATAAGCACGATACTCTGTTTAAATTAATATATAGGCATTCTAGTGTATTTCCATTTAATCAAATTCAGAATATTCATTTAAAAGGCATAGGTTAATTAATTAGGTTAATTACTGAATATATTTCAAAGCTAAATAAATGTATATGTGCGTATATACGTATATAATTTGATACTGACATTTTTATCACTAATGGAGTCCACTTTGCAGCATAGAGAGAAGAGAGATTAAAATACTACTTACTTACTACTACTTACTGGAATTAAATTAATCCAATCATAACTCATGCAGCTAATTTGCTATTGCTTTCAGCAGAAGTTCCAAAAATTATTATTATATATATATTATATGTATATACAAAATAAGCACACTCATATTGTTATATATACTAATTTAAACAGAAAACATCGTGGTTATTCCCTAAATTATATGTAAGTAATGTAATGTAAATTAAGCCTGTAACCTCACACACAATCATATTTGCTAACCATGAAACATGTAGTCATGGTATTTCATATGACCCAACTCATGCAGCTAATGAAGGTGATTATGTTCTGAGGAATTCTACACTGACCTTCTCTGAAGTTTACAAGTCATTTGAGAGACAGCACATATCAGTAGAACTAGTGGCCGATGAAGATGATGGAGAGAGAGATGAAGTGTTTCATATTCTCATTGACACTCCCTTTGGAATACAAAGCAAGAGAAGAGCAGTCACTTGTTTGATACATAATATATAAGTATTGCTGTATTGCATAGGCTAGTATATATACTGTTTTGTTACTTCTACTTGAAAAATGCAGTATAGTTATGGATAGATTATATTATACATTGGCCACTAATGTAAAGGCTACTAATAAGTACTGTAACAGTATATACATATTTGCAATTGGTTTATATAATTATAGTGTTGATACTTATAAATTATATACATTTCAAAAAGAAGGAAAATGATCATGAGCGATGAAACTACTTAAAACAAATAACTATAGCAAATCTTGAAATAATATAGAAACCTTAGCACCCCCTGCAAATTTCTAGACCCTCCACTGATAATAATTACTTCTACAGCGTTTTATGTGGCAACAGTGCTACTTTAGAAACTCTGTCTATAACCATGATTAAAGACGTAGTTTTGTTAGAACCTCTGATTGCTGGTTGCACATGAAGGTTCTGACTAAATCACAAAAGAATATTGGCAAACAACAAACAAATCATGGCTACAGTCGCAAATATATCTTAGTATATGTGCGCGTGTGTAGTGTCTGACATTATACAAACTGGTGAGATCATACTTATAGTCTTATAACTGAAAGTGAGTGTGCATTGAATAGGTTTCCAAGAGGAGTACCTTTGTTAAGGAAACCTTCCATTGAGTAATGAAGGGAAACCATAAGAAACAGCAATAACAAGCGAGAAAACATAGAATTCATTTTACATTAATATTGGTGCCACGAGTAGTATATAGTTACTGTAGTAGTAGATATAGAACTTGGCAGTTTATAACCTTTGCGTAGGCAAATGGAGATCGCCTCACTTTGTTGGATATTTATAATTTTGTCATCTTCTAAAGGTAAATCGTGTAATAATATATAACGGGAATTCATTTCAATTTACATACTACTCTGGATCGGAGCCCCCTTTTAATAGACGCGGGTAACTCCAATACATAGACAGTTTACACGCAGCCTCGTTATTGGTGTTCAGTTAAGTATATACTAGGCCTACATTGTAGGATATCTATATGAGTTGAATTCTAATCTTTGAAAGTTTATAATTAGCCCGATAAACTCTATACGGTAAATCAAATTTCAGGTCGAAGAATGTTAAATATACGTATATAGGCTTAACATAATTACTTTAATTTATAACAGACAACCCATGGCCACCATTGTAGTCTATAGAGAGATCACTGCTCATTTGTGTAAGCCTACCCTCTGCTGTCGTATAAAGAATATTTGGATATATATTTGGTACTTATTGTTTTGATCTATTTTCAATGTAAAATCTATTCTTTACGTATAGACTAGTTCAATCGACCTTTGACCTTTTGACTGAAGGTTCCTTTGTATGCATACTTTTGTTCTCTCCTTCAGTTGCTTCACAACCAGCTACAACTATTATAGTTGGATCAGGTTCTCCTCCAGTCGACATAACTGCAACACCCACCATTAATCAATCAGTAGAGTTATGGTGTAGCAGGACACCAGCTTCCAAGCAGTGGTATACTACAGGAAATATAGTAAAAGCCACAGGTGAAGTGTGGACAGCTGGTGGACCTACTGGACGTAGATTAGGTTTTTCTACATTTGCTACAAGTCATGCTGGAACATACTCTTGTCGTGTAAGAAATAAGGATGAAACGATCATAACAACTTACACAGTAGTGCTTGGTAAGTTTGTAAAACTAAATGCAAAACATAGCTGTCCTATTGTGTATATGTGCAGAGTTATGATTCAACTCACAGTCATAGTTACCACTAATTATGTGTTTAAAACCATAAAGTAGGAACTTGATGTATATGTTTGATGTAGCACCTTTAGTAGACAATAAGTCAGTTTCTTACAATTGAAGAGCTAAAATCCTTTGAGTATATACATATAAAGTTACACCATAGTTTGGTTGAAGTGTATATATATGCATTAATCCTAGTCCTACCCTCCGCATCTTATGTAGCTACCCCAGTACCACCAGAAGTCCAAGGTGTTAACATTTCAAGAAGTACATCTAATGGATCTGCTTCATTGATAGTTTCATGGACTGCAGTAATTGGATCTGGAATAACCTACACTGTGTGGTATTCTACAAATAGTGGTACTACTGCAGAACCACCATCTGGAGCATTAAATGTGTCAGGTATCACTGGTACATCAGCTACACTGAGTGGACTTGCTGAAGGTACAACCTACTATATTTGGGTATCAGCTGTTTCATCAGGTGTACCAGGAACTTACAGCATGAGAATGTCAGAGACTACATATTCAGGTAATGTCACTATAATAGGTCACGTAGGTGTGCAACTAACACAATATACCTTCTAACACAAAAATACCTTTAGTTCTATATGTGTACTTAAGTTCACTATAAACACATTATAAAGATTTTTTAATTTTTACCAGTACATAGTACATCAACAATTTGTAGATCTTAGCTTTTCATTTTCTAATTCATATTTTGTAAATAGTCTTTGTGTGTATTTAATAATCTTTGGCATTTAGTGACTTACAGGTTCTAAACCTTTATTATATAAAATACAAACTAAAATCTGTGGTGCAATATGTACGTATGTATATACATATGTATGTAGTTGCTTTGTTGTGCTAAATTGCTTCCAGAGTAGTGATGGCTACAGTAGTTATATGTATATTTTGCATGCTATTCTTATTGCTAGGAACATGTACAGCCATGTAATACAGTAAGTTATTTTGACTGATATTGGCAAACAACTATATAGGATAGGGATTACTATATTTATGGCTAACCTCTTGTTTCAGTTTACATTCTATCAAAATAGTGCTCTCCTAACCTCTTTGTCCTTTAAAATCTTATTCCATTACGAACTGTGCTTTAACTATAGATGTCTGTACATTTGTTTAGAACCATCAGCTCCAGTCAATGTAACTGTGACACAAATGACATGCTCTAGTGTTAACATTACCTGGTACCCACCAGCCAATTCTGGAGGTCTACCAATAGAGGGATATATTGTTTTCTACGAGGAGGATGGCAGACAAGTGAATATTACAACAAACATGTCATTTGTGATAATAACTGAATTAAAGTCTCTTCAAACTACCTTTAAATTTGTCACTATGAATGCAATCGGATACACAAATGAGAATGAAAGTGAAACTGTTAAATTGAAAGGTATTACTAATTATTACTATTATTACTATTATTATTAACTTATAGGTATACATTACGTATATTGTGTATTATACGTATACGTATATAATACAGATGATGTTCGTTAATATGAAATGCATATGAAAATATATATAATTATCTGTGGTCACATACTGTACACAGAAAGTGAGCTAAAGGTAGTGAGTACTAACTCTACAACACTGAAGATAAGCTATCATGATGTAAACACAATACCCCTTGAAAGATATGAATGTGAAGTACGTATATGATGGTAATTTGACAACTACCTTTAATATCACTGCTGACAAAGAGGTGATCGTAGGCAGTCTACAACCAAACACATCTTACCTTATTCGGTGCACTGGATACAATGGAAGTACTGAAGGATGCTTAGACATAACAACTAAGTCACAAGGTACGTATATATGTTTAAATGATGAACCTAATGCACACAAAACGAGATATGTATATGTACGTATGTACTAAGTTGTGGGTTGTTTGATAAAATGTAGAAAAGGAAACTAAAGTATGAAGTATCTATACACATGAATAATCTAATACACCATTTTCCTACATGCTATGCCTAATTTGTAAAAATAAAAAAAAGCCTATATATAGGGAACTAAACCTGGAGGGAACTTTGGATGAAGATATAGAGCTTTTTCCTATATATTTCCTATTTTGCTCCACTGGGCCAGACGCTGTTTCTAGGAATTCCAACCTTCATCAGGGACCCTGGGAATCTTTGTCTTTTGTGAATCCTTGGCATGTACTTTAAAATGTCATTAAGAATTTGAATTCATGCTTGCATATGTATATATTCATAAAGTAGAATATACGTATGAACGTATGTATGTATGCTTTTACAGTTGAAAAGACGTTCATGGTTGAAATGTCCTGTAATTATTATTGATTCATTCTATTTATAATTTGCTCAATTGCGACCATTTAGTACCATTATCAAATGCAACAATATAAGCCACTACAATATCATGTACATATGTATAATTAATTGTTTCAATCCATCAGTTCCTAATGTGATACAGAATCTGCAAACTGCAAAAACCAGTGTACCTGAAAATAGCTCAAACATAGTTCAAGGCTTACTTTGGGATACACCTAATAACGAGAAACATGACCAACCAGAGGTATATGTTGTGCGGACATGTAAAGAGATCACAACTAACTGTACAATATTAGAAACTAAAGGAAACCATACAGAATACAACTTAACTTTACCATTAAGTCCTCTTATGAAGTACAGTGTGTCAGTAGCTGGAAAATCAAGAAACAACACAGGACCATTTAGTGACAGTATAACCTTAGACTACAGTAAGCAGTATGTTTTGGTTGTGCAATTATAATTATAATAGTATATATAGTATTTACATACATATGTACATATATACTGTATGTAAGAAGAGAATAAAGCCTTATTGAGCATTAGCAGCTTTACTAATTACCTTCATCAGCAATATATGTATATACGTATGTAATAACATGTTATATACTCCTAATATGATAAGACTATAAATGTGCAATAAATGTGCTTGTAGAACCTGCAGCCCCTGTGGAAATTTCTGATGCTAATGCTATGATAACATGTCAGTCAATTGAAGTTCAGTGGAATCAAAGTAAAAGTAGTGGAGATCTACCAATTTTAATGTATGACATAGCTGTTCGTAATCAATCTACCTTTGTCACTGAAGAGAATACAACATCAACAGTTATAGGCAATTTACTTCCCTTAACTTCCTATACAATACAAGTGAGAAGCATCAATGCTGCCACAAGCAGTGAAGCCACAGAAATTAACATAACAACTACAGAAAGAGGTACGCAAATGTTTTATGACCTTTGGTAGAATCCAGGAATAACATTAATGCATTTATTATTCATTGACTACCTTTATTTGAGAGAATAAAATACTCTCTTTTATGCTAATGCTGTAATGGAAAATCTATGCCATGCACGGTTGCTGGTTTCTGAAGATTGGTGTATAAGCTGTTATTATTTTATATACTGTAGATAAGGCTAAAGGCAATGTAAAACGATTAAACTCATCATCCATCAACATAGTAATTTCAAAGAACCACACAATGTTACTTAACTCACAATACTTTAAATGTCATTTGAACAACAATATAACAGTGAATATTTCAGCCACTGAAGATGAAGTGTCAGGACTAAGTTCAAATACAACTTACAGCATTCACTGTATTGGATACAATGGAAGTAGAGAAGTATGTTTGGAGTTCAACTCTAGTGTGACAACTAAGTTTGAAGGTAAGTTTAGCAAATTATATATCATAAAATATGTCTGATATGCATTGATTATTCTCTCACAGTACCAGAAAGAGTAAACAACATTACAAAAGGAACTACAGAAACAACAGAAAAGAGTATCAATCAAACACTTTATTGGAGTGAACCTGCAACTTCAGAAAATGATGCTCCAAAGTACTATACTATATATTATTCATCTTCTAATGGAACAACTCTGGAGGAAAACACAACTGGCTTAGTTTACACTCTTGTATTATATATATATATATATGACTGTATTCATTTTGTATACTAGCATTTTTATATCTCCAATTTGTTTATAAAATTAAGTTTGAAATACGTATGCATGATGTATGCAGCTGGTTTAGGCACTTATATACCTACCTACGTATATACGTAACTTCTATAAAATAAAAAGAGTATTAATTAGCTTGATACCAAAGATTTATACATTCTGCTCAATTTTTTAAATTTATAATTGATGTTACAAGCTTTTTGCATTCTTCCTCTATACATTGTAGCAATATCAGCAATGCCATCTCCAACACCACCTCCACCTCAAGTCCAAGGTGTCACTGTTACAAGAGGTGTATCAGGTGGATCTCCATCTTTGACAGTTTCATGGACTGCAGTGTCTGGATCTGGAATAACCTACACTGTGAGGTGTTCAACTAGTAGTGGTACTACAACAGAACCACCATCTGGAGCATCAACAATGTCAAGAATCACTGGTACATCAACTACACTGAGTGGACTTACACAAGGTGCAATGTACTACATTTGTTTAGCAGCTGTTTCATCCAATGGACAAGGACCTTACAGTACAAGAGTGTCAGAGACTACATTTACAGGTAAATATGTAATAAGTTTATAGGTAAAATTATTTATTGATAAGTGTTGCATTTCAGAAATTGATTTGCATGTAAAGTGTGTAGATATACTGTATATATCTACAGCAAAGTATACAGACATTCTTCTACATTTATGTTTGAGTGTATATATCAGTCATTGCTTCTTGAAAACAACATTTTTAGGTATTAGATATTGGTATAATCTATACTATTCTGTCTGTAGTTCCAAATATGTATCATTGACTACCAATCAAGTAACTAGGACCGTCACTTCAAACAGACCATCACTGAGAGTCACTTGGAGTGCTCCATCAAGTGATCGTCCCATCACTAGTTATAAGATACAGTACAGGAGTGGAACTAGTGGTAGTTGGATGGAGAGGACCTCAACTGGTAACACAAGAATGGTTACTATAGAGAATCTCCAACTTGGGACATTGTATCAAGTGAGAGTGAGAGCTGTGTCTGATTTGGGAAGCGGAGCATGGAGTGATACTGTTAGCAGGACAACTTGAGTAGGACCTCAACTGGTAACACAAGAATGGTTACTATAGAGAATCTCCAACTTGGGACATTGTATCAAGTGAGAGTGAGAGCTGTGTCTGATTTGGGAAGCGGAGCATGGAGTGATACTGTTAGCAGGACAACTTTTAGAGGTACACTTTAAAATGAGTTTTATACCCTAAACTTTATGATGATATGCCCATTTTGTTTCTAGGTCCTTTCTTGGAGCCATATGAATTATTTAATTAATTAATTATATTATATTATTTATTTATATTAGATTACCTTAGTATATTGTAACTTGTACTGTATAGAGTACGGTAGTACTCTATAAGTAGGGATGGCCGAAAAAAAAACATGGCCGCCCTATTCAATGTATTATCAATTAACACCTCATAAATCAACAACGTTCAGATTTTCGGTTACATTCGTGTGTTTGCAGTCGTTTTTGCATGCTTTTCTAAACGCCAAAACATGTTACGATGCTCTACAACCTTCGCAAAGTGGTTAAACCGAAATAGGCCAAATTCTGCAATTCCTCATTTTCTCTTCCTTTTTCAAATGAGCTAGCGCTAACATGCGAACTTACGCAGGTACATACAAATACTAAATCGTCATGAATGTTTCCGAACTAGGGAATAGGCTACCCTAGATTTCAACGCGCTCCAACCGAAGCGTGTTACTTTTGAAAGTGCCAAATTTAGGGCCTCTTTGAACGCCATTTTTTAATTAAGTTTCAAATTCTCTGTAAAATAAGTAACCCGAATGAGTAATATTTGTGGTACTGCCGTTACCCGCGATCGAATTTCTTAGTCGCTTTGCAGGGCCTATATACAGTCGTATTCTTAACGATGATGGACCCTTTAATATCCTAAACTGAATGTTAAAGAACGGTAGAAAACATCTTATCAAATTTGGGATCTTTTCGGACGCCATTTTTTAATTTAGAGCTCTCTATTATATCGTCTATTCTGCTACTTTATTTCGAGTTTTCGCCAAGAAAACTTTCAAAACAAATATTAACAAGAAAAAAGAGGCAATACAAGTTAAATAAAAACATTCAAAAATGAAGTTAAAAGTAGGGATGGCACTATAACAGTGATTGGCACATCTAGAAAAAGTAACGAAACAAGAAAGTGATCATCTGGTAAGGCTAACATTGCAGAAGTGGCATACTGAAACTTAACTATACACATCACTTCTATGTTTGGGCGCATCGATCCCTACTTCTATATAGTATATCCATGATGCGCCCAAACATAGAAGTGATGTGTATAGTTAAGTTTCAGTATGCCACTTCTGCAATGTTAGCCTTACCATATGATCACTTTCTTGTTTCATTACTTTTTCTAGATGTGCCAATCACAGTTATAGTGCCATCCCTACTTTTAACTTCATTTTTTTGAATGTTTTTATTTAACTTTATTATATTGGATTACCTTAGTATATTGTAACTTGTACTGTATATATTATATTATATTATATTAGATTACCTTAGTATATATTGTAACTTGTACTGTATATAATGTATTCATGGTAACTACACTTCCTTCCTTGTCAATATATAGTCATTCCAGTTCCTCCTGTTATAACAAGAAGTTTTCGAACAGTGTAAGGAGTTGTCTTGTTATGGAAATTCCCATCCTCTCCAGTAGACTGGTTTATCATTACAGTATCCAGCCTATCAATAGAAGATGATCATGATCATGTGACCAAACTGAGGATGATCAGAGTGAGAGGTGTTGTGAGAGCATTTTATGTTACTATACTGGAGAGAGGGAAAAGGTACAAGATTGAAGTGACTGCTAAAACTGGACAAGTGGAGAGTTCCCCAGCTGTTTTTCTGGTGGACAAGATGTAACTTAATCATATTTCATTTTAAATAACAATTATTAGTATTCCAAAGAACTACTAAGAGCTATATACGTTTTGTCTATGTATACTATGTATGTTTGACTTGAACTATTTATGTACGTGTTGTTATATATCTTTTTGCTTATAATTATGTACAATCACATGTGTTAGTGCTACATTGGACCAGTATCAGTATCAGTATCAGTATCAGTCTTAATGCCCTTGGGCATGGTGCACCTTAATCATTGAATTGAATTGAATATACTATACTGCCCCAGTCAGAGTGACGACTGTAGGTAAGAACACCACCCAGGAGATGATTATCACTGACAACCCATTTGCATGGATCAAGGTTATAAAGGTTTCAACCTTTCATGTCTGTACATTTATAATTCAGTTACTAAATGGTCTATAAACAATGGCCAGTAGCCATATAGTAGTCTCGGTCCCAGACCCATCCGCCATTTTTATCCGAACGAATAAAAATGGCGGCTGGGTCTGCGACCGAGACTAGCCATATAGATGTGTGTGAAAGCAATCAGGCTTCAAGGTCTTACATAGCTCAATCTCAAGGTATTACCAATTTCCGTAATATAATAGTGGAATCCCTATATACATACAATCTGGATATACAATATACCACACAGAATACGAAAAAGTGTCTTAATTGATTTGTATTTCCCTAGCTGTATAGTATAAAAAAGGTTTCGGTTTGAAATCCAATATCTAACTATTTTCAATATATAAGGTGACTACAAGACTATAATTACAATTTGGCCCGTCTGGTCGCCGGCTTAATTATTATATAATACGTCACTTGTGTTATGCATGGGCAGGTAGTATGGTCTAAATTTTATCGGTCAAGATGGTTGGAAGATTGATCACTATTCTCAGTTTGGTACATTTCTTGAAGTTTGTAAACACACAAGGTAAATGGACAAGTGTGATAAATATTATTATTTATCGTGTTACCAAAGCGCTTAATAAAGATAGCTATATCTTGTATTTCATTTTAAATACACGCTCCTATATGCAACGATGCAAAATGGAAACAGTTATTAAGCACCAGCTCTCTGCCATTGAACTACATAAGCGCCAGAGGGAATGCTTTCTCTCAATTATTAGAGTGTAAGCTCGACTCGCAAGTTCGAGACACATCCAAGCGCGAATAACTTCGCTATTATGAGTAAAATACGGCGTCCAATAATTGTAATTAATTATAATTGTTTATCGGACGTTTTTAGATTTATATAAACTAGAGAATTCGAACGATAAAATTTTCTACAAAAATATAGAAGATGTAGGGATGGTTCGAAAAAAGTTCAGAAACAAGAAAGGGATGTTACACAGTGAAGCATTATTTATGCATGAATCATACAACACCCTTGCTTGTAGGATTCATGCATAAATAATGCTTTATTTATATATATTAATATGTTTTATATAAACTTTATTTATATATATTTATAATCAATATTGCATGTGATGCCCAAAATATAATCAATTCAGGCTGACTGATTGCCCGACTGACTGGGGTATATTGGGTCATTGGGAAAACTTTGTAGGAATTCCTTTACCTAACTGTATGTATGTGTGGTGCAAATGTATATGGAATGTGTATATGTGTAAGGCGAGCTATATACATTAACTAAACAACATGTGCATTTGCAGAAATGGGTACATATATGTGAAGCGTTTACACACTACTTATATGGCCTGTGTCATCATGTTTACAAGTTTAACTAATATATATATAGTGTAAACAAGCTGGCAATTGAGTATATAGGAAATAATATGTACTTAATGAGAATATTTTGCCTAAATGGCTTATGCTATTACTGTATGAAAAATCTAATACACTATTTTCCTACATGCTGTGCCTCTGTAAAAAAGCCTATAGGGGAACTAAACCTGCAGGAGAGAGCTTTGGATGAAGATACAGGAGTATATATATATACATATGTACATTTGAGAATAGACAAATATAGGATATGCCTGAATTAATTGTATTGCAATGGGATCATTACAAGCACAGAAATCCTGAAAATACTATATGAAAAACACAATACACCCTGCCATTTTCTGACATGCTATTCTTACTCTGCAAGATACAGGAGTCTTTCTTTTCTTTTCTTCTTCTCCTCCTGGGTATTCCACCCTTCATCAGTAACCCTGGGAATCTTGGTCTTTTTCGCGATCTTGATCTTTTGTGAATCCTTGGCATATACGTATATGCATACATTTTAAAAGTGCAGAAGGAATAGAATGTACATAATTAATCAACCAGGTATATAGTTTACCCATATACCATAAGAGGTGTCATATATCTATAATTCATCCAATTGCAAGTGAGCTGGCTTGATTGAAATTTATATACATACGTATGAAATGATGATGACGTATATGCAAATGAGGTGATGCATGAGAGCTATTCATGTATATATATGTATGTATGTTGTTATGATTATCATGCCGCAAATATTGTCATTTATAGATCTAGAGCAATATATTCTCTATGTATATAGTTACTTATCCAAGTGCTGTAAACCTAACAATTGTTAAGGTAACTCACGCCGGTCAGACCCGTACTGTTACAATAGCTTGGGATCCACCAACAAATGTAACCACTATATATCAGTTGTACACTGTTCAGATACAGAGTTCCCATGATCCTTCCATATTCCAACAGTCGACATATGCAGTTGGTAGCAATTTGATGCACACCTTTAGAAGATTAAAACCAGACATTACTTATACAATTGATGTTATTGTTTCTTATGAGGGTGGAGACAGTAATGCGATAAGAATAACAGTTCGATTAGATCATGGTAAGTTATTTGATGTGTAATTTTTTACCAAATAAGAACTGCTATGAGTTAATTATGCCTTGATTGGTTTAGATGAATGTGAAAGAGGAACACATAATTGTGATCACATCTGTATTGATACACCCACATCATATTTATGTTCCTGCAGAAGTGGGTACACTCTAAGAGATCAGTATCATTGCATTGGTAGGTATATGCAAACACATTTGCATTTATATATATTATCCTGAATTCTCTCCTTTTGGAGTATATACCACATTAGTTTCCTATGAGGGTATGACCATGTGTATCCATATTTTGATCTACATTTTAGAAGAAGGATTTATTAATATAGAAGCGCACAATTTTTCTGTTATTTTGTATATATATAATCATTTACTTAATGTCTACATATATATAGTATATAGCCCTTTCATTCCATTTTCATATTGATATTAAGTACTGTAAATGCATATATTAGCTACGTACGTATAGTCAAGCTTTGGAATTATTTTGGATAATATCACCAGTACATTATATATTCTATATAGTACAACATGCGGATAATATACATGACTATATATATCACTACTGTATGTATGTACATAATGTGTATACATTTATTGTAGTCATATTTCATTTTTTATAGTTATTGACCCCTGTACCAATGGAAACCACAGTTGTGCTGCAGATCAGTTGTGCCATAGCTCTAATGGTAGTTACTCCTGTTCCTCATGTGATCAAGGGTTTAGAGTTTCCAATAACACCTGTATAGGTTAGTGAGAAAAGTACTGGCCGGTGTTTTTCCCTAAAAAGCATGTTTTAGTTTTCTATAATTGTTTAATGGCTACATGTTCAAAGGATCTCTTCCTGTATGGTGTATGCATATAGAACAGGAATACCATGTACTTAATTAACTGCAATATCTATACTGGTATATATACTGTACTGTACAATATGTATATGTATTATCATGATATCTATAGTAAATACGAGTTCATACGCAACTATTATAACACTTAACACTTGATTTATACGTCAATACATCATTTTTGCAAATGGCGGCATTCAGGAAGCTTTAGTTAACGAAGTTTTTCTATTGATATCATTATTTATAATGTTCAGGACACTTAAGCGTTAAGATTAAGAACATATATTTTTATTATTATTATTATTATTATTATTAAAGTGACACGTGTATGTACCTTTAAGAAAGGAAACACAAGGCCAAGTTGGGCCCATAAATTACTGTATGTTTATACTATACGTATTTATATATGTATATGTATATCATTAATCAGCAACTGTACAACTATATACAGTACAAGTTACAATATACTAAGGTAATCTAATCTAATCTAATATAATATAAAATATATAATATATATAATTCATATGGCTCCAGGAAAGGACCTAGCAACAGAATGGGCATATATAGTATCATAAAGATTAGGGTATAAAACTCATTTTTAATTAAAGGATTTTTATTTAGGTCTCTGTTTGGTAGAAAACGGAGGACAAAATCTGCATATAAAATGCCATAGGACTATAGAAAAGCTATAGGAAATTTATATTGAAACCAAGTGTTATATTATATAGTAAAATTTTTCAATTTGTCAGATAACTGTGAAACCGACATATATCATGGTACATGTATATGACAAACGTCTGGCGAAGTTTTGCTTAATTAAATGAGCAAAATAATCAAGATATAATGAAGAATTCAAGGTTATGATGGTGATGTATGGTGATGTTTCTCTGGTGCGTCACCAACACCTCTCGTATGTCGCTCCGTACACATTTAGTAAATCATGTGACGTTCCGAAAATATATAGACTGAAGATGATGCATCTGCATGCCATTATCAGCCAAAATTCCAGTCTCATGCAGGGGGTCTCAGCCAATAATCATCGCAGATTTGACTTGCCTTGATTGTGAGCTAGAAGTACCGTTGGTTGCTTGCATGCATTCACATAAACAACAGGGTGAGAGACAATTTGGTAACTTGCACGCAAGGGAATAAAGGCTGGGGCCTTTAATTTATTTCATGAACAATGAACTAATATGGATGTCATTAGTAGACTGTATATCAAGCTATATTTAACATATAGCAGCAACCTATTTGCCATGGATCCTGCCCTCATGAAATGTTAGGAGTATCACGGCTTTGCCTTAAGTTGAGTACTCTTGAGTGTCTTCATGCCTTGATCATGTGAGGTGGCATTCTCGTTAATACACTAGCTTGATCGGTGGCATTAGGCCAGACTTCCTAAGTCAGATGGCACCATACATCTGATAACCACACCTCCTGCATTCTAATTAGATGGTTTGCATCATCTAAAAATATAATTGGATTATTCTACACTTTGTAAAATGTGATTACGTACATTTTGACCATTTTTTATGTGAAACGTTTCTGTGTGAATGTGTAATTTAATATTTATGTTTCATGAGGCTTCTAAAATAGAAGTCTTACAGAAAAATCAATCAATCATGAGGTTTTTAACTGTATTTACTATATGAGGTGCTAAATGATATTCATAACAACAAAATGGACCATTTCAACCAGTAGGCCTTCATCAGCTAAATGGTGTAGAGTTTACTAAAGGGGCCACTTTAAATAGAAAAGTTTTGACATGTGTTATTGATGTTGTTGTGGAAAGGGACAGTGAATATATTAATGTCCTACTGGTCTGTACTTTCTGTTCATTGAATTTTATTGCTGATTGCTCAACTGAAGACTAGTATGAATGCAATTGGAAACACTCCTTAACACTTCATTGGAAGCTCAAAATAAAGTACAGTATATATTATGCATAAAGTTTGTCTAATTCAGCATTCCTAGCTTGTCCTCATCAATATGTAACTTTCATAGGTTATCCAGTATGTACGTATATATAGGATGCATTCGGTATTGTAGATGTAAAACATTCTCTCTGAATTAGCCTACATGACTGGTTAAGTTCAGAAAGCATTGCTCTATACAGGAGTGCTGTAAACATAGTGAAAGGTTAATATGAACCTACATATGTAAACAGCTTCTGAATGATGTTTGGAACCTCTTTTTAACAGACTAGTTATCCTAAGTACATCTTTATTCTGTCCAAGTAAACTTTAACACATTTTCTTTCAATCTTTTGAACCTAATAATCATTTGTTACTGTTTAGCAGATATCAAGTAAAACGTTTCCTCTTCATTCTGTGACCCTAGGCAACTCGCTCCTTCAATATGTACCAATTATCCGAAACATTAATTGTATATTATGCAAATACTTCATTTATTAACTGCTACAGTATTTAGGAGTGCAACTCCATGTTATTCCTGTGTGACTTATTAATTGTAGGGCTACGTACCTACGAATGAGAATACAACTAGTATAATTTGTTATTACAGTGCTTCCTTGATTATCTTTACCTCAATTAACCGGACCCTCGATTATCCAAACAGCGATCATTGCAGCAGCCATTTTGTTATGTCGTACTTGGCTAAGTCGGTGATGTAATTAGCTTGGTGGCAAATTAGTACTGTATGTATTTGTATATTAATTAGTATGTTCACAGGAGCAATTGTGCAAAGCAAAAAGTGTGAAAAATGGTGGAGCAGTAGTCCACCGTGTCGGGTAAATTGTCTACCATTTGACAGCCCACTGGAGCAGCAAGGATGCCAGCGTGCTTTGGAAACGAAAGAACAATATATAGGCTAGGAACATGTAATGTTTTGTGAGTACTCTAAGCTCTGGGAGAGTAGACTGAGGAGTGAAAGGTTAACTACTAAAGAGGGTAAACTGAAATATCGTATAAGTGTTCCAGGAAGGGGTACACTACTGTATTGGATAAGAGGATACGAGCCATCACTGAAGAGATAGTATAGAAGAACAGGGTACATTCCGGAGGCAAAGAAGCTGCATTGATCAGTTATTCACAGTGAGACAACTCGAGGAGAAGATAATTGAGAAAAACAAAACAATGTTCATGTTATTGTAGGCCTAGAAAAGGCCTTTGACAGAGTGAATAGGGAGTTTCTATGGTTGGTGGTAGAGAGATATGGTGTCAGGGGGAGGCTGAAGGAAGCAGTGAAGTCTCTATACTTAAGAAGTGAAGCATGTGTACGGATACATGGGCAAAATTCAGACTGGTTTGGCATAGAGAGAGGGGTGAGACAGGGGTGTACGTTGTCGTCTTGGCCTTTTAACCTATTTTTGGACAACATAGTGAGGGGGGCAAGGGAGAGTTACCAGGATGGTGTGCAGTTGGAAGCATTTTCTGATGTTTGTAGATGACCTAGCGTTAGTGACTGAAAAGGACAAGGACATGAAAAGAAATGTTGAAGTGCTCAATGAAGTAACAACAAAGTGGAAGATGAAGATAAACAAGGTGCTGGTAGTGCAGAGGGGAGGTGGCACATGTCACATAGTCATAGATGGAGTAGAGGTGGAAGGAGTGCAGACAGCAAAATATTCAGTGGGGGCCATGTTTAATGAGGAAGGATCATGCGATCATGAGATTGAGAACAGAATAGGGGGCAGCAGCGAGAATAGTGGGGGCATTAAGAAGTGAAGTTATTGAACACAAAGAGTTGAGCAAAGCTACAAAGCTAAGAGTTATCAATGCCATGGTTGTACCAACTTTGCTGTATGGGAGTGAGACGTGGACCCTACAGAGAAGACACAGAAGTAAGATCCAGGCAATGGAGATGAGGTACCTTAGGAGAGTAGAAGGTGTGACCAGAATGGACAGATTAGCAAATAAAGACATTAAAAGAAGGCTGGGGGTTGAAGCAGTTTTAGAAGTGGCAGATAGGAAGAAGAAGGAGTGGAGGAAGAAGATTGAGGAAATACCGCAGGAGAGGTTGGTGAGAAGAGGGTTTGAGGAAGAGGTGGTAAATGACCAAGAGGATGGCCAAGGAAGAGATGGGGAGAACACACTTATATTATTATGGAGAACAGTCTATATTCCTATAGTAACTGAATTAGATAAAATTTTAAGTATTTTTTACTGTATGTAACAGCGACCTCCTACTGAGGAGATGAGCTGCATGGTGAATTGATTGATTGATTGATGTTCACAGGTTCTTCGCTTTTCTAGACTATTTCACTTATCCAAACACCTTGGACACTGTATTCAAATCAATTTGCAGTACACTAATTGGCTTAATGTTTCTATGAATATCCATACATTAAATGGGTTACTTTTATTAATATTTAGTTATAAAGCAGGGATTGCTATTGAAATAACTGAAAAGTGGTATCTTTTATTTGCCCTGGTTGACTAATGGTGTATCTTGTAATCTACATTGGGTTTCTATGGTAACAGTAGTTACCATTCCTTCCATTTCCTGAAGCTGCCTGTAAACCATAAACTGTCAACTACATAATATTATTGTACATCTGAATGTCACTTTCACTTTCAGCTACGTATATCGGTACACAATTTGGTTGTTTATTAGTGCATTAAATGACAATATACCGCTCAAGTGGTTAGAGGGTAGTGAAATTGATATGGAGAGCATCAGCTATTGATGTTTCACAGTTAATTTTTATACGTACATGTATTGTAGTTGAGTGTCAAGAGTTGATATATAAAATTTATCTGCTGAGTAATTTCATATGTAATTTAGCAAATCAATATATCCTTATATGGAAGGCATATACGTAGTCTTTAAATGAATAGTTTAATGGCACAGTAATTGTATAATTACTTCTCTGTTTAATTGGCAATTGATAATGTATTTCATCTGTTATCTACTAATTTAAGAATCAATGGCTACCTAATTTGGCCACTTTCAATGTATTTACATATACATCAGTTTTCATTATATAACAAATTACTAAATGAAGCTTATGTTATTAAATCTTTGTTAAACATTCCATTTTCTCTTTAATTAGATCTTTAGTCATAGCAATTGCACTCGTGGGCTCCTTGTAATCCTAATGTTTACTGCACTATTTAGAGAAAATGCTATACAAACTCATCATGTATCATTTCATCTTGAACAGAGTATTGCTGTGGCACTTGTAGCTCAGTAGCGGAGCCCTGGTTGTCATAACATTCCCAGTGATTGCTTCTTTTCTGTTTTTTCCTCTACTTAATGATTACTTGTGGTTTGATTATCACTTCATTAGTAAATAATCATCTACACAGGTATATCCTATATATGTACAAGTGATTGTATGTGTATCCATTGTGTGTGGTTATAAGTATATGAATAAATTATACTCTATCTCAACAGTAATAGTACCCACATAGTTCACTTTGATTTTTCTACATATATAGTGTGTGAAAAAGTGATATTTATGTACAGCCATACATTAGACTGTTACTACTGCAGGCATGAAGGTGGTCCTTTCCGGGTCACCCTCCTAACCACAGCAGAGAAACATAAAATGTTCATAAAGCTCATCTAAACTAACAGAATATATAGAAAATGATCACGTAATTGGTCTAATTTCTTTTATATGTGTTTATTTGCTATATATTTACTACTAGTCTATCATTTCAAACATAACATGTATATATGAGGTCTTTTGCAACATAAAGAGACCTTTTACAATATACTTTCTGGCAATATTTCATATGCTACACCCTCCATATCCTCAGATTCAGAAATGCCTCAACCATCTTCTGATCTTGCAACAGACTCAATTGATCTAACAGATATAATAATTCTTCCAACTGCTGACACAGGACTGACTGCTGTACCACCCTCCCCAACCTCACCCACACCCTCTCTTACTCTAGCTACAGCACAGCCTTCACCATCTGGAACCATCTTACCAACATCTTCTCCAATTTTAGTATCAAAAGAAGACATGTGTAATTCCTTAGATGCCATTTCTGACAAACTTGCCAACTCTGGACTCAATGCAGGATGTAGCAAAAGTGAAGATTGTACTGTACTAGAATGTGATATGACCTATATAAGCTTTCCTATATCCATGACAATGACCTTGTTGCCATGTGAGGAGCCTTATGGGATAGATATCTTTGTTCATAGTAGTACACTTGGTACATTAATTGATGGTGTCTTTAAGAATGACACAACTTTGAACCTAACAGTTGTTGGACAGGAAGCTATAGCTGACATTTCTATTTCACAAGGAAGTGGTTTCATAGATGAGGAGGTTAGTGGAAACTAGTATGATGGGCTTTAATTGGACAGGAACTGCAGTAGTGCTGACTATAGTTTACTAAAGAGATGACCCTTTAATTTGATAAGAAGTAAAGAGCACATAAGATGCCTTGGGTACAGTCTGTTTTTGATGTTGTTTTATTGACACTTAAAGTATTCATTAGAATTTGAAATCTTTTTATATGTTACTTTTAATGAAACTTTTACTTATTATTAATCAGTATACTGTGTATAGAGTTCAGTTACAAATTGTAAGTCTTTTGAGATGCTAATTTTAATATAATCTACCAATAATTATTTGATAATGAATCTGTTTTTTAGATGAATATTATTAATTTAGTCAACCTGACATTTTTCATTATACTGTACTTCAGGTTACAGTGAGAGTACTATTATTAGGACTGGACCTTCCTGTTTTGCCATCTTCAAGAATTTTCATGTTCTGTGAAATTAAGCCCATTACATCCTCAGCTACACCCTCCATGTCCTCAGCTACACCCTCCACGTCCTCAGCTACACCCTCCACATCCTCAGCTACACCCTCCACATCCTCAGCTACACTCTCCATATCCTCAGCTACACTCTCCATATCCTCAGCTACACCCTCCACATCCTCAGCTACACCCTCCACGTCCTCAGCTACACCCTCCACGTCCTCAGCTACACCTACCATGTACTCAGCTTCAGAAATGCTTCAACCATCATCTGATCTTGCAACAAACTCAATTGATCTAACAGATATAATAATTCTTCCAACTGCCGACACAGGACTGACTGCTGTACCACCCTCCCCAACCTCACCCATGCCCTCTCTTACTCTAGCTGCAACACAGCCTTCACCATCTGGAACCATCTTACCAACATCTTCTCCCATTTCAGTAATAAAAGAAGACATGTGTAATTCCTTAGACGACATTTCTGACAAACTTGCCAACTCTGAACTCAGAGGAGGCTGTAGCAAAAGTGACGATTGTACTATACTGGAATGTAATATGACCTATATAAGCTTTCCTATATCCATGACAATGACCTTGTTGCCATGTGAGGAGCCTTACGGGATAGCTATCTTTGTTCATAGTAGTACACTTGGTACATTAATTGACGACGTCTTTATGAATGACACAACTTTGAGCCTAACAGTTGCTGGACAGGAAGCTATAGCTGACATTTCTATTTCACAAGGAAGTGGTTTCATAGATGAGGAGGTTAGTGGAAACTAGTATGATGGGCTTTAATTGGACAGGAACTGTGGTAGTACTGACTATAGTTTGAAACATCTAAACTTTAAATAGGTGACCTTATATACGTGTATATATAAGAAGACTTCCATTCTGTTTTTGATGTTGTTTTCTTGACAGTTGAAGTATTAAACTTTACAATATGGTTTTATATGTTTATTTATCAGGACTGTGTAAACATTTATAGTTGTAATTTAGTCATTTGTGATACTAATACCAGTAGTTGCAATATCACGATATTATATCCAAGTATTCAAATTTGTAGTGAATCTGTTTTTATATAATAGATTTTTAACTGGACAGTCAACATTGCAGTAACTACGTACTTACTTTTCATTATATTTTGCTTCAGGTTACAGTGACAATACCATTAATAGGAATGGAACTTCATGTTTTGCCATCTTCAAGAATTTTCATGTTCTGTGAAATTAAGCCCATTACATCCTCAGCTACACCCTCCACATCCTCAGGTAAGCCCTCCACATCCTCATGTAAGCCCATCACATCCTCAGCTACACCCTCCACGTACGGTTTGGAATTTGGTAAGCACTAGGTGTGAATCAATGTTCACACATTAGACAACTGAGCTTAAACAGATGGGAGTTACGAATATAAAAACAAGCAATTTTTTACAACGAATTATGGCTGCAGCTAAAGCATACGTATATCCGTGTTTTGGGAGGAAGAAGGACTTATCTCCATCATAAAATCTTCTCAGTTGCCTAGAACGTTTATATTATTATTATATTATTCATAATCAACTGATTCAGAAATTACGTATGTTATAACAGTTATAAATTCTGGAAGTGCGTGTATCGTGACAGTATTCGCTTGTATTCAGTATACTTTGACATTGTTATTGATAGGATACACTATCCGTGATAAAATTAACCTCCACTTGACTTGTTATAATTTATAATGATGGGTATATTTTATTTTTGCCTCATTTGTGCCTTGAAACTTCCTCAAAGAATATCACAGCTTATTACCTCTAAATCTGTCTTAAATTAGTTCCTCAAAACTGCCTCCGAAAGTTCCTCTAAGGTAAATTACTTCCTATACAACTTCAGGAACTTTTAAAAAAACTTCCTAGGCATTTTTGAGAAACTACCTCAAAGAGGAAGTTTTTATGTAAAGATATTTTCTAGACGTACCGTATACCTGTATATGCCTAATTGCATGTAGAAATCTAAACTATTAAAATTTAATGTTTATTAAATGGCTGACATTCTCTTTTCATGATATTTTATATCAAGTTCCAGGTGCTCCCACTAACCTCATGATATCTCCTCCATCTGGATCATGTGACCAACTGATGGTTACTTGGACAGCACCATCTAACATTGGAGGACTACCAGTCAAGTATGAAGTGTATAGAAATGATACATTAATACATTCAATGAGAACTACTAAGACTACTACATGGAGTGGTCTAACAGCTAACACACTGTACGTAGTAAGAGTATTAGCTTTCAATGACTTGGGAGATGGAGGAGAAGTGACAGGAACAGGAAGAACTAGACCACAAGGTTGTTATAGGATGAGTGTTTATGAAAATTACGTAGTACGTAGATAATTTTATTAATGAAAATAAGATTTAATTAGATTATGATTTTAATATAATAGACCTTTTAGCCTCTTTGATGGAGTGTTGTGGATCAGTCTTTACCTATATATATAGGGATTTTCTTCAGTAAAATGTCTGACTTTATAGACTGCACAAAAAATTTCATCTTTGGATATATGCATAGTGAAGATGTGATGAAATGGGTACTACTACAATATTTTCACTGCATAATGTCATAAAATATATACATACGTACGTACGTAGGTGTTTATAAAAAATATATATAATGCCTAAGAGATTTAAAAATATACTTATAGCATATATACGTACCTATAGTACAAGCCTATATAGATGAATTAGCTGCTATTTATCTATCTATATATAGACCTGTACTAGGTCTAGGCTCAATGTATAAAATCATCACCTGAATATAGTCAGAACAGGTGTTATGAATTCTGAATATCTACTGTTTCTATCTTCTAATATATACGTATAGCTCCTTCAATATCTTCACTGTCAGCCAGTTCCTCAACACAACTCATCATCACACTCACTGCACCAGCTAGATCATCTTTTCTTACTTACAAGTGTACTATATCTACAGCTGTGAGTGGTCTGTCTCCAAAGACTGTAACTGGTACAGTGTTACAGTATACAGTGGATGGTTTAAGTCCTTATGTTACTTACACTGTTGAATGTACATCTTCAAATGGAGAAAATTCCTGTAATTCTAACATGGACACCATACTGCCTTCAGCAGGTGAGTATTTTAAATGCTTATATATATATTGTACTACCTTCTCTCAAGTGACAATGTATATGTTTAAAATTAGAATGCCAGTAAAGATAAACCATAATTATAATGCATATGGTATTTCACTAAAATCTTGTTTAATATTTAAGTTTCCAATACATTTTCAAGTTCCCAGTGGTCCTCCACTTGATCTAAGAGCAGTTCCAGCCCGAGACTCAGTCATTTTAACATGGGACCCACCAGCTGAGAAGGACCAAAATGGAGTAATTACTGGATATTTGATAAAGTACCAGTTAAGTAGTGATCCATCAAGTCAGATGACAAGAACAGTTGGAGCAGTAATTCAAATATCATTGGATAATCTGATGACTGGAGTGACATACAGTTTTACTGTAGCTGCTATCAATAGTAATGGAACTGGACCTGATGCTGTCATGGTGATGTTTACAACAATTCCTGACAGTAAGATATCTAATTAACAATTCCTCCATCATTGTAATTGTGTGTGAATGTATACTATCACACATTTTATTTAGTAACTTGTTAGCTTGATTTTGTTATATATATGTATAGTCTATGCCTCTATACAATTATATATATATTATATACCTTTGTTGATATATGACATGCAGATGCATCATCTTCATTCTATGCTAAGATGTGAAAAGGTAATTGGTAGGCCATGTGTTCTACCTTGGATGATCTGTATCAACTACTACTCTCTATGCAGTAGTTGAGGATTTCAAAGCCTGCAACAGTGTGACTAAAGTCTTGTACTGTTTATAGGGGTCACTTGTTTAGTAACTTGTACTGTGTAATACTTGATTTTATATTACCCTAGTATATTGTAATTTGCACTGTATCTAAGCATGTATGTATATATGCTATATATTGTGTTTAAGTATATACTGTTTTATATACGTACGTACCTACTTTATTTTAGTACTTTATACAATAGGTCATATGTCAAGTAGTACTCACTCTCTTTAAACACAATAGTATATATATGCTTCTATTCAGAATACTATATAAATCAGTCAAATATTAATCACATGTACGTGTACATAATATTTTGAAACTGTATTTTCGCATGTAGTAATTGGAACTACAACCAGTGATAACTTGGGGACTACTGAAACTCCTTCATCATCTTTTGTGCAACCCACGTCCTCTGAGATATCACAAGATACAACAAGCAGTGAGAGTTATGGAAGTAGTGTTGTAACAACTAGTGAAGTTCCAAGCTCAGAAAGCAGTTCTATTCCATCAAGCAGTGCAGTACTCACTCCTAGTCCTCTTCCTAGAAGTAAGAATAATCTAAAACTACCTGACCAGTATGATATGTAATATTATTAACAATGCTTAGAAATATGTTTTGTTAGTAAACTCTTTTGTGAATTGTTAGAATGTAACTATATCAATTATTTGTATTTCTATAATTTGGTGGTTTGCAGAAGGACATGATATGGTCACTAGGCAACACATTGGTGTATATATACAGTATAATGTTAACGTTTGAACTATATTGTCATGTAACTGATGAAAATTTCCTCAGATAATACATTTTAAATGTGGGGTATGGTAATGTATCAATTAAATTCTAATCATATATGTTTCATTTACATTGCAGCTTGTCCCAATACTCTCATCTTCACTTCCACCCCGGTTGGTGAGACTCGCACTGTGAGGTGCTCCACACTCAGTGATCTTCTCTACAGTGGTATCATATCAGCAAGGTGTGGAAGTGATGGAGAGTGGGGGTCACTGGACCTGTCACAATGTACATTCAGAGAGTTTCCAAACAAGATTCACTTATTGGAAGCAACAGATACTAACATTAGGAAATATGTAAGTTTGACTGAGTCAATACTTAATCCAACCCAATGAAATTGTATCTAAACGTATAGGGAGTGTTGTGTACTTGTTGTATTCATTGTGATATGAATTTATTGGTCAATTTATTTAATAGCTATACTTAGCTGAGTCAATAATTTACTTATTTCAAACATAAAGGTCTTCATCTGTGAAATAGCAAGATGTTTAAAACTAGCTTAACCATCACATCCCTTGATTTATATATAATTAGCAAGGGTAGCTGATGCTTTATAGTATAAAACCTAGTGCCTAGTGAAGATGAAGTATATATATACAGTTATCATCCTTATGCTGTATATCTATATATGCTTTACACTCTCTGTAGACCTCACAGCTCAGACATGGAACAGTGTATTCTGTAATTGTAATTGAAGATACAATGTCCCCAGTAGTTGAAGTTGGAATTGTAGTCGCTATGTCAGCAAATGGTTGGTTTATATATATATATATATATATCACACAATTAGTGTTAATATTCATTTTTGTCTGGATGCAATGCATTATCAGTTTTCATTGCTCTTGCTCTACTACTTAGATTCATGTGGTTGTTGTGAAAATATTATAAATGTGACGTCATCAGTTAGTCCCTTAACATTTTGTGTCGGATCACCTGGAGCAACATCAGCCTGCAAATGCTCAGATGAAAAAACAAATGTAGTTAGTACTGTGTTTATGATCATATTTATCTACTACGCATAGCTAGGCTATTCTCCATATTGGAATGCTATATAGTTGCTCTCTATAATACCATAGAAGTTTTCTTTGATATAATATATGTGTATACAATATGATTTTAGTGTAATGAGAGATATTTAATGGAAGATTATGAATGCACTTTGGACACCGATGATGATAAGATTGCAGACTATAAAGTTAGCAAATCATTCATCATATATTATCATTGGGGTATAATTATATTTTCTATTTATGTATATTTCTGTATTTTACTGCTATATATATACTTGCACTGTATATATATATATATAAATTTAAGAGATCCAAGTGACTATGTAATATTAAAATTACAATCAAGTACTAGCTACACAGTGCAAGTTACAAATTTAAAGAGATCCAAGTGACCCCTAGGATAATCAGTATTTTAAACAGTACAAGACTTTAGTCACACTAGTACTGTTGCAGGCTTTGAAATCCTCAACTACTGCATAGAGAGTAGTAGTTGATACAGATCATCCAATTGCAAGGTAGAACACATGGCCTACCAATTACCTTTTCACACCTTAGTATAGACTGAAGATGATGCATCTGCATGCCATATATCAACAAAGGCCCCAGTATTAAAGGGGTCTCAGCTAATAACCACAGCAGATTTGATTTGCCTTGTGAGGGAGCTAAGAACACCAACGGTTGGTTGCATGCATTGGCATAATCAACAGGGTTAGAGACCATTTTGTAACTTGTACACAAGGGACATAAAAGGCCAAGGCCTTTATATACGTATATATGATGTCCCTTGTGTACAAGTTACAAAATGGTCTCTAACCCTGTTGATTATGCCAATGCATGCAACCAACCGTCGGTGTTCTTAGCTCCCTCACAAGGCAAATCAAATCTGCTGTGGTTATTAGCTGAGACCCCTTTAATACTGGAGCCTTTGTTGATATATGGCATGCAGATGCATCATCTTCAGTCTATACTAAGGTGTGAAAAGGTAATTGGTAGGCCATGTGTTCTACCTTGCAATTGGATGATCTGTATCAACTACTACTCTCTATGCAGTAGTTGAGGATTTCAAAGCCTGCAACAGTACTAGTGTGACTAAAGTCTTGTACTGTTTAAAATACTGATTATCCTAGGGGTCACTTGGATCTCTTTAAATTTGTAACTTGCACTGTGTAGCTAGTACTTGATTGTAATTTTAATATTACATAGTCACTTGGATCTCTTAAATTTGTAACTTGTACTGTGTAGTACTTGATTGTAATTTAATATTTTATATATTTGCTAGTAACTTGCACTGTGTAGTGTACTTGAGTGTAATTAGCTAACAAAGTATTTCACTATACTTATAGACATTCGCTATAAGCAATTTCGTTACTGTATGTAGTACACATGGAAAACGTACTAACATGGATAAGAATAAAGCCTAGTTGAAAGTCAGCAATATGAATTTACTAATTCTGGACGTTTCGACCCAGAGGTCTTCATGCATCAGCAATATATGAGGAGTGGGAATACAATTCAGTATAAATAGGAAATTAGTAAATTCATGTTGCTGACACTCAACAAAGCTTTATTCTCGTAATGATCGCAACAAACACTCCTAATTCCTACACATGGACAAGTAAAAATATTAACAGATAACGTAAGAAGAGAAGACAGAGCTTAAATTACCAAAGTAATACGGTCGACCAAACGAATCGTCTTTCGCATCAATATAGGAACAACTCTGCCTCAAACTTGACGGGAACGTATACAAAAACGCTTTATCTAACCTTCGCTACAACTCGCCTGTTCGGTAGCTCCTTCTCGTAGGAGAGCGTCGACTTGTCATAGCCGTTCTCGAAGGATGATCTTCTTTAGCAACGAGTCGGTGACGTTTACGCAACGTCACATGATTCACAAAATGTGTGTACGGAGCGACATACGGTGACGCATTAGAAGAACATCACAATACATCACCAGCTTGCGCAATCGTAACTTTGAATTCTTCATTATATCTTGCTTATTTTGCTCATTTAATTAAGCAAAACTTCGTCAGACGTTTCTTATACACATGTACCATGATATATGTTGATTTCACAGTTATCTGACAAATTGAAATTTTTTATCAATATAACACATTGTTTGCATATAAATTTCCCATAGGTTTTCTATAGTCCTATGGCCTTTTATATGCAGACTTTGTCCTCTGTTTTCTAATAAACTGAGGCCTAAATTAAAAATCCCTTAATTTAAAATGAGTTTTATACCCTAATCTTTATGATGATATGCCCATTTTGTTTCTAAGTCCTTTCTTGGAGCCATATGAATTAATTAATTATATTATTTATATTATATTATATTAGATTACCTTAGTATATTGTAACTTGTACTGTATATATATACTTATAAAATGTATATACGTATAGGATCCTTGTATTGGATGCTGCCGGAAGGAGACTATTCGAAACATTACATGGCCTGTAACAGCTATTGGTCAAAGTGCCTCTTTACAGTGTTCTGAGATCCACAGTTCTTTCTCAAGTTCCCTAGCAACTAGAAGATGTAATGTCCCAGGACTGTGGGAGTCAGTGGATATAAGCAGATGTACATTTAAGAATGGAACAGAGGAGAATGAAATTGTAGTAATTGTGTCAGAGAGTGGTAGAAGTGATGTAGAGAGTTTTGAAGTTAAAGTTGAAACATCTCTAAAAGTACCTAATACATGCACTAGTTATATTATACTTATACAAGTAGATGCATGTTATATAGTTGGAATGCATGCAATATACTATTAATAGTCACAAATAGGTCTCAATGACAAAAATGTAATATCAGCCCGCAATGTGACCTACCTTTATTTCAGATCCAGAATGTAACAAAGCAGAATTATACAATTAAAATTGTAACACCAGACAACACAAGTTTTGTTGCAATTGTCACATTTCTTACTAAAGATGCGACAGCAGCAGTATTTCAACCAGTCGAGGACACCACTGTATACACATCATCAAGTAAGCAATACTCCATATTCTGATCTAAGGTGTATGTATATACGTATATGGACTCAGCTGCATACATAGCAGTATATCTGTTAGCTTGCATCACTATATATATGTGTATGTGTATGAAGTATTGACTAATACCAATAATTCTAACTTTGAAAAATCAGTGGAGTATGCGTACATAATCTACTTTAGCTTAGAGATCCTAGGATTTTGAATTATTGATACACTATTTATAGATGATTGCTCATGTAATGAAAGTACACCAGTGACGTTAGGAGGTAGACAGAGCTTATGTATTGGTACTGGTATATCATGTACCTGTTCAGGGCAACGAGGATGTATGGTGAGTTGTATATAACAGGAGTTCAAGTAAGACTTAATAACTTACACATTGAATATAACATATGTACAGTGTGTAACACCATTTGTGAGGAACCGCCATGGTAATTGTGAAATTGACAGTGATGGAGATGGCATACCAGACTCTGACGTTAGTACATAGTCTCCTATTATACATAGCAATGTATGTACGTACGTATGTACATATATTTACATCTGCGTTATTTACTGTTGGATGAATATGTACGCTTTATGGCTGACCTAAATATATATATATATGCACGTGCACCTGTGTAGTCTGTGTGTCTAATCTGCTGAATGCAGTTTCTTTAAAATGATCATTCCGTATTTGTTCGTTTAATGTAGGATGAATGTAAAAATAAGCCAGGAATCTGTGATAAACGTAAGTTTATATCCATATACTCTGGTCTGAAGAACATTTACTTTTATGTACATATTACAAAATACAGCTTTGACAATTAAGCACTCTTGATAACTATAGCTGAAGAAGGTCAAATTACATGTCCACCAAATACTGATCAAGAATGGCAGTTAGAGTGGCCAGAAGTGTTTGCTGGTGAAGTAGCTCATCTGCGTTGTCCACAAAGGGAAGGCAGAACTGTTACTGGTATGCAATAACATACTATTGTACTGTACATATACAGTGCTTCAGCAATTTAAGTACGTAATATATATATAGTATGTATAAATATAAATGTAGCCAATTATAAAAACATTTAAAAAAAATGAAATTAGAAGTAGGGATGGCCCATGCAACAAATGACAAACACATCTGGAAAAAGTACAAGACAGTCACCATGTGATAAGGCATACTGAAATTTAAGTGACTTAACCATACACATCACTTCTATGTTTGGGCACATCATCCCTACTTCAGCTATCATGATACTGGTGCGCCCAAACATTGAAGTGATGTGTATGGTTAAGTCACTTAAATTTCAGTATGCCTTATCACATGGTGACTGTCTTGTTTCGCTACTTTTTCCAGATGTGTTTGTCATTTGTTGCATGGGCCATCCCTACTTCTAATTTCATTTTTTTAAATGTTTTTATTTTGCTTTTATTACATAGGTCTTGCTGAAAGGAGGTGCAATTCTGATAGGACTTGGGGTGAAGTAGATGTTACTGCATGTACTTCTCAAGAATTCAACAATATAATATTAGAGGTACATGTACAACTGTACCAATTTAGCAAGCAGAATCAATTAGTTGTGTATATGTATATTCTCAATAAATGCATATACATATACGTACTGTACCTTTATCTCTCCATATGAAATAGGCCGAATCTCTGGTAAACACACTGAATGTATCTAATGCTACCAATGAGCCTTTGACTGAAACAGCTAAGGAGGTTGTTGATGATATTACAGCACAACTCAGTACTGTTACTGAACCAGTTGAAAATGAGACTATCCTACCAAGAGAATTGAAAACTACTACTTTTGTACTACAACAAATAGAGAAGTTAGCTTCAAGTACATTACAAAACAATATCACTGTGTAGATACATTTATGCTTGAATGCTCAAGTATACGTATGTATATTGATAATACTTGTATTTGTATTAAAAATACATTCGCTTGACTTTTTCAATTGATAAGTATTACGTATGTACATATGGATGTTCTGTATATTATTCTGAATAGATTGGGTGAAAGCAACAACCTTTTTGATCCGGACAGCAATGCAACTAATGCAACTATTGAGGTAATTGTGGCTATTGCATGCCTTAATTATATCTTTATTTCATGAACATATGTACTTACATTTAATTAAACAGTAAAATGTACTATACATTTTCTACAGAATATTGCTGATATTGTGAGCAATATACTGGATGAAAATAATAAGGCAGCCTTTACAGCTACCAATGAAGTACCAGTTGCTAACCAGACAACTGAATCAGCAGCCATACTGAGGACAACTGAGGGGATAGCTAATGGTGTTGGTAGAGCTCTTACACCTTCAAAGCCAACCATTACACTCACTAGACCTAATTTTGGTATGATATGAATGTTTGATATGACATTCTCTCATGTCCTTTGCATTTAAAGCTACCACTTCTGTTATATACTATTTCAGGTTTTCAAGGTAGTAGAGTTAATTTGAGACGTCCAGGTGGTATATTATTTCCAGGTAGTCTTCTTAGATCTAACTTTAATAACCAAAAATTCATACCAAAGTTGAATATTCCCTCAAGTTTCATCAAAATGGCAGTAAAACAAGGTCTGTATTTGATTATCATTAGTCATTTATGTAGTAATTTGTCTGCTCCAGTTTAAACTTTAGTATTACATACATACTATATCTCTTTATGTTACGTAACTCTCTGAAGTGTCCCTTCCAATGGATCAACCCACAACTACATCCCCAACTGATGGCTCTACAGTGGCACCCACAACTGAAACACCGTCTGTTTCCTCAGAAGATGAAGACACTACTACTGTAGTCAACTTTGTAATGAACAATATGGAGGATTATTTACCAATAAAATTTCAGTAAGTACTTGTTGTTGAAATGAAAAATGTTCCTTAAAACAGCACAACATTTATATGTATCAAATTGTTATTTACTATAGAGATGGTGAAGTAGAGATAGAAGGTGATAATATAGTACCAGGTACTCCTGTAGTCTCCAGTCAGATTGGTGACATAGAAGTCCCAAGTGTAACTGAAAACTTTACGGATAAAGTTATCATTGAATTTAATGTTAAGGTATATATACCATAATTACATTTAATAATTACGTACATATGGTGTATATTTACCCGTATAGGATGAGGTACTGAATGGTCCAGTGCCTTCTGGTAAAAGGAGAGAGTATACTTGTGTGTTTTGGAATCCCGATGCTAACAAGGGAACTGGAGGATGGTCTAGAAGTGGAGTAGCAAGACTAAACTTCACTGAAACTGAGAATGGAACACAAGTTACATGTGAAACTGTTCATTTGACCAGTTTTGTAGTACTAGTTTCTCTGGTGGATACAGTAAGTATACGTATACTACATACGTATACATATATTATATAATTGGTATGATAATTAATTTTCAATCACTAATGACAATTTTAAATGTTTTCCATATTATGTTCATGTAGACTTTAGGTGAACCATTAGCATTTGATGTTCTGACGTACATCGGATGTGGAATATCTATTTTGTTCTTGATAATCTCAATCATATTCTTCTTGTGTTTAAAGTGAGATTTCGTGTATATATACATATTATACAAATTGCACTATACACACTGCCTATTATCTGTTTAATATATTATATGTTCAACAGGCGTCCAAGTTATCCATATACTTTATTGCATTTTCAGGAAAGAACTAATCACAAAGGTTCACAATTATGTACACTTGAACTTGTGTATTGCATTGACACTGGGTCTCATTGTGTTTCTGGCTGGTGTAGACACTGCTACATCTGTTCCAGTAAGAACACAAATGATCTCAATGATGCGGTGATTAATTAACTATTCTTTTTCTGCCTGTTTAGACTGCCTGTAAAGTAGTGACCACTCTGATGCACTACTTCTTCCTATCAGTGTTCACTTGGTCACTCTGTGAAGGAGTTCTCATCTACAACCTTCTTGTTAAAGTGTTTGGAGTTAATGAAAAGAAGTGGATTTACATTTACACTGCACTTGGATGGGGTAACATTTATAAAAATGTTTGAATGTACGTATATGTATAACAATCTTTTCTATTCCGACTCATTATTGTAAAGGTCTACCTATTCCAGCTGTAATTGTGTCAGTTGCCATTAGACACGAGGTCTATTTCAGGAGAGCATCCTTTGACACAAGTGATCCATTTTATGAACACATTCATACGTGAGCTATGCAATACTTAATTTATATAAAGGTATTCCTCCCTTAACTGGATGTCTTATATATACACAGTTGTTGGCTTCCTCCTCATCTTGGAGTGATTTGGGCCTTCATTGGACCTATGATACTGATTGTAGTGGTAAGGCTAAAGTGAGACGTCTACAGTCCATAAATGGTACACCCATATGAAATTGTATCACTTTGTAGGTGAATGCAGTACTGCTGTTTCTAAGTATGGCTTCATTAGCTAAGAATCAATGTAGAAATAAAGCAAATTTCAAAAAAGGAGATAGTTCGAACATGAAGGCTATTGGAAAGTAAGTACATACATTTCATAATGAGATAATGTATACTACATCTACATATTAAAACATTTGTCTGTGAATTAGAAGATCACCTCATTACCAAACACACTTTCCTGCCCATAAAGCACTGTGGTTCATACAATTAAGTAAATAATAATCTTTGATAACCTTTACTATGTTCATTAGACAACTACTGAAGACTATCATCATTTTGCTGCCGTTGTTCTGTTTCACTTGGGTCATTGGATTGTTTGCTATAGCTCCAGGTCAAGCAGGACAAGTATTTGCTATACTCTTTATAGTTGCCAACTCACTACAGGTATATACGTATATAATCAGTTTCACTCCATGCAGCTGTCATTTCAGTGCATTTCATTTCTGTCAGCTTGCATGATAGTTATCTTATACAGTTACTATTTTTATGCATCAAAGGGTTTCCTTATCTTTGTGCTTCACGTATTGAGACATGAAAAGGTTTGGGGAAAGATAAAGGCTTGGTGTAAATGTGACAAGGTAAACTAATCCTATATATAACAACTGGATATTTGTGCTATGTATATAGTTGAAAACATATGTAACATATATATAGTGTAAATGTGTGTATATTATTTTAACATCCCTCCTTCCTTTAAGGGTATCCTCTCTCCAAGTTCAACAGGAAAAGGTATTCTTTATTTTAATAGTATAGTGTTTACGTATATCTATTTAGTCTTTTTATCATTACTAATCTTTACGATTCCGTTTAGCTTCATTTGGTTCCCGTTTAGCTTCATTTGGTTCCCGTTCAACTGCTAAATCAAACTTGTATGCTACTACCTCAGTCAAATCCTCTCTTGGTGGCACTGAAGGAATGGGACTTGTTGTAAAGCAGGATGATGATGCTGAGAGCATCAAGGACGAAGATGTTCAGATGAACCCTATATCTGGTGGTCCGGAAGCTAAGAATGGAGAGCCAGATAATGTGACCTCAACATCATTTGGTATCACTAATGGAGAATCGGAAATGGAGAAGAAAAGTCTGGGGAAAGAGGAGTCCAAAGATAGTGATAAAACAGATAATAAGGGAAAATATGGTTCCACCAAAGATCCTCCATCCATCCCATCAGTGACTACCTTTGGTATAGGTGATCCTCAGCCATCTAGTACGGATCCTGAGAAGCAGATAGAAATGTGAAAAAAGAAAAAAAGTGTTTGTTTTGAGTTAACAATTCAATTTTTGCCAACTTTTCACTAGGAATTAGTAGCAGAGAAAGGCATGATTTGTGAAAACACAAACTATAGGACCAAGAGTAATAAGGTTGAAATATTAATGAAGGAATTCAAATTATTTCTGGATATACGTAGTGTACATATGAAAAAAGGGGAGTTAATTGCAATGAGCCGTGCAAAGGCTAGGATGATAAGCAAAAATATTCACTGGAAGATATTACGCCAAACCAGCCAAGTGATCGAAGTCTAATCTAGGCTGGGGGACCGAAGTCCTATTAAAAATGGCAACCAGTGATTACCTCCCAGTCATCCAAGATGGAAAAAATTTCATCAAAGAACCACAGACGTATTTATGCTATAGTGGTGGATTCAAGGGGTGCTCTGGGGGCAATATAGCAGTCCTCTCGAGCTCTCAATTTTAGTTTGTAGTAGCCATGGCAATTGCAAAATAATAACCAAACCGTCTCGCATCTCTAGATCTTGTATTATAATTTCTAGCTGACTCTGTACATAATATGTGCATATATATAATTGTTTCACCTCATTACATGGAATATTTTACTTTAAAATATAGTTCCTATCATTATATAATTTCCAGGGCCCTTTTCAAATGGATTGCTTAAATCAAAACTGAACTTTGACATTCTTTCAAGGAACGACACTTCATTTAGATAATATATACAATACACTCTAGTGGAGCTGTCTATGTCAGGTGGGGGAGGACTACATGTCCAAATGGAGCTGCTGTTGTATATTCAGGAAGAGCAGCAGGTGGTAGGCATAGTAAAACAGGTGGGACCACTGACCATCATTGTCTTCCTATATAATAGTCCTCAGTACTTATCTCGGGATACCGCTAACACTTAATTGGGTGGCACAACTGGATGGAGTTGAGTATGAGATGAGAGGTAGCACTTCACCATACAATATGAGTGAACATCAAAATTTGCAAAACTCTCTGGATATGTTTTATGGATGTCTGTACGTGTGAATGCTGACACAAAGTGTCAGCTTCATTATTATGCTAAAGGCTACATATGTATGTGTAACTTAATATCGCAGTTGTTATTACAATAGGTCAGGCTGGTAAAATGGACAACCCATAAATCAATACACTTAATCATCTTCCCTAAATTGCATGGTATCTATGTTTCCATTTTATTTACTCTAATTGATAACATACCGAATAACGTACGTACGACCCAATGTACATATGTACACATTATGTACTGTACGTATTGCTTCCTTCAAAAAAGAGTTACTAATCCTTGTAGACAGTCAAATTTAAATCTCTGTGTTTTAAAAGTAACCTTCAAGTGGTAGGCCTTATCATGTTAATATTCTATTTTAAGTTCACACTATGATGCATAGGTATCACATTAGAGATCAACAGTAAAACCGTGAACTTCGTGAGAAAATCGCTCCCAATTCGATCGAAGTACGAGCACATTTCGCACGCAATGTAAACGTTTTTTTGTACGTACCGTATATGGCCAGATACTGCAGCACCCAGCTGAACCATCGATAGCCTACTACTATTACTATCTTGCAGGACGTCTGTTTCGTAAATCCGATTAACAGTAATTGCATCCTGCTAGTCACTTGTCTGATGAAATCAGACCCTATTCTTATGCAATTATTGCTCCAGTAAGAGACCTAATTTGATCAGGCTACCTAGTCACTACTTAAAGACAATTTTTAGGTCTATATACAAACATAATACTAACATACGTATAGGAGAAAAATATAAGTTTTAATGGCTGTTTGGAACATATATGATTGGGACTAAAATGATGTGTTTTCAATGTCCAGTCGCAATTGTGGTCTCTTTGTTCTGACTTCCTCAATCAATTTAACAAGACTTTTATCATGCATTTTGAGCTTCAGATACTTTAATGTTTTATTCTCCAATGCTCCACGTAGCACACTTTTAGCTAAGTCACTGTAACATTCACCAGCAAATACAATGAGGATCTCTAATGTTAAATTTTCAGCTACAACCTTTGGAATCATCCGACAAAGATCTTGATAGTTACCTTCACACACCTGTCAATAAAATTAAAGAAGTAATTATATGTGTACGTATACATAACAGGGCTTGAAACATACTTTAGTGGTAGTACATTCAATCTCAACTTCTGTAAGCTCTTTCTTTTCCTCTTCAGGGTCATGAATTAGATTTCTGTGACCTTTAAGTGCATGTATTAAAAACGTTACAACAGGAAATGCTTGATCTGAGGCAAGAGAAATCCTTCTTATGCCTTTCCTCTCCAAGCACTGTCCCAAACGTTCCAGAAGACTGCCACATCCTATAGTTATCAGCAACATGCACAGGTATACATAATAACTTGTAGAAGCCATATGTAAAGGATGTGGCATCTTTTTCAGACACTATCTAAAATTGGGCACTTTCTCTTGGCTGTATCATTATTTCAGAATTTATGTCAATTAATATCCTAGTGATTTTGGACTAAAGTCATCAATTATCAGACAGTATGGTTCTTCATTTATTCATTCTCACCTAATGTTCAATCATAGGTACTTCCCACTCATGATCAGAGTAGAACATTTCGAGTGAAATTGATTTATGGTAACATGGTATTAATCTCTAGAATTAGAAGTGATAGGATTGATTATCTAAACTTGGATATTACAAAACTGAAAAATGGTACTAGAATCAGGAAGAGAATTATTCTAACATATATACTGCAGGTAATATGAGTGCATAAAAAGGAAATAAGGAATCTAACTAAGAGCTTGAAGTAAGGGAGTTAATTACGCTGAGCTGTGCAAGGCTATGATGATAAGCATATATTCACTGGAAAATATTACACCAAACCAGCCAAGTGACCGCAGTCTAATCTTGGCTGGGGGACCAAAGTCCTATTAAAATGGTAACCAGTGATTGCCTCCCAGTCATCCAAGATCGAAAAAAATCATCAAAGAAACACAGACAGCTTGAAGTACACTTGTACTTCTTGTACTACTTCACTTTGATACTTTTCATTTGAAATAAAGTATTGACAATAGAGAGACTGTATTAAAATTAGGCAGATTCTATTTATAAGTATACCTAATCCAAATACTGAGACTCATGTTGGAATACATTGTAATTTGACAATGGTTACTGTAACTATACTTACAGTATGCGGGAATATATACCTGAAAAATTGCAATATTTCAGTTCAATGGTTTCTATTGAAGTGTTTCCAATAACTCCACTGATGATTCCAGTGGTTATGTGCTCATCACAGTTCCAAAATGTTACATGTTTCAGGAAACCAGTATTTTCAATAAATTTTTGAAAGGACTCTTTAGTTTTAGCGGACTCTTTTGAGCTCTAGATAGAAGAAGTCACAGGTGAGTTAAAGATTGATAATGTATAGCATAGTCTATGAAATTACCTTTGTTTCAAAGTCTAGAACTTCAATGCCTTTCATACAGTTATGATCAAGAAGCTGGCACAGCTGCTTTCCTGGTTTGACATTGCTAATGTCCATATTGCTTAATAAAGCGTTTCTTTGCTTGTGTTTGAGAACATACTCAAGTTCCCTTTGATTGCGTATTGTAAATTTCAGCGTTTTAAGTGGTATAGGAACTTCTAACAGGCCCTTAGATATACACGTATCACAACCAGACAGGGTTAGATGCTTGAGGCTTTCTAGACAGCTAGCAGATTGAGTTATTTGATCGATGTCAACCTGATTCAGCAGTAAATATATACAATGTAAAATACACCATAAGAATGGTGAAGATAGGAAATAAACAAATCCATATACTTACTGCTTTACTTGAAGACTGTAAATCAAATTGAATTGACTTGAGTTTCAGTGTTTCTAGTTTGATCTTACAAATATCAAAGAAATAATTAATTGGAATTTTACTTTCTCCATTTGAAAGTGAAAGATACTTAAGCTGACTCAATTCTGACAAAATTCTTACAATATCTGGGGTAACTACATGAAAATATTGACATAAATGGTTTACCGAAACTGCAAGTAAAAGTATGTAACAATACAATAATAGAACTCTTTAAGTGTAGAGAAAATTTGATGAGTCATACAACCACATCATTTGGGTATCAACTTTTTCTTTGTACCCAAATTAGCAATTACGTACAGGTGTGTACATATTAAAATCCAGTGTTTCTACGTACTTCTCAAAGTATTACTAACAGGCAACTTGTGGCTAATTCCAAGAATTAAAATCAGCACCATTATGTGAAGTATTTTAATGACTGCTATAATATTTAATAAATGTATTAATGATCAATAGTATACATGTCCTTAATTATTGAAAATTTAGTCTCTCCAGAAAGCAACCTTTATAAGATGAAGTTTCTAAGGTCCCCTCTCTACTCACAATGTACATATATACAGGTTGCTAATGCGAGGATTACATGCATAACACAGTATATTATGTGTCACTAACCTGGTTTTAATGACAACCTAACTAATTGGCTAATAAATTCCTGGCAGTGGAGAATATTTTGAATAATACAGAAACCATCTGTAAGGCTTTCACTTGTCAATGAATGCATGTCCTCTTCTTCACTCTCTTCATCAGCTTCAAGGTCTAGAAAAGACCCAAAACTAGTACTTGATCTTTCCGAATCTTCATTATAATCTTCATTATAATCTTCAATATTGGAATTTGTGGCTTCAGAATCCATACTTTGGACTTCACTAACAGAATCACTATCTTGCAACTGTTCCAGAACCTATAGATTGTTATCATGATAAAATATCAAATGAACATCTCAGACATGAATACTAAAGGAGTATGATAAAGGAGCAATTTATATGCCATGCTGCTATATGTATATTGTACCCATATCTCTACTAGTACATACATTCTTGTAGTGCACAAATGTATATATGCAACTAATAATCAACTGCAGTGCATCTTGGATAACATCCTCATCTCTTACAGTTACTGTATGTGTCAAACAACCAAATATTACTAAATCAACAATTATATTTGTAGACCAGCTGCTCATATATACAATGTAAAAAAAACCACCGACAACAGCTATATATATTATCTTACGGTCATACTTATAATTTAATACAGATTAACTACATACATTTTTTACTTTGCAATCCAAGACTTTCAAGGTTGACAAACCACAATTGAGAGCTTCAATTTTCTCTGTCAATTCTTCGATCAAGTCGTCTGTAGACAAGAGAGAATGAAAATACAGTATAATGTTCCAGAACTTCACTTTCCTGCGTATATACGTACATACGTATAACTAAGACTCATACGTAGCTATATAAGATACATATATACATACTTATGAAAATTAAACCTAGAGCTTTGGATGAGGATACAGGAATCTTCTATTGTCTTTGCTCCACTGGGTCAGACGGCTGATTCTGAGAATACCACCCTTCATCAGTGATCCTTGAAGTCTTTTTTTAATTCTTAGATCCTTAGCTCTCTAAAAAATGTAAGGCTATGCATTAAAAAGAAAAGTGGAACCACAGCTGTAAGAGATGAAACTATATATCACTTAAACATGTGCAACCAACCATTCATATCTACAATTTCCTCCAAAATGAGAGAAGAAATAGCCACCTTCAACTTAGGAAGAAACTCTATCAGGCAATGAATAGAGATTTTTTTAAAACGCAATCCAGTTACATTATGATCACAGTGCTTTGGTGGATAGTTTATAAAATGCAAAAGAAAAAGTTCAGCATCATTAAATAAAGGGTTATGGAAGACACTGGTATCTATGAACCATTCAGGGCCTGTTTCTTCAACGATTTTGGAGTATAGAACATCAGGAAATTTGCTTTGATTTTCTTTGTAGAGTTTACATAAGTAATACAATGCACTTTCATCTGACATAGTTGAAACAGTTCCATAGCTCTGTTTGAGCCCTCGAAGTAGGTTTTCTTGAACTGCTGCATTGCTCAAACCTCCAAGTCCACAGTAAAATTCAAAGACTGAACTAGACATACTCTGTATGTCACCAAAGTAAAAACATTTGTCTCTACAGTGAAAAATAAATTCTCTTTCAATAAATTTGTTTGCTAACTCAACAAATCCTTGCTGGGGTAAACAAACCAAGGCATAGGCAGCAAATAGTTCTTTAAAAATATCATGTACAAAGTAAAATGACTGCTCCATGCCAATGAATTTATATACAAGGCAACTAACAAAATCCAAACCATCCTGTAAACTAAAATCTTTTTCTGATAAAGAAGAGCTACCACTTGCAATTTCTTTTAAAGCCAGATTGCAAAGCCTAACAAATTGACTTCCTACTTCCTTATGGTTACAAATGTCCTCCAAACTCCTTATAAAATCTTCAGGGTCATTTTTGCCTTTGCTTTTGCACAAATAACGCTGAATTACAAAGGGGACAACATTAATAATGATTTCTGTCTTTAAGTTACTTAGATGAGGAATATTTTCTGAAGCACTAAACCTATGTACAATGCAAAGCAATTTTAAATAGAAGGGATTTTTGCAAACACTTTTGTATAGTGGAGCAAATTCAAATTTCTGATTACCATATGTAGCAACTAGCTGTGACTGATTAGATTCATCAAGCCCTATTATTTTAATTTTTTTAGATATAGTTTGATGCTTGCAAACAGCATATGATGCAACAGGTCTTGAGGTGACAATAAAAGAAGACTCGCGACAAGTATATTCCTTGCTTGTAATAATTTTAGTAATCATTGACAAGGAATTCTCCTGCAATTCCCTCGAAAGCTCATCAAAGCCATCAAAAATAAAAAGAACCCCTTCCCCAAAGCTTTCACGTATAGCACTATCTATAAGAGTTACTTCTTCTGGAGCAAGTGAATAGTTAACATCTGCTGTACAACTATGGATAAGACTCCTTAGTTCTAAGGGAGTGTCCTTGAGAACCTTTAAAACCACTCTAATCACCATTGTAAATGTATGTCTAATTCTTCCCTCAGCAAAGTCTTTGCACAATTTCTTGGTAAAAAGGGTTTTGCCAATACCAGGCTCACCCTCAATTAACATTGCAATTTTTTGGGAGTCAAAACTGGAAAGTAGATCTGCATACTGAATTGGCTCTTTTTCAGCTTCTAAATTTTCTTTGAAATTTTTAATATCTGATTGCTTAACCTCAATAAACTGTGCAGGAAGTAACTCTAAACCATGGCACTCATGATCAATAGGTGGCATCCAGCTGTCTTCACAGGCAGGTAATTTGTAAATGTTATCTAAGATTCTCCTGCTTGCCTATAAAAAGAGCAGAGATTTTAACATAATTTAAGATTTTATATTTATATTAGGAAAGGCGCTGGTAATAAAGTAAATCAAGAAGTAACACTGTTACCAATACAAATTGTACTAAAAACTTATAAATAAGGGTTGGCAGTATTACTATATAATTTCACTATTTATGCAAAACCAAATGGTATCTGTGTGTACGTACGTACGATGAATTAGGGATATCAAAATACTTTTTTTTCCAGCTATGACTAATAGTCTATGTAAATATGCTACAGTTTGCCAGTGTTCTGTCTCCTACGTACGTATGTCATATGTGTCATCTCTTGTTGTGTCATCACCCTTTTCTGCTCCTTCTCAAATTGTCACAGATCGTCTCTGGAATGTGTTTTATTTACCATTGTATAGTTTCTAAGTACCTACTGCCATCTTTCAAATTGGCACATGCAGAAGTCTGCTTCACATTAAAACATCACTTTTAGTCAGCCATGTTATTCACACATATGACACCATGAATTACAAACAAAATATTTAAACATTTTCAGAGTGATAGTCAAGGGAAGGAATTTGATGTCATATATACTAGAAGCTAATTAGCTTTTAGTTGTAATTTACTTATTATTGTGAATACTTATTCGGTATTAAAAAGAGTCTATACTGCCCACCCTTATCTATGAATATACATTAATCACATACCATTTTCTACTAAATCGAATAAAATATTCACCATTTTACTGCTGTATGCATGGTATATATATATTCTGACCTGAACTTTGTCTTTTTCTTGATTCTTACAGGCACCTATATGTATTATGTACATTAAATGATAAGATTAAGAAGAATTTTAGATTGGGGAATGATAGGACACAAAGTTTAATGTACAAAATCCTACCTTTAGCCGGGAATCGTGTTTCAATATATTGTGCCAAGCGCTTGTGACAGCCATGGCCATCAGATTCAGCTATCAAAACTTGAGCTAATTTTCTTAACTTCTCAGCACCAGGATCTCCTACTAAAATTGTATAGAAGGTATCAGCAGCTTCCCTTTTGTTACTATTTTGTAATTTGTCTAGTTGCTCCTCACTAATAACTTTTGTGCAGTACAAAATAGATGAGAGAGATTGGAAATCACAGTGACGTAGATAATGAAGAAAAGTTTCATCTCTTATAAAATCTTTAACTTCTTTTGGAGAATCTATAAATTGTTGGAATAAAAATAATGGAATATTTGCAACAGCTTACTGTGCATTTTTCTGACCACTTTTGTAGTTACTGTAAATTTGATTCTGCATGACTATATTTCCATATTTATGCTTTTTGTAAAACATAGAAATGCAGTGTGGGTTAGAGGATTACTTTTGTTCAGGTATAAGAAAAGATAGGGACAATAGAAGATTACAGTGGAGGCAGGTAGGTGTTGTATGCTTTAGCCTTAACCCTGTAGTAGGAATTGCAATATTTGTACAAAATGCTCTGCTTTGAGCAACATTCGTATTTTTCACTCACCTGGGATTTCTTTCAATTGTTTTTCACACATGTCAATACTTGATTGAGTATTTAAAGATTTTTCCCCTTCATATTGGGTCCCATTTTTTATTTTTGGTTTAGATCTGTATAGTATAAATTAACACCAGATCAAAAATAAGACAATCAGTTTGTGATAGCCATTCTCATTCATTAAAATTTATAAAAGCAATTTGAGTTAAATAGCTTATGGCTGCCCTGGGATGGCTGATTCAAATACTTGGATGCTTAAACATCCAAAATAAACTTAGCATACCACTTGTAATGTGTAGTTATTAATGTTTTATAGCAAATAGCTACTATTGACTTCCAATTGTGAACAATTTGATAAAATTTGCACATGGCCGTTTCAAGGCTGCATTAAATTTTAAGTTTTTCTGCACGCCATTGTGTTGGACACATTTATGAAGATACAAGCTGCCCACGCTTGCCAAAGAGTCGCTTGGTTTCGGGTTTATATGCTAGTCTGGCTTGCTATCTCCTACTTCCTGCCGTAGCTTCCTTTTGGCACAAACCACAAGACGCTTCAGCTGAAACCATCGTCGGACCGCCGTAACAACCATAGAACCGCCACGTGATTTTCTGCAAGATCCTACTTTCTCGCCCCCGCGCAATTATCGTCGACGGGCCGACTAACCACTTAAAGTGTACGAGCAATCTTTGCATGCTGCTTTTCCGCGTTTGTTAATTTATCGAGTAGGGTGTCCCATAACTTTGCAAGGAACCATTGATAGAAACCATGTGCTCCAGATTATCTCGTATAGCGACCAAGAGCCTTCTACTGATAGGGTAAACGACCACGACATCCCACTAGGACAAACAGGATTTATAAGAATTGATTTGGGATTGCTTAAGAAACTGCTGTCACAAATGCATAATAGGTACTGCACAAGTATTTTATACACGCTCGATCGGACCGGTAATTTCAATCAACTTATCGTTCCATACGTATATACGTATACTAACGTTTCCTCATCCTCAGAGCTGTCAGATTCTATTCTCGGTCTCTTCCTTGTCGATAGCATTAAATCTAACTCTTGAGGATATCTTCTTCGGCAGACTATATAAATAGATTCTGGTGAAGATATACAACTTTCTGAGAAGTTGACCTTTTTATATCAAATATAGGGGGCGTAACAAAATTGTGATAATGCCATTACTCACCCACAATGAAACTTATAATTACCGCTGGAAATTACTTTATCCGCCTCCTGCCACCTATGCTATTTTGACTTATAGACTGTACACTATTCCATGGATTTTTAGATCTTTTATAAATTATAGCTAGCTAATAACAAATACTAGCTCCTGTACATGAATATGTTGACACACCATTTTTCAAAATGCTAAATCAAATTTAGAGTAAAATGCTGATAGGAAACTAAACCTAGTGTAAACTTTAGATGAGAATAAACCTCACCAGTATATGCATACTGCCCGTTTTTTTATTCAATCAACTATGGCTGCAGACCTTTGTTTGCACAATAGTACATGGGAACACCTTGGCTTGCATTTCATAATTGAATTATCATTACTAATAATATTCATGACAATTGAAGACATGTCCCTCCTTCTAGTCTTTAATCATATTCATAGCCTTTACAACAACATGTGAATTCAAATGTGGTTTTAATTTGCCACATGCTCACCAGCACTAGGGCCAAACTGCCCTATGAGGCACAAAACAACTACAACAGTAACAAAATGTCTTAGTAATACAATAAATCATAAACTCAACAGTCAGTTCAGCAACAACAAAAAGAGGCAATTGCTTCATAACTAAAACCGAGCAGTCCACATTTTCATAATACTCTTCAGTATTGACAAATGCTGGCATCCCTTGTCCAGAACTAGAACTGACTTATCGTCTTCGCACATGTACAGATTCTCAAAATCATTGGCTATGTGCCTCATTGCCTGTAAGAGAGGCTGACGTTCGGTGCACCATATACATTACACTCAAGCAGCCAATGGGTAACATCCTCCACCTTCCCTGCCTGACACTCCCGACATGTCCTCTCCTTTCTCTGAAGCCCTCACCACCATCCACACTCAATCATGAGGGGGGCAGTCCCAACTCTCAACATCATCATCACTCGTCTGCGACTCTTGCTGGCCATGTCCAAGCACTGTGATTCACCACCATTCTACTTAAGAAGCCGCAAAATTGCCAACTTCAGTTTGGTGCTAAGCTCACCTGACCATTCCTCTTCAATCATCCTCCTCGCACAAGTCTCTAACATTGCCCTGATTTCTCCACTAGATAGACCATGTACCTCCTCAGCTCCAACACGACACCACCCAAAGGACTTGAGACACTCCCGCAGTTTCATAATCCATGACCCTCCACACTCCATTGCTTCCAATGCAGCTACCCTCAGAATCCTCCCTTCATACAATGGGCTTGACAACACTTTAAACCAGAATGCAACACATCTGATCCTCGCTAACCAAACAACAGGAAAAGCATCAGCCTCCATCAGCAATGACCCCCTTGTGTCGCGTAGACCCACACCGAAAAAGATACGCAGTGCCCGTAGCTGGATCTGACTCAATCCCTTCAACTTATGGTGGCAGCCCCAAATCTCTGCTCCATACAATAATACAGACTGCACCAGTGACTGCATTAACTGTATAAAAGATCTACCATTTACCTCTCCCACTTACTTCCCGACACTTCCGCAACCATGCACCTAATGCCTGTGATCACAACTTCACCCGTTGCTCCACCATACTAGAACAGTCCAGGAACTCATCTACCACGCAACCCAAATACTTGTAAAAGTGGAAACCAAAGGGATTTCATCCTCACCAATATTGAGAGTGTCAGAACATCTATCCGCACCTATTTTCCTCATGTGCATCGTAACACTCTTCTCTTCATTAATCTCTACAGACCATTTCTCATACAAAGGACTCCTCTTCATATCCTCTACATTCTCTGCCAACAAGGCCGTGTCATTCACAAACAACAGGCTAGACACCATACTTCGAATTCCTCCACACAAAACCTCACAATCCCTGCATGTGCTTCAACTCTGACACCAAGCTATTTATGTACAGGGAAAACAAAAGTGGAGACAGAATGTATTGTATATATCTAAAGGCACATATATATTCATAAATAGTTATTATTCAAGATCACATGTAAAATGTATACATTACTATGAAGTCCTGGGTGGCTAGGAAAGCTCATGCTGAATTTGATTACTCATAACACGTGTCTTCTAATGAATGTTATCAAGAATGCAGCCAACGCTTCTGCTATGTGCTAATTGGAAATGAACCAGGGGGAATATATATTTATATATGCCACTGCACTTGGGTATGTATAGGCTTAATTACTTTTGAAATTCATTTCTGAATTAATCTACATGATGATCCTCTTTTTACGCTAGATCTCTAACTCTGATTGATAAAATTGTCACCAGCTCTGAAGCGGTTACTAAGAGTTTTTTCTTTACTGTATGATACTATTACAATTGCCTTTGATATCATCATTGAACCCGCAAATTGTGGAATAAATGTTGCTGTAAGTTGCTATATGAGTAGTTAATTACAGGGTTTTCCATATGTACATATGACAAGGAAATTCATGCACAGAAGATCAAGATAAAGAAAACTTTAAGACAAAGACTCGCAGGATCACTGATGAAGGTGGAATTCCCAGAAACAGCTGTCTGACCCATGGCCAGTGGAGAAGAAGATGGAAGAAAGAAAAAGAAGAAAGAAAAGACTCCTGTATCTTCATCCAAAGCTCTTCAGGGTTTAGTTCCCCTATAGGCTTTTTTACAGAATAGACATTTAGCATGTAGGAAAATGATGTATTAGATTTTTCATATATGTACTACATTACTTGGAATATATACGTATTCTTTTTCATATCAAATGTATATTATAGGTATCAATGCAGTTCAACAATAACAGTGCCGTTATTTTACTGTTTTCGAAACCTATAGCTGGTATACCACTTTGCCTTGTCCCAATTGAAACTTCTTCCACAATGATTTCAAAACAACCTATAACCTTTACATCTTCTATAGCATCGACAACTATACAAGATCACCTTTAACCTCTCCATTCCCCATCCTTTGTGATTGTAATACATGCCCTCTAATGAATGCTATCGAAAAAACACTTAAAGCTTCTGAGAATTTAAATTCTGTCACATGTACTATTGAAACAGATTGCATTGGAATATCTAGTGTTGTTGGATCAACTTTGGGCACAGGTTACTTTTCTACACGCATAGTAAAACCAAATGGAGATCAACCTGGGGGAATATACCTTTATGGTAATTTTACTTCTGAATCAATTCTTGGGTAAGTATCTATATTGCTTAAGCTTACTTTTGAGATTAATAAATCTGCTATTACACTATAGAACTTCTGAACTGGCAAACGAATTATTATCAGCTCTGGCATAATTTCTAAGACAATCCTAACATTCACAATTGTAATTAAAGTTGACATGGAGCCTGCTACATGTGGAAAATATGTTACAGTAAGTTATATATTATACATAATATACATGATTCCTTTTCCTCATTGGTGTAATGTTATAGGTATCTCAATAATAACAATTTCTTCACTTTACTGCCTCGTAATCTGGTACAAGTTTGCCCTGATCCATGCATAACTAATCTTGCAGCCTTTGGACAAAATTAACATAATCTTTTGGAGTGCAGTTTGTGAAGATGTTAGTAAGATATATGAGTATATATGTTACAGACTTGCAAGTCTGAAAATGTGATTAACAAAGCAGCTTGTGACTTGTATGTTGACAAATTTACTGCTTTATGTTCTAATAATACCGTAATTCGAGAAATTTTCGTTGTTAACTGAATATTTTCGTGGTTGGCCCAAACCACGAAAATTTCTCACACGAAATATTTTTAACAACGAAATAATAACGCGTTGTACGATCTACGTATATATAACATACGGCCACACAAACAGCTGAAAATGGTTCTACTGCGACACCTGCAGCGCAAGGATGATCCCTTTCGTAATCCTCCAATTTCTCAACGTATTTTCGTAGTTGCCCCCAAACCACGAAAATATTTTAACACGAAAATTTCCCGAATTATACGGTAGTAAGAAATACGTGCACAAGGTTTTACACAAGTTCTGTCGGTCGCAGATTGTCCTTAGGGAAAATAATGTCGTGCACAACGCTAGTTCTGTTATTCCTGGCCGCGTTTAATCTCCTTCACGTTACACGTAAGTTGGTAGTACTGTATTATGTATGCATTGCTAAACCAGTACGTGTATTCTCGCAGCTGTTGTATCTACTACTTAAATTACTTGTTAAACCATAGACAGTCTAGACTACGAGATAATTTATGACTACACACACCGGCCATTTTAAGACGAGATTTATATCCAAGTCCTGCTTTTGTTGAGCTAACTTTCCCTTAGCTAATTAACAATTTGGAATAGAGAATGTTCTTAGTACTTCCATGAATACCTTGGGCTTCTTGTAGCAGCAACATAGTAAGCGATATCTGCGCCTGAGCATTTGTTCTGTGTCTGTAACGGTCGAAAAGAGTGATTAAAGGTGTAGGGTAAAGCGGAACGACAGGAGGGTAACTTGGAACAAAGCTTTCCTTTACCTTCTAACAGCAAGACGAGCGCTGCATGTTGATGCAGCCTACTTAAAGGCAAGCAAGTGTTCATTCTGAGGTATGCTACCTAGGCCCTTGTGTTCAGCTAGGTCTAGTTAAATAAGGTCTGTTCCAAATAACCCCGCTTTATCTTATTCTGAAAGGTCATTGGCTCTTGAGGTACGTATATAGATACACAATGTTTACAGATTACAGATCAACCACTAACAATCATAAGGCTTGGTAGCTGGGTATCCTTTCAATCATCGGCTTTGACCTTTTCTTTTAGTAATATTAAATAGTGGCTACGTAATTACTGAAATGTGCGAAGCAGAGTGCATCTGATGGCTGTGGGAAACGTTCATGGGACAGTGGTTATGACGATTGCATATCAGCGGTAGTACTCTCTATGTAGAGATGGTACCGGTTGTTTCGTTTTCCCTATACATTTGTATAGGAGCGAAATTCCGAAATAGGCTGAAAACGGCCGAAAAAAGGCTATGTATAGTTAAAGATAGACCAGCCATGCTATAAATTGGCCTTTATAAGGCAAGTGACCGTGTTGAAGATTGCGAAACCAAAATGGTTTTAAAATACACTAGCTCGTGCTCCATAAAAAGTACAGAAACTAGAAATATTAAAAATTTTCAAAAGTAGTGAAGATGTAGGGATGGCATAAAAAGTACAGAAAACAAGAAATGATGTTACACATGCAGTGAAGCATTAGCTGTGCATGCAACATATCCCTACATCTGGTAGCATGTTGCATGGTGTGCTTCCCACTAGAAAATTCATGATGTCTTCTCTTATTCTTCCCATGTTCAAAGGGGCAAACTGTCTCAAGGTGGAAGGGGGAGGAGCAAACTGTCTTGAAGGTGGAAGGGGGAGGGGCAAACTGTCTCGAAGGTGGAAGGGGGAGGGGCAAACTGTCTCAAGGTGGAAGGGCAGGGGTAAACTGTCTCAAGGTGGAAGGGGGAGGGGCAAACTGTCTTGAAGGTGGAAGGGCAGGGGTAAACTGTCTCAAGGTGGGGCAAACTGTCTTGAAGGTGGAAGGGCAGGGGTAAATATTATTAAGGGGAAGCCCCCTAAAAGCAAAATGGGTTTGCCTTAAGTTGAGTGCTCTTGAGTGTCTTCATGCCTTGATCATGTGAGGTGGCATTCTCATTAATACACTAGCTTGATCATGTGAGGTGGCATTCTCATTAATACACTAGCTTGATCATGTGAGGTGGCATTCTCATTAATACACTAGCTTGATCGGTGGCATTACGCCAGACTTCCTAAGTGGTAGTCATGGCAACCCTCCCACTCTTTCTTTTATGGTTTCCTGGGATATAGTATTCCTTTGATGTGGAGGATTGGTGATGTGATCCATTTGATGTATTTATCAGTGTAGACCTGCAGCACCATTGCAATGTCTTGGAAATTAGACATGTAATCTATCAAGACTAGATATAACATGTAAATACAAGATAAAGTTTTATAAGTACATATCGGCTTTGAAACAGTCTCAGTTTTAGAAATAACTTCTGACCACAGGCACTGCAGAGATACGTAGAGTAGGGGTTAGAGGACTTCTGTAATTGAGGTGAGGTTTGAGGACTTCTGTAATTGAGGCGTGGTTATTAGACGCATGGTACCATCTGATTGGCAGTTGCAGTGACATATTGCTTAATCACTATGCTCATCATTATTGCCTCCTGCATTCTAATTAGATGGTTTGCATCATCTAAATTTGGATCATTCTACACTTTGTAGAATATGATTATGTACATTTTAACCAGTTTTTATGTGAAACCTTTATGTGTGAACGTGTAATTTAATATTTATGTTTCATGAGGCTTCTAAAATAGAAGTCTTACAGAAAAATCAATCAATCATGAGGTTTCTCTCTCTGAATTAGCCTGCATGACTGGTTAAGTTCAGAAAGCATTGCTCTATACACAACACTTTATTTAGGAGTGCTGCATATGTAAACATAATGAAAGGTTAACATGAACCTACAGTATGTACGTATATATGTAAACAGCTTCTGAATGATGTTTGGAACCATATGGTAGGGTAGAGTTTAATCTAGTGGGAGGAACTTCTCCACCAAACTCTACAGCTTTCTCCCCAAAAGGTTTGTCAATTCATAGAGATATCTCTGGCCTATCAGTAGACATACGTATGTCTACATATTATGAGTTAGGTAGTACATATCAAGACACAGGAAGAATAACTATGTACGTCACCTTCCAACTCCTCTCTCTTTTTCACTTCCTTCCATGGGTCTTATTTACTCAATAAGTAATTTTTAACTGTAACTAATTAATTTTATTCCAAAAATACAATAGTTATCTCTCAGATTGCATTACAATCAATTAGAAAGGGCCTGAAATCAAAATTCCTAGGGACCATACCCCAGAATCATGGGAGACATGTCTACAGGTACTATAGATCTCCCTTCCTCCAAATCTTCTTCCTAGATACCACCCTATCAGACTAAGAGGTAAACAGTTGTGTCCAAGGTCATATGACCAGCTCCCTGAGGCTACTGATTGTCTGTGTCTGAAGGTCACATGACCACCTCCCTGAGGCTACTGGTTGTCTGTGTCTGAAGATCACATGACCAGCTCCCTGAGGCTACTAATTGTCTATGTCTGAAGGTCACATGACTAGCTCCCTGAGGCTACTGGTTGTCTATGTCTGAAGGTCACATGACTAGCTCCCTGAGGCTACTGGTTGTCTGTGTCTGAAGGTCACATGACTAGCTCCCTGAGGCTACTGATTGTCTGTGTCTGAAGGTCACATGACTAGCTCCCTGAGGCTACTGGTTGTCTGTGTCTGAAGGTCACATGACTAGCTCCCTGAGGCTACTGGTTGTCTGTGTCTGAAGGTCACATGACTAGCTCCCTGAGGCTACTGGTTGTCTGTGTCTGAGGAAAGGAGGCATGTTCTGTCACTTGAGCTACTCCGTTAATGTTCATCTGTAGAATAATGTTGCATTCCTCTGATGTTGGCCCTACCCATCCAGGTCCTTTGGAACGGAAGTGATAATGTTGGGAATCTAGGTCCTTTGGAACTGAAGTGATATTGTTGGGAATCTAGGTCCTTTGGAGCTGAAGTGATAATGTTGGGAATCTAGGTCCTTTGGAGCTGAAGTGATAATGTTGGGAATCCAGGTCCTTTAGAGCTGAAGTGATAATGTTGGGAATCCAGGTCCTTTGGAGCTGAAGTGATAATGTTGGGAATCCAGGTCCTTTGGAGCTCTATTCTATTGTACAAAAGGCCCAGTGGAGAAGAAGAGTAGGAGAAAACTCTTGTATCCTCATCCAAAGCTCTTACTAAGTTTACTGTAGTATGTGTCATTGGAGCAGTGTGGTGTCTACCTGCCATGTGTATATATATGAATAATTGAAGTGATAATTGAACCACAACTGTTTCATTATGGAGTGCAGGCACTATTGGGAATTTAGCCTACTCTACCACTGAGCCAAAAACATGACTATACCATCAATACCTTATTCCATATATTATCTATATATGTACATACAATTCTCTTAGCATAAAAAATTCTTTTACCATGTACCACACTATATTCTTTTACCATACAATATTCTTCTGGCAATATTTCATATGCTGTACCATCCTACCCAACCTCACCCACGCCCTCTCTTACTCTAGCTACAACACAGCCTTCACCATCTGGAACCATCTTACCAACATCTTCTCCAATTTCAGTATCAAAAGAAGACATGTGTAATTCCTTGGACGACATTTCTGACAAACTTGCCAACTCTGAACTCGATGGAAGATGTAGCAAAAGTGACAATTGTACTATATTAGAATGTGCTATGACCTATTTCAGCTTTCCTATATCCATGACAATGACCTTGTTGCCATGTGAGGAGCCTTATGGGATAGCTATCTTTGTTAATGGTGGTACACTTGGTACATTAATTAATGGTGTCTTTAAGAATGACACAACTTTGAGCCTAACAGTTGTTGGACAGCGAGCTATAGCTGACATTTCCATTTCACAAGGAAGTGGTTTCATAGATGTGGAGGTTAGTGGAAACTAGTATGATGGACTTTATATAGACCCGAACTCTGGTAGTGCTGAGTATAGTTTGACTTAACTTTACAATATGGTTTTATATGATTTTTATATGTTTATTTATCAGGACTGTGTATACATTTATAAGTTGTAAGTCATTTGTGAAGCTAATATTAATACCAGTAGTTGCATTATCATGTTATTATATCCAAGAATTCAATTGTGTAGTGAATCTGTTTATAGATTTTTAACTAGACAGTCAACATTGCAGTAACTACTTACTTTTCATTATATTTTACTTCAGGTTACAGTGACAGTACCATCATTAGCAGTGGAACTTCCTGTTTTGCCATCTTCAAGATTTTTCATGTTTTGTGAAATTAAGCCCATCACATCCTCAGCTACATCCTCCATATCCTCAGCTTCAGAAATGCCTCAACCATCATCTGATCTTGCAACAGACTCAATTGATCTAACAGATATAATAATTCTTCCAACTTCTGACACAGGACTGACTGCTGTACCACCCTCCCCATCCTCACCCATGCCCTCTCTTATTCTAGCTACAACACAGCCTTCACCATCTGGAACCATCTTACCAACATTTTCTCCAATTTCAGTATCAAAAGAAGACATGTGAAATTCCTTAGACGACATTTCTGACAAACTTGCCGACTCTGAACTCGATGGAGTCTGTAGCAAAAGTGACGATTGTACTGTACTAGAATGTGATATGACCTATGTAGGCTTTCCTATATCCATGACAATGACCTTGTTGCCATGTGAGGAACCTTATGGGATAGCTATCTTTGTTAATGGTGGTACACTTGGTACATTAATTAATGGTGTCTTTAAGAATGACACAACTTTGAGCCTAACAGTTGTTGGACAGCGAGCTATAGCTGACATTTTCATTTCACAAAGAAGTGGTTTCATAGATGTGGAGGTTAGTGGAAACTAGTATGATGGACTTTATATGGAATGGAACTCTGGTACCCGGTACTGCTGACTATAGTTTGAAACATCTAAACTAAATAGGTGACCTTATATACGTATATATAAGAAAACTTTAAGTTGGTTCCATTCTGTTTTTGATGTTGTTTTCTTGACATATAAAGTATTTATTAAACTTTACAATATGGTTTTATATGATTTTTATGTTTATTTATCAGGACTGTGTAAATGTTTATAAAGTAAGTCATTTGTGATGCTAATATTAATACCAGTAGTTGCATTATCATGATATTATATCCAAGAATTCAATTGTGTAGTGAATCTGTTTATAGATTTTTAACTAGACAGTCAACACAGTAACTACTTACTTTTCATTATATTTTGCTTCAGGTTACAGTGACAGTACCATTATTAGGACTGGAACTTCCTGTTTTGCCATCTTCAAGATTTTTCATGTTTTGTGAAATTAAGCCCATCACATCCTCAGCTACATCCTCCATATCCTCAGTTTCAGAAATGCCTCAACCATCATCTGATCTTGCAACAGACTCAATTGATCTAACAGATATAATAATTCTTCCAACTTCTGACACAGGACTGACTGCTGTACCACCCTCCCCATCCTCACCCATGCCCTCTCTTATTCTAGCTACAACACAGCCTTCACCATCTGGAACCATCTTACCAACATTTTCTCCAATTTCAGTATCAAAAGAAGACATGTGTAATTCCTTAGACGACATTTCTGACAAACTTGCCGACTCTGAACTCGATGGAGTCTGTAGCAAAAGTGACGATTGTACTGTACTAGAATGTGATATGACCTATACAGGCATTCCTATATCCATGACAATGACCTTGTTGCCATGTGAGGAACCTTATGGGATAGCTATCTTTGTTCATAGTAGTGTACTTGGTACATTAATTGATGACATCTTTAAGAATGACGCAACTTTGAACATAACAGTTGCTGGACAGCGAGCTATAGCTGACATTTTCATTTCACAAAGAAGTGGTTTCATAGATGTGGAGGTTAGTGGAAACTAGTATGATGGACTTTATATATATAGACCCGAACTCTGGTAATGCTGACTATAGTTTGAAACATCTAAACTAAATAGGTGACCTTATATATGTATATATAAGAAAACTTTAAGTTGGTTTTTGAAGTTGTTTTCTTGACACATAAAGTATTTATTAAACTTTAAAATATGGTTTTATATGTTTATTTATCAGGACTGTGTAAACATTTATAGTTGTAAGTGATTTGTGATGCTAATACCAGTATTGCAATGTCATGATATTACGTATAGCCAAAAATTCAATTTTATAGTGAATTTAACTGGGCAGTCAACATTGCAGTAACTACTTACTTTTCATTATATTTTACTTCAGGCTACAGTGACAATACCATTATTAGGACTGGAACTTCCTGTTTTGCCATCTTCAAGATTTTTCATGTTTTGTGAAATTAAGCCCATCACATACTCAGCTACATCCTCCATATCCTCAGCTTCAGAAATGCCTAAACCATCTCCAACATCTTCTCCAATTTCAGTATCAAAAGAAGACATGTGTAATTCCTTGGACGACATTTCTGACAAACTTGCCAACTCTGAACTCGATGGAAGATGTAGCAAAAGTGACGATTGTACTATACTAGATTGTGATATGACCTATATAGGCTTTCCTATATCCATGACAATGACCTTGTTGCCATGTGAGGAACCTTATGGGATAGCTATCTTTGTTCGTAGTAGTGTACTTGGTACATTAATTGATGGTGTCTTTAAGAATGACACAACTTTGAGCCTAACAGTTGCTGGACAGCGAGCTATAGCTGACATTTCCATTTCACAAAGAAGTGGTTTCATAGATGTGGAGGTTAGTGGAAACTAGTATGATGGACTTTATATGGAATGGAACTCTGGTACCCGGTACTGCTGACTATAGTTTGAAACATCTAAACTAAATAGGTGACCTTATATACGTGTATATAAGAAAACTTTAAGTCAGTTCCATTCTGTTTTTGATGTTGTTTTCTTGACACTTGAAGTATTTATTACTTTACAATATGGTTTTATATGTTTATTTATCATGACTGTGTAAACATTTATAGTTGTAGGTAATTTGTGATGCTAATACCAGTAGTTACAATATCATGATATTACATCCAAGAATTCAATTTTGTATATAGTGAATCTGTTTTTATACAATAGATTTTTAACTGGCAGTCAACATTGCAGTAACTACTTACTTTTCATTATTTTACTTCAGGTTACAGTGACAGTACCATTATTAGGCCTGGAACTTCCTGTTTTGCCATCTTCAAGATTTTTCATGTTTTGTGAAATTAAGCCCATCACATCCTCAGCTACACCCTCCACGTACGGATTGGAATTTGGTAAGCACTAGGTGTGAATCGATGTTCACACATTTGACAACTGAGCTTAAACAGATGGCAGTTACGAATATAGAAACAAGCAATTATTGACAACGAATTATGGCTGCAGCTAAAGCATATACTCGTGTTTTGGGAGGAAGAAGGACTTATCTCGATCATAAATCTTCTCAGTTGGCTAGAACGTCTATATAATTATTATATTGTTCATAATCAACTGATTAAGAAATTATATAACAAGAGTAAAATATACAAATTATAACAGTTATAAATTCTGGAAGTTCGTGTATCCAACAGTATTTGCTTGTATTCAGTATACTTTGACATTGTTATTGATAGGACACACTATCCGTGATAAAATTAACCTCCACTTGACTTGTTATAATTTATAATGATAGGTATATTTTATTTTTGCCTCATTTGTGCCTTGAATTCGAAACTTCCTCAAAGAATGTCACAGCTTATTACCTCTAAATCTGTCTTAGAATAGTTTCTCAAAACTGCCTCCGAAAGTTCCTCTAAGATAAATTTCTTCCTATACAACTTCAGGAACTTTTAAAAAAACTTCCTAGGCATTTTTGAGAAACTACCTCAAAGTGTAAAGATTTTTTCATACCGTATACGTGCATATATGTGCCTATCTAAACATGTATGGAAAACTTCTACATGACTGCATTCATTTTGTATACTAACATTTTTATATCTCCAATTTGTTTATAAAATTAAGTTTGAAATATGTACGTATGATGTATTGGGCTGGTTTAAAGAGTATTAATTAACTTGATACCAAACATTTATACATTCTGCTCATATTTTTAAATTTATAATTGATGTTACAAGCTTTTTGCATTCTTCCTCTATACATTGTAGCAACATCAGCAATGCCATCTCCAACACCACCTCCACCGCAAGTCAAAGGTGTCACTGTTACAAGAGGTGTATCAGGTGGATCTCCATCTTTGACAGTTTCATGGACTGCAGTATCTGGATCTGGAATAACCTACACTGTGAGGTATTCAACTAGTAGTGGTACTACAACAGAACCACCATCTGGAGCATCAACAATATCAGGAATAGGTGGTACATCAACTACACTGAGTGGACTTACACAAGGTACAATGTACTACATTTGGGTAGCAGCTGTTTCATCCGATGGACAAGGACCTTACAGTACAAAAGTGTCAGAGATTACATTTGCAGGTAAATATGTAATAAGTTCAGGTAAAATTATTTATTGATTAGTGTTGCGTTTCAGAAATTGATTTGCATGTAAAGTGTGTAGATATATATATCTACAGAGAAGTATACAGACATTCTTCTACATTTATGTTTGAGTGTATATATCAGTCACAGATATTGATATACTCTATACTATTCTGTCTGTAGAGCCAAATAATGTATCATTGACTACCAATCAAGTAACTAGGACAGTCACTTCAAACAAACCATCACTTCAAGTAACTTGGAGTGCTCCATCAAGTGATCGTCCCATCACTAGTTATAAGATACAATACAGGAGTGGAACTAGTGGTAGTTGGTGGGAGAGGACCTCAACTGGTAACACAAGAATGGTTTCTATAGAGAATCTCCAATTTGGGACACTGTATCAAGTGAGAGTGAGAGCTGTGTCTGATTTAGGAGATGGAGCATGGAGTGATATTGTCAGCAAGACAACTTTTAATGGTAAGCATACAACTATATATATATTTTGATGAACAAAGATCTCTATGTAAGCAAGTTAATTTGAAGTGATCATGAAAAACAATTTGAATATTCTTTTTGTAGTTCCAAATAAGGTATCGCTGACTGCCAATCAAGTAACTAGGACAGTCACTTCAAACAAACCATCACTGAGAGTAACTTGGAGTGCTCCATCAAGTGATCGTACCATCACTAGTTATAAGATAGAGTACAGGAGAGGAACTAGTGGTAGTTGGATGGAGAGGACCTCAAATAGTAACACAACAATGGTTACTATAGAGAATCTCCAACTTGGGACACTGTATCAAGTGAGAGTGAGAGCTGTGTCTGATTTAGGAGATGGAGCATGGAGTGATATTGTCAGCAAGACAACTTTTAATGGTAAGCATACAACTATATATATATTTTGATGAACAAAGATCTCTATGTAAGCAAGTTAATTTGAAGTGATCATGAAAAACAATTTGAATATTCTTTTTGTAGTTCCAAATAAGGTATCGCTGACTGCCAATCAAGTAACTAGGACAGTCACTTCAAACAAACCATCACTGAGAGTAACTTGGAGTGCTCCATCAAGTGATCGTACCATCACTAGTTATAAGATAGAGTACAGGAGAGGAACTAGTGGTAGTTGGATGGAGAGGACCTCAAATGGTAACACAACAATGGTTACTATAGAGAATCTCCTACTTGGGACACTGTATCAAGTGAGAGTGAGAGCTGTGTCTGATTTGGGAAGCGGAGCATGGAGTGATACTGTTAGCAGGACAACTTTTACAGGTATTAAAATTTAATGTTTATTAAATGGCTGACATTCTCTTTTCATGATATTGTACGTATATCAAGTTCCAGGTACTCCCACTAACCTCCCACTAACAGTTCTCTATTATACATACGTAGGTATACCCTGATACATGTACGTATACTGTATTTGTTATACATAGTGCCACTATATGTTTATCTAAAACATGTGCTATATAATGAGCAATACCTCTGAATATATATAAGGAACTTAGGCATTAAAGAACCCACTGCATGTGTTCTAATACTATATAAATTTACTTTTTTAAAGATTTAGTATAGACCAGTTATATGTGGTTCATGGCTGCCGAACAAATTTTCCATCATTGAAGCTATAGAAAGCTATATCAATTTTACACAATGACATTAATTGACTCCATCAGCTTTGATTTAATTAAATACAGTTTACTACCTGATATATAGTATAGGTAGTTGCTATTAATTTATCTATGTATCTACCATTCACTGATTATAAGGTATTCTTATTTCATATTTCATTAAATTATTCATGTAGAAAATAAAGGTATACTTAAAATGAACTGTTTATTAAAATAAAACATGCACACTTGTGTGCTTTTTGTTTCAGTCCCAGCTAAAGTTACTGGGGTGTCAGTGTTCCTCAGTGTATATTAAGCAGATCTTGCAAGTCAGCCTTCACCCTATTATAGAAAGTTTTTGATGTTAACGTTTTCATATAACAAGTCCTGTATTTTTTGTGAAAATAGTCCAACAGAAGTTATATATAGTGCACGTACTTATGATGATAATTTTTCTAACTAGGCATGTGTATACACATTAGGCTATAGCCTTTTGGTTACATATACATACATATATACGTATATCTTGAAATATTGAGTTTGTTCTGGTGCTTCTTAATTTAGCTTCATGTACTCTTCCTGATGGTTCTGTGGTGGAAGATGGGGCAATATTTAAATCTGGAAATCCCTGCATGCCAAATTGGTAAATAAAAATTCTGTAATGTCCCTATTTTCATTTAAGTTTTAAGTGGTATATGTCAGTATATACTTTCTCTATAATCCATTAGTACTTGCAAAAAGGGAGTTGCAACTTGTCCAGTAAGTCAGTTAGCCTTGCTATATTATATATGTAGATATCCTGTTTCTATTAATGCATATATACTGGAATTGGTCTGGGTCTTGATTAAGCTAATTCTCATTGCTTGGGCAATTGTAGCTCAGTGGCAGAGCACTGGTGGTCATAACCAGCTGTTCTAGCTGGGTTTGATTCCCAGCAATTACTTATTTTATATTCTTCTTGATACTGAGACTGATTATAGTTACTTTTAGTTTGATTACTCATACATACGTATTTGTACCTATACACCCATTTTACATACGTATTCATAATCTTTCCATATAAGGAAATCACATGCCCTACTTGTGATGCAAGTGCTAAAGTATTGACAGCTCCTGATGGTGAATGTTGTGATATTTGTTCCTGTCCGTATAAAGGGAGAGACTTTACACCTGGAGAAACCTTTGCTTTTGGAGATGGGTGTAACACATGGTTAGCCTTCTTTTTACATATTATACAGTTTATGATCATCATGTGATCATCATGTGATCATCATGTGACCTAGATTAATCCCTCCCACTAACTTCTGCTGAGAGGCACAAAGAGCTAATAACTGCAGTCCCCTTAATGGGAACTACAGTTTCCTCTTTGCCACTTAAAGGATGGTCAAGCCACAAACATCTGTTTCATTTACATAATTATGACTTATCAATTATTGCATGTGTTGGAAGTATATTGCATGGCAACGGACACTCACCTAATAAATACACTCACAGGTTAACAAGCCTGCATGTGGTCCTTATCAGTATATTAGGAGACTGCCAAAATGTGACTGTATACACTGTACAATGAAAAATAGGGAATTTAAAGATCAGCTTTATAGATCATAAAGTCCCCATGGCCAGACCTATACTTTTTCAACATATATATTATACAATTTCTTTGTGTATATATAAGGAGAGATGTGTATTGTTTGGTATTTATTGTGTATAGTAACTGTACAATGGATGGAAAACATACTTGTACTCATGATAACTGTGGTAAGAATTGTGACCTGTAACTGAACATATATACAATTGACCTATACGTATATACATATGTACATGTACATATATACATATGTAGACTGTGTTATAAGAGTTTATATATTCAATTTGCTATTTAGTACCTTTGCCAGAGTGTTCACATGATCTCTGTGTTAATTTGAATGATGAACAGCAGATTAATACTTACTGCTATGTGTAAGTATATTGCTGTACAATATGTCTATTTCATTTCCATTCTAGCGAGTACTGCACATGCACAAATTATATTCAACCATTTTAAATACAAGATCTTAACAGCATTTAATTAATACAACATACCAATAGATCCATCACTGGTTTTCCCTTGCATTTAGAGATGCTGATGTCTCCCTGGGAAGCGTCCAGTATGTGCATCCATCTGGTGTTAGCTTCCCTGTTACAACATGCGCTTCCTGCTATTACAACAAACAAGAGAAGGTCATTCCAAGAAGGTGCAGAACTGCCATGGAATTTGAGTGTAGAGTGCAAGCCTTTGATAGACAGACATGTCTGAATAGACTTGGAAGTTGCATCACCAAGTTTTCCAGATATGCAAATGTGTGTTACATAAAGGCAGGATAAGCATGCACATTTCTTGTTTGCTCACAATTTCTAGTTGATTAATTATATAGGTGCCAGATTCAAGGAAGACTTCCAATAGGTTCAGATGTTTCTTGAACAAGAAACAGGGGACAAGCTCAAGTTAATGTATATCTTCAGAACACACTCTGACGAGATTGTCTGTTTACTCGTATAGGTAATTATACTTTATTAAGGATTGATTAGTGTGTAAGTTATAAAACCATTAAATATAAGAAATAATTTAGAAGTATAGAAGTAGGATCAATGACAATGCTTGCAAACAGTGACTGGCACATCTGGACTAAGACAGTGATCATTTGATAACCATACATATATATTGAAATTTTAGTGACTTAACACATACACATCACTTTTATATATGGTTAAGTTCATCATAATAGTCAAAGTTTTGGTTCTTGACTATATACTAGTGTTGTCATTAGTATATACGTATGTAGACTACGTATGTAGCTAGTTTTTGTTAACCAAATTATATATATTATATTACATATATGCAACTGCATGAAAGTTATATATACGTATATTATTATTATTATTATTATTATTATTATTATTATTATTATTATTATTATTATTATTATTATTATTGTGTCACTAGCTTGATTATACACATCTTAGTTATATTTTATGGTTTCACCATCACATACAAGCCAAAACTTTACTTTGTCAATTAGGAATGTACTCTATACGTATCTATATCATTTTCAGTATTAACATATTAATAAACGGTCTTTATCAGTCTTTATTTATAGTCAGTCTTATGCAGTTTCAGTGCATCTTAGGTCACATGTCTGGCAGTATTTTTCATATATGTACTGTACCACAATACTATTTGTTTATATAAATCTTGTTAATACGTATTTATATTCACTACTATATAGTTAATCAATTTAACATGGAAAAATAGGGAAACTTTAAGATCTAAAGCCACACTTTTGACTGCACCCCTTATCTGCTAATAAGGAAACCACAAACATTTTTGCTTCCATCGTATGCCATACTGATAAGGATGAAGCATTTCAAACATAAATATATGAGGTGCTACATTTGCAATGGAAAATCTTTTCCACATTCTCTTTTACACTAGCTACAACACAGCCTTCACTGTCTGAAACCATCTTACCAACATCTTCTCCCATTTCAGTATCAAAAGAAGACATGTGTAATTCCTTAGATAACATTTCTGACAAACTTGCCAACTCTGACCTCAATGGAATATGTAGCAAAAGTGACAATTTTACTATACTGGAATGTGCTATGACCTATTAATTTAAGCTTTCCTAAGCTATATCCATGAGAATGACCTTGTTGCCATGTGAGGAGCCTTATGGGCCTTATGAGCCTTACCTGTAGTTGTAATTCATGCTTTATCATGAATGAATTGAAGAATGCTTTTAACAGCAGCAATATATTCCATTCTGTTTTGTGCACAGTTCATTCTAACACCGTAGTTATTTCTTTCGCTCGGCGAATGGCAAAAGGGAAAGAAAAGAGGAAGTCAGAAAGTATATGCCTGTAGCAAAAGATGTTCCAAAGGAAAGTGGCTTGCATTACACCTACTGTAAGGTACCAATTTGTAAAATAAGAAATCGCAAACCTTGCAAGCTAAATCAGTTTGCCGATGTATGACGTTGGAAAAGGTAAGTAACACTCAACTTGATTGCTCCTACGCCCATCTTATAAGCTTGCTGGTGCTTAAGTCACTTTTTGCTCTAAGCATCAGCAAGCCCCAAACTGACAGTTAAGGGGGTCCAGGTGTCTGCCAACTGTCCTACGCCCATCTTATAAGCTTGCCGGTGCTTAATTCACTTTTTGCTCTAAGCACTGGCAAGCCCCAAACTGACTGTTAAGGGGGTCCAGGTGTCTGCTAACTGTCCTATGATAGATGTCTGTGATTGACACCAAATTACATGTCAAAGTGTATAAGAAATCTTCTAATTTTTCAGATATACAATACTATAGCAAATTTGCCTTTTGTTATTACTCACAGTCGGCCATTTACTAGTATTGCGTAATTATACGTCTGAGGGGTTGCAGCTCTATCAAATAGACTATGAAAGTAATACCTATACACATACATCCGTACAGCATTTTCAATGGGTTTTTAAAATTTTGAGGATTATTGTAATTTGCCCTATCTCTCACCATACATTAACTCTTTATACCAGAATTTTATGTACTTTGATGGCTGTAACTCATTTAAATGGAAAGATCTGAAGCTACTACTTTGTGTCAGCAATCACAGACAGCTGTACAGAATATTCAATGAGTTTTTGAAATTTTGCTGGAACTTATAATTATTACTCACTCAGGGAGTTGACACCACAACAGGTTCTTACCCTTGGCCTTAATTTCATACCAACTCCTCGTCACATTCCACAGGTTGACATCATTGTCAATCAAAAAGAGCCCAACATTGAAAATACAATGGAAGGTAACTGAAGTCCTACGGTCACTGGAGAAAAATGGTAAACTCCCCAATGATCTGAGGAAGAGGGTTCAGAACCAACAAAGCTCGTTATATGGACTCCCAAAGATACATAAGGCCAGGTGCCCCTTGAGACCTATTGTTTCCTCTATAAACTCCCCTACCTACCACCTATCCAGATATCTGGCGAATATCCTGTCACCCTTGTGGGGGAACACTCCTCACTTTGTGAGGAACTCGGAGGACTTTGTAAAGAAAACCAGGGGATTACAAGTAGAGAATGAAGATAAGCTAATCAGCTTTGATGTGAAGAGCTTGTTTACGAAGGTACCTATAGATCTCTCCTTACAGATCATTGATAGGAGGCTGAGGGAAGACAACACCCTATCAGACCGGACCACTCTGGACCCTCCCACCATCACAACGCTCACAGAACTCTGTCTTAGGACAACGTACTTCCAGTACAGTAACGAGTTCTTTGAGCAGAAGGATGGGGCAGCCATGGGCTCTCCTCTCTCTCCAGTGGTGGCAAACATCTTCATGGAAGAGTTTGAAAACGAAGCCCTCCAGGAGGCTGGCTCCAAACCCAGGCTCTGGCTACGTTATGTAGACTACACCTTTGTCATCTGGAGCCAGGGTAGGGATCAGCTGGAGGATTTTCTATCTTTCCTTAATGGAAGACATGGAAACATCCAGTTCACCATGGAGGAGGAGATAGATGGTTCTATCCCGTTTCTTGACGTGCTAGTGAAGAAGAACAAAGGAAGTTTGAGTACATCCGTGTACAGAAAACCAACCCACACGGATAGATACCTTCACTTCTCATCTCATCACCATCCTAGGGTGAAAGCTGGCATTGCCCTTTCCTCAGGGACAGAGCGGAGAAGATCTGTAGTGCTGGATTCAGTGTCCTCCAAGAGGAAAAAGAGCACCTGAAAGGGGTACTCCAGGCCAATGGATACCCCAGTAAGGTTGCTGCTAGGCACATGAAGAGACAACGGAGCCAGGGAAGTAGGGTAGATGGTAAACGTAAACTTTTTATTCCGTATGTGAAAGGCCTCAGTGAAATGATCTCCAGAACATGCCGGAAGATGAACATTGAAACCATCTTCACAAAGCAGAGATCACTGAGGAGTATCCTCTCTAGGCCTAAACAACCACAGCCTACCATGGATATTAAAGGTGTCGTTTACCAGATCCCCTGTTCTAGTTGCCCTGCAGTGTACACTAGAGAAACAGGAAGAACGCTGAAAGTCAGGATGGGGGATGTGAACAATGGCTTAGCTGTTCACTCCCTAAAAACTGGCCATCCAATTGAGTGGAGCCAAGCCAGAGTGGTGGAGAGGGAAGAGGACTGGTATAGAAGAAGGATTAAGGAAGCCCTGAAGATCCAACAATGTCAGGTAAGAATGAACTTAGATCAAGGAATTGTACTATAAAGTGGTTGGAAACCCTTTTTTATGAATACTCCCTTCACTTAACCTTCCTCCAGAAATGATGTAACCGATGACATCACTGATGAGGTAATCGAAATGGATGCCTATAAATGAAGACACCTTGAAAACCAACATCAGTCACTGAAGAAGACCCCCAGGGTCGAAACTGGCAGAAAGAAGAATTGAAAAAACTGCGTCTCTAGATGCTCCCAAAATCGAAAGATGAATCTTTACAAAGATAAGTTCGACGCAGTTAGAAGAAATCCTTATTCTAACTTTTAATTTGCCCTATCTCTCACCATACATTAACTCAGATTTTATGTACATTGATGGCTGTAACTCTTTTAAATGGAAAGATATGAAGCTACTACTTTGTGTCAGCAATCACAGACATCTGTACAGTATGTTCAATGAGTTTTTGGAATTTTGCTGGAACTTATAATTTGCCCTATCTCTCACAATACATTAACTCTGTATATCAGAATTTAATGTACATTGACGGCTGTAATTCTATAAAATAGAATGATATGAAGTTACTACTTTGTGTCAGCAATCACAGACATCTGTACAGTATGTTCAATGAGGTTTTGGAAATTTTATGGAACTTATAATTTGCCCTATCTCTCACCATACATTAACTCCAGGTCTGTATACCCAAACTGTAACTCTACCAAATGGAAAGATATGAACTCTCACCATGAAGTTAATGTATAGTGGGACCATATATTGGCAAAGGTTTATGATGGTATATATCAATCGATATTGATTTGATACTGTATATAGTCAAAGTTTAATAAAAGATTATGAAAGATTAATCTATATGGATCAAAGATGGAGCCGTATTACGTGAACAAACTGCTTTTCATTATTATCAGTATCAGTTTAAGATCTTAAAGTCCCCTTTTTCAATATTTAGGGTTCAAGCTCATGCAATAGCAGGATATAGACAAACCACCTTATAGCTAGCAATAATATTATAATACATTTTGAGTTCCGTTTCATAGAGTAAGCAGAATCGGCACAGGAAGACGGTAACGTAACTTGCATGTTGACTGCTTTATGTTCTAATAATACCGTAATTCGGAAAATTTTCGTTGTTAAATATTTTCGTGGTTGGCCCAAACCACAAAAATTTCTCACACGAAATATTTTTCACAACAAAATAATGTGTTGTATGATCTACCATACGGCCACACAAACAGCTGAAATTGGCTCTACTGCGACACCTACAGCGCAAGGATGATCCATTTCGTAATCCTCCATTTTCTCAACGTATTTTCGTGGTTGCCCCCAGCTAGCAATAATATTATATTTCTTTTTGAATTCCGTTTCATAGAGTAAGCAGAATCAATCGGATACAGGAAGAGGAGGTGCTAGTGTCCTGGGGGTTAAGAGCAAAGATTATTAAGAAAAGCACAATGGGATGGCCAGGACTCACCTCAAGGGCAGAGAAGAAAAAAAAGAAATTTAAGAAAAGTGACACCCCCTTCCATCAACACCTGCCTAAACTGATTTCTGACTATTGTTAACTGATTAACTGTATGACATTGTGTAGATGTTTGTTGTAATTTCTGTATTAATTGGGGCCCATTAAAAGTAGCCTTCCTTGGCTAATGGGTCACCCAGTATAAATAAGATAAGATATAATATAAGATAAGATGTAAAATAAGATAAGAAGTTGTATATTATCTATAACATATCTATGACATACGGCCAATGAAAATGGCTCTAGCTACTGCGAAACCTGCAGCGCAATGATGATCCCTTTTGCAATTTCTCAACTTTTTTCGTGGTTGCCCCCAAACCACGAAAACATTTTAAAACGAATATTTCCCGAATTACGGTAGTAAGAAATACGTGCACAAGGTTTTACACAATCCCAACAAGTTCTGGCGGTCGCAGATTGTCCTTAGGGAAAGTAATGTCGTGCACAACGCTAGTTCTGTTATTCCTGGCTGCGTTTAATCTCCTTCACGTTACACGTAAGTTGGTAGTACTGTATATTATGTATGCATTGCTAGACCAGTAGGGCGTGGCTTCTATATTCGGACACCATGTAATTTCGGACGCCTGTTCTCAGTGGCAAAGCATTCAATCTTCTTCCTTTTTTGCTCACATAATAAGTAGACTGACCCTAGATGGTGTACCAAGTTTGGCCCAGAAATAGCGTCCCGACTAGAAGTTATCGACCAAAGTTCAAAGTGACGACGAAAGTCATGTATTTCCGGACAGTAGCTCGTAAACTTTGAAGCAAGCACAGTCGCCGACTTTTAGTTGCTCTAATGATAGATATACTCAAGGGCTACTACCAGGAGAAGATTCAGATTCAACCGTTTTGAGATGACAGAGGAAGGTTTGTTTAGATTAGGCGCTCTGGGGTCATCTAAAATCGGACACCATCTGCTACTAATTTCGACATTCTTGGGCTGTAAATAGCTTAGGTATCCACTTTGTAGCTTCTAATGTCTTTAACAAGGCTAGTTCAAACTAAATATCAGTAATAACAACCACAGAGTCATTTTATCTTAGTGTACTACCGACCTTCCTGAATTTTCACACTTTTAATCTGTGCACAAGTGGGATTAGGTATTTAATAGGTCAATACCCATTTTTACATTTAACAGTGTCAAATAAGCTTTAGTTAACATCCAAATAATGCCTAGAATACAACTGAATGCCACATTAGTCCTAGAAGTTCATTTTAACACCACTAACTTCAGTTATTTTCATTTTTTGAAGAAAAGGTGTCCGATTTTAGATGACCCCAGAGCGCCTAATCTAAACAAACCTTCCTCTGTCATCTCAAAACGGTTGAATCTGAATCTTCTCCTGGTAGTAGCCCTTGAGTATATCTATCATTAGAGCAACTAAAAGTCGGCGACTGTGCTTGCTTAAAAGTTTACGAGCTACTGTCCGGAAATACATGACTTTCGTCCGAAAATATATATTTTCGGTCACTTTGAACTTTGGTCGATAACTTCTAGTCGGGACGCTATTTCTGGGCCAAACTTGGTACACCATCTAGGGTCAGTCTACTTATTATGTGAGCAAAAAAGGAGGAGGATTGAATGCTTTGCCACTGAGAACAGGCGTCCGAAATTACATGGTGTCCGAATATAGAAGCCACGCCCCTACGTGTATTCTCGTAGCTGTTGTATCTATAATACTACTTATTTGTTAAACCATAGATATATAGTCTAGACTACCGGATAATTTATGACTACACACACCGGCCATTTTAAGACGAGGTTTATATCCAAGTCCTGTTTTTGTTGAGCTATATAACTTTCCCTTAGCTAATTAACAATTTGGAATAGATAATGTTATAGTACTTCCATGAATACCTTGGGCTTCTTGTAGCAGCAACATAGTAAGCGATATCTGCGCCTGAGCATTTGTCCTATGCCTGTAACGGTCGAAAAGAGTGATTAAAGGTGTAGGGTAAAGTGGAACGACAGGAGGGTAACTTGGAACAAAGCTTTCCTTATAACAGCAAGACGAGCGCTGTTAATGTAGCCTATTTAAAGGCAAGCAAGTGTTCATTCTGAAGTATGCTACCTAGGCCCCTGTGTTCAGCTATATAGGTCTAGTTAAAAAAAGCTCTGTTCCAAATAACCCCGCTTTACCTTATTCTGAAAGGTCATTGGTTCTTGAGGTACATATAGATACACAATGTTTACAGATTACAGATCAACCACTAACAATTATATATATGGCTTGGTAGCTGGGTATCCTTTACATCATCGGCTATGACCTTTTCTTCAGCAATATTAAATAGTGGCTACGTAGAATTACTGAAATGTGCGAAGCAGAGTGCATCTGATGGCTGTGGGAAACGTTCATGGGACAGTGGTTATGACGATTGTGTATATCAGAGAGTACGGTAGTACTCTCTATGTAGGGATGGTATTGGTTGTTTCGTATTCCCTATACATTTGTATAGGAGCGAAAATCCGAAATAGGCTGAAAACGGCCGGAAAAAGGCTATGCATAGTTAAAGATAGACCAGCCATGCTATAATTGGCCTTTATAAGGCAAGCGATCGGTTAAAGATTGCGAAATCAAAATGGTTTTAAAATACACTAGCTCATGCTCCATAAAAAGTACAGAAACTAGAAATGATGTTACACATACAGTGAAGCATTAGCTGTGCATGAATCATACTATCAAGGGTGTTGCACCATATCCTTACATCTGGTAATATTTTGCATGATGTGCTTAAGCTTCCCATTAGAAAATGAATGATGTCTACTCTTATTCTTCCCATGTACATAGGTATATATCAGAGAGTACGGTAGTACTCTCTAAGTAGGAATGGCCGGAAAAAAAAATGGCCGCCCTATCCAATGTATTAGCAATCAACACCTCATAAATCGCCAACGAAGCGATTTTCGGTTATATTCGGTTATTTGCAGCGATTAATGCACGCTTTCCTAAATGCCAAAACATGTTTCGACGCTCTACACGCTCTATAGCGTTCAAAAAGCGGCTAACTAGGAATAGACCCACTTCCAAAATTCATTTCTTCTTCTTCTTCTTCTTCTTCTTCTTCTTCTTCTTCTTCTTCTTCTTCTTCTTCTTCTTCTTTTATTGAATAGACTAGCGCTAATATGCGAACTTATGCGGGCACGTATACTAGTTATAAATCGTCATAAATATTTCGGAACTAGGGAATAGACAGCCCTAAATCTGAATGCGCTCTACAATAAGCATGTTAATTGTGAAGAGCGAAAATTGTGGTCTTCTCGGACGCCATTTTTTAATTAAGAGATCATGGTTTCCCCGGCATATTTCTCTTGTCTAAGACGTTATTTTGAGATCTTCGCCAAGAAAACTTTCAAATCAATTTAAAACTAGTAATATTAAGAGGAAAAAAGGGGGAATACAAGTAAATAAAAAACATTTACAAAAATGATGTTAGAATTAGGAATGGTAGTGTTCACTAATACATCTGCAAAAAGTATCGAAACAAGACACTGATTATATGATAAGGCTAATCATACAGAAGTTGCATATATACTGAAATTTAAGTAAATTAACCATACACTTCTGTGTTTGGGCGCACCATTCCTACTTAAGGTTAGTGCGCCCAAACACAGAAGTGTATGGTTAATTTACTTAAATTTCAGTATATATGCAACTTCTGTATGATTAGCCTTATCATATAATCAGTGTCTTGTTTCGATACTTTTTGCAGATGTATTAGTGAACACTACCATTCCTACTTCTAACATCATTTTTGTAAATGTTTTTTATTTACTTTATATACACAGCTAATGCTTCACTGTGTAAACATTATTTATCGTTTCTGTACTTTTTGTGCCATCCCTACATTTTTACTATTTATGAAGAAAATGTTTAATAATTCTATACTATAGAGGGGCTACCTAGTTCAATATGTTTGTTTGCTAATTAAATATTAACAATTTAACTTTTTTCAAGGTAGAAGGGGGAGGGGCAAACTGTCTTCAAGGTGGAAGGGGGAGGGGCAAACTGTCTTCAAGGTGGAAGGGGGAGGGGCAAGCTGTCTTCCAGGTGGAAGGGGGAGGGGCAGACTATCTTATGATGGAAGGGGGAGGGGCAAACTGTCTTCAAGGTGGAAGGGGGAGGGGCAAACTGTCTCAAGGTGGAAGGGGGAGGGGCAAAATATTATTAAGGGGAAGCCCCCTAAAAGCAAAATGGGGTTACATAATTGTGTTTTGGCTAAGAGGTGTGAGCCCCTTGTATACACTCTGTACTAATGTCATTAATAGACAGTAGCAACCTATTTGCCATGGATCCTGCCATCATGAAATGTTGGGAGTATCATGGCTTTGCCTTAAGTTGAGTGCTCTTGAGTGTCTTCATACCTTGATCATGTGAGGTGGCATTCTCGTTAATACACCAGCTTGATCATGTGAGGTGGCATTCTCGTTAATACACCAGCTTGATTGGTGGAGATGGACCTTTGTAAAGCATCTCATTGTGCAAGTATAGGCTAACTTCGGAAGTAATATACTAAAGATAGTTTTGTAATGACTCTATATTATTGCTTACATCTATTCATTCATTAAGACCAATTTTGTGGAATTCTTGATGATTAGAAAGAGAGTTTGATGACAAATTTGTGCATTAAGCCACACTTTTATTAAGTGGTAGTCATGGCAACCCTCCCACTCTTTTCTTTTATGGTTTCCTGGGATATAGTATTCCTTTGATGTGGAGGAATGGTGATGTGATCCATTTGATGTATTTATCAGTGTAGACCTGCAGCACCATTGCAATGTCTTGGAAATTAGACATGTAATCTATCAAGACTAGATATAACATGTGAATACAAGATAAAGTTTTATAAGTATTACATATCGGCTTTAAAACACTTTCAGTTTTAGAAATAACTTCTGAAACTATACAGCTACTGCAGAGATACGTAGAATAGGGGTTTGAGGACTTCTGTAATTGATGCGTGGCTATTAGACGCATGGTACCATCTGATTGGCAGTTGCAGTGACATATTGCTTAATCACTATGCTCATCATTATTGCCTCTAAAATTCTAATTAGATGGCTTGCATCATCTAAAAATATAATTGGATCATTCTACACTTGATTTTGTACATTTTGACCAGTTGTTATGTGAAACTTTTCTGTGTGAACGTGTAATTTAATATTTATGTTTCATGAGGCTTCTTAAATAGAAGTCTTACAGAAAAATCAATCAATCATGAGGTTTTTAACTGTGTTTACTATATGAGGTACTGGAGTGATATTTGTAACAACAAAATGGAACATTTTGACCTGTAGGCCTTCATTAGCTAAATGGTGAAGAGTTTACTAAAGAGGCCACTTTAAATAGAAAAGTTTTAACATGTGTTAATGATGTTGTCGTGGGAAGGAACAGTGAATATTAATGTCCTACTGGTCCGCACTTTCTGTTTATTGAATTTTGTTGCTGATTGCTCAACTGAAGACTAGTATGAACACAATTGGAAACACTCCTATAACACTTCATTGGAAGTTCAGAGCAAAGTACAGTATATATTATGTATAAAGTATGTCTGATTCAGCATTCCTAGCTAGCATTGCTCTATACAGTTTATTGAACCTGCTACTGGTTGGTCTGTGTCTGAGGAAAGGAGGCGTATTCTGTCACTTGAGCTACTCCGTTAATGTTCATCTGTAGAATTATAATATGTTGCATTCCTCTGATGTTGGCCCTACCCATCCAGGTCCTTTGGAGCTGAAGTGATAATGTTGGGAATCCAGGTCCTTTGGAGCTGAAATGATAATGTTGGGAATCCAGGTCCTTTGGAGCTGAAGTGATAATGTTGGGAATCCAGGTCCTTTGGAGCTGAAGTGATAATGTTGGGAATCCAGGTCCTTTGGAGCTGAAGTGATAATGTTGGGAATCCAGGTCCTTTGGAGCTGAAGTGATAATGTTGGGAATCCAGGTCCTTTGGAGCTGAAGTGATAATGTTGGGAATCCAGGTCCTTTGGAGCTGAAGTGATAATGTTGGGAATCCAGGTCCTTTGGAGCTGAAGTGATAATGTTGGGAATCCAGGTCCTTTGGAGCTGAAATGATAATGTTGGGAATCCAGGTCCTTTGGAGCTGAAGTGATAATGTTGGGAATCGAGGTCCTTTGGAGCTGAAGTGATAATGTTGGGAATCTAGGTCCTTTGGAGCTGAAGTGATAATGTTGGGAATCCAGGTCCTTTGGAGCTGAAGTGATAATGTTGGGAATCCAGGTCCTTTGGAGCTGAAGTGATAATGTTGGGAATCTAGGTCCTTTGGAACTGAAGTGATAATGTTGGGAATCCAGGTCCTTTGGAGCTGAAGTGATAATGTTGGGAATCCAGGTCCTTTGGAGCTCTATTCTGTTGTATATAAGGCCCAGTGGAGAGAAGAAGAGAAATAGGAGAAAACTCTTGTATCCTCATCCAAAGCTCTTACTAGGTATACTGTAGTATGTGTCATTGGAGCAGTGTGGTGTCTACCTGCCATGTGTACGTATATATATGAATAATTGAAGTGATAATTGAACCACAACTGTTTCATTATGGAGTGCAGGCAATGTTGGGAATTTAGCCTACTCTACCACTGAGCCAATAACACGACTTTACCATCAATACCTTATTCCTATATTATCTACGTATATATGTACATACAATATTCTCTTACCATACAATATTCTCACAGGATCAAATTTCAGGTTTCATATGGCATGAAACCTATTTGAAACGTCTTGAACAGCCAGGTTTCAAAGGGTGCTCAAATATGTACTAATAGATTCATTTCATGGGTTTCAAATTTTAACAGTGCCCTTTCTGAGTTTTATACATACTTTCATACCTGGCTGTTCAATGAGTTTCAAATAGGTTTCATGCCTTATGAAACCTGACATTTGATCCTGTGTCTTCTGTATTCTGTACAGTATTTCATATGCTATACCACCCTCCATATCCTCAGCTTCAGAAATGCCTCAACCATCATCTGATCTTGCAACAGACTCAATTGATCTAACAGATATAATATTTCTTCCAACTTCTGACACAGGACTGACTGCTGTACCACCCTCCCCAACCTCACCCACGCCCTCTCTTACACTAGCTACAGCACAGCCTTCACCATCTGGAACCATCTTACCAACATCTTCTCCAATTTCAGTAACAAAAGAAGACATGTGTAATTCCTTAGACGACATTTCTGACAAACTTGCCAACTCTGAACTCAGTGGAGTCTGTAGCAATAGTGAAAATTGTACTATACTAGAATGTTATATGATCTATTCAGGCTTTCCTATATCCATGACAGTTACCTTGTTGCCATGTGAGGAGCCTTAATTATGGGTAGCTGTCTTTGTTAATGGTGGTCCACTTGGTACATTAATTGATGACGTCTTTAAGAATGACACAACTTTGAGCCTAACTTTTTCATATGTAGAATAATATGCCAACTAAGAATAATTGAGTTCTTCATCATGTCCACATTATAGTTGCTATATATAAATATGGAGCTACGTATATCAGTGATATATCTAAATTCCTATCACCATTAATTACAGATATGATGAGTTTAAAACTTATCTTTTACACAGTGGTTGAGGTGGTCACAATTCAGTCAGACCTGCCAGCTGGGTCCACCATTGGATTGCTGTTGGGAGGTGCTTTGATTGGAGCCATTTTTGGAGTTGGAGGCAGTTGTATTGTGTTTAAACTTTATCTCACTAAATCTAAGAAGAGAGAAATATCAGAAAAGTTAGAAATCAAATAATTATATAAGATTTCAGAAATTTATAAATGCAGTAATACAAAACACATGCTTAATAATATTGATTAGGCTAAATTTCTTGAAGTTATAATTAGTAATTAATTACAACTATATACGTACCTCATGAACCATGTGCCTCATTAGCCAAGTTATGCATGTGCAGTCAAGTGATATATCTAATGTATGAAAAATCTAATACACCGTTTTTCCTATATATATATACACGTACATGCAATACCTACTCTGTAAAATGCCTATAGGGAACTAAACTTGTAGAGAGCTTTGGATGAAGATACAGGAGTCTTTTCTTTTCTTTCTGGGAATTCCACCCTTCATCAGTGAACCTGGGAGTCTTTTGTGAATCCTTGTCTCTCTATGCTTATTTCTAGGGGTCTTATATACACGATTTTGGTGCATGGATGTCATTCTTAATGTTGCTTAGGTTTGAGGAGGTCAAATATGAGGTGCCATCTGATATAATCAAAATGGAAGCCAATCCATCTTATGATGCTGTAAATGTTCCCAAGAAAGAGGAAACGTAGCTATAATGGCCTAAATGAAATTGAATTTAACATACAAAATTATTTTTTATATTATAAGTTTTCTTCTATGATCAGATCTTTAAAAACAAAGATCTCTTTAGGATAAGCTTAGTCTGAGTGTTGGCACCAAGTGTTAACTGCATATGTATCAGTTATTTGATAGGGTTGTACAAACATAGCTACATATATACAAACACAGATTTTTGTATTTTGTGAGATTTGTGAGAAAGGTTGCATTGAATGATACCTTTGGCTCATTATAACGCTGGGTTCACACGATATTTCGAGTCTTTTAAATTAAACCACTTCCGATTATCAGTTGCATGTACTTTACCAGCGATGCATATCGATTCATCGATTAATGAGAAAGAAGCCAAAACTGGATAGTTTCATAGTTGTTTACGCAATGCGGCGAGGCTGCATCGCAACTTGAATGGCTGCCAGCATGCTGCCAGTAGACCTCGAAATCGAAGGAAAATTAATCAAGGAGAGATTGCCCACTTTCTGGAGTTCTCTTAAAGACACTGAAACTCTAACTAATTGAGTTTCACACTTCAAAGCTGTAGCTACCTTCTTTAGAGATTCAGAAAAGCGCGCGAACTGTATTAACTTGATACATTCTCTGTCTGCGTAGCATATATACGTATTGTTGAATACAGTACCTACATAACAATATTACATTAATGCTTCAATTACTTTCCTATATAATAGGTTGAATCAAAAGTGAATATTTATGGTTCAGTAATTGTGAAAATCTTTAACATACAAACTTGTAAATGCTTCAGTGATAAAATTACACCTAATGGAAGCTTAACAATTAACATCTACATTGACTGATCCAACAATGTCTAACGCCATGCTACCAACTACAACTGTATCCAATATATATATATCCAACCCACCTGTAGTTGTAATTCATGCTTTGTCATAAATGAATTGAAGAATGCTTTTAACAGTAGCAATATATTCCATTCTGCTTTGCATGTGCAGAGTTCATTCAAATTGTTTGAGCACATTCTGTTATACTGCTATTCAAATTAGAACCATGTTCGCTTCTGTAATAGCAAATGGTTTATTTATAGCGAGATTGGTTAAGCCAACAAGTCAACAAATTGGAGGAATTTATCTTTATTTACGCAGACATTGTAGTTGCAGGGTAAGCAAGAGCTATAGATATATATAGAATAAGCATTGCACGTCATTGAATTAAACTCATGGATCATATAAGATTCTTGTTAACATAATAATTATGATACTTATGTATATATAACTCCTATCAGTTAATTTGTATATAGCCAAACATTTGTGCTACTTGATAAGACACTTATCAGTTATGAAGCAATTGCTGTGTCTAATTTCGGAATTTCTGCCACTACAACAGTTACTGTAGAAAGAGATGATTGCGGTGTGTTTGTTTCTGTAAGTTACATATAATTAGACCAAATGATGTATACAGTATAATTAAGTTACTCATAATCATTCTCATGTATGCAGTGTATCATTATGTATTAAATTAGCTTGTGGAATACACACTTATATTAATACAATTGCAATACACATTTTCCTACATGCTATGCCTATATTCTGTAAAAAAGCCTATAGGGGAACTAAACCTGAAGAGAGCTTTGGATGAAGATACAGGAGTCTTTTCTTCTTCTTTTCCTTTCTTTCATCTTCTTCTCCACTGGGTCAGACAGCTGTTTCTGGGAATTCCACCCTTCATCAGTGATCCTGGGAGTCTTTGTCCTTTGATCTTCTGTGAATCCTTGGTATATGTACTGTATATGCTTATGTACAAATGATATAAATACATATACTTAATTGTCTTCCTGTTTAGATTCTGTTTAGATTTAATAGAAAGGAAGAGACTATTCTACCTAGGAGTCTTGTACCCCTTTGTTGAACTGATTCTGAATTATAGTGTGTGATTTTGGAAACGGAACCTTATATAAGTCTCTTTAGTTTTGAAAATATATTGCAAGCATTCCATTGTTTATCAAAAGCCAATAACTTTAATTTTGTTGTTCTTTGAATTTCCCAAATTAATACATTAATGCAATGTCAAAAACATTTTTAAGTACATGCATGTCCAGAAATACATATATTGCATTCATACAATTACTTTTAATGTAACAATCAAAATATTATATATCATAATCGATGTCTAGGCAACACTATAAGGTAAATACAAGTTGTGAGTGAGAGACAAACAGAAGTAAATTAATCTTAAAAGCAAAAGTTAGTTTCATTTGAGAATATACACAACACTGCCATGGCAATGAGCTGATAATGGTGGGATCATTATCTATCAGATTAAAAATTGCAAGATTAGTCACTGCGCTAAATAACCATGCATGGGCAACACAATTTATTTCTACTGCTGGCAAACACATGGTCATTACATTATGTATTTGAGTTGACAGATCAAAAGCGGAGCATATAACCTATGTGAAACACTTGTGGTGGATTGATAAGCAGAGAACAGTCATCCATTTTCAGCTACTGATGTATACCACACAGATGAGCCTTAAAGAGGGTGAAACAGCTGTCTGTGGTTCATTGATGATTTTTTGCCATCATTGGATGACTGGGAGGTCATCACTGGTTGCCACAAATAGGACTTTGGTCCTCCAGCCAAGTAGACGATTGTCACTTGGTTGGTTGGCGTAATTATCCAGTGTTGATTATTATTTGCAACAATAGCCTAGCACAGGCTCAAGTGCAAAAAACTCCCCCTTTTCATAACCTATGTATGTACGTATACGTATATAGCAAGTAAATACATGCCTGAGTTACTGTATGTATACTTGTTCATTGTTGACACAATTAACAATGGAGTAGTATATATTTTACTTATTGAATGTTTACATCATAAATAATAAAAGCTCCAGAACACACAACTATGATGACTGGTTATTAGTGCTTGAAACATTGTTTACTACTGGTAATGGTTTACTGAGCTTCACAACAGTCACAGGTGATATCAGTACCGGCTGACCTGGGATCACGACCTCCCCAGTTGCTGCCATCACACCTGCGTAAGGATGCAAGGGAACCAGAATAACTGTACGGGCACTACATGCAGTTAAGTGTTAAGGTGTTAAGAATTATAAGGCATATGCTAAAGGCTACATATGTATGTTAATATTGCAGTTATTACAATGGTAAAATAGACGTCCATATTAAACTGTTAGAGTGTGCACAAGTTCAGAGATGTGCTTACTAGGTGGAGTGTTAACTTTCTCAGTGTTGGCTTGTTCTGAATTACCATTTTCTGATTCTTTTTCTACAGCTTGTTCTGTAGTTGTGCCACCACTGGAGGTGGGCACATCAGTGGGCGTGGTCACGTCAGTGGGTGTGACTGAAGAACTCTTGGAAGTGGGAAATATTTCGCTTTGCAGCTTTGGAAGAAATTTTTCAATACGTTGCCATGACAACTGCCATAATTGAAAGCCATGGTCCTCTTTAAGAGATGATTGGTCTCCTTTACTTTCCAAGGAAATTATCTCTGTAATGTTACCAAAAAGCCCAGCTGTGGACATTACTAGCAGCATGTTCTTCAGAGATTCTGGTATAGCTTCTGTCTGTAAGAAAAAAGGGATCACTTTGACACAGAGCTCATTCCTTTACACTTAGTGCATCCTAAGCCTCCTAAGTTATACTATGGAAAGCACATTCAATTGAACGGCCATTTTACTATCATATCAGACAGGGCTTTACTCCTATACATTCAAAAGTTAATGGTCAATTAGATCCTTCAACTCAAGGTAAAATCACTACAGAACCTAAAGTGCTCACCAAACTTTCTGAATTCTCAATAAAATAATACTTCTCCATGACATCCAAAATACCAAGCCACAACTCTTGGAAGTTCTTCAACTTTAACAGAGGAGACAAATGTTGCAGAAAGACCTAATATATCCAAAGAACAAGTCCTTTAAAGGAAATATAACAACATGGAGGTCATATAGCAGACAGGTACGTAATCAGAGCAAAAATGTTAACTTTCATTACATATTTGGCAAGTCCAATCCAAGATATGCTAAATATATATAATCAAGGTAAATCTCAGTTGTGCAAGTTCACCAAATTCAAACCATAAAAAATACATAGGTAGTCAGCTGCTACTAACTTTGCTGAGAAGTTGAGCTCCTCTCATTCTTGTTTCTTCCAAACTAAAGGCATCCATCATGTCATCCCTGTCCAATAATCGACTCAACATTGGAAAAAATACCTGCATGTGTATTAAACACTTCAAATCACCAAAACAGATGCGAAAATAGGCTCATAATTGAACAATGAAGAGTAAGAAGATTGTGACTCTATAGTTTATAAACCTTTACTACATGTACGTATCATCACATTTTAGGGCCAATAGATGAAGAAAGAGATGAAGCCTAACGGTATCCTCATCCAAGGCTCTTTAGGTTTGCCCTAAGTAACCAGTCTAAGAAATTTAAAGTCTCTTTATGTTCATAGGCATGGTAAACATAATTTTCTAGAATATTGTGTTCTATATTTTTCATGTGGGAAACTGATAAGCTAATATCTATAATATCAAATATGTTCCTGTTAGATACTTACATCTAAGAAACAGGCTTCCCATTCTGTGGGGTTCAACTGCTGTAGATCATGAGCAAGCAGTGCTCTCTGGAGGTAACTGATAGCTGTATGCCTAACACTACGCCTTGAGTCGCAGCACATGCGAGCCATTCCCTGCAGATGTAATATATACACAATAAAATCACTGAGATCATAAAGATTTGTAGCACAATAGATCTTTATCTTTAAATGTGATAAAGTAATGGATCAGCAAACAATGCTTTTCAGCAATTGAAGTTTATGACTTAACTATACACATCACTTCTATGTTTGGGCACATCATGGATATACTAGAAGTAGGGATCGATGCACCCAAACATAGAAGTGATGTGTATAGTTAATTTTCAGTATGCCACTTCTGCAATGTTAGCCTTACCATATGATCACTTTCTTGTTTCGTTACTTTTTCTAGATGTGCCAATCACTGTTATAGTGCCATCCCTACTTTTAACTTCATTTTTGAATGTTCGAATACAAGCAAAAATCCTATTGCTGTTGATTTATTAGGTGTTAATTGATAATACATTGGATAGTGCGGCCATGTTTTTTTCGGCCATCCCTACTTAGAGAGTACTGCTGTACTCTCTGATATGTGCCTGAAACATTTTCAGCTGCACACAAGTTTTATTTATATGATCATGAGTATGGTCTTTCTGATTCAAAAACATTTCTATATATATAAACATTAAAAATGTATAGAAAGAAGTATGCAGAGGGAATGCAGGTACTGCTTGTAGGAGACAGCTTCAAAAGATTGAAAAACTAGATTTTAATGTATAGTGGGACCATATATTGTCAAAGGTTTATGATGATATATATCAATTGATATTGATTTGTACTGATACTGTATATAGTCAAAGTTTAATAAGAAGATTAATGAAAGATTAATCTATATGGATCAAAGATGGAGCCGTATTACGTGAACAAACTTCTTTTCATTATTATCAGTATCAGTTTAAGATCTTAAAGTCCCCTTTTTCAATATTTTAGGTTCAAGCTCAATAGCAGGATATAGACATACCGCCTTATAGCTAGCAATAATATTACATTACTTTTTGAGTTCCGTTTCATAGAGTAAGCAGAATCGATCGGATACAGGAAGAGTGGGTGCTAGTGTCCTGGGGGTTAAGAGCAAAGATTATTAAGAAAAGCACAATGGGATGGCCAGGACTCATGCACCTCCAGGGCAGAGAAGAAAAAAGAAATTTTAGAAAAGTGACACCCCCTTCCATCAACACCTGCCCAAACTGATTTTGTTAACTGATTAACTGTATGACATTGTGTATGTGTAGAATGTTTATTGTAATTTCTGTATATTAACTGGGCCTCATGAAAAGTAGCCTTCCTTGGCTAATGGGTCACCCAGTATAAATAAGATAAGATAAGATATAAGATAAGATAAGATGGTAGCGTGACTTACATGTTGACAAAATTACTGCTTTATGTTCTAATACCATAATTCGGGAAATTTTCGTTTTAAAAATATTTTCATGGTTGGCCCAAACCACGAAAATCTCTCACATGCACGAAATATTTTTAACAACGAAAGAATAACGCGTTGTATATCTATAACATATCTATGACACACGGCCACTGAAAATGTGATTGCCCCCAAACCACGAAAACATTTTAACACGAAAATTTCCCGAATTACGGTAGTAAGAAATACGTGCATAAGGTTTTACACAAGTTCTGGCGGTCGCAGATTGTCTTTAGGGAAAGTAATGTCGTACACAACGCTAGTTCTGTTATTCCTGGCCGCGTTTAATCTCCTACATGTTACACGTAAGTTGGTAGTACTGTATTATGTATGCATTGCTAAACCAGTACGTGTATTCTCGCAGCTGTTGTATCTACTATTTATTTGTTAAACCATAGACAGTCTAGACTACGAGATACTTTATGACAACACACACCGGCCATTTTAAGAAGAGGTTTATATCCAAGTCCTGTTTTTGTTGAGCTAACTTTCCCTTAGCTAATTAACAATTTGGAATAGATGATGTTCTTAGTACTTCTATGAATACCTTGGGCTTCTTGTAGCAGCAGCATAATAAGCGATATCTGCGCCTGAGCATTTGTCCTCTGTCTGTAACGGTCGATAAGAGTGATTAAAGGTGTAGGGTAAAGTGGAACGACAGGAGGGTAACTTGGAACAAAGCTTTCCTTTTACCTTCCAACAGCAAGACGAGTGCTGTTGATGCAGCCTATTTAAAGGCAAGCAAGTGTTCATTCTGAAGTATGCTACCTAGGCCCTTGTGTTCAGCTAGGTCTAGTTAAATAAGGTCTGTTCCAAATAACCCCGCTTTACCTTATTCTGAAAGGTCATTGGTTCTTGAGGTTGTTTACATATTACAGATCAACCACTAACAATCATAAGGTTTGGTAGCTGGGTATCCTTTACATCATCGGCTATGACCTTTACTGAAATCTGATGGCAGAGTGCATCTGATGGCTGTGGGAAACGTTCATGGGACAGTGGTTATGATGATTGTGTATATCAGAGAGTACGGTAGTACTCTCTATGTAGGGATGGTATCGGTTGTTTCGTTTTCCCTATACATTTGTATAGGAGCGAAAATCCGAAATAGGCTGAAAACGGCCGAAAAAAGGCTATGCATAGTTAAAGATAGACCAGCCATGCTATAAATTGGCCTTTATAAGGCAAGTGACCGTGTCGAAGATTGCGAAACCAAAATGGTTTTAAAATACACTAGCTCGTGCTCCATAAAAAGTACAGAAACTAGAAATATTAAAAATTTTCAAAAGTAGTGAAGATGTAGGGATGGCATAAAAAGTACAGAAAACAAGAAATGATGTTACACATGCAGTGAAGCATTAGCTGTGCATGCAACATATCCCTACATCTGGTAGCATTTTGCATGGTGTGCTTCCCACTAGAAAATTCATGATGTCTTCTCTTATTCTTCCCATGTTCAAAGGGGCAAACTGTCTCAAGGTGGAAGGGGGAGGAGCAAACTGTCTTGAAGGTGGAAGGGGGAGGGGCAAACTGTCTCGAAGGTGGAAGGGGGAGGGGCAAACTGTCTTAAGGTGGAAGGGCAGGGGTAAACTGTCTCAAGGTGGGGCAAACTGTCTTGAAGGTGGAAGGGCAGGGGTAAATATTATTAAGGGGAAGCCCCTTAAAAGCAAAATGGGTTTGCCTTAAGTTGAGTGCTCTTGAGTGTCTTCATGCCTTGATCATGTGAGGTGGCATTCTCATTAATACACTAGCTTGATCATGTGAGGTGGCATTCTCATTAATACACTAGCTTGATCATGTGAGGTGGCATTCTCATTAATACACTAGCTTGATCGGTGGCATTACGCCAGACTTCCTAAGTGGTAGTCATGGCAACCCTCCCACTCTTTCTTTTATGGTTTCCTGGGATATAGTATTCCTTTGATGTGGAGGATTGGTGATGTGATCCATTTGATGTATTTATCAGTGTAGACCTGCAGCACCATTGCAATGTCTTGGAAATTAGACATGTAATCTATCAAGACTAGATATAACATGTGAATACAAGATAAAGTTTTATAAGTACATATCGGCTTTGAAACAGTCTCAGTTTTAGAAATAACTTCTGACCACAGGCACTGCAGAGATACGTAGAGTAGGGGTTAGAGGACTTCTGTAATTGAGGTGAGGTTTGAGGACTTCTGTAATTGAGGCGTGGTTATTAGACGCATGGTACCATCTGATTGGCAGTTGCAGTGACATATTGCTTAATCACTATGCTCATCATTATTGCCTCCTGCATTCTAATTAGATGGTTTGCATCATCTAAATTTGGATCATTCTACACTTTGTAGAATATGATTATGTACATTTTAACCAGTTGTTATGTGAAACCTTTATGTGTGAACGTGTAATTTAATATTTATGTTTCATGAGGCTTCTAAAATAGAAGTCTTACAGAAAAATCAATCAATCATGAGGTTTCTCTCTCTGAATTAGCCTGCATGACTGGTTAAGTTCAGAAAGCATTGCTCTATACACAACACTTTATTTAGGAGTGCTGCATATGTAAACTTAATGAAAGGTTAACATGAACCTACAGTATGTACGTATATATGTAAACAGCTTCTGAATGATGTTTGGAACCATATGGTAGGGTAGAGTTTAATCTAGTGGGAGGAACTTCTCCACCAAACTCTACAGCTTTCTCCCCAAAAGGTTTGTCAATTCATAGAGATATCTCTGGCCTATCAGTAGACATACGTATGTCTACATATTATGAGTTAGGTAGTACATATCAAGACACAGGAAGAATAACTATGTACGTCACCTTCCAACTCCTCTCTCTTTTTCACTTCCTTTCATGGGTCTTATTTACTCAATAAGTAATTTTTAACTGTAACTAATTAATTTTATTCCAAAAATACAATAGTTATCTCTCAGATTGCATTACAATCAATTAGAAAGGGCCTGAAATCAAAATTCCTAGGGACCATACCCCAGAATCATGGGAGACATGTCTACAGGTACTATAGATCTCCCTTCCTCCAAATCTTCTTCCTAGATACCACCCTATCAGACTAAGAGGTAAACAGTTGTGTCCAAGGTCATATGACCAGCTCCCTGAGGCTACTGATTGTCTGTGTCTGAAGGTCACGTGACCACCTCCCTGAGGCTACTGGTTGTCTGTGTCTGAAGATTACATGACCAGCTCCCTGAGGCTACTAATTGTCTATGTCTGAAGGTCACATGACTAGCTCCCTGAGGCTACTGGTTGTCTATGTCTGAAGGTCACATGACCAGCTCCCTGAGGCTACTGGTTGTCTGTGTCTGAAGGTCACATGACTAGCTCCCTGAGGCTACTGATTGTCTGTGTCTGAAGGTCACATGACTAGCTCCCTGAGGCTACTGGTTGTCTGTGTCTGAGGAAAGGAGGCATGTTCTGTCACTTGAGCTACTCCGTTAATGTTCATCTGTAGAATAATGTTGCATTCCTCTGATGTTGGCCCTACCCATCCAGGTCCTTTGGAACGGAAGTGATAATGTTGGGAATCCAAGTCCTTTGGAGCTGAAGTGATAATGTTGGGAATCTAGGTCCTTTGGAGCTGAAGTGATAATGTTGGGAATCTAGGTCCTTTGGAACTGAAGTGATATTGTTGGGAATCTAGGTCCTTTGGAGCTGAAGTGATAATGTTGGGAATCTAGGTCCTTTGGAGCTGAAGTGATAATGTTGGGAATCTAGGTCCTTTGGAGCTGAAGTGATAATGTTGGGAATCCAGGTCCTTTGGAGCTGAAGTGATAATGTTGGGAATCCAGGTCCTTTGGAGCTCTATTCTATTGTACAAAAGGCCCAGTGGAGAAGAAGAGTAGAAGGAGAAAACTCTTGTATCCTCATCCAAAGCTCTTACTAAGTTTACTGTAGTATGTGTCATTGGAGCAGTGTGGTGTCTACCTGCCATGTGTATATATATGAATAATTGAAGTGATAATTGAACCACAACTGTTTCATTATGGAGTGCAGGCACTATTGGGAATTTAGCCTACTCTACCACTGAGCCAAAAACACGACTATACCATCAATACCTTATTCCATATATTATCTATATATGTACATACAATTCTCTTAGCATAAAAAATTCTTTTACCATGTACCATACTATATTCTTTTACCATACAATATTCTTCTGGCAATATTTCATATGCTGTACCATCCTACCCAACCTCACCCATGCCCTCTCTTATTCTAGCTACAACACAGCCTTCACCATCTGGAACCATCTTACCAACATTTTCTCCAATTTCAGTATCAAAAGAAGACATGTGTAATTCCTTAGACGACATTTCTGACAAACTTGCCGACTCTGAACTCGATGGAGTCTGTAGCAAAAGTGACGATTGTACTGTACTAGAATGTAATATGACCTATTTCAGCTTTCCTATATCCATGACAATGACCTTGTTGCCATGTGAGGAACCTTATAGGGTAGCTATCTTTGTTCATAGTAATGCACTTGGTGGTACATTATTTGATGGTGTCTTTAAGAATGACACAACTTTGAGCCTAACAGTTGTTGGACAGCGAGCTATAGCTGACATTTCCATTTCACAAGGAAGTGGTTTCATAGATGTGGAGGTTAGTGGAAACTTGTATGATGGGCTTTATATAGACCCAAACTCTGGTAGTGCTGACTATAGTTTGAAACATCTAAACTAAATAGGTGACCTTATATGTACGTAAGTATATACGTATACGAAGGCTAAGTTGGTTCCAATCTGTTTTTGATGTTGTTTTCTTGACACTTAAAGTATTTAATAAACTTTACAATATGGTTTTATATGTTTATTTATCAGGACTGTGTAAACATTTATATTGTAAGTCATTTGTGATGCTAATATTAATACCAGTAGTTGTAATATCATGATATTATATCCAAGTATTCAATTTTGTAGTGAATCTGTTTTTAGATTTTAACTGGGCAGTCAACATTGCAGTAACTACTTACTTTTCATTATATTTTACTTCAGGCTACAGTGAGAGTACCATTATTAGGAGTGGAACTTCCTGTTTTGCCATCTTCAAGATTTTTCATGTTTTGTGAAATTAAGCCCATCACATCCTCAGCTACATCCTCCATATCCTCAGCTTCAGAAATGCCTCAACCATCATCTGATCTTGCAACAGACTCAATTGATCTAACAGATATATTAATTCTTCCAACTTCTGACACAGGACTGACTGCTGTACCACCCTCCCCATCCTCACCCATGCCCTCTCTTATTCTAGCTACAACACAGCCTTCACCATCTGGAACCATCTTACCAACATTTTCTCCAATTTCAGTATCAAAAGAAGACATGTGTAATTCCTTAGACGACATTTCTGACAAACTTGCCGACTCTGAACTCGATGGAGTCTGTAGCAAAAGTGACGATTGTACTGTACTAGAATGTGATATGACCTATATAGGCTTTCCTATATCCATGACAATGACCTTGTTGCCATGTGAGGAACCTTACAGGGTAGCTATCTTTGTTCATGGTGGTGTACTTGGTACATTAATTGATGGTGTCTTTAAGAATGACACAACTTTGAGCCTAACAGTTGTTGGACAGCGAGCTATAGCTGACATTTCCATTTCACAAGGAAGTGGTTTCATAGATGTGGAGGTTAGTGGAAACTTGTATGATGGGCTTTATATAGACCCAAACTCTGGTAGTGCTGACTATAGTTTGAAACATCTAAACTAAATAGGTGACCTTATACGTACGTAAGTATATACGTATACGAAGGCTAAGTTGGTTCCAATCTGTTTTTGATGTTGTTTTCTTGACACTTAAAGTATTTAATAAACTTTACAATATGGTTTTATATGTTTATTTATCAGGACTGTGTAAACATTTATATTGTAAGTCATTTGTGATGCTAATATTAATACCAGTAGTTGTAATATCATGATATTATATCCAAGTATTCAATTTTGTAGTGAATCTGTTTTTAGATTTTAACTGGGCAGTCAACATTGCAGTAACTACTTACTTTTCATTATATTTTACTTCAGGCTACAGTGAGAGTACCATTATTAGGAGTGGAACTTCCTGTTTTGCCATCTTCAAGATTTTTCATGTTTTGTGAAATTAAGCCCATCACATCCTCAGCTACATCCTCCATATCCTCAGCTTCAGAAATGCCTCAACCATCATCTGATCTTGCAACAGACTCAATTGATCTAACAGATATATTAATTCTTCCAACTTCTGACACAGGACTGACTGCTGTACCACCCTCCCCATCCTCACCCATGCCCTCTCTCTTATTCTAGCTACAACACAGCCTTCACCATCTGGAACCATCTTACCAACATTTTCTCCAATTTCAGTATCAAAAGAAGACATGTGTAATTCCTTAGACGACATTTCTGACAAACTTGCCGACTCTGAACTCGATGGAGTCTGTAGCAAAAGTGACGATTGTACTGTACTAGAATGTAATATGACCTATTTCAGCTTTCCTATATCCATGACAATGACCTTGTTGCCATGTGAGGAACCTTATAGGGTAGCTATCTTTGTTCATAGTAATGCACTTGGTGGTACATTATTTGATGGTGTCTTTAAGAATGACACAACTTTGAGCCTAACAGTTGCTGGACAGCGAGCTATAGCTGACATTTTCATTTCACAAGGAAGTGGTTTCATAGGTGTGGAGGTTAGTGGAAACTAGTATGATGGGCTTTAAATGGACAGGAACTGTGGTAGTGCTGACTATTGTTTGAAACATCTAAACTAAATAGGTGACCTTATATACGTATATATAAGAAAACTTTAAGTTGGTTTTTGAAGTTGTTTTCTTGACACATAAAGTATTTATTAAACTTTAAAATATGGTTTTATATGTTTATTTATCAGGACTGTGTAAACATTTATAGTTGTAAGTGATTTGTGATGCTAATACCAGTAGTTGCAATATCATGATATTACGTATATCCAAAAATTCAATTTTATAGTGAATTTAACTGGACAGTCAACATTGCAGTAACTGCTTACTTTTCATTATATTTTACTTCAGGCTACAGTGACAATACCATTATTAGGACTGGAACTTCCTGTTTTGCCATCTTCAAGATTTTTCATGTTTTGTGAAATTAAGCCCATCACATACTCAGCTACATCCTCCATATCCTCAGCTTCAGAAATGCCTAAACCATCTCCAACATCTTCTCCAATTTCAGTATCAAAAGAAGACATGTGTAATTCCTTGGACGACATTTCTGACAAACTTGCCAACTCTGAACTCGATGGAAGATGTAGCAAAAGTGACGATTGTACTATACTAGATTGTGATATGACCTATATAAGCTTTCCTATATCCATGACAATGACCTTGTTGCCATGTGAGGAACCTTACAGGGTAGCTATCTTTGTTCATGGTGGTGTACTTGGTACATTAATTGATGGTGTCTTTAAGAATGACACAGCTTTGAGCCTAACAGTTGCTGGACAGCGAGCTATAGCTGACATTTCCATTTCACAAAGAAGTGGTTTCATAGGTGTGGAGGTTAGTGGAAACTAGTATGATGGACTTTATATGGAATGGAACTCAGGTACCCGGTACTGCTGACTATAGTTTGAAACATCTAAACTAAATAGGTGACCTTATATACGTGTATATAAGAAAACTTTAAGTTGGTTCCATTCTGTTTTTGATGTTGTTTTCTTGACATATAAAGTATTTATTAAACTTTACAATATGGTTTTATATGATTTTTATATGTTTATTTATCAGGACTGTGTAAATGTTTATAAATTGTAAGTCATTTGTGATGCTAATATTAATACCAGTAGTTGCAATATCATGATATTATATCCAAGTATTCAATTTTGTAGTTAATCTGTTTTTAGATTTTTAACTAGACAGTCAACATTGCAATAACTACTTACTTTTCATTATATTTTACTTCAGGCTACAGTGACAGTACCATCATTAGCAGTGGAACTTACTGTTTTGCCATCTTCAAGAATTTTCATGTTTTGTGAAATTAAGCCCATCACATCCTCAGCTGCACTCTCCACATCCTCAGCTACACCCTCCACATCCTCAGCTGCACCCTCCACATCCTCTGCTACACCCTCCACATCCTCAGGTAAACCCATCACATCCTCAGCTACGCCCTCCACATCCTCAGGTACTCCTATTGTTTGTATTTAGGTACATCAGTCACACCATCTCCTACTCCTGACCCGAAAGAGGACATGTGTGATTCATTGGAGAGTATTTATAATAGATTTAGCGCAGCTAGTGAAGTTTCTGGAGATTGTGATATATCTGAAGACTGCATCACTCTACTTTGTAATTTAATTACTGTTACTCAATTTGGTCGTATACCCATAAATCTAAACATCATACTCTACCCATGTGAAGACCCTTATGCAGTTGGAGTTCTGGTGGATGTTACTAATTTTAATATTCAGATTAATGATAAATATACTGGAAATGTAACAGTTCAGTTTCAAGGCTTACCAATAACAGCAACTATAATCTTAATTCAAAGAACTTATGGAGTGGATATATCTGTGAGTATACATGTATATGTGTCTAAGTAAATATACCATGTACGTACTATAAGATGAACAATGTATCAAATAACAATAAAAGTAATGGAATACATAAATTACTTTTCCAACAAGATACTCATTTTGACTAATCTGGTTTATTTTAGCAAATCTCTAAGAAATTGTCCATGAAAATCAGAATTATTTCCATTTGTTGTTCTAGGTTTTAGCATTGGGAGATGCTCTGTTACCTTTGACTAAGATCTACATGTATTGTGATATGACTACGTTGCCACCTGTTGGAACTCTCACATCCTCAGCTACACCCTCCACATCCTCAGGTACACCCTCCACATCCTCTACTACAGAAGTACCTCAACCATCTCCAACGTCTTCTCCCATTTCTGTATCAAAAGAAGACATGTGTAATTACTTAGACGACATTTCTGACAAACTTGCCAACTCTGACCTCAATGGAAGATGTAGCAAAAGTGACAATTGTATTATACTAGAATGTAATATGACCTAATTCAGGCCTTCCTATATCCATGACAATGACCTTGTTGCCATGTGAGGAACCTTATAGGATAGCTATCTTTGTTCATAGTAGTGTACTTGGTACATTAATTGATGACGTCTTTAAGAATGACACAACTTTGAGCCTACCTATTCCATATGTAGAATAATATGCCAACTAGGAATAATTGAGTGATTCATCATGTCCACATTATAGTTGCTATGAAAAAGGGAGTTAATTGCAATGAGCCGTGCAAAGGCTAGGATGATAAGTAAAAATATTCACTGGAAAATATTACGCCAAACCAGCTAAGTGACCGAAGTCTAATCTTGGCTGGGGGACCGAAGTCCTATTAAAAATGGCAACCATTGATCGCCTCCCAGTCATCCAAGATGGAAAAAAAATCATCAAAGAACCACAGACAGCTGTTTCGCCCTCATTTGGGCTCATCAGTGTCGTACACTTCAATGATGGTCCCCCAGCCAAGATTAGACTTCGGTCACTTGGCTGGTTTGGCGTAATATTTTCCAGTGAATATTTTTACTTATAGTTGCTATATATAAATATGGAGATATCAGTGATATATCTAAATTCCTATCATGCACCATTAATTACAGATATGATGAGTTATACGTATAAAATCATCTTTTACACAGTGGTTGAGGTGGTCACATTTCAGTCAGACTTGCCAGTTGGGTCCACCATTGGATTGCTGTTGGGAGGTGCTTTGATTGGAGTCATTTTTGGAGTTGGAGGCAGTTGTATTGTGTTTAAACTTTATCTCACTAAATTTAAGAAGAGAGAAATATCAGAAAAGTTAGAAGCCAAATAATTATATAAGATTTCAGAAATCTATAAAATGCAATAATACAAAACACATGCTTAATAATACTGATTAGGCTGAATTTCTTGAAGTTATAATTAGTAATTAATTACAACTATATGCGTAACTCGTGAACCATGCACCTCATTAGCCAAGTTATGCATGTGCAGTCAAGTGATATATCTATTGTATGAAAAATCTAATACACCGTTTTTCCTATATATATACATGCAATACCTACTCTGTAAAATGCTTATAGGGAACTAAACTTGTAGAGAGCTGTGGATGAAGATACAGGAGTCTTTTCTTTTCTTTCTGGGAATTCCACCCTTCATCAGTGAACCTGGGAGTCTTTTGTGAATCCTTGTCTCTCTAGTATGCTTATTTCTAGGAGTCTTATATACACGATTTTAGTGCATGGATGTCATTCTTAATGTTGCTTAGGTTTGAGGATGATCTGGAGGTCAAGTATGAGGTGCCATCTGATATAGTCAAAATGGAAGCCAATCCATCTTATGATGCTGTAAATGTTCCCAAGAAAGAGGAAACGTAGCTATAATGGCCTAAATGAAATTGAATTTAACATACAAAATTATTTTTTATTTTATAAGTTTTATTCTATGATCAGATCTTTAAAAACAAAGATCTCTTTAGGATAAGCTTAGTCTGAGTGTTGACACCAAGTGTTAACTGCATATGTATCAGTTATTTGATAGGGTTGTACAAACATAGCTGCATATATACAAACACAGATTTTTGTATTTTGTGAGATTTGTGAGACAGGTTGCATTGAATGATACCTTTGGCTCATTATAACGCTGGGTTCACACAATATTTCGAGTCTTTTAAATTGAACCACTTCCGATTTTAATACAATTGCAATATCATATATGCTATGTACAAATAAATGCTTAATTGTACATGTCTTCCCGTTTAGATTCTGTTTAGATTTAATAGAAAGGAAAGGATTCTACCTAGGAGTCTTGTACCCCTTTGTTGAACTGATTCTGAATTATAGTGTGTGATTTTGAAACTGGAACTGATTCTGAATTATAGTGTGTAATTTTGGAACTGGAAACTTATATAAGTCTCTTTAGTTTTGAAAATATATTGCAAGCATTCCATTGTTTATCAAAAGCCAATAACTTTAATTCTGTTGTTCTTTGAATTTCCCAAATTAATGCATTAATGCAATGTCATAAACATTTTTAAGTACATGCATGTCCAGAAATACATGTATACCACACTGATGAGCCCTAAAGAGGGCGAAACAGCTGTCTGTGGTTCATTGATGATTTTTTGCCATCATTGGATGACTGGGAGGTCATCACTGGTTGCCACAAATAGGACTTTGATCCCCCAGCCAAGTAGACGATTGTCACTTGGTTGGTTGGCGTATAATTATCCAGTGTTGTTTATTATTTGCAACAATAGCCTAGCACAGGTTCAAGTGCAATAAACTTCCCCTTTTCATGTAATAGTTATACACTCCTCCCCTATCCCTTTTCATAACCTATGTACGTATGTACGTATATAGCAAATAAATACATACATGTCTGAGTTACTATACATGTACGCGTTCATTGTTGACACAATCAACAATGGAGTAGTATATATTTTACTTATTGAATGTTTACATCATAAATAATAAAAGCTCCAGAACACACAACTATGATGACTGGTTATTAGTGCTTGAAACATTGTTTACTACTGGTAATGGTTTACTGAGCTTCACAACAGTCACAGGTGATATCAGTACCGGCTGACCTGGGATCACGACCTCCCCAGTTGCTGCCATCACACCTGCGTAAGGATGCAAGGGAACCAGAATAACTGTACGGGCACTACATGCAGTTAAGTGTTAAGGTGTTAAGAATTATAAGGCATATGCTAAAGGCTACATATGTATGTTAATATTGCAGTTATTACAATGGTAAAATAGACGTCCATATTAAACTGTTAGAGTGTGCACAAGTTCAGAGATGTGCTTACTAGGTGGAGTGTTAACTTTCTCAGTGTTGGCTTGTTCCGAATTACCATTTTCTGATTCTCTTTCTACAGCTTGTTCTGTAGTTGTGCCACCACTGGAGGTGGGCACATCAGTGGGCGTGGTCACGTCAGTGGATGTGACTGAAGAACTCTTGGAAGTGGGAAATATTTCGCTTTGCAACTTTGGAAGAAATTTTTCAATACGTTGCCATGACAACTGCCATAATTGAAAGCCATGGTCCTCTTTAAGAGATGATTGGTCTCCTTTACTTTCCAAGGAAATTATCTCTGTAATGTTACCGAAAAGCCCAGCTGTGGACATTACTAGCAGCATGTTCTTCAGAGATTCTGGTATAGCTTCTGTCTGTAAGAAAAAAGGGATCACTTTGACACAGAGCTCATTCCTTTACACTTAGTGCATCCTAAGCCTCCTAAGTTATACTATGGAAAGCACATTCAATTGAACGGCCATTTTACTATCATATCAGACAGGGCTTTACTCCTATACATTCAAAAGTTAATGGTCAATTAGATCCTTCAACTCAAGGTAAAATCACTACAGAACCTAAAGTGCTCACCAAACTTTCTGAATTCTCAATAAAATAATACTTCTCCATGACATCCAAAATACCAAGCCACAACTCTTGGAAGTTCTTCAACTTTAACAGAGGAGACAAATGTTGCAGAAAGACCTAATATATCCAAAGAACAAGTCCTTTAAAGGAAATATAATAACATGGAGGTCATATAGCAGACAGGTACGTAATCAGAGCAATAATGTTAACTTTCATTACATATTTCCAAGATATGCTAAATATATATAATCAAGGTAAATCTCAGTTGTGCAAGTTCACCAAATTCAAACCATAAAAAATACATAGGTAGTCAGCTGCTACTAACTTTGCTGAGAAGTTGGGCTCCTCTCATTCTTGTTTCTTCCAAACTAAAGGCATCCATCATGTCATCCCCATCCAATAATCGACTCAACATTGGAAAAAATACCTGCATGTGTATTAAACACTTCAAATCACCAAAACAGACGCGAATATAGGCTCATAATTGAACAATGAAGAGTAAGAAGATTGTGACTCCAGTTTATAAACCTTTACTACAAGTATCATCACATTTACATGTTAGGGACAATAGATGAAGAAAGAGAAGCCTAACGATATCCTCATCCAAGGCTCTTTAGGTTTTCCCTAAGTAACTAGTCTAAGAAAATTTAAAGTCTATCCTCTTTATGTTTATCGGCATGGTAACCATAATTATCTAGAATATTGTGTTCTATATTTTTCATGTGGGAAAATGATATCTGAATAGTGCTAAAGCTAATATCTATAATATCAAATATGTTCCTGTTAGATACTTACATCTAAGAAACAGGCTTCCCATTCTGTGGGGTTCAACTGCTGTAGATCATGAGCAAGCAGTGCTCTCTGGAGGTAACTGATAGCTGTATGCCTAACACTACGCCTTGAGTCGCAGCACATGCGAGCCATTCCCTATGCAATATGTAATATATACACAATAAAATCACAGAGATCATAAAGATTTACTTGAGGATTATTTAAACTAATGCGATTCTTATTTGGTTTGTAGCACAATAGATCTTTATCTTGAAATGTGATAAAGTAATGGATCAGCAAACAATGCTTTTCAGCAATTGAGGTTTACGACCCAGAGGTCTTAACCAGCAATAATAATTTGTATGAAGACCTCTGGGTCAAAATATTCAATTACTGAAAATGTGATCGAGGCTCAATAAACTAATACTATTCTCAAAGTCACTCAGTCGCTGAAGAAGATCCCCAGGGTCGAAACGTTTGACCAAGAAGTGAAACCAAACTGCGTTTCTAAACACTCAAAAAATCGAAGAATGTATCATCCGATGTACCATCACAAAGATATGCAACAAACAACCCCTATCATTTCAAACCAAATGAGCATACCCTGTATATTTGGTAAACTGACCTGTAGCAGGGGACACCAAGCGTTGTGCCATAGAGGTCCTGTGGACTGATGAGATTTGTCTGTCTCTGAAAAGTATAGAGACGCACTGGCTGATGGGTTTAAACCAGCTCTTTTTCCTTGGTGACCATTAGCAAAAATGTCTGACACTCTGGAATACAAGGTATGCATCAGGTCTAGCAGTTGGATTGTGATGGTGCTAAAGGACAGACTGCCTGTTGGAGGAGATGATGGTTGAGGCTCTTTGGTTGCTACGTGGGATGTCTTTCCTCTGGACGCCTGTTGCCTTGGTGATGGCCCCGCCCCATGTTGTGCTGCTGCTGTTCTCTTTAGGTCATGCTGAAGAGCCTTTGGGGTAGAAGTAGCCTCTGCCAGTGTCCTTACAGCGTGGATACAGCTAGTAAAGTTTTCCTTTGTCGTGTGCCTTTCGTTTCGGATCAGATAGGCTAAGGTCTCGCATGCTTTAAAGAGAAGAGATGGATGTGGCCAGTCTAACGTCTCAGATGGCCAGACATCAAAGTTATTCATAGCTTTGACAAGATGATCAGTTGATTGAGGAATAAAAGGCACTAAACTATTTTCACTGGAATTCTGGGAGGGTTCAGATGGTTGGTCATCACTGGAATGTGACAGGTTAGTGTCACTACTAAGAGGGGATTTTGGGTGGAAGCTTACCCCAGCACTGCAGCCCTCCAGGACTGCCATGAGAATGAGCCAATCATATGAACTCTTTGTGTGGGCTACACTGGCTTGAAACACCTCATGGAGACCATTAGACAGCTGACTCAGCAGTCTGTGGGGCAGGTCCTTTAATGGAAGGGCTAGGATTATCCTCAAGGAGGACAATACCTGCATGATGAGGATATTTATCCAGTTAAAATGTAACAACACAATAATAAGGTGTGCGCTAGCTTAAATCAAGTTATCACACCTGGTATATACTACATATGTACATGTACGTATATGCAAACCAAGGTGATCATGATGACACGTACGTACTTATCTGGATCCAAACCACAACTGTTGTTAGTAAAAATAAAACAGTTGTGTAACAATACTTTTAGTATTTTGGTACTGTATATTCCAGTTGCCCTATCTACCTACACTTTAGCTCTTAAGTGGACCAATAAATATATACGTAGAAAGATTGATTTTTGTTTATCCTATTCTACCTTATTAAACATGAACCAAAAGTATTTCAATACTCAAAGAAACATTTTAAGAGGTGTCTTACTTCAGTTCTGACTTCATCTCTTGAGATCAATCTTTTTACAGCTTTCAGTAAGCCAACAACTCCTCTCTCCTTCAGGTAGCTGCGGTGACTTTGTGTTAAAATGATTCTTGTAAAGTGATTAGACACTTCATGCCACATAAAAATGATACGATCCCTATACGTACAAGTACAATATACTGTAAAATTGATATGATCCTACATGTACGTACTGTAGGTGTATATATAAAAAATGGAATATACAATTTAACCTAAAATCTTTTGTATCATTTCAGAAGATGTCAACAATGTTAAGAATGAATGCATATCACATTTTAGCATTCTAAAACTGACAAATGTAATGTAGAGACATTTTAATTTGTGTTCTTGAAACACACCTATTTTCAATCACTACAGAGACAAGTAACTCCAGATGGAAAACAGCTGACTCTTCGTCGTAACTTGTTCCTAACTGCTCATGTGCTTCAATTCCTTGTGAGCCAAATGTTAAAGACTTTATTAACTCTGTGAGACTTTCTGGTTTTAGAAACTTGCTTTCACTGAACAGGAGCTCAGGATGACAATCCTACATATGTCAAAATAAGATCATACAGTGTATAGTCATTACTATTGTGTTACAGGAGGTTGGGGTTTAGAGAATGAGGGAAACTTTTGAGGTATATAATATGCAAGCATTCTACAACCAACTTTCACAATGCGTGGCTTAACATTTAGACATGTATTACATACGTATATCCTTTCCAGTCCTTCAGGGTTTTTAAAAACATTGGAGGAGGGCTTACTACGTAGATTCCAGAAACCCTCTATTGAGAATATTAACTGTAACACCTTGATATACTAATACCTGCCAAAATTAACTGCTGGCTAAAATTGCCTATTTTCTTTATAAATTTTGTCCATTTTTTCCAAGCTCAATATAATAAAAAATCATACCTCTACTGGTAAAATAAGCTTCATCACATACGTACCTCAACACATTTCAGTGCATTTTTGAGTGCTTTGCCATCGGCCTGTGGAGGGGTCTTGGAGCTCTGTGATTGTTCTGAACTTATTAGCCAATTGTAGGCAAAGAAGGAGAGAATGCCAGAGTCAGATTTGGTGGGAATCGGCTCCTCCTTGTACAGTGATATCTTTCCACTACTGTGAATAAAGTCCTCAGATTCCGTCAGTTCCCGTGGAAGCAACTTGGCCTGTGGAAAAAGAAAGTTGTAAAAAATGATTAAATTGTACCAGAGGACCAAATAAAATGACACAGCCCGTGAAACACCACTTGAACCACAGTCACAGAATTTTTGAAGAAGCTTGAAATGTGAAGGGCCACTACTGATCAAACAATTTCAAACGAGTAACCAACTGACGTTCTGCCATGTTACATACAGTTGAACATGTAATGTGCTTACACTGTAAATCACTCCAGCCTGTACCTATTGTATAACTATAGTGTGGCTATACTGAAGGAATAGAATGCTCTCAGTGCAATGTAGTGTACACTGCACAACTAACTTTGAAAAGATGCCAAAGAAGCTCCAATATGTTCTTCCATCCTTCTCGTAGAATGTTACCATGGTTATGAGCTAAAGCAAACATGACCTTTGCACTCTTTTGAGCCTTTGGATTGGTCCCCAAAGTCAGCACAGCTGAAGGCATTGACTAAACAGATACGCAGTAGCAATATCATAGTACTACATACTGTTTTCCATACATTACATACATATACGTATGTGACAGTCGAGGGTGAATATAAAATATTAGGTAGGATTATTACACAGTAACGAAAATGGTTCTAAAAAGGTTAAAATGGTCTTCAGAATACAATATGGATAAAATAATGAAATAATAATAATCTTTGTTGTTACATATATCGACTAACAGAAATAATCATTAACCTTCATTGTGTACGATGTATTCATTATACCCTTTGTTATATTGCTAAGAATATTTTCCAAATTTTAACTAAAACAGAACTGTTTTCATTTTAAAGGTTTATCAGATTTGTTCTGTACAAAACAATAATGCTAAATTGTTCTACATTTACATATATCAGGCACTCACTTCATTTGGAGCGTTGCACAATGATGTGAACTTGCAAAGTGTGATAATAATGTTATCAAACACATCACAAAGGCCATAGTGTGCTGCAATAGCGGCACATTTCTGAAATCCCAACATGGCCGACATGACGACAGCCTCCTCCACTCCATTCTCAAACACATAGGAAAGGGCAGCTATGGCTGGTCCCCAGAGGATGAGGTAAAGGTCGCTATGGTAGAGGGCAGTCTGAGGCTTCAGATAGTGGTCAGCACCGGACTGTGAACTGCGCCTTAGAAGAATCTAAACAAAGCCATTAAGAAACGTACATACTGTATGTAAATGTAAGAAATGCTTTAAAACCTTATTAAGTAAGTGCCACTAAATGTACACTAGTCAAATAACTGTGGAGTTACAGCATATTTATATTAGGAGTTACTGTATATGAGCTTGGCCTATACTGGAACTTATGATCAAAATACTAAATATAAGGTGACAAAGAAGTTCTGATTACGCATAGTAGCAAAGTTGGAGTACTTATAATATCACAAATTCAGTAGACACTCAAAAGACAGATCATTAAAGCAACAATAATACTGCTTGCCTTCCACTTGTAGTTCTCCTTGACAGCTCCATAATGCTCATCAGGCATGATAAACTCCTTCTCCCGAACAGACTTGTACGTTTGCTCCAGTAGCTCGGCAGGGAAGTCTTTACCATCATTAACCCCTTTCTGGTTCTTCTTGAATTCCTAGAAAAAGCAACAGCACAAAGTGAGTGTTCTGGTAATTTTGAACACAGGAGGAACTTGCTAAACAATTCTTCATATTTATTATATCAGAAATTGTTATTAATAGAAGTGACTATTTAAATATAGAATGTATACGTATGTACATTAATATTAGTACAGCATTCTTATTGTTATCAACTTTAAAATTACTATGAATTGCTATACATACAAAGCATATCACATAGAGAAGCAAAAAACAAATGTTCCTTCCACACATGCTGAAACTTTAGGCTAACTCACTGCTATTGTCATCCTGTTCCTAACTTGTGGGTTGTGTTGATCAGTGTGGAGCATCAGTATTGCATAGCAGAGGACATAGACTGCGTCTTTGCTACCAATGCCTTTGGCTATATTGTCCTCATTGCAAACCTGTACAAAACAAACAAGAAATTGTTCAATAGCAAAATATACATGAATAATCTAACACACCATATTTCTTACAAGCTACATCTACTTTAGAATACAGCCTATAGAGAATTAAACCTAGTGAGAACTTTGGATGAGGATACAGAGTTTTCTCCTTCTACCTCTCTACATCTGCACTGGGCCAGACCGCTGTTTCTGGGAATTCTACCCTTCATCAGTGATCCTGGGAGTCTTTATCTTCTTCTTGATCTTTTGTGAGTCCTTGGCATGCATGTACATATATGCACATACTGTAGCTATGGTTACAAAATGTAACATGGATTCTACCCAGTTAGATAAACCATTCCAGAACCCCTCCAATGGTTATTACAGAACATAATTTGAATAAATTGTTGCTTAAAATAGGGAACACTCAACTTGTCATACATTCACACCATACATACGTACAAAGTAACAACTCTCGAATGACCAAATTTCATCATTAACACACTTCATTACATAACTAGACTGACCAGCCAGTGTTCAGCAAAGTGTTCCATTATTCTTGAAATAATAGGGGCCTCACCCGGCAACCTAAAAGTTTCCAAGAATTGTCTCAAACCATCTACAAGTGATGTATCACGCAGCTGAAACTGTCTGTAATAGAGAGAATAGAAGGTACTGGTGAAAACTATAAGTTGTAACTACAAGTTACTTTAGATACTAGAAGATTCACATAAATAGAAATGGTTCAAGGTACAGTAACTATGAAATAACAAAATATTTCACTGAAATACGTACATAGGTTCAGTGTTTCAGATATTTTGATTTATCATAAAATACACTCAGCCCCTAGGCTTTTTTGCATTTTTGCGGGATAACGTAAGCTTATAGGGGTTTACTGAGTTATCAGCATGATATAGTTATACTTCAGTTGTGGAATATAATTTGCCTTGGTTGCCCCAGCAACGGAGTGCATGTAGAATATACGTAGGTAACCCTACCTGACAAATGCTTTTAGCACATCTTCATGGCTACGACTCCCAATGTAGTCTCCAATTGTGCTTTTGTTCAGGTACGGATTATCCACCAAGAATTTTGCAATCTCCTCTGGCCTGTCTTCCGCAATTAATCCTTTAGATTGTAAGAATTTAATACCTTTTGAGGCTTTCATGTTAAAATCATCACTTCCTGCCAAGAGAAGTTTCTTTCTTTGTCGAAGGTACATCAGCTCATCAGGGGATGGGAGTTTGATCTCTTCTACTATGGCTCCTTCTTCTGCTGGTTCCTGGACTTCCCTTACACCAGAAAACACTGGACTAGCACTGATTGACCGATGAATAGTAGTACTCTTACAAGTCTTCAGCTTTGAGTTAGCAATCTCTGAGATATTGTGTGTGCTCTGAGCTTTCTCCAAGCTGTCGGAAAATGGATTCTTTGAACCACTGTGTTTCTCTGAAGAGACCTCCAACCATGCCCTCTCCTGAATAGGCAGTGTGCTGCATGACCTTTCTATAGAGCCAATGATAGCCAAAAGAGCTTGCAGGGAGAGCAGATGGGTGGTTTGCAAGCGGTTGGAGGGAAAGACATTCTGAGAAGGAAGAAAAATTGGACACATACAACTATTACTGCACATTCAATAAATAGAATATCGTATATTGAGAATCGAATGTAAGAGTAATAGATTGTGATTTATCCATTTATGGTTAAAAGAATGCAAAATGAAACTTAACCTTATACCTGATGTACATACATCTAGTAGTAGTTAACAGTAGGTATTGCTGTATCTACATATTACCCTTATATTCGAGTCCTGCATGATATGTGGTATTCAGAATATGGTGTGTACAGGAATAAGCTAGGTAATTATAAGGCTGTTGAGTGGAGAATCCTGCAACAGTTACTATTAAGCAACTGCATTGTTGCCAAACACCACATTGCTTCTTCTTACATAGAAGGTTATACAGCTTAAGGTAAATTAAAATGAAACAAACTGCACTTCACTGGTGACATACGTAACTCTATGTATAACAGTACATACTGTATGCATAGGGGAACCACAGCTATTGAAGTATGGTCTTGAAGTACAGCCAAGAACACAAGTATAATCAAAATGTCACTTTACACTAACTGATATTCAAAACTAAAAATATATTCTCTGTTTACTAGTTCATTCTGTATGCAATTAGTGTACCTTTGAGAGGGTTTTTGCTAAACTTTCAAACACATTTCTACAGTAGAGCTCACAGTCATAGTTGACATATAATTCTGAAGCCAGATCGGGAATGGAGCACAACTAAAAAGAAAAAGACTTGTATGTAACTCTTACAAGACTTTAATAAAACAAAATTACATAGCTTGCTTTAATACGATAAATTGAATCCACAGTTACATAGTTAGAACAAGTTAATGTACGTACGTATACAGGTACAAATACCGCTACAGAGAGTAGCTATTAACTCACCATTACTAATGTCTCTAGGGCTAATTCTCTCTTCTGATATGGCATCTTTGAGTTCTCGCTTGTTATAATTTCATCAGTTAAAATTTGGAAGAACATCTGTACACAAAAGATAAAGAAAAACTACCCCATCTATACTTTGGCTTTAACTATTTACTGAGTAGAATTTATGATTAACTGTAATACGTACTTTCTTACTGATGTATGCAATACGTATGGGGTAATACAAGAATTACAGTTTGCATCTCCGATAATTGTATATGCGATACCTCAAATTGGAATTTCATGTGTTCTCGATTTGATTCAAATAGTAAAAAGCAGTTTCTCAAAGCAAGTGAAAATAGATTAACACTGTTTCCTCTCAGGAGCTGTGACATACAAAAGGAATAGGAGTTAAATAATGTACATGAATAATTAAATACGTAATAATCAAACCACATGCAGTCATTCTCAAACATTGTGAAGAGAGAAAAAAGAAGAAGTAATCACTGGGAATTGAACCCAGAACAGCTGGTTATGACCACCAGTGCTCTGCCAGTGTGATACAGTTGCTACAGCAACGCTCTGTTAATACGTACGTCCCTCTTATAAGTACCAACAATTAAGTAAGTAATTGGATTGAAAGCGTGCAGCACTGACATGTGACTAAGGAATGTGATAAAAGCACATATTATAAGAACTTACACCAAACAGATTTTTGCAGAGGTCATCCCGTACTACATTGAGCACTTCTGGGCTAGATGATAAGTGATGAGCTCCACACTCCATTGCCGTGGAGATCAACCTTAATCCAACTAAAATGGTACTATCTGACTTCTTCTCAACGTAAGGATCAATCACAGTTGCCAAATATCTGGTGACATGACTGACACATGCTAATCCATAAGGCAACATCTGACCATCTTTCAGTGGTTCTGGCTGGAGAAATCTGACTCCTTGAGTGTTTACAAAATCATCAACATTTGGAGAGAGGGGCGAGGATTCACCATCCTCAGGATGCGAAGAATGGAGGTCATCTTCACCTACTAAGGTGAACAAGAGAAATTACATAATTGAAAAACCATTTGAAAAGAATCAAATCATTAAAAACTAAGTAATTTAAATAATCAAGATTTGTCAAACTTTTTAACTCAACTACTGTATTATACTTGAAGGTGAAAGGATACAATCAGATGACCACCGTTACTACGTGCCAAAGGAACACTTGCATTTGCGAGATTCAAGGGCAACCCACTAGGTGAAGTTAATGATAACCTCAACAGATCACTCTATAAAATCTCAATCCCCAACTGCTAAAAGTCATCTACTGTGAGTGCAGAAAATCATCAGTTTAGGTAGAAATATCACCTTATTACAGAATGAGAAGAGTGATTCAGTATTAGTAATGCCTGTGTATCTATTATGCTATCTCTCTTCATGCCAGACAATGTAAGCTAGGTTTGCAAAGCCCAGCCTATCATAATGTGTTTCATCCCCCTCAAAATATTGTCTGAAGGAGACCATATGGGTAAACCTTTGCAGTGATTATTAATATTGCAAGAACTTTTTAATGTGCATCAATTTGTCTGGATCAACCCAGGTAACTTACATATGACTGATCCTAAGTGCTTCGGTATATATTTGTTAAGAGAAAAGTGCAAAAACAAGCAATTCAATCATAAGGTACCCATAATTTTAGCACTGCTATCCTCATTAATGGTTGCCTGTAGACATTCTTACCCATTTCTGGAGGTGTTGTTGGGGTATCTTGATCCTCTTCATTAAGAGCTATTGGAGCGGGATGGAGAGGTGGTTCTTCCTCCTCCTCCTCCACCACACCCACCACACCATCAGGGGTAGACTTCCTCTCGGTCACTGGAAACGCTTTGTCATTCTCTACTTTGTTTCCGATGACCTCAAGAGAGTCCTCAGGTGTCGTACCATCTGTTAAAATAATGGGCATAGCATATCCACTGCGTGTATATATGTCAACACATAATAATCACTTTTGTGCACCATCAATAAATGTCGACACACATGGAGGAACAGGTGCAGTTAAGTACTCTAACTAAGATACCTTTGTATACACACTAAGTTTACGTATGTACATTCAGTAGAGAATGCCAAATTTAGAGAAAAGAAGGATTGGCAGCTATGTACAGTATATAAATAGACAGGCACACAATATCTCATACAACGCCTCATAAAAAGGTATGGTGAAAAGTGATTAATCACTGCAAGTTATCATCATCTGGATATTACCCCTGCCCACTCATGTCCCCTGAGGAGCGCAATGAGCTAATGGGCGGAACCAAAGTTCGCTTGATGGGAACCAGAGTCTCCCCTTAGCCACTCAAAAAGATGGTCGAGCCATAGACAGACAGGTAATGTCCAGAGTTCAATGATGATGATGATGGTATCAATGCTTTAAATTTGGCTTTAGATTTTAAAGTTCCCCTATTTTTCCACTGCAAGTTAATACACCAAACCAGTCAAGTGACCACAGTCTCATCTTGGCTAGGGGACCAAACTCCTATCAAAATGGCAACCAGCGATCACAGGTAGGATGTACCTCCATCTTGTTTACTCTGTGTCTCTCTGAGCTTGGCCTTCTGCTCGGCATGTTTAGCTGCAATACTTGGGAGACTTGAAAACAACATTTGAATCATGTCATCAAGAGTTACAAAGGCAGCATGACGCAAGAGTTCTGGAAAAAAGGAAAAGTCCCTATTACGATCCATTCATGTATAATGGAGTAAATTATAATAGAAATTAACTAATGGAAAGGTAAACTGTATGTTTGATAGTCTATAGAATAGTTTAGCCACACCTACCTACGTAAATTCCTTATTACTGTATGTGTATGTACGTACGTACCTTATATGGTAACAAACGACACACACAACATATAAGGTAATGATGAGGCAGGACGGCAAAGGTAAAGATAAACCATCTCAAAGACAAAACTACACTCTTTTGTTAAACACTTCCTTTGGACCCCTTAAATGGATATGTGAAAATATGTACGTAGATTGAAAATAATTTAAATGCCCCACACTGCTGGTAAACAACCTTACCATATGAAACTTAGGAGATGGTGTAATACATGGGTCCACAGATACATATACGTACATCAAATTTTTAATAAGAGTAAGAAAACACTTTACACAGACTAAATCGATCCCTCTTCCATTAAAGAAGCACCAAAAACTACAAGTCACATTATTAGCCACTCGAAGCACAATCTTACTTGACACCCTACGTGGTGATATTGATAGGGAACTTGCACGACCAATCAATTCTGGATGAATGAGTAGTAGAGTTGATAAATGCTAATTTATCCACCATGAAATGGGGCAATATACAACTACGTACTAATATACTGATAAGTAAGAAATAATCACTAGAAGTATTACACCAAACCAGCCAAGTGACAGAAGTCTAATCTTGGCTGGGGGACCAAGTCCTATTAAATTGGCAACCAGTGATCGCCTCCCAGTCATCATTTATACTGTATAAAGGTATTCAAAGAGAACACATACGTACGTACATTTACTGCTTACCAGAGAGTGAGTTAACAAAGCAAATATTCACACAAGCCTTCATGATTTCCCAAACATTTTCATCTGTAAGGAGGGTCCCATAATTACTCAGAAGAAGTGTTCTCAAGACTTGCAGAATTTTCATTAAGGAAACTTCATCACTTGCAGGGTTCTCCCCATAGAAACGGGCATGGCATAATGCATTGGCTATCATAGAAACTATGGCTTTTCCATCACATGATGAAAAATCTATCAAAAATAAGATACCACATATGTATGTATTTGTACGTATACATTGGTATATGGTATACAAGCTCCTAGGTAGCAGATACACTTTTGGACCTGGAGGGAGGTTTCTGTCAGAAGTGGGAAAATACAATGAAGAGGATACTTACGTACGTAAATAACCTCAAAATTAAAGGGAAGCTTCTAGTTAACTTTAGGCCAGGCAAATTTGATTCCCAGCTTACCATCCCTGCCCAACTCCAGTTCTGTCTCAAAAAAACTTGTGCTAAAACCACATCCCAGTATAGATCACAGTCCCACGTAAAATGATGGTGCAGAAATGTCAGTTCAAACACAACCAGGTTGATTTGCATTGTCAGGCTACACTATTTCGGTACATGATGATAAACTGCGAGTCAAATTTACATGGCCTTAGCTTCCAAATGCCTCATATTACGTACGTATATACATATACTTATACATACATACATATATATGACATGAGCATCAACAATTGGAAGTAAGAATGAAAACAATATAGGGGCTGCCTGTGTAAGTCCCTAAAGTAATAAAACTCCCTTCTTAGCATACACTTCATAGTAATATAAACAGAAAACATCTACGTATTTTCCAGCGAGTATACCATGCATTATCAACCTTGATATTACACATTCATTCACTAACAAAGTTTTACATAAAGTACATACCAATAACTCCATAAGCCAGAAACTTGTTGATTGCTGACAAAGCCATTCCAGTCACTTGGCCACTAGTATATTCATTACGAATGACCTCCAAAAATGGCGGCAGGAAGAGATTTGGATCAGGGTTGGCATCCGGAGGCATCACCATAGCTTGGTCATAGAGCCTCTGCAGGCTGTGAACCAGAGGATCATGTTCCTCCTCCTGGGGCGGAAGGGAAGGAAATGAAATAAAATTAGGATTCCTTCTCACTACATTGAACTTATCTTTTGGAAGGTACAACTGATAAAGACCATAAGAAGGTCAGAAGGTTTGTCCAAAGATTTAAACAATAACAGCATTTTTAGACACTCAAAGAGTCAAAAGATACATACCATCCAAAAGATAAGAAACAAACAAGGTTAAGCTGGCAACATGTGTGGTAAATGGACTATATGATTATCAAGGTGATGTGTTCTTCTTCATTTTCATATTATACTAACTCGTACGTAGGTTAAATCGATAGTTAATCGGTCGACAAATTCTATTCGCGTTAACAGAACATATTCGTGTTAAACAGTAGCTTTTGTATTATAGGGACTCTGTTTTCCAATTTTGTTCACTTAAAGCAAGTGTGTAAAGTGTGTTTGTGTTTTCACTGTATAGGGTTTGTTCCAAGCATCCTATATAGGGTTCCTGGGTCAACACTATACATATCTAAGTTATTTAACCTCTAGCTTTGACTGTTAATGTCAAAGTGACCTTGAAACTAATGGGAAATGTACTAACATAACAAAAGTATAAAATTATGAGAGCTTTAATAAACTGAAAATTAGAATCCCTTCTACCGCATCAAACTTAACTTTTGGATAGAACCAATAAATTTACACCCAAATGGAGTACAAAGATGTACCATCCAAAAGACACATGCACTTTTCTATAGATTCATCCCTATTCATTAGAGTCTTTACACAGCTTTCCTCTTTAATACAAAATATTAGGCACTGTAATGATAATATAGAGCAATTCACTTTTGAAACCATTTCTCATTTTAGAGAAAGAAGTTTTGTTCAAAAATGCAATTATAAGGCTTGAAAGAAAAACAATTTGCACACAAATAAGGTTAAGATTCCATTTGAGTGCTGATGTAATAAAACCTGTTCCTCATGGTTGACTTGTAGCATTCCTATATAAACACCTGTTTTTTTATTCTAAAATTCAAAATATGAAATGTTCCATGCTGAAATAACTTCATAGAGAGACATCATATCTCAGCAGGTAGTAACTCCCTTTTAGAAAATGGTAGCCAAGAATCATCTTATATTATATGTAACTCATTTTCCCAAGTAGATTTACAGTAGATTGAAACTTAACTTGCTTATTCCCGATAATGCATTACTTATAGTCTTTATCCAAAGATGCTTTGTTTCCAGAAATATCCAAAGTATGTACTTTAAAGTAGGGTATCTCATAGGATAGTTAAATATGAAATAAGAAAGGTTAAAAGTGCGTTTGACATCTATTTAAGCTAATACACACTACAGACATCATTATTTGTAAATTATTTATCGAGTTGGTTGTTACATATGTCTAATTTAAAGATGTACGTACATACAGGGTATTGATAGTGAAAAAGGAATTTGACAATTTCAAACTCATTAGAAGTGTATGTATATGCAAATGTATACAATTCACTCCCCCCCTCCTCTCCAATTTATCCAGTTGCAGTCAATATTATGTCTTTTAGTGTGACTTGTAAACCCTTGTGGTTGGGCTGTCTTTACTGATTTCAGTTTAGTATAGCATGTCACAATAATAAACAATCATCATTATTATTATTATTATTATGTATCTCAAAAGAGCTCTATAGTCTTTAGGAGCTGATGTGCTTACAAATGAAAGTAAGAGAACTACGTATGTACATAAGCATGCCATGCATTCCACAATAGGTATATTGTGTAATATCCTAATACTAGTCACTTACCATTCTTGCATGACTTGCCCATTTTGTGGTTTTCCTGAGGACACTCAGGAGAAGGGAAACCTCTCCTTGAATGACATAGATAGCTTTCATTGAAGTGTCTCTGAATATCAAGGTGCTAATGACAGCAACTATGAAGAATAAGAAATCCTGTCATGATACAGTAGTGTAACATTGGTAAAGCCCTTTTTATAAAAATGTTTTATAAATGAGATGAAAAGAATTTCTTCTAACTACTTATCTTTTAGATGGTGGATGCTCAAGGTGCTCAAAAGACTAAAGGTAAACCATTTTAAAGACATTTTATAAGTAAATTAACAATCAACTGCATTCAGCAAATATACTCACTTACTACACAAAGCCACATAAGTGCTTTATGATTTAAATGTTTCAATTTTGAAATATATATATGTTTTTTGTTACACTAACAACTGCCTAGCTATAAGCAGTATACAATCCAACAAGTTGCAATTACTAAAATATAGAATCCGTTCACTACTAGACAGGATTCACTGGTTGCCACATTTCATAGGACTTCAGTTCCCCAGGCTATATAAGACCTCAGTCACTAGGCTGGTCTGACCTAATGTACGTATTCCTGTGATTATAGCTTTGTAAATACTAGTTTTAACTTCACAACAATCACATTCAAATACAGACACAGGAGGCCAGTTGATATTCTTTACAGAATCACCTCAAGAGATTAAAACAATATGGCTTATGGAGTACTGTCTGTTCAAGTAAATTACATTAAAAATGCCATCTATTTCCAAGTAAAAGTATAGATGTTCTTAAGGTGGAGAGAAACTGGTAAGAGTATCACATGTGACACCGGAAGGCTATGGTATTCGTAGGGAATATTAAGGTAATAAGCAGTGACTGTCACTACGCCTTTGTAGAGGGAAAGTAGGAAAACCACTACAGATCAGTGAATGCCAGTGTTAATGAGATTTTGGAATGAGAATAACAATTCCATGTTGGGTAGTTCTTACGCTGAATCATTTCACAAGCATACACTGATAGTTCACTTGTAGAACATTTCTGAAACCATATACTGATAACAAAGTATATTAAATACTAGACAAAGAGTTTAATGGTGGAAATAGTAAAGAAAACAATATAAATTGGAAAGATTACGACGCCGCTACAAAATTACCAAAGAACTCTCATATTGATAGGTGTAATCTTACTTACATCTCTAAGTTGGTGTAACTATGGCGGGCAGGTTTTCGTCAGTATTTCGGTTTAAAAGTAGCCAACTTCCTCGTTCAGTCAGCCATATTCCTCTTCTTTTCCCTTGTTTTCGGTTGCGTTCTCTGTGAGTTAAGTAGCGTTATTTTCGGAAACGTCCATTTTTGCTGCCCCGCCTGCTTCTTGCGCAACCCAGCATACCAGGAGCCCTCACAATGTTCACCAGCTAGTATAAAGCAGTAATTCTGATTGAAGGCTTGACTTGCAACATAATTTCCTTGCCTATAGCTAGCTAGCTTAGCATGCATGGTAATGACGGAGTATAGCCTGTATTAGAAGCCCACATGCAACGGTAACCAACCAAGTCAGTGACACTGTGAACGACTTCCTGTTAGCAATAAATCCAGATTGTATAGAGAGTGTAGGACGAATGAGGAAGTAGAAGACTGCAATTACTGGTTGTTACGGTGTCCTACATGGGAGCTGGAAAGACGACATCTTTTGACTATTGTTGAAGAAGGGTTTCCCAATTTTGCATCCTTAACTGATGACATTCAGTTTCATATACATGCAATCACAGACTTAGCGTGTGAAGACCGTGGGATTGCCCAGCTGATCATGATCTACTTAATGTGAACTGCAAGATTTGATTGACTAGGAGTTGGGCTCTCCTGTGACTGACTTCAGACATCTCTGAGGAAGCACAAAGACTCTGGACCGATTGTGCCACAGGTTTTGACTGCTAATAATAATAATAATAATAATAATTATAAATAATAATTGCATCCCTCCCTATCAGTGCAGCAGTCAACATTGAGTTTATGGTTTAATGGGACTATATGTATATGTAACAATGAGCTAGCTATTTAATAATAACAATAATATATATTATTATGTACTTTGTACCTTAAGTGCCAAAAGTCCACATGCACTCTTTTGTTTGAGTACATGTGACCTATAGGACCACTTAATTAATTATGAAAACTAGGAATCTAAAGCCTATTTTAATGCCTTGAATCATTTCATGACACTGGACTTACCCCATCCACTCTTCTCCCCTGAGGTGCATAAAGAGCTAATGGAGGGAACCAAATTAAAGTCTAGTTAATAAAAACCAAAATCTCTCCCTTTGCCATTCCAAAAGATAGTCTACTTGTACAGGTTTTAGGGAACTCAGCTAAGGTTTCTGGAAGAGCATAATACCTTTGGATAATTAAAAATTCTCTAGACATTCTATAGTCTTAGATCCATACCAATTAAATTAATAAAGGTCCATACATATGCAGCTGCACAATAAATAATTCTATCCTATATAGTACAACTATATTATTTTAACAAAAGAAATCAAAGCACCAGTTCATGATTCAGAAACCATTTACTGGTTATTTAAAAAGCTTCCCTTAAATTGTAACATTTGACAAAGTCATGATTCCATCAAATATATATAATAATGGCCATGAAGACTGAACATTGTAAATTAATTCGCTTGAACCACTGCAGGAACTGTATATACAACTCCCTATCATTCCATTTTCAATTATTAGGGAAGGATATATACATGTATACTGTTGATAATGAAGCTTGTTCTCAGAAACTACACAGCTTTTTATACAGTCTCAACAAGACCACTGCAGTACACTTCAATACAATGTTAATGAATTAAATATAAAAACGAAAGTTTAGACTGGGTGAAACAAAATTCGATAACATATCCGGAAAAAGCAGACAACTTCCTTTTTAGTTCAACCACATCCTCTTTTTCCCTTATAAATGTTTGCGTTCTTTTTGAGTTTATTAGCGTTGTCACCAGAAATGTCTACCGAAGATTACGTTGGGCAGGTCCTCCAAGTAGGCGGAAGAAGCTATGTTGTTGAGAAGATAGTGGCTGAAGGTATTAATGAACTGTACTGCCATTTTAGTGTTACCGCTTTTAATTTTTTGAAACAAAACGGCCCCAAGTTGAGCTATTAATCCGATATTATGTAAAACGTAATCGTTCAAGCGACCACCATAACCTTATAGTATTTGTGGTCGTGTAACCGTTTGGTTAGTAGTATGCTCTATGTGTATTTTGTATGATATTGGGCATATTTGTGTAATTATTGGCTAGTTGAAGATATATCCCTATATTCAAATGTGAAATGTTCTTTGGTTGACAAACAAGATTCGAGAGACGGTTGGGTTATGACGTAATGCTTCTAGGCTGAACGACGTTTTAATTGACGTGATTTCATTGTCTGTCAAATCAGAGATTGTCAAGCGTAGTTTATTTGAGAACAAACGCGGGTGCTTCATTGTTTTCGTCAAGTTACAAGTACTGCTGTGTGTTTCTGAACTTTGTTACACTTTCAGTATGGTTGGAGCATAGATAGATAGTCTATGGTTGGAGCATAGATAGATAATCTATGGTTGGAACATAGATAGATAGTCTATGGTTGGAGCATAGATAGATAATCTATGGTTGGAGCATAGATAGATAGTCTATGGTTGGAGCATAGATAGATAATCTATGGTTGGAACATAGATAGATAATCTATGGTTGGAGCATAGATAGATAGTCTATGATTGGAATACTATTTTGTGAATAATTTGATAATTTAGTTCAGTTTAATTGCCTTATGTGCCTCATTTATTTGTCCTTATCTTACAACTTCAAAAATGTGTGTATGATTGCGTCTTTTGTCTAGAATTATCACTTATAATTGGAATAATTTTTGCTACCTTAGATATGCTACAATATGCTCACCTGAAGTAAGCTATGAACCACATATTCCATGTGCTTTAATATAGCATCATCCAAATATACATATGCTGCTTCTGTTGGTAAAGACCTATTGTATGTTTGACATGACGATAAGACACCTTTTGTCTTTCTTCTGTTGTATAACTTGGTTTAGTGATTCATTTGTTTGTGTATGGAATTGCCTTTATCACTGTTGATGCACTTACGTATGTATATACTTAACACTTACTGAAGAGATTTGTTAATCCAATGGATCATGTGAAATTGATGAAAAGTTTTCTTTCCGTGAAACTATAGCTCAATATCCTGAATATGTTATTGTACTAGTGAGTGTTGTTTTCAAAGACATGTACATATGTAGGATGCCCTCAATTGTTTGCATTAATCTCAAATATTTTGTAGTTTAGTTTGTACAGCTACCCACCTCACATGTCCCCTTAGCACACATACAGTAAAGTATTGATTGACTGTCCTGATTAATTGTATGCTGATCTTTATGTATCTAAATGTACCTACGTATTAAGCATTGTGTTCATTGTGTACGCTTTTTATGGTATTAGTAAATATGTACATACGTACATATAAACAAAATACATATAATTTAGAAAATAGGAATTTAACCATTTGCATTCTACTTACATATTTTCAACGTTTTCATAATAATTAACAGTACCATTATCCTATATGCGTACGTCATTGTTTCACTTAGGGAGATATCACACCCTCCCTGCCACCGGGAGCCCAGCCTTAAAGGAAGCCAAATTCCATTTTTTATAACAAACAAACATATCAATTAAACCGGGTTTCCCCCTCTAATATTGTATTCCCCCTTTGTGGTATATTCTGCAAGACATGGTTGACCTGAAAATGAGACTTAGAAACAGACATTTTTCCTAGACTAGGGTCAGAACTTTGTTTTTAGGAATTGCATCCTCGTGGCAGTCTCACACCCTAATTGTATTACCTTAAGGGATTCCTAAATTTATCACCAAATGACTTTGTCTTTGTGATTGATAAGATAGAATTAACTGTATAATTGCAGTTCATTATTTTGTTAATTCAAGCAAATAAAGTGTTTACTCATTGTATTCGATGATATTACATTTCTTAACCGTAATTAATTTATTAAAGAGCATTGCTTTAACTGTATTAATTACCTTCCTCTTATACAATTATTGCCAATTTAACTTAATTCTAATAGTTGCATAGACTACAGTGCTCCATGTACTTTGTAAGAACTGTATGGTATGGACTGTATAGTGTGTATACTTTGTAAGAACTGTATGGTATGGACTGTAGTGTGTATACTTTGTAAGAACTGTATGGTATGGACTGTATAGCGTGTATACTTTGTAAGAACTGTATGGTATGGACTGTAGTGTGTATACTTTGTAAGAACTGCATGGTATGGACTGTATAGCGTGTATACTTTGTAAGAACTGTATGGTATGGACTGTAGTGTGTATACTTTGTAAGAACTGCATGGTATGGACTGTAGTGTGTATACTTTGTAAGAACTGTATGGTATGGACTGTATAGCGTGTATACTTTGTAAGAACTGCATGGTATGGACTATAGTGTATACTTTTGGATAATCGTCTAACCTACGTACGTTGAACTCCACGCTAGGTCTGTATAGTTCTCTGATAACAGAGTCTAATTTGAAAGATTATACAAACATAACTATACCTGTATATTTCTTGCCCTTCCTGGATCATCAGCTACACTTGTGGATTCAATAATATGGACATTTCAACCCAAAAGTCTTCATCAGCAGAAAATTATTATTGTTATTATTACTTTCTGCTGATGAAGACATTCAAGTTGAAACATCCATATTTTTGATTCAGTAAATGTTACTGATACTCATTAAGTCAAGTTTTCACAATGAGCACAACGTAAACCCCTCATCATTGTATACCTACGTACATGAAAAATCTAAGATACCATTTTCCTACATGCTATATGCCTATTCTGTAAAAGAGCCTATAGGGGAACTATACCTGAAGAGAGCTTTTGGATGAGGATACAGGAGTCTTTTCTTCCTTTTTTTTTCCCTTCTTTCATCTTCTTCTCCACTGGGTCAGGTACATATAAAGTGATTAGGGGTTTCGTTGTGTTCCACTTATAACCATGGTGTGAGTTGTATTGTCAGTAGCATGGTAACCCGTCAGTCATACGTACGTACAGTACATATGTAATGTGCTGTTAGGAAACAGCCACACAGCTGATAAGTGTACGTATGTAGGTTTAATGAAAGGAATATAGGAAAGCTTTCTATGCTTTTCAAGGTATCTTTGCATGTTTTACTCATCCTCTCTAGGTGGCTTTGCATGTTTTACTCATCCTCTCTAGGTATCTTTGGTTGTTTTACTCATCCTCTCTAGGTGGCTTTGGTTGTTTTACTCATCCTCTCTAGGTGGCTTTGCATGTTTTACTCATCCTCTCTAGGTGGCTTTGCATGTTTTACTCATCCTCTCTAGGTGGCTTTGCATGTTTTACTCATCCTCTCTAGGTATCTTTGCATGTTTTACTCATCCTCTCTAGGTATCTTTGCATGTTTTACTCATCCTCTCTAGGTGGCTTTGCATGTTTTACTCATCCTCTCTAGGTATCTTTGCATGTTTTACTCATCCTCTCTAGGTGGCTTTGGTTGTTTTACTCATCCTCTCTAGGTATCTTTGCATGTTTTACTCATCCTCTCTAGGTGGCTTTGCATGTTTTACTCATCCTCTCTAGGTATCTTTGCATGTTTTACTCATCCTCTCTAGGTGGCTTTGCATGTTTTACTCATCCTCTCTAGGTATCTTTGGTTGTTTTACTCATCCTCTCTAGGTGGCTTTGGTTGTTTTACTCATCCTCTCTAGGTATCTTTGGTTGTTTTACTCATCCTCTCTAGGTGGCTTTGCATGTTTTACTCATCCTCTCTAGGTATCTTTGGTTGTTTTACTCATCCTCTCTAGGTGGCTTTGCATGTTTTACTCATCCTCTCTAGGTATCTTTGCATGTTTTACTCATCCTCTCTAGGTGGCTTTGCATGTTTTACTCATCCTCTCTAGGTATCTTTGGTTGTTTTACTCATCCTCTCTAGGTGGCTTTGGTTGTTTTACTCATCCTCTCTAGGTATCTTTGGTTGTTTTACTCATCCTCTCCAGGTGGCTTTGCGTTAGTTTTTCAAGTGAGAGATTTGACAGGAAGTGGACATGTATTTGCTGCCAAAAGAGTGATGGTTAATAATGAAGCAGACCTTAAACTGGCAAAACAAGAAATTGCTATTATGGTAAACATTATGTTTTGTATATGCACGTATACTTTATGCCAAAAGATGATCCTGTTTAATTGATCAATTGAAACTGACAGGACTCACGAAAGATCAAGAAGATAAAGATTCCCAAGGTCACTGATGAAGGGTGGAATAGCTGTCTGGCCCAGTGGAGAAGAAGAGAGGTAGAAGGAGAAAACTCTGTATCCTCATCCAAAGTTCTCACTAGGTTTAGTTCCCTATACACCTTTATTCTAAAGTAGATGTACGTAGCTTGTAAGAAAAATGGTGTGTTAGATTATTCATGTATCGTAAACCCCTGTATTAGTTTGTCCAATTAAAATTGACATTAATATCCAATAGGATGTACATCAGTAAACAAGCCACCTGTCAATAGTATGTAAGTATGTTTTGACGCAAGCTACATATTTACAAAAGTAATTACAATGGACATGTCTAATCTTTTGTTTCTTTTTCTACAGAAAGCTTTGTCAAGTCATCACAGTTCTGTCACCTTTCATGATTATTGTATCAACGACCAAGGGGGAGACATTTATGAGATTCTCATGATTATGAAATTATACACAGGTATTGCACAACTCGATTAGCACTGATTTAGGCGTACGTATGTATATGTTATGAACATGTTAAAGTACGTATGTGAGTGCTTATGAATAGTGTCTGTAACTTCATTCACTCTGACCAACCGTAATATTCTTCTATAGGTGGAACTGTTCTTGAGATGATGAATAAGCGATTAGACACTGGATTTCAGGAACATGAGATACTGAGTATATTTTCCGATATTGTGTTGACTGTGTCTCGATTGCATCATCGGACCAAACCAATTATGCATAGAGACTTAAAGGTGGGTAGGTCCTAAACCATTAATTAGTTAGGATGGTTCTACACTCAGGAATTTAGTTAATTTGGTCCAGTTTCTGTATAAACCAGCTTTTTCAAGATGAGACTGTTTGTCCAATTAAAACTGACTACTTAGCCTCAATGACTACTTCATCTTTAGTTAGTATACAATTATGAAGCATTTCAGTTGGCCATCCACTATGACTTCAAATATTTATGTACACAGTATTCAATTGTGCTCCTTGAAACTTTGGCACCATACGATATTTCCTTATTAGGAATCATGGTGTTACTTGCTACCTACATACGTATGTAGTTACATAGAACGTTCTGGCTTTCCTAAAATATTTAAAATATTAAACAAGCTATTTAATAGAACCAAAAGAGAACCTTATTTGTACATGTATAGTCTACGTATATATTGGGCTAGTTACACCTCCATATAGAGAAGAGATAGGAAATGTACATGTACGTATGTATATAGTGTTTAAACCAAACCATCCAAATTATTGAGGTCTTATCTACGTATGCAAGGGGACGGATATCCACATGCTTTGTGCACTGTTTTCACAACACATATTGTAAAGTTTATAGACATACTATAGACACAGTAAAGTGCACTTTTAGTTCAAATACACTTTTCTATTTTTATTGTCATACATAACTGGTGAGCAAAAGTATGAGTCTGTTATAATTCTTCCTTTCTCTTAGGTTGAGAATATATTACGTTCAGAAGAAGGTCATTACGTGTTGTGTGATTATGGAAGCTGTCATATCTGTGAAATTGACCCAGCCAAGATGGGAGTCAGGGAGTGTGAAGATGAAGTGAGTCTTGCGTAGGATATTTCTGATAAATTACTGTTTCTTTTTAATATGATCATTCCTATGTTCTGTTATATGTTTGTGTATTCTACAGCTAATAGACAGTATACAATGAACCTCTCTTTGTATACATTTTTATTGTGTGTTTATGCATCTATGTTTTCTAGGAAGTACGTATTTATTAAGTGCTTAGAAACAAGTTATTCCATTAACAATCGTTAAATAAAAGAAATATTTGTTTCTTTTCCATTAGATAAAGAGATTCACAACCATGGCTTACAGAGCTCCTGAAATGGTGGATTTGTATAGTAATCATAAAATAACTACCAAATCAGATATATGGGTACGTATGTTATGACTGACCATATGCATGCATCCTAGTTGGGGAACCAAAGGCCTATAAAAGTATGTACCAAGCAGTTGTCGCCTGGGTAAATATCTTTAAAGATTCAAACAACAGTCTGGTCTTAAGGATGTTGTCCATCTTGGATAACTGGAGTGCAATCCAGGGCTGCATAGAGGGAATGCCCTCCCCCCTCCCCCCCCCCAAGGATTGATTTTGCCCCCCCTAGACTTTTTGGGAACCCCTAAACTACTTCAATACCCTCATACCATTGCCCCCCCCTACATTTTGAAAATTTTCATTTTCCCTGACCCAGATAAGACTTTGGTCTCTTAACTGTCTTGGTTATAACCTTTTGCAGTGATTATCCATATACAGTATGTACGTACGTATTATACATGTACTGTATGTGGGTATATACATTTAAAGCAAGTTACACTGTGTTTCTATGCAGGCTTTGGGCTGTTTGTTGTACAAGTTATGTTTCTTTACCACTCCGTTTGGAGAACAACCTCTAGCTATTTTGAGGGGACAGTTTACCATTCCCGACAACTCAAAATATTCTGATAGATTGCACCGGCTAATTGGTGAGTTTACTTTATTACATCAACATTAATTATGTATCTGTGTAGTGTGTATATTCAGACTTTTTCACACAAGGGCTTCCTTTGAAATTTTGTTAGTTGAGCCTTACTTTTCTGAAGTGTTTCCTCACTGCACTCTATTTGTTGTGCTTGGTATTTGTAGTTGTGAGACTGGGTAATGCATGGTAAGGTTTTATTTACCCAACAATTCTTTCTGTTTTTGTTAGTGACCACACGTACGTATATGCATGTGTACAGTGAACTCTTTGTAATCACGTACTAATAGTTTGATTGAATTTTGGCAGATTTGTGGGCTGACTGAATGTTATAAGAAATTAACAGACTACTAACAGTATTATTAGTCCACACATTCTGCCAAGAAGGCGGTAATTTCTTCCTCAACTATTATTTTTAGTCTCTTTAATGTTAAATAATAGTTTATTTAATTAGATATGTTCAAAAACGATAGTGTAAATCTTTTCTGTAAGTGTTTCTAAGAATTGGTCTCACATTTGGCAAGCTGGAAGTACGTATATTGGCAATAACACTGTATATTACGTATGTGTATAATTTACAGTACATGCATGTACTGTCCATGAAAACTCTAATACACCATTTTCCTACATGCTATGCCTACTCCGTAAAAAATCTATAGGAAACTAAACCTGAAGAGCTTTGGATGAAGATACAGGTTCTGGAGTATTTTCTTTCCTTTTTTCTTCTGCTCCACTGGGCCAGACAGCTGTTTCTGGGAATGCCACCCTTCATCAGTGACCCTGGGAGTCTTTGTCTTTTCTTGCTCTTTTGTGAATCCTTGGCATGCATGAATAATATTGTTGAGATTGAAAACAAGGGTGTTTTAATGCCATCTAGTTGCACGTTTTATGCAATAGATGATGTTACCGTGTATTCCATTCCACCATGTTCCTAAATTGGCGTTTGACTATCTCTCACTTATACGTAGGCTACATGTTGGAGCTTAACCCTGACAAGAGACCTGATATATTCCAGGTGGCGAATGTGCTGTTTAAATTAAAAGGAGAAAAAAATCCAGTTCCCAATGTATTTGTAAGTTTTGTAGTATGACCTATTAATTAACGTAAGATTTGAACTTAGGCTTTCAGTGTAAAACATATTATTTTAGGATATTTCAGCTCAAGACTTTTGCAGCCTCAAACTGACTGACAAACCTAATTGTTTTCAGTTGCAATGCTGTAGTACCATGCTCATTATGTTACTGATATTGATAACTACATACCTTGCAGTTAGTATTAAGTTCTTATTACTTCAACAGTTCATTATATGTGTATATTGTTTGTATGCATGCCATTAGTATTATTTCCATTTCTCCCCATTTGATCAATTCTAGCATTCTTGTATACCGCCAGCCGAACTGCCAAGACCTCTAACAGAAAGTGAAGCAAAAGCCACGGGGTCTGCTCCCACTAAGAAGAAGTAATGATCCTGATATAAATGTCTCTAGTCTTTTAAGCATGATTGGTTGCCATGGCTTCATTTGATTCCTCTCTTGGGATGTTTGCCTGATCATAAGTATATTTCAGATGATATTGTATGTAACTCCGCCTAGGCTTTCTACTGAGTTATCGGTGGGATGTCGCATTGTATAACTATAATAAGAGGCCAAAATGCCTCTTCTTATAGTTATATACCAATTGTGGAATATAATTTGCCTTGGTTGCCCCAGCAACAGAGTGTATAGATATACGTACGTACATAAGTACTTTGTATGCCTGGGTTGAAAACAATTTGTAGTTTATTGACTTACGTACTATTAGTAACTGTAAGCTGTATCTCTGAGTTTGACTCTTAGTAAGTGTTGCTTGGCAATGTTTCTACCAAATATAGCAATTGTTGCAAGTTGCCTAGTATTACATGACTTAGCCCTATATTGCCATGCACATGATTTTTTTATCATTTTGACGATTTCCTTCCTGCACTACTAAATAGGATGCTTGGTCCTCAGGTTGTTGAAACATCCATATTGGCAAGGGAGCGACCCCGATCTGGACTGTCACCCAATCCTAATAGGAGGGGTGCCTCGCCACAAAGACCTCGTTCGCCACAAAATCAAAATGGAGCCAAGCCACATCAAAGCCAAGCCAAGCCACATCAAAGCCAGGCCAAGCCACTTCAAAGCCAGGCCAAGCCACATCAAAGCCAATCTCAGTCTGATAAACCTGTGATGAATAAAAAGGTACATCACAGCAAGCCACCAGAGAGAAACAATCAAACTAATAAACATAATTCACAAAGCAAGGATCAATTTGGGGCCACACCCTTTTCCTCTGCTGCTACATACCCCCAGGCCCCTCCCATTTTTCATACTGATGATGATGGTATAATATTTAATCCAAGAGCAGTGGAAGATGAGGAACAGTTCCCTCCTGTTACTAAGCAGTTTTGTAATGCAACAGACCAAGCAAATCAGTTTGATCAACAACCTTTTCAGCAGGATGCACAAGACTGCTTGTTGTCTAGCCAAGCTAATCCTTCATTTGATCATGAACGGCATCATCAGAAAAGAGATTTTTTTGGTTTAACTCCGTTTGTTGAAGAAGACAATAGAAATGATGTAGAACAAATATCTCAGAAGGATGCTTTTGACGCGGAGCCCTTTAATCAGTTTTCCTCTGATATTAATTCTAAAACATCTAAATCGGAGGATCTGTTTGGAGCTACGCCCTTTTCAGGTAATGGTCCATAGAGTGGCTGCGCTAACATGGGTGCAGTATGTAGTTCTTATCAGTGAGCTCTCTTTTGAGACTCAGAATAATCATATCATGCACCTTCATTTTACAATAATATATAGATCTTAAAGTACGTACGTATATGTATGCAAGCATTGTTTTTTTTTTCAGATAGTTAATGTTCATATCCTCCAAAGGCTTCAGTCAAAATTTAGAAGAAAGAGTTTTTTGACACTTTTTGTCATATGGAGTGTTGTAATGACTATGCCATTCTCAGTATAGCCTATAGTCTGGTTATCTTAACATAGCAATGCTTCTTTTACATGGTCTCAAAATGCTTAATTGCATTTTGATTTAAAAAGAACACCTTTTATCACATTTCTAATATAGGACTAATATACATGTACGGATATTGGTTGTAATTTATTTATGCACTATTTATATGTACGTACATCCGTCTTCTACTCCACGTACAGATCAAAGATCCACATCAACATGGCAGCCAGAAGTGAGAGAACGAGACTGCTTTGGTGCTTCGCCCTTTGTTGCTATGCCAACCCCCAAAAATGTTTCTACATAACTTTTAATTATTAACTTGTTCAATATGAATAGTTGTATTTATATTCTATGAAACATACTAAAGTGGATGTTTTGTTTAAATTATGTAAAATAAATTTGAAGATTGATAATTGATATGAACTGTGATTGATTCTGACATTTGTATGAATATGCAAGTGTAACTACTAGTTAAAAACTCAATCCAAACTATAGCTAAGCACAGTAGTGTATATATTATAATTGCAGCCTATAGATATACGTAGCTCTTAGTTGTCAGCTTTGATCACATATCTAGAGTGTTTTATATAATTAGCCATTCCAGTTTCCATATGCATTTTGGCTGCATGCCTTCAAATCGAAGCATGAAATGGCTGCTATAATACTAATTTAACGTGGCCTTGCTGCTATATAGCTGAATTAAAGTTAACTCATGATCACACCCCTTAAAACGATAGGCTATTTTTGGAAGTAACTAGTGCGGCCATACAAGTTACAAAATGCTTACAATGCATGTAGAAATCATCTTCCTTTTTTTCCTTATGAGTATATAAGGAAAAACCTTTATATATATGGAGCTCGAGGGTATATATGTTAAATGATTCATGTATTCATGTGTAGAAGTTAACTTAATGTAAAGGTCTACAGGGAACTCAACCTACTGAGAGTTTGGAAGAGTATAATATACAAGAGTTTCTCCTTCTACTCTCATATTTTCTACTGGCACAGGCAAAATTTCTTGGAATTTCACCCTTCATCAGTGCTGCCGGGAATCTTTGCCTTTGTCCTAATTGATCTTTTGTGAGTTCTTGGCGTACTGTATATATGCTATTCTAGGGTCATATAATACACAATTTTTGCATACACTTTTGTCTGATCATGATTGACTATATTGTTTTTTTTTTGTAGAAAATTACAATTTTGCCTGAAGACCTAAGTCCTTTGGGAGATAAACCATTGCTTACTCCCACTATAAAGCTGAAGAGAAAGATAACTGTGATCTCATTGATAAAATGCATGAAGAGTAACTACACTGAGAGAATTAACTTAACCAGTTACCAATATATCCTTACAATCATCAGACTAATTCGTGTGTCATTTTTAGCAAAGCAACAGATACTTTTATAAGACTAGTGTTGTGCATTATAATTATTTTATAACTTTCATTATATCCAACTTGACTACTACAAACTATACAAATATAATTTGTATTTCCGGGTAATTAAGATTAATCACATGACTTCCGTTGTCGCTGGTTCGCGACGTGGCTTGATAGGAGAGTCAATCCCTAAGAAGCGAGAAGCAATGATGCACGCGCGCGGGTGAGTTGTTCAGTTTATCTATTTCGCTTTTGCGTATCTGCACTTCTTTTTTCTACAGCAGTGAAGTGCTGCATACGCTGGGACTGCAAAGCGTGTCTTGTTCTTGCAAGCGAATCGCTGGACAAATGCGTGCAGTGAGTAATTCTACAAATGCTTCATTCTGTAGTCTCGAAAATCTCCAGGGCGTGCTATTTCAGTTTCAACGACCTTGCGGGAGGCCAATCAGATATTGGTATTGTGTTATTAGACTATATACACTGTAGTTAGTACGATATAGGATGTCGTGCAATGTAGCCCTTCAGTGGGTTTCAGAATCAAGTTTTTGAAGTTTCTCTGTGAGTATTATATAATTACTTTTAGTGTATGGCTATATGTAGACTTAATTAGTTGGTAACATGTACGTTCATTAATTGGCCTTCCATTGAGTTGTTGACAGCTTTACATGTAAACTACAAAAGGCCATGAACTTTTCGTATTCATGCATAATGTTGAAAATAGGTCATTGTTTAATGTTATTTTGTTATTTTTCGACTTCTTAATTGTGCTTTTCCATACAGGTAACTGAAATTCTTAAAGAAGATTATGCTAGCTGATTTGGCTTCTCTAAATCTGGGTGGAAAACTTGATGCTCTGTGTGTAGAGATCCTCAAAATGACCAAGTTTTCTTCTCTTCCTTATTGAAGATAAATACGTATAAGGATAAGTTTAAAGATAATGTGAGAGGAATGAACATGGTTTCTAGACAAATCATGTATCTTCCATTTTATATCCTTGTAGCGGAAGTGGGACAGTGGAATGAAATTCGACCATTAAGTACCATATTTTGATTAATTTCTCATTCTTTGTAGGAAGGAAAGTTAAGTTTAAAGATAATGTGAGAGGAATGAACATGGTTTCTAGACAAATCATGTATCTTCCATTTTATCTCCTTGTAGCGGAAGTGTGACAGTGCAATGAAATTCGACCATTAAGTACCACATTTTGATTAATTTCTCATTCTTTGTAGGAAGAAAAGTTAAGTTTAAAGATAATGTGAGAGTAATGAACATGGTTTCTAGACAAATCATGTATCTTCCATTTTATATCCTTGTAGCGGAAGTGGGAGAGTGCAATGAAATTCGACCATTAAGTACTGCATTCTAATTAATTTCTCATTCTTTGTAGGAAGAAAAGTTAAGTTTAAAGATAATGTGGAAGGAATGAACACGGTTTCTAGACAAATCATGTATCTTCCATTTTATATCCTTGTAGCGGAAGTGGGGCAGTGGAATGAAATTCGACCATTAAGTACTGCATTCTAATTAATTTCTCATTGTTTGTAGGAAGAAAAGTTAAGTTTAAAGATAATGTGAAAGGAATGAACACGGTTTCTAGACAAATCATGTATCTTCCATTTTATCTCCTTGTAGCGGAAGTGTGACAGTGCAATGAAATTCGACCATTAAGTACCACATTTTGATTAATTTCTCATTCTTTGTAGGAAGAAAAGTTAAGTTTAAAGATAATGTGAGAGTAATGAACATGGTTTCTAGACAAATCATGTATCTTCCATTTTATCTCCTTGTAGCGGAAGTGGGAGAGTGCAATGAAATTCGACCATTAAGTACTGCATTCTAATTAATTTCTCATTCTTTGTAGGAAGAAAAGTTAAGTTTAAAGATAATGTGGAAGGAATGAACACGGTTTCTAGACAAATCATGTATCTTCCATTTTATATCCTTGTAGCGGAAGTGGGGCAGTGGAATGAAATTCGACCATTAAGTACTGCATTCTAATTAATTTCTCATTGTTTGTAGGAAGAAAAGTTAAGTTTAAAGATAATGTGAAAGGAATGAACACGGTTTCTAGACAAATCATGTATCTTCCATTTTATATCCTTGTAGCGGAAGTGGGGCAGTGGAATGAAATTCGACCATTAAGTACTGCATTCTAATTAATTTCTCATTCTTTGTAGGAAGAAAGGTTAAGTTTAAAGATAATGTGAGAGGAATGAACACGGTTTCTAGACAAATCATGTATCTTCCATTTTATATCCTTGTAGCGGAAGTGGGACAGTGGAATGAAATTCGACCATTAAGTACCACATTTTGATTAATTTCTCATTCTTTGTAGGAAGAAAAGTCAAGTTTAAAGATAATGTGAGAGGAATGAACATGGTTTCTAGACAAATCATGTATCTTCCATTTTATATCCTTGTAGCGGAAGTGGGACAGTGGAATGAAATTCGACCATTAAGTACCACATTTTGATTAATTTCTCATTCTTTGTAGGAAGAAAAGTCAAGTTTAAAGATAATGTGAGAGGAATGAACATGGTTTCTAGACAAATCATGTATCTTCCATTTTATCTCCTTGTAGCGGAAGTGTGACAGTGCAATGAAATTCGACCATTAAATACCACATTTTGATTAATTTCTCATTCTTTGTAGGAAGAAAAGTTAAGTTTAAAGATAATGTGAGTGTAATGAACATGGTTTCTAGACAAATCATGTATCTTCCATTTTATATCCTTGTAGCGGAAGTGGGGCAATGGAATGAAATTCGACCATTATGTACCACATTTTAATTAATTTCTCATTCTTTGTAGGAAGAAAAGATAAGTTTAAAGATAATGTGGAAGGAATGAACACGGTTTCTAGACAAATCATGTATCTTCCATTTTATATCCTTGTAGCGGAAGTGGGGCAGTGGAATGAAATTCGACAATTAAGTACTGCATTCTAATTAATTTCTCATTCTTTGTAGGAAGGAAAGTCATGTTTAAAGATAATGTGAGAGGAATGAACATGGTTTCTAGACAAATCATGTATCTTCCATTTTATCTCCTTGTAGCGGAAGTGGGTCAGTGGAATGAAATTCGACCATTAAATACCACATTTTGATTAATTTCTCATTCTTTATAGGAAGAAAAGTCAAGTTTAAAGATAATGTGAGAGGAATGAACATGGTTTCTAGACAAATCATGTATCTTCCATTTTATATCCTTGTAGCGGAAGTGGGGCAGTGGAATGAAATTCGACCATTAAGTACCACATTTTGATTAATTTCTCATTCTTTGTAGGAAGAAAAGATAAGTTTAAAGATAATGTGGAAGGAATGAACACGGTTTCTAGACAAATCATGTATCTTCCATTTTATATCCTTGTAGCGGAAGTGGGAGAGTGCAATGAAATTCGACCATTAAGTACTGCATTCTAATTAATTTCTCATTCTTTGTAGGAAGGAAAGTCAAGTTTAAAGATAATGTGAGAGTAATGAACATGGTTTCTAGACAAATCATGTATCTTCCATTTTATCTCCTTGTAGCGGAAGTGGGTCAGTGGAATGAAATTCGACCATTAAATACCACATTTTGATTAATTTCTCATTCTTTGTAGGAAGGAAAGTCATGTTTAAAGATAATGTGAGAGGAATGAACATGGTTTCTAGACAAATCATGTATCTTCCATTTTATATCCTTGTAGCGGAAGTGGGGCAATGGAATGAAATTCGACCATTATGTACCACATTTTAATTAATTTCTCATTCTTTGTAGGAAGAAAAGATAAGTTTAAAGATAATGTGGAAGGAATGAACACGGTTTCTAGACAAATCATGTATCTTCCATTTTATATCCTTGTAGCGGAAGTGGGGCAGTGGAATGAAATTCGACAATTAAGTACTGCATTCTAATTAATTTCTCATTCTTTGTAGGAAGGAAAGTCATGTTTAAAGATAATGTGAGAGGAATGAACATGGTTTCTAGACAAATCATGTATCTTCCATTTTATCTCCTTGTAGCGGAAGTGGGTCAGTGGAATGAAATTCGACCATTAAATACCACATTTTGATTAATTTCTCATTCTTTATAGGAAGAAAAGTCAAGTTTAAAGATAATGTGAGAGGAATGAACATGGTTTCTAGACAAATCATGTATCTTCCATTTTATATCCTTGTAGCGGAAGTGGGGCAGTGGAATGAAATTCGACCATTAAGTACCACATTTTGATTAATTTCTCATTCTTTGTAGGAAGAAAAGATAAGTTTAAAGATAATGTGGAAGGAATGAACACGGTTTCTAGACAAATCATGTATCTTCCATTTTATATCCTTGTAGCGGAAGTGGGGCAGTGGAATGAAATTCGACCATTAAGTACTGCATTCTAATTAATTTCTCATTCTTTGTAGGAAGGAAAGTCAAGTTTAAAGATAATGTGAGAGTAATGAACATGGTTTCTAGACAAATCATGTATCTTCCATTTTATCTCCTTGTAGCGGAAGTGGGTCAGTGGAATGAAATTCGACCATTAAATACCACATTTTGATTAATTTCTCATTCTTTGTAGGAAGGAAAGTCATGTTTAAAGATAATGTGAGAGGAATGAACATGGTTTCTAGACAAATCATGTATCTTCCATTTTATCTCCTTGTAGCGGAAGTGGGTCAGTGGAATGAAATTCGACCATTAAATACCACATTTTGATTAATTTCTCATTCTTTGTAGGAAGAAAAGTCAAGTTTAAAGATAATGTGAGAGGAATGAACACGGTTTCTAGACAAATCATGTATCTTCCATTTTATATCCTTTTAGCGGAAGTGGGGCAGTGGAATGAAATTCGACCATTAAGTACCACATTTTGATTAATTTCTCATTCTTTGTAGGAAGAAAAGATAAGTTTAAAGATAATGTGGAAGGAATGAACACGGTTTCTAGACAAATCATGTATCTTCCATTTTATATCCTTGTAGCGGAAGTGGGGCAGTGGAATGAAATTCGACCATTAAGTACTGCATTCTAATTAATTTCTCATTCTTTGTAGGAAGGAAAGTCAAGTTTAAAGATAATGTGAGAGGAATGAACACGGTTTCTAGACAAATCATGTATCTTCCATTTTATATCCTTGTAGCGGAAGTGGGGCAGTGGAATGAAATTCGACCATTAAGTACTGCATTCTAATTAATTTCTCATTCTTTGTAGGAAGGAAAGTCAAGTTTAAAGATAATGTGAGAGGAATGAACATGGTTTCTAGACAAATCATGTATCTTCCATTTCATATCCTTGTAGCGGAAGTGGGTCAGTGGAATGAAATTCGACCATTAAATACCACATTTTGATTAATTTCTCATTCTTTGTAGGAAGAAAAGTCAAGTTTAAAGATAATGTGAGAGGAATGAACATGGTTTCTAGACAAATCATGTATCTTCCATTTTATATCCTTGTAGCGGAAGTGGGGCAGTGGAATGAAATTCGACCATTAAGTACCACATTTTGATTAATTTCTCATTCTTTGTAGGAAGGAAAGTCAAGTTTAAAGATAATGTGGAAGGAATGAACACGGTTTCTAGACAAATCATGTATCTTCCATTTTATATCCTTGTAGCGGAAGTGGGGCAGTGGAATGAAATTCGACCATTAAGTACTGCATTCTAATTAACTTCTCATTCTTTGTAGGAAGGAAAGTTAAATTTAAAGATAATATGAGATGAATGAACAATATGAGATGAATGAACATGGTTTCTAGATGAATCTCTCTCCATTTGATACAGAGTGTGAGTACTAAATATACATTTAACTCTAGTATTATATGAAATTGATGCGTGGTGAGAGATATAGGGCAAGCTAGTAAATTTTCTTCAAGGTTTCTGAAACATCCCTTATTTCCTGTGAGAGCAAGTAGCTTCATATACATGTCTCACCATTTAATACTAAATGTACTTTATATTTCTACTCTATGAAATTAATATATATATAGTATATGGTGAGAGATACGTAGGTCAAGTGTATACACCACACAATGTATATACGTAGTCCTGCTGCAAGCTTTATAAGATATTGAAGGCAAACACTTGTTTACAGAGTAGCCGCTTAAAAAATCATACTCATATAGTTTAGAGCACATCTGCCAATTATCTACTAACACCTAGAAGCTTGCACATAATGGGGAGACTGATGCCTTTAACAATAATCAATAGAAAAGAATGGAATGAAATGAAAAAAGGAAAGTATATATATATATACACAAACAAAAGCTTTTACAAGCCAGGTTATACATATACAGTATATATAGATTAAGCAATAGGAATATGGACTGGGTTGTCAGCACTCTGTATACTTCAACCATCAATAGTTTCAAAGCAGTAATTTAGTATATGTTACATTTGTTCATAGTTGATTCCTTTACATGAGCAAAGTATATAATCAGAGAGAAGACAGAGGATAAGCTGGTGTAGCCTGGAAGGTAAAGAGTGAAGTTATATCCTTGAATGAGCTTTAAATTCCAAGAAGTCTGATATTATGCCTTTGGCTGATTTTATTCACACATTTCAACTTGATATTAGATTGATCTATAGTATATACTATATTTTATAGTGATTCATGGGACCCAACTTGGCCTTTTGCATGTGTCACTTTAATACAATTATTATTATTTACATATATATGTAGCCATTAAATTATTAATCATATACATTCTTATATTACATCAATGAGAAGTAAATGAATACCGTTTTAAAAATGACACCTGTTGATTTAACTGCATTACCATGTCAATTTGTTCTTGTGTCCAGTCCATTTTGAGCCGTGACCTAGAAGGCTCCTTAAAGAGTACATTTTCACATTTTGTAATGAAATCCTTTGTGCAATTTAATCCAAGGAAAACACAGAGCTGGTTTAGCTCTCTATTGGGGTTAAACACCAAATCAGATAAGTGAATCTGTATCACATCTAAGTGCAATTTTGTGATCATACTTTCTACTGCATAGGAATGGCTGAAGTACCACTCCAGCTGGCAGAAGAAATCAGACTGGTTCATCACAACATCAATCTTCTCAGTAGTGGTTTTGTTGCTTATAAGTTGTACCCGCAAGTCTGCTCCTCCAATATTGTATATGTAGTTAGTGGTGATGCTGTCAAATGGATTACGAATTACCTAATTAAAGAAAGTGTTGAAAAGGTTATATTAGTATGTATGTGCATTAAATAAACAGGCACATTTCCATAGAAATTACTAGTGCTGTTATTTTCATGATGGTGGATCTAGAAAGCCTTGATAAACTGCCACCTTATAATAGACTGTATGTACAACACATATAGTATGAAGTGATAGGGTTTATTTGTCGCGATCATGATGATATATGAAGTTTATTGAGCAACAGCAACCTTAAATCTTTGGAATAGAACATTTCAACCCGTAGGTCTTCATCAGCAATATGAAAAAATGAGGAAAGGTTGGTGTTTAAAACAACCAAACAACTTCTATTTAAGATAAGATTTAATGTTGCTGTTGCTCAATAAACTTCATAAATCAACACATAGTATATGATGCAAAATCAACAATAATAATTGGTGTTCATTTAATAAATATATATATAAGCCTGTATACCTATTATTACCTAAGTACCTAAAAATCAGGTTGTACAATCCTAGCATGACATGTACAGTTTACACGTTAATGTTATATATCTTGACTCTCTCCTTCTGCCAAGCCCCATATATATACCCATATACGTATCTCACTTGACATAATAGGGAAGTACAATTATGAATGTGCATATCAGGTGCAAGTAAATTATTAAATAATGCAGATTAATGAATAACACCATAGAACCATACCAAAGCAAGTCCTGGTTAATCAATGAGACTAATTAATTTAAAGGCAGAGAATAGATACTCTATATAGCTAATAGAATGGAAATCTAACATGATACCATCAAGATGTTACGTAGGTCACTCTATATTATATTAGTTACTTTGATCTTCACTGACAGCCTCTATAGCTAGCTATCCAATTACAATACAAATGCCATAAAATCCTCTTATACATGCATGACTCCTAAAGGTCACATTATATACAAAATCTTACATGACCCCTAACATTATCATATACAAAGCAGAGTGTATAAAAAGTGTATCAGTACATGCAGTGTACTGGCGTATGCATTTAGAGCAATCACAATGATACTACAGGGAACAACACTTACCTGAATAAATTTTATTGGTATTTTAAGGATATTTTTAAGCTTTGCTAAGACTTTCACAAATTTCTCTGATTTTGCCATATACATTCCCACAGTTCTCCCTGCAGTTTTATCACCTATCACATCTATTCCACCGTTGTACGCGCCATTATACCCCCCTGGGACGTAAAGACTGTATCCTTTAGAACTATCTCTGTGCTTGTACCGATATGCCATTGTTCGCGACCGCAGAGCTACGCCATCAAATATTTTTGATTTGTTTTGATGAATGGAAGGATTTCGCACTAATTCATGTATTATGTTGTACTCATTGGAAACAAGAACTCGAGGATGGGAGTCAAGCATCATACCTACTATACTACTACCACTTCTTTGATGGCCGATAAAGATTACAAAATAACGAACATTGTTTACAATATCCAAGGGAAGATAGGTTCCTGCACGTAGCCTTTCTAGACTAACGCCGCTAAGAGTGCAACCTTCCACTTTCTCTTTTACTTGAGATAAGGTACACTCGGTAGTGAGCCATCCGTGCTTGTGAGGACACGTTTCAAGTATGTTAGACCAAATTGACTTTGACGGATGATCTGAAACTCCCAAGTAGGGAACAGCCAGTGTGTTATTAGTGGTATTCCACCCAGTTACTTGTGAAGTAGCACTGTTCTCTTGGTACAGATATCGATACGACGAAAAGGTCTCTAGATCTGTCGATAGGAACAACCGAACACTTATAACAAGCGAACCAGAGAGAAGCAATAAAATACAAAAAGTCTTTTTTCTTTGAAGCTGAGATTTCAAGGTCATGATAGAGACTAAGTCTATCGGAGCTTAGCGGAAGCCACTGTAACTGCACTATATTTGTCTTTCTATAATTAGTCTATATATGTCTATATGTGGTATTTTAATAAATAGACACACCCATATTTTATGATTCACTGATATTATCTATCACATTATAAATAATTTACGCGATATCATTAACCTGTGTCGTAGGCACAAACTACACTTACGAATTTCTTTTTACTTTTCATATTGTACACACTTCAATAATTGATATTCCCCCCTTCCGTATGGTTGACGGAAACACCTTTTATGTCTTTGACTTTTATTCCAGTTTTTCTCATTTTCTTGTGTATTTCCTAATGTATGAGTCCTATGAATATGATTATTCATAGGACACTAGCTAAAGCGCAAACATACACAAGCTCTATATCGTCATTGTAATTATTTTTTCAAACAGATAATAGATCATGTTAACTTGCACAACACAATTAATGTAACAAGCTGGAGAAACACATGTTACACATAATGAATATATGTACAGTACAGTATAGCTACATGGGATAGTATTATAAGTACAGTGAATAAAAGATAAGCAATTGGTAATGGTTTTTATTGTAATTTTCTCGTTAAAGACTTAATTTCGCTTCATTTTAGAAAACTTGTAGCGTTGACAGATGAGCTTCAGGTCTGTACATATACAATGTCATACAATAATGGTAATTGTAATGGTTGAGCATCAGCAACACAAGTATTAACAGAAATTGGTCATTTTGACCTGAATCAACAATGAATATACTAATACAATTATATATGGTACTATCAACCCAATTGATAATAAATTATTCATTGAAAATGCTTTATTCCTTATGTGGGAGAACCCTACCTATCAAGTTTGATACAATTAACAGTGTTGAGCAGGCCCAGTTAGAGGAGGAAACATGGATTGAGAATGGCCAGTGGAAGAAGATCTTTGAATACAGTTTCTATACAGTACACTGCACATAGCTTTAGGAAGCAACCACAAATTATCAAGGGCTTCATGGTATGGCTTCACTTTTCTTAATATGGTTTAGAGAATTTAATCATCTTTAAGAAGAGGTTGAGAGGGAAATCATAATACTGTGTTGGTACAGGATAGGAAAGCAACCACAAATCAGATTGGTACGGCTTCACTTTAATACATTCTAAATACTGTAAATCCCTTCTTATTAGAGTGCTATTAAATTTAGCTATATTAGCAATTTGACATTTATCACTAAAATTAGAGTTCGCTAAATAATATAGTACTACTACTATACTGTATTACTGTAATTAACTAACAAAACTTCCATGCATCTTGTAATTTGCTAACTTTAAATTCTGCTATGTAGGGGTAAAATCCAGTTTCGCTAACTTTTGGTTCCGCTTGAATAAAGGGATTTACAGTATATACTTCTTAATATGGTTTAGAAATTTAATCATCTTTAATTATCACATATACAAGCTAGAAGAGTTGATTAATCCATAATCCATTCCTCTAGCTACTTTAGCAAAATATACTATAGATTGAAAGTACTACAGATGTATGCATACTTGCATATACATTGCTTCAAAGAGTGACCTTTACTTCGAAGCTGTTCCTTTTTCTTTGAGTTTTGCGTTCTTTGATGACTGGATCCGGTTCTCTTCATGGTCTTAGTTAATGGTGCAGCAACTGTATCCGCCTCAATTAAACCTCTCTGTAACTCATTCTGCTTCCATACTAAAGTCTTACTTCCTTTACAGTAACAGAAACACATTTCTATACTGTACATGATTATATAGTCTATGTATATAGTTTATATTAGATTAATCATAGATTATCTATGACTACGTACACAGCCATACATTATACATTACATAAAGTCCAAAATCTCACCCATTCCTGAGGCTAGTTTGTCTCCGTGCTTGTTGAACTCATTTATCTACAATTTAAGCAATGCCATTGAGAACATGTAAACACTACAAATTATACCAACACTACTTATTGATCCAAAGCCACCACCAAAATGTACCACACTAATGAGCCCTGAGGACGGGAAAACAGCTGTCTGTGGTTCTTTGACAACTTTCCTACTTCAATAACTGGGAGGAAATTACTGGTGACCCACTTTGGACCCTCAGTCAATTAAGATAAGACTTCAGTCACTTGGCTATATTATACTGTCAACTGACAAAGCTATACTCTTACATTGACATTGCCATGGACATGACAACACAAGACACCTAGTGAATAACATGCATATCACTCCCTCTAAGACACTTTGGCTTCCTTTTGTCATTATGTATACATACGTATATTTGAGAAGCTGACTAAATTAGGATTTAGATATACATCACATAATCAACAATGTCTACTTAGATTAATTCTGCATGAATACCCATTGATCATTCATAAAACATAGTGTAACTCAATCATTAAATGCAACAGGTCATATGAGGTCATCATGAAAGTTCTTACTCACAGATACTATTCCTGTAGCAAGTGGATCTTTAAACTTGGCTACTGTTTCACCCTTTACCCAGTCTATAATATCAACAGATCGGTCTCCATCTTTACCACTGTACCTTCCACAAATGAGGATGTTGGAGTAGAAAGGGTGCCATGTTGCTTTAATTGGAGTGAGGTGCTGGAAAAACTTATGTGGATGATTAATGACACAGATCGGTTCGGATGACATAGTGTTGATGTTGTACAAAAGCAGTTGACTGTTTTGACATGTGACTAACAGTGTACTTCCATAATAGGGATCAAAATAGGCTATAAATAAATAATACAATTACTGGATGTAGAAATGATGTAAAGCTATTTACAATACAATTTTGATGGCAGTTCAATTTACTGTACATGTATAATGTTTCAAAGGAATCCATGATTAAATAGTTGGGCCAATTAACTTAGTACAGCACTACCCTTAAGTAAGGAAGACATGTATTGGCCATATATAAATATGTGCTCATATGAACTCGGAGGCTATATAGAACTACACAATGAACAAATTTTAGACATATCAGAGAGTACGGCAGTCGTCTTTAAGTAGGGCTGGCATGAAAAATATGGCCACCCAATTCAATATATCACTTTAAAAATAACATCTATATAACCATATATGTATAATATAGAGTTCTTATAATTACAGATAAATGATATATGTACTTTAAAAATTATACATATATACATATAATATCTCAAATGTACGTATGATGCTTCAGACCTGAATTAGTAACTGCTGGAGTTTGGAAAGTAGTTAAAGGTTGTAGTTTGTTACTACTGATGGTGCGTATATCCCATAATTTGATGGTTCTATCATTGGAAGCCGTTATCAGCAGTTCCTCACAGTAGGGTGCAAACTCAGCATGCTGGATCTTATTCTTGTGAAATTTATGAGTACATATCTAAATAGCATCCAGAAAAACATACAAGCTTTGTCATAACTCAAACATTTTGGGTGAGACTCTCTTACACTCTTACACTCTTACGTGTATGTATAAACATAATATACAGTTTTAGTATATCAGTCTAAAAATGCTAAGTCAAGCACATCCAGTCAGATAAGATGGACACTTGGCATAATCTAAACATTCTGATTACAAGAAATATTCTGTACTCTAATCTACTTAATATATTGTGTAAGATATATGTATTATACTTAAATAGCTACATATACGTATATATATAAAGTGATGTTTGTTTTAATTGTACTTGTGCAATGCCAAACATTAAGTGTAGTTAATAAGGATATTGTTGAATGCTAACTATTTGGTTGGAATTGAAAGAATCATCGCTATAAGGATATTTTTCATATTGTATTACAACACTGCCTAGATTGCCTGCATGTCCTCTGAATACAAAAGTCCTAACCTTAGCACCATGCTTGTCTAGGAGTGTGCCATCTCCATAACTTGTACCAGCAAACATGAAATGGTGGCTTTGTGATATACTCAAAGTGCAATACCAAAATCTAACATTCATAATATTATGGAAAAAAATTGAAAAAGGTAACATTACCTATCCTTGAAGTTTGACACAAATACATTGGACTGTTTAAAAATAATGTCCAGCTAACCTCCAATCCAGAGTATCAAGAAAGACTTGAGAGTGTCTACCTTCCAGATCATAAAGACAAAATGTTCCATTTACAGATGTGGCATATATAGAGTTTGGCATGCAAGGGTGAAACTTCATTTCAGTGATTGAGCCACCGGGTCCTTGCTACAATATCAAACAAAATCAGCTAGATTAGGATTACATATTTCTGAATGTATACCAATAGATTACATATGTATGTGCTATATTGTATCTGTAGACCACAAATGTGTATGCAATTCCATAAACACACTTGAATCCAAGTGAATATTACTTTCAGTAGTGTCTCTAGTCTGACAAACCAGACTATAAAGTATTTCTCCACATTTACTGCAGTACTACTAGAGCATAGTCATTAATTATAACAATGTAACAAGTTACAAATATCCCTTTATACAGCATCTATTAGGTTTTCAGTATGACAAAATCATCCCCCTTTCATAATGTTACTTCTCTTTTCTGGAGAAATTATAGCATAATAAAATGGTCATCAGATTTGACTGATTGTGCATGTAGTATATATATTTTTCTGTGCATGGCACTTGTACCATAGATCTTACATATAGGATGATTGATTGATGATTGCCTCATTAATTAACCAATTGAATAAAGTATTTTCTTCGTTGGGAGACTAAAGTCTCATCAAAATGGCTTTCTAAGACTTACAGTATACATGCATGTACATACCAAGGATTCACAGAAGATCAAGATAAAGAAAAAGACAAAGACTCCCAGGATCACTGATGAAGGGTGGAAACAGCTGTCTGGCCCAGTGGAGAAGAAGATGAAAGAAGGGAAAAGAAGGAAGAAAAGACTCCTGTATCTTCATCCAAAGCTCTCTTCAGGTTTAGTTCCCCTATAGGCTCTTTTACAGAATAGGCATAGCATGTAGGAAAATCTTTAATGGTATCTTAGATTTTCCTATATACTCATGCTACATAAGTATATAAGATCTATGCTTGTGCATAGGTTTCCAAAATCACAACAATATAACAAGTTCCACCTCACTCCTTGGTGCATAATTTCCTTGAGTTTGTCATGCAGGTTCCAAACATATATGTCTCCTCCATGCGAGCTGACTGCAAGAACATCCATGTAGGTCGGGTGCCAGTCTATGCAGGTGGTGCGACGTGAGAACGGAGCTATTCTCTCGTGCACAGTCCATTGGGGAGCCTGCTCAATAAAGTAATCACTAAAATCCTGCAAAGAGGAATTCATTGTATGAGGGCAATGAAAACAGAATGAAAAACCATGGAAATAAACCCATATATATCTAACTTAACCGAAATACCAACGTTTGAGAGTCGGTTGTGATTACCAGTACGGAATAGCATGTGTTCCCGTTTAGTGACGAGTTCCAGTTTGAGCTTCGCCATTTTTTAGCTTTCATTCTTACTTCCGGTAGTCACTATTAACTTTTATCCTTATGACATCATTAAAGTTTAAGCCGTTTACTTTGAACCCTTGTGAATGTCTAGTATATTTTTAATTTGACAAAAATATAGACAGGGTCTTGGTTCGACATCCTGCTTCACACCTTAGTGTGAAATAGTAAGTGACTTGTGTATTAAGTAAGTTAATTTGGATGTAAGAGAAGATAATAAGTAACGTTTTTTCACACTCCCTATACAGTGGGACCCACTATAAGTTGTTAAACTATTTTATTGTCGACCAGGCCAGTTTTGGGATCAGATATCTCATTATCGAATTAATACGTAGTTCGAGTTTTTTTATTCCCCAATATACGTTTTAAACTTATTAAGTATTATGGTTTAACTTTTTATTTATGATATACTAGTGCTACATTGGACCCCCTTTTTCTGTGTCCTAGCGCCTTAGGGTGCTGTAAAATGATTGATTGGTTGGTTGATCGATTGGTATAGAATAGCTACATCTTTTTGTAAAGTTATTTTGAAAAGAAAAACATAAGTTGGCTACCTGATTTTATTACGACCAAAGGTTGGTGACGAAGAAGTTACAAGCGGCGAATTCACTTCCAAAGTAGACATGGTTTATATAACCAAGCCGGTGTGACAGTTTAAAGTATTCGCAATCGAACACGGTATATTTTATCCTACGCTGGGAAAATATCCTGCCCTAGAAGGTTAATAATAAGTTTTGTAGCTTGAAATAGAATCTTCTTTGACTTCGTAGGAAGACTTAAAGCTATAATCGGTTATTTTATGAGAAGTGCTGTCGGAGGAAAGATGCAAAGCGCTAGACTGTATATAGCTATAGTATACGAAACATTTAAGTCGAATTGTACGAAGCTGCATATTCAACTCAGTATATCAATAGTAAAATGTATAACTTAAAAGATATAGGATAAACTATAGTATAAATCACCCCATATTCTATACTATCCTACCTAGGAAAGAATAAACCGACAAAAGATACCGTGACACTGGTTTTTCAAATGCCTATAATTTTTGATACGTAGTTCATATTCTCATCCCACCCCCTCCACCCATTTATTACTGGGTACCTTTATATAGAGTAGTAAATGGACCAAAGGCCTCTCCAATGTACTGTTTTTATAATTTCTAATGTTCATGAAGGAGTATATAGTAGGCATGTGTTTACTGTGAGCGCTCAGTCTTGCCATCTTCACTTGTTATGAAACCACAAGTGTAAGAAATTTAATACAGTTGTCCAAATTCACCATCAGAAGTATACCACACTGATGAGCCCTAATGATGCCATCTTTGGATGATCAGGAGACAGTCACTGTTTGCCATTTTACTACAGACTTTGGTCCTGTAATGCAAAATTCCCACCCCCTCCAAAAACGGACACCCACCCTGCGCGCTAGGCAAAAAACAAGACCCCCTCTGACCTAAAATGCACCCCTTTGACCCACTTGTGGCAGGGTCCCTTTTTGGCCTTACACCTTCTTGGCCAAAATCAGACCCCCTGGACTACCAAAAACACACCCCCAGGGAGTCCGTTTTTGGTACAGTCTGATTTTGCTGTCACAGTCCCCCAGCCAAGGTGAAACCTTAATTGGTCCCTAGGCTGGTTTCGCGTAATATATTTAATATATAGTACATTATAACCTTTGCACAGATATTTTTATATAATATTATGTGTATTAATTCATATTTATATACGTATATGTATTTAGATGGCACACAAGGACTTCAAAAGTTTAATGCAAGCTCACTTTGCATATTTAGAAAAAAATTTGAATGTGAAGTCCATTTCATCAGACCTCTTCAGTGATGAAGTCATTAATCTTGAAGTTATGGAAGAGATTGATGCTAGTCCTTCAACAAAGGCAGCAAACAAAGTCTTTCTACTTCATATTATTAAAACTGGAACTATGGAAGTCCTGAAGTCAATTTTTAAGCTTATGGAAAATACTTTGTCTGAGTGTCCTAAGCACATGGATGTTTTAAGGCATATCCAGGCCAATTTGTTACCAGAACACCCACTTCAATCTTCTTTAGGTATTCACATTTATGTAATTAATTTTGTTGTATATTCAGTGCATACACATGCACTTATATATATAATTTAAATACTACTAAACAGGTATATACGTATGTTCCTACATGTACAGTACATAGATAGGTGGCGGAACCAGGTGGGGGGGCAGTGGGGGCACTTGCTCCCTCAATATTTATGAATTTATGAAGCCCCCCAACGTTCTGTAGCAGTACTATGCCATTACGTTAACAATATGGAATACATGATAATAAGGCACTTAGATTCTTAGGAGTAAGGGTATGGTGTTCTCACGAGGTAAAAATCAAAATATTTTAACTAACAAGACCGTTTCCACCATTTTTAATAAATGTCCAATAGTGGCGGCATTCCCCGTGGGGTGGCATACTCTCATACCCCCCTGGTTGCATCTGTCACGGTGTGCATACCTGAGTGAATCAATTTATCAATCAATCCATTTATATAGGCTAGGCAGTTCTTACTACAGCATCAACTAGTACGTACAGCATGATGCTGTTGTATATAAGATATAACAAATGTATATATACAGTATGTAAAACTAGATACTCTAACTGAGTAGTTAGTGATGAAATATTTGTTTTTTTTAGGGGCAGCCCCTTATATTGTTTTCATTTGCTGATTCTGTTGTATACGGAAAGATATACATACATTGATTTTCACTGTATATGTACGTATGATTTATTGCAGTTGTTTCAAATGTCCAAGATATACATTTTGTCTATTAACACATGCAGGACTACGTTTCCAAGAACCTAATGAGGCTATAGCTTCTAATATGCAAAGTTATGATTTACATGACAGCTACAGTTGTGGATTACATGGACATTTAGAAAGAAAAGATGCCAAAGCAATTTTAAAGATGCTATATTTATCTACATACCAACAAATACTTCAAGTGATCAAGTCATACCTTCCACAAATTAAGTCAAGTATTGGCTTGCTCTTTGACAATAATTTAATTGAAGATGATATAAAACATAAGGAAGTTGAAGCTAAGCAGTCTGTTGATGAACTTTGCAAGTATTTACGTATACATACCTCTTGGGATAACACATCATGCTTAAATAATATGCTGAATTCCCTAGATTCAAAATCCCAGGCATATGTCCAATTTAAGTCCATACTGCTACATTATGAAGCTCATTTACATGATTACCGTCTTGTAATCAGCACAAAGAAAAAGCTAGAATCTTTGCGAGCTAATAATTCTCAAATTGCTTCTTTTGATGCTGTTGCTGTTAATATAACAGTTACCGACAGTATTAATGAGCTTACCTGCAAGGGTTGTATGGATCTATGGAGGGATATTCTTGTAGAAGGTGCAGGCATACCAAGAGAATCAATTCATTGGGGAAGTGCTAGGTCTACTCGCAGTACCACAATCACCTTCTACATTAAAAAGATATATATAAAATTTCTGACGGATTGGATATTCAAACCTCGCAGCTTTTGGGTGATGTTGCATCTGCGAGTCATTAGAATTGAAATCCCAGGAGTAATACAAGCGGATATTAACTGGAAAAATGCTTCACAGTATATTAAAGATGCCCTTCTGACTGGAATTCATCTCAAGGTTTCAGAGGTACATAGATTCAAAGTGTTTTTTTCTTCTGTATCTATATTTTAAAGTGGACATATAAGAATGGCTATATGTAAACATATAACTATCGATATATATTTTCTTCTGTCATTTCTGCACCTTAGAATCTATCTTTGAGCTACAATGCTTTGATTGACATTGTAAGTTTATAGTTGTATTATACATGTATGTGAATGGGGAGGAGGCATCAAGTATTTCATTTAAGACTTTTATGGATGGTTTATACAAGTAGTATAAACATAGATTGTTATTTACGTATATTGCAAATTTTCAGTCACATAGATGTGCAGTATATATATATATCTTTAAATGTGGAATTTTAGATAATTGTATACTGAATATTTTAGAGACACATACATTCTTCCTGCAACTGAAGTTTCCAGAATTTAATTGACTAGCTCCTCTATAAAATAGCTGTATATTTGAATATACTTATATATACATATATATATATACGTATACATGTATACAGCCATTCGTACATCCTAAGGAAGTCAGCAATCAGAGTGTTTTGCAAGCCATCCACTTTCTTCACACAAAGAAAGGTTATTTTTATACATGGTATAATTGCTAGGTGACAGTATATTTAGTATATATATGTATGCTTAGACTTAATTTAATGTGTAGATTTTTTCCTGCAGAATATGGCCATGGCTCATCCATTTTAGTTAGGCAACCAATCAAGTGTCAAACTGACACGGTATGTTAATAGTGTAAGTGCCATCTTTTTTTGGACAAAGAATGCACCTCAAGGCAAGAATCAAATGATTAGCTGCAATGTCTTGCCCCCCACATTGACTTCATCAGGAAATCACTCTACAAAAATATGACATAAAACCCTGTTAGATTGATAGTAAAAAATAACCATTCAAAGACTAATTTAGTTGGCTCATCAGAATATCTCATAATGGATTCAATTACTATCTCATATATACGTAATATATCTAAATTGATATTATCCTCTCATGTAGACATATATAGACATATATTTACTTTATTGAAGAAAAGGAGATGTTTATATACAGTAGATCTAAACCTATGTATCTTAAAGTGAAAGGTAGTTAAGCCAGTACAAATGCTTCATGAATCTGCTTTAGTTTTTCCTTCTCTCTGCATACGTTTCCTACTGGCATGTTTCTCATTGATGTAATAAGCTAAGCTTTGTAGAATGCACATGATTTCCTCGTAATTTCCAGGCGGGTAAAATTTTGCAACTTTTAATTTTGTCTTGACATGCATTATTTGTCCAAAGAAAATTGGTTTGATCTTACTAAATATTATGACATGTCAAATAATTATATTTTGTAGTTAATAGTGTGTTCATATATAAAAATTAATTTGACAGTAGTTCTTGATTTATATAGGCCAATGAAGCAAACAAGTATGTTGGGAGAAACATGTCTCTTGAGCCTACAACAGTACAGGTCCTGCTACTGGATAAGGCTGATTCTAGCATCAGAAAATGGTTATTACAACTTCAACATTCATCAAATCCAGGTGCTACTATTATTCAGATGTATAACTGCACTCTAGATGCAATAAAGAAGACCTTAAGTAAGTACTTTTAAATGAAGTAATTAAGATTAAATATCTATAATACAATATTTATTCTCTTTTAGGAGTTATTGATGGAAAAAAACTTGAAAGTATAATTAGTATTCTAGGAAGTGAAATGGTTGCAAAGAGATGGCAGGATTGTAATCTTTTGTCACAAATACTTAAGCAGGTTGATCAAATTTTAGAGCCACTGCTGCTGAATGAAATTCATCTTTCAATGTGCCGTTATCAGAAATGCTTAAATGCATTTTTCAGCTGGAAAAATAGTCTGCTGAAGCATACTAATTCTTCCTTTTTTCCTCTTAAAACTCAGAGCGATTGGTTATTGGATGATAGTATTCTTAAAATCACATGTAATTTTACAGTCACACTTACTGGATTTAAGGAAATAGAGAGTTTACTTGGCACAGAATTTTGCATAGATTATGAATCACTGCATTTTAATCATGCATCAAATACAACTCTTACTTGGAGTATTTCAAGTGGTGAAGCTGTCAAAATTGTCAACCAGTGTCCAAACCAGTTTTGGATGTTATTTGAGAATGGAATCATAAGTATTCAAATAGATGATTACTTTAAACTTTCACTTCAAGGAGACTCCATTAAAGCTTTTATTCGTAACTCCTTGCAAGAACAAAATCGTCTTTTGTGTTTCAAGGTTAGTTTGATTTCTATCATAATAACTAACCTTTTGAACTCCTTTTGAATATGTATATATATTCTTAATTCTTTAACTTTCAAATTGATTGCAATTGTTATATTAATAGAGTTTAATGTAACACTTAACAATCCTTAGTCTGTGATCTTTTCCTGCAGGCTCCTAGCAAGCAACTGATTTCATTAGTTGATCCTGGACTGCTAGAAGTAAGGTGTTGAAGTGTGTGTAGAAATATTTAATATATTAAGGTGCTATGTACATTTTAGAGTATAGGGGACTGATATATGTAAATTCATGACTTCATGTTAAATGACATGCAGGATTATGAAAATAGCACATATTCTCTTTGGAAAAAAGAATCTGCTGATCCATTTTTTAAAGTTGGAAAGCCATTAGGTGAGGAACCAGGCAGCATGGAAATCCCGCAGAAGTCCACTTTTCCTCAGGCTGTTTTCTCCCTTATGGACTAACTAGGCTAGGCTAGGTTTGGTTGCCCTAGACTTTCTGTGACCATTTGGTCTGTGGGGGAGGATTTACGTGATGGCTGGATAGTCATCCTTCTTTGAGCAGTGTAGATACATAACTTGTAATGTGCTGATAACCTGCTCACATAGAACTTATATGAAACATGGAAATATTACATTGTATAAGTAGTCTTATCAATTGTAACTCTTACTATAAATGTAATGTGTTAAGTTTACCAAATTTGAACACATTTTTGGTGAAGATGTATGCATGTAGACATGCAACATACTTAAAGATTTGATATATAAACCTGTTTGTGATATTTATAGAAGTGCCTCGTAACAAAAAAATTGAATTAGAAAGTAGTCAGGTAAGCATTGTTAACATTGAAGTGTCTTATGTAATGACTATCCCGGTTTTATCAACCTTAAATTACAGGTTATGGAAATCTCAGCTATTCCAAAAATGGCACTGTCACCTGCTCCAGCAAGGGTTACCACCCTGTCACCTGCTACGGCAAGGGTTACCACCCTGTCACCTGCTACGGCAAGGGTTACCACCCTGTCACCTGCTACGGCAAGGATTACCACCCTGTCACCTGCTACGGCAAGGATTACCACCCTGTCACCTGCTACGGCAAGGGTTACCACCCTGTCACCTGCTACGGCAAGGGTTACCACCCTGTCACCTGCTACGGCAAGGGTTACCACCCTGTCACCTGCTACGGCAAGGGTTACCACCCTGTCACCTGCTACGGCAAGGGTTACCACCCTGTCACCTGCTACGGCAAGGGTTACCACCCTGTCACCTGCTACGGCAAGGGTTACCACCCTGTCACCTGCTACGGCAAGGGTTACCACCCTGTCACCTGCTACGGCAAGGGTTACCACCCTGTCATCTGTTCCGGCAAGGGTTACCACCCTGTCACCTGCTACGGCAAGGGTTACCACCCTGTCACCTGCTACGGCAAGGGTTACCACCCTGTCACCTGCTACGGCAAGGGTTACCACCCTGTCACCTGCTACGGCAAGGGTTACCACCCTGTCACCTGCTGCAAGGGTTACCTCAATGTCAGTTGCTAACACAATCAATGGAACACCAACATTACCCATTAGTGCTCCACTTTCAGTTCCAGAAATTGAACCTCCACTGTTTACTGCTCCTGAAATGGGTACACCATTCTCTATAACTTCACAAATAGTTAGCCCATTTTTATCTGCTCTGCCAGAGGCCCATTCAATTTTAACAACTCAGGAGATGCCTTTACCAGAGGTAACACCTACATTGGCGATATGTTCAAATTCAGGATTTCAGAAAATGGTAAATTGTCTGTCTTGATGAATAAATAAGCTAGGATCTATGTCTATGTACTATAGTTACAGTAACATTTTATGTCAACTGTCATTCAATACTTTAATATGTATATGAATACATGCACATGCATTCACATGGTATGCATACATATATTATAATAATTTTCTACAAACAAACACACACGCATACGTATATGTTTACATTGAATATATTACTCATTTAAACTACTGTATATAGTAAATAAACCATAGACACAACTTCATTCATTTTAAAAAGGATATCCATTAATTGATTTGCCTATGCGTACAGACTGTAGGAAACCACTGTAGATATAAATTATGGTTAGTCAAGCTGTTAATGTTATAAAAATAATGTCTGCACTATCTTGATCATTCACTTGCTCCTTCCTTTTATGCTCTAGCAGGATTAATTACTGTTAATTCTGTTTCTTTAATAATCTAATTTTGGCAATGTACTGGTACATAAGTATACATACACATACACAAATGTATATTTTATGAATATTTAGGATGATGAAAATCTTGCGCTCTCAGATACTGCATTCCCTGAAACTGATTCAATCAGTGAGATAATGGATTTTGATCAGAGTTATTCCAATATGCAACTTCAACTTCAAGAGCCAGATGTAGATGAAATTGAATTGAACTTTCCAAGTGATCCCGATAGTTTTATATATAATGATGCTGATGTTCCTGGAAAGGATTTGGACGATTCTTTTGATATTGGTTAGTAGAATCTACATATATAGAGCTGCAATTGTACCTTTCACATGGATTTTTATTTTTATTTTTAGAAAATTTGGGTATAGTTTGTTCACAATGCTTCCAGAAACTATCCATGAATTATTTGTGGAATAATAATGAAAGGTGCAGCAATGGAAAACACTTAAGTGGAGTGGTAAGAGCATACACATAAGAACTAGTTAATAAAATGCAAGTGTATAACCTGTTACTATATATTGCAACATGGCCATGACATTTTCATGTACTAAAAGCCCAGAACTACTAACTGATCCTATGACTTGTACTAAAATGAAAAATTCAGTGGACTCTGGATTTAAGTCCCCTTTTTTCTTGCAAAATTAATGGCTTTACTTTGATACATTTGTCATTAACATACATGTACAGTATACCTAATTAATTGCATTAGTATTTAGTAGTAGATATAGGATCAAAACTGCCTGTTCTCATATATTTAGCATCTTTCTTGTCCTTAAGATTGGTAAAGATTTAGTTTGCTAGCCTCAAAACTCAATCAATTAATCTTTAAATTTTGGAGGCAGTCACCATGGCATTTAACAACACTTGTCCACCTAAGGACCACAAAAATTAACAAAATCATTGGCTTACAAGGAAAACAGTCTGTTATTGCTAAGTTTAGCAGTGACAACTACTGTTATCCTAGCTCCCATGGGTGACTGCTTCATAGGTATAAATAAAGATTTTGGTAGCTAGTTTTGCATATTACACCTTATCTGATCACTGGATACTGTTTACTTGAAGGTCATAAAGTGGAATAATGCTTATTTTCCTGCAAGAATGAAGCCAGCTGTGCAAATGCTATCAACACTCTGTGTCCATCCTAACTGTCCTGATGGTTCCTTGTGTAATTTTCCACATACACTTGTTGAATATCACTTTTGGTCAGGTAAGTTAATGTGTACTTACGTACGTACGTATATTTTTTCAAAATTAATCAGATATCTGCACATACTATGGCTACGTATCTTTAATCACCACTGTATTTATTGCAAAATTGAAATTCCTGTATAGTCAAATAAGTTATTTTTTATTGCTGATGAAGACCTTAGGGTCGAAACTTTCAATTTTAAAGAATATTCCTGTTGCTACAGCTCAATAATCATCAATTAACTAAATGTGATCCCAACAACTACTCCATATCATTAATATTTCAGCCAAATAAGTGTATTAAATCTTATAATATGACTAGAATTCTATTACCATTGAAGCAAACAAGGTTTAATCTTGTGTGGGATACCAAAGTCCTTATTGATGTGGCTACCAGTCATTCAAAACGGTAAAAATCAATGAAGAGCTGTAGGAAGGGCTCACAAGTGTGGTACACTTTTAGCGAGCTTCATAATCCGCAACAAGTGAAATAATTGCGGTTTTATAACAAGTGAAGGTGGAGGTTACGGTCCTATGAGTGCCCACAATGAAAAAAGAGAGTTAGATATATTAATTACACAATGCCTGTGCAAAGGCATACGTGTATTGATAAATAGGTTTGGTATAATACTAATTCCAGTGATTTTCCATATTTTATCATATCATATACCTTCACTAAATCAGCTAATTAACCCCCTTAACCACAGTAAATCTTAGTTGTACATACGTACATATATGTAATTTGTTTAAGGGCTGCTATAGGCAGCCCCTCTCTGAAGTCAAAGAAAATAATAAGGACGATGACTATAAATGTATGTACGTATACCAACCTCTAGATGAGATCTGGCCCCTATATGTATTATATGCATCATAATTTGGTCCTATTTTACAAGAAATATTCCTGATAATGATTTACATGAAGAATTGTACACATTTTTACATAGGGAAGTATAGGGAGGAGATTCGACCCTATTGCATTGATTGCAGATGGATAGGTTTGAAAGAGCTCTTCAAGAAGAGGTGCCTCGAGGGAAATCATTTTCTTGAGAAAATTGTTTGTATTGATTATATAAATAAGGATTTGGTAACAATCAGGATACCTAAAGCTGAAGATACACAAGTGATGGCAATGCACTCTGTTCTGGACTGTACCTCAGCATCCTTCTGTACTTCTCCCCATTCAAAGGAAGAAGAGGAACTTTGGGACTTGTGGATTAGAAGTGGAATGCTCTCTGCAAATTGTAAACCAGTAAGAATGCTTCATGTCAATGTTAACATTAAGAGGTGTTAAGTAGTAAATATACGTATATAGCCCACAATTTTATTAATAACAGAATATACTTTATTGCACAATGGCTAGTAAAGGCTATGTGTTATGCCTCATTAATTAACCAATTGAATAAAGTATTTTCTTCGTTGGGAGACTAAAGTCTCATCAAAATGGCTTTCTAAGACTTACAGTATACATGCATGTACATACGTATGTACGTACGTACATACGTATGTATATGACTTGCCTCATGTATATTAGATTTTCATCACATCATCATTCATCATTTTCATTCAATGATATGAAGGACAACAATAAATGTAATCTTGTTTCTGAATGTCAAATCTGATAATTCTATTCTTAGGTTGCACTGTTAAGAAAAACTAAAGCAGTTTTATCATACAAGGACAGTAGGCTCTCATACAAGGTAATGCATGTAAATTTTCTATTGAAACATATAGAGTACATGCAGGTACGTACATATACGTATATGATCATGATTCGTTACTTTCACTTTTAATTTCACAGAAAGAGATAAAAGAAAGCAATATACCCAAAGTCACCTTAACTAGGGAAAATTATAGGGAAATGTTTCTTAAAATGATTGATTTAGAAGAAGAAGAACATTGCAGTAGGCTAACAAAGTAATTTATCTTTCATAGATTTTATTTGATTATTTAAATTGACTATGTACTATTACATGCTTTCTGTTACATTTACTGTTGTCTGTATTGCTTAGAAATAACAAGAGCTACAAGTTCACCAAGTATGAATATGAAAATAAACCTAGTAACCATGACTGGTTTGGATATTTAGAAATGCAACCAGCAGCTGGAGACTTTGTAAGGCAAGCTGCTTCTGCAGTAATTTTGGAATTTGAAAAACTTGGAACTTGTCGGGGTAACATATTTTCAATGCCTGTACCACATGGAGACAAAGAAACTACAAAGGTCCTCATTGGGTTTAATAGGTGGTATGCTGTGTCGAAGTCATTGCAGCAGACACTTACGGTAAAAGCAAAATTTATCTTGAAAATTTCATATTTTCAGAGTCTTCGGAAGTCAATTGAAAAACTACCTGAAATAGCTCTTAAGAAACTGTTGCCTGGTGAGAAAGAGGCTAGTGTAAAACGTGGTAATATTCGATTGAACCAAAAACAATTTCCAGATAATCTAAAACCTGATGAAGAATATCAACTTCCAGCATTAGAAAAGCTATTCTCAAATCCATGCACCTTACCCTTTCTAATTACTGGTCCTTTTGGGACAGGAAAAACCAGATTGCTTGCCTCTGCTGCTTATCATATATTACAGTTTTATCAGAAAGCTCGTGTTTTGATTATTACACACCACAGGCAAACAGCAGATGAATACATTCAGAGGCTCGAGGAGAATAAACTGTTTGGTTTGAAAGAAGATGCTATAATTAGATTAATTTCAAGTTTTAATATAATTACAAGCCATAAGAGAAAATTTGAGGCATTTGTCAATGATTTTCAGATTGGGACAGAAAGTTTGAATAAATGTCGTTTGATGATAACTACATTTTTAACCTTTCTTAAATTGGCTACCACTGTTGCTATGCAGCCTGGTCATTTTAAATATGTTTTGATTGATGAAGGGGCTCAAACACGTGAACCAGAAAATGTAGCTGCCTTCTTATTAGCTGCTGAAGAAACAAAGTTTGTAATTGCTGGGGATCATATGCAGGTATGACAGCTAATCTGTAAGTAAAAACAAACAGATCCACTTTAAATTTCCTTTTTAGAAAATGCATGATTTTCAAGTACGTAATTGGACTATATTTTAGAATGAATAAAATTGGAATTGTTTTGCATTAGATACTATTATTGTATCATAGACGATTGCCCAATGACCCAATTAGTGTTTCTTAACTACACTGATCAAGAAGTTTGGTATATATATATATATCAGGTCATTTATTTTAGTGGTTTAGTACAGCTTATATACATGTGTTAAACGGATGGATATACATTATTTGTTGAAAGATCATTATATGCATGTCAGGAAGCTTATACGTACATACATATAGTTTACTGTGCATACCATAATCTAATTAACAGATAGTTACTGACTTTACATTTATATGTTTCTGTTAGGTTGGTCCTAGGACAACAGTACTTGGTGATACTCCCAGAAAAATGGGCTTGTCAATTTCCCTTCTGGAACGTCTCATGGAGACATATAAGGGAAAGAAGTCTTTTGAGAGTGCTAAAGCAGTATTGCTCACTAATTATAGGTCACATCCTGGAGTACTGAGACTTCCTAGCAGTCTTTTCTATGACAATACTCTAGAGGTGAATGTTTCATACTTAACCTAGTGAACAAATAAACCCTATAGTGTGCATATTATATATATAGACATGTATGGCAATGGGCAATCATTTTGTAAGTCAAAACACATAGATTTACATCAGTGGAATAGTCCATCATGCCAAAGCAGAAATGTCATATATACGTATATGTACGTAGAGCTACGTATGTGACTTATGTATCTTCGAGTTGAGTGTGCATTCTGACATTCTCTAGCACATGTAACATGTCCTCATTGGTAGGCAATTATCATTTTGGTTATACAATTATAGTCATACACTCCGTTGCTGGGGCAACCAAGGCAAATTATATTCCACATCCGTTGTATAACTATAACAAGAGGCACTTTGGCCTCTTATTATAGTTATACAATGCGATATCCGCTGATAACTCAGTAAACGCTGAAAAGCCTAGGGGCAGAGTATATATATAATTATTACATATTCTTGCAGTATCCAGTATGCACTTGTATCTTAACATATATGAATGTATACGTTTATAATTGTGCATGTATTAATTATATAATGTGTATATACATACTATCATTTCTTTTTTTCTACAGGCTAAATCAAAAGCTTTACTTCATCCAACTTTGAAACAGCCACTTCATTTTATTGCCTCCTCTTTGGATGAAGTTCCAGTGTGCTCTTGGCATGCAGATAAAATATTTATGATGGAGGCCTGGAAAGAACTTCACATTGTGATACAGCTAGTTAAATTTTGTCGAAATCAGTGGCCAACAATTGAGTGGGGCAGGCATAATGATAGTTCTTTATGTGTAATATTTCCAACTAAGCTTCAGGTGAGTTTGTAATTACAATTTGTATAGTACATATATATTGATGGGTTTATGGGATTATTAACTATTTAATTTTAAAGTTACTATTTAATTTAGAAAAGTACTAAATTTTAGTACATGTACGTACGTATATCTTGAATAATAAGTACATACATACCTCCTGACATTTTAGAAAAAAATGTGGCAGCAATTAGTATTTAAAAGGTTTCCAGAGTTAAAGAATGTAACAATTGTTCCAGCCTACGATATCCAAGGTGTGTACATATGTTGACATGCATATATGTATATATAATTTAGACTCACTTTCAAATTTAAAAGTTTTATTGACTATGTAATGTCACTTTTGTTTTGTGTTTATACATGTATGCACATGTACATAAAGGTAGGTTAGTATTGAGTTAATTTATACGAAAATCAATCAACACTGATCACATAAAGAATCAGTCAAAAATCAATTGTAGGATGTTCCACCTCATATATGTCTTTAATACATGTGAGACAGACCATATACAGCAAAGATGGACAATGTATGATTGCTTAAATGAGGTGATAAATATTATTGTGTAGTTGAATGATAGTGGGTAACAAATAATGTTATAGGTTTTGTGGCTATAAGTAAAGTGGCTTTAGGAAGGAGTTCCAGACCATGGGGGAGAGGGTTCATGTCTTTCCATTCTGGATGTCAAAGTTCTTCACTTTCAGAACCATGTTTCTCTTCTGTAGTACCTTCCAAGTTAATATATACTGTGGTTGCATGGGCTTCCTATGCTGGTTCAATGTCCTCTCAGTCTCTCTCCCACATAAACTTCTATAGATAAACATTACAGGTGATCTTATACACCACTCCTGTCTTTCTGCTCTGTGATTCTTGCCACATTATTTATTGTACATGGCCTTTAGATCAGCCCTGGGCTAGTGTACAACCTACTACCACAGCCACTAAGTAGGAAAAAGAACTTGTGTTAGTGTAAGGGATTAATAATTAACACTACTAATTTTATGTACTGTATATACACCACAAGTGCTTACAAGCACTCTTTAATCTTGTAGGTTAACGATGCACTCCATAAATCCGACTTTAAATTTAAACCATTTTGAATTATTGTTACAGAGTTTTATAGCTCTTTGAAATGTATGGCCTTGTGCCAATAAAGTAAGAGAAGTTAAAATGTGTCTTTATCATCTTCATCAAAGGATTATTTGTTTTACATTCTACAATGAGTACTTAAGTTTGCATATGTGTATGTTTTTAGATCAATCTTAGGCACCGTACCATAAATCATGTGTACCATAAATCATGTGTACCATAAATCATTTTTCTAGGACGTGAATACAAAGCAATATTTATTTGTACAAGTGGACCAGTTGATAAGAATTTTCAAGAAATTGATGTAACAAAAAGTTTATGTGATCCAGCAGTGTTTGACACAGTTATTACAAGATCATCTAGCTTGATTGTTGCAGTTGGGAACCCTTTTAGGTTAATGGAAATTGAAAAGAGAAAAATTGAAGGAAATCAGCTTAAACGGTGCTGGCTTGCATACTTGCATCGTTGTTGGGAAACTAAGTCAGTTGTCCTTGCAGACCCAGTGAACAAGAAACGTAATTCTGATAAGCTCAGGGAAATAACATTAAAATTGGAAGAAGATATATTTGATACAATTGACCTGAAAGAAAAACTGATACAACATCGGGACAATTTCAAAGTGATTGATGATGAAGATAGCATACTGGCTGGTTATAATGAGGCTTTGAAGGACAAAAACATTAAGCTAGGACTGGATGAACTAGGTAATGATAGGGGCTGGTCTGTCAGTTCACCCATCCCCAAAGGTGAATCAGAGCGAAAAGAAGACTCTCAAGATGGTTTCTTATGCTACCTAGAGCAGGTAGCACTAAATCATTGTCTTGCCTTTCCAGTTGAGGCCAAAAGGTGTGAAAATAAAGGCCCTAAAAGAGTATTTATTCAAAATACGTATGATATCTATGGAGTTTCTAATAGAAGGGGAGCCTTTGATGGCGCATTAGTAAAAGTTGCTGAGAGAACTTCAAGCAAATTAGGAAGGAGGTTCTATGTCTCTGATGTAGAGAATCAGGGAGAATTGCTTCCACAGATATGTACGGCAGATATAAAGAACGGAAATTGGTTGATACCAGTTGATGGTAAAAGTCCAAGAATAGTTAATTTACCACATATAGCAGAGTACTTGCTTGAAAATAGGGGTGGAGGAGGTATGCAAAGCAATCCTGATAATTTAAAAAAATATCTCCAAAAGCCACGGAAAGATGTGGTTTGTTTTGACATCAACTCTCTTGGAAGTAACCAAGTTCCAAAAATTATTAACACCCTCCTCCTAGAATTTGCTAAAGACCTCTTGTTTGTGGTTAAACCATTTTATTGGCCTAGAGAAGAGAATTTTCCAGTTGGCGCTGTTGTTGGGATATTACCCAGAGGAACTTCCTTAAAACGTGCTAGATACATTTTAAACATACAGTACATGGTACCTAATAAAGAAGCTGCCTTTGATATGGTGCATGTTGATCCAGCTCCCAAAAGCTTTCAGACCAGTGGCATTGCCATTAGATCTAAGGAAGGATATTCTAGCTGTGGCTTTTCATTAACCAAGAAAGATGGTTTCAATAGAGTCCAAATTCATATAACCAATGCAGCATCAGCCATTACTTGCTCAGAGGACCTTGATAAATTTGACCTTTGGACAAGCTTTAGAGTTATTTCCTCTAAAACACTGACCAATGAAAAGATATATTATCCAGTATTGCCAGTTGAGGTTGTGAAAAAACTTTCATTTTCAAAAAAGTGCAATAGTAGAGTTATAACCTTTTCTGCTTCCTTTTCAGAAAATGACAAAATCTTACCTGAGAGTACAAATTTTATGGAATCAAATTTTCAGTGCCAAGAGCAACTTTCCATGATAGAAGTAGAAAATATATTAGATAACTCTAATACAAGAAAGCACAAAGACAGTACTAGTGTTGCTGATATGCTCAGAAAGCTTTACTTGATGGCTAAAAACCTAAAACAACAGCGTGTAGAAGACAAAATTTATGATACAACTACAATTACAACTACTGTTCATCAGAAAGCTTTTTTGATTTTCCAAGAATTTTTGTTGCTTGCTAACTCAGAGGCTGCTAAAAAGATAGCTTTGTCTAGCCCAAGACAAGTATTATTGAAGATTGAACGTCCCCCTAAAAAGGCAGTACTTAACAAAGTCAAGTACTTGTTCCCTAATCTAACTGTGTTGCCACAGTTTTCTTGGCTACATTGTGAACCAGAGCATATCACTGACAATATGGGTGGTCTTTTAATAGATACACAGATCCTTCAGCAGCTTCTAAAATGTCTGAGGAACCAGAATTTTAGGGATGCCAAAAATACACTGCTGTCAACTAAGCACTTTGCTGAAGTGGGTGCATTTTTTAATATTCTACATAGGGAATCTTTTGATGAGGAATATGTGACTGTTAAGCTTGCTAACATCAAGCATGAAACTGAAGCTTCTGAGAAAAAAATTTTGGAGTCACTTAAACGATTGCATCCCTGTCATCATAGGCTTCAAAGTACATTGACTTCCTTTACTAGCCCATTTGAATCAGTATTTGATATTCTTGTTCAGAAATTTCTTTTGAAAACTATATACAATAAAGTTGAACATGGAGCCCTTGACAGATCCCTTAGGCTGAAAAAATTCTGCCACAACTGTAAAAATGCTAATCAACGATCAAAGAAATATGAAGAAGATTTATCATTGGTTGAACTTGCCTGCAAAGTGCAGGAGTCTTCAGTTGCTACTAAGGCTATGATTTATTTGGTAAGATCTGGAGAAAATGCTTCCATTGAAATTAGCTTTGCCATTAAGAAGTACTATGATATTCCTGTGGAGAAAATTAAGCATTATGAAATTGGACAAAATGTTTCACCTGAGCTTTGGCATTGTGCAAAGGTAACTTCTATAAGGGGTGCTTGTCGTGTTCTTACTGATATGCAGTTCATGGCTAAGGGGCAGAAAGTAAAAGCAGGAAAGAAAGACATGTCTGTAGCTGTCTTTGCACCAGATGAACATGATACATTGCATAAATTGGAATGGCCAATCACCTATTTTTGTAGCACCACAAATATCTCTGCAGATACTTGGAAACAGGCTGTAGCTTTTTCTACAAGTGAATCAAATGAAGGTGCTGTTAGTTTGGAAAAGCAGCTGTCAGATGTTTTGTCCACTAGACCTGGCCATAAGCCTAGGCTACCAATTAGTTCCAAATGGTCTGAAATTCAGGATGAATTACCCTCTAGAAAGTATACCTCAGAACTTGGCCAAGATGGGCACTTACTAAAAGATCCTAAAGACTTTCAGCAGGCACCTTTAATAATGTTGCGAAGCAAGATATTTTTGCAGTCACCCTCTAATGTAACAGTCTGGATAACAGCTGATCCTACAGGATACATTCTTACTCCAAAAGTACAGTTGGTTGAGCTAACACCAAATCTTAGACTATGCCTTCAGCATCACCTGAATCCAGAGGTATCTTTTACTTCTGGGGTTACATCATTAGAGGCAAAAGACAAATGGTCTTTAATAGGAGAGTATCATAGCTTTTGGCAAGATGTAGTGCTATCAGAGGCTGCTGCTAGCAGTATTCGAAAAACTGAGTTAGCACCTGATTCTAAAGACAATAAGTTTTTATGTCTTACAGATGTTTTGCTAGAATTTGAGGAATTCCAAATTCCTAGAGCATGTCTTTCGGAAGAAATATATGAGCCTGTTGGTGATATTACAACAGTGCTTCCAAGGGAATTTGTACTAACAAAACAAGAATTTTTTCCTTTTGAAAAAGGCACCCTTATTTGTGCTAGATATGAAATTCAAGTTTCTGAAAGAGAAGAGCCTACTGTTTACAAAAAGTATAAGAAACTATTAGAAACTCATGATATTGATGGCTATGCCAGGGCAGTATTTCACATGGTAGTGAAGAATGTCCAAACAATTCGAAGAAGGAGCAAAAGTGAAGATGGAGTTGATTCTGATGAATCAGATTCCCTTGATGAATTACTTCCAGAGGATCCCATACCTTACAGAGTAAATGAAGATCTTAAGGTATATGTGTATTGATAAAAGGTTGTGTGACTCATATACATACGTACATAGTGCATATGCTGTATACTATTAAACTAAGAATATCGATCAGCATACTGTAATTTTGTCCGTATAGAGGCCAGGTTCAAATAAAGGCCGGGTCTCGTTTAGAGGCAGAGAGTCAGCCAGGCTATTTTTAAAATAGAAGATGGGTCTTGAATAGAAGCCGGGCTCGAATAGAAGCCAATCTCTTGAATAGCAGCAGAATCACTCCATTCGACACACCGGTCGAGTTGAAGACTGTGGAGTGTGCTGCGAATATCTATACCAACACCAATATTATATAGAAGCCCAGCTTGAATTGAAGCTGGTCAAAAATGACTGGAACAAAATAGGAGCTGGGGCTTCTATTCAGACAAATACAGTAGATATTGCTTTTACACATTTATATAGGGAATTTTTATATGTACATACATTGTATTATAATACAAAGACAGCACTACCGTTCTATATATGTAGCACTCCTTACTATATAATTAATTTTAAGTGTCAGCAAACGTACGTAATTCACAGGCTAGAAGGCTTTCATATAGTGATCATGCTGACTTATAATTCTGTAAATGCATTCCATACGTAGGTCTCATTTATGATCCTTGGTGAACACAATGCTAGGATATCACCACTAATGAAGGACCTATTATCTTCCAAAAAGAATAAGTATACCTGTGAAATTCAATTAATACCACTTAACCTCCCCGTAAAGTGAGTCAAATATTGTATTTTGCTAAGAAGTGACATACCAAAAGATTTTTTTAAATTTTTAATCTATAAAATAGGAGAGTGTATCAATCACTTAAAAGGATGGAGAAAGATAATAGGAATCCTCTAGATCTGGCTAATTCCATAGCACTAGGGAAATTGGAAAATCTTAAAGACCTTAATTCAATTCAGCAAAGAAATAGTAAGTTACATATAGCTAGTCCGTTTTCTGGGGGAAATTGTAACTTATCTGATACAAAACATTATGCCTAACCATTCAATGGCCTTATTAAAGGCCAGAGATCCACCACAACTACGTATACTATATATACAAATTTAGGCTTATTTACACTTATTTTCTAGTAATATATATGTACGTACGTATATACATAGCAAATGATCATTAGCTAGGCTTATGTACATAAATCCACAAGAACATGTTTAAAAGTACTTACAAAGGGCAAAGCCTCTGTAGAGCAGCAGGAGAAGGAGAAAGCGGCTAATCACAGAAAGAAAAGACACCTTCTTCTTGAAGAGAGCAGTGTGCACAACACAACCAGTAGCTAAATGTTCTTCATCAGCAGTACGGCAAAGTGTACATTTATCAAAAAATACATCTTTGCCTGCTTGCATGTGCTCTGTTCCCGTGCATACTCTATGTTTGTTGTGAACAGTGAGATTTTGAATGTATGCACTAGTTAATTGATAAAATTTGGAAGTAAACATTTGCAGTTAACATAAATATGCTATTAATGCACCCAGTTTGCTCCCTTTTACTAAATATACACCCAGTAAAGTACATTTTTATTAGGCACATACTATAGTATTTTGAATGTACGTATATAGTGTAATTTTTAATTTTAAAATAATGTAGGAAGAAGGGATATTACCCAATTTAAGAATAATTATACATTCCATGAAATGATGTGGGACACACCAAGATCATGTTTTCTCTCTTTGAGTAAAGACCAACACCAAGCATTATATTTAGCCTTGCAAAATAAGTTTCTGGTAATTCAAGGACCTCCAGGTAAATTTCGAGTAATGTTTTAATATCTGTACATGATCTTTGAATTTGTCATATTTCTCTGTGATATTGTATAATACCCATGAAACTTTAATGTTTACTTTTGTTAATGTCATTTATAATGATAAAACCCTGTCGTTATCAACTGTCTTTTTTTATATATAGGTTGTGGTAAAAGCCTTACAGGTGCACATATTGCATATGCTTTTAGTTTACTGAATAGACAGAATGTGATTAAAACGTCTTCAAAAACTACAGCCTGTAGATGTGTCCTTTACTGTGCACCAACTAATGATGCAGTTGATGCTGTGGCTGGTAAGTGAAATTAAAACGACTACTGCCTTCCAAATGCCAACTAGATTCAGAGTAAAATGCTTTATTTGTCAATAGAACTTTAAGGAAATGTGCATACAGTAAACATTGCTGCCAAATGGTTGTTACATACATAAAAGGTATCTTTTGTAATAATTTCTTTTGTACCTTTTTAATTACCACATCTTTGATACTATATAGAAATGCTGCTCAGTTTTAGAAAAGAGAAGTTACGCCTTTTACGTATCTATAGTAGGGGAATTGAAAGGAGGATATATCCTGGTCCTTCTGCCTATAAACATGTGTTTGAAGATGTTGTATCAGGAAAAGAGCCAAAGAAAAATCTAGAAGACATTTCACTCCATTGCATTATTCGTAATCAGTTCTCTAAAAATGCAAGCAAGTTAAAAAAGCTTGATGAAGAATTTATTAAATGTGAAGAGAGGAATGAAGTACCTTCAGGTCAAAGAAGGCTTTTGTATCACAAGCTAGTCTATGCTACAGAGGCTGATTGTGTCAGGGAAGGAGAGTTTGACATAGTTCTCTGCACTTGTAATGAGGCTGCTGGTGACCGAGTTAGAAAATACTTTAAACCAGAGCAATGTATAATTGACGAGGCCTCCAGATGTACAGAGCCTGAAACTATGGCTCCCATTAGTATATCACAGCAGGTTGTCCTACTGGGTGATCATAAGCAATTGGGACCTACTGTTCACAGTAAGAAAGTGGAAGACAAGTTGAAGAGGTCCCTTTTTGAGCGTTATGCCACTTTGCTTACAGCAGATTATAGAAGCATGTTTTTTCAGTTGCAAACCCAATACAGAATGGTCAGTATTATATACAGTGACAGTTTAATGCTTATAATTAACACTAACATTTGTGTTTAATTATATATACAGTGAAACCTGCATGTGAGAATGGTAACCTCTCTTATATAATAGTCACTTGTTTAAAGTAGTCCCAGTTCATATATGAAACATGTAGTCTGTTCGTCCATCATATCCCATAGTTGACTTAATTTAGCAGGTTCAACTGTATTTACTTGGTATTAAGATCTGTTTTTTATATACTAGAGAGAGGGCATCTGTCGGTTTGCTTCAAAATGGTTTTATGGCGGAAATCTAAAATCTGACTCAAAGAAGATTGCACATGTTCCCTCTGCCTTATATAGCAAATTGCTGAAAGGTATAATATGTGTACATGTTACTTGACCTAATGACTCTTATTTTAAAATAAAAAATATATATTTAAATTTAAGGATATATAGAAGTAGGAAAATCAGTGTTTCCAACAGTGACTAATATATACGTACATATGTACATCTGGGAAACTAGGTAAACAAAATAGTGATCACCATAGTACAACCACCACTGTGAAATGAATCTCTCCCCCTAGCTCAGACCCTTTGGTGACCAAATATTAACCTTAGGCTAGCCTAGTTAGTCTACATAGGAGAAAGCATCCTGATTAAAAAAATGTTTCAGCATGTGGGAATTAAACCTGTGAGCTTCAGTCCTGAAATAATGATTACCAGGTTGTATGCATCCACATAATTTTGCATGTTTGTGCTAATTTGTTTAACAGCAAAAAATTGTGTCCATAATGGAAATATATACCACATTGGAACACGGACTTGACAGTTCAAGGAGAGTAGGCCAGTGAATAACATCAAATATGAAACCAAAATCTTTACAGTGTTGATTTATGAGGTGATATCTGATAATAGATTGAATAAGGCATCTATTATGTTGGGCCGTCCCCACTATACGTACGTATATACTAGCATACTACCATCCCCTCTAATATTTATTTGTAGTATAATTATATATACATGAAATGTTTCTAATATTGTTTGTTTACTAAACCTATCCATTGATATAGACTCTAAAGCCGGTTTTCTATTTCATCGTATTGAAGGAAATTGTGTTGAATCTCATAAGTCCTACTCAAATGAGGAAGAAGCTGAATTCATTGTAAGAATACAAATAATTCTTAAATTAAGCTACAAACAGGATCAGAATATACTCTAGAAGCTATGTATATATAGTATATGTACGTAGGTCATGCAAACTGGGTACTTATAGGGTACATGATAGGTTGGAAAGTTTTGACTTGTGTATAAATTTTAGGTAAAGCAGATGGGAGGAATACAAAAGCAATTAAAACAGCAATCTAGTACAAGATGCCAACAAAATGTAGGTATTTTGACTTTCTATCAAGAACAGAAACAACTTATTGAGAAAAAGTTGAAATGCTTGGACTTACCTACTAATACTTACAAAGTGAAAACAGTTGATTCCAGTCAAGGTTATTTACTAGTCATATATATAACATTTTGTGTATGCATATATTTGCTAAATGCAAATTTAGAGACTGTTATTATAACAAATTGATATGATTATATTTAAACAGGAACAGAATTTGATTATGTTATAATATCAACTGTAAGATCAGTACCTTCAGAAGAATTGCAAAAAATTAAGGTTGATCTGTCATGGAGAAGAGAGAATATTGGAATTGTTGATAATGAAAATCATGTCTGTGTTGCACTAACTAGAGCCAGAAGTGGTGTTGTTGTTGTCGGTATGTGTATACAGAATAAGTATATGTATATATGCACCAATTACTTAATTTATATGGACTAGACATATAAATAATACATGTAATGTATTCACAGTTACTGTAACTGATTTACTTTTCATAATTTAAAATTACAGGTAATGAGAATATCTTGAGGTGCAATAGAATATGGAAAGATTACTTACAGTACTGCCTTTAAAAAGGTGTCCATTGAACTGGTATTGCAGTAGCTATATATAGTTTATCCATTTATCCTAGAATGACTATTACAACACATGCATTAAATGCATGTATATAATAAACAATTTTGGTATATACTTATAATAAGTTGTTTCTGCATGCATTATACAGTGTGCTAACATTTTGTTTTAACTTAATTAAAGTGCTGTACGTATTCCACGATTTTTGTATTTTGCATGAATTAATTTGTTGTTACTTTATTGAATGAATACACTAACTTAATTTTAAGTCAGTTACATGACTAATTTCATTTAGTTGTCGTCATTGGTGCAATATGGTACATATATATGAACGTAGCTTAGTGGAGAGTGGAGCAGAATAATAAAAAAGATATATCCTCATCCAAAGCTCTCACTAGCTATAGGTTTAGTTCCCTATAGGCTTTTTACTGTATAGAAAGATGTATTATGCACGTATGTAGGAAAGTGGTTTTTAGATTACTCATGTAAAGTTGCAGTTGTCTTCATAACAACTTTGCAAGTCTATATATATATACGTATATACGTACACATACACATACAAATATGTATTGTATGATGTAAGGAGATAACAAGAAAGAAATACCAAATAGCCTGCAGCTGTTCATATAGTCATGTGATTGACAGGCAGGTGTGCATACACTACATAATATACGTGTACACATTAATCATGCTTCTCCTCTGGATGAGGTGACACAGCAGTTGATCCAAAACTACTAGCAGATCTCGGCAGAGAGTGCCATGAACGTGTTGACCTAAAGGATAAAACAGTGTTACTAAGGTGATTGTTTTGGTTGAGAATTAGCAAGTTGAACACTTAGTTATTAATAGAATGATTCAACTTGTCTTCACTGAAAATCCTTCCTATACAAATGTATGCATTATTTACAAAATATCAGTGAATAGTGTGAAGGAGGTGATCATGCAGAAGGTACACCATACCCTTAGTGTATATGAACATAATTACTAGGAAAATAAGCTTCTTTGGCAGCAATAAAGGCAGTTGAATCCAACCTCACAAACAGGAGGAGATAATGGAAGCCCTGCACATTCACCAGATCCCACACTCTACGAGCCTGGTTTGGTTCCCCCTCCTGACCCACCATGACTTAGTATTATTATCACCCCCCCCCCCTTTGTTCCTATCTTACTGTGACTTACAACCTTATTACATCACTAAGCCCCTTTAATACGTCATTTAATTTCACATGTGCAACTACTTCTTGTATAAAACAGTTGTGCTTCCCTATATATTTTGTATACAACTGATGAAGATCTACGGATCAAAACGTCTTGTAATTTTAAATTGAAAGCTTTCCTGCAGTGATAAGGCTCCAATAATCACCCCCTATTCTTCAACATAACTACGCAGCAATGAACCTCTATAGTATCAAGTTTCATTTATCTTGAAATTTTATGCCTCCTTACTATACCTATCTAAAGCATACTTTTGAGGTACACTTAAACACATACATGTACACAGACAAACAGTGTATGAATATGTTTAATATTGAATCACAGCATCTAACCTCAGGTTTAGCATATATTGATGAAGTGAATTTGAATTCATAGAAGTGACTCCCCTCTTTTGCCCCCGAAGTATCAAACCACTTAGAGCATCGGTGGCCTAGAAATAGAATTTATTTGTTATATATACACAGTATACATGCTAAAGGATGTTACTCACAATGGAAACCCTTCTGGTTGGTGGTTTGGAAGTAGATTTTACTGCTGCAGTCTCCTCTGGAGGTAGGCTACTTTGGGACACACTTTCACCACGATCACCTTAAATCAATATTTGTATTAAGTGTATTAAGTGTATTTATTTTATTCCATATATATTTATCAACAACAAGAACTACGTATATATATAGATATATGTGAAGATCGTATACGTACATAAATGATCATGAACAATCACAGGATCAAATCTCAGGTTTCATATATGGCATGAAACCTATTTGGCTGTTCAATGAGTTTCAAATAGGTTTCATGACTTCTGAAACCTGAGATTTGATCCTGTGAATGCCACACATGATTGTCTATGTATATAGTATGTCTCCCACCTGTTGCCATAGTACTAAATTCAAAGATATCATCATCACTCAGTTCATCCGCATTAGCCAATGCTTTGATATCTTGCACAATTTGGATCAACTGTTCCTTTATTTGATGAAATTCAACCAAATTATCCTCAATGGCAGCCAGAATGGTAAAATAGGTTTCTAAGGATTGGGTTTTCATGTTAAAATCCTTAAAATGGAAATGGGAAAAGGAATATAAAATGTAACGCAAAGGACATCATCAATAGTTGTGATTTGTAATAATTTCCATATGATATCTTTAAGATGGTACATCTTTCGATTCTTTGAGTGTCTAAAAACACAGCTTGGCTTGATAAATCTTTTAGTTGAACGTTTCGACCCTGAGCTCGAGGGTCTTCATCAGCCGCTGATGTACCATCTAAAAGATAAGTTTAACGCAGTTACAAGAAATCCTTACTCTATTTTCTGTATATACGTATGTATGATCTTTCACATTTTAGTTAAATAGATCCACATGTAATTTCCAAATACATACATGTGTATAATTGGACAAATAGACATACTGGTATCTCAAGGGGATCTTGTTGATATCCAGTTTCCAGCAACAAAGGTGTGGAATCAAATACCTCAACCTTAGAAGCTGCCTTGTCATGATCTAGTTTCTTTTGTTTTTCCTTATGCTGTTCAGAGATAGCTAATTCCTGCATGTATATGCATATATACACATATATATGAGGATGTTACCAGTATCATAAAAGATTATGAAGCAGAGAAGAGTGCATGAATTGGAGGGTAACTGTAATGAAGTAGTTGGGATGTTTGGTAAATAGAAAAGGTATTGGCCATGGCAGGAGTGATGGAATGAAAAATACCTAAGGGGAGACCCAGGAAGAGGTGGAGAGACCAATTCTGACATTTTAAACAGTTATTTATTTTGCCAGCTAACATGTCCCACCCATTTTGTTTTTTTGGGGACAAACATTCTTATATGATGCAATGAAATGAATGAATATATGTACATGTTACCCTTTACCATACAGTACTGTGTTTAATATTTTTACACTGCATCTAGTGGATATATACAATGTACATACTAGAAGTATCTATGTAATCCGCCAACAACCAAATCCGCCATCCACCATTATTTTCTTGCCTCACATTTAAAGGTGTTTTCCATCTTTGTAATCCGCCACTTTCGTCAAGATTTTAATTATACAAGATAGATCTAAGAGATGGCCTCTATAAGCATTCCAGAACAGACTTGAAAATTTCCCAGAAGAAAATAATATGTGACTATATAAGAGTAAGAATTTGACGGTGCCGCAGGAGCGAAAAATATGTTTATCACTCAATTTAGCTGGCTATAAATATTATTGAATAATATCCATTTTCCATGATATTTGGTTAATCAATATTCCGCCAAAAAGTGCTTACACGAATTGTGGCGGATTATCCAAGTTACACTGTACTTCCCTTCTTTGTTAACATATCCCATATCTGTATGTTTATATTTTTAATAATCATTTAAAAGTCAAGCTATGTACTTACCAAATTAGCAACAACATCCGCCACGACTAAATTGGCAAAAACAAATGCACCAATTGTTATGAAGACTATAAGGTATATGGCTCCTAGTATTGCATAGCCACAAGCCTAAATATACGTATATAAAGACAAGAATAAAATGTATGTATATACATATACATGTGTTTATGACTGTAAATTATGAATATTTAGCCTTTTACTATATTGCTTTACTGTATGTGAAACATTTCCAATGGGATTTTAAAATTCTGATCTATATATATATACTTAAAATATTGAAAAATAGGGAAACTTTAAGATATATAATAAAGCCGATCTTAAAGTATCGATATCATCATCATTGAACTCAATCTGGATATATATTACCACTACCCACTCATGTCTCCTGAGGAGCACAATGAGCTAAAGGGAGGAACTGAAGTTCGCTTGATGGGAACCAGAGTCTCCCCCTAGCCACTCAAAAGATGTTCAAGCCATAGACAGCTGTTTCGTCCTTATTAGGACTCATCAGTATGGCATACGATGGAAGTTTGTCCAGAGTTCAATGATGATAATATCTATATATATACCTTATACATGTATTAGTAATCCTATATACCTCCAATTCGTCATTGATTCCCATCCATCCATCTTGCGTGACACAGACAAACAAGGAAAACATTGCTAAGAAAAGAATTCAATCAACAAATTAGTAAAAGCAATGGATATGTAAACATGTTAAGGGAGAATTATATATTTATATACAAAAATCCTTTGCAAGGGTTATTAATTATACCATGTAAGTAATAGGACTGTATATATATATATATATATATACGAGTCTTTCATGATTTTCTGTGTTTTATACATATAATATACTATCATGATTGATTAAGCTTGGATAATATACGTATATCATATATATGAAAGGTACATAGCTGCTTATATACATACAGTACTTAAAAATGTATGGCAAATTCCTGCTATCAGCTTGGCCTACTTTTTCCCAATGATCCAAAACTGTTTGGGCAGCTTTCAGAAAAGAAGGATACACCAAGAACAGAGAAAACAAACATTATGATGACCATTAGTGACACAATATTGGCCATGTCTGGTAGAGATAAGACAATTGTCTGAACTATCACCTAAAAGAGACAATAATGCATCTGTTTAAATGGCAATTCTTTGATGAATAATTTTGAGGAATTCATAGAATGGCTCACTTGCAATCCCTCCAATACACTGATGCTTCTTAAGCTTCTTAGAGCACGAAATACCCTTAAGCTTTTGAGTACACGACTACCACTGTTCATCAGAGAAAGGTCTGTTATGTACAAGTATAGATTAAAACATTATATAAAGATAGTCCTTGCAGTACCAGTTAATACGTACCTAACCTATAGCTATATAGTCATTTGTGATTATAAATCTCCATACAACCAGTTATGTATGTACAATCACATAATAGGCTAACATAGATTGCTACTGTGTCAGCTGATATCGTTAGGTTAATGTATGTAATATATGTATATAAACTCACTTGGCCCTAATATAGCTGCCGCAACAATTACAAAATCCAATACATTCCAACCACTCTTCCAAAATGCAAAAAAGTCGTGATACCACTTTAGCAATATCTCAATTACAAAGACAGTCAAGCAGATGTGGTCTATAGCATATAAGACTGCACCATATTTTCTTTCCTACGTACGTATATATACACATTAAACAATATAAATATTATACAGAATTTACATATAAGTCATCCATGGCCACATTGTGTATATATTTGTAATAGTTACACACTCCGCCTGGGATAACACAAGCTTATAGGCATTTATTGAGTTATCAGTGGGATATCGCAATATTGTATAACTATAATAGGAGGCAAAAGTGCCTCTTATACACCAGTTGTGCATGGAATATAATTTGCCTTGGTTGTCCCAGCAACAGAGTGCATATGTGCATATATTGTGATGTGAGCAGTGTCTCAGACAGTTCAGGAGAGAGGGGGATCGGAAAAGACACAAATGCATCTCTGAAAGACAGAAACCTGTTAACCAACAGCGTGGGTCAACTCAATGCCCAACATTTAATTGATGGTTCCGTAGCCGTGGCGGAAGGGCTATCCATAGACATGTACCAACCCCTCAATGATGCACTGAAAATCATGTCTCTATCATTTTGCTCCCTCCATCAAGGGGTCGCATGGCCGTGTAACGGCAGCAAGAGAGAAGGAAGAAGGAATATTGTGATAATAAGATAGCCATGCATACTGTATAAGAATGCTATTTACTCACAATGTATTGGTCTGTTTGAATGCCTATGATAACACAATTCAAAACAATGAAAAACAGCATCACTATACGAAACGGTAGAGATTCCAAAAGTCTTCCTAGTAATTGTGAAGAAATTCTCTCCTCAACATGAGCTAAGTCTTCATCTACCACATCCGTGAATTTGAGTATACCATAATTACTGTCATTACGGTTCTGTAGACAAAATACATTATTATACATACATATGTCATCATCATTGAACTCTGGATTTACCACATCCACTCATGTCCCCTGAGGAACTCAATGAGCTAATATAGTAGATGGAACCGAAGTTTACTTAATGGAGTCTCCCTTAGCCACTCAAAAAGATGGTTGAGTCATAGACAGCTGTTTAGTAAATGATATAAAGGTTGGGATTAATTCCCTGATACAACTGTCTGCATAGCTTAGTGGAGCAGAGAATAACAGAGAAGACTCTTGTATATATCCTTTAATTAGTTCCCTACGTATAGTTTTATTGTAGAGTGAATGTAGAGTAATGTCTAGGCCTTATAGTGTGTAGTTTAAATATTATACTCATGTATGTATTGCTACACGACCGAAAAAGCCTACAGACTCTGAAGGCGAACAGACACGTAGCTATATGACAGTGAGAGTCTATGCTATACCTCTTACCTTAGCATTGAATATAAGCTTGCTATTTCTAATCTCAACAGTAATGTCTCCATATTTATTCTCCGCTTTTTCCATTGTAGTGTTTAGTAGTTAAACTATATACAAGGAGTGCAGAGGTATACGTTGGCAATGATGAAGACGACGTCGGTTACAATAAATTAACGCTCATGCAACAATATCTGTTGGTTTACCTTCAGTTATGAAACGAGCTAGATCACGAATAAGAGAGAGATATAATTATCGACGTCTATACGAGTTACCTGGACAAGCAGCTGCAACAAATGCACGAAGCACCTGCCAGCTACTATATATAGGCCTATATGTCCACTTACTATGCACTTCTTGAAAATTTGCTTCGGAAACTATACAGACTGCAAACTTGAGGCTTGCTTGAGAATTTTCTTCCGGAGCACTTCATGGGACCCTTATGTACACACGAATACACGAAACTGCACCTGCATGCTTACAATTCATGATCAATTATATAGAAGAAACTGTATTCTTGTATATATAGAGTTTCGTATGTCGCCTTTGATCATGAAGTTGGCATTTTCAGTCATCTGCCTCTGACTCTGCTTAATATACGTATACGTCCAATATTGTCATTGTAACTGAAGCTAGAATGAAAATGAAATTAGACACCTTTGTCTGCTTTATTGACTTTAGGAAAGCCTTCGACTCTATCCCTAGAAATCATCTCTGGGATAAACTACAGAGGATTGGTGTAAGAGGCAAATTACTTAAGGTTATTCAAAGTATGTACTCTAATGTCCACTACACAATAAAGCTTAACGATACCTTTACAGAATACTTTAAGGTAGATCAGGGTGTAAAACAAGGATGCCCCCTCTCCCCTACACTTTTCAATATTTACATTAATGACTTAGCCATAGACCTCAAAAAGTGCCAGCTTGGCCTCAATATATATAATGATAAATTAAGTTGCCTTCTCTATGCAGATGATATTGCAACCTGTGCCGAATCAGTAAATGATTTACAACATTTACTAGATATACTTCATGTTTGGTGTGCTAAATGACAACTCCAAATTAACACCAATAAGACTAAGGTCATTCATTTCCGCCCGACTCAACACAAACTATCACAGTTCAAATTTCATATAGGCTCCTCTCACATAGAATACACCAAAGATTATAATTACTTAGGTTTATCACTAAATGAACATTTAACCTGGAGCAATTCCATTGCATTAATATCCAAGAAAGCCTCCAAAGCTGCCAACCTCTTAACAGCTAAATCTAGAGCGTATGGTAACTTCCATTATAATGTCTTTAGTCATCTATACCGAACACTAGTCCGTATAATTAGTTATAGCTCACATGTCTGGGGTGCAAAAGAATATCAGGCCCTTGAATTGGTACAAAACAATGTCATGAGATCATTTATAGGCCTTGGTAAGACTGCTCCTCTTGTCGGACTCATGGGTGAACTGAACTGGAAGCCATTACACTGGCATACTAAATTTACCACCATTAAATTCTGGCATCACCTTTGTGGTCTCCCTATTAAATGCATGCCCAAGAAGGTATTATTGTTTTTAGCCAAACTTAACCTCAAAGATATATGGTATAGCAATGTTATGGATGTAATCTCTAAATTAATTACCCCCAATGATGCTCCTTATCCTGCTATTTCTAACCCCAGTAATTTCATGAACACCATCATGTATGATAGATCACACTTCCTCAGTTATACAATGCAACTTATAAATAAATTAGCCTTACAAGATTGGACCTTAAGACTAGACACTATAGACAAAAATAGTAGATCTGGGGGCAGGTTAGCTGACTACAGGCTCATTAAGAGAACGCCCTCAACTGATGACTATATAAGGACTGGTAATTTTGATAAAAGGAGAGTCCTGGCAGCCCTGAGGTGTGGGTGCCTCCCTCTCGAAATTGAGAAGGGCAGATTGAGACACCCTAAGGTTGATCTGGAGAGCAGGATTTGCCAGCTGTGTAACTGTGGTGCAATAGAGGACTCCACTCATTTTATTACAACCTGTCCAGCTTTCAATCATATAAGATGTAATCTTTTTGCTGAATGCTCACTTTTATCCCCTAACTTCTACTCTTACCCAAGTATCCAAAAAAAACACTTCATCCTAACATACCCAAACCAAAAGATCTCAAATTATATTTACAGTATGTACATTCATCGTAAATCTCTCACTCATTCTCACTAATTTTTGTTCCATAAAGGTTTTGTAATACACACACCCTCCCTGCATGGCCCTGGAAATGTATACCCAGTGACTTGTAAACCCACCATGGGTTGGGCTATTTCTGACTGATCTTTTTTTCAGAATAGCATGTCACATTAATAAAAATCATTATTATTATTATTATTATTATCCACTTGCTAAATAACGTAATGGTTTCAAAAAAAATTAATGTACTTTAAGTGCATATTCTCTCCCAAAAAAAAACAAGTATTTCGAGTTTAAAAACTCGTGGGGCTGCCGCCCCCCGAATCAACTCGAACTACTTGGCCGTATCGTTGGCATTTAATATATATATTCGTAATACTAACGATTGAAGACGCTTAAGTGTCCTGAACACTATAAATAGCGACAGAAAAGCTTCGTTAACTAAAGCTTCCTGAACGCCGCCATTTGCAAAACGATGTATTGATGTATAAATTAAGTATTATAAAGTATTATAATAGTTGCGTATATATGAACCTGTATTAAATATATATCGACGTATAAATAAAGTGTTATAACAGTTGCGTATGAACCCGTATTATATATATAGATATATATATATATATCTATATATATATCTTTCCGTAACATGAAGCCGTACAACGTAATCGGCAAATGAAAACAATATAAGGGGCTGCCTGCGGCAGCCCCTAAAAAACAGGTTAACTGCCTCCTGCATGTGCAGCTTGCCCAATCAGCAGTTTGAAGGCCCTGGCAACTCCCAATGTACATTGATCTTAGGATAAATGTTTTCTGATAACATTGAAGCAAGAAATTGAAGCAAGGACTTATATTAAAGCTACAAATAAACATATAAAGGTGCTGAAAAGACAGCAAACAAGTGTATAGAAATCCCTCAGTTAAAGAATACTAACTGGTTACCTAATAATAATAACAATAACAACAGTTGTTGTAACTATGGGTTAAACTGAGATTGCAACTACAGCAATAATTAGTGCTATGTAAGCAATGACTGCATATCCAACTGTTCCAAGGTTCAGGAAGAGGGCAATTCTGGCATGCCTCCTTGCAGATTCCACATCACCATTAGCATTATCTTCCTTTGCCTGAGGAATAGATAACAATGCACCATTTCATTGAAAGTAGGCTAAAATTGGGCTTAGAAAATGACCATTACAGTAGTTTAGATTTAGTCTTTACTGTTCACTTTACTCACTCTAGCAGACAGTAGAGTAACATGAACCATCATGAAATTTGAAAGAAAGGAAATTCTATGACTACAAACTTACCATGTTGGCAAATACAACAGCTGGTATGGTACAAATTAGAGCCAGAGGGGAGCCACAAATAAGGCAGAAGATCAACATAAACACAGACAGACCCATATAGTCTGGTGCTCTAGGCCCTGCTACCACCACTGCTGAACGAGTTGGCTGCTGGTTGACCACAACCACATTCTAAAAATAGAAGGAAAAAGAAGCAAGTAACACAACACAACAAACACAAAAGATCAAGTAAAAGACAAAGATTCGCATGGTAACTGATGAAGGGTGGAATTGCCAGAAAGTTATCTGGCCCAGTGAAGAAGAGAATAGGAGATCACTTTTTTTTATCATCTTCCAAAGCTCTCACTAGGATTAGTTTCCTATTATATAGCCCTTTAAAAGTATAGCATGTAAGAAAATGGTGTATTGATTATTCATGAGACAAACATACTGTGTTGGTTGTAGTAGCAGTTGTGGCTCCATAACCATAGTTAGGCTGAGGGGGAGGTGGTCCTGCAGCATAAGGGGGTGGGGCTGGCGGTTGCTGGTAGCCTTGAGGTGGACCAAAGCCAGGATTAACAGGAGGCGGCTCTACATTAATGTTGTGAACAAAATGAAAAGTAGGCCAAGAAGGGACCGCTTACACTAATATCTTTTCAATAGTCTCATGTCTAGAAGGCAATCTAAGAATCCTACACACAGTGAATATGGAAGGACCTGTACCTAGCAAGATATATGTACGTCTGCAAATATCTTGAAATATTAATTCACTGCCTGTGTCCACACTGAAACTAGTCAGTTGTCATAAAACTGTGTTTTCAGTGGTATATGTAAATGCAGCTATTGATAAAAGTGCGATTTCAATATTGACGATTTGATGCAATTTAATAAGTTGTGCCAAGACATTTTTGAAGCTAGCTACGTATAGTATACAAAATATTCGTGCAACACTATTTGATAAAGTAAAAGTATATGTATTACCAAATCTCTATAAAGCATAACATGCAAATTAACATTTTACAATTATATTGCAAAAATACAATATCATGAAAGAACCACAATTTGGTGAGAACTGCACACCTGTTAACAGACATTGTGCAGAGCTAATAAGATGATATGAATTGATACATAAAAATACATGGATAAAAAATAATACTAGCATATACAATGTACTTAATGCACCTTTTATGGTCATGTCAATATTTTTCTATAAATTTCAAGTTCAGAGTTCATTATTTTATTCATAGGACTAAGAGAGATCTTTCTGAAGAGAAACTTCGATAATTCCACAAACAAATGTGTGCTGTTAAAAGCAAGGTCTAACTGTACTTTCATTACACGCACGCAAGAAATGATTTCAACGTTACATTTTATAAGCATAACGTACTAGAAATTCAGTTCAAGTGCATATTATAACCAAAACAGTTAACTGAACACTGTCTTAGAGGATAATGTTTGCTGACCAATTGATGTATTAGAAAATTGAGCAAAGACCTAAAGCTACAAAATTGATGTATAAAACTGCAGAAAAAGAGAGCAAGTAACCCTGCATGGGTCCCTCAGTTTATAATTACTGGTTACTTAATTATAATTGTTGTTGTAGCTACTATTAGCTGAAGCAGTGTTGACTGCAACTACAGCAATAATTAGCACTACATAAGCAATGACTGCATATCCAACTGTTCCAAGGTTCAGGAAGAGGGCAATCCTGGCATGCCTCCTTGCAGATTCCACATCACCATTTGCATTATCTTCCTTTGCCTGAGGAATAGATAACAATGCACCATTTCATTGAAAGTAGGCTAAACGATAAATTAAAGCAGTAGGGAAGGTGGTTTGGATTACACTTTGAAAATAAAAGATGAGAAGTAATCATAATGCATTAATAATGTTGACAGTGTTCATTAGGTACATATGTACTTAACATGACTAATACTCTAGCATCACCTCTACTTCGGGGATTAAAGTGCAAAACTGATGATGTAATAGAAGTCTTTATGCACTAATGTGACTCTGTCGTAGTGCCATCCTTGCATGCTTTACTAGTACATGCAACCACGTACATGTGACCAAGGATTGATATGTCAGATAGCTGTTTTGCTGACATCTAAAACCTGCCTATGGAAAGCTATTTTTCACAATAGTCCTCCATTATAACCATAACGCAATTAAATAATTTTACCTACATCTAGTCAATTCTATGGCCTTCAGGGTTAAATACAAGAGAAGGTCTTTATAGAACACCTCTCAGAGATGCATCATTAGGCTTCCACAAGAGGAACCATCAGACACTAATGACCATAAAAGCAACTCAAGATGCTTTGCCTTTACAATTTTACACTTCACCTACTCTAGCAGACAGTAGAGTGACATGAACTATCATACAATTTGAAAGAAAGGAAAGTCTATGACTACAAACTTACCATGTTGGCAAATACAACAGCTGGTATGGTACAAATTAGAGCCAGAGGGGAGCCACAAATAAGGCAGAAGATCAACATAAACACAGACAGACCCATATAGTCTGGTGCTCTAGGCCCTGCTACCACCACTGCTGAACGAGGAGTTGGCTGCTGGTTGACCACAACCACATTCTAGAAATAGAAGGAAAAAGAAGCAAGTAACACAACACAACAAACACAATACAAACAACATGAGACCACACTGGTGAACTTACCGTGTTGGTTGCAGTAGCAGTTGTGGCTCCATAACCATAGTTAGGCTGAGGGGGAGGTGGTCCTGCAGCATAAGGGGGCGGGGCTGGCGGTTGCTGGTAGCCTTGAGGTGGCGGCTGCTGGTAGCCTTGAGGTGGACCAAAGCCAGGATTAACGGGAGGTGGCTCTACATTAACATTAACAAGTGCTAGTCTTCAAAGAGACTGCAAAACGTCTCAGCACGACTTATAATCATTAAATTGCAAATTGCATGCAAGGATTCACAGAAGATCAAGATAAAGAAAAAGACAAAGACTCCCAAGGATCACTGATGAAGGGTGGAATTCCCAGAAACGGCTGTCTGACCCAGTGGAGAAGAAGATGAAAGAAAGGAAAAGAAGAAAGAAAAGACTCCTGTATCTTCATCCAAAGCTCTCTTCAGGTTTAGTTCCCATATAGGCTTTTTACAGAATAGGCATAGCATGTAGGAAAATGGTATCTTAGATTTTTCATCATATCACACTATTATCTTCTGTTTACATTGACAGCTGAAAACAATTGATTGACAACTGACTGGTTTTAGTGTGGACGCACGAATTAATAAATACTACAAAACTTTTGTAAAAGGATTCTTGCTAGGTACGTATAGTAGTTTTTGGTATAGCTATTTATAGGCGAGTTGCTTAACTGGATCTCTCAAACTGATACATCTTACTGTTAGTGTCCACTTTGCATGGGAACCCATCCTAAGTTTACCATGTAGGGGTCAAAAAATAATATTGACTTTCTCTTTGATCAAACAGCCATTTTGGCAAGTAACAATTCCATTTTAAATCAGTATCATATGCATGAAATATATTATACATGTATGTAATTATGTACGTATGTGGCTCAGTGGAGCATAAGAAGAAAGAAGAGACTCCTGTATCTTCATCCAAAGCTCTCTCCAGGTTTAGTTTCCCTATAGTTTTTTTTACAGAGTAGGCATAGCATGTAGGAAAATGGTGTATTAGAGTTTTCATGTTCCTAGCTAGAGTACATAACATAGTATGCTCTGCACACACACGAGAGAGAGGGAGAGAGAGAGAGAGAGAGATCACTATGAATTATTGTGCCCCACTTTGGCTCATAAGACCCATCCAACAGCCACCTTTGATCATCTGCCCTAGTTCAACTGATATAAGATGTAATCATTCTATGTTTGAAGGTCCCTTCATCTTCAATTTATCATCTTCATGTATGTGATCACATTTACGTATTCCACGCACATCAAACATACATGAATCATTTGTCCATCCTTATTAATCTACATAAGGTTTCATATATAGCTATACACTCACCGGAACTGTGACTTGAAACCTAATGAGTTTGGGTTACAGTGTTCTTTCAAATTCTTGGTATGGAATATTACTATTGTTATAAGCGGTCCCTTCTCAGAAAATAATAACCCAAGATGGTTTAGTGACTTCGTTTTAAATTACTAGCAGATCGAACTTAATGATTCAAGACAATTAGCAAGAGAATCTAGTTGTAAGGTTATAAAAACACCACTCCCTTTTACATGGTACAAATAAACTTATTTCATTCATCGGCTATGACTTACGGTTTCCCAGGAGAGGCGCATTCGCTTCGTTGTACTTGCTCATGGTTCCTTTGGCAGAAGACACTCACGTGAGCTTGAAAAATAACCTTGCGGTACGGAAGTACACGTGAGTAGCTATTCCAGGGATTTGACATTTTCAAGGGCGTTGTTACGCAATTAAAGAATTCCGCCCAGGGCTCTTGTGGAGTCCACAGATGTGTTCATGATGTGTTATAGCATTCTTCAAGCCATGCAACAATTATCAATGGTCATAACAGCGGCGATCGCGAAAGCATAACCCTAGCTCCTGAATCTGCAATCTAGCCTAATAAGAATACGCTAGAGTAATAGGCTATTAAACACAGCTCCTAAGCATAAACACAGGACTGATCGAGGCGACTGTGTCCCCTGTCTTTTTAACCCAATAATCCACCTAGTGGAACCCAAGGAACTGTTTCAACTTCGACTGTCCTCATTTTCAACTATATCTGCAAGCCCAGCATAGTAATGGTAATTCTAGTCACTTTCCTACAGCCTATTTTTAATGATATCAATGAAAGAGTATGAGATGTTCTTTTTATGGAGGTTTTTATTGAATATGTGCGGATATGCATGTTTTTAATGTGCAAAGGAGTTAATTAATCCAGTGTAAAGGCTATTATGATAACATACAAACATAAGCACTGGGAGGCATGTCTGACCAAGTGACTGAAGTCTGATCTATACTAAAGTCCTACTAACTAACTAGTGATCACCTCCAAGAGGACAAAGGTCAGCAAAAGAACCACATACAGCTGTTCTGCCTTCCTTAGGCTAATCAGTTTGGTTCACTTCTGGTATGGGTTGGCCTTCAACTTATTAATCCCTCCACAATTGCAAGTGAAACACTTGTGGTTTCATAATAATGCAACAACGGGTTGCCATTTAATAGGACTTTGGTCTCCCAACCAAGATAAGCCTTTGGTCATTTAGTAGCGTAATATCTCCCAGTGTTACATATATGTCTATGTTTAAAAAGTATGAATGAATAATATTGACACTAATAGTTTTGATCATGAGTCAGTGACCATGTGATTGAAAATGGCCGACATGCGTATAATGATTTGAAAGTTGCATGGAGAAAACAAAGATATGATGTTGTCTATAGAGTTAAAAGTGAGAGAATCACGTTACTACTAAAATGGCCGACTAACTTCCTCAAGAGACTGTGTCACTGATTAGTTTTCTGATTGTTCTAATTTTAACTTTCATTCATTTATTCATTTTTAAGCAACCCAGATGACTACTTTTCGTTTTTGTTTTCTTACTTTCTATGTAATGTAAATACAGGACACCGAGGTAGACCAGCTATTTGCAGAGCTGATGAGTATTCCCTGTCTAAATATCAATATCATATCATATCATGTCATATCAAAAGGTATATGATATCCCTTATAATCCATCCAACTACCCTAACACCATCAAAGGAATTTATATCAATAAATATTACATTAAATGATAAAATTACACACATTCCTATATATAAGCCAATAACCCGTATGCATTCGGAGTTATATTGTATTTGTTGCAGATAATGACTTGTATATAGTTACAAATAATCAATATGTGTACATGTACAGCAACTAACTGTATTATGAATTCTAACTACATTGCAAGCTAGTACGTATTATGTAATCAATGTTATTATTAATTATAATTTTCACAGTTCATAGGCCCTTTTCTTCTTTCTTTTCCACCAGCAAAGGTGTTGTTAGAGTATTCATGTTGACTTCAACCCCTTCTCTATCATCACACGCTTCCTCCTCTTCTGATATTTGACCTTCGAATACCGTTGTCTCCACTTCAGATTCTTCACTAGTCTCTCTGCTACTGTCCCTTTGTTCATTTAATGGTCTGAGAACTAGGTTTATCTGAGGAATATTAAGTTCATGTGATGATAATTGACTATTATGACTATCCTGCTGAGATGCTTTTTTAAGAAGAAATATCTTCCTAGTTTGGAAGAAATGAAAAGTATACTTGAAACATTGAACAATCTTTGGCCCAAATGGTGAGTATTCGAAAGTGTGGTAAATCAAGATGATACTGAACTGTAAGAGAGCGGCCATTTCTGACAGTAGCACTATCCATTGAATGTTTTCAGGTTTAAGTTCGTAAAGTAGAAATGTGAAGAGAACTGCAATATTAATCATGAAAATGTTGTCATTCATGTTTGCTACAAACTTACTGAACTCTTCAGTGAAGTACTTCTCCCTCAATCTCCTTGGCAGGCACCTTTCAAATCGGAGATGCCTGAATGGTGTAAATAACATTTGAAAGAAAATAATGAAGTGAGCAATGCAAATGGTGAGGAGAATTGATTCGCTATCCGTCAATAATATTTTAGTCATGAGTATTATACGAAATAGAAGACGAATGCCAATCCAAAATCCAAAACGGAACTTAAAGGAACAGTAAAATGTGTCTATGAAATTCCAATACCATTGTTTTCTAATGCACCTTTTTAAGAGATCACCAAAGATGATTGTAGTCATCACTGGAATTAAGAAAAAGAGCAGAATAGCTAGAGATATTACACCGAGAACAATGTGTTTAGGACTGCTAAAGTACTTCAAGGTTCCATCAAAATACCACACTGTCCAGCACTTCTGTGTGGATACATCACACAAATCGGTATAGAGAAGACTAAAAAGAACAACATCAAAAAATTTTGTAAATGAAAACATAATCAATGTAGCCAGTACTGGTGTAATCCTCGGACCAACAGTCATGTGAACTTTGTGAATGTTGATGCATCTCACTTTTGGTAGAAAAAAAGCACTTCCAACAATTACTAAAAACGTAATTGGCCCTATTAGAGAGAACATTACGACAGCAAAACTGTCCATTCCTGGATAAAAACACATCTTAACTCCCGGATTATTAAGTGAAAGCATGTCAACAATTGCTGCTATAGCCATAAATGGGCTACTTGCATCAGGTTTGGGTAATATATCCCTATTAATACTTAAGACATGGAGGTAGAATAGAATTCCATTAATACTTCTGGTAGATATTGTGAGGTTGAAGGTGCAGATTACTATAACTTAGAGTAGGTTGAGGAGAATGTAGAGGACAATGTATAGTAATGCAGCATAAGAACATTCTGTACACGCAAATGTGCCTCCAAAGTTCTCACCTTGTCCACTTGAACATTTGCTACACAGAACATCTACTCTTCCTTGATTGCATTGTTGGTTAAAATCCTTTAGATCTAGAGTCACATTAACCACATTGGAGCTCTGGTTACAGTATTTTTTTGGACAACTTTTACTGTACTGTAGACCAGTCTTTTTGATATCTGAAACAGTACCGCTTATGCCTATCCAGGTCAGAGTGGGTAAAACAAATGATATATTATTATTATTGTTGATGATACAGAGTACATTAATATTTCGTAGAGACGTTTGACATTGACATTCCTTGTCAATTAAAGTAAAGCCTGGAGGACAAGATGATAAGAATTCAACATCTAGCCTTTCTGAGTGGTAGTACAGGTTTGACTCCATGAAATCTTGATACATCAATGGCACATTAAAAAGTAAGAAAAGTTTTGAAGAATTTTTAATTACATTTAATTCTGAAAATGGTATCACAACTGTATTACATGAAGGTTTCAAAAACATACTTTGACGAGGATGATAATATGGTAAGCTAGATGTATTTTCAAAAATCTCCCTGTAGCATACAATTGACAATGGAAGAGCCAGTGGTATGACTCTATCAGCTACTACTTTAATATCTAGTTTCAAATCCTGACCTGGATAAAGCTGTATTTTAGGATGTTCCTTTATTGATATCTCAATTTCATCAGTTAGGTAGTTACATGTGTAAATGTGTCTTGGATTTGATAGTAAAATGTGACGAGTGAAATTAGAAACATGTGGAAAGGAAAATGTTTTATTGAAGACACCTGAGGTGTTAGCATCAAACACTGTATGTAAGTGACATGAATCCAAATGAGGAGCAAACACTTCATTCCCTGCTTTAGCATTATTATGCTGAAATGCTACTGTAACATTTACATCCTCGATAGATGTATTCTTAAGGAAGTTGCCATATTCATCCACAAACTGGTAAAAACATGGGGATAATGTAGTCCCACTTCCAAAATTACCCTGTACATATATTCCACCTCCTGAGTTAAACACAGAGTTATTACTGATTTGGAAAGTCAAATTATTTGTCAGTAAAAGCTTCGAATTACCTCCTAAAAACAAACCACCACCAAATAAACCTCCTTCATTTTCTAAAATGTCAATGTGTGCCTCTTTGTTATTGTAAAAATTAGAATATTCACCAGGCATTTGTAACTGTAAGTCGGTATTATTCAAACTTATTGCATTTCCTGTATTTCTCATTATAACATTAGCTTGGTAGATAATTCTTCCATAGCTCATAAATCCACTCAAATGTACTACTCCCTTGCTAATTTTCCTTTGATCAGGATAATATCCATTAAGGAAGTTGCTATATGTAACCTGGCAGTGTTGTCTGCCATGAAAAAGTGAAATGTTCGGGTAATAAGTAGCATGTCTACAGTCCTTATGATTAAGAGTGTTATTAGTGAAGTTGTTGTGTGTTATTATGATTTCGTAATTACTCAAGTCTTCCTGATTATTCTTATTGTACCTATTATATTCAGCGTGAAATATTCCATCAAAATCTAAACAAGTGTTATTAAAGAATTGGTTTTCTTTCAGTAGAAGTACTCCCTTAAAAGAAGAGTTGCAATAATTTTCTACTACATGAAGAATTCCACATCCAAACTTGCCAACAAAACCAGTTATTACAACTCCTTCGATCTGAATACTGTTTCCAGACTTGTTAAATTTATTTCCACATGTAGACTTATCACTCAGAAGGATACTCAAGGCAGGGGACATCAGATTATTTGTATCATCAAGTAGTCCTCTATTTATGCTTGCAAAGCTGTTCTTAAGTACAATGCTTAGACCAGGGTTGTTAATTGAATTAATTTGTAATAATGGGATGTTTACACACTTTATATTATTCATTGTTATGTTCACCTGGCCTTCCTTTTTCCAGTAATTGTCGCAGATGATGTGTATTGAACTAGCTACAGGTATAGCCTTTTCTGTAAATGCTTCGTTAGATCCAAAAAATGAAATTTTATCAAAGAAGAGTAACAGCTTAATTGAATGCCACTTCCTAGGGTGCACAATTACTGTAACATGTTGGTTAGATTCATTTGTACCTTTACTGGGTATCCTCGCAGACCCTGGAGACATTTTAGTAAAATTTATATTCTTCACATTCCAAAACCCATTTCTTTGTGAATAAATAATTGCCCAATGAGTATGATATCCTTCAAAGGTAATATTTTCAATATTTACATTGGCTACATTCACAAATATCCAGGCCCTGTTGTAGATACAATGGTCATAAGCAAATGGATTGTTGTAATATTGGGAGGTTTTATAGTCAAAGCATATGTCATTGCTGTTACGAAAGGTAGTATTAAATGCAGATTTATTAGTCCTAAGAAATCTATTGGGATAGATAACATTGATATTACTGATCTGCACATCTGATGAATTAACAAATAGCAACTGACACAAATTACTGCCATTACAGAACAAGGTACAGTTAGCACTGACACCTCTAATTGTTACATTTCTGACCTTCTGAAATGCAGTAATGCCGCTCTTAGCGTGATGTATACCTGGCATAAATTTCCACTCTGTATTTGACTGAGATATTAGGGTCTGATTCTTTTGATAGTATTCCCAGGTGTTGCAGTACTCATGAGGTTCTTGGCAAAGGTCTTTGCTTATAGCAACTTCATAAACTCTTCCATGAGCACTGAACTGAAGAATGAAGATAATAATTATTAAAATAGGCATTATATTTTGGGAGGAACTGAATAGTGATCCAAGTCTTATATACATAGGTATATATAGAGAATTCAATCTGAGTACAGTGTATACATATGTACATACTATATAGACCTTCCTTGCATGTGGATCATAATATATTGAACCTAAAATTAAAAGCATACATCAATATATAGAACTATAATGTAAGTAGATATAGAATCCTTTGCTTTATATAATGTATTATTGTTTAGTTGAATAGTCATTATTTTGTAAATGACTGTTGTTATTATTTTGAAAGCTTTGCAAACAATAGCAAGTCCTTAATTTTCAGCTAGTGTGTTCAAAATTATGCATTTGCATGATAATACAAACTGACATGCAATACTTAATTTTAAAGCATTTTGACTTTTGAACTGTACATTCATCCAGTTTAATTCAAACAACTGACAATATAAAACTTTGAATATGGTAGCTAGGTTACTATGAAGCCCAAATTTGCTAAAAAGAAGCAGATATCTTGCTCCAGGACATTGAGGCACTAGAACAATTGAGAATTGACCTACATAAATGGCTTGTAAAGGGACTATGTAGCTCTCCAGTTGAGTAATGCCACATTTCCAGTTTAGCTAAAGAATTTTAACTGAAAGTTAAACAGGAAAAACACAAGTTTAGTTATAACGTATACCAAAACTTTCCTTAATCATTTTAAAGAAACAAAACTTCAAATGTATAGCTAAATAGAAAAGAATTGAAACTTGTAAAAGGAGACTACAAAATACAAATGTACAATAATACATTTCAAAAAACAATTCAAATGATTCTAGCTTGCCTGAGAAAAATTAAGTTCAAATACCTATCAAGCAAGTTACCATGGCAACTCCCAAATAACAACATTGCAATAGCAATGGCTATAATCTATTAATTTTAATCAATTCAAGACTACAGATGTACCTTGCAAGTGCTAACTGGGTTTACAAACATTTGCTGCCATTTTTAATTTACATACTAAAAACTTACTGCAGTCTCACAGTGCATGTAACATCTCCCATCAACTTCTAGGTAGCTGTCAATTTCTCTGTCAAACTTGTCGTCTGAGATAATGTCCAGTACATTCTGACGAGTGCTCTGAGTTTAAAAGGAAAAACAATCAAATTGTCAACATATGGCAAGACAAACAATCACATACAAAGCTGGGAGTATGATACACATATGTACCTTAAAGTGAACAAGAAGGGAACTAAATCCAATACTTTCTTTTCCCACCTGAAGCCAATTAACCACTAAGTCCTTCTTGTTACTTGGAACTAAACAACTTTGTATTTCCAATTGAATGGTTGCCGGGGAACTGCACCTGGTTGTTATGGAGACTTTTCTATTGATATACCTTTAGCAATTAAGGTAGGCTAGGTAAAGAAATAAACAAAAAGTACAATGTAAGCACATTTAGACAATTTACTTATTTACACCTCTGATGGCCAGAACTGTAACCACTCCCCCAAATGTGTGTATCCATAGCTACTAGGAACTGTACAGTTTCATAGCCAAATAGCAAACTGATATATAGGATACAGAGAACCTGGTAAGCATGTACTATACACCTCCCCCAACTAAACTATGGTATAGCTAGGAGTTACTAGTTACTAGTTACTTAGTTTGGTTCACTTCTGGTATGGGTTGGCCTTCAACTTATTAATCCCTCCACAATTGCAAGTGAAACACTTGTGGTTTCATAATAATGCAACAACGGGTTGCCATTTAATAGGACTTTGGTCTCCCAACCAAGATAAGCCTTTGGTCATTTAGTAGCGTAATATCTCCCAGTGTTACATATATGTCTATGTTTAAAAAGTATGAATGAATAATATTGACACTAATAGTTTTGATCATGAGTCAGTGACCATGTGATTGAAAATGGCCGACATGCGTATAATGATTTGAAAGTTGCATGGAGAAAACAAAGATATGATGTTGTCTATAGAGTTAAAAGTGAAAGAATCACGTTACTACTAAAATGGCCGACTAACTTCCTCAAGAGACTGTGTCACTGATTAGTTTTCTGATTGTTCTAATTTTAACTTTCATTCATTTATTCATTTTTAAGCAACCCAGATGACTAATTTTCGTTTTTGTTTTCTTACTTTCTATGTAATGTAAATACAGGACACCGAGGTAGACCAGCTATTTGCAGAGCTGATGAGTATTCCCTGTCTAAATATCAATATCATATCATATCATGTCGTATCAAAAGGTATATGATATCCCTTATAATCCATCCAACTACCCTAACACCATCAAAGGAATTTATATCAATAAATATTATATTAAATGATAAAATTACACACATTCCTATATATAAGCCAATAACCCGTATGCATTCGGAGTTATATTGTATTTGTTGCAGATAATGACTTGTATATAGTTACAAATAATCAATATGTGTACATGTACAGCAACTAACTGTATTATGAATTCTAACTACATTGCAAGCTAGTACGTATTATGTAATCAATGTTATTATTAATTATAATTTTCACAGTTCATAGGCCCTTTTCTTCTTTCTTTTCCACCAGCAAAGGTGTTGTTAGAGTATTCATGTTGACTTCAACCCCTTCTCTATCATCACACGCTTCCTCCTCTTCTGATATTTGACCTTCGAATACCGTTATCTCCACTTCAGATTCTTCACTAGTCTCTCTGCTACTGTCCCTTTGTTCATTTAATGGTCTGAGAACTAGGTTTATCTGAGGAATATTAAGTTCATGTGATGATAATTGACTATTATGACTATCCTGCTGAGATGCTTTTTTAAGAAGAAATATCTTCCTAGTTTGGAAGAAATGAAAAGTATACTTGAAACATTGAACAATCTTTGGCCCAAATGGTGAGTATTCGAAAGTGTGGTAAATCAAGATGATACTGAACTGTAAGAGAGCGGCCATTTCTGACAGTAGCACTATCCATTGAATGTTGTCAGGTTTAAGTTCGTAAAGTAGAAATGTGAAGAGAACTGCAATATTAATCATGAAGATGTTGTCATTCATGTTTGCTACAAACCTACTGAACTCTTCAGTGAAGTACTTCTCCCTCAATCTCCTTGGCAGGCACCTTTCAAATCGGAGATGCCTGAATGGTGTAAATAGCATTTGAAAGAAAATAATGAAGTGAGCAATGCAAATGGTGAGGAGAATTGATTCGCTATCTGTCAATAATATTTTAGTCATGAGTATTATACGAAATAGAAGACGAATGCCAATCCAAAATCCAAAACGGAACTTGAAGGAACAGTAAAATGTGTCTATGAAATTCCAATACCATTGTTTTCTAATGCACCTTTTTAAGAGATCACCAAAGATGATTGTAGTCATCACTGGAATTAAGAAAAAGAGCAGAATTGCTAGAGATATTACACCGAGAACAATGTGTTTAAGACTGCTAAAGTACTTCAAGGTTCCATCAAAATACCACACTGTCCAGCACTTCTGTGTGGATACATCACACAAATCGGTATAGAGAAGACTAAAAAGAACAATATCAAAAAATTTTGTAAATGAAAGTATGATCATTGTAGCCAGTACTGGTGTAATCCTCGGACCAACAGTCATGTGAACTTTGTGAATGTTGATGCATCTCACTTTTGGTAGAAAAAAAGCACTTCCAACAATTACTAAAAACGTAATTGGCCCTATTAGAGAGAACATTACGACAGCAAAACTGTCCATTCCTGGATAAAAACACATCTTAACTCCCGGATTATTAAGTGAAAGCATGTCAACAATTGCTGCTATAGCCATAAATGGGCTACTTGCATCAGGTTTGGGTAATATATCCCTATTAATACTTAAGACATGGAGGTAGAATAGAATTCCATTAATACTTCTGGTAGATATTGTGAGGTTGAAGGTGCAGATTACTATAACTAAGAGTAGGTTGAGGAGAATGTAGGGGACAATGTATAGTAATGCAGCATAAGAACATTCTGTACACGCAGGTGTGCCTCCAAAGTTCTCACCTTGTCCACTTGAACATTTGCTACACAGAACATCTACTCTTCCTTGATTGCATTGTTGGTTAAAATCCTTTAGATCTAGAGTCACATTAACCACATTGGAGCTCTGGTTACAGTATCTTTTTGGACAACTTTTACTGTACTGTAGACCAATCTTTTTGTTATCTGAAACAGTACCACTTATGCCTATCCAGGTCAGAGTGGGTAAAACAAATGATATATTATTATTGTTGATGATACAGAGTACATTAATATTTCGTAGAGAAGTTTGACATTGACATTCCTTGTCAATTAAAGTAAAGCCTGGAGGACAAGATGATAAGAATTCAACATCTAGCCTTTCTGAGTGGTAGTACAGGTTTGACTCCATGAAATCTTGATACATCAATGGCACATTAAAAAGTAAGAAAAGTTTTGAAGAATTTCTAATTTCATTTAATTCTGAAAATGGCATCACAACTGTATTACATGAAGGTTTCAAAAACATACTTTGACGAGGATGATAATATGGTAAGCTAGATGTATTTTCAAAAATCTCCCTGTAGCATACAATTGACAATGGAAGAGCCAGTCGTATGACTCTATCAGCTACAACAATAATATCTAGTTTCAAATCCTGACCTGGATAAAGCTGTATTTTAGGATGTTCCTTTATTGATATCTCAATTTCATCAGTTGGGTATTTACATGTGTAAATGTGTCTTGGATTTGATAGTAAAATGTGACGAGTGAAATTAGAAACATGTGGAAAGGAAAATGTTTTATTGAAGACATCTGAGGTGTTAGCATCAAACACTGTATGTAAGTGACATGAATCCAAATGAGGAGCAAACACTTCATTCCCTGCTTTAGCATTATTATGCTGAAATGCTACTGTAACATTTACATCCTCGATAGATGTATTCTTAAGGAAGTTGCCATATTCATCCACAAACTGGTAAAAACATGGGGATAATGTAGTCCCATTTCCAAAATTACCCTGTACATATATTCCACCTCCTGAGTTAAACACAGAGTTACTACTGATTTGGAAAGTCAAATTATTTGTCAGTAAAAGCTTCGAATTACCTCCTAAAAACAAACCACCACCAAATAAACCTCCTTCATTTTCTAAAATGTCAATGTGTGCCTCTTTGTTATTGTAAAAATTAGAATATTCACCAGGCATTTGTAACTGTAAGTCGGTATTATTCAAACTTATTGCATTTCCTGTATTTCTCATTATAACATTAGCTTGGTAGATAATTCTTCCATAGCTCATAAATCCACTCAAATGTACTACTCCCTTGCTAATTTTCCTTTGATCAGGATAATATCCATTAAGGAAGTTGCTATATGTAACCTGGCAGTGTTGTCTGCCATGAAAAAGTGAAATGTTCGGGTAATAAGTAGCATGTCTACAGTCCTTATGATTAAGAGTGTTATTAGTGAAGTTGTTGTGTGTTATTATGATTTCGTAATTACTCAAGTCTTCCTGATTATTCTTATTGTACCTATTATATTCAGCGTGAAATATTCCATCAAAATCTAAACCAGTGTTATTAAAGAACCGGTTTTCTTTCAGTAGAAGTACTCCCTTAAAAGAAGAGTTGCAATAATTTTCTACTACATGAAGAATTCCACATCCAAACTTGCCAACAAAACCAGTTATTACAACTCCTTTGATCTGAATACTGTTTCCAGACTTGTTAAATTTATTTCCACATGTAGACTTATCACTCAGAAGGATACTCAAGGCAGGGGACATCAGATTATTTGTATCATCAAGTAGTCCTCTATTTATGCTTGCAAAGCTGTTCTTAAGTACAATGCTTAGACCAGGGTTGTTAATTGAATTAATTTGTAATAATGGGACGTTTACACACTTTATATTATTCATTGTTATGTTCACCCGGCCTTCCTTTTCCCAGTAATTGTCGCAGATGATGTGTATTGAACTAGCTACAGGTATAGCCTTTTCTGTAAATGCTTCGTTAGATCCAAAAAATGAAATTTTATCAAAGAAGAGTAACAGCTTAATTGAATGCCACTTCCTAGGGTGCACAATTACTGTAACATGTTGGTTAGATTCATTTGTACCTTTACTGGGTATCCTCGCAGACCCTGGAGACATTTTAGTAAAATTTATATTCTTCACATTCCAAAACCCATTTCTTTGTGAATAAATAATTGCCCAATGAGTATGATATCCTTCAAAGGTAATATTTTCAATATTTACATTGGCTACATTCACAAATATCCAGGCCCTGTTGTAGATACAATGGTCATAAGCAAATGGATTGTTGTAATATTGGGAGGTTTTATAGTCAAAGCATATGTCATTGCTGTTACGAAAGGTAGTATTAAATGCAGATTTATTAGTCATAAGAAATCTATTGGGATAGATAACATTGATATTACTGATCTGCACATCTGATGAATTAACAAATAGCAACTGACACAAATTACTGCCATTACAGAACAAGGTACAGTTAGCACTGACACCTCTAATTGTTACATTTCTGACCTTCTGAAATGCAGTAATGCCGCTCTTAGCGTGATGTATACCTGGCATAAATTTCCACTCTGTATTTGACTGAGATATTAGGGTCTGATTCTTTTGATAGTATTCCCAGGTGTTGCAGTACTCATGAGGTTCTTGGCAAAGGTCTTTGCTTATAGCAACTTCATAAACTCTTCCATGAGCACTGAACTGAAGAATGAAGATAATAATTATTAAAATAGGCATTATATTTTGGGAGGAACTGAATAGTGATCCAAGTCTTATATACATAGGTATATATAGAGAATTCAATCTGAGTACAGTGTATACATATGTACATACTATATAGACCTTCCTTGCATGTGGATCATAATATATTGAACCTAAAATTAAAAGCATACATCAATATATAGAACTATAATGTAAGTAGATATAGAATCCTTTGCTTTATATAATGTATTATTGTTTAGTTGAATAGTCATTATTTTGTAAATGACTGTTGTTATTATTTTGAAAGCTTTGCAAACAATAGCAAGTCCTTCAGCTAGTGTGTTCAAAATTATGCATTTATATACTTGTTGATGTATATATTATACTAAAGCATGTGCATCTCTTCTATATAAGTACACAGGATGCAAGCCACAAGGTACAGTTAACAGGTACATACACCTCTGTCTTAAACTCCTGTACAGTCATCTCATGCTGTTAATCTTACTTATAAATTATCTATATAGTTATATCATATAAATGCATAATTTTGAACACACTAGCTGAAGGACTTGCTATTGTTTGCAAAGCTTTCAAAATAATAACAACAGTCATTTACAAAATAATGACTATTCAACTAAACAATAATCATTATATAAAGCAAAGGATTCTATATCTACTTACATTATAGTTCTATATATTGATGTATGCTTTTAATTTTAGGTTCAATATATTATGATCCACATGCAAGGAAGGTCTATTTTTCTTTCATTATTTTCATTTTACATTTTAACAACATATAATGTGCATGTTGTACAAGTTTACAAGTCTTCTCTTCTCTCTCCTGTGCAGCCTCACTGAATGAATACAAAGACAATGCTCCTGATCAAAGGGATCAGAGCAGGAGACACAAGATGAGAACATCTAGGGCTCCCTCAGAAGACACAAGATGAGAACAGCTAGGGCTCCCTCTGATGATGACAAATCTAACTCACCTTGAGTAAGAAAGCCAAAGTGTCCGACAGATCTCCATTTCACAATTAGTACGTACGTACATTGCTTTAGTTTTGAGGTTGTAAAACAATTTTTAAACACTCCACTGATCTTTAGGTGATTATCAGTTATTATTTGAACTTTGAAAACAGCTTTGAATAGCTTTGAAAAGCTTCCTGACAGAATTGGATATAATATGATGTGATACAGCTGCATAACACAGGAATTGCCTGTATTAAATGTTTTCAAAATGAACTTAAAAGTAGGGATGGTAGACAATATGGGACAAGCATATTTTTGGATAATGCACAAGTAGAGACCAAAATGACAAATTCTGTGGTTCTTGAAAAAAAACTACTCTAGAAGGATAATCAAGAGTAAAGTCTCATTCAGAAGAAGGCATTAGGTCTCCTTTGGCAATCATAACTGTAACAATGACAATTTACAGTGAGCTAATGTTTAGAAACAGCCCTATTGCTGTTACCATGGCAGATGTACTTGGTTGGTATGGTCCAAGAAAATTGGTATTGATTTGTCGCCATGGTAATAACTATCATTTCCTGTCAAAAAGAATTGTTATTCAGTTGTTTACAGCCTTACCATGCTATTGATCTTTGCTATTGTCTACACAACAACTTTTTTGATTGTATTAATACAATTGTAATTACAACTGACTAGAACATTCTAACGAACCTCTCTAATTAAGCACTTTAGCAAACACATGACATACTAAAACTCTGAATTTGTTAGTGATAATACAAACTGACATGCAATACTTAATTTTAAAACATTTTGACTTTTGAACTGTACATTCATCCAGTTTAAATTCAAACAACTGACAATATAAAACTTTGAATATGGTAGCTAGGTTACTATGAAGCCCAAATTTGCTAAAAAGAAGCAGATATCTTGCTCCAGGACATTGAGGCACTAGAACAATTGAGAATTGACCTTCATAAATGGCTTGTAAAGGGACTATGTAGCTCTCCAGTTGAGTAATGCCACATTTCCAGTTTAGCTAAAGAATTTTAACTGAAAGTTAAAGTTAAAGAGGAAAAACACAAGTTTAGTTATAACGTATACCAAAACTTTCCTTAATCATTTTAAAGAAACAAAACTTCAAATGTATAGCTAAATAGAAAAGAATTGAAACTTGTAAAAGGAGACTACAAAATACAAATGTACAATAATACATTTCAAAAAACAATTCAAATGATTCTAGCTTGCCTGAGAACAATTAAGTTCAAATACCTATCAAGCAAGTTACCATGGCAACTCCCAAATAACAACATTGCAATAGCAATGGCTATAATCTATTAATTTTAATCAATTAAAGACTACAGATGTACCTTGCAAGTGCTAACTGGGTTTACAAACATTTGCTGCCATTTTTAATTTACATACTAAAAACTTACTGCAGTCTCACAGTGCATGTAACATCTCCCATCAACTTCTAGGTAGCTGTCAATTTCTCTGTCAAACTTGTCGTCTGAGATAATGTCCAGTACATTCTGACGAGTGCTCTGAGTTTAAAAGGAAAAACAATCAAATTGTCAACATATGGCAAGACAAACAATCACATACAAAGCTGGGAGTATGATACACATATGTACCTTAAAGTGAACAAGAAGGGAACTAAATCCAATACTTTCTTTTCCCACCTGAAGCCAATTAACCACTAAGTCCTTCTTGTTACTTGGAACTAAACAACTTTGTATTTCCAATTGAATGGTTGCCGGGGAACTGCACCTGGTTGTTATGGAGACTTTTCTATTGATATACCTTTAGCAATTAAGGTAGGCTAGGTAAAGAAATAAACAAAAAGTACAATGTAAGCACATTTAGACAATTTACTTATTTACACCTCTGATGGCCAGAACTGTAACCACTCCCCCAAATGTGTGTATCCATAGCTACTAGGAACTGTACAGTTTCATAGCCAAATAGCAAACTGATATATAGGATACAGAGAACCTGGTAAGCATGTACTATACACCTCCCCCAACTAAACTATGGTATAGCTAGGAGTTACTAGTTACTTAGGGACTGGTAGAGATGCTAAATCTGGTAGTCCCATTGGACAAATGTAACCCAGGTCCTTTACAGTTGTTATACTCACTGCTGATTCCATAAAATTTACGTTGATCCAATACTTTCTTTTCCCACCTGAAGCCAATTAACCACTAAGTCCTTCTTGTTACTTAAATGGACATGTTGCTAGGTAACTGACATTTGATTTCCATGACAATTCCTCTGCAAATAGAGTCAAGGCTGTACAATAATCCAAATATATACGTGTATAATCAAATGTTGGTTTGCATAATTTGTACCCACAGTGACAAATTACATTTTGAGCAGTCTCACAAGTTAGTATTCTTACTTGCGGTAAAGATGCTGATTAATTTGCAAATCATATAACTTAAAAGAAAAAATATCATTTTAAAGAGGCTATAATCTGTCTGATTCCCTACACAAAATGACCTACCAACCAGTGAGGTTTAGGGCATGCCAAAGTTCCTCATAATTTACGTAGCAACGGCCATTTTGGATTCACAAATTGATTTGAGGGATTAGCCACGTACGTAACGTATGCACGAAGAAGTCACTCAAAAGACTTTCTTCATTAATATGGATATGATAATTAAGAAACCTGTGATTTTGTAACAAATACATCTGTATCCTTGATTATCAATGTGCATGAAACATGCCGCATGACATACGTATGCATGATTTCTGCATGATTTCTGCTGGACAATTGAGATTAATTGATATATTAATAGCTTGTGTAAGCACTTCAATTCATGCAATTGTTATATGATTCACTCATAACTTCGCTGATAGCTATGCATGCATGTTTTCGAGTTTGAACTCAATAGAAATAACAACTTGCTGAATAATCCGGGGCATGTACTACAAATTGTCTATTGTTCTCGAACATGACATCGAAAACAATTTGGTTCCACGATTTTCCGCCAAGTTCACGATGTTTCCCGCCGACAATTTCTAATAAATAGGCAAGTAAATTTTCAGTCTTTGGCCTCCGGGCTATCAACTCTGGAGGTCTACTTTGGTGTGGATCGATGCGCCAACCATTCTTGGAGTACGAGTAATGGTACATGCCTATCCGAAGGGTCATCGGTGTTCGTATAGTGGGGTGGTCTCTCTACCTATGGGTTAGTGCCTGGAGATGTATCTCACTATTAATCCTGCTTGTGTGTTAAATTGGCACTTGCGGATTCTTGCTATACGACCCGTACCTGGAGGTTGGTGTGGTCCAGTGCCACTACGTAGTCGGTCAGGAAGCTATTGTAGGCTGCCACATCAGGTTGGTTTAGAAGAATTTGCATTTGCATTTGGAATTTTACATGCGTATGTGCCCAATGTTTGTCCTATGCTGGTAATTATGTATTCTCTAATTCTTTTCTTGTAGTTCATCGATGGGTCCCTACTCTAAAGCAACCTGGCCGATCCCAATGAGCTAAAGTCTGTGTACAGTGCTCTCAAGCTGCGTTGTGTGCACATGATGATTCTCATTGGTGGGAGTTTGTGGTCCGCCAGGGTCGGGCTTGTTCTGTCCGTAGCGTGAGGCAGTGCAAGACTAGTAACTGGTCACAGGTCGGTCAGGTACGCCGGACCGTTCCCGAGCAACTTCTCTTACGACGCAAGTAGTGGAAGTGTCAAACAGAGTTGAGAAACCGGAGGCCTTTTGGGGCACGAAGTACTTCTACCTCCACGTGGTGTGCCCTGGGGTCACTTTTACACTCAGTAAAGTGATGCGAAAAGAAGTACTGCAGCAACGTTCCAGTAACATTCAAAGAAACAGCATGGCCTCTTTACAACCATGAAGACCTTGTTTAAGAACTACATTGTTTGGAACAATTTTTTTTAATTTAAAACCATGTACTTGTATATTTCAGAATTGTCGAACAGAAATGATCATTGTGCAGTGGTTATATACAATCGATAATGATGATGAATTCATGAGATTGGTAATAAGATAAACGTTATAACCCAGCTCATCGCACCTATGTAAGTATTCAGTATACTCTTGTAAATTATTGCATAACAAGTATTATAAAAACGCAGGTCCCTAAGATTGCGGCAACATTGTATGATCCAGACATGTTTTTAAGTAAAAACGAAAAAGAAAAAAGGAAAAAAAGGAAGAAAGTAAAACGAAAACAAAAAAGGAAAAAAGGAAGAAAGTGAAACGAAAACAAAAAAGGAAAAAAGGAAGAAAGTGAAACGAAAACAAAAAAGGAAAAAAGTAAACCGAAAAAGAAAAAGGAAAAATGAAAAGAGTAAAAAAAGGAAAAAGAAATAGGTATGTATTCTACATAGCGTGTACTCCAGAGAATAAGAAGAGAGGGGTCAAGTACCAAGTCCCTTGCAAGGACTGCAACAGGACCTATATATATAGGTGAGACAAAGAGGACTCTCAAGGTGAGACTTGCATGGGGAGGCAGTGAGAAGAGGTGATCCTAACAACGGTATATAATGGTCTTGTAAAAGCTTGCATAACAAGCATAGTTAAATATACATACAAAGAGAGCTAACAGATGAATGGTGCACAAATTATATTTAGAGTTCATATATGAACATAAATTTAACTATGCTGCAATGCATGCAGTTTCATATGATCAGAAAATGAATATTTATAAGAAAATATACTTATTTTGTATGCATTGTACATGTTTCAGTAATTAAACTGTGAATTGAATGACATTTTGATTTTAATTTGGAAATGCATTCAAACAGCATAGTATCTTCAATTTCTGCTCCTAAAAGATTGTAGAGAAACAGAATAAAGTGAAACGCATTTAATGCGTAACTCCTACTAACTGAGCCACATAGAGCAAGACATATAAAACATTCACAGTCTGTTTGTGTGTGAAGAATCTAACATTAGCTTTTAGAAGTGGTGATGGTGTAGAGAGGTCTGGCTGTACACTCTTTACCTTTCTTATAAAGACCACAAATATCCCCTTTTGTGTTTGTCAGCAGTGATACTGTGGAATGACACAATATCAACTCATCTAGAGTGGGATCCATGAGGATATTCCTGTAATTAAATGTGATGGCTAAAAATGTATACATTCCTTCTTGTTAAAAATACTAACTTTTCAAGAACACAGACGGTTGCACAAGCCACTGTGGACTGGAGAGGTAGAGGAAACCATTTTGTGGGATCCACTTTAGGGGGAGTCCCTTCTTCAACAACCACTTTTGGCAGCTGCACTAAAGAATAGTAAGCAGTACATAATGAGTTCCATAGTGGTGATAAGGGTTTCCATAGCAACAGCATGGAGGTGATTATTAATGGTGTGCTGGGATGAGGGATCACATAGAGCTCACATTTCTGTAATGCTACAACAGCGGCTAGTACTACAGCATCCAATAAACATCCATCATTACTCAGGCAAAGGACATCAACGTACAAACACCAACACAACTGGAGGAGGGCAGAGAGATAAATTTACAGTTATTACAGCTAAATGTAGTAATTCTGTTTGTACAGTATAAGATGTGACTAAGCGATTGCAGTATACCACTTGTGCTAGTTCACTGGACAGTACCTGTTCATTGACAATAATTAGATCTGTAGCCCTGACAATTGGTACCCTACATTGCACAATATAGTTACACATTGCAAAACACTTGGTCTATATTGCACAACCCATTGTCTCATGTATATAATAATATCATTCAACTTACATTGAGACAATTTCTTTCAGATATTGTGTCAGTACTTGGGACTGTGTTGAAGGTGGTCCAGGTCGAACTGTCCTATCACACATTGGATGTACTTCTACATTGGGCAAAATATAGCCTTCGTTTGGCCTCTCTGCTTGAGGAGAAGACAGTTCCTATGGCAACAGGATAGATAGAAATAAATATTAAAGGATGGCATCCCATTATCTGTTACCATGGTTATTAGTAGAGTCATGGTACCTTGCCACTGAGGTAGGGAATGGTAAATAAAGACAAAAAGTGAATAACACTTATCCTCAGACACTGGTATATGGAACAGGTGACTTGCTTGGCAGTAACAAAGGGGTGATTGTACAATAAGATGATCCTATTTCATCACACTACACATAACAGACTTACAGCTCTGATGCCACATGCCACCATTGTGTTCCCCACTCTCACTACAACCGGAGGAGAAGGCTCAGTTAGAGTGTCACTACAGACGTCAGCACTTATGACAACAGGTCTGCAACCACTTGGAGCACGTCCATCCGGCCTCAGTCCACTTTCCTACATAATGAGAAAAGTGGTAGGCCGTCATTTTAGACTATATAACACCTAAGAGGGCTGGCAGATGAGACATCCAGATATACATAACTGAACCTAATTAAGAGTTTTTAATGTCGTGTGTATGTTAATTTTTACTATTTAATTATTCAGGACACCCAGGTAGATCTGCAACTTTAGCTGATGGGTACTTCCTGTTGAAATACCTAATATACAGTGTGCGGGTAATGGTAGTATTGTGCAAGCGATGTTTGCTCCAGTAGAAGGAAGCTAGTCTCCTTGGTGAATACAATTTGTAGCTCAGTGTACTCCAATGTCGGAAAAGTGACTCATATAACATTCCTCCCGCAGCTATGGCTGCATCAGTGAGAATAGGAATCTAGAACTACTGATGCAGTGTAAACACTTACTAGAAAGCTCTTTAAGTACTTTGATCCATAGAGATTTCTACAATTCAAAGCATATTACAAGTCAGAAACAGAAGAGAAAGCGCACTTGCACATGCATGCTCACTTTACAATCAAATTTACATCCGCCATTTTATTTAATCTTGCGTAACAACAGACAGGTAAAAGACGAAAAATGACCAACATTCGAATAACGGAGGAAAAAAGACCAAAAATTCTCTCTATCAAGGCGATGTCAGGAATTATCATTTCGTTTACAGTATAGCAAATTTGTACTAAATAGAAAGACGGATGGAATTGAAGTAAGTACGAACTGTAGTGGCTCACGAGCTAGAGATTTCAATACATCTCTCTCTTATATATATATGGCCTCAAGTTGTACCTTGTGCAGTCAATGGAATTCAATTAAACATGCAGTGTTTCGACTGGACTCAATCCTTATACAGTCACTGAATGTATACATATCTTTAAACTTGTATGGTGAAATCAAAGGTACACCCAACTGCAAAAATCAGTTAATGAACCTAGATATAATTGTATCTTGTAACCACTTACACACTCAATCCTTTACTTATAAACTAGCTGTTCTGTGCTACATCTCTTAGAAAGGAACTAAATAAACTAACAAACTGAGTCATTTTCTGTTAGCTATACTGTAACAGCTCTGGCATATACATAGGATCAGTATTTAGACCTAACAATTACAAACACTATATACAAAAAAGATAGCAACCAATTCTATGATTGAGAATGGTAACCAAAAAATGAAGTAAAAAAGGCAAATAGTTATCATAGTTGTATATGATGCATGGTTAAAACTAATTGTAATTAGGATTGTCGGATTGATAGGCTTCAGAATTAAAGTAGAAAACCAATATGACTGCTAATACTATATTCAAAACTCCACATAGAACTGCTCCAAGGTTCAGGGAGAGAGATGCTATGTTAGACCTTCTTGCATTTACCACCTCACCATTAGAATTTTCTTCCATTGCCTAACCATTGTTTAAAATAGCAATAATGTACCTGCATTTTATATATATCATAGTTATATAGCCCAGAGATGATGATTATGTAAGGCCAAGGCAGAGTCAAGACTGAGTATTTTTATTTTGGTGCAAGAGAATTAAAAGTTAAAATGATAAAGTTATAGTAGGACCAAACTCAAGTTTTCTATAGCATGAAGCCTATTTGCAACTTTCATATCTGGTATTTGATGAACATAGTGAGAAAATTATCGAACTACACAGACTTACAGCAGCAAGACTTAAGAAAAACAGCGTGTGGAAGCTGCTGTATATAGTAAATGTTGCTTGTTTATATATAAGAGCCACCCACAATAAAATGGGGGAAGATGTGCATATACTAGTGACAATGCGAACCATTTGGAAAATAATTAATGAGGTAGAAAAATTCTATGATTGAGAATAACCAAAAAATGAAATACAAATTGCAAACAGTTATCATAGTTGTATATGATGCATAGTTAAAACTAATTGTAATTAGGATTGTCGTTTTGATAGGCTGCAGAATTAAAGTAGATAAACAATGAGACTACTAATATTACTATATTCACAACTCCGCATACAACAGCTCCAAGGTTCAGGGAGAGAGATGCTATGTTAGACCTTCTTGCATTTACCACCTCACCATTAGAATTTTCTTCCATTGCCTAACCATTGTTTAAAATAGCAATAATGTACCTGCATTTTATATATATCATAGTTATATAGCCCAGAGATGATGATTATGTAAGGCCAAGGCAGAGTCAAGACTGAGTATTTTTATTTTGGTGGATGTCTGAGGAAATGGGTTATAACCCCATCATTGCCATGCATAGCATGCAGGCACCTTGGGATCATAAATGGCTATAAAAAATCAAATGACAAAATAGCAAGTGATATATATAGATACGTATATATAACCTACGTATTTCCTCGGACTTCTAGCAGAACATAATTTTATTCAGCCAAGGCTTCGTTGCAGCCCATTACATAATATGTATACGTTGACTTTAGGTTATTAATGTGTAAATATATATATATAGCATGATTGCATTCACACTCAATTCAATTGTGACGGGTTTAATTTGTTATGGAGTTTGAGGTCTATAATGAGCCTTTGATATGCAAGAGTGGAATTTTGTAACTAGACTGTACGACCCTCCCTATAGCTTGCAACCATTTCAAACAGCATTGAAAGGTGCATATAGGATACAATACTTTTTGGGTCGGTTGTCCAGACCTGACGTTGCAATTGGTAACTCCCGACTATACCTTTTGAACAAACCTTCATTAGAATGACATCACCATGCATGCTTCAATAACCTTTTTATGATTACAGATTGCAATGTCTGGTCTGGACAACTGACCCAAAAAGTACTGTATTAAATGATCACATCATATTTTGTTAAATTGTGAAGTGTAATACAGTTATATAGGGTGACCATTTTTGGGGCTATATAATTTCTATAGCATGAAGCCCTATTTGCAACTTTCATATCTGGTATTTGATGAACATAGTGAGAAAATTATCGAACTACACAGACTTACAGCATCATATATAGCTCCATAACCATGACTGAGTTGAGGAGAGTTTGGAACTGAGTTGAGGAGAGTTTGGAACTGTGTCATAAGATGGTGGGACTGATTGGTAACCTTGTGGTGGACCATGGCCAGGTGGGGGAACCTCTATAGCAGTTAATATGGAGCAGTGCATAGATATACTTAATATCTCACATTTATGACTTATTCCCTAAATTTTATATAAAAATAACTGAGAAATTCAAGAGAATCAAGAGGTTTCAAAGTAACATTTAATTTGTTAAAAGGTTTGTAAACATGTACTCTAAAATGTAAGTCCAAATTCCATAATTTTGCCCCTTTCTTAAGTGTTTTAACTCAGACAATGTCATTTTAATACAAATGCAAATTCCTTCAATTTCAAAAAGTTTAATACCCCTCGTAGATGCCTATAAGTAATATAAGTCAATTGGAATGATCATGTTTATAGTCTCTGTATCATGGTTGTCACCTTTCTAAATATGCAGTGTTTTGACTGGACTCAAGTGTAAGTTATCCCATTATGCAGTCCCTATATACCACTGAATGTATTATATTAAAATTAAACTTATAAAGTGAAGCCTCTACTGTAAAAATCAGTAAATGTATATAAATTGAAAAGGATGGTTTAAGAGAGGATACTTGTATAACTCAAAATGCTACGGTTGTAATGGATTTTAAACATCTTGTTATTGCAGAAATATATGTACATATATACATGTTACTATAATCATGTAAGCTTTAAATTTACAGTAGATGCGCGCAGTTCTATTTTATACTACATGTATACATAAATACCCTCTTTATATAGAGATCCTTCAACGTTAACGTTATGATATATAAAGTTGAAACGATAACATATAAGGTAGTACCACGATAAAACTATTGGCTCTTTTCCGAATTCAATATCTGCATGAATTCATGAATTCACACACCAATAGCAGTTGCAATTTGTATTTGATATATTAAAGATCTTACGCTTTCCCAGGAGAGGCGCGACTGGATCTTCAAGTTCGTTCATGTTGTCCCTTTAGATCTAACGACAAAACGATACGGGTATATATACGGGTATTCAGAAAGTTAATTAGTTTGTTCGTCACGTGACCATATATATACTTTCGATTGAAATTTTAGCGTTGATATAACACCCTCTTTTAGGCCACTTAGCAGATGACTGACCCAGGTCAGGGGTGCATGATCCTCTATAGTAAAGCTGACCAAGCCCCCACATTAAGTGGGGTCTTGATCGACAGAGAAGCCTTAGGTAAGGTAGGGGGACTACACCTGCTTGCTGAGTACACTGCAAGCGGATGAAACAAGATGCCAATGTGGGAGCCACCCTGTGATGTGGAAATGACGGAATGACCTAAAATGAGGGGAAAAAAGGCTCTCCTAACCTGACACTACCGCAAAGTGTGCCTAACCCATGAAAAATCTAAGATACCATTTTCCTACATGCTATGCCTATTCTGTTAAAAGAGCCTATAGGGGAACTAAACCTGAAGAGAGCTTTGGATGAAGATACAAGAGTCTTTTCTTCCTTCTTTTCCCTTCTTTCATTTCTTCTCCACTGGGTCAGACAGCCGTTTCTGGGAATTCCACCCTTCATCAGTGATCCTGGGAGTCTCTGTCTTTTTCTTTGTCTTGATCTTCTGTGAATCCTTGGCATATATCCATGCATCAATCCATGCATATATATATAGTAATTAACTTTAAATGATTTTGCATGTACATAGGAGTGAATATTATAGTTTTATATTTGAGTTCATGTATATACTTGCACTACATATGTGGGTAAAAAGGCTACTGTTGAGAGTGCCTACGCAAGCTACTATGGTTAGCAGCATTAGCTATATGGTGATATGCCGGTGTTATATAGCCAGGCACATGCATACATATATAAACTTGTAAGATAAATCACAGTATATTGGATACCCATAAGATGAATAAATATGCAATATAATAACAGTTCAGAGTTGAATTAGTGTTGGGCTGTATATGCTGGAGACTATAATCCAGAGTAAAGCGTTCTTTTGTTGGCTGCCTGAGTGTGCTTTGGAGCCAGCTGCGGAAGGGCAAGTAGTAGTCCTATATGCTGTGGGCTACGGCAGACTGAGCAAACATGGGTCAGCCTACATGTTTTAAAGGGATAATAGCTGCCCTCATTCTACTTGTCCCAAGTGGGAGCCTTTCTCTTTTTAGGGGGTGATTGGCTGGTGGTTGTGACATGGAGGTAGTGGCCTTAACTAAACTGAGGGCCCACAGCTCCTGATCTAGCCGGCCCCATTTGAGGGATGGGTTAGCAACCATATTGGCTCTGAAAGAGCACTCATAGGCAGTCCAGGCTAAGCTGGGATGGTCCTGTGCCAACCGGGCCACAGTACCAACGGAGGTAAGTAGGTCTCCCCCAAGATGAGTGTTGACAGAGAGAAGAGCCTGGCTATATAGGTACAAAATGCTAGCACCCAGTCGGTAAATTTCTCAATGGCTGGGGCCTTCTTTTTTCCTTCTGGATAGAGAATGGAGTCCTGAATTTTTTCGGAAGGAGTTCTGATAGTTCCACATAATGGTTAGTTTTTATCTTATAGTGAAGATGTCTGCTGGGATGGTTAGCAAACCCCTACTCAACACCAGCCCCACATTTTCTGTGGATGACTTGCTGCTGGTGGCTTGGTTGCTTTCCTTGTTAGCTTCAGTGGTGGAACCAGCCAGCAAATTGGCTACGGGTTGAAATCCTGAGGCTCATTGTTTTCATGGGTTACATCTGCAAAGTGAGATGAGCATACAACAAGTGAAGAGCCCATGCGTGAGTTCACTTAGCTATACGTGATCTCACGGTAGTGCATAAGCATGGCAATAATGGAGACACTGCCACCACAAAACTGATTGATGTAGTGTCTGTAATAACCAAGACTTAAGAAAAACGGCGTGTGGAAGCTGCTGTATATAGTAAATGTTGCTTGTTTATATATAAGAGCCACCCACAATAAAATGGGGGAAGATGTGCATATACTAGTGACAATGCGAACCATTTGGAAAATAATTAATGAGGTAGAAAAATTCTATGATTGAGAATAACCAAAAAATGAAATACAAATTGCAAACAGTTATCATAGTTGTATATGATGCATAGTTAAAACTAATTGTAATTAGGATTGTCGTTTTGATAGGCTGCAGAATTAAAGTAGATAAACAATGAGACTACTAATATTACTATATTCACAACTCCGCATACAACAGCTCCAAGGTTCAGGGAGAGAGATGCCTTGTTAGACCTTCTTGCATTCTCCATCTCACCATTAGAATTCTCTTCCATCGCCTAACCATTGTTTAAAATAGCAATAATGTACATGCATTTTATATATCATAGTTATATATATATATATACCCCGTTGCCGGGGCAACCGCCAGGATATAACAGTATTTAAGAAGCTATATACTGCCCTCGGATTCTTAAATTCTGTTTAAGAAGCTATACACTGCCCTCGGATTCTTAAATTCCCGCCAAAATAACGATAAGAAGCTTCGGAGTATATATCACTTATACCACAGCACTTGGATTTTATATGTATGAGTCACGAGGGCGAGTACGTATATAAACCCATATACACCTCAGCGCCGTGGTATAACTAATACATAGCTCAGAGATGATGATTATGTATATATGGGGAAAGTATAATACAAGGCCAAGGCAGAGTCAAGACTGAGTAATTTTATTATTTCTGAGGAAATGGGTTATAACTGATTTATACCCCATTGCCATGCATAGCATGCAGGCAACTTGGGATCATAAATGGTTATAAAAAATCAAATGACAAAATAGCAAGTGATATATATAGTATATGTATATATATATATAACCTGCGTATTTCCTCGGACTTCCAGCAGAACATAATTGTATTCAGCCAAGGCTTCATCACAGCCCATTACATAATATGTATACGTTGACTTTTGGTTATTAATGTGTAAATATATATAGCTTGATCACATTCACACTCAATTCAATTGTAACTGGTTTAATTTGTTATGGAGTTTGAGGTCTATAATAAGTATTTGATATGCAAGAGTGGAATTTTGTAACTAGACTGTACGACCCTCCCTTGCAACCATTTCAAACAGCATTGATAGGTGCATATAGCATGGATACAATACTTTTTGGGTCGGTTGTCCAGACCTGATGTTGCAATCGGTAAGTCGCGACTATACCCTTTGAACAAACTTTCGTTAGAATGACATCACCATGCATGCTTTGATAACCTTTTATGATTACCGAATGCAATGTCCGGTCTGGACAAACGACCCAAAAAGTACTGTATTTATTGATCAAATAAATGAACATGATATATTAATACAGTTATATATAGGGTGACCATTTTTAGGGCTATATAATGTACGTACATAGGAATTAGCAAATATATACAACTTTATAATTACCTTCATAGAGCATATCACAGCTGGTATGGTGCAAAACAAAGCTAAACAACCGCCAAAACAGCAACAGAAAATCAACATCAATCCTGAGAGAATTAAGTAGGATGATATTCCAGGATCATCTGTTATGACAACTTGGTTTGTTGGCTGTGGTTCCATTACCACATTCTGCAAGAGAATTAAAAGTTAAAATGATAAAGTTATAGTAGGACCAAACTCAAGTTTTCTATAGCATGAAGCCCTATTTGCAACTTTCATATCTGGTATTTGATGAACATAGTGAGAAAATTATCGAACTACACAGACTTACAGCATCATATATAGCTCCATAACCATGACTGAGTTGAGGAGAGTTTGGAACTGTGTCATAAGATGGTGGGACTGATTGGTAACCTTGTGGTGGACCATGGCCAGGTGGGGGAACCTCTATAGCAGTTAATATGGAGCAGTGCATAGATATACTTAATATCTCACATTTATGACTTATTCCCTAAATTTTATATAAAAATAACTGAGAAATTCAAGAGAATCAAGAGGTTTCAAAGTAACATTTAATTTGTTAAAAGGTTTGTAAACATGTACTCTAAAATGTAAGTCCAAATTCCATAATTTTGCCCCTTTCTTAAGTGTTTTAACTCAGACAATGTCATTTTAATACAAATGCAAATTCCTTCAATTTCAAAAAGTTTAATACCCCTCGTAGATGCCTATAAGTAATATAAGTCAATTGGAATGATCATGTATATAGTCTCTGTATCATGGTTGTCACCTTTCTAAATATGCAGTGTTTTGACTGGACTCAAGTGTAAGTTATCCCATTATGCAGTCCCTAAATACCACTGAATGTATTATATTAAAATTAAACTTATAAAGTGAAGCCTCTACTGTAAAAATCAGTAAATGTATATAAATTGAAAAGGATGGTTTAAGAGAGGATACTTGTATAACTCAAAATGCTACGGTTGTAATGGATTTTAAACATCTTGTTATTGCAGAAATATATGTACATATATACATGTTACTATAATCATGTAAGCTTTAAATTTACAGTAGATGCGCGCAGTTCTATTTTATACTACATGTATACATAAATACCCTCTTTATATAGAGATCCTTCAACGTTAACGTTATGATATATAAAGTTGAAACGATAACATATAAGGTAGTACCACGATAAAACTATTGGCTCTTTTCCGAATTCAATATCTGCATGAATTCATGAATTCACACACCAATAGCAGTTGCAATTTGTATTTGATATATTAAAGATCTTACGCTTTCCCAGGAGAGGCGCGGCTGGATCTTCAACTTCGTTCATGTTGTCCCTTTAGATCTAACGACAAAACGATACGGGTATATATACGGGTATTCAGAAAGTTAATTAGTTTGTTCGTCACATGACCATATACATTCGAGTGAAATTTTAACGTTGATTGGTCTTCACAAACTCGATGTATCTATAGGTACGTAGGTTATTTGACTTTGTTTGGATACTTCATTAGCCAATTATCCTATCATCAAGCAATTGACCATATACTCTGGATGTGATGACTTGTATAGCAGGATGGAAGGTTGTGGTAGGAACTATATATATGAAATATCTTTTAAAAAATGATGGGTTATAATATCTAAGTATCGGGTGATGGCCTAAGTATCTATCCGTCTCTCTTTCTACGAAGTCCCTTCGCTGTTTTGCACAAAATATATTGCATATAGCTGCTAAAGTTCACATTTTACAGGTAGCGACTTACATTCAACATGATCTTAAAGCTCATGGTTTCCAGGAAAAAATGCAGTCGTTGAGTAAGCACGAATACGATAAAACTTGTAAGTATACTCCAAGTTTAATACGCAGGCAGTATATGATAATTTCGATCGACATTTACCCTTGACAATTTATTTGCAAATCGTCGTTCGTCAGCACATAGTCCGCCATATTGAACCCGAATACGGAAATAAGCTGATTTCTCTCTAGGATCAGGTGATCAATTATTTGTGGGAAGCCGTGGAAAGTATAAACCCGTACGATGAGCTACCAGCCTCTCTCTCATGGTGAGTTCTCCTATGATTCCTAAATACGATTACTTACTTACTACTTTGGCTGATAACTATAGTTATTATAAAAATATATAACCGTATAGCGGCACAGCCGTTAGAAATGCGAATTCGATGCTTTTCGAGGTAGAGGTCCTACTACCTTCTTAATATCAATACTGAAGAACTCTCACAGTTCTTCTTAAGTTCCTTCAGAAATATATTTTCTGTCAACATAGTTGTCTGGATATTCTGATTTCGTGCATCTACTACTTATATTATTCGTAGCCAACTAGATTGTGTGTCGTTAGTAGACTGAAGTTTACTAGTAAAAATGCATCGTTATAACGTTAAACGCGTGCTCTTAAGGTAAATGTGGAACGACGTCCATGGTAACTTGGACGTGAGTTTAATAGGTTGCACCAACAGAGCTCGTCTTGCTGTTGTCCGTCCCCTTTTGTTGCGCAACAACCATCCCTAAAAATGTAAAGAGATATTGTAGTTGTAGTAGAGTTGCTTGTTGAATCCCTTTCGAAAGTCTGGGTATTTGGTACTTGGCGACTCCAGAATACCCAGTGCTACTGATGAGGAGTAATATTCTCCGAAAAGGCCTTCCAGCACATTGGTATAGTTGTGAGTACGTATAGTCTACTGTTCTAAGACTTCTTTCATCCCTAAAAATTACCTACACCGATTTTAAAAGCTCCTAAAGTCAATCTTTTTATTTCAATGAAAAATCTAGTATACCATTTTCCTACATGCTATGCCTATTCTGTAAAAAAGCCTATGTAATTCAATATACATGAACTGTGTGCATCATCCATACTTCAGCTGTATTAGTGTGCCTAAGCATATAGAAATGGTGTTTATAATGAAGTCACTTAAATTTTACTATTAAACATCTTTATGATTAACGTTATTGCGTGTTTATTTAATTATTCTAGTCACTATTACAAGCACTGCCTTCCTTACTTAAAACTTTATATTTTGAAGTGCTCTATTTCACTTTTTATGTTGGATTATATATCTGTCATCTCAGAGAGGCCATCAGAACCTAGTGGTATGACTGCAGGTATACCAGTGGATCATGGACAAAGTTTAACACCAGACAGGAGGCCCAACAATGCTGAATCAGCTACTCCAGACAGCACTACCAAGCAACCCATATACCCACCTAGTTACCTTATGCTGTCTGTCGTCACAAGCATATTTGCCTTCTTTCTAACATTAATGTTGATGTGGTGTTGCACTATCCCCGCAGTTGTGTTTGGAGCTAATGTATGCTAACGGAGGATATTGTATATTGTGTGTGTCATTTTAACAATACAGTACTTTATGAGTCGGTTGTCCAGACCAGACATTGCAATTGGTAATCGTAAAAGGTTATCACTGATGCATGGTGACGTCATTCTATTGAGAAAGCTTGTTCAAGTGGTAGTTGCTAGTTACCGATTGCAATGTTTGGTCTCTGGGCAACCGACCCAAAAAGTACTGTATTATTATTATCATTAAACAAGAAATTCATGCAGAAATAATCAGATACACCATTTTCTTACATGCTACGTCTACTTTAGAGTAAAGGTCTATAGGGAACTAAGCCTAGTGAGAGCTTTAGATGAGGATACAAGATTGTCTTTCCTATTTCTCTTCTCCACTGAGCCATACATGTGTTTTATTAATATGTACAGTATTTATTTTTATTTGTGTAGTTAGTATTACCACAATGTTATGATCTTATGCATTTGTTTTATTTGTACTCGTGTTTTTAGGCATACTCTGCCGCCAGAAGGAAAGATTACAATGAATCCAAGAAGAACAGCAGAAGAGCATTTTGTTGCAATGCAGTCTGTATGATAGTGACCTTCCTACTCTACACTGCCGGAGTAATAGCAGGAATAACTACATATCTTGTTTTAGGTGATATTGCCCACCTAAGAGGATGACTTTCTTTAGAAAATACTGTCAATGTTATTGAACATGTCCGAATTGGTCTTCTCAATGTTTATACAGAACATATGGCTATGTAACATTTTTGTACACTGTAAATGATATACGTATATATTATCTTGTGCAGTGTAAAGGTGATTGCCATAAAGTTAAATTGCTTGTGGTTTCAATCATAAATCCTACATCTGTTGAGTTTACAAGTTGGCTATTTGAATTTGGTCATTTGAATCATTGGTGTATACAGGATCTATAATTTGTGGAATCAAAAATTATATTATAAAACATTTTGATCCACACTAAACCAATTTAAGGTTAGGGCTTAAGGCTGCAGAGTATATATACATTATGCATTTATAGTACAGTAATCCAAAATCTACTCAGTTAGATCACATGACCCTCCCAACGTCCATAAGTTATTTAGAGAATTTTAAGAGTTTTACATGACAAATTTTTGATTAGGTCTCAGCTTCTCTTCTTCTAGTATATTTGTGCAACTTGCACTGTCTAGGATTATATATATGTAAAGTTAGCTATATAGGAAAATCAATTTTAATTTGAATATTGCGAATGGAACTGGTTGCCATATTGATAATGACGAGTTCATGCATAATGACAGCAGTATAAGCCTGCTTATCAGAAATACACCTATCGATTGTACAAAGCATTCATGATCAGTATACTCCTGTAAATTATTGCATAACAAATTGTATTATGGAAAAAAAGATAAAAGGAATTAAGATTAAACATGCACTGTTGCATCAAACAATAGTCGATATAGTTGTATACTTACAGCCAAAGCAGCAAGCACGTGCACACATATATGTGTTATTCTTTAAAGTATTTAAGGCAGTATGTAATACGTATATGTGTGCTTTAGTCAATCAGTAAAGTTCATTTTTCACATTTTTCATATACATTTCAAGCTGTATTGAATATATATAGGCTAAGCTAGGTTAGCTTATAACTTGCCCTGTATACAGTATATACACATAAGATGAGCGTAACAGCCAGAAGTAAGAATAAAAATAATAATAGAGGGGCTATCACAGGCAGCCAATAAAAAGCTGGAATACTGCATATATTTTCAAATTGTGAAGAGATTATTGGATATTTATATAATAGGCACATTACAAATGCAGTGTCAGTTACTTGAGTTAGAAATACACAGCTGAAGAAGCAAAGTTAGAAAATAGGCTTAAGATACATTTCTATTGTTGCTTTAAGTCTTTCTACTATCAAACAGCTTGAGTGATTGAGTCAGTTTATCAACTAAGGCCAAAGTTTCTTTATCTGTGTCAGTTTGACCAGCTACAGTCTCCAGCCAATTACAGACCTGTTCCACTGCAACTCTGGGAACACCGCTGTTGACCACATTTTCTTTTTGATTCTTTTCTGACTCAACTGATGACACAGAAGAGTTATAGTCATTGGATGATACCTTTCCACCACTTACATCCCATAATTTCAGCATACGATCATTTGAAGTGGTTGCCATTAGCAACATATTTGGTGAAAAAGCACAGCAAGTTACATATCTACATTGAAATAGAATTAAATGTATCACAATTTAGCCATTAAAGTATTGACACGTGTAAAGGGGGGTGTTGGTGGTCTGGAGCTAAAGCAGAAGATTCAAGATCAAGCTATTATGGGATGTCTCAAGTTCGAGCCCAGGCCATGGCAGCAATTTTTCAGTGACAGCACCCCCTTGACAACAAACATTGCCAACTGAAAAAACTGATTATTGCTGACTGATTTACTGTATGTTGTGTTTATGTTGTTATTGTTATGTTGTTTGTACTATTGTGGGTGCCTGGAAGAGTAGCCTCTTGGCTAAAGGCTTCCCACATTAAATAATATTCCTAATCCTAATCCTAATCCTAAAAAGATCTAGTTATAAATAGGATTGAAACAGGATAAATGTATCACAATATCACAATTTAACCATTAAAGTATTGACACGGTCTAGTTATAAAGCATGCTTGATTAGCCAAATAATACCTAATACATACTATGAATAGGGTTATAAACAAACATACCTGGAATGAACTTGTGTTCTCCACACCATACTCCAAGTTGCCTATTAGGTACAGTAGTTTGGACAAAATAAAAAGACAATTAACATATCAGCATGGGTAACACTTAACTGAGCTACCACAAAATACAAGATTACAACTGAATGAAAATTGATTGTTCATACCTACTGCATGTAATTAAGAAACCCTTTGCACAAACCTACAACATTTGATTACATGTTAATAAACAACTTATGAATACAACATTTCCCTGAATACTCTCCACTCCTCCATCTCTCCACAAACTCTAATTACAGTGGCTCTAAATACTGTTTTAAGATGGTGGTACACCAAATTGTACTTCATAAAGTGATAATTATATACATTCATAGTGCAATGGAAGTACATATCTATCACATTATACAAGCACTTCATCATAACCAATTTGTGGAATGGATAGTCTTCAATGCCAAGTTCTGGGTCTATTACTGAGTTTATTTAGTTAGAAAGAGCTTTTTAGATCATTCTAATGCCATTTTTTGTATTATGAGATACTTAAAGTAGATTATTCTGTCCTTGGCAATGAGTATTACATAAATGCAACTTACAGTTTTCCAGAGAATAACACTTTTGTCTGCAGATCCAGTAATGAAAAACTCATAACCAGCAGCAAAAGCACATCTGTACACAGCATTGGAGTGTTGGGTCATGGTTGCCAGTTTAGTCAAGACAAACTTATCTACAGAGAGTATAAGTAACAACCTTGGGTAAATCTTTTACATACAGCTTATTTGGTCAACAATTAGTTAATAATAGAATAAGGATTTCTTCTAACTGCATCAAACTTATCTTTTGGATGGTTCAACTTTTGATAATTTTGAACGTCTAAAGACGCAGTTTTTTGTTCTTTGTTCTGTTGGACGTTTCAACCCTTGGGGTCTTCTTCAGCGACAGTTTAGACAGCTCAAAATTATCAAAAGATGAACCATCCAAAAGATAATCAGTTAATAGAAACTATACAAGTATTCCCTAATCCTTACACCATCATGTGAATGTATCTTAGCAATCAAGATGAACTCAAATTTTGGGATAAAAATCTTACTTTTAATGAAATCCAATTTCCAGGCCTTTACCTCTGGGTTGTTACCACATGTGATAAACACACTTTTCCAACTCTTTAGTCCTAAAGATGCACACATAAACATAGTAAAAGTAAAGGCATAAAACATTCCAACAATTACTTGCATATAGTTTCAGTAAGTGCTGGAAAAATTACATCAATGTACAAAAGAGAAATTGTGCCACACCAGTATCATTTGAAGACTGTCTCGGTGAGCAGTTATTCTTTTTCATTCATTGCTCAGGTCGATCTCCCACTGAGTCTTTGAACGTTATTAAATGCCTACGGGTATGATCTTTATTTAGGGCTACGGACCATTCTATATGTACCACGTGTATGTATTCCTACAGCGGTAAGACCAATAATTCTGTCTTTACCAAGTATGCTATTAATTACAATGTCATTTTAACGGCTAGAAGCATTTTCCATAATTGTACAGGGAAAACTTGATGTTATATACGTAAGCCATCGGTCAAGTTAAACCAACCACTTCCTAGTCAAAACTATCAAAACTGTCCTAAACATACCCTTGTCTGAGAGATCTTGTGGTCCACTAATAATGCAATTTACTCCCAGATCGTGAGCTATAGTCCGAGTTACAAGGGCATGGTTCCTTATGTCCCACACACATATTTCTCCTGCACTGTCTCCAGTCACAGCATAGGTACCATCAAGGGACATGCAGCAGGCATTAACGCTACATACATCAATATCATTAATGAAGTACACAATTCAACAGTATACAATTCCAAAAAGAAAGCAACCACAAATATTGTATATCAAATATTAAGAAAATGTCCCTAGCATTTCCTCGATTGTAGCATATTTTTTTAGCATATCTATACAATTGCTAAACATACCAAAAAAGTACACTTCCCCCCTCCCCTCCCCCCCCCCCCCCAAAAAGAAACAACTTGTATATGTTTCAGAGGTTTATTTTTAGTCTTCTAAGCATCTGAAGATACTGTTCAGTTTCTTGAAAGTGGGACGTTTCAACCCTGGGAGTATTCCTTAATGACTGTGATCCCCAGGATCAAAACGTTCGATTTCTCAAGAAACCAACTGCATACTGTACTTAGATGCTCAAAAGACAAAAGACAAACCATCTCAAAGATAAGTTTGACACAGTTAGAAGAAATCCCTACCAACCCTAGTAGATGTAGCAAGTAACATATTATATTAAGCCAGAGGAAGGATACAATCTTGAAGTACAAGAGTACTTAGTTTGTGCATAAATCTTAAGGGAACATCCAGAAATAAACAACATACTTTTCATCTCCTCGCTTGTACGTTGCCAGCAATTTGAAGCTGTTTGCATCCCATAGTTTGGCTGATTTGTCAGCTGAGGTCGTCAGAAGGTAGCGATTATTTGGACTAAAACAACAGCATTTCACTGATGCAGTGTGATCTGTTATTGAACCTGTAAGCAGAAACAGTGACAGTTAAATTAGGTTAATAATAAATTGATACAATTGGTAACATATTATATTCATTATTATCAATTAAGTCTAGCTATTGGATATATCACAAAGGGACCATTACTTTCAGGTAATATCTAGATGCTAAAAGTTTTCCTCTGCATCAATTAGCCTTAGGAATTTCTTTTCTTTATTAGACATAGCTACCAAGTCTGGTCTTCATTAAGCCTAGCTATTAGCTACATCACAAAGGGACCATTACTTTCAAGTAATAAATGCAACTCAGTTGAGTTCAGTTCAGTTACTTACCTATTTCCTTCCAAGTTGCCGCATCCCATATCTTCACAGCGTGATCACTCCCTGCCGTGACCAGCATCTTCCCATCAGGGCTAAATTCGCAAATATTCACATAATAGCGCGTGTTATGGGCAGAGAGTGGGGAAGATGCCAATTGTTGGCCGTTGTTTGCATCAAACAAATAAACGGTTCCTTCTCCACTGGCCGTAACAATCGTTGACTCCGATGGCGAAAACGAACAGTAATTTACATCACCAGTGAATGTTTCAATCGTCTTTAACAGCTTCGGCTCGCTAGGAGTAGCCATTTTAAGTTTGCACTGATCTTGTGATTATGGTGCAAGCATTGATTGTCTAATATATATACATTTATGATGCAATCACGATCCCATGATTGTTGGTGCAATCATGTATAATTTATTCATGGTACAACCATTTTCTGTGATGCAATGTTACTTTTTATTCGTGTACATATATTTTTAGACTCAAGCAACCCTCCTTTGTAGACTCTAACCTTTTGATTACAGGTAGCATTGGCAATGACCCACTCTCAGTCATAAATTATGGATAAACGCTGCCATGATTACTGATTCAAATAGCACTCCCATTATCTGAATGACTAGTTACAAGTGTAGGAAGTGTTGTACACAACCCATATGATGATTATTAAAATACTGAGATCAAAAACAAGTCACATTGAGTAACCCTATCATGTGCTAGAGAGCCAAAGTAGAGAGACACAGTGTAACAGTGTAGCAGCAGTTCACCTCTTCCAGGGTTACTGTTCATAATTGCAAACTTGCATGAGAATGACCTAAAGATTTCCTAATTGTGGTTCAGTGGTTTATTACATCCCATGGACCAATTTTTAAGTTCCTTGCTTCAAATGCCATTTCGGATTGTGTAACAGTTGGTAGAGTGTGGGTTGAGTGTTCTGTAGTGTAGCTAATTTTCTCTGTGAAGAAAATTCATTATTGAATGATGCTCTCATAGCTTGCATGCTTAATTAGAGGTAATAATTTATAAGGTGCCTGAAGCACTTGAATATGGTTGATACCATTATACGTAATCTTCATAAAATTGTCTAATTCACTTGAGGTTAACTATAGATGGGAGGCCATTTTCACTCTCACTGCTAAGAGGTGAGACTTGCCCTGAAAGGGGCCAATAAAGCCCACATGTATCCTGGCCCAAGGTCTGGTAGGCTATATCCATGGTGATGCATGGGGTACTGCTGGAGGAGAGTTTTTGGCTCTCTGGCAAGAGTGACTGTCCTAGTTCTACCTCTTGATGTCATTATCAAAAGCAGTCCACCATGCACATAACTTCTAGCCAGTGCTTTAGTCCTTGTCATACCTCTCTGCCCCAAGCACAGAAAGTGATCATATGGTAAGGCTAACATTGCAGAAGTGGCATACTGAAACTTAACTATACACATCACTTCTATGTTTGGGCGCATCGATCCCTACTTCTAGTATATCCATGATGCGCCCAAACATAGAAGTGATAAGTTTCAGTATGCCACTTCTGCAATGTTAGCCTTACCATATGATCACTTTCTTGTTTCGTTACTTTTTCTAGATGTGCCAATCACTGTTATAGTGCCATCCCTACTTTTAACTTCATTTTTGAATGTTTTTATTTAACTTTAATATAATACGGATGCAAATGACTCCCAAAATAATCACAATCAGGTATATTAAACGCTACAAGACTTTAGCCACACTGAAATTCTCAACTGCTGCATACAGAGTAGTAGTCTCTACAGATCATATAAGGTTAAATACATGGCCTTCCAATTACCTTTTCACACCTAAGTATAAGACTGAAGATGATGCATCTGCATGCCATTATCAGCAAAAATTCCAGTCTCATGCAGGGGATCTCAGCCAATAATCACCGCAGATTTGACTTGCCTTGAGTGTCAGCTAGGAGTACCATTGGTTGCTTGCATGCATTCACATAAACAACAGGGTTAGAGACGATTTGGTAACTTGCACACAGGGACATAAAGGCTGGGGCCTTTAATTTATTTCATGAACAATGTCCCTTGTTTCAGTGTGGCTAAAGTCTTGTAGCGTTTAATATACCTGATTGTGATTATTTTGGGAGTCATTTGCATCCGTATTATATTATATACCTCAGTGTGATTATCTTGGGAGTCACTTGCATCCGTGTATAAATTTGTAACTTGCACTGTGTAGTACTTGATTGTATTTAAACAAGCATAATATATATAAATAAATAAATAATATAATATAAATAATTCATATGGCTCCAGGAAAGGCTCTGTCTTCTTGTACACAAGGGACATCATATGACATACGTATATAAAGGCCTTGGCCTTTTATGTCCTTGTGTACAAGTTACAAAATGGTCTCTAACCCTGTTGATTATGCGAATGGATGCAACCAACCATCGGTATTCTTAGCTCCCTCACAAGGCAAATCAAATCTGCTGTGGTTATTAGCTGAGACCCCTTTAAGACTGGAACCTTTGTTGATATATGGCATGCAGATGCATCATCTTCAGTCTATACTAAGGTGTGAAAAGGTAATTGGTAGGTCATGTGTTCTACCTTGCAATTGGATGATCTGTATCAACTACTTCTCTCTATGCAGGGGGGGAGGGGGGGGGGGGCGGCAGTACAAGAAATATTTCTAACTCGAGTTACTTATTTATATACAGAGAATTTGAAACTTAATTAAAAAATGGCGTTTGAAGAGGCCCTAAATTTGGCACCTTCAAAAGTAACACGCTTCGGATAGAGCGCGTTGAAATCTAGGGTTGCCTATTCCCTAGTTCGGGAACATTCGTGACGATTGAGTACTTGTATGTACCTGTGTAAGTTCGCATGTTTGCGCTAGCTCATTTGAAAAAAGAAGAATAAAAATGAGGAATTCAGAATTTGGCCTATTTCGGTTTAACCACTTTGCGAAGGTTGTATAACATCGAAACATGTTTTGGCGTTTAGAAAAGCATGCAAAAACGACTGCAAACACTCGAATACAAGCAAAAATCCTATTGATTTATTAGGTGTTAATCATAGAGTACGGTAGTACTCTATAAGTAGGGATGGCCGAAAAAAAACATGGCCGCCCTATTCAATGTATTATCAACTAGACAGATGATAATCATCGTGGGGGCGAGCATACCTTTCCGGGCATAGCACCTGAACACAGTAGTCGATTAGCCGTATTTTAGACTGCAGGAGGGCGAATGCGAAGTAGCCTTCCCTGCATTGCCTTCCTCCGAGCGTAGCACCTGAACACAGTAGTCGATTAGCCGTATTTTAGACTGCAGGAGGGCGAATGCGAAGTAGCCTTCCCTGCATTGCCTTCCTCGGAGCGTAGCACCTGAACAGAGTAGTCGATTAGCCGTGCTTTAGACTGCAGGAGGGCGAATGCGAAGTAGCCTTCCCTGCATTGCCTTCCTATGAGTGTAGCACCCGAACACAGTAGTCGGTTAGCCGTGTTTGGTGCGATTAGCCGTGTTTTAGACTGCAGGAGGGCGAATGCGAAGTAGCCTTCCCCGCATTGCCTTCCTCTGAGCGTAGCACCTGAACACAGTAGTCGATTAGCCGTGTTTGGTGCGCATCCTCTTTCCTCAGAAGCCTTCCGCACCAGCTAGTCTACAGAGGTTCGCTAGCGGCAGCCATTGTGAATGAGTAAATAGAACTATACGGCATGACGTACGGCACATATATACATACATACATACATATATACAGTGCAAGTTACAATATACTAAGGTAATCTAATATAAATAATATAAATAATATAAATAATATAAATAATATAAATAATTAAATAATTCATATGGCTCCAAGAAAGGACCTAGAAACAAAATGGGCATATTATCATAAAGTTTAGGGTATAAAACTCATTTTAAATTAAGGGATTTTTGATTTAGGCCTCCGTTTGTTAGAAAACGGAGGACAAAGTCGGCATATAAAAGGCCATAGGACTATAGAAAACCTATGGGAAATTTATATTGAAACAATGTGTTATATTAATAAAAATTATCAATTGGTCAGATCATTTTGAAACCAACATATATCATGGTACATGTGCATAGGAAACGTCTGGCGAAGTTTTGCTTAATTAAATGAGCAAAATAATCAAGATATAATGAAGAATTCAAAGTTACGATTGCGCAAGCTGGTGATGTATTGTGATGTTTTTCTAATGCGTCACCAACACCTTCGTATGTCGCTCGGTACACACATTTTGTGAATCATGTGACGTTCGTAAACGTCACCGACTCGTTGCTAAAGAAGATCATCCTTTCGAGAACGGCTATGACAAGTCGACGCTCTCCTACGAGAAGGAGCTACGAATAAGCGAGTTGTAGCGAAGGTTAGAATGAACGTATTTGTATACGTTCATGCTAAGTTTAAGCCAAAAGTGTTGCTATATATATTGATGTAGAGAAATAAAAGAAATTCGTTTAGACGACCGTAGTAAAACTGTGGTACTTTAAGCTCCGTCATAATCTGCTTATGTTTTCTATTACTTATCCATGTGTGTACGTGTGCAGGAGTGTAATTGGATACTAGGGGTGGATTTGGATAAATATGCGTGCGTGCAAGCTCATGAGTTGAGTATATATATATATATATCCAAGTGACTATGTAATATTAAAATTACAATCAAGTACTAGCTACACAGTGCAAGTTACAAATTTAAAGAGATCCAAGTGACCCCTAGGATAATCAGTATTTTAAACAGTACAAGACTTTAGTCACACTAGTACTGTTGCAGGCTTTGAAATCCTCAACTACTGCATAGAGAGTAGTAGTTGATACAGATCATCCAATTGCAAGGTAGAACACATGGCCTACCAATTACCTTTTCACACCTTAGTATAGACTGAAGATGATGCATCTGCATGCCATATATCAACAAAGGCTTCAGTATTAAAGGGGTCTCAGCTAATAACCACAGCAGATTTGATTTGCCTTGTGAGGGAGCTAAGAACACCGACGGTTGGTTGCATGCATTGGCATAATCAACAGGGTTAGAGACCATTTTGTAACTTGTACACAAGGGACATCATATACGTATATAAAGGCCTTGGCCTTTTATGTCCCTTGTGTACAAGTTACAAAATGGTCTCTAACCCTGTTGATTATGCCAATGCATGCAACCAACCGTCGGTGTTCTTAGCTCCCTCACAAGGCAAATCAAATCTGCTGTGGTTATTAGCTGAGACCCCTTTAATACTGAAGCCTTTGTTGATATATGGCATGCAGATGCATCATCTTCAGTCTATACTAAGGTGTGAAAAGGTAATTGGTAGGCCATGTGTTCTACCTTGCAATTGGATGATCTGTATCAACTACTACTCTCTATGCAGTAGTTGAGGATTTCAAAGCCTGCAACAGTACTAGTGTGACTAAAGTCTTGTACTGTTTAAAATACTGATTATCCTAGGGGTCACTTGGATCTCTTTAAATTTGTAACTTGCACTGTGTAGCTAGTACTTGATTGTAATTTTAATATTACATAGTCACTTGGATCTCTTAAATTTGTAACTTGTACTGTGTAGTACTTGATTGTAATTTAATATTTTATATATTTATATATATAATGCTCTAAATGAGGAAATAGGTACACAGGAGCCCATGGATGAATGTGTACATGAATTTACTTGCACTGTATATAGAGTGGAATCTCATTATAGTGAAACTCGTTATCTCAACTCATCTCAACTCAACTCATGAGCTTGCACGCACGCATATTTATCCAAATCCACCCCTACGTATCCAATTACACTCCTGCACACGTACACACATGGATAAGTAATAGAAAACATAAGCAGATTATGACGGAGCTTAAAGTACCACAGTTTTACTACGGTCGTCTAAACGAATTTCTTTTATTTCTTTACATCAATATATATAGCAACACTTTAGGCTTAAACTTAGCATGAACGTATACAAATACGTTTTATCTAACCTTCGCTACAACTCACTTATTCGGTAGCTCCTTCTCGTAGGAGAGCGTCGACTTGTCATAGCCGTTCTCGAAAGGATGATCTTCTTTAGCAACGAGTCGGTGACGTTTACGCAACATCACATGATTCACAAAATGTGTGTACGGAGCGACATACGAAGGTGTTGGTGACGCATTAGAAAAACATCACAATACATCACCAGCTTGCGCAATCGTAACTTTGAATTCTTCATTATATCTTGATTATTTTGCTCATTTAATTAAGCAAAACTTCGCCAGACGTTTCTTATACACATGTACCATGATATATGTTGATTTCACAGTTATCTGACAAATTGAAATTTTTTATAAATATAACACATGGTTTGCATATAAATTTCCCATAGGTTTTCTATAGTCCTATGGCCTTTTATATGCAAACTTTGTCCTCCGTTTTCTAACAAACGGAGGCCTAAATAAAAAATCCCTTCTTTTAAAATGAGTTTTATACCCTAAACTTTATGATGATATGCCCATTTTGTTTCTAGGTCCTTTCTTGGAGCCATATGAATTAATTATATTATTTATATTATATTATATTAGATTACCTTAGTATATTGTAACTTGCACTGTATATATATATATAATATTGTTTAAAAATACAATCAAGTACTACACAGTGCAAGTTACAAATTTATACACGGATGCAAGTGACTCCCAAGATAATCACACTGAGGTATATAATATAATACGGATGCAAATGACTCCCAAAATAATCACAATCAGGTATATTAAACGCTACAAGACTTTAGCCACACTGAAATTCTCAACTGCTGCATACAGAGTAGTAGTCTCTACAGATCATATAAGGTTAAATACATGGCCTTCCAATTACCTTTTCACACCTAAGTATAGACTGAAGATGATGCATCTGGATGCCATTATCAGCAAAAATTCCAGTCTCATGCAGGGGATCTCAGCCAATAATCACCGCAGATTTGACTTGCCTTGAGTGTCAGCTAGGAGTACCATTGGTTGCTTGCATGCATTCACATAAACAACAGGGTTAGAGACGATTTGGTAACTTGCACACAAGGGACATTGTTCATGAAATAAATTAAAGGCCCCAGCCTTTATGTCCCTGTGTGCAAGTTACCAAATCGTCTCTAACCCTTTGTTTATGTGAATGCATGCAAGCAACCAATGGTACTCCTAGCTGACACTCAAGGCAAGTCAAATCTGCGGTGATTATTGGCTGAGATCCCCTGCATGAGACTGGAATTTTTGCTGATAATGGCATCCAGATGCATCATCTTCAGTCTATACTTAGGTGTGAAAAGGTAATTGGAAGGCCATGTATTTAACCTTATATGATCTGTAGAGACTACTACTCTGTATGCAGCAGTTGAGAATTTCAGTGTGGCTAAAGTCTTGTAGCGTTTAATATACCTGATTGTGATTATTTTGGGAGTCATTTGCATCCGTATTATATTATATACCTCAGTGTGATTATCTTGGGAGTCACTTGCATCCGTGTATAAATTTGTAACTTGCACTGTGTAGTACTATATATATATATACACATACAGACAGCGGAAGCGTACTTCACGTAAGTGTGGGGCTCGCTCAGGCTCGCCCCAAATTAACACCTCATAAATCAACAACGTTCAGATTTTCGGTTGCATTCGTGTGTTTGCAGTCGTTTTTGCATGCTTTTCTAAACGCCAAAACATGTTACGATGCTCTACAACCTTCGCAAAGTGGTTAAACCGAAATAGGCCAAATTCTGCAATTCCTCATTTTTTCTTCTTCTTCTTCTTCTTCTTCTTCTTCTTCTTCTTCTTCTTTTTTCAAATGAGCTAGCGCTAACATGCGAACTTACGCAGGTACATACAAATACTAAATCGTCATGAATGTTTCCGAACTAGGGAATAGGCTACCCTAGATTTCAACGCGCTCCAACCGAAGCGTGTTACTTTTGAAAGTGCCAAATTTAGGGCCTCTTTGAACGCCATTTTTTAATTAAGTTTCAAATTCTCTCTATATAAAATAAGTAACCCGAATGAGTAATATTTGTGGTACTGCCGTTACCCGCGATCGAATTTCTTAGTCGCTTTGCAGGGCCTATATACAGTCGTATTCTTAACGATTATGGACCCTTTAATATCCTAAACTGAATGTTAAAGAACGGTAGAAAACATCTTATCAAATTTGGGATCTTTTCGGACGCCATTTTTTAATTTAGAACTCTCTATTATATCGTCTATTCTGCTACTTTATTTCGAGTTTTCGCCAAGAAAACTTTCAAAACAAATATTAACAAGAAAAAAGGGGCAATACAAGTTAAATAAAAACATTCAAAAATGAAGTTAAAAGTAGGGATGGCACTATAACAGTGATTGGCACATCTAGAAAAAGTAACGAAACAAGAAAGTGATCATCTGGTAAGGCTAACATTGCAGAAGTGGCATACTGAAACTTAACTATACACATCACTTCTATGTTTGGGCGCATCGATCCCTACTTCTAGTATATCCATGATGCGCCCAAACATAGAAGTGATGTGTATAGTTAAGTTTCAGTATGCCACTTCTGCAATGTTAGCCTTACCAGATGATCACTTTCTTGTTTTGTTACTTTTTCTAGATGTGCCAATCACTGTTATAGTGCCATCCCTACTTTTAACTTCATTTTTGAATGTTTTTATTTAACTTTTGATAATACATTGAATAGGGCGGCCATGTTTTTTTTTCGGCCATCCTTACTTAGAGAGTACTGCCGTACTCTCTGATATATATAATAGTACTAATGAATGAGGTCCAATCATATGAATTATACATATTATCAATTAGGTACTGATTACTATGGTATTTTGTAACTTACACTATATATAGCACTGGCGTAGGAAGCAGGGGGGCTGGGCCCCTCCTAAAAATAGGGCAACACTGCCAAGTTGTGAAGTTCATACAATGAAGGTATGAATACCACAACTTGCCCAATATAGTAGCCAGTCTGTTGTACTGGACTGATGTCTGAAGTTGCTAAAGCCTCGCAGTGATTAGTCTCGCGTACGGCTAGCAGTAGCCCATTCATTTCCCTGCACTGTCCAGTCTCCTGCCGCCATTTTGTATTGCGCAAGTGGAAGGAGTTGCGCAATACGTCAAAAAAATTTCGCTCGCTCCGCTCGCAAACCTTACTCACATTATTACAGCCCCCCCATTATTAAACTACTTCCTACGCCCCTGTATAGTATATCCTCCATGAAGCCTTAACTCCTCCCCTCATTTACCCACGCTTTCCTAGTAAATTTCCGTATTAACACTAGCAAGAGCTTACCTCTACTTTGTACCTAATAAGGATGCCCGGTTAAATAAATATATACTAGCTAAATATATACAATATAAAAACAGTTAATATATAGCTATAGATTCTCCTATAAAAGAGTTTAACTTGGTATAGATTTAAAACTTGGCATTTTATACTGCAGTGAAAATCAATAGGTATATTATCTTCGTAACAGTCACAAAAATGAAGGGAATGATCCTGTTCCTTACTCTACTGAGAGCAAATGTCATCACTAATGGGGCTCCAGCAACTGATCACTATGCAAAGGTAACTGTGAAGAGAGGCACCGATTGCTTTAAACAGATGGAAGAATGTGAGGAAAGTCAACCTCTTGAAGAATGTGAAAAGGAAGGATTTGAATGTATGTTAGCATATTTCACCCAAGATGAAATGCACAAGTACTTTGAAAGGTTTTGTAGCTTGCCAGCATTTTGTGGGGGAGCCAAAAAGAGACACTCAGAACTTAAAAGGGATCATAGCTGTATTGAAGATTTTGCAGAATGTGCACATGAAAATGAAGGAGAGGAGGAAGAAATTCCTCTTGATGACATTACTGAATGTCAATATGGGGCTTTTTTATGTATTATCAACAGACACATTGTAACCTGGCCAAGCTACCTGGAAGAGGGAAAAGCACTATGTGAGTCATTTAGGGAGCGAGTCCCTGAAGAACCTAGAGATTGTGATGAAGAGTTGGAAGAATGTCTTAAAATATCTGATGACAACGAAATTGCTGTAACTGCATGCGAAACTAACTATGTAGAATGTGAACTAGAGTCAGCAAGATAAAGAGTTCTTAATAAGACAGATGCTGCACTATAGTAGGAACACAGATTAAGCATTAGTACAGCAAGAATAAGCAGGTCAACTATTCTTTAGGATAACATATAGTCTATAGCTATGTAGTACATTTGTTATGCAGCTCTGTAAGAATTCAAAATAATTCAATGTTTTAGAAATTTCAGTTGGTTATATAGAATTCAATTCAAAGTGGCTTTATCATTCATTTATTACCACCACATTGATATACATACAGTAGTACCCTCCATATAGTAGGGATGGCCAAAAAACAATAATACATGGTGCACCCTATTCAATGTAAACCAACAATTAATAATAATATATATAACAAATTGAATGTGATTTGTATTGACTACCTACCATCATTTATCAAAAGATATGAAGTATATAGTTGTTGGGAATATAAGCAAGCTTCAGTAACAATGAATTCTTTGGAAAAGAATTATATATTTCAACCCAAAGGGGCCTTCATTGACAAATATAGCTCGTGTAGAACACTCCCTACATGAATATGTGTGTGGGTCCATATGATATTTTATTTTGAATTTATATATATTAAGCAGGATCATGCATGTAAAATGGTGAGAGCAAAACTACCATTCGAATTCCAAGTGGCTCGAGAATAAGACAATTGTACATGTTTGTGGTGTTGATTTGAATGTACGTGGTGGCATGTGGTGGTATGTGGTATCATATTCATGTGTGTGCCTTATCAGATGGAACTGTAGAAAGGCTGGTAGAGTATATATAGCTAATTTTCTCTGAAGATAATTCCTTATTGAATGCTGCTCTCATAGCTTGCTTAATTATATAAGTTCTGCATACTGAATATAATCGAAAATCGCTTCGTTGGTGATTTATGAGGTGTTGCTTGCTAATACATTGGATAGGGCGGCCATATTTTTTTCGGCCATTCCTACTACGGTACTCTCTGATTCGGACTAGCTAAACTCTTCATAATCAAACAATATGATAAAAAAATCCTCAAAAGTGACATGTATTACAATAAGCTACCCTAGTGAGTCATTATCAGTTTAACTCTTCAAAACCTTTCTCCTTATTCCAACAAGCCACCAACACAACTTGGAAATCAACAAGTTGATAAGAAAACAACTTCTAAAGGGAAAATTTAGATGCAATATATACGTATGTAAAACTGCCTCTTTAAAAGTGATAGTGTAAAATGAGGTCCAAATGTCATGACAAGACAGCCTCACCAAAACTCTGCATTGCTCAGGAGAAAGGATGTCACCCTCTTTACAAATTGTGTAGTCTTGTGTTAAATGTAATTTGCCTATGCAAGCAAAGTATAGAGGGACAGAGTGATCAATTAGATGATATGGATTTCTTCTAACTGTGGCAAACTTATCTTTGAGATGGTTCATCTTTAGTCTTTCGAGTGTCTAGAGATGCAGTGTTTCTTGAGAATCTGACATTTCAACCTGCAGTGTCAGTTGTTGAAGAAGACCCCGGTGTTGAAACATATGATTCTCAAGAGACAAACTGCATCTCCAGAAACTCCAAAAACTAAAGATGGTCCATTCCTAAGGGAGTGGTCATTAGCTGACATGAAACGTTTGAAATGTTGTACAAAAAACTGAAGCAGTATCACACCTTTTACTAGCTTGATTGGGACTCCCAACTGCCGCAGACCTGGTTCCATGCTATGAACAAACTGCTCAAGGGGACCTTGTAAAAGAAACAGATGACATGGTCTACCATATTATGTAAACAGACTTTTGAATTGGTTTTCCATACTGGTGAACAGCATTGGTAACTGAAATCAAACTTCTTACTTAAAAAACATCAACAGATGATATCATTTTAACTAACAGAATGTTACAAAAGGTTTGTACATATGTAGTATGCAAATAAACATATTAAGCATGAGTCTTACCAGCTACAACAGTTACAGTCTTAGAAGCTCTATTTCCAGATCTTGCATATTCTGGAACTGAATATGATTCAAACCATCTGTAAAAATGATAGTTAGTTAGTTAAATACAGCTTTTTGATCTATTTGAATTGGTCAGGAAGATACCTAATCGCATAACACTTCATCCAAAAGGATTCTAGCCTATCATTTGACTGCCATCAATTTCAAGCAGATTTGTAATTTAAAGTTTAGAAACAAAAAGTGCCCAATCATCAGCCATTTTGGTGACAGATATTAACAGGGTTATGAACATGAAGACTAAAAATAGGCTAAAAGTGAAAACAAATAGGGACGCTGATTCTCCATAAACAGGCAGTGTTTCTTTCAGAGTAATTTAGCAAGGGGAGGTGGCAAAATGATGATAATAGAAATGAAGGGGGGCAAACCTATTTAGTGCACCAATGTTCATTCTAGCACATATATAGCATATAACATTTGTTATTTTCAAGTTGCCCTCCTCCCCCTGAAAGAAACCCTGACAGGTTTGGCCATTTTTTCAACTGGTGTCACTCATATACATTTACATATATACACATGTATATATTACATACATACTTGTATATGCTTACCTCAAAACCTCTTCCTGAGGTGTGTCGGTGAATAACAGTCCTGTGTTTCCAACTAATTTCTAAACCACAAATATCGGTATTAGCATACCTACATTGCTGATGAGCCCTAAAGAGGTCACACCAACCTTACTGATTAGATGCAAGCCATCCATAAACTCATCACTATCAGTACGCCCCAGTGCTAACTGCATCACTTTGGATTTCCCAAAGAAAAACCTAACAGACAGAAATACTGCAAAATAGGCAAAATGGAAAATTTCAAAATTTAGGGGAGGGAGGGGGGGGGCAATGGTATATAATGTTAAGCTGTATATCATTTTCCAAAAGTCTAAGGGGGGAGGGGGAATCAATCCCCCCTGCCCGCCTCCCTCTACGCAGTCCTGACTGACCAACATTCATACAAGATGTATATGTATAAATGTATGTACAAGTACTGACATAAGAACTGCAATTATCAATTATCAAACAGATAATGTCCCAATGACCTGAAGTCAAAAACAGGGTGTTCACCTAGCTGCCATTATAACTAAGCCACTACATGCTAGAGTAATGACAACTATATAAGTGGGAAGATAGAAAAGTTGTGGTCTCTGCCACTACCCTAGATCCTCTCCTGGCTTGCCTTGCTGTACAGCTTAGCAGCAACAATCATGTCAATGACCTACCTACTCTTCTTCCAGTGCTGGCGAACCTCTTTTAAATTGGAATTTCTCATATTCTCAACAGAGAATACAAAAACGGAAGGATATGATGTTGCACAGTTCCGAATCTTTGACAGAATACAATAGAAACATATATTATGTGTATCACGAAGAAAGGTCACATTATTAAGAATATCAATTTTGCAGCATACAATGTGTAACATCTCAGCAATACGATAGAAATACCTCCTGTATCAATTGGGACTTTTGCTTTAAACCTTTCTTCGGTCTTGCCCGTGATAACGTTACTACGAAAGTGTACAGAAATTGGTTTACCCGATAAAAATATAAGTTTGGCTCATTTCCTTACCAACACGGTTTTTTCTTGATTTAGGCATGGTTCCCTTCGTATATAATAAAACGATGAAAAACGGGCCTATTTCACGGAACGGAGCGGAACGGAACAGAACGAAAACTACTCTTCCAGGTGGCAGTAAGTCATAACTCAAATACATTCCAGTGACGACTTGTAACACTTTGAAAATGAGCACAATAAAGGTCGACAACACACACATACGACGTACATAGGAGAAACAATCTTATTGCTATATAGCCATAACATCTGCGGGTTTGCATCATATATCGATTCATCATACTGGTATCAATTGTATAAATACTGAAACTAACTAACTAACTGTACACTGAAATACTGCCCACTCCTTACTACAACTATAAATGCTTTACTATGAATGTTTATATACTGCACACATGCTAAAGAGGTAAGCCATTATGATAGCAGCACTAGTATAAACTGTATACTCATACATCTTTTTGCACTATCAAATGTTCTTTATATGTAATTGATAACATTGCATATTGTTATAGAGTCTTTGAATTTATCTACTCATCTTTGATTCTTAAAGAGATGTTTCCAGTAATTTAATTATGATAATATAAGTATCCATATATGTGTTACAAGAAATGAAGATTGTATATGTAGATCATTAAAGATTGGTATTTATTGTTTAATAAAGGATCCTAAGGAGTACAGTTCATTTCTTGAGTTCAACAAATTGGAATTGGATACATTTTGGTCCTTACTTCACAGGTAGCACTTTTTGTGACATCCTTTTTCTTAAATGTTAAATGATAAATTTTACGTCTGCCAACCTTGTAAAATGTAAAACTAGAGATCTGTGCACGCTTTGGAAGTCCTTTAAAATATTCTTCACAAATAGTGTCCCCTACATTGTAATGTATATATATGTGAATATTATTCCAGACAAATAGCATACTTGACCAATTACTTACATTCAAAAAAATAGACCTTCAATTGCAGATAGGACAAGCTAGTATTCTGCAGTACACCAGCTTTGCAATAAAAGCCTCTCTGATCTTCGTAGAAGGTGTCTATTACCGGCATAGTGAAAGTGTCATTTTCTGAAGTGTAGTTAACTTGAATTTTATAGCCATCAGAGACCTGCTTACTGGTTACATTGAAACCATCAGGCGTTCCACCACAATGACCTATGGAATGGGGTAACTAAATATACACTCAGAGACACTTTATATGTGTATACATACATACATATATGTAAAAATGTATTACATAGAATATATATGCAGCGTATATATTGGCAAAGTTATAGAATAAATCTAAGTGTATGTACACGTTTATTTATCTGTTAGACAATGAAATAAATGTAATTATATATAAAGTAAATGAATCAACAGCCTATTTACTTACAACATGGCGGAGGATGACTCCATGTTCCATCCGGCTGACAGGTAGATTGACTTTCTCCCAATAGAGTACATCCATCATGTGGCCTCCAAGTTATTGTTTCACCAGGCATAGCTACTTGTCCAACTGGTTGCTCTGTGTCTCCACAGACAATAGTCATATTCTCTAAACTACATTCAGCCATCTCTGGAAAACAAACTAGTCCACTTCCACTTGCTTCACTCAACCATGCACCTAAAAAGCAGTGCAACCAAATTTATTTTATGTTTATAAATTCTTCTAATCATTGACACACTAGCCCAAATAACTGCCTATAATTTTAGATATCATTGCAGCAGCTTACATGTACAGCTAGGCTTCATAACTGAACAGCAGTCATAAAGACTACAGTACATGTATGTATGTATGTATGGTTTAGTTCCCCTATAGTACATGTGCATTTACATAGAGACAGACAATTGAAACACAATTTATTATTTCTGTGTTTGGTTAAATATAAGTGCACCAATATCAGTTCAATATAAGGTCAGACCTCCACTGGTATGTACTATACCAAGCAATTCTTTATAGGGTCCTTTTATGTACTTCTTTTAGCAAGTTGTAATTCCACTGTATGGGCCGAGTTATTAATTTGGCCATATTATAGTTTGTGAAAGAAGTTAAGTACATAGCCGCTTAAGCATTTTGAAGCATATAAGTCTCTATTATGCATACAAATAGGGATCACGTAAAAATTATACCACGTTTGTATATACGTATATAGACATATGGCATGTAGTACTTATACTTAATATCATATACGTAATTGTATCCGTACGTACCTGCATATACATACCTTAGTATATATACATATATGCAATCTATATACATTACAAAATACCCTAATATATGTACTATATACTATTTTCCTTACCTTTGGAAATTCCAGGTACTCTCCAGTCACGAACACATTCATCTGGTTCTGGTGCCTTGAATCCTGGTGGACATGTATGAATAGCTCTAGTTCCACAGCGAGGCGGGTCCTCCAAAAGGCGGACAGTGCTGCTTGCTCCAATAGTTTTCACTGGTGGACCACATGTAAAGTTGAATCCTATAATAATTTGGATGTATATAGGGATACATATATATATATATATCAACACAAAGAAGAATGAGATTATACAACTTACTTTCACAACGGGGGCACTCTTCCAAGTCTGTCCAATTTCCATCAGAATAATGGTATAGTGATTTTCCCACAAATTTGTGACAAAAGGTGTCACATCTGTAAGCAGCTGTGGCAAGTGTGACATTGCCTATTTCAACACAACTGAGGTGCTGAAGCAGTAATAAACTGTCAGTAGGGCAAGGTGGTGCAATGTCATCACACTCAGCGCTAGCATATTTTAGAAAGATTGCCAGAGCAGCAAAGATTGCTTGGTTCAACAAGAACTTTGTCATGATTTGCAAGATTACTATTGAATATTCACCTGTAATGAAATACATAATACAGATCAGACTTTAAGGAAGTTGGAATATACCTCTAAACATATTATACTATGAATCATAAACTTTAATATTTGCATGAGAATCGCTTTAACCAACACTTCTGGAAAATGTACGTACTTACACGTACAGACAAGGCCGAGGTTTTCATTTCTATATATTGTTTTTAAAATTAATTTAAGGTTAATTATATGTACATATATATTTAGCAGTTGTATATTCTTCATATACAAAAATCAAACTTTCCAACTGCATGGTGTATACGGGCTGAACTCATTCTATCATTAACCAAAGGACTCAATGACAACTCACTTATTTATTCCAAAGTGGATTTGTTGATAATAATTTTCTCTTTCTGTACCAGAGAAGGAATAATTTTCTATAACTTCCCTCAAGTTACGGGATAGTCTAAAGGGATATCTTTAGGTTGTTCCTCTGAAGATGCCTGCATGGGACTGCCACTTGCAGGCCTTTTATACCTGCTACCATGCAGCAATGTTAGTATGCAAAGGGGGAAGCTACGTATGTGCTAGAATAACTTTTCTGATATACACAATTGGTTGCCTAGCAATATTTTTATTCATTACAGGAAATAGCTACGTAATTAAATGTTTCTGTTACTTCTGTTGAGGCAGTTAACTACTGCAGTACGTAGTTAGATATCCCCAATAAATATATACATATATATATATGTGTTTAAATAATTCTATATATAGCTTTTAAAGGTCTTTCAACTACTAACCCTTCTAGATACTGCCAAGCCATGGGAGAAGATTGCACCCATCAGTATGTGCATGTATGTATGTATATAACACAAATACTATGTATATTGATTTATACCTCCACTTGTATGCTATATACGTAGTCAACATATGTATATCCATAAAATATATTACTAGCTTTGCACAAATGATCTATAGTCATGTATGCATATATATTCTCATAAAGATGTCTTGCTGAGGATAAATGGAGAAGTATACGTATATGTACATTCGATAATTATAAGTATGTACATACGTATGTATATAGGGATTAAGGTCACATGAATCAAGGTAAGTACCTGTCGCTTATGTATTGTAAATATTGTATATACATATCCAGCATACATTGTAACTCATGATCATAGATAGAAAGTTAGCTTCAAAGCAGTTTTACTTGGATACCTATGAAACCTTAGTATATGTGTTGAACTGTATTTAGTACACTGTAGAGTATTAAAATTTAAGATACAGATTCCTATAGCAAAGTTCATTATAATAACCATATATCCCTTTCAATGCTTGAGGTATACCTTAGTCTACATATACCACAACCCCTATAAAATATCATTTACCAATCTCCTAGCAACATAATGTATTGTTATCGATCATTGAACTCTGGATATTATCCCTGCCCACTCATGTCCCTGGCCTATCAGGAGCCCAATGAATCCATAATGTAATGACTTACCTAATGTGTACAAAACATATTATTATGAGATATACTGATTGAGGCTTAACTGTATCATCATTATTTTTGGTCTTGCTCTAAATTCTTTTCTTTGTAATCGAGACACAGTAATTGAATTGGAAAAGACCCCATAACTATGAAATTTAACCAAGACTGGACCTTGTCTATATTATAACATTATTATAGTTGCACTCTGTATGCTCTAGCTATACAGATATATATATATATAGGTGCTTAAACAATGTACTTAGAAAGGATATACTGACGTAATTTAACAATATTATCTCAATTTAATATTCATATTTTTTCATTAATCCCACTTACACATTGTATCTATATACACCTGTATACATCAATGATTATGACCAAAGCTTGCATGGACACACTGCTTAGAATTTAACAAATATTGTATTAATAGTTAAGAAACCATTTTTGGGGCACCGTAGGGTTAGGGTTTTTTACTTTTATATTGACTGAAGCACTAGTTACTTGTAAAGTTAATAATTTTCAAAATTACAGAATTTAAAGGTTACTCTACACACTTTACATTGCATAATTGTATAACATGATACAAATGGTATATATCCGCATATTCATATATAATTAGGTCAGGTCGTACATGGTGATACCCACCCTGACCTTTGGATGTGAAACTTGGGCTCTGCAAGTGAGACATAAGGGATGAATACAGCTGAGGGTGATAAAGGGGTGTCAAGAATAGAATAAGGAATGCGGATCTTAGGTGTAGATTGAGGTAGGGAAGGTTTTGGATTTGATTAAGAGATGGCAGAGAATTATAAAGAAGATAAGCAGTAGAATGTAGAGTGACAAATAAAGTGTATAAAGGTGAAATTACAGGTAGACATCCTCAGAGAAGACCAAGAAGAAGATGGCTGAATAAATAATGACAATCATCATCTATAAAATTGATAGTTAAGCTTAAGCATGGTTCACCTTTCAACAATTTAGCTAATAATGATGCTCTAGTTTTTGAAAATAATTTATTAAAAAGAGAGCTATCTACTGATAGACACTCATTTCAATGAATATATCTTTATCCTTTCTCCAGCCCCGTCTTTTACTTTTTATCTGCAACATGAACATGTTCAATTTTGCCAATTTTCACTTTAAATTCTAAAAATATCAACTACATAAATCAAAAGCTACAATTTTGGAGCAAACAACAAAAGATATTTTTGATCATGACTTTTATGAAACTGTGCATTAATCATTAATATTCTCTTTCTGAGTGACCAGGAGAGTTGGTACTACTATGTGCATATAGAGAGTAAGAGAATAGCAGGACTACTTTTCACAGCCTTCAATGGGGTGAACTTTGTGCTTTTTGGTTTTGCGACTCAACTTGTGTGTCTTGTCCCTCTTGATCAATGTAGGCTTCTTTTCCTCAGATCTGAACTCTAATAAAACACTACAAAACAGATACAGTATGTACACGCATCCTTTAATTCTGAGCCAAAAATAGGAAGAATAATGAAAGAAAACATTCTACAGAAAAATTACTTCACAATAGATAAATAAACCAGATTCTAATACATACATACTCTACATATGTACAATGGCTGCACTACTAAAGTGAACATATCTAGGAGTATGATGGTGGGAAAGTATGGAGGATATGAAAAACAGTAAACAAGGAAATATCAATACACAAGTACAACTATGAATGTACGTACGTATATTATACAAATAGCTTTCCTTAAATTAACATTTATAGCAAGTAGGAGCAGTTGGAACTTTGTATAAAATTAGTAATTTTTGATTGGTTTCTAACTACCCTAATCAGGTGTGAAGCAAACATAAATGCCATAATAGGGTTTCACCCATTAACAGATGATAATGACTAACAAGGCAACATGCATCACTTAGCAACAGATATCAGCTAATATAATGCCAGAGGTCTTGTTGCTAGGAGACCTAATGTCAGTTTATGAAGATTAGGAGTGTGGGAATTGGGTTGCTAGGAGACCTAATGTCAGCTTATGAAGATTAGGAGTATGGGAGTCAGGTTGCTAGGAGACCTATTGAAGACCAAGGATTATGAAGTCGATTGCTAGGAGACCTAATGAAGACCAAAGAGTATAAAGTCAGGTTGCTAGGAGACCTAATGTCAGTTTATCAAGATTAGGAGTATGGGAGTCAGGTTGCTAGGAGACCAAATGTCAGCTTATGAAGATTAGGAGTGTGAACTCTGGTTGCTACGAGTACTAGTACATAGTAAAAAGGTCGGTAGCAGCCACTTTCACCTAGATATGTCCTAAAGTTTAAAGTATATACGTACCTATGTGGGTATAATGGTAAAGCATGCTCTTGAATGGTTATGTTATGGTTACTATGTTAATGAAGTAAGATACTTATGTCAGCACTACAAAATGGGAATACAGAAACAGAATGATGGAATAGAAGAAAACAGGTAATAAAATAAAGGGTTAATATGAAGTACGTATAATAGGCTGATGTTCTGACTTGTGCCGAGCAACTAGACAAGTTAGAAGATGAATTTAGGATGAAAATGGAGTCTCTGAGGACCACAGTGCAAACTAAGACAGCTGTTCCAACCTCCCAAGTATAAGTGAGTACATTTTGTGTACCTATAACTGTTTGGCTCTTGATAGGGTGTTATGTATTGCATATAATGCCAAAGGTCTTGTTGCTAGGAGACCTAATGTCAGTTTAGGGAGATTAGGAGTATGGGAGTCAGGTTGCTAGGAGACCTAATGTCAGCCTCTGAAGATTAGGAATATGGGAGTCAGGTTGCTAGGAGATCTAATGTCAGCTTATGAAGATTAGGAATATGGGAGTCAGGTTCTAGGAGACCTAATGAAGACCAAAGTCAGGTTGCTAGGAGACCAAATGTCAGTTTATGAAAATTAGGAATATGGGAGTCAGGTTGCTAGGAGACCTAATGAAGACCAAAGTCAGGTTGCTAGGAGACCAAATGTCAGTTTATGAAGATTAGGAATATGGGAGTCAGGTTGCTAGGAGACCAAATGTCAGCTTATGAAGATTAGGAGTGTAAAGTCAGGTTGCTAGGAGACCAAATGTCAGTTTATGAAGATTAGGAGTGTGAACTCTGGTTGCTGAGTACTAGTACATAGTAAAAGGTTGGTAGCAGCCACTTTCACCTAGATACGTCCTGAACTTTAAAGTATATATATGGGAATAATGATTACAGTAGTAGGTAACGAATGCTCTTGAATGGTATCCTCTACATCTTCACAGTTTAATCTGTTATAGTCATTTAGCCACAAGTGTGTGGTTCTACTAAAATAAACCATTAGAGAGCCTTGTCCATTTATGTATTTACTAGCGTTAGATGTTTTCCAATCTGCTTAGGTGCAGTAGGATATGCTATTTACAGATAAACACCCAATTACTATATACGTACATACGTATGTATGTATGACCCTACGACATACGTACGTACATCAGGTACCTCAGTACATACACCTACGTACGTAAACCATATATACTTTAACAAATCTACATATGCAAAATAATAGTATTATACTATAAATGTACATACATAAACACATTAGCTATAATATACATACGTACATACGTGTATATGTGCCAAGTAACAAAATAGTTCTATTTTATTAGTTATTATGGTTAGGATTACTATGTATGTTAATGAACTAAGATACTTACATATTTATGTCAGCATTACAAAATGGGAATACAGAAACAGAAAGATGGAATAGCAGAAAACAGGTAATAAAATAAAGGTTAATATGAAGGCCCACAACACACCATAATAGGCTACTGTGCTACCCGATAAAGACCACTTGACCACTTACGTACACGATGAAAACAACATGACTTAGTGGTAACCTTTACCTAGTTAATTATTCACCACTTCAGTCACATGCAAATAGTTAGGGGAAACTGAGTAAATATTATTCCATATTAGTCACTTCATTACTTCCTGTTACCTGCTATTACTTCCTGTTACCTGCTATTACTTCCTGTTACCTGCTATTACTTCCTGTTAACTGCTACTACTTCCTGTTACCTGCTATTACTTCCTGTTACCCGCTACTCATTATTTATTATTCTGTATTTAATCTTGCACACTCCCATTCACGTACCTCTTGTAGTCCTCTGACTTCAGGTAGTCCAACATCTGCTTGACACCAGTTTTCAACACATCTTCTATACCTTTTATCAGTGGATTGCCGGATATCTTAAAAGAAAAGCCCCTTATCAAAAGTGGAAGACGTACTGCAAAGAATAGATAATACACCATTGTAAGCATAAAAGTCCAATAGAAAAATATATTTTAAAAATATTTTTTATAATTTAAACTAACCAAATTCCAGGGGTAGTACATTCAGTTGGTTAACTTGTATGTGCAGTTGTTGTAGATTTGAAAGATAAGCAATTTCCGGAGGAACTTCCTTTATTTGGTTGTCCCTTAGTACCAGCTACAAAACAAACACATACCTATTGTGTAATAACAGAAGATGTATGTACATACGTATACATACATGCATAGATCTCTACTGTCATGTGATTCTTCTGAATAGAGTTACTAATTGGTAAGAATGAAAACTTACGTATCTTGTGGTCAGTATAAGTGGGAGGCAAACATTGAGCATTGCCATGGCAACTGTGACTCAGTGGTAGAATACTGGCGATCATAACAAGATGTCCTGGGTTTCATCCAGAGGACTCATTTGCTGAGAATTTTGGCTTTTAAAGACTATTCATGATTATATCTCTTCATAATGTATGACTGTCCTTATATATGTATTTGTGGTTTAATTATCAACTTATAACTAGTTAAAGAATATCCCACAACACTGTTCACTTGTTTAAGGAAGCATTATTTGGAGGATGATTGGTACCTATAACTACTGCTTGCATATACGACATATGTACGTACATGGTACCTGTGAAGTTATACGTAGGTATTAAGGATAATATGAATCCACTTACAACGGTCAACTTCTTGAAATCCATAATATCTGGCGGGAACTTGGTAAGATCATTGTCACCCATGTACAATCCCCTGAGAGACTCTCCTAGGAACTTCCAGTTGCCAGGGAAACAGCCATCATGAAGGTTGTTATAAGTCAAGTCTAAAATTTCTAATGAGGAAAACCCTCCAAATCCTCGAGGTAGCTCACAGAGACGATTCATTCTACACAACAAGTTAAGCTTATCAATCAAGCCGCACTTACATTAATACATAAAATAGCATTAACATCCAACTACATACATACATAACTGTTAACTGGTACGGAGACTAAACTGTTCACTGGTACATATAGAGACTAAACTGTTTACTGGTATGTACATATAGAAACTAAACTGTTTACTGGTATGTACATATAGAGACTAAACTGTTTACTGGTACATACAGAGACTAAACTGTTTACTGGTACATATAGAGACTAAATTGTTAACTGGTACATATAGAGACTAAATTGTTAACTGGTACATATAGAGACTGAACTGTTTACTGGTACATATAGAGACTGAACTGTTAACTGGTACATATAGAGACTAAATTGTTAACTGGTACATATAGAGACTAAACTGTTAACTGGTACATATAGAGACTAAATTGTTTACTGGTACATTTGGTATACGTACTGTTGAAGTGTACATAAAAGCACACATACCAATATATACGAACATACGAAAATATGAAGGTATGTGTATATAGGGAATTGTGACAATAATGTAGAACCTGCATATTCTAGTCAACCACAGTACCAAATTAATCTGGCTGTACTAGATGTACGTATATACATACGTATGTATTTACATATCTGAGAACTATATTTCTTACGCAAGATTGAGTTCCTTCAGTCTGGACAAGCCACTTATGGATTGAGGAAGATCCTGTAATCAAAATGTAAAGAATTACAGTAAGGACAGGTTACAACAAAACTATTCAAAACAAGGAATAGTAACAGATTAGAGAGCTACTGGATATCATGTGTATATTAATATGTAAGTACATATGTAGGAGTCTAAGAACATTATTACAATTATATACTTTTTATATTGCAAAACATTCATAACACTATTCCTAATACGCAATGCAGCTTAAAATAGAAAATGGCACTCTTATTAATACAAATAGAAATGAAAAAGCTACATATTTATATTTATACACAAAATTGGTCTCCATGATTTATTAAAATGTTTAATTAAAAAAGGAATATTTAATGGCCTTTGAGTAGAAACTAAAAAATATTATATTCCAAAACAGTTTTAATTACATAAACAGCATTAAACTACGATTTGTTAAAAAAAGAGCACTAACTACCCTAATTAAAGAACTTGCATTGATGCTAAAATGTTTATGGATGGAGGATGGAGAGCACTCACTTCCAGTTGATTATCAAATAGGGACAAATACTCCAGACTCCGTAATTCTGTGATAGAATCTGGTAATTCTGAAATTTTATTATGACATAGAATCAGTCTTGTCACATGACCCAACTCAACTAAAGGATAAAGAGAGACACGCAGATCACCAGCAACCCAATGGAAATGCACTATATCCACAGCAGGCAGCTATCAATGACACAATGTGTAGTTCCATGGTAGGTACGTAAGAAAGTCTTCATATGACCATATACATGAGAGGTTAGGCTTTATGTTCCTCAAACATATTCCAAATTTTTGGGCATGTACCGACTAGTGCCCAGTCCTGAAAAAGGCTTTCAGAAATTCCTTTGATTTCATTGCTCTTTCACATAGGCAGTTTTTAGGTGGTTTAGGGCATTTCACCCCCTGAAAACGGTTCCCTCCCTCTGAGCTTACAGCAAAATTCATTAATTTATGTAGTTTAGCTCCAACCTATGCCCCCCTCTGTTTCTCGAAACATTGGTTGGTGCAGTGGTGGTGCAGGATATGGTTCACTTATCAAGTTATGGGGGGATCCCCATACAGGATCTCCCATCTTTGCTAAGATTCAATACACAATGTACGTCACATGCACCCAACAGTTACAAACCAGATTAAGAATAACTAATTAAATCATAGAAATTCTAATGAATGCTTCAACTATTTAATGCAATTGGAATATTTTTGAATTTCAACCATTGATTTACTTGTATAGTGTGGTAAGATTAACGATTGATTTACACATTTGTTCCTTTCAAAACGAGGTATAACTAGGGCGCGATTACTAAGAACCTACACTGACTAGACGTCGACTAACTGAAAATAAAACTAGACTCACAGAATCTTGGAAGATCCTCCAAAGCGCTTATCGCTTCATCTTGAAGGTGAAGTTCTTTCTTGGACTTGTCTGTTGCCGCCTGTTCAATTGCTTTTCTGGCCGATCGACTCATCTTTCTATCCAGATAATGACAAACCCAACCTAAAAGGCGTGATCAGTGAACAAAATTAGGGTCTTACTCACCATCTCATGTAAGGAGGGAGCCGGCTGGCTACGGCCCCGAACCCGTAGCAAAACAAAACACGGTTCGGATCGTAACCATGACAATTTGAGAAATTAAAATGGCTGTCAGGCAGGCAGAAAGTGTTATCAAAAACATTATAAAAGAGATTACAATAGAAGCAAGTAGGCAAGGACAGAATGTTTCTGAAACACTTGCTGCATTTCTGGTAAGCGAATACGTTATATGCATAGCAATGTAATAAAAAGCGATTTGCTTAGAGAATATCAAAAAAGAAAAATTACAATTTTGAGGGTAACCTACTTCAAAATGTTTGTTAGATATTAAAATTGGCAATTTGATTTTCTTCAAAGGGGGGGTAGAAATGACTCCTTATAAATCAATCAGGGACTACAAATGTACCCTAATTATAGTTAGTGCAGTTAGCCCTTAATAAATGTTTACCGGTTAGTGTGTTGTTCTATGTGTTGCTTTAGGTGAAAGCTGCAGTGCTAAATCCAGATCAAGATTTCAGCAGTGAGAGAGCGCTCACTAAATCAGATGTGCAGCAGCTGATATCTGTATGTCCGTATACTCTAGTGTACACTAATATGTGTATGTCCGTATACTCTAGTGTACACTGATATGTGTATGTCCGTATACTCTAGTGTACACTAATATCTGTATGTCCCTATACTCTAGTGTACACTAATATCTGTATGTCCGTATACTCTAGTGTACACTAATATCTGTATGTCCATATACTCTAGTGTACACTGATATCTGTATGTCTGTATACTCTAGTGTTCACTAATATCTGTATGTCCGTATACTCTAGTGTACACTGATATCTGTATGTCCGTATACTCTAGTGTACACTGATATCTGTATGTCTGTATACTCTAGTGTTCACTAATATCTGTATGTCCGTATACTCTAGTGTACACTAATATCTGTATGTCTGTATACTCTAGTGTACACTAATATCTGTATGTCTGTATACTCTAGTGTACACTAATATCTGTATATCTGTATACTCTAGTGTACACTAATATCTGTATGTCCCTATACTCTAGTGTACACTAATATGTGTATGTCCCTATACTCTAGTGTACACTAATATCTGTATGTCCCTATACTCTAGTGTACACTAATATGTGTATGTCCGTATACTCTAGTGTACACTAATATCTGTATGTCCGTATACTCTAGTGTACACTAATATCTGTATGTCCGTATACTCTAGTGTACACTAATATCTGTATGTCCGTATACTCTAGTGTACACTAATATCTGTATGTCCGTATACTCTAGTGTACACTAATATCTGTATGTCTGTATACTCTAGTGTACACTAATATCTGTATGTCTGTATACTCTAGTGTACACTAATATCTGTATGTCTGTATACTCTAGTGTACACTAATATCTGTATGTCTGTATACTCTAGTGTACACTAATATCTGTATGTCCGTATACTCTAGTGTACACTAATATCTGTATGTCCGTATACTCTATACAGTATATATAGCAATGACTGGAATGAAATTTAAAGATTTATAATACACAGTATAATATAACGTATTTAAAAGGAAGTTCTTTATAATCCACATTTGACTGTAACTGCAGTACACAGTAATTGCTTTAATCTATTCCTCATTTCCCAGATTTGTGTAAACATGCTGATGAGCACTCAATCTCCTGCTATGGATACAATAAGGATGCAAGTCCATTTTGATATGAACTATTCTAAAAGAGGTTGGTCAGTCATTAATAATCAGTATCAGTACGTATGTACACTGTATGTTATCAGTTGTAGGTACGTACGTATGTACGTATGTATGTAGTTACGTAGACTGAAATAAAGTTGACTGTGCATATTGTATTGGCATACCTGAGATTTCCTTCAATTTTGGGCTTACAGATTTGATATCATTATCAGGACTTGTCTAGTAAGGATAATTGTATTGCGTATCCTTGATTTAAAATATACATGGATAAATTATAGGTATGGATTTACAAATATGTATGGTATGAAGGATATTACGTATGTTTATACTTGTTGTAACATTAATGTGATAATTATTGAATCAATTTAACTGCTGGTACGTATGTATGTAGTTGATTTTTTGGATGAACATCGACATATGCTGGAAGAAAGACTGCAACCAATATTGCGTGAGATCACGGATACAAGGGCTAGATCTAAAGAAGAAATTGACAGTGAGTATGGGGTATATATGCATACATATCATAAGCTGATATGAAAACATATCATAAGCTGAGTGAGTGCATAAAATGTGCCATTGTAACTACGTACGTATAACCAATAAATCTTTAATTAAGCTTACTGGTATCCTGAAATTGAGCTACATACGTATGTACGTACCTATGATACCCTAAATGTTGTATACATATTTACGTACGTATGTACCTGTATGTGTATATACCCATACCTATGTATGAGGGTAGAAATAAAGGCCAATGCTTTTCTAATTTTAGTCTAATTTATATAGAAATGATGTTTATACAATTAATACGTATCTCATTCCAAAAATCTTGATTTTAAATATTGAATCTAACTGAAATATAGGAATTACACCCCTAATTTATAGCCCTAATAGCTTAGATTGTGTTGGTACTGGCACACATTTTGTGTATAACCTACCAAGTTTTGTATATTTATGCAGTCTTATTTCGCAAGGTGGTTTCCTATATCCTGTTGAGGTCTGGCCTCGGGTCCCCAACGGACATTTTAGTAGTGAAAGAAGCCTCAGCGGCGCTGCAGAGTGTGTTGCCACCAAGTGAACTGGGCACCTTTATGGTCCTATCCAAGGCTGAAAAGGTGCAGCAACTTGCAGAGCTGACTCACATCTGTACTGGCATCAGGCTCTTTAACAAAGAGTGTGGCAAAGGGGGAGCTGGCATTGACGATTGTACGTTGACACTGAGTTTACCAATTGATGTACATATGTAGAAACATGTGTAACTCATATATGATCTACTACAAAACATCAGTTTCCTATATGTAATAGTATTAATCATTGGGAGTTATATGCCTGGCCAACCAAGTGACCAAAGTCTGATCTTGGTTGGGAGACCAAAGTCCTATTCAATGGCAACCAGTGATTATTTCTATCATATCATAGCCTTTGTACTGGTTTAGTGCAATTAACTCCCATTTTCCTATATCTACGTATGTACGTATGTACGTATATCCTTCCCTGAAGAGAAATGAAGGGTGCTTCTGTGTCGTTAATACATACATACATGGCTCAGCCTGCATCATGCATTGAATACATGCTGGCATATACATATGTATGTACGTAATTGAGTATAAGTTGCTATGCTTGATATGTATATTCCTACAGTGTCAGGTATATTGAGGGATGCCATACAGACAACCAGTGAACAGTTGGAATTTGAAATGTCACACACACTAAAATATGCATATGAACTAACAGGTTTGTATGTGTGTACGTAGTTACATACATATGTATGTATGACTATATGACTGTACATAAAGTGTGATAGTTAGAATTCCTGAAACACCCATTCTCATCTGAAAGGGAACTTTGTTCTCCAACCAAAAAACAGGACTTAGGTAATTGAATTTTTACCCTGCAAGGCTTACATGCATGTTTGTATACATGCAAAAATAGCCTTTTATTGCATTAACATTCTATCAATCAATCAATCACAACAGCGTTTCTCCTATGCAGGAGGTAGCCAGAATACATATTGTTATAATACCTACTGGACCTGTTGCTTTAAAATAAAGATATACGAACTTAGATATATGCATGCACAGTTCTGTATAAGTTTTATCATTAATTCAAGTCATCTTCCCATCTTTTCCGCGGTCTCCCTCTTGGTCTCTTTCCTGGCAGCTCCTCTATATACACCGTCTTCACTAGTCTCTCTTCTGGCATCTCTTCAATCTTCTTCATCCATTGCTTCTTCTTTCTTATTACAGTATCAATAACATCTTCTTGCCTCAGTCTCTCTCTAATGTCATCGCTTCTCATCCTGTCCATTCTTGTGACACCCTCAACTTTCCTCAGGTATCTCATCTCTGTTGCCTGCAGCTTCTTCTTGTGCCTGTTCTGCAGTGTCCACGTTTCACTGCCATAGAGTAGTGTAGGCTTCACCACGGCATTGTATACTCTCAATTTTGTGGCCTTGCTTAGCTCTTTACGATCTACAACCTCCTTTCTCAGTGCCCCTATGGTTCTGCATGTCAGCCCTATTCTGCTATCAACCTCATCTTCGCATGACCCCTCCTCATTGAACATTGCCCCTAAATACTTCATCACTTTCACTTCTTCTATCTTCTCCCCCTTTACCGATACATTGCATGGACCTCCTCCTCTTTTCACAACCATTGCCTTAGTCTTCCCCCAGTTTATCTTCATCTGCCACTTTGCCATCACACCGTCTAAGATCCTTAGATTGCTCTCCACATCCTCCTCTTTCTCAGCCACTAGCATTAGGTCATCCGCAAATAAGAGAGACTGCACATTTCTATCTTCCAGTTTGACTCCTCCACTAAACCTCTCCTTCGCCTCCCTCAATATATGGTCCATGTACACATTAAAGAGCCACGGGGACAACATTCTAACATTCTATGTACATAAAAAAAATACGTATATACAGTTTCATGACTTTATGTACGTACACATACTTATGGTGATTGATAGGTTTAAGTACGAAATACATTGGTTGCTTCCAAAATGTTTAAAAATTGGCCAGTATATAGTTTTTTTACTGCTTACCACACTAGAACCCTTCCCAGGTTCCCTTTCATTTCCTTACCAAATCTATGCTACGTAATACCCACATTTCTTACTCACAGCTTCTTAAAAATGTTTTTTGTCTCCACAGCCGCTTTAGTGCACGTGATTGATTCACCCCTTCCACCTCCACCTGAGTCTACTATTAAGGATATGAAAGAGTCATTAATCAATGCAAGGCAACACCAAGCATTCCTAAAGATACTTATGGTAAAATAAATGTTATTATCTGGGGAATTTAGCATCTTTTGTACATACGTATGTACGTGTAAAAAGACAGCTTACACCTGCACTGCTATATTTTGAAAATGTTGTCATGTGCAGTACAGAGGCTAAAGGTTTTCATGCATTTTAGAGATTTAGATTAGCTACATTACTAATCATTTGATTTGACTACACAGTTAGCACGATACAGTACAATTTAAGAAGGCCCTGCATCCCTACCTATGTAGGTGTGTCAATGTGTATGTACGTGAATGCTATCATTATAATCTACTAGTGAGTGTAAAGTGTAAGGAATATGTATGTTTTGTATAATAGGCTGATGTTCTGACTTGTGCCGAGCAACTCGACAAGTTAGAAGGTGAATTTAGGATGAAAATGGAGTCTCTGAGGACCACAGTGCAAACTAAGACAGCTGTTCCAACCTCCCAAGTATACGTGAGTACACCTATAACTGTTTGACACATTTAAACAATTAAAATTACATCACTCTTTTGTGCCTACTTGTAACTTCCTTTTCACATACGTACGTACGTCTGTAACACCCTATCAAGAGTGTAAACATCAGTATTGTATGTATATGGAATGTTCACACATTTCTCCTTTAATACACATATATGTATATACATATAGATAAATGTACGTATGTGTTTGTATCTATGTACATGGAACTACGTATATACCGTATGAACGTGTACTTACTTTTTATAATAGCCTCTCTTTATTGCTGTTTCTCAAATCTGGTGTGGCTTCCAAGATGAAGTAGTTTTACTGAGTGTTTTGAGCAGCTTACTAACAAGCCTAGCTCCTTTTACCAAAGTGAGTACCGTTGACAATAATAATCTATCTGACTTGAGAATTGTGTGGTTAAGTGATGTACGTATGTGTAAAAATGATCTTATTCTTATTTCACCTGAACATTCATGCATTTACTCATATTCATTTGTACGTACGTACAATTGGTATATAACTGCTCATTGATTTATTGAAGGTATATTAGTATACAATACATACATATGTTTGTGTACTAATAGCTTACGTATCTATATTCCTTGCTTCTACATACGTACATACGTACATACGTATGTACATGATTTTGACATAGAACACAGCTGAAATAGTAGCTAGAGATGAAATAAAAATAGTTGTCAACCAGTCAGTAGTGCTCTCGGATGAGCAGAGAAGAATACAGGTGAGATACAAACTACAAATGGTATGCTTAACTATACAGTATATGGCATATCCTTGTCTGTTCTTACATACATATCTTGGTATGTCCATATAGACCACCTTACATATGCTTGCATACATGGACCTACGTACGTATGTATTTAGACTACGTACAGCGTATATATGACTATTTCTGTTACCAAATTGAATGTTATTTTTGACATGTGTAACAGAAAAGTAACCTTGAAGACAGAGTGGATGTTACTGCTTATCGCAAGGCAGAATTCTTGTTTCCAGAAAATATTAAAAATTTCAATCAATTACCATTGGAGTTTAATGTAAGTTGTGCATATCATAACTCTTTATCATATGCGTATGTATGTACATCATTACATTATACAGTAAGTAAGGCAAGGCTAAGTTAAAACATGTATGCCAAGGATTCACAGAAGATAAAGAAAAAGACAAAGACTCCCAGGATCACTGATGAAGGGTGGAATTCCCAGAAACGGCTGTCTGACCCAGTGGAGAAGAAGATGAAAGAAGGGAAAAGAAGGAAGAAAAGACTCCTGTATCTTCATCCAAAGCTCTCTTCAGGTTTAGTTCCCCTATAGGCTCTTTTACAGAATAGGCATATAGCACGTAGGAAAATGGTATCTTAGATTTTTCATGTACAAATCTGGTCTCATCTGATGTATTAAACATTGTAACTGAAGGTATATGCACAAATAAATCTTCCCATAGACCTTCTGTGCTCACATGGTTGGCGTTCACAATGGTGTTATAGTGCCTGGCAACCCTTCCATTGGTGTTTTACAGTACAGAGGAAAATACTATGCCTTCTCCAATAGGGAGGCAGCAGATGCCTTTGCTAATGAGCCTGAAAAGTGAGTTTAATTGGCTGCTTACTCATATGATATGCCATACGTATGGTGGTCACAGAATTCATCTACTGTATATTTGTTTTCATAAGCTAATACACAAACTTAAGTAATGTTAATACTCCATTCATGTTTCCCCTCGTATAGTGACTAAAAAGTGGATAATATATTAGTTGAAGTGATAATTGAATCACAAATAACCCTTTTCTAACATGAAGAGGGAAAACATGAAAAAAGCAATTACTGGGAATCAAACCCAGGACAGCTGGTTATGACCACCAGGACTCTACACTTGAGCTACAATTACCACAGCAATACTCCATTCATGTTTCCTCTCGAAGACCCAGTACTTACATACGTATATCATAACATGTATCTGTCCCAGTGGGTCATTACACACTCCTCATAATACAGAACATTTGATTTGCAGCTTCGGTTGCTATTGTGTATGCATATATGTATGATATGGGTATGTATTTACATGCATACATTTGAATGTTTATAGCTTTTATATGAATGTGTACGTATGAATATATGTGCATTAATTGATTGTGCTTTTAGGCATCTGAGCATGTCTGTTAATGCTGGAAAGCGCAATCCAGAACTGATTCATCTGTTAGGAATGCATTCACACTTGGCTCCCCTCAGGAATGGTAAAATGGTAAGCCTTACCTGGATGAGGCATGAATCACATTGATAAACATTCTTGCCACAGCTGGTATGAATACCCTCATGATGAGTGGCACTGATTTATTCATACCAAAAATTTAATGTTGTCACTGTACATAGTACTAAATAATATCTGTACAATATGCATACTGACTACTAATTGCATTTCCTACATGCTATGCCTATTCCGTAAAAGAGCCTATAGGGGAACTAAACCTGGAGAGAGCTTTGGATGAAGATATAGGAGTCTTTTCTTCCTTCTTTTCCCTTCTTTCATCTCCTTCTCCACTAATTGTAGAAACTCTCTTGTGATGAATAATCTAATACACCATTTTCCTATGTGCTATGTCTACTTTGTAATAAATGAAAATGCCCATAGGGAACTGCACCTAATGAGAGCTTTGGAAAAAGAAGATACAGGAGTCTTTTCTTTCTTCTTCTGCTCCACTGGGCCAGACAGCTGCTTCTGGGAATTCCACCCTTCATCAGTGACCCTGGGTCTTTTTCTTGATCTTTTGTGAATCCTTGACTGTCAATGTTAAATCTAAGGGTCATTATGTATGGTTTAGCTACATTGATGTCTGTACATGCTGATGAATATATACTGTATATATGCATGTAGGAAGGCTTGATAGTGCCCCCGGTGATGAAGGCAGATGCTGGAACACAAACTGATACTCATCCTATGGAATCAAACATTGTTAAGTCATATGAATGGAATGAATGGGAACTTAGGAGAAAGGCCATTAAATTAGTAAGCTACATTAAATTATTACTTTTTTATTAAAAAACATTTTTTATAATCATTTAAGCTGTAGAAAAGGCAAATTGCCTACATTGTCTTTTCCTTGGTTCAGGTACTTGAGGTACATATGTATGTGTGTATGTATATACACGTATTGTTTACGGTCATGGCACATACAGTGCATTCTATTCAATAGTCATAGTACTTACATTTATGTTCTAACAGGCCAACCTTCGTCAAAAGTTAACTCACTCAACTCAAACTGACCTCAGTCACTACAGAAGAGAGAATGACACTCAAGTCTACCTTTCAAAGTTGGTAGTTCATTTGTATCACACATTTGCTGACAATTCATACTACATAGCATAAACTAATTACCAGTACACTCAATCCTCCCTTATCGGGGCACCTTGTAACCGGGCACTGTCCGTAACTCAGATATGCCGGAACTCAGAACACTTGAAGAGTATAGCTGTTTTATATACAAATTGAGTAAGCTACAACGCTTGCTGTGTGAGGAAAATGAATTTCAAAATTGACTTCACACTTTGCTGCTGAACTTGTTCACATTCTTGGCGATTAACAAGATCGGTAAGCACATTTGCCTCCAAAAATGGCCATGCACAGGACATGTACGCAACTGCTGCCATTGCCATTTTATCAGCTTACTGACTCAGCAACCACTTTCATGCTGCCTCGTAGAGGGACATGCCTGTATCTTGGGCATCCGGATAAAGGAGGATTGAGTGTAGTAGATTTGTAACTTAATTGTGCATATTCTTATTAATACATCAAGATTATAGAATAAGGATTTCTTCTAACTGTGTCGAACTTATCTTTTGAAAGGATCACCCTTCAACTTTTAGAGCGTCTAAAGACACAGTTATGTTATCTCTTCTTGGTTGTCAGGCATTTTGACCCCGAGGGTCTTCTTCAGTGACCTTTCAAAAGATACATCAAGATGGTTGTGGTTTCATTATCACAGAATAATTTAATACATATGTTTGTGTGTAGAGTGTTTGGTAGGGTTGTACATCATGTTGAATAACTTGGTTAGTCCCTTCTATCTTTATGTGTGTACATATAGGACAAAGGAATCTCAGACAAGGAGTGACCATGCTACTAGTGTACCAAAACCTGCTATGTTTATGGCAGGTCTAAGGGGAAAGGACATTAAACCCCAAAAAGTTGAATTAACACTTGATGTTGCAACTCATAATAACATTCATTCCTAAGCATGTATCTTAATAGACTGTACATGTACGTACCATGCACAAGTGTTACCTTTCCATGTCATCTACATATTTTCACTGGTGTCAACATTCTTAGATGTTTATAAAGCATGCATATCTAATGAGTTTTACAAATTTTAATGTACTGTATTATAATACTCATATATTTGATATATTTGTCCTATCTCTAACCATGCATTATGTTTGTATACTAGAATTTAAAGTACACTTAATTCTACAAGTCTACCAAATGGTCTGTTGTGAAGTTAGCACTTGGTGGCAACATTCACAGACAATTCATAAAGTATATACCCCCATGAGTGTTATAAATTCATTCTCTTCAGTTTGAGTGAATGATGAGTGCCTTGGCAATTATATCAATGCAATGATAATCACCACTAATTGAAAAGAGAACCCAATGTTCATATTTACTTAGTTAATATGAGATCTAGAAAATGACATATATGTATATTCAGTGAAAGTAATACTCATCCCTCAAAAGTTTTAGCAGTACAACAAACATCATAAGAGCTAGGGGCATCCTCCATGAATTATATATATATAGTAAAGGCTGCATGGGGTTCATGCACATATATACACACAAAGCTATACAGTACAACGACTTTTAGCAGCTACGTATATGCATGTATATACCAGTAATTTAATGTACATTTAGTGCTGTAACTCTGTCAACCGTTAAGATATGAACCAGTGGCTTGGGGTCAGCATTCATAGATACCTATAGAGTATGTGCAATCAGTTTTTGAAATTTTGATGGAACTTTAAATTTGCCCTATCTCTCACCATACAATTACTTTTAATACCAGTAATTTAATGTACGTTTAGTGCTGTAACTCTGTCAACCGGTAAGATATGAAGCAGTGGCTTGGGGTCAGCATTCATAGACACCTATACAGTATGTCCAATGAATTTTTGAAATTTTGATGGAACTTTAAATTTGCCCTTTTTCTCACCATACATTAACTTTTAATATCAGTAATTTAATGTACATTTAGTGCTGTAACTCTGTCAACCGTTAAGATATGAACCGGTGGCTTGGGGTCAGCATTCATAGACACCTATAGAGTATGTCCAATGAATTTTTGAAATTTTTATGGAACATTAAATTTGCCCTATCTCTCACAATACATAGCTAGACAGAATATATTTAACAACATTTTTGGAGCTACAGTTTCTTTGAAAAACATTTTCTTAGTATATATATATATATATATAAATTTGAATCTATATATTTATATCGGTATATTACGCTAAAACGTAAGTTTGGAATCAGATTTAGAGTAATTCATATAGCCGGGTCAGGTGAAATATCGATCAGAAACATTAATATCGTCAAGGCGATAAATATCGGACCTCGCACAATATTATATGGTTTTCTGTATCATGAAAAGTCGCTCTCCTCCCTCCACCAAGACACATACAGGATTTTATCCATTTGCCACAGTTTTGAGATGTATTGGAAATACTGCGCATGTGTGTAAAATTGCTTGGAACGATTTACTGGTCTGGAATTAGAGTGGAATTAATTGACGATTTCTGGAAAATAATTGGGATCAAAAAAGTCGTTCTCCTCGGCCCATTAAGACACTTACAGGATTATTTTCGCTTTCCCCAGTATTCAGATGAACCACAAATACTGCCTATGTCTTTAAACCTGCTTGGAACAATTCACCGATCTGGAAATAACGAGAAATATATAAAAAAAAGCCCCAACCACAACCGTTTTCTTTGGACAAAACTTCATATAAATAGAAGCGAAAAACCTTATATAGTAGGCCTACCTGGACACATCTCTATGGTGGTTGCGGTTCCCATAGAGGTTGGTAGCGCTTAGACTCTGAAGCTGTCTCCTAATCGGTTGGTGCCATAGAGACGTGCTCACCAATAATCCGGATTTCGGGGGGGTTCCACGTAATGTGGGATTGGCATCTGATATCTTAGGATTCATATGAGTCGGCCATATCGAGAAGAACTGGTTCTTCTCACGCAAGTGACACCCAAAGCTCAACTCGGCAGAGCGTTACCACCGATCCCGGCCTATGAGCGTCGTGGATGGTAGCGTTCGGTATGGTCCAACTTTTTTTCTTTGGAGTTTCGTTGGCTGTCGATTGACGAAATTTCACTTTAACGAGATCCATATAAAATATATGGATAGATAGTACTTCAATAACAATCAAGTACTACAGAGGATATATCCCTATGTATAAAAAATGGAAAGTATTCTAGATTTTCAGATATAGTATGGAATTTTTTTCTTTATTATAATATTATACCTTCTAACGGTCGGCCATATATAGTATTACGCAATTTTCTCTAACAAAGCAGTACAGTAACTGTAGTTCTGTAACTCTATCAAATGGCGAGATATGAAGCTAAATCTTTGTGTCAGCATTCGCAGACATCTATAGAGCATGTCCAATGGGTTTTTGAAATTTTGATGAAATTTAAAATTTGCCCTATCTCTCATCATACATTAACTTTGAATACCAGAATTTAATGTACATTGAGGGCTGTCACTCTATCAAATGGAGAAATATGACGCTAAATCTTTGTGTCAGCATTCGCAGACATCTATAGAGCATGTCCAATGGGTTTTTGAAATTTTGATGAAATTTAAAATTTGCCCTATCTCTCACTATACATAACTTTGTATACTGTACATTGAGGGCTGTCACTCTATCAAATGAAGAAATATGAAGCTAAATCTTTGTGTCAGCATTCACAGACATCTATAGATCATGTCCAATGGGTTTTTGAAATTTTGATGAAACTTAAAATTTGCCTTATCTCTCACCATACATTAACTTTAAATACCAGAATTTAATGTACATTGAGGGCTGTCACTCTATCAAATGGGGAAATATGAAGTTAAATCTTTGTGTGAGCATTCACAGACATCTATAGAGCAGGTCCAATGGGTTTTTGAAATTTTGATGAAACTTAAAATTTGCCCTATCTCTCACCATACATTAACTTTGTATACCAGAATTTAATGTACATTGAGGGCTGTCACTCTATCAAATGGAGAAATATGAAGCTAAATCTTTGTGTCAGCATTCACAGGCATCTATAGAGCATGTCCAATGGGTTTTTGAAATTTTGATGAAACTTAAAATTTGCCCTATCTCTCACAATACATTACTTTGTAGACCAGAATTTAATGTACATAGAGAGCTTTCACTCTATCAAATGGAGAAATATGAAGCTAAATCTTTGTGTGAGCATTCACAGACATCTATAGAGCATGTCCAATGGGTTTTTGAAATTTTGATGAAACTTAAAATTTGCCCTATCTCTCACCATACATTAACTTTGTATACCAGAATTTAATGTACATTGAGGACTGTCACTCTATCAAATGGAGAGATATGATACTAAATCTTTGTGTGAGCATTCACAGACATCTATAGAGCATGTCCAATGGGTTTTTGAAATTTTGATGAAATTTAAAATTTGCCTTATCTCTCACCATACATTAACTTTGTAGACCAGAATTTAATGTACATTGAGGGCTGTTACTCTATCAAATGGGGAAATATGAAGCTAAATCTTTGTGTGAGCATTCACAGACATCTATAGAGCATGTCCAATGGGTTTTTTGAAATTTTGATGAAATTTAAAATTTGCCCTATCTCTCACCATACATTAACTTTGAATACCACAATTTAATGTACATTGAGGACTGTCACTCTATCAAATGGAGAGATATGATGCTAAATCTTTGTGTGAGCATTCACAGACATCTATAGAGCATGTCCAATGGGTTTTTGAAATTTTGATGAAATTTAAAATTTGCCCTATCTCTCACCATACATTAACTTTGTATACCAGAATTTAATGTACATTGAGGACTGTCACTCTATCAAATGGAGAGATATGATACTAAATCTTTGTGTGAGCATTCACAGACATCTATAGAGCATGTCCAATGGGTTTTTGAAATTTTGATGTAATTTAAAATTTGCCCTATCTCTCACCATACAATAACTTTGTAGACCAGAATTTAATGTACATTGAGGGCTGTCACTCTATCAAATGGGGAAATATGAAGCTAAATCTTTGTGTGAGCATTCACAGACATCTATAGAGCATGTCCAATGGGTTTTTGAAATTTTGATGAAATTTAAAATTTGCCCTATCTCTCACCATACATTAACTTTGTATACCAGAATTTAATGTACATTGAGGACTGTCACTCTATCAAATGGAGAGATATGATGCTAAATCTTTGTGTGAGCATTCACAGACATCTATAGAGCATGTCCAATGGGTTTTTTGAAATTTTGATGAAATTTAAAATTTGCCCTATCTCTCACCATACATTAACTTTGAATACCAGAATTTAATGTACATTGAGGACTGTCACTCTATCAAATGGAGAGATATGATGCTAAATCTTTGTGTGAGCATTCACAGACATCTATAGAGCATGTCCAATGGGTTTTTGAAATTTTGATGAAATTTAAAATTTGCCCTATCTCTCACTATACATAACTTTGTATACTGTACATTGAGGGCTGTCACTCTATCAAATGGAGAAATATGAAGCTAAATCTTTGTGTCAGCCTTCACAGACATCTATAGATCATGTCCAATGGGTTTTTGAAATTTTGATGAAACTTAAAATTTGCCCTATCTCTCACCATACATTAACTTTAAATACCACAATTTAATGTACATTGAGGGCTGTCACTCTATCAAATGAAGAAATATGAAGCTAAATCTTTGTGTCAGCATTCACAGACATCTATAGAGCATGTCCAATGGGTTTTTGAAATTTTGATGAAATTTAAAATTTGCCTTATCTCTCACCATACATTAACTTTGTATACCAGAATTTAATGTACATTGAGGGCTGTCACTCTATCAAATGGAGAGATATGAAGCTAAATCTTTGTGTGAGCATTCACAGACATCTATAGAGCATGTCCAATGGGTTTTTGAAATTTTGATGAAATTTAAAATTTGCCTTATCTCTCACCATACATTAACTTTGTAGACCAGAATTTAATGTACATTGAGGGCTGTTACTCTATCAAATGGGGAAATATGAAGCTAAATCTTTGTGTGAGCATTCACAGACATCTATAGAGCATGTCCAATGGGTTTTTGAAATTTTGATGAAACTTAAAATTTGCCCTATCTCTCACCATACATTAACTTTGTATACCAGAATTTAATGTACATTGAGGACTGTCACTCTATCAAATGGAGAGATATGATGCTAAATCTTTGTGTGAGCATTCACAGACATCTATAGAGCATGTCCAATGGGTTTTTTGAAATTTTGATGAAATTTAAAATTTGCCCTATCTCTCACCATACATTAACTTTGTATACCAGAATTTAATGTACATTGAGGACTGTCACTCTATCAAATGGAGAGATATGATGCTAAATCTTTGTGTGAGCATTCACAGACATCTATAGAGCATGTCCAATGGGTTTTTTGAAATTTTGATGAAATTTAAAATTTGCCCTATCTCTCACCATACATTAACTTTGAATACCAGAATTTAATGTACATTGAGGACTGTCACTCTATCAAATGGAGAGATATGATGCTAAATCTTTGTGTGAGCATTCACAGACATCTATAGAGCATGTCCAATGGGTTTTTGAAATTTTGATGAAATTTAAAATTTGCCCTATCTCTCACTATACATAACTTTGTATACTGTACATTGAGGGCTGTCACTCTATCAAATGGAGAAATAGGAAGCTAAATCTTTGTGTCAGCCTTCACAGACATCTATAGATCATGTCCAATGGGTTTTTGAAATTTTGATGAAACTTAAAATTTGCCCTATCTCTCACCATACATTAACTTTAAATACCACAATTTAATGTACATTGAGGGCTGTCACTCTATCAAATGAAGAAATATGAAGCTAAATCTTTGTGTCAGCATTCACAGACATCTATAGAGCATGTCCAATGGGTTTTTGAAATTTTGATGAAATTTAAAATTTGCCTTATCTCTCACCATACATTAACTTTGTATACCAGAATTTAATGTACATTGAGGGCTGTCACTCTATCAAATGGAGAGATATGAAGCTAAATCTTTGTGTGAGCATTCACAGACATCTATAGAGCATGTCCAATGGGTTTTTGAAATTTTGATGAAATTTAAAATTTGCCCTATCTCTCACCATACATTAACTTGGTATACAGAATTTAATGTACATAGAGGGCTTTCACTCTATCAAATGGAGAAATAGGAAGCTAAATCTTTGTGTCAGCATTCACAGACATCTATAGAGCATGTCCAATGGGTTTTTGAAATTTTGATGAAATTTAAAATTTGCCCTATCTCTCACCATACATTAACTTTGTATACCAGAATTTAATGTACATTGAGGGCTGTCACTCTATCAAATGGAGAGATATGAAGCTAAATCTTTGTGTCAGCATTCACAGACATCTATAGAGCATGTCCAATGGGTTTTTGAAATTTTGATGAAATTTAAAATTTGCCCTATCTCTCACCATACATTAACTTTTTAGACCAGAATTTAATGTACATTGAGGGATGTCACTCTATCAAATGGAGAAATATGAAGCTAAATCTTTGTTTCAGCATTCACAGACATCTAATAAAACCGGCCTAGTTGAAATATCGATCATAGACATTAATATCGTACAGGCGATAAATATCGGACCTCTCACTATATCTAGTTTTCTGTATCATGAAAAGTCGCTCTCCTCCCTCCACCAAGACGCATACAGGCTTTTATCCATTTGTCACAGTTTTGAGATGTATTGGAAATACTACGTATGTGTGTAAAATTGCTTGGAACGATTCACTGGTCTGGAATTAAAGTGGAATAAATTGACGATTTCTCGAAAATAATTGGGATCAGAAAAGTCGTTCTCCTCGGCCCATCAAGACACTTACAGGATTTTTTTCGATTTTCCCAGTTTTCAGGTGAACCACTAATACTGCCTATGTCTTTAAACTTGCTTGAAACAATTCACTGATCTGGAAATAACGAGAAATATATTAAAAAAGGTCCCAACCACAACCGTTTTCTTTGGACAAAACTTCATATAAATAGAAGCGAAAAACCTTATATAGTAGGCCTACCTGGACACATCTCTATGGTGGTTGCGGTTCCCATAGAGGTTGGTAGCGCTTAGACTCTGAAGCTGTCTCCTAATCGGTTGGTGCCATAGAGACGTGCTCACCAATAATCCGGATTTCGGGGGGGTTCCACGTAATGTGGGATTGGCATCTGATATCTTAGGATTCATATGAGTCGGCCATATCGAGAAGAACTGGTTCTTCTCACGCAAGTGACACCCAATGCTCAACTCGGCAGTAATTTGCTTCGGCAGATTCGATAAGCTGAACGTTACCACCGATCCCGGCCTATGAGCGTCGTGGATGGTAGCGTTCGGTATGGTCCAACTTTTTTTCTTTGGAGTTTCGTTGGCTGTCGATTGACGAAATTTCACTTTAACCAGATCTATATATTATATATGGATAGATAGTGCTTCAATAACAATCAAGTACTACACAGTGCATTTCTCTAAATATAATAAAATTTAGAAAGTCTTCTAGATTTTCGGATATAGCATCGAATTTTATCTTTAAATACACCTTCTAACGGTCGGCCATATATGGTATTACGCAATTTTCTCTAACAATACAATACATTAGCTGTAGTTCTGTAACTCTATCAAATGGAAAGATATGAAGCAGTGGCTTGGTGTCAGCATTCACAGGCACCTATAGAGTATGTCCACTCAGTTTTTGAAAATTTTGATGGAATGAAAATTTGCCCTATCTCTCACCATACATTAACTTTGTATACAAGTAATTTTATGTACATTAAGTGCTGTAACTCTGTCAACCGATAAGATATGAAGCGGTGGCTTGGGGTCAGCATTCATAGACACCTATAGAGTATGTCCAATCAGTTTTTGAAATTTTGATGGAACTTAAAATTTGCCCTATCTCTCACCATACATTAACTTTAAATTTGTATACTAGAATTTAATGTACATTTTGTGCTGTAACTCTGTCAACCGGTAAGATATGAAGTAGTGGCTTGGGGTCAGCATTCATAGACACCAATAGAGTATGTCCAATCAGTTTTTGAAATTTTGATGGAACTCAAAATTTGCCCTGTCTCTCACCATACATTAACTTTGTATGTATAATCAAACCTTTGCTGCTATTTACTTTGCATGTTTATACGTAGTCCTTTCATAGGAATTTCAAAGTATATAGAACATATATACAGTGTAAGATACAGATCTAGAATATATTATAGATCTAAAAAATTTCACAAGGCCCTATAGGAGGGTCATATGGGTAAGCAAAATATTTACTGTTTAATTGGCAGTATATTATTTTAATATATATAAGTAATCGCATGCAGTTCAATTTTACTGTTTATTTAATATACAGCAAAAGCTGTGTGTATACAAGATTTGCATAGAATTATAGCTCCATGTCATTCAGCAGACGTTCAGATGTAGATCTCTTTGGAGTCTTGCGCCTTAAAAGTGCAGCTACAACCACCACACAAAAGCCAAGTAAGGCAATGGTGAGGAGTCCGGCTATTAGTGACACTGAAATGATGGCATCTGTAAAGGAAATCGCTGCTAATTTATCCGCTCCACATTTGTTGTCTGCACCATCCTCATCAGATATTTCATTACCTCCTATATATATACACGTAATGTATAGTATATATAACACAACCAGAAAAAGGGATTAATGTATGTATACACTATATATGGTGTGCCAAGGATTCACAGAAGATCAAGATAAAGAAAAGACAAAGACTCCCAGGATCACTGATGAAGGGTGGAATTCCCAGAAACGGCTGTCTGACCCAGTGGAGAGGAAGATGAAAGAAGGGAAAAGAAGGAAGAAAAGACTCCTGTATCCTCATCCAAAGCTCTCTTCAGGTTTAGTTCCCCTATAGGCTCTTTTACAGAATAGGCATATAGCATGTAGGAAAATGGTATCTTAGATTTTCATATACATTTTCAAGTTAATTCACCTGTCGTACACTCTTCACTTTCCAAAACAGACTTAGTTCCAAACACGTCTTGCAAAAATCTGTATACATGAATATTATAAACATGTGTTTACTTCAGCTCCATATGTACATATATACTGAATCAACCTATACATACTTACAAATTATTCCCTTTGTATATACTACAAATTAACTTTATTGACACTTTAATATCATATGGATACCCTACCAAAGCAATACACACTAAAAGGTATGTATATAGAAACATCTATCCAGAAATTGTGGTTACTTATATACAATAATATGTTTTAGTCTTTGAAATGGCCTTTTTTTCTTGAACTAAATAGTGATTGCATGCAATATCAGTAGATTTATGACTTACAGTGAGTGGTCATGCTCCTACATATATATATAAAAAGTGAGGCCCCTCTGATCCACGTACGTACATTAGGCAACTGCACATTTATTCAAAAAGTGTATACAATGATTGTAAGGATTTATGTAGATCCACCTTATATGTTGTACATTAAGGAAGCAGACTGTAGACCTCTGTAGATGAATGTATTTTACCTAGTAGCATATATATGTACCTTGATGGTGCTGGTGATCCAATAGACTTATTGATGCTGGTACACATTTTCATGTCTATATCCCAAACACAGTAAGGATCCCTGGAACGCACACATTCCTGACAGCTGGTATAACGTGAGCATTCACTGGTGGGCAGACGATAAATTGAAATGTTCGTAGATGCAAACAAATATGGTGAATCAGTGTCTGTGGCCTGTAAAGTGAAAATAAGATGTAGCATATATTCTCTTAGCTGAAATTGCAATGCAGAACTTACTTGTTATTGTCACTTACAAAGTGATTATACATATAAATACTGAATATGGCATGTCCATGCTGTAGATGTATACATACAACACATAAACATGAATGGTGACAAACTATACGTATGTAAATACGTATATGTGTTGATAGCATGGGTAGATGAATATATATATAAACTGCAGCTGCAGATAAACTCACCCTGAGTTTCAAATTATATACAACACTGTTGTCATCCTCCTCATTTTTACCTCTCAGCTAATCATAGCAATAATAATATACAATAATTTTGCAAATACACATATATTTATATGTACATATAAAATTGAACATATTACACACATACTGATGGAATGGAATTTTTGTCAATTGTCAATATGTCAACTGGAAAGTCTCATTTTACTTAACAATAATTTGACAAATCAATAAATTCTAGAGCTACATACTTGAATGATATCTGAAACTACAGGTTGCGAATCAAATACAGTTATTTTGTAGATTTTACCATTGGCTGCAAAGGAGAAAGGTAATGATATTATATTATACAGTATCTTTTTATAGGATCAGTGATCTGTGGTTGTAATCATTTAAAGCATGCAGTCACACATCTTTGTTATAAAATATACGTATAGTCCACACATATAATAACTGATTATGAGACAAAAAGCATTATATACTTTTGGCCCAAAACTGACACAATCATGTATCTCTACATTATATTTAGACCCCAACTTACATGAAGCAACAAAAACAACATCTCTATATATAATCTGATTATCTGTTCCTAGAATAGGGCGTTTGGAATCAACCTGGATCTTTGTAAGACTATATAGATAGAATTAATGGTCAAATTGTGTAAAAGTCAAATAGTGTTGTAATATTTGTACAAATAAATCCTACCCAACTACAATACATCCATATAGGTACATACAGAATATTTACTGGGAGATATGAATTACGCCTAACCAACCAACTGACTGAAGTCTGATCTAGGTTGGGAGACCAAGTCCTTAAATGGCAACCAGTGATCGCCTCCCAGTCATCTGAGATGCCAAAACAAACCACAAACAGCTGTTTTTACCACCCTTAGGGCTCATCAGTGTGCTGTACTTCTGTTGGTAAGTTTGGTTAGGTGTAATATATATCTCCCTGTGATTATTAATCTATATATGACTTCATAGTCTTTGCACTGGTTAATGCAACTTTTCACAGTACATATATACATATCTTTAAGATGGTACATCTTTCAACTCATTGAGCGTCTACAAACATAGTTTGTCTGGTAAATCTTCTGGTAAATCTTCTGGTCAGACGTTACATACGTATATACGTATATGTAGTCATATATGTATGCCAATCACTTACTGTATCCCATCCAATATAAAAAGTGGGTAATTACCAATCTGAGTTAGTGGTGATTCAATCTCAATGTTTCGGTAATCACTGTTGATCATCCTTGTGGCTACACTGTTTTTACACTATTGTACATAAATATACATTTATTACACAATCTAACATCTAAATCCATAATTATATAATACATTAATTTTACCACAAGGAAGTATTACAACACTAGTTTCCAATATAAAGATTTCTATTGAATTGTACAAGATGTTACATTTCTACACCAAAATAGTGATCTATATATATAAGCTCCTACATATGTGCATATATATATGTTACTCCAATTAGAATGTGTAGAAATGCCTAAATACATATAATGGTACCACATGTTTGACTTACATTATAATTTCTGTTATGTGTACCTCCAAGGTACTGCCTTAAGAAGATGTCATACAATCCATTGTTATTATTTTGGCTGCCAGTACCTGAAGCAACTGTCCTTTCTGCAGGATATATGCAAACTGCACTGCCCGTTGGACCAAAACTACAACCAAACATATGAATGTGATCGTATGAATATAAAAGAATAATGTCTATATACGTATATATATAAATTATATATGCACATGACTATAACACAACCCTAACCTGCTACCTCCTTCTGAGAATAGACCATATCCATACATAGCAGATTCTGGAATATCTGAACTAGGAATACTATCCCGCACTACTTCAAAACCAGCTGTATTATAGAAATTTTGAAATAAACCACAGAAATGTACATACATATGGTCTTTGTCAGTCAGCTAGTTCTGATTTTAAAAATAATTAGTGTGGTAAAGCATCGGTACCGTGCTTAGATAGGAGAATAAAGGTAACTTCATTGGGGAAGTTGTAGCTCAGCTTGTGCATGCATGCATGGCAGAGTCCAAATGACTAAAGCTAGTAGCAATGGGTTTGGCTCTAAGTAACCACTACTTTCGCTTTTCCATATAAGGCTATTTATTACAACTAAATGTTGAAAATAATTGTGATATATGTACAATATTGTTTAAGCGATTTACACACTAACCAATCTCCTGAAATGCATAGTCCAGTTGTAGATTGCTGGTTGACTTAATATTACAATAAATTTCTGCCTTAACAAAACTTCTAGGCTGCCTCAAAGTTTCACTAACTGCCACATCAGACTACATAAAATTGGTAGCTTGTTACGCATTGTCCATGCACTGGCTACATATTCATGCAATTGAAAATTGAAAATCATTAAGTATATCAAGACTGAAGACCACAGTGCGTATAAATTAATAGCTTTCACTGTGTATACCTCTCAGCCATTTTTACTTACACATAAAGTGAAGAAATGAAGTGGCAACAGCTGGGAATAAATGAAATATATAAAATCGCAACAAACAATTGTTATGTTCACATGTAATGTTATAAAATTCAAGGATAATATTACCTTACAAATTCTTCCAATTCTTGAAATCCAGGACTGCACCTACATATGCGTACACATACAAGGGTATGATTTGACTTCCTGTTTTTTTTAAATGTACGTATAATACATCAGTTTTAAGTTAAGTGTACATAACATATTTTCTATTACGTAGGTACTTGTCTATTTCTAGTAACACAGTTGGATGATGATTGCTGTAATTGCTTCAACTCCTCTTTAAATGCAACATAAATGTAATCCTGTGAACCTGGATCTTCTGAACCCAATTGATAGTCCAGACTAAACAGGGAAACAAACTCTTGGGGACCTAGACAAATAAGAAAGTAATAATCCACCATAATATATATACTTATACATGTAGAGAGAGTGAATTTATACATATACTAATAATTTGCAGCTGAATTAACTCCTAAAAACCTTCTATAATGTTGTTAACAGCTGGATTTGTGAAGGCCACTTCATTGGTAGTTACAATATCAACTGAAGATGCTTGCGACTGAGACACTGACACTGACACATTATAGATACCAAGAGCTCCTTGGTTTGATTCAGACGTTGTCATGGTGTTTACTAAGACTGAATCAGCACTCTCTAGTTCTGAGAGATGATTAGATCAAGATTTAATCATCTGTGTAACTTTCGTAAAGGGAATATACATAATAAGTAACTTATGCTTATGTGTTACTACCAGAACCTACTTCTTGGGATGGCACAGAAACTTTTTGTAGGATCGTTGGGCACTAAAGTCTTAGATCTCTCTTGCAAAGGAGTTTTATCAGAAACTTGAAACAATCCTCCATTTAGGTCATTTACCTGTATAATGACATTATACAGGTAAATGACTTAAATGGAGTCATTATTAATGTCACAGTGATGTTCACAATCATCTTATTTACAAATTATGTGCAATCAGAGGAACTCACATTAAGTGTAACACAATTCGGTAAGTAACCATTACTTCCACATATTAAAAATTTGCTTTTGTCTCCAGGTAGAAAATTGAAGTAGCGTATATGGTTGTGACAAGCATAATTTCTTTGCAGCTACATATTCATTGCGGTATAAGAAAATTCATTGAACATAATTAGCAACACTTATTGTTTTAAAAACATGTATGTGTATAGCGCTAGATTTGGTATAGACAGCAAATTTCTGCATAATATACAGTTTGACATATTATATTTATAACAAGATTATATACTGTATGGACCTTCGTGGGACTAAACTTTCGCGGATGACTACCAATCCGCGAAAACCACAAAAATTTAGTCCCTCGAAAATCCATAGAAAATCCATATGGTATATGTATGTACAGTATACAAACATTATAAATAATATGCATACTATATATTACACTTACGGGATTTTTACTACTGAGAAAATCAACACATCCCTCATATTCAGCAGCCTTCCATGAGAACTATATATATATAATTATAACGGTAGCAACCCCACATATGATATACGTATATACATGTAGAGAGAGAATGCTCACAACTCCTGTGTAGGCAGCACCCAAGGTCAAATTCAATTCCAGCACAAATGCAGCATCCCTAGTGTATATATACAGTGATTGGAAATTCATATATGCCAACTTTTTTTCTACTGCATGCATTTACAACTATACATGGTGAGGTATTGTGGCTATACGATGTACTTAAAATGGAGGTGTTTGCTCTAAATTGAATGGCTGGAACTTGATATTTACAGAAGAAGGAAAAGCACCAGTACCTTCAAAATTTGTCCATTCACCTTTCTATTTTAAAGTTCATGCTATTATCATACATATGCATGATAGTAATTGTATGTATAAAGTATGCATGATATAAACACACATTGCTCCACTTAAAATCCTCTCCTGGTTACCAATAAATTGAATTTGCATTTCAGAACGAAACTGCCTCTGCTCTTGTAAGGTTTCATTTAGACTTTCATCATACATAAACCTGAAGTAGTCTGTATAATATAAACGGACAAACTTGATAAATTTCATCTCCAAGTGGTGCCTTTGCATGCATGGCATCTTAGCTATAGTAGCTAGACGTTTTAGAAATACTGCTATATGAGAAGAGCTCACTGTCTTTTCCAGCGTCGAAATAACGAATGATTAGTTCTTCGTCACTTGCCCAAGCCCTTGGAATGACCGAATCATCAATTAGAACTTGCGAAAGTACGGCTAATGTACTGACAATGCAAAAGAGAACACGTAGCTCCAATCGAGCCATTGATGCGACTCTTCTACTTCAACTACACGTATATACTTCAATTGAATACACACAAAACATGCTTATAGTAGTAATGTTGAATTCAAACTTCAAATTTATTTGAATTTTTTTCATTAATTAGATTTTAAACTAATATGACGTGTAACTTAATTCAATTAAAAACGGATTGAAAAGTATATATTGCCAACGAAATTCTAAAGAAACAAATTGGACCATATGGAAAGTTACCAATCCATGACACTCTGATCTGAGGCCGGGATCGTTGGATTGGATGTATATATATATATGCAGGTAGACCGCCATTTCCTGTACTTTCTTTCAATTACAATTAATGAGGCCTACATACTTAAACAGATACATCAACGTTGAAAAATTCACTTTCCCTACGGTCTGAAGTTTACAGTCCCTAGATCTCTTCTGATATACGTAAATGCTTCCATATATAGATTTTATCAGGATACACTCCATAGATGAAGAGTGTTCATATTTTCAATATATTTGAAAAGGCACAATCAATGCAATCTTGTGCAACAATACAATACCACATAACCTGTAATGTAGTGAGCCAAAATGTACGAACAATGTCATATAAACAAATAGAATGTCTGAGTTTAATGCATAAAATAAGAGGCTCTTAAATTGATGTTTGAATAAACTTCTTGTGAATCATTCTGTTAAGAAAGAAGAATATAAACAATATAAATGAAACTGCTTCTTTATGTGATCAATACTCTACCAAGGTCTGCCTAAAACTTTACAATACATGCATACAGTCTGTACAAATGGTGCATATTATATATGACTGCAGCTAGGCAATAACTAGCAGTCTAGAATACATGACAAATGGTTAGATAGGAGAATTAATAGACTTTTTGCATACATTCATAGGAGGTACGTAGGTATTTAGAGGAGAAAGATAATCTGAGGGCACAAAGGGCAATTTTGGTATGCAACCAACAATTTTGTATAGATTTTCTAAGTACCTCTAACAAAATATTCAGAAATGTACGTATGTAACTACATTCAATTGTACGTAAACTGTCGCAGTGGAATTTTTCTAATTAATATGTATATACTTACTAAAGGTATGTACATATGTAGCCACATGTAGTAGCTAGAACACTTACCTTCTGCTCCTGCATTTTTAAAATGATGTTGCACATTTTCTGATTTACTTGGAATTCCATTCTTACATCTTCGATATATTATTATTAGAAAAAACACACCAAGTACAAGTAGCACAATAACCAAGAGCCCAGCAACAACTGAGACTGGGATAATGGCATCAATAGAGGAAGTGTCAGCTGTAGTATCCAGTCCACCAACTGATACATCCACAGAAGGTGTAACCATTACAACACTAGTGACTGTTTCTGTAAAATTCTTTATAACTGTAAATAACAGAAGATGATTTGGTTAAACTTTTGGTTAAAATTTCTTTCTTTTCTAGACATGTCATTTCATGTCTAGAAAAGAAAGAATTCTAAGTACATACATATGTATAAAAATATTAAGTTCTTCTTACATGTAGTAGTCACGTATTCTGTAGGAGCTGGCAGAAATACTGTAGATGCTTCACACTTCTCACAAGTTTCAGCTACAGATGTACCTGTCAAAGAGGTAGAACTAGCAATCCTGTCACTTGAAGTTGGTAATATGGAAGATGATTTGGTTAAACTTGTTTCAATAGGAGCCACTATAACACATGATTCAGAATTCAAACTGGTCGAGGTAGCTCCAACTGTGTAAATAAGCAAATACAATTATACACATATAGTATACTGCACATAAACTGTATAGTTAAATCACAAATCCTAAAGTATTTACATAGTCTACAAACCTGCAGAACTGGACATAAGAGGAGGTTGTGGTAATTTACACTCTTCGCTTTCCAAAACAGACTTAGTTCCAGATATGTCTTGTAAAAGGCTATATATGAAATATACATGCTGTAATATCACAATACTTGTGTGATATAAATAGTATACAGCAGTGGATAAATATTAACAATGTTTACCTTGATGATGCTGGTGATCCAATAGACTTATTGATGCTGGTACACATTTTCATGTCTATATCCCACACACAGTAAGGATCCCTGGAACGCACACATTCCTGACAGCTGGTATAACGTGAGCATTCACTGGTGGGCAGACGATAAATTGAAACGTTTGTAGATGCAAACAAATATGGTGAATCAGTGTCTGTGTCCTGTAATGGTGAATAGAAATACAATTGATCATAAACACACTGCACAATTCAACTGGCCAAACAGAAAGACAAATATAAAATGTATAGAATTGAGGTTGTCACAACAATGTTATTACATTTTACTGAACACTTTGGCAGTATGTATTAGATCATTTCCATCACTACTGACTCAAAAAGACAGCAAAACTACTATTGTACTTACCCTTAGTTCTAAATTGTAAATAATACTGTTGTCAATTTCATCATTTTCACTTTTCAGCTGCAATAATTAAAATACACCATATGTAAAATAACTCCAGCAATAGAAAAGTGCATAGGCAATGCACGTGTGTCTGTTCATTTGAATGGCTATATTTAGCCTAATATATATAGTAGATTACAAAGCCTAAAAGATGGCACATGTGTGTGAGGGATGAAATAAAGCAATGCAATGAATCCTCTAGTTTTAGGAAGTACACTTAAAAGTATTAATAAAACAGGTCAAAGGATCTTTGGATGGTTCATCCTTCAACTTTTGAGCATCAAAGGATGTACATATATATATGTATTTAGTACAGTGTACCTTAAGAAAGACCATTGCAAGTAAACCATATGTATTCAAATGTGTAGTTGATTTAAGAATTACATACGTACGTATATGGACAAATAATTGATATCTTACCTGTATGATATCAGAAACGATAGGTTGCCAATCAAATTTAGTAACTTTGTAGATTCTACCTTTAGCTGTACAGCAGAAAGAGGATACATGTATGTAGTACAAGAGTTTACATTCACAAAACATGATTGGGAGAAAATGAGCAAAGTGTATTTGGTGTTATATATTCAACAAACACGTATAATTACAGATTAGAGATAATATACATTATTTAAACATGAAAATGTGAAACAGACACATGAAATTTCCAACATACTAATACTAATACACCAACTCACATGAAGCAACAAATACAACATCTCTGTACACTATTTCATTATTCATTCCGAGAATAGGACGTTTGGAATCAACCTGGATCTTTATGAGACTATATTAAAAACAATTTGTCTTATACGTATGTAAGTAACCCTAAACAATCATGTACATTAAGTAATGAAATGCTGTTGTGGTACATAAATATTGCCAAACTGACCAGCTACAGTAACCTAACTACTAATGGATCCAAGTGACTTAGAAAGTAATTCTACGGTTGTATTTGTAAAAATGCACTACTGTTTGATGGTTAATTATGGATGCACTGTACAGAATCTAAAATCCATAAAACAGAGATAATTCACTAATATGCAATATTTAGTACAGTGATACATACCCCATACATTATTCATTATTACAATTTTATATACACAAGGTAGTCCTCATTATTCAGAATCAGCATCAGATTGTCAAGTCCCCTATTTTCCAAGGGGACAGCTCTTTTTGAGTGCACTAAATGTCTACCATGCACTTACTCAACTCCATCTAGTACAAAGAGGGGTGTTTTCCCAATTTGAGATAAAGGTGATTCAATCTCAATGTTACTGTAATCATTATCATTCAACCTTGCAGAAGCATTGTTTGAACACTAAAGAAACATATAGGTACGTATATACGTACGTACGTATGTTCCATTTTGATACATTAAGTTGATTGCCAATGGAATATATTACATATGTACATACGTACAGTAGAAACATTCATCATGTACGTAAATGTGATATGTAACAAGCTACGTATGTTTGAACTTATGACTACACTGTATGTACATATATCTATGAAGTGAACAGCCAAAGAAACATCTGACAGTGTGAACATATCTATATACATACGGTATTATTACGTATGTATTTATATTACGACAGCAAATGCATAATTGCTATACACTAGTCAAAAACCCATAATAACATACAAAAAGTCATAATGTCTCTTTTATACATTCGAAAATCCAGAAATAATCCTATATGTATCATATATTTATGCAAAATTCCAAACTTTTTAGAGAACATACAACATACATATGTACGTAGTTATGTATGTATGCAATTTTAAAATTAGGACTTACATTATAATTTCTGTTATGTGTACCTCCAAGGTACTGTCTTAAGAAGATGTCATACAATCCATTGTTATTATTTTGGCTGCCAGTACCTGAAGCAACTGTTCTTTCTGCAGGATATATGCAGACTGCACTGCCCGCTGGACCCAGACTAAGATAGAATTATATACGTAGCCATTTAAGAAACTAGTCTATAATGAGTATAAACTTATGTACCTACGTACGTACATATATACCATATTGTATTCCCAACCTCAAATCATATGAACTCTAAAAACCTTATTAAACATTTAATTTTTGCTCTGGAAAACGTTTCAGCCTATCAAATGATATATCCATACAAGTAGACTGATTGAAGGATGTAGCGGAGAAAGTGATTCTTATAGCCTCACATTTGTACACTAATTATCATACATGTATTGAACATTTCTATATACGTACGTATGTGTGTACGCACATGTTTATAGGAAAATGGAGTTGTGGATTTTACATATGCATGTAATCTCAGGAAGATGAATATACGTATACAAAAACCCTAACCTGCTACCTCCTCCTGAGAATAGGCCATATCCATACATAGTAGATTCTGAAATATCTGAACTAGGAATACTATCCCGCACTACTTCAAGACCAGCTAAATACAGAAGTAAGTAGGAATGACACAAACTTACGTACATACGTACGTATAAAGAACATGTATTGAAAATAATTCAGATGAAGAGATATTTTACTTACCAATCTCTTGATATGCATAATCTAGCTGCAGTGGTTCTTCTGTCTTAATACTACAATAAATGTCTGCTTTAACAAAGCTCCTTGGTTGCCTTATTGTTGTACTGACAGCAACATCATACTACGAGGAAGGTCATTGGAATGCAATGGCTCACCCTTTTAAGATTAAAAGGTATATTTATAAACATTCACTACAACATATACGTACGTACAAATAATTTTATACTGGTCATGCTCTAGGAAGGTGAAGAAAATTTTTACCTTACAAATTCTTGCAACTCTTGAAATCCAAGATTGTACCTGCATACATAGAAATTATGCATGCACTTATAATAACTCACAGTGATATATAATCCATTATATTATATGGATATAACCTTCGCATAAGGTTTATACATTTAACTCCCTTTTTATACACAAATGTATAAGCATACGTACATATGTACGTATGTACGTATATAGAGTGAATATACAGTACGTATAAAGGAATCACAATAGAAATTGCATATACATACGTATATGTACCTGTCTATTTCTAGTAACACAATCAGCTGATGATTGCTGCAGTTGCTTCAATTCCTCTTTAAACACAACATAAATGTAATCCTGTGAACCTGCATCTTCTGATTCCAATTTATAATCAAGATTGAAAAGGGAGACAAACTCTTGGGGAGCTAAAAGGTCCATAAAATGATCATCTCAAATGTGATTATTAAAATGCAAATGATTATACCTTCTATAATGTTGGTGACACCCACATGGGCTATTGCATCAGCATTTACAATGTTAACTCCCGGAGGTAACACAGCTTCTGACACATCATAGATACCAAGAGATCCTTGGGCTGAGTCAGAAGGAGTTAATGCATTAACCAGAACTGAGTCATTGACGTCTAAATTTGACAAATGACATAGATGGCATACAGATTATATGTAGTATAGATATAGTAGGAACTAAATATACAGGCAACATCCACAGTATAGGTATTTGATATCTTCTCTGTTGTTTGAATAATCAGTACACCACTTTTCTATAAGCTACATCTATTTAGAGTAAAGGACTTATAGGGAACTAAACCGAGTGAGAGCTTTGGATTAGGATACAAGAGTTTTCTCCTTCTACTTCTCTTCTTCTCCACTGGGCCAGACAGCTGTTTCTTGGAATTTTACCCTTCATCAGTGACCCTGGGAATCTTTGTAAGTTTCTTGATCTTTGTGAATCCTTGGCTCTCTATGCTAAATCTAGGGGTCTTAAGTACGTATATACACAATTTTATAATTGCTTCTTGCATCCCATTAACTAATTAACATTTCTATTTATCTAAGAGCTCATGTACATTTGTGGTTCACTCCAATAGCAAGTAAAATCACAAAGATGCATATGTAATCAACACATACCTCTAGGTACGGTAACAAAACTCTTTGCTGGTCTATTTACAACTAATTCATTGGATCTTCTGTCATTGGGAGTTAAATCAGTAACACTATATACTCCTCCATCTAAGTCCATTACCTATGGATTAATAGTATTCATTAACGTACGTACATAGAATCACTCTGCATACAACATACGTACGTATACCATTACAAACACATTTATGTACGTATATACGTACAAACATGTACTTAGTTGCTTATGGACTTACAAGCAAGGTAATACAATTTGGTAAATATCCATTGCTTCCACACAGTAAGAATTTGTCAGTATTTCCAGGGAAAAAATTGAAATAAAGTATGTGGTTGTGGCAGTCATAATTCCTCCGCAGCTATTGGAAATAATAAAAACATACACAGAAACACATGTGCATGCTTACCCATATTAAATCAATACACTATATACTAATGTCATTGTGAACATATGTAGTTGCATAAAGTATGTTTAAGAATGACACTTACAGGATTTTGACTACTAAGAAAGTTAACACAACCATCAAACTGACTAGCTGTCCAAGAGATCTACAAAACAGGAGCGCATAAGTTCAATGACTACAGAGTACTATAGGTGCTGTATACATGCAAGTATGTATCCCATTAGATAAGGTACGTACGTAGTTAAGACATGACTAGTTGAAGTGATAATCAAACCACAAGTAATTATAATCATACTCAAACATCATAAAGAGGAAAAAATGTAAAAGAAGCAATTGTTGGGGGATTGAACTGAGGACAGCTGGTTATGACCACCAATGCTCTGTCAATTGTCACAGCAATACTTCCCTAATGTATACGTACATGTGTATGTACACTGTAGCTAGTATGTACATACGTATGTGTACTAACTATAGATAAGATTCTTAAGCTTTAGCAACAACCTATTTAAATTATAGAACATTTCTACCAATAAACTAACCCACTCAATTAATTTATATAGCTGATGAAGACCTACAGGTCGAAACATTCTATAATTTAAATAAGTTGTTGCTAAAACTCAAGAATCGTATCTATAGTTATGTATACCGTGACAAATAATCCGTACTCTTTCATGTGTGTATTACTCACTACTCCAGTGTTGGCTTCTCCTATATCCAGAGTCATGTTCAAAACAAATGCATAGTCCCTAAGAAAAATTCAGTGAACCATGAATGTGTACATATACAATCATGTAGTTATGTACGTACGTATGTACGTATGTATAATACAAAATGCTATACTTTAAATCAGAGCAGCTGATAGACATGCACACACATACAGATACAGAAGTACTATATATGTGCAGCTTAATATACCTATCTAATAGATAAAGTGGAACAGGAGGAAAATCAGTTTAGAAATATGTCATAAAATACATGAACATACGTACATGGCACCAATTAGGATCCTCTCCTGATCTTTAATATCCACAAACTGCATTTTAGAACGAAAATGCCTCTGTTCTTGCAAACTTTCATTCAGACCTTGCCCATATTCAAATCTGTAGTAATCTGAAAACAATATATGGAGCATTATGAATATGTACATAAATACTTCAAGGTTTACATTGAAAATTGAATATTAATTCATATGGACTTGATAACTACTATTGGAACTACAATCTAGAAAGGAGGAACAGCTAAAGATGATGAGTCCTGACTGTTGCTTAGCTATCACATATACTTTAAATCTGTCTCTAAGTACTTAATTGGGTCTGCAAACACAGCCTGGTGATGGTCTGACCATGTCCGTTGGATTTCTGTATTTGGTGGATTACCCAGTAATCAAAGGTACATATGTATGTATAACTTTTTAATAAATAAATAAATATACTACAAAATATACTATAAAAGTCAAGAGGATCTCCTAGCCACATAAGTATTGTATATAGATGCCTTACAATTTACCCCATCAATTCATTATGCACAAGTCAATGAACTTATATACATATGAACGTACGTATGCATATCTATCAAAATTTCTAATCCATTTGCAAATATAGTAGCGTATAGGTAGCGATGATTCTTTCATTCCTTCTTGTAGGCTCTGCAGTCCATACACGTATATTTGCCAGCCATTTTTCAATATATATTATACGTATGTTATGTTAGTTCATGTGTTTTGATGATATTTGATACCCAAATAATTCAAGTACGTAAAGTTTTGTCGTCAACAATATGCACACAACCTCTAATAATATAAATAGGACACTGCCTTCATTCAAAATACTGTCAGGGTATATGGTTTCTGCTATTAAATTACACTAGACACATTTCTATTATTATTGTACTATACCCTCAACATTGCTATTAACAAGAAAACTTGTAGAATCAGCCCACAGACTGTTACCTTCATAGTGGCCCATTGATTTAGTTTATATGTATCTTATTACTTTCCTACTGACCCGTTGACTTAATTTATATAGGTCGATATACGCATTTCAGTGTCATTAATTGGGAACAGATGTTTTAAAGGGCTGGAAGCTTGGGTGTTGCAAGAAAAGAAAAAGACCAGGCTGCAGGCTACCAAAAAAAATGAATATATTGAGGAAGGTAGCAGGAGTGACTAGGCTAGCTTTAGATTGTGTTAGGAATGATGAGATAAGGCATAGATTTCAACAGAGATCCATATGGAGTAGGTTGTGAAGGAGAGAGGAGAGAATTGGAGGGTGAAAGTATTGACAGGAGAGGTGGAAGGAAAGAGACCTACGTAAGTGGAGACTCAGGAAGAGAGACGAAATTTGACCCAAAGATTACATTATGAATCTATTATTTAATCAATTGAATATCTTATCCTTTTTAGTACATAGAATGATCCCCAGTCTGTGGACAAACATTCTTATATGATGATGAATGAATAACGAGTGACAACCATAAAAAACTGACCAGCTAGATTCACTAAACAGGTGGTTGGTGATTTCAAGGACACAAAAGAATTGTCGCACTGCATTGCATACCTAACCATGCTGATGCTCTAAGTTTGAAACCCTGTTATTGTTACCATTCATTGTCCCTCTTCTGACAATTACTTCAGATGAATGTGATTTGTTATCACAGAAGTTTGAGAATGTTATTATGGAACTACATACGTACATGGGTGTCCTATGAAGGTTAGAGGCTTTCCTATGTCTGAGTGAGAAATAATGTAAAGAGACAATCCATAATGAAAGTTACCAAAGGAAGTGATTACTTGAACAACTTAAACCAAGTTTATGTATTACATGCACAATGAGTTTTAGTCACTTGACTGTAAGCATGACTAGATAATACATGTAATTATCACACTTGTTCACAGCATAGAGCCGTAGGTGTTTAAAAAGAGACAATTAGACTTGGGAAGTAAACTTGTTATACTCCACACTTCCACCCACATGATATCACTGGCTCCACCAACCATTATACACTTCCACCTTTGCTTCCTACTCAACTCCCTGCTTCCAAATACATTTTCCTCAGTACTTCACAGGCACTCATTACAATACCAATTCATCTCTCCAATTCTCATTATCTACACAAAACTTCACTCCTAGATACACTGCCTCATTCATGCTCTTCACATTCTGGGCTTTCTACTGATACCACCTGTTATAATCTTTTGAATTCTATACTAGTACCACACACCCACTTCTGAATCTACTCTGATGATAGGATGAGAGTCATGAATGGAAGGATTGAAGGTAAATACATAGTACATGCCAAAGTCATTTTTTGGCTGCTGTACAATGTATCTCTAATTAATACATGAGTACAGGAAACTTGTAAAACCAGTGTGAATGTTTCAGTTGTTGAGAAATGAGGATCTACCACTTAAGGCGAGACTTAAGGAAACAGTCAATTGTATCCGCAATGCTAATAAAACGGTACATGGAGGTCTAAGGCTTTTACATCTACACTTATTAACTGCTTTAGAGTTCTGTAATGCACTAAAATAATATGCCTTCTGGTGTGCGGCGGATGATAGTTTCAAGTATTAATGAAGCGCCCTTTTCATAAAAGATTTGGAATAATTTACTCCTTATTGTTCACAGGGGACAAGTTAAGGGAATGCATACAACCTTCTTTGATAACAATATTGTTAATAGTAAGCAGTAAGTTGCTGGTATCAACACCTCAAAGCAATAAATATAACTTGAATTGCCTTTGTATCATCAAAGGATTCTTCTCCGCAAGTTGGTCGTCCAGATTTTGTAATTACGAGGACTTTACTAGCTACATGACATTGTACTATAAAATATAAAATTTAACTACAAGAGTCCTCCATTGGTATTTAACGCCTTAAAAAGAGAAACGCAAGGTGTGGCTTAGAATCTCTTCCAAGACTTCGAGACGCTTTCAGGTGGATAGACACACAACTGTCGCAATTATAATTTGGACTAGATTATAAGTAACCTTAGAAATAAGGATTTGTGGTAACATACCTTTTTTGCTGATGTTAAAATAGCGCAAGATCAGGTTAACATCGTCCGCGCCAGCTCTTGGAACAAGTGAGTCATCTACTACTAGTTGCGGAATGACTACAACGGGACTGAAGATATATAAAACGACTCCGATCCGAATCCAAGCCATTGAGCCTTTTCCACGCACGAAGTACAACCAGAGCATGGACTACCTAAACTAACTCTGTAATACGTCACGCCCAGTTTAGCCCGTCGATCCACCTGCTATCTATGACGTCATAACCGCATAAACACACCCATACTGAAAAAAATAGCTGAATGTAGGAAATTTTTGAGTGTATATACCTGATAAGTAGAGAGACTATTCAACAGTATATGAATCTCATCTTTGAGGTGATATTAACAATACATTTCTGTGATAGCTGGTAAAACTTATCATTTTAATAATATTACAAAAAATGAGAATTCCTATATTATAATACCATGCAGACATGTACAATATTCACATATATATAAGTTCAGTGATACCCTTTTAACTTGTCCATGTTTCACCTGTTATCAAAAGGAAGATAAAAAGAAATGTATTCTATATAGAGAGAAAACCTCTTTGTGGAAAACACAGTGCACAATCAGACTACATGCCAGATATGGAATGCTTTGAATGACTACAATCTGGAATGAAGGAATATTATTAAGCCTAGTAAAAGACATTCTGATCTATGAATAGAAACACAAAAAAAAACATTTAGTCACATATAGTATGTACAAAATTGTATACCTTGCATGTTCTAATAAGGGCTGCTGATCTACGTAGGTATTTATAAACAACTTAGTATATATAATAAAGCTTTCTCTTCAACTTCTATTATTTTGGCAGGATAAACCGAGATGGAATTTTCCCCAAAATCTACCCCTTCCGTATATCCTAAATATGTATATTAACAGTTACTAAAGTAAACTTAACATACTGTATATATAATCAAACTACAATTATAACACTCACATTCAAAAACAGCCAAGCTAAGCATTACCATCCCCTGCACTAGTGCCATTCTGAGTCTGTGGAGGTGATTTAGCCTGATTTCCATTATTGATTGTTGATCCTTTATAACTTGCTTCTGAGAATTATAAAAATATAGGAGACCTTGAAGATAACCTTACAAAAGTGAAGTGATAGGGCAAAAGAAAAGTAGATTCCTAATGTATAGTGCATAGTGCTACTGTCCATTTACGTAGCTATCAAATGCACATGATAGGATTTATGAATTTAATAGATTGTACATTAACTAGCCCCATTATTAGAGATGTATGTACGTATGTATACATAGAGTGATGAACTGATCAACAATCAAGTTTGCCATGCATTGTTTGTCAACAATGATGTTGATTCTTGTTTTGGAGACTGCAATTTATACATACAGACAGCAAGTAATACACCCCTTCTATGTAAATGCATATACGTATGTACTTATGTTACTTGATACATACACTTAAAATGTGCATTAATATCAGTACGTGTTGCCTTTACTACTGTAAAATATACGTATATGTGTTAGAGATTACCTAGTGCATCAGGATTGTTATAGTGATTTGATTTGTGTTAGAGATTACCTAGTGCATCAGGATTGTTATAGTGATTTGATTTGTGTTAGAGATTACCTAGTGCATCAGGATTGTTATAGTGATTTGATCCATTATCATTGACTGTATGACTGTCCTTCCTAAGATGCCGATATCTTGCATACAAAGCAATGCCAACCACACTAATCAGCAATAGGGATACTACCAGTAGGACAGATACAATTGTAACTGGGATAAGAGCATCATTGGGGGTATCCGTTGAATCCTGCAAAG